>CM060617.1:16207327-18607327 GCA_030578275.1 Meda fulgida
ACAAATGTCACAAAAATCAATAGCAACCTTTGCGGAGACTAAAATTTTGTTAATAGACACAATTAACCTTTCTCAGGATGACTAACAGCTTAGAAAGTCAGTGTGATATGTTTTTTGTATTATATATGATTTTCTTGTATTATTCATTATACAGACTTGGTCAGTGTTTGAGTCCAAAGAGCCCATTTGCCAGCATGTGTGTGGAGCCAAGTTAAGAAGCCCTTTAGAGGCATATCGTTTTCTTTGGCAGGTGGAAGCTGAGTAAGAGCAACGTGACGCACATACGACCCCATCCCTCCCTTAACTCTCCTCCCCTTTTCCACTGAACTGTGAATTTGCAGGTTTTCTTGAAATTGAGTTAATGCTAATGCTTTATTTGGTCCAGAAGTGAAAAAAAAACATTATGAAATGTTCAAATAATAATAATAATAAGGCAATTATGAACAATCCTGTGAAAGCTATACAAATACGTTTTAAGGGATGATTTAAAAACACTAAGGGATTCGGCTTACCTAATCTCAGGATGCAGGGAATTCCAATGTTTTGGAGCATTCGACGAAAAGGCCCCATCACCCATGGATTTTAGTAGAGTATGCGGAACAATTAAAAGGCCTGCAGCTTCTGAAGAGCGGAGATCACCTGCTGGTGTGTAAGGGGTTAAAAGTTTAGCAAGATAATGAGGTGTCAGTCCATGCAAAGCCTTATAGGTAAGCATTAGGATTTTAAAATCAACACGGAATCTGACAGGGAGCCAGTGTAAAGATTCCAGTCCAGGAGTAATATGATCCCTTGTCCTGTTTCCAGACAGAATTCGAGCGGCAGGATTTTGTACCAACTGTAGTATGTTAAGGGTAGCTTTTGAGAACCCGGCCAACAAAGCATTACAGTAATCAATTTGAGATATCTGTGGTAAAAGATAAAATAGCATGCAAGAAACCAAATGAATAAGGTGAATATCTAATCTTATGGATTTCTTTTCACCTGTGCATAGTATTGGATTTTAATAGAGGAACCATATTATTCGGTCTGTTTGAGAATACATTTCACACACACTGAGCTACAGCAGTAAGATGATATGAAATGAAATCTTTTGCAGTTCTTATATGTTGGCCTTAACCCAGTCTTATGCTAATTAAACCCCTATGTCCCCTCATTCATATTTAATCATTTATTAATATTTGATATTTTTACAATGCATATTCACTTCGTGGACTGGTGCTGTTTAGCTGAAGAGTGTGAGCTGAAAAGAGAAGGTCTACTGCCAAGCCATCAGTATCCTTGCTCAGCATTTGTGTGCTCCACCCAATGATGTTCTTTACTAACTGGCAGCTCATAGTTACAGAATAACGGCTTCATTTCCCTGTGCTCCTCTTAGGAGGTAAAAACGGTCCCTGTGAATCTTCCAAATGACAAACCTGTAATCAGAGGTTCACTAAAGCCAATGGCTTCTATATATAACTATTGTTTATTTTTTTCAAAAAAGATTATTCGAGCAACCTACTTGTGTCCCAGAAAAGCTACAAGCTTACTTTGCAGTCATAAGGACTGCTTTGTGCATATGCATCTTCATTACATGGAGCCATTATCCATTTCATTCCCACTGTTTACCATTATTTTATAGTCAAAACTCATTCACACACTATTTAATTAAAAGATCCATGATGGTCAAAACACAATAAATAAATATAGAGTAAAAAATGATCAAGTTCAACATGCATGGGGAAATCTTTGGTCATTAGGTCAAATGGTTCATCACAATTCATCCAGTCTTTAAATCTAGAACTGAAAGTTTTTGGCTTAGAAACATATTTGTAGCAACAACTTATAATGACAAAAAGGCACATTGAATTATTCATTAGGGACCTATGAACATCTCAAACAGGAACATTGTGTTCATTCACCTATTCAGCATGCTGAATCTGCTCATTTCCATCACTGAACAGCTCATATAGGCCCTACTGACAGTTTATTGTTTGGTCACTTTTTTGTTGTAACAATTTGTCCTCAACATTATTTCAGTAAAGAACATCTATTGTGAATATATACAAACAAGTGCATTTGCGAACATGCACTATCATTAAAACATTTGGGGATGGTATATGTGTGATCTGTACCAAGGCTGTATTTATTTGAGCAAAAATATAGTAAAAACAGTGATTTTGTGAAATATTACAATTTAAAATAACTGTGTGAATATATATTAAAAGGTAATATATTTCTGTGATGGTAAAGCTGCATTTTCAGCACTATTACTCCAGTCTTCAGTGTCACATGATCCTTCAGAAATCATTCTAATATGCTGAATTGCTGCTTAATAAACTTTTTTTATTATTAATTTTTTTTTTTATTATTATTATTTCTTATGAATATTTTTGTGGAAACCAAGATAAAAAAATGGAGGATTCTTTAACGAATTGAACATTTGAACAGAAATGTGGCACGCTAAACACACATCTGAAAACCATTTGTTAGACAGAGGCGTGTATATCGATCAGCAACAGGTAATTTGAATGGTCATCAGAGACAAATTTACAACTTGTTATGAAGAAATATGTCTCACAGCAACGGTGTGATATGTTCCTTGACAAAATGAAGAGATCATCCAAAATACAATTATATCTTAAGCGAGCTTTGTTGCATTCAGTTAGGGTGGGTGTTTATAATGTTACAAGGATTTGTGACATAATGGAGTTGTGCAACATTTCTGTTGATGATGTGCCAAAACATTGTCTAGTTCAGGAGTCCACCAATTGTTGTTTAATCCTAAACCAATTTTTGTTGTTACCTCAAAAATACAATATTAGATCATCTTTAACATGCTAAAGTTCAGCTAAACATTCCTTCTCACATTAAAGCGTATTAATTCAAATTGAAATGAAATCAGGTTTTTGACTAAGTACAGTACTATACGCATGATATAGGGCAGGCCTAAAATGCAACACTATTATATGCAATATGTAACAGTTAGGGGTTCTTTGACTAAAAAGGGTTGAAGACTGTCTGTCCAGGAGGGCTATCATTGTAAGTAAAAGGTAAAAAAAAAAAAGTACCATGACAACTCGTAATAAAAAACATTTAACAACAACAACAAAAAAAACCTTTGTCACATGCACTCAAAGACTGTCAGCCATGGCAAACATTCTTGTGTATCTGATATTTGCTTTATCAAATACATCTATTCTCTGAAAAATCTTCTGTTGCAGAATGTCAAAACATCTCTGACATCATTTTTTGTTCTTCATTGTTTACTTGTTAACAATTGTGCTCAGAATGAACTCATGTTCAAGGATGACAGAGAAACTAACAATTTTGTTACAAAGTAAAAATAAAAAATGATTTTATTTTATTGACATTTTAAAATGTCAGAGTATGGAGAGAAAAGCCATTTCCCCCTTAAGGGAACCTCCAAGCACAACAACTCTCTCAGTACTCCATAAAAGCACTGGACTACAGCTCAGATGTGGAAAAAAAAGAGATTAAAAAACTCCTTTTCTATCATGACATGAGTCACTTAATAGAATTCCCTGGAACACAAAGAGAACACACTTCTAATGCACTCACTTAAACTGCAGTGCTGTTTATAGGAAGATTATCACATCATCATCTAAAATACACTTTTTTGGGGGGCAATTTATTAACGTGTGAGGTTTATGAGCACTGTAATGAAAAAAATGTCAAAACAATTTCAAATGAAGCACATTCATGTCTATAAATCTCATAACGCATTATTGGGGGATCACCAAACAGCTTCTGGAGTTCTATGCCGAAATTCATTAACACTATTATATTTTTCTTTAAAAGTCATATGGTTCAGTTATGTTGTCTCAGACTAATGCTGTGATTAACTATCTGTTTGTTTCTCTAGTCCATATGTAATCTTTGATTTAATTTATTACGGTTGATGCTGATATCAATGAACCCCTGTATTGGCTGTCATCTTGTGACCTACATGATGCAGTGCAATGCTTTTCTCATAAGGATTTTAATGGCAAATTATTTATAAGATGGCCAAACCTCCCACCAGAGATGAATCCCACACTACCTCCAAAAATCATCCACATGTGGGAATCTATAATTAAATGTAGAAAACTAAATATGATGTGGTTTTTAAGCAATAAATGGTTATTTTGTGGCTTGGCAATCTTATGTCTTTGGCAAGACCAAGATAATGGAGGTCTAACCATGTGGAGAAGGATTTCACACATAAGATTTATTTACAGGACATTCTCTGTAAACCCAGTGGCCCCAAGTGTAATACATTTTTAGGCTACAACGCAGAGATTGGTCAAATGAACAAACAGCATCTGTTCTACTTACCTTTAAAAACGGAATATTTCCGTTTGTAAAACTGATGCCATGGAAAATTTCTGCACATCATATTTCAGTGCAAATGAGCAAAGCTGCAAATCCACTTGACCGACTTGAACCGAAATCTGCGATGTAAAGACTTTTATCCTCACGCGAAAATCCTGGTCCAGCTCCACCTCTCTGGACGTCTAATGGGGTGGAGGGATAGAGTTGTGGGGTTAGGACAGGGTTAGGGTGTATTCTAGCTCAACCCATTAGGCCCAAATTACATTTGCTCCTCCTCGCTGGACATCTAGCGAAGAGGGGCTAGAAATTACTGGATTTTGCTAGCGAAAATTCACCAACAATGATGATGAACGATATGTGGATTTTTCAGATACTGCAGGTTAGTGGTGACAAGTGAGTCATTGAATCATTCATTCAAACGATTCCATCAAAATACAGATTAATTTAGGAATGAGCAATGAGTGAGTAAGTTATTCAATTATCAACCAATTCATTATAAAATACTGGTTCATTCAAGGCAGAGACAAGCAGCTGGGCTGCATCTGACTACGCATAGGGCCAATGTCCCTTATAGGCAAAAACAGCATGTGAAAGAGTAGTATGTCTTAATTCATAAAACATACAAAGTACCCAGATGACCTACTACTTTTGAAAAAATTTTGAACTGAGTATCCAATGGACATGGCCAAGGGAGAGCATTTGTAAATGGCAGTGAAGTGACGCAACCGAAGCTGGAAAGTCACATGACAATGACAACATGACAAAGGTAGCATATTGGAATATATTCATACTGCACACTTATTCAAAAGAAGTAGGCCTACCTACTCAGGGAATATGCAATTTCGGACACAGCCACTGTCTTTATGAATGAGCAATTGAGTCATTTACTACTCAACCAATTCGTTCAAAACAGATTAATTCATAAATAAACAAGTGGCTTTATAAGTAAGTTATTGGGTCATTTGTTGTGATTGAATGACATAGTGACATTCTTGTGATAGGCCTGTTGCTTTACTATGTCAGAAGTAAAATAATTGAATCGGTGTGTGTAAAACGCTGCTCGCTGCAGAACAAATGGGAGGAGTTAGACATCCAGTGAGGAGGAGCCAATGTAATTTGTGCCAAATGGGTGGAGCTAGAATACACCCTAACCCTGTCCTAACTCTGTCCCTCCACCCCATTAGACATCCAGAGAGGAGGAGCTTTTGCTGCGAGTACAACTGGATCTCTTCAAGGAAAATACTGAAGGACTATAACCAGCATATCAAAGAGAACAAGAAGGCAAGATCACCAAAAACCCTGCCCAAACTAAAAGTCTTGAAATTAAATTAGGCTAATGCCATATGAAAAAGACATGCAGGACCAGCTGCCTCGGTCAAGCACTGAACGTCTTTAAATGACCTTTGGGACGATCCCGTTCTAAACCTAATGTTAAAAGCAAAGTGAGATTGAATAACAAATTGTATTCGGTGGTGCTCTGGCCAGAACATGAAACAGTGGAAACCATAGCAGCAAGCACTTTAAATAAAAGTGAATTATAGTGTGCAGGATGGACTAATGCACAGACTAATGTTGAATGTTGTCAAATTTAATGTTGCATCAAAGGGAAAATTTAATGTGGTCTAGAACAAATGGGGTTGTATTTTATTTTTTTGCAGTGATTAAAGTGGTAGTGAACTGGGCTGGTCAGTTGTCTGGTTTAGACAGGAAGTGGCAATGGCCCGCATTTTCAGTGTGGGAGGAACATGTGCACTTGTTTTAAATCTTCCATGCATTACAACACCATATTTGAACCAAAATTATAGTGCAGAAGTGTTTCCATATCTTTAGTGTTGCTCAAAAAGAAAACTTAAATGTAAACTGCTTTGGATTAATGCCTAATGCATTAATATAAATGCAAATGTCTGAATCTATCTCCAGAGCCTTTGGAAACATCATAACAAATGGGTTGCACTGTAGGTATGAATTTTATGGTAACTGAATGTGTCTATGAGTGTGCTTGTGTAACAATTCTTTCTGCATTCCAACATCTATTTTCTTCCTCAATTCACATGTATGCCAGAAAAGAAAAGAGCTCTCAGTACCATATATAGAATTACACTACAAAAATAGAACTAACAGGCGCCCTTAAAAACATTGGAACTATTAATGCAGAAGATCATTGCATGGCGATATCATCATCCACCACTACAACTGTTTATAGGAATGACACAATATGATGACATGCAAAACCTATAAAATGAAACTATGACTAAAATGGTTATTATAAATGAGCAATACATTTCATTCTTATGCGTTAGAGACCATCAATGAAAAGAACGTTAACAGTCAACCCTTACTTTTAAAAATGGTTAGTTTTAACAATAACAGCTGACATACTGGCAAGAGCTCACGTTGTACTGGTTGAAATCATAGTTTTAAAAAGTAGATGATGTCATGCAACCATGTTTTTCAAGCTGATACAAGGGGTCCGATAAGGAATAGCATATCAAATGTCCCCCTCCACCTGAATGGTGCAATCCATCAGCACAACAGCAATTAATAACTACACTTCACAGACAGATTTTGATGAATGTAGTAGAAAGTGTAAAACTTGACTTAAATTGGATAATGACCAACTGTATAGAGAAACAGCTCAGAGAGATAAAGACCAAAGACATATAGGCGGTTTTACCATATGGGGCAATTGACCGTTCGCAAAAACCCGCCCCCTTTAGTTACTGTTGCTATGTCCGACAAGACACACCGCTCTCACCCCACATCATGTTCTCAAGCAGTGAAAAATACATCGCGGAGCAGAGAGGACACTGACAACACGCCGACAGAAAGGACAGACCAGGTTACTTTTAAACAAAGTGTCAACTTTCAAATATGGTCATTTTTTAAAGAAATGTAAACAATAAATACCGTTTCACGAGTTCACACGTAGGCCTACATGAAATAAAATGTAAAATTAATGCGTATTTGGCTTGCTGTCCGGGGGAGGGCTCCGAGCTCGGAATTTTGCCCGAACCCAGAGTACTCCCCCCTACACTGGGGTAGACCCAGCCGAGTGTGAGGTGATGGGGTGGTTGAGGGATGCTGAGAGACTTGTCGTGAGACAGGAGGTGAGAAAAAGCTTTATTTATACCGGCTTCCTCTTGAGTTGATTGGTTGATTACCTGAACATGCTCCTCTCGAACTTTGTTACATAAAACTTCATTTTGTGGCTCTTTAATGTGTCTGACAGATCGCTGTAGAGCCTCAGTTAAAGCTGCTCGTGAACCGATCATCTAATTCCTTCTAGTTAATTTATAGCATCAAATAAACATAATAAGAACATAAGAAGGAATGTTGCTGTTTTAACCGCGGAAAGACGTCAATAGGCCTACACTCAGTTTTTCAAGTTCAAATCATCCAACGTTAATCTACAAACGTAACTATCCTGACTGCTTTGTCGGACAAAAATGGCAGATGGCGGATTATGATTGGTCAGATCGCCTGTCAATCAAACTCCCTGCGAAGGGTCAATAGGGCAAGTGCCCAGGGGCACCACGTCCAGGGGGGCACAACGCATATATATATATATATATATATATATATATATATATACAGGTCCTTCTCAGAAAATTAGCATATTGTGATAAAGTTCATTATTTTCCATAATGTAATGATAAAATTAAACTTTCATATATTTTAGATTCATTGCACACCAACTGAAATATTTCAGGTCTTTTATTGTTTTAATACTGATGATTTTGGCATACAGCTCATGAAAACCCCAAATTTCTGTCTCAAAAAATTAGCATATTTCATCCGACCAATAAAAGAAGTGTTTATAATAAATAAAAAAAGTCAACCTTCAAATAATAATGTTCAGTTATGCACTCAATACTTGGTCGGGAATCCTTTGCAGAAATGACTGCTTCAATGTGGTGTGGCATGGAGGCAATCAGCCTGTGGCACTGCTGAGGTGTTCTGGAGGCCCAGGATGCTTCGAGAGCGGCCTTAAGCTCATCCAGAGTGTTGGGTCTTGCGTCTCTCAACTTTCTCTTCACAATATCCCACAGATTCTCTATGGGGTTCAGGTCAGGAGAGTTGGCAGGCCAATTGAGCACAGTAATACCATGGTCAGTAAACCATTTACCAGTGGTTTTGGCACTGTTAGCAGGTGCCAGGTCGTGCTGAAAAAAAATCGTCATCTCCATAAAGCTTTTCAGCAGGTGGAAGCATGAAGTGCTGGAAAATCTCCTGATAGCTAGCTGTATTGACCCTGTACTTGATAAAACACAGTGGGCCAACACCAGCAGCTGACATGGCACCCCAGACCATCACTGACTGTGGGTACTTGACACTGGACTTCAGGCATTTTGGCATTTCCTTCTCCCCAGTCTTCCTCCAAACTCTGGCACCTTGATTTCCGAATGACATGCAACCACTGAGCAACAGTCCAGTGCTGCTTCTCTGTAGCCCAGGTCAGGCGCTTCTGCCGCTGTTTCTGGTTCAAAAGTGGCTTGACCTGGGGAATGCGGCACCTGTAGCCCATTTCCTGCACACGCCTGTGCACTGTGGCTCTGGATGTTTCTCCTCCAGACTCAGTCCACTGCTTCCGCAGGTCCCCCAAGGTCTGGAATCGGTCCTTCTCCACAATCTTCCATAGGGTCCGGTCACCTCTTCTCGTTGTGCAGCGTTTTTTGCCACACTTTTTCCTTCCCACAGACTTCCCACTGAGGTGCCTTGATACAGCACTCTGGGAACAGCCTATTTGCTCAGAAATTTCTTTCTGTGTCTTACCCTCTTGCTTGAGGGTGTCAATGATGGCCTTCTGGACAGCAGTCAGGTTGGCAGTCTTACCCATGATTGTGGTTTTGAGTAATGAAACAGGCTGGGAGTTTTTAAAAGCCTCAAGAATCTTTTGCAGGTGTTTAGAGTTAATTAGTTGATTCAGATGATTAGGTTAATAGCTCATTTAGAGAACCTTTTCATGATATGCTAATTTTTTTGAGACAGGAATTTTGGGTTTTCATGAGCTGTATGCCAAAATCTTCAGTATTAAAACAATAAAAGACCTGAAATATTTCAGTTGGTGTGCAATGAATCAATGAAACATGTTAGTGTGCCACGGCAGAGCGAGTGTTTTCAATTAATTCCAATGGAAGTTGAGCTTTAAGCTCGCTTGTGAGAGTGAAGCTAAACTTCTATATGAACTGAAAACGATCGTTCTTCTCTGCGCTAGGCCAGTGGAAACGCACCGTACAGATTCTGGGAGTGTGCTCCGCGGTTTTGCATCTTTTCAATCGAAATGAAACTGCCTCGCGACGCTCATGTATGTGTGAATCCACTATAGAGCATCAGCCTTGCACTTTCATGTTGTACTTTGCAAAAAAGTTGCAGAAAGAGGCAGTGTCAGTGCCTAAAGTTGGGTTGACATCAGAACCCAACGTCGGACAGACGTTGGATTTTTGTTGAAAATGAAATTTGGGTTGACGTCAGAACCCAACGTGTTAGCAGGAAAGAAAACCACTTGAGCACTTTCACTGTTTTTCTGAGATATTTAAGCACCCAATATTTGACAAGGGGTTACTGTGGAAAATTCACTGCAATATGGCATGCAAAATTGTCTTAGTTTGTCATGATAATACTTTTTCACATTTCTTAATGCACAGTAGAATTTAAATACATTTTATATGCATTATCTTCAGCAATATTTCTTTAGGCACATAGGAGTGCAGGTACTTTGGGGAACAAAGCGCCTACAAAGACACAGAGTGAACTGATGGCTTTATCTATAGGAATAGTCTGGCTTTGCAATGCACTCTGGGACATACTGGCAGCCTTGGTTTTGTATTTTAACTGTAAGTAACTTTTCTATCGAAGTGCTTAGCAAGTGTTATTGTTGGCTTGCTGTTCCGTTTCCCTCCCATTTGAGGCATGAACTCTCTGCAGTGCCCCCAAACAAATACAGAGGGCCCAGCCTTTGTGAGAACCACCATGAACTACTGTCTCAAAAGGCACGAAACAGGTTTTAAATGACCAGCTGGTGTGCCAAAAGTGCTTTATTTTGCCAGGTGGCCATGTAAGAAAAAAAATTATTGGATAACCATGATGCAACCAAATTAGCTCCTGGTGCGAACAGTCTAATGTAAGCCAATTATTCAAGTGATTATAAATTGTCCTGTTTGGTTTATGACGCAGGGAAAAATCATTCAGCTGGTCTGCTGTAACCTACAACACACAAACACTTCCCGTTAGAACAAAACAGAGATATGACTATTGAATAAAACAATGTTCTTATCAAAAAATAGTTGATTTTTTCTTGCTGTTAATTGAACTTTACTCTCTCTTGCTTAACGCATCAGCTTTAGGTATAAGAATATGCACTGTTGTTTTGGGGGTGGTTCTTCTGTCTCTGCTTGTTTATTTAAACACAGCCGTAGTGTGGGGGAAAGGACGCTGACATCATAACCACTCTTGCCCAAATGAAACCAGCAAGAGGCCTACTTCACTTCATCTAATTTTTTGTAATGATTGAAACAGTCATTCGGACATGGCAATGTGTATTTAGAACCACTGGCTGCGTTCAAAAGGAGGCACAAGAGAAGAAATCTGTATTAATAGGTTTTTATACGTCATAAAAGAGATGTACTGTAACAAGTGACATTTTCAGTGTATTCCACACGCAATGGGAAATGTACCAAGCACACAGAGACACCTTGTGGTGGATTATGGGAAAATGTCCTGAAGCAAGATTTTACTTTTCTTATTGGCCATAAAGCAATTATTTTTAACAATTAAATAACTTAAGCAAAGCAACTCACACTCACATTTGACAAATCTTCACATATAATAATTATTATGCAGTTAGCTTCTTCCGATAGGCTATATTTTATGTTATGCATATTTGTCACACAACTGAATCTTGACTGAATTCAAATAATTTGGACATACTGTCCTGCCTACATATAAGTTGAGATCTTAGAAACATGACGGATAGATACCAGGGGTCGCTATTTGCATTCCTTGTTGCTCAAATACATTGTGAGACTAATTTCATACTCATTCACAACACCTGTTACTAAGAATTCAAAATGTCAGCGATAGGAGGCATCAGAAAATACAATAGCATTCTACTGGGTAAAATCTGATTCAAGTTAAATTAATTAAAAATCAATATTCATTATTTTCTGACCTATATAACTGACAAGTATCGCACAAATCTTGTTACTAAACTTAGCTTTAGTTAACGCTAACAAGGGCAAGACCATAAAGAGACATCCGAAAATTTACCATTTATTCTAATTGTTATGAACTGCTCCGAGACTTGGAGGTGAAGATCCAAATGCAGCTTTATATAGAATAGTCGTACAGGCAGGGTCAAGAATGAGCAAACAGGACAATGGAGAAGAGACAGAAACAAACACTGGTTCAGGAACAGGCGCCGGCTCAGGTACAGCAGACACTGGCTCTGACTCTGGAACAGGCAATGGCTCTGGAACAGGCAATGGCTCTGGTTCCGGCTCTGGAACAGGAACAGACTCTGGTTCGGCCATCTTGTCCGTAGACACTGGCTCGGAGGAAGTGATGTGAACAGTCTCAGGATCAGCAGAAGTGATGTGAACAGACTCTGGTTCGGCCATCTTGTCCGTAGACACTGGCTCGGAGGAAGTGATGTGAACAGTCTCTGGATCAGCAGAAGTGATGTGAACAGACTCTGGATCGGCCATCTTGTCCGTAGACACTGGCTCGGAGGAAGTGATGTGAACAGTCACTGGATCAGCAGAAGTGATGTGAACAGACTCTGGTTCGGCCATCTTGTCCGTAGACACTGGCTCGGAGGCGGCCATCTTGTCCGTAGACACTGGCTCGGAGGAAGTGATGTGAACAGTCACTGGATCAGCAGAAGTGATGTGAACAGACTCTGGTTCGGCCATCTTGTCCGTAGACACTGGCTCGGAGGCGGCCATCTTGTCCGAAGACACTGGCTCGGAGGAAGTGATGTGAACGGTCTCTGGATCAGCAGAAGTGATGTGAACAGACTCTGGATCGGGCATTTTGTCCGTAGACACTGGCTCGGAGGAAGTGATGTGAACAGTCACTGGATCAGCAGAAGTGATGTGAACAGACTCTGGTTCGGCCATCTTGTCCGTAGACACTGGCTCGGAGGAAGTGACGTGAGGCGTCTCTGGCTCGGCAGATGTGACGTGAGGCGTCTCTGGCTCGGCAGATGTGACGTGAGGCGTCTCTGGCTCGGCAGATGTGACGTGAGGCGTCTCTGGCTCGGCAGATGTGACGTGAGGCGTCTCTGGCTCGGCAGATGTGACGTGAGGCGTCTCTGGCTCGGCAGATGTGACGTGAGGCGTCTCTGGCTCGGCAGATGTGACGTGAGGCGTCTCTGGCTCGGCAGATGTGACGTGAGGCGTCTCTGGCTCGGCAGATGTGACGTGAGGCGTCTCTGGCTCGGCAGATGTGACGTGAGGCGTCTCTGGCTCGGCAGATGTGACGTGAGGCGTCTCTGGCTCGGCAGATGTGACGTGAGGCGTCTCTGGCTCGGCAGATGTGACGTGAGGCGTCTCTGGCTCGGCAGATGTGACGTGAGGCGTCTCTGGCTCGGCAGAAGTGACGTGAGGCGTCTCTGGCTCGGCAGAAGTGACGTGAGGCGTCTCTGGCTCGGCAGACGTGACGTGAGGCGTCTCTGGCTCGGCCGGAGGCTCAGGAAGGGCCTCCGGGCATTGCAGGATGCAGGAAGTCCTCTTCCTCCTCCTCCGTCTCCGAGAGGGTGCTGGGCTGGACGGGACCAGCGGTGAGGGCTCTGGGCTGGACGGCGCCAGAGGTGAGGGCTCTGGGCTGGACGGGACCAGCGGTGAGGGCTCTGGGCTGGACGGGACCAGCGGTGAGGGCTCTGGGCTGGACGGGACCAGCGGTGAGGGCTCTGGGCTGGACGGGACCAGCGGTGAAGAGGACCTTGGCTCTGGCTGAGGGGATACTGTGGGTTCACGGAGTTCCTCATCTACCACACCCACCGTATACACAGAACCGCTTAACAGAAGGGCCAGTTCAATATAGCTCTCTAATGTCCCGTGAGGCTCATGCAAGGGCATAAATGAACTGAGCGGTTCTGATAGCCCTCCTCGGAAGAAGATCATCAGGCATTCCTCGCTCATAGAGGTGAAAGGTGCCAGCTTGACAAAATCTTCGACGTACTCCTCAATCGAATGACTCCCCTGACGGAGACACAGGATTTGGACTGCTGTGTCCATGGCTGATATCGCTGCTGGATCTGGGTGTGGCGAAGTCTTCTGTTATGAACTGCTCCGAGAGTTGGAGGTGAAGATCCAAATGCAGCTTTATATAGAATAGTCGTACAGGCAGGGTCAAGAATGAGCAAACAGGACAATGGAGAAGAGACAGAGAACAAAACCAGATAGCAGGCAATGGTCGAGGCAGGCGGCGAGAAGCAAGGTCCAGTAAACAATCCAGGTCAGGGTAAACAGAGAACGATCAGAAAACGGGGTACACAGTCCAAGGTCAAAAAGGCAATAAACAAAACACGGGAAACCGCTCAGAAATGCAGACACACAGTACAACAAGACTTCGCGGTGAGTGAATGAACGAACAAGGTATATGTAGACCGAGACTAGCAGGATGACAAGACACAGGTGAATAAAATCAGTGACAATGAGGTACAGGTGAATGTGATCAGTGTGAATGAGTCCAGGCAGTGAGTATGGGAAATGTAGTTTGTGAGGAAGTGATCAGGATCTTATCTGGAGTGCCCTCTGGTGGCTCTCAAGGGCACTCCAGCTGGTGACCGTTACACTAATATTTGTATCACCCAAGGTAGAGGTGGACAGTAACAAAGTACATTTACTTGAGTACTGTACTTAAGTACACTTTTTGATCTGTACTTTACTTGAGTATTATTTTTTTCTGGAAACTTTTTACTTTAACTTCACTACATTTGAAAGACAAATATCGTACTCCACTAAATTTCTGTCAAGGTCCTTGAGTAGAAGGTATTAACGTCAGTCAGGGGAGGATTTTGGTTGCAGGGGTTGCATTTTGGTTGGAAATGAGAATCGGATTGACGTCAGAACCCGACGTCGGACTGACGTCAAAACCCAACAGACAGACGTTGGATTTTGGTTGGAAATGAAAGTTATTAGTAACTAGAAATTACTAGTCTTCTCGGCTAGATATCATCCCTTTTTCTTCTTGTTGTTACAACAGGGTCCCTGCCCCAGGATTCATCGCCAATTTGGTGGTATAAATTAATTGGAAAAATAATGCTTTTGTGGCAATTCATGTTACAAAATTCTAGCCAAATTTTTAAAACATTTATTCTCCCATAACTTAAATTAAACATTACTTGTAAAAATGTGTTAAACAATAGGTATAATGCCTGAATATATTAGCCTACTGTATCATATTTAATATGCAAATTTCTAGGGCCCATAAATAATCAATATGGCCAAAACTTTGCTGAAAAACCTGTTTCACACAATCTACTTCATGCTTTCTGACCTCTGATTGATAGTTCATACTTTTTTTAATGTCCTTTTTGCTGTGAAATCTTTAATGGTTTTTATAATGGAAGATGAACATTTACTGGACTGAAGCAACATGGGTTTACTTGATTATTCATACATAATTGTTTAACATTAAAAAATCTTTTTTTTGCATTTTTTCATGTTAATGTAAATGTCAAATATGACACAATAGGCTTTTGGGGAACATCTCTTAATTATAACTGATTAGCAATGAATTGTATATATGAACCATGAAAGCCTAATGTATGAAATATGATACTCAACAAAAAACACATTCATTAATACAAGTGTTTTTTGAGTATCATTTTTCATACTCACACACACACACACACACACACACACACACACACACACACACACACACACACACACACACACACACACACACACACACACACACACACACACACACACACACACACACACACACACACATTGGTGCAACAGCATTATGAGGACTCTCCATAGGCGTAATGGTTTTTATACTGTACAAACTGTATATTCTATCCCCTTACCCTGCCCCTATCCCTAAACCTACCCATCACAGGAGACATTCTGCATTTTTACATTTTTAATAAAACATTGTTTTTTTATGTTTTTAAGCTATTTGAATTATGAGGACTTTTGAAATGTCCTCATAAACCACATGTAAGTTGTAATACCAGTGTAATACACATGCCATTATATTAATTTGTGCCCTCATAAATCACATAAACCAACCCCACGCACACGTGTGTATGAAATTTGGTACTCAACCAAACACACATGCAAACTTGTATATGCAAGTGTTTGTGTGAAATATATCAATAAAATATCTTTTATCTGAAGGTGAGATTTCCCACTACAAGTGACCATGTAATTCTGCCCATGAGCTAAACAAAGAATATATGAATGAAGACACCAGATCTAAATATTCACAACAAACACCCTCCAACATGAAACCAAGAAATTAGACCTACACTTTCACTGCCTCTCAAATGTTTGTATCCCCCGGGATACAAAACCCTTTTAGGGCTAAGTAGCCTAACTTTCCACAGCAGGGGTAGGCTATGTACTTCTGTGTTCATTGTTTTAGTGTTGTTGTAAAATACTGTCCACATGGATCAGTGTTTCTATTCTAAGGACTGATGACGTTCTTTGTCACCTTTTGCATGGCACAAGTTCATTCATCTTTCAAGTGTCTTACATCATCTGAGCATTCATTCTATAAAGAAATTGCAATCTGCAGGGCGACATACTGCAGAAATGTGTTCAGATGGCACACGTGGGTTAAGGTTTTGGCAGTTCTAGCCTAAATGACTTTGGATGCCACATCAGAGAAATTATACATTTTGAGGATCTATTTTTGGCTAGAAGAGTGTTGCCAATCACTTCCACCACTAAAGCTGCCATAAATCCACCCAGGACAAGCGTGGGCCACATCTGATCAGTGGCCGGCTATTTTGTTGTGACAACATTACCAATGTTTTCTTTAGTAGTTACAATAAGGTAAGCTGCATAATTATAGACTTATTTGTGGACTAAACTGGTCTGGCTGTTGGCGGGAGAACTTAGAAACAATAAAAGTCTATGCCAGATCCATAAATCTAAAGGTCCTCCTGCAGGCCATTTTGACCGAACAAATTTTATAAAATGTATATAAATAAATAAAACAAATAAATGCGAAATAAAATAAAATGGACGAGCTGAATAAATGGAAAAAGAAATAATGTGGATATTTACAAAATATGGTTAAATATATTCGATTCTTAATCTGTCTGTCTCTCTATCTGGTCCTATTTCTGATAAAAAGCTAAAATTGACAGCTTTCACCCACCCATAACGTAAAAACCATATGAATGTGGTAGCTACAACGTGAGGGCGGGCTTATAGTACTGACGTCATCAGCTGGGTGTCTCTCGCCCGACTTTGGGCTGCTGTCTCCTCGCTCTCTCCCTCCCTGTGAAGCGAACAGGGGGGAGAGGATTATTAAAAAAGTCAGGAACGGCGACAGTGACAGCGCCTCCGGCTCCGGCGCCTGTGCGCGATCCTCCAACACTCGCACCAATGCGCGCGCTCACCCATCTCCAGCAGACACCACCGCATCACACCACTGCGCCCGCAGTCTGATATTTACCCCCCATTTTATTGTTGTTGAGCATCCGACATACGACCAACCATCGAGACGCAAACACTTTCATTTCAACCCTTCATCTGAATGACGGGCGGACGGTTCGACTTCGACGATGGCGGCACTTTCTGCGGTGGATGGGATGACGGGAAAGCCCACGGACACGGCATCTGCACCGGCCCCAAGGGACAGGGCGAATACTCCGGGTCCTGGTCCAACGGGTTTGAGGTAGTCGGGGTGTACACCTGGCCCAGTGGGAATACATACAAGGGCTACTGGGCTCAGGGGAAGCGGCACGGGCTCGGCGTGGAGTCCAAGGGGAGGTGGCTGTACCGCGGGGAGTGGAGTCACGGATTTAAGGGTCGGTATGGGGTTCGCCAGAGTCTCAATACACCTGCCAGGTATGAAGGCACATGGAGTAATGGACTGCAAGATGGGTATGGGGTCGAGACATACGGGGACGGGGGTGAGTTCAGCTAAACATCACTTGACCTATATAATGTTCTTTAAAGTCTTGCGTATATGATGATGATGCTGCTGCTGAGTGAAATCAGGTCTCTGTTTTGTAATATAGGCTATCATTATAAAACTAAGCCCTCTTATGTATAATATAAGGATTGTTCTTCTTCTTGTTTTGTGAAAGATCAAAGCAAGATTGTGCCTTGAGTTATTTCCACTGCCTGACTGTTTTAGATTTTATTAGATTAGATTTTGCCCATAAATCATGGTCTACAGATTTATGAAGCAGTTTGCCCATGCAGTTGAGTTGATGAATGGCGTATAACTGGACTGGTCAGCAGAAGTTGCTCACAGAGGTCATGGCTAATAATAGTTACATCTGCAACATGTCAAATGAAAGTTCTCTTCAGACTAGTAGACCAGCAGACAAACTCTTGTCTAAACTTATTTCTTTCGCAAAACATTGTAACATGAAAATTCTGTGCCCTCATTTCAGTCGCTGGAAGTTAAATAGGAAAATGGACATTTATTTAGTTTAAAGTTAAAACTGTAGAATTGTCCACTTGTTAAGTTAATGTACTTGTTGTTCATACACCTAAAAATACTACAGTGACAGTGTTTAACACATTACAAGTGGCATTTTGGTGGCCGTATATTTTACAGTCCATAAGCATAGGCTACTGTATTGTTAACTAATATCATGTTAATCTACAGATGTACTTGAATGTGCTTTGTATCGTAAAATAAACAGACAAATCTTTGGTCAAATATAAGGCCACAAGATGAACTAAAATTAATTAAATAATGCTATAACATTAACCAAGCAACATATGAATTATAAAACACAACAAAAACATAATTTTAGCATTAATTTGTGGTAAATATATGTGTATTGCCTTGTAAAATATACGTTTTTTTTACACTGTATATTTAAAAAAATATATTCTTAGAATTTCACTCTATAAGTATTGTCCTATTAAATCTAATATATATATATATATATATATTTACAGTTAACATGTTATAATTTATTACATTACTTACAGTGTTATAAAATAAATACCTGATATTGCAACATCTTTAAAATAGCTAAAAGTATATAGTCAAAATGTATTTGTATACGTTAAGAAATTGGTTTATTAAACATAACTAAGTTACAAAGTGCATAAACAACATTACTATTCAAATAACTTAACTAACATTGCACAGTACATTATTAAGTCTTTGAATAAGAAATTTTAATCCAAGGTAATTTGTTATTTAGACAAGACTTTGGCAAGAACCATGAAGTTTTCTTGAAATGTGGTGACATCAGAGAGTTAGGCCTACTGTCGAATTTATTAGGCAGGGTCACACATTACCACTTACTCATAACTCACTTTCATCTTCTGCAAAAAGTCCTGAAAGAACTGATAGCTCAGCTAGGCTGCTGAGACAGAGTGCTGCTGTGCCCAGTATACAATAAGTCACTTCCATTCTGCCATTTTACCTGTTATTTGAATATGAATTTCTCGGCATTGCTTCTGTAGAGGCAATGACATACGCAGAATGGAAAAAAGAAGTGTGATGTCCGCACACTGAAAGTAACAGCTCCAAACAACTTTTTATTGAAAGCGCAACGTTTCGACTATCAGGTCTTCATCAGACACAATGACATTGTTGACAATGACATCCTTCTTTTTTTCATTATTGTTATTTTGTTGTCCTGCACCTGAGCCCATTTAGGGTGCGTGGGCTGTGCAGACCTTTGTATTTTTGATTCTTCAAAGACATACGCAAAATCATAAGGAATGAATGGATAGATAAGAGTTATGGTTAGCTGGAGCCACAAACTTCACAACAGCTCAGATTACTCCCATGTTTTAAAATAGTGCTGGCTCTGCTGTTGAAGCTGTTAGGTCTGACAGGCCGGCGTATGAGATATAGGAGGGAGAGCTGTTCACTTCGTCAATTCACCGTCATAACGTGGATAAGATTACACCTGTATATTATTTGCCTGATGATAATTTATTCAGTTATAATCTGATGTTTTTTATTTATGCATTTTAGCACTTTGCATGTATGCTGAAGATAAAAAAAAAAGTAATTCCTAGACATGGTGGCAATAGAGAAAAATGCCTAATGTTTATTTTGAATAGTGAGTACATGTATGAACTGTTCAAAAGTTAAGTTTTGAAGGTAAAAACAAGGTTTTTATCCAGCAAGGGCACATTAAATTGATCAATAGTAACAGTTGAGATATTTATAATACTACAAAAGATTTATATTTAAAATAATTGCTGTTCTTATGAACTTTCTGTTCACCAAAGAATCCTTAAAAAAGTTAAATATTAAGCAGCACAACTGTTTTCAACATTAATAATAATAATAATAATAATAATATTTTCTTAGGACTAGTAAATTAGCATATATAAGAATGATTTCTGAAAGATCATGTCACACTGAAGACTAAGAGTAATGATGCTGAAAATTTAGCTTTGCCATCACAGGAATAAAGTACCTATTAAAATATATATAAAACCTATATTTTAAATTGTAATAATATTTGTAATAAAATATATTACCGTTTTACTGTATTTTTGATCAAATAAATGCAGCCTTGGTGAGCATAAGAGTCTTCTTTCAAAAACATTAAAAAGTCTTACCGATCCCCAAATTTTTAAACATTAGTGTGTTTTGAAAGATTCTATTCATTGTTTCTTATGGTAAATTGTACTTAAAATTATTTATCAATTAGTGGGCGCTTCCCTCCAGCAAGCTGTCTGTATTCTTGAATTCATTCTTTTAAAAGATTATTTTGAAAGATTTTAGGAAATAATAAAAGAAGGTCTATGATTAGTACTGGCTGTTTGGAACTCCTTAAAATAGGAAATGTAAATACCATTCACTAATACTGTTTTCAGTATTCATGGAATGCAGATAAATAAAATATAAATTATGAATAAATTATTTATTTAAAAAATATCTATTTATTTTAATTATTGAAACGTATCTAATTCATTATTTAATCTAATTAGCTTGGAAATATTGTGATGCCTCAATAAAAAAAAATCTAAAAATTCCTTAAAAACATCAAAGTACCTAGACATGGTAGTTTCTCTAGTGTTGTATGTAATCACTGTATTATGTGTTATGCAATATCTAGTCTAAAGTCTCTCTAATCCCTTTGCTAGGTACATACCAGGGCCAATGGATGGGTGGCATGCGACACGGCTATGGCGTACGTCAGAGCGTGCCTTACGGCATGGCCACTGTCATCCGCTCCCCGCTGCGCACCTCACTGGCCTCCCTCCGCAGCGAGCAGAGTAACGGCTCTGTCCTGCACGACCACATGTCCGACAGCCCTGCTGGCACCCGCGGGGGCTTTGTCCTGAACTTCCACAGCGACAGCGAAGTGGGATCCGGCAAAAAAAAGGGCCTCTTCAGACGGGGTTCGCTGTTCGGGAGCCTCAAGCAGCTTAGGAAGTCCGACTCCCGGTCCTCCATATCCAGCAAGCGCAGTTCGGCGCGAAGTGACGCCACCATGAGCCGCATAAGCTCTAGCGACGCAAACTCCACCATTAGTTTTGGTGATGGAGAAGTGGCAGACGAGTACATGCCAACTGAGGACAACGTCGATGCCACCACAACCGAGTCATACACGGGCGAGTGGAAGAATGACAAGCGGAATGGTTTCGGTGTCAGCGAACGCTCCAATGGGATGAAATACGAAGGGGAGTGGATAAACAACAAGCGGCATGGCTATGGGTGCACAATGTTCCCTGATGGGACGAAAGAAGAGGGGAAGTACAAAAATAACGTTTTGGTGCGTGGTATCAAGAAGCAGCTTATTCCCCTCAAAAACACCAAGACAAAGCAGAAAGTGGACCGTGCCGTTGAGGGAGCCATAAGAGCGTCTGCCATTTCCCGAACAAAAGTAGAAATCGCCACCTCAAGGTTAATACTTCCTCCAGATTAATCCTACACCACACTTTCAATTGCATCTATTTACGAAAACATCTTGGCTCTTTATCTCACTCTCTCTCTGATCTCTTTTTCCCCTTTATCTTGCACATAAGACATAAGTTTCTACATCTAACTAACAGTATTGCTCACAATAATTACATTCCTCCAACCAACATAGCTCATGCATGCTCTATCCCAAACTGTAAAGAAGCTAAATGCGTCTCCTTCGCCCTCATGTGAATGAGCGAAACGCAGCAGGGAAGTGACCAGGCAAACAGGCAGGCAGCTATTGTGCAGAAGAGCCCCAATGAATAGTCTGTTTGCATGAGTGCCATCACATGCCCCCCGGCCATAGCTCTCATGCTGATCACATAATCAATGCAGAGCCAACAGGACGTACTGAATGAAGTCACAGAGGAATCAGGGGTACCAGTCATACCATTTATAATCATGTAAAAAATGTTTAGAGGAGTAATTGCATGGTACTGCTCATTGCGCCGATTAAGCATACACGTTCCTAAGAGAAGTTCAGCACATATGTATCAAGCTCAGAGGAGATACTTATGTAACTACATGGTGTGGTGGGATGTGTAAATCAAATTGCAAATGCGTTTTCAAAGGCGACGCTGCTTCATACCTCTGGGATTGAATTACCATCAGTTATTTTTATATCTATCATAAATAACATGTAATTATCAATTATGTCACACATGGAATGATTAAGGGAATATCCATTCCCACTTTAGAAAACCACTAAAAGTTATTTTTTTCTCTTGTAATTCATTGACAAAGCTTGCTACATTGATTTGTGCAAGTTGAAGCAAGTTGTGAAGATCAGAGTGTGTTAAACAGGAGCTCAATAATGTTGTGTGAGCTGAGTCGTGGTACCTCTGATTTATGTTAGGACATGTGAGCCTTTGTGCTAGTGCTGGCATGGTGTTGATTCTGAAGTTTAGGAACAATTTTTCACTTGTTGTGATTCAATTTGAGACACACATTTAGTTATTTATTTTTGTTCTTTTCCTCAGACATTTTTTTCTCTCTCATGAAATGCACCAGCAAGTAGTAAGAATGACAACGTTATGCTTAAAGTGATAACTCAAAACTCATAACCAAAAATGGACCTTCTGTCATCATTTACTCACCCTCATGTTGTTCCAAACTTGTACTGTTTGAAGTCAGTGGAACACAATATATGAATCTTTTAAGAATATCCTGGGCTCTCTTTTTAAAAGGGTGAATGAGGGCTGGGGCTGTCAAGCTCTAAAATGGTAAAAAAAAATATCATAAAAGTGATCCATATGACTTATATGCTGGAAAACATTACGCTCACCCCAGCTTTTCTTGCTGTGTTCAAAAGAGTTCAGTGGTGATGTCAGATTTGTGAATTAATTAGTCTGAATTTTGTCTGTGAATCAGTTGATTCAGTTCACAAAACAGGTCTGAATGATACAGTTTAATGAATCAGACCGATCTGCTTCTCGATTTCAGCTCACTTTCATTGACCTGGTCTTATTGGTTATTAACAACTCACAGAAATGATCAGTGCATAACCTAAATTTGAGTCTGTTCATCAGACACATTTTGTCAAACTCAATATGAACCACTTTTGTGATGCGTTTTGTGATGGTGTGAGGCTGCAGTCCTAATTATTTGTTATTTCAAGAGCGACCAGTGCATTATTTCTCCTTTTTTATTCATGAAGGAAAAAAAGTAATGACAATCCTATTGTTTGTACTTCTTTAACACTATTTAGTGTTACTTTATTGTATTTTGCATGGTTTTCTAGCTTGAACGTTCTGCTTAGCTCTATTAATGCAGTTATTTACTTCTTTTGTCATCACAAAAACCGTGTCCATGTCCTGTTCATTCATTAACATGGACTTCTTTCTTATAGCTGAAAGAGTATGAATTTTAATGAAATCTGCTGTAATGAGGCTCGCACAGTCCATGTAGTTAATGAAATAGTAATATGTCCCAGAGCTGCTGGATGAATAAATTATCTCAGTGCCTTTGAAGATTGTTAGGGAGAGAAGTGATAAGCACTGTGAGGGTTCAGGGAATGTGCGGAGTCTAAGGCTTCAGATTGCCTTGAAGGAGTCTAGAAAAAGAGAGAGAGCAAGAGAGGGTTCTCCGGCCTGTGCTCTCTCACACATGTGCACACTGTGTCAGCACTGAGCCTGACTAAATAAGGCAAGGCAGGAGTTGGCTTCTCAATCGCTGACAAGAATATAGTCTTGCAGTCGTCACTGATACAGTAGCCAGTCTGCGTCCTGTTATCATCTGTTAGAGCACTCAGGTTTAGAGGCGTGTATGTGTGTGTGCGTTTATCCTGTCATCATAATCATTATTCCTGCCAAAGTTATTATTGTATACTGTTTGTTATTTAGTTTCATTGTATTCAATACTTTTTGTTAATGGCTGTGGTGAGGAGACTGTGGAAACTATGATATTTTGGTGGAAACTATTAATTATTTACATTTTTTTAGGTGATTTTGTAAAAAAGTTGATTTTATGAAAGATTTATGTATCCTGCAAATTTGTAGATTTGGTCAAGGCTTTAACAGGCGGCATTACTTGAACAGATTAACCATCTTTCTTAATCTTCTGTTTGTCCTCCACAACAGTTCATGTGGATAAATATTTTCGTCTATGGTAATCTGCTTTATATGTTCCGTTTTGTAGTGGTTTGTTGACTGCGAAATTAATTTTATGTTGTAAAGTTTACATATGCACACATACGCTTGTTTGATGTCTGTCCAAGGCAAACATTTTGCAAATTCAATTAATTAAATATGCTACCATTCCAAAGTTTAAGGAAGGATTTTTTTTCAAATGTTTTTGAAAGAATTCTCCTATGCTCACCAAGGCCACATTTATTTAAACAAAAATACAGTAAAAAGAGTAATATTATATAATATACTATATAATATAATAATGTATGACATCACTTTTGACATCATATCAATGGGAATATCATATAAACCAGCACTATAAGAATATGTACAGAAATGTACGTTTGCAAAGGCTAACTGGATAGATCAGAATCGAGACACGTGTTGAGTTGCTGTGAGCTCAAGCTGGGAGGATGTGCTCCTTTTCACATCTTTATCTGAGCTCTTGTGGGTGATAGAGTGGGCAAATGTGAGGAGACACTGCCAAATTAAAACCCTCAGAATTTCTGCAAGTGCTCCATCTGTCGCCTAGGAGATGTTCTCTGGCTCAGACTCCAAAGAATATTACATTAGGTCTATTAACGCCTGGAGATGATACTGCTAATTACTTGGCTGACAAATAGAATGTAGATGCTCTCTTAATATTCTATTAATATTATACATGTCTTGTGTGTTTAAAGGAGCCATGCTTGTTTATTTTAAATAGTGTGGAATTCTAATCAGTAGTAAGTAGTCATATTTAAAGGGACAGTTCACTCAAAAATGAAAATTCTGTCATTTTTCACTCACCCTTATGTAATTTCAAACCCCTATGCTGTCCTTAATTTCGGTGTATTCTCAAGTATTTTCAAGTCATACAATAGCATTATATGGAGCTCCTAAGGGACATAGTGATGGAAAAATATGAGAGGGAAAAAAATATAAATGCTTTTGCGTTCTCTCACAAATGTTTCGCTTTCCCCAGAGAAACGTTACGTTCGCTTGCAAAAAGTCTGCGTACCCCCAAAAAACTTTGCATTTTTAGGGGAACTCGGTGGAACCTAATCATTTTGTAGAGAACGCAAAAACATCGACTCATTATTTTTCCTCCCATCTTTTTTCCACCTGCATGTCATTTTAGGGGCTCCGCATTGTTATACCAAAAATTAAGTACATTTTTACTGATAATCTTTACCACTAAATATTATTGATGTCTTTCCAAATAAATGTAAATACTGCAACATAAGTAAAAAATGACTTTTGAAGATTTCATATTTGGGTAAACTAAAGATGCATTTATATGATCAAAAAACAGTAATATTGTGAAATATTACAATTTAAAATAACTGTTTTATATTTTAATACATTTAAAAATTGTATTTATTCTTGTGATGGCAAAGCTGAATTTTCAGCATCACTTCAGTCTTCAGAGTCAGATGATCCTTCCAAAAATCTTACTAATATGATGATTTAATGCTCGAGAAACATTTCTTATTATTATCAACGTTGAAAGCAGTTTTGTTACTTAAGGTTTTTGTGGAAACCGCAATAAATTTTCCTCAGTATTCTTTGAATAATAGAAAGTTGAATAGAACAGCATTTATTTGAAATAGTTTTTTTTTTTACTGTCCCTTTTGATCAAATTAATGCTTCCCTGATTAAAATTGTAAATTTCTTCTGAAAAACTGACCCCAAACCTTTGAATGTTGTGTTCAGCAATGCTGTTCAAGCTAAGGTTGTCCAGATGTAACAAGTTTTAATTTAGGCCTGAGGTTGTTACAGAAATCCGAAGGCCCAGTGAGCTATTTGGATCTCCTCAGGAGCTGATCTGTGCTGGAATGGTTTGGGCAGAACCATAATAAAGCATTAATCTCGCTCTCACAGAGTATTATAACTGCTTTTGCTTTATAAGCGCCACACCCTCAGTATAGCTCTACCACACCATGACATGACTCAAGCTTACATTATATCTTCCTCCTATTTAATGTTTAATTTATCACCATTATTGCAATTCTTAGCAGAGGACCAGTGTTATATGTCTCAATTATACTGTACTATGTATATACAGTGCAGACCTTATTACAGTGCAGACCTCAAGCTTTGATTTTTAGAAGGAAAAGAGAAGGCTGGCAAGTTTAATTCATTCAGCCAGAGCTTTAGATTCAGTTTCATTTACTCGCACAGCTCTTCCTAGAATGTTTCCCGAAAGCTCCTCACCACGGTTAAAGACTATGATCCCTTAAAAGCAAGCTTAGCATAACAGTTGCAAAGTGGATGAACTTCAAAAGATACTTTGTCTGGAATGTTTCATGACAACTCAAGTAACACTTTATGACTTCATTCATATTAAGACTACATGGCCTGGTAAAATAATGGTGCAAAGAATACAAAAAAACAATGGTCTTTAACAATGAGAGAGAAGATGTATTAAGATTCATATTTTACTCTGTATATGCGATGGGAATTTTTGAGTAGGACACTGCCTAAAAGAAGAACAGACCAGTTTGACTGATATGACTAACCCTACAAAATGTGTTCACTCTAGATGAAATGTTTAAACCAACTAAAAATAGGTTTGATGTCATGAGGCCTTTCAGTGCTCATGGCACTGCATATATGTTTATGAAGGCATTATACTGTAACATACATCTGTATACAAAACTGTCTTCACTGACTCACTCATGCATACATCCTCTTAACAAGTGTTAATCCGATGGGTTATTTAGGACATTTTGGGCTGATACACAAAACGTCTCGGTTACGTATGTAACCCTCGTTCCCTGAGTAGGGAACGGAGACGTTATGTCGGATGACGACGAATGGGGTTTCGCTTAGAAAGCCTATCAGCTTCGAGTATTACAAAACGAGCCAATGGCAAAGAAATGCCATGGGTCTGCGGAATTTGCATAACGTAACTCCGCCCCACCTCGTGGGTATAAAAGGAGGACGCTGGCAACATGCAGTTATGTTTTATCGCTGAGGAGCCAAGACTGAACTCGGGCGATCCCCGCGAACAGCGGAAGTGGCAGGAAGACGTAACGTCTCCGTTCCCTACTCAGGGAACGAGGGTTACATACGTAACCGAGACGTTCCCTTTCGTTGTCACTCCGAGTTACGTCGGATGACGACGAATGGGGTTACCAGTCAAATCACGCCACCTTCACAGCTGTCTTCCAGCGCCCTGCGAAAAATCTGAGCCCTCGAGATCTTAGGACGAAGGACTCCTATCTAACACAGGAATACCAAGGTACACTGGGAAGCATATCCCAAGCTTTTAAGGGGAAATATGCAATTATCACCAACCCAGAGGGGGGGGCATTTGAAAATACACATATGACCTGATAGTAACATATGGAGAACTCTGAGGTGTCCAGCCGCAGGTGGAATATTTCAACCTCAGGGGTGGCAAGGTGGCTTGCCGAGGGAAAGACACATGCTCAAAGAGGCTTACAGTGGAAATACACGTGTGGGGGTAGCTCATGGGAGGGACCATGCACACGGAGGCACCTAGCCGACGCCCAGGCAATAGACACTGGCGCTAGCATCAGGGGTGCTGGAGGAACTCAGGGCTTTCGGAGAAGCTCACCTGAGCAGAATATCGCACGTATCCAGTCCGCGGAGTGGAATGGCGAGCAAGCGAAGACACCTGAGCGGGTCCGGAACTAGCTGTTTGAAGCGAGAACACGAGAGGACACTGGCTCCACTCGGAGATTATAGAATCTGGCGAATGTGTTAGGTGTCGCCCAGCCTGCAGCTCTGCAGATGTCTGCCAGCGAGGCGCCATGCGCCAGCGCCCAGGAGGATGCCACACTCCGGGTGGAGTGGGCGGTCACACCAAGGGGGCACGGTCGACCTTGCTGCTGGTAAGCCAAAGCAATGGTGTCCACGATCCAGTGAGACAACCTCTGCTTTGAGAGAGCCTTTCCCTTCAGCTTCCCACCATAACAGACAAAGAGCTGGTCTGAGGTCCTGAAACACTGCGTCCTGTCTACATAAGCGCGGAGAGCGCGTACTGGACAGAGCAGTGCCAAGGCTGGGTCTGCCTCCTCCGAGGGCAGCGCTTGCAGGTTCACCACCTGGTCCCGGAAGGGAGTGGTAGGAACCTTGGGCACATATCCAGGCCGGGGTCTCAGGATCACGTGAGAACCGGCCGGCCCGAACTCTAGGCACGCTTCATCAACGGAGAATGCGTGCAGGTCCCCGACCCTCTTGAGAGAGGCCAATGCAATCAGGAGCGCTGTCTTCATTGACAGGAACTTAAGCTCCACTGATTGCAAAGGCTCAAAGGGAGCACTCCGCAGGGCACTTAGAACCACTGAGAGGTCCCAAGAGGGAACGAGAGGAGAGCGAGGAGGATTCAGTCTCCTCGCCCCCCTCAGGAACCTGACGATCAGGTCGTGCTTCCCTATGGACTTACCTTCCACTAAGTCGTGGTGAGCGGCGATAGCGGCAACATAAACTTTGAGGGTGGAGGGAGACAGCCTTCGCTCCAACCCATCTTGAAGGAAGGAAAGCACGAAACTGATCGAACAACTCCGGGGGTCTTCTCGGCGAGAAGAACACCAATTGACGAATAGGTTCCACTTCAACGCGTAGGCATGTCTCGTGGACGACGCTCTAGCGGAAGTGATGGTAGCCACCACCGCAGGTGGTAGGGTACTCAAACCTGTCTCGTCCCGTCGAGGAGCCACACGTGGAGGTTCCACAGATCGGGACGAGGGTGCCATAGAGTGCCCCGTCCCTGAGAAAGGAGGTCCTTCCTCAGAGGAATTGGCCAAGGAGGGGCTGTCGCGAGGAGCACTAGTTCGGAGAACCAAGTCCGGGTGGGCCAGTACGGCGCAACCAGAAGGACTTGCTCCTCGTCCTCCCTGACCTTGCGCAGGAGCTGCGCAAGAAGGCTCACTGGGGGAAACGCATACTTGCGGCCCCGCGGCCAGCTGTGCGCCAGTGCATCCGTGCCGAGCGTGCCCTCGGTCAGAGAATAAAACTGGGCGCAATGGGATGAGTCGCGGGAGGCAAACAGATCTATCTGTGTGTCGCCAAACTGGTCCCAAATCAGCCACAGGTGTCTCTCCTGGACCACCGCGGTGGACATCACCAGACCCAGGGAGCGCGCGGCTACCTTCGTCGCCCGGAGAGCGAGGTCGGTTGCGGCACGCAGCTCATTGAAGAGCCCTGGGTCTGCCCTGCCCTCGTGCATGCTTCTGAGCATCTGGGCCTGGTAGACCTGCAGAGTGGCCATAGCATGCAGAGAGGTAGCCGCCTGTCCCGCCGCTCTGTAAGACTTCGCCACCATAGATGACGAAAATCTACAGGCCTTGGATGGGTGCTTAGGCTCGCCCCGAGAAGAAGCACTCTGAGGACACAGTTGCATCGCAACAGAGCGTTCAACCGAGGGAAGCCCAGTGTACCCACGGGCGGCTGCCTCATCGAGGGGAGGAAAGGCGGATGGGATCAGCAAGCGGTCCCCGGAAGACAGGGGGGTCTTCCAGGACTTCGAGATCTCATCATGCACGTCCGGGAAGAATGGTATTGGGGTTTGCCGTGGACCACGGGGGTCAGCAGCCTTACCCAAAAACCAATCGTCCAGCCGCGAGCGCTCGGGACAGGGTGGAGGCCTCCACTCTAAACCGATGCTCGCGGCTGCCCGGGAAAGCATGGCCGTCATTTCCGGATCCGACTCAGACACAGCCGTATGCACACCGGAAGGTGGCAGCTGCGCTGAATCTTCACTTCCGGAAGAATCAAGCCCACCTTGTGATGCTGCTACAGACATGGCGTCTTCCTCTGTAGCTTCAACCGAAGCCCGCGGGGCGCCCGAAGGTCCCGCGGGAATCGGAGGCTCACTAGCGGGCACCGTCACTGAAGAGGGGGGCTGGGGTCGTGGACACATAGTCGGCGCCTGGTTCCAGACCGTTACCCTCAGGTCACCCTGGCCACCAGCCGAAGTAGTACTCCTCGGGGGAGCATTAGATCGGGGTGTGGATGAGGGGACTCTCACTCTTGCGAGTTCACTGAGTCTCGACCTTAGTGACGCGATGGTCATGTTCCCACAGAGAGAACATGACTCATCCACGAGCGCTGCTCTAGCGTGATCCATGCCCAAACACACTAGGCAGCGCTCGTGCCCATCAGAGTCAGACACATATCTGCCGCAACCAGAAGTGCACGGGCGAGGCATCTTTAAAAAGACGTGCCGCGTGCAAGCTCTTTTTGTGAGAGAGAAACACTCTGATGTCGAGGCGGCCGGGGAGACACGCACTCTCTGGCAAAATCACTGCACAGATCAGCAGGAAGCGCGCGCTCGCTGGAATCGCCCACAAACACCAACACCAGAGGAACTCGTTTGTAAAAGCTGACAAATTCAGAGATGGCTTGAGGAGTGAAGAGGTACTCTTGGCTCCGAAGCGAAAACATAACTGCATGTTGCCAGCGTCCTCCTTTTATACCCACGAGGTGGGGCGGAGTTACGTTATGCAAATTCCGCAGACCCATGGCATTTCTTTGCCATTGGCTCATTTTGTAATACTCGAAGCTGATAGGCTTTCTAAGCGAAACCCCATTCGTCGTCATCCGACGTAACTCGGAGTGACAACGAAAGGGAACACTAAGTTATATTTAAATGTTTTGTGGATTAAATATGGAGTAGTTTGCTGTATATAAAATATTGACTTTGTGCATATTACATTGATTTTAATGGTCTTATAGTGTCCTAAAAAGTTTTTTTTTTCTCGACAAGTCTTATGTACTAGACCATTAAGACAGAGACGGTTTGATCATTTATTTGATTTGAGCTTTAGTAGCAAAACCAGTGTTTAGAGTTGTTTGAGAGTTTAGAGAGTGTTTGATTCGTTAAATAGACACTCTTTATTTGAAGATTTGTTTGCATCATTACTCAGAAATGCTACTTGCATAAAAAATTTCATAGCAAATACCTATGTATAAACATTATCACAAGACTGAAAAAATATATTAAGATACACTATGGTTCAAAAGTGTGGGGTCAGTAAGATCTTCTGTGATAGCAAAGCTGAATTTTTAGCATCATTTCAGTCTTCAGTGTCACATCATCCGTTAGAAATTATTCTAATATGCTGCTTTAGTGCTCAATAAACACTGTTTAATAGTGTATCAAATTTTATCAAAAGACTTTGAAATATTGCTCAGCTCTAGATTTGTATATTGACAGAGGACAGTCTTGTACTCTTTCCAAAGTTTAAAGCCAACAATTAGCTCAATTTGTAGCATCATTCACTTTTTATGAATAGGAAAATGAAAGCAGTACACAGTATAGTAACTTGTTTCTTAGCTTGTTAATGAATGCATCTTTGTGTGCTTGTTGTGAGCAGCTCTGTGGACTCTGGCCATGCAGCCACTGCAGTGGTGGTGACTGACAGTGCCAGGGGCAGTGTTAAAATGATGCACTCTTCTCCCATATCTTATCTTCCAAGCTGTGTAACTCCAACTCTGTGTCTTTGCTTTACCCAGAACGGCACACGCCAGGGCCAAAGCAGAGGCAGCTGACCAGGCCGGTCTGTCTGCCAGCCAGGACTCTGATATCGCCAGAGCAGTGGCCAGAGAACTGTCCCCCAACTTCCATCAACCAGGTATCCCACCATCCATGCACACATTCGCTTTCTCTCATGCATACACACACGTTTTATATGCCCTTTCACCCCTCCCTAATTACTCCCTTTGTGTCCTTGTCTTTGTGTCTGGGTCAAGTGTCTCTTTTTTTGCCTCCCTGTCAAGCAAAGAAAAAGAGAGCAGATGCAATTGCAAATGAGTTGTGAAGGGAAGGAATATCATTTGCATAAATTATCTACTGCTTCTCTGAGCCCAGTTCCAACTGTTTTTAATGCCTGCAAATTATTTAAGAAAATATTAGGGTCAAGAGGTGTATGCATGGCTTGTCTGTATTTTTTATTATATAACAATTAATTTTGATCCTAACCACTGGGTACGAAGTGGTGGACAAAGTGCACATCTAGTGCCTGAGTAAAAGTACAGATACCCTAATAAAATATCACTCCAGTAAAAGTACATAATAAAAAGTACAAATAAGTTACTGGTAATTCGAGTATGCTAGCAAGTGAAATAATATACCATAGAGTATTTTAAAAATGAGGAAAAACTACAATTGTGAAGCTAAACATGTGGCTACAAATACAATACAATACAATGTACAGATGACACACAGTGCAAACTATGTTAACATTTAAAGATTAACACTATTGCAAACATTCTAGTTTATATCATTTGAAACTTGTACAGCAGCAGGGAAGATGCTTGGACATAAATTTTCGTTATTTGACCTAAGATCATTATACAGACGGTGACATGTCGACATCGAAGAATTTCAATGGGCTTCAAAAGCTTTTTTAGTAGATTTAGTTCACTGCTAACTGACAGTCATGACCTTAATATGATTTCATTTATTGTAATCAATTTCAATTCGGCATTATAACTTACTTTTCATGCCATCAGTCTCGGGCTTATTCAAGCTGTGAAGATATCCCGGTGCTTGGCTCATTTTGACTGGATCATTAAATGAGTGAGTTGTCGAGAACAGCTGCAAGCAGATCAGTCCGGTTCACAAAGGAATTGTTCTGTGTGATTTGTGAACCAATTCATCAGGTTCATTGGAAAGAAACAGCTTGGTCAGAGGGGGTGGCGATTTTGTTTTCAGTTCGAAATATGGGATAGGAAATATAGGAATATGTTTTTATGAAATATAATAAAAAGCACAATAATATACTTAAGTGTGAAGTAAAAGGTTTCCGAAAAAGTAGAGATACTAGAAAAATATACTTAAGTACAGTAACAAAGTAAAAATGCTTTTTTACTGACCAGTGTCCACCACTGTACGTTAGCATTTGACAAATGTAACATGGCCCATACACGTATGATTCATATCAATAATATCACATCAACCTCAGTTCAGTGAGGCCAGAGTTTCTTCAACGACGTTCTGCTCATATAAAGCCTTTTTAAAACCAAAAAGCCTTTGGCATTTGTCCATACATTACCAAATGGTTTCGGGATAATTCCCAAACACTCCAAGTGGACTCCTTAAATCCCCACCCCCCAACTCAATTGCAGGTCTGCATGGCTGGCCAGTGACATCTTTCTTATGAAGTTAAATGTATTTTACATATTGTGGATCACTACGGCTTGTTCAAAATTATTCTTGCTTCCTGAAATACTTTGCATCTCTACTTCCAGGATCAAAATAGCGGCTGTCAAACATGGAATGCTAAAAATTGATGTAAAAAAACAAATTATCCGTTGCAGTCAAACATGTTTATTAAAGCAGTCAGTTATTTGCACAATGGCCAGTTTTGACAGAACAATCACAGTGGGATTAAATCTGCTGTTTAGGGGAAAAAATTCTCTGTGAAGAGTTTTCCCCCATCACCATGTCCCTTTATATGCTCCGTCATTTTCAGTCTAAATTCCAACTCATGAATTGAAGTGGAGACGATTCTTCTAATTTGCGTTGCCTGCACATGTTTTAGGTAAATATTGTCCAGGTCTAGTCAGGCTCATTCATTTTTCTTCAATATAATCTTGCTGCAGAAATCACATCTTTTAAAAATTACAAATATTTATATTATTAGTAAGACACACTCATTTTAGTTTACAATACATGTTTTATTTCACATTAGGCTGCTGCAAGTACATTTGAAAGTCACATTATGATATACAATCTTACAGACTTTTTAAAAATCACATTAATGTAATGAAGTGAGGCTGATAAATTCTCATGTGACCTGCAGGCTCTCCCGGAAATATTAAAATGTTTGTTTTTTTTTGCCTCATAGCATCAACATAATGTTCTCAGGGGGACAACATGGACTGAAGGGGTCCTGAAATGTACTTACAGTTTTTTGGGGGTTTTTTTTGAGAGTGCTTGTTGTCAAGGCTCTCCGCAGATGAGCTGTTCCACACTTCAGCTTTGTAAAAAGGCTGATAAACAGTGTGATTTATTCGCAGTCTTAGCCTGGCCTTGGACACAATCCAGTGCAAGTTCTAGAAAGCCCATCTGTGTCAGCTGTGAGGCCACTCTGGCCATACCCGTGGTCTAAAGAATCTGGAGAATGACTGGAAGCTCAGACTTGAATCATAAAAGCAAGTGGCAAAGTTCTTAATGTCCATCCCTGCATAAACACTAACAGACTGAGACTTTCAAAATATGAAATTGCATCTGTGCTGGCAGTTTATTCTGAGCTTGATATTCACAAGCAGCACTCTTGAGTATTGAGCATTTGAGCTGCATTTAGATCTATCAAGGTCTTTTTGTCAGACAGTAATAATCTGATCTTAAAACATTTGGGTTTCTATTAAGATTCAGATTTTGAGTCTATATAAAATTTAATAAAAATAAAACAAAATATTAAATTTATGTAAAATACACATTAAATAAAATTCAATATAAAACTAATTCTGACTTTCTTTATACCTTTTTAAGGCCCTGACTATATCAAGCAGAGGTTCTCCAGTGAGCCCATTGAGATTAAAGAAGTACCAGAAGAAAAGAAAGAGAAATCACCTTCAGGAAGTCCGCACTTTTATCGCAAAGGCACAACCCCAAACCAGTCCCCTTCCCAAAGCCCCGGTCCTACACCACCTCCCTCACCCCCCGTCAGCAAGAAAAAGCCCTTCTTTAACAGAAGTGCCTCTAAAGCCATCAAAGAAAACAAGCCCCCTGCTGCCGAAAACCTGGCAGCGGGCGTCACCAAGGCTACTTCCAGGATATCAGAAAAACAGGAAGTAAAACAGGAGGTAGTACCTGTAGCCAAACCATCCAAGCCGTCGTCGGCGCTGGTCGCCAATGCCTCCAGCCCTGGGAACGGTGAGCTGCACACCCAGTATCATGGATACTTTGTGAAGGCTGAGGTGATGATGCCACCTGATGATCTGGAGGATGAAGAACACCATGTAATGCCGACTGCTCTTGCCAGGATGCCCCCACCTCCAAAGCAGTACCGTGCACCAACACCCAAACCAGTAATGGCCAAAGAGAGCAAACCCGAGCCCAAACTGAAGAAACAAGAATCATTGAAGCCAAAGAGCCTAGCAGAAACTAAGAAAGCCAGCATGGAAATTACTACTGACATTGTTGAGGAGGAATCAGTAAGTAGCTGCAATACGCATGACATTTATTTCTAAAATTACTATTCTTGACTGCATACTGAATAACATAATTGTGCTCTTTGCACAGTAAGTTGAAAAGGTTATTTTTCACAGATTAATGATATCTGTATAATCAATATTAAAATTCTATATAAATTATTTAAAAAAATTTCATTTTATGATATAAGTGAATTTAAGCATCACAACATTATAATGTACAGTATTGCAAATGGATATTTATTTTTTAGATTTCCTAAAGATTATATTTAGCTGTGTTATTAATGTTTTAAAGAGTTAGTGTTAAAAATTAGTTTAAATTAGTTACATGACGGTAAAGGTATGAATAGTAAAATGTAATACTGCAATTAAATATACAATATTGGCTAATACCAATACATTTTAAAATATCTAATATCGGCCAATAAATCAATATGGTACAGATATATCATTCATCCCTACACTACTAATATCCATAAAGGGCAAAGGTGTACCCTTTGAAAGGGTAGCTCGCCAGTGACCGCTTTTTTACTTTTTCTTTTCTTTCTGAGATTGTATATAAAATGATTTAAGGTGTTAGTATTTATTTTACATTTATTTAAACACAATATTATAGAATTTAAATATTGGCCATTTATCGACCATAACATGCAAATGATTACTGGCTTTTCGGTATTGGCCAGAATATTTTCAGTTGCTATTTGAGAGCAGGTGGCGTTTTCAGTTTCTCTACATTCGATTGCTAATCTACAGCTTTGTCTCTTATTGGTTCTTCAGGGTCCCAACTCAATATTGGTCATTCTAGTGATGCTGATAAATATTGGACTGGCAATTATTTTTGTCCATTTTCTCACTTGACGGAACATTAAACTCAGGTAAGACTCTCGCACTCAAATGGAGGATTTTGCAGGTTGCCATATAACCTGATCTTTGCCCCATGTCAGTCACCAACTAATGTAGTCTACCTTACTCTTGCCATGTAATTGCAGCTGTGCCTGAATGTTATTCAACATAATTACTTACCCTCTAACTGTTTCGACCCTTCAGTGAGCTCATGAAAACTAGCGGCATAGGCCCCTAATTCTCCGCAGTTGCGTCAATGGCCTTTAAAACAAAATGACGCCAGTCAGACTCAGACACAGGCAAAGGACTGGACGACTGGAATTAGAGCAAATCATGGGAGAAAGACGAAACCCGGACCATTCGGCCTGAACCAACCCAGTTCCTCTGGCTGTGATTTGTTACTCGCTTGGGCTCTGAAAGCTGAAGCAAGCAGTCGTTGGGAAAGAAAAAGAATCTGCTGATCCAAGCCGTACCCAGTCAAGTGCATGTCCACCCCCGCTGCTATGGGGAGGGGTGGAATGGGGGGACTTAACTGGATATGTTCGGAGATGCACTTTTAGTTGACAGAAGCAAACAGCTGCCTTACAATTTTACCAACTGACGTTTTAAAGAGGAGATGTGCAGTGGGTTGCCAGTGTGTTTGGGCAGCAGGAGTGTGTACCAGTGTCCGCTTTCCACTTGGTTCAAAACACCATGCATATTTTGAAAGGGTCACTTGCCAGTCTTATTCCATTACCCATCTCTACAGCCTTGTCTAACATCTGCTCCTGTTTTAGGAGATTCATCCATGACATGCCTGTGCATGGTACTGGTTTAACGACTTTGTCTTGACGTTGTGTTTTCTTTCTGTTGTGTTCTTTTTTTCTGCACCTGTAGCTAAAGATGATGGAAATATCTCTAGCCTGTTGTATTCTCATTCTCTGAAATCAAACCTGAAAATAACAGCACGTTACAGTTGTAACTTTAAGATGACCTACTGAGAAAACAAAATCACATATTATTTATTTAAATATTGGCTTTTGAAAAATGCAATTACAGTGCGTGGTTTGATTAAAAACATATATTTATTTGAAGTATTATTGTAAAATTGTGTTTATTTTTCTTTAAAAAAAAAGAATGGTGTGTATGTAGTATGTTTGACGTTGTACTTACTGTAGGGTATAATGCATGGCTTTTATTTTTTGACAAATGACTAAATGGTACATTTTGCACCTTTAATCTTCATGGCCTAATATACTGTGCCCTCTAAACCCCCACCGACCCCTAAACCCCCTCGCTCTACCCCTTAACTTGACATGTGCAGAGCGGTACCTGCCTCAATATTATGCCTGCAAAATTGTGTTGAATACATTCAGGTCGACCCACTGGTTATAAATGCGAATGTAGAGATGGCTGCCTTTAAAGAATTTATAACAGTGTTATAGTTTACCTCAGACAATATGTGAATTTTGAAATGCTGTCTTAATTAGGAATTTTGTGGAAATCTGCTGTTAATCTCCATTATTTTAGTCTGGTGGTGCATGAGGATGTGGTTGCAATTAATGTGCACATGGTGCGTTTGCACCAGTATTTAAATGACAAATGTATACATATAAATAGATATATTTTATATACAAAGTCAGAATATATTTAGTCAACAGTTGGACACTTAATGGCCTTGACTAAAATTACAGCACAGCATCTTTTGCTGATTGATTCGAACATCCTGCATGCGCGTTGTATTTGGTGGCCACGGATGTGGGGCTGTATGTGTCTTGGGAAGAATGAATTTCAGCGGTAACAGGCTGACTATTTTTACAGAGGTTTTGTCAGACTGCAAGAGTATTTGAGAGGGAAGGAGGAGGGAAGAGAAGAGCATCAGAATGGATGATGGCTTGTCATTTGACAAGAGAGATTAATCTTCAAATGTAGAACAGACTTATTTTAAAAGAATTATTTATTTTTCCCTTTTTGTGGCAGGGGGAAACACCATTGATTTACACTCATCGGCTATGTACATAGCTATTTTTAATTTGTTTTGTTTTCTATTTCTGTTTATATTCCATCCTGACCTGATGCATATTAGATGTAATTAAAAGTTCCCCATGAAATTTGGCATTTGTTAAACAAATAAAGATTTTTGTCATTTTGTTTCTAAGCATCTCTTTACCAAGCAAAGTTACAATTTCTGTATTTAAACAAAAAACAGCAAGTTTTTAAGATGTTTTGGTGTAAAACAGCATTTAACTCTTTCGTGCTGTCACGATTGAAGATCCAGCATAGCTCTTACTGGGTCTAATTGACCGTACAAAACTTCAGCAGAATCCAGGCTGCATTGAAGTTTTAGGCTAACAAGTTGCAGTAAATCTGTGTCAAAGAATAAACCGGGTTAAAAAAAATGACCTGCAACAGCACGGAAGGGTTAAATACGGCATTTGAAATGACTTTAATATGTCAATGTAATATCTTCACATTTTCAAACTCATTTGAATGCATTGTTTTCATTTTAAAGGTTGATGAAAGTTTTGATATGAACTGTCCCACACACCTTAATGACACTGAAATGTATATATAAAGAAATGTTTTTTTTTTGGGAAATTATTGATATAAATTATAATTAAAAAGGTAACTTTGCAAAGTCTTGATGCATGTCCTGACATTATTGTATCCCATTTCATTGACCAGCACCCAGCCCAAATCATATAATAACCTATTATAAGTCAAAGAAGAGTTTTAAATGATTATACAGATGAATACAGAAAATTATCAGACAGAGTACAGCTCAGACATGGGGCTCCCATTACTGCCTCTCCAAGCGCAGGTATGCTTTATTTTAGAGCGGTCCTTCCCCCTTGAGTGTGAAAATTGTTCCTTGTCTAGAGGATTGCTTTGGTGATCCTAAGACCAAAATAGTGCGAAGCAGCTGCTGTTGGCTGGTAGAGGGTCGTATTTGAGCACCATGAGAGTTGCGCCAGCCTATGTCGTCTCTCTCCTCCTCTGAGCTCACTGGAGCGAGTGGAAGGTCACCCACCAGCTGCTTTGTTCTTCTCTTTTAGTATATGAACATGGACCCCATAGTCGACTACAGTTAATATAGAAAGAGCCTGAAATAGAGGCTTGACCAACAGACATAACACTCAAAAGTTCTGTTGCTCATCAGCCACAGCCATTAGAGCCTATAATCTCACGTGACATTTTACCTCAAAAACCTCCTGCTGAAGCACGAACAGGAAGAGGATCACACAGAGGTACTGCATGACACGTAGTCACATGACATCACAGTCAGCCGTGTTGGTATTTCCTCCAACATCAGTATGTCGTGTCATTGTTTGCATCATTTTTGAAAAACTTCTCTCGCACAAATGGTTGAGACAAACTTAGAACCTGTGTAGTTTGAGAAATATTTTGGTGGGAATTGCCAAGGTTAAACATTTGTGGCATGTGAATGGGAGACAGTGAGAAACCTCAACCATCTCAAGCTTCATACACCGGCTCATATTTCACAGGTCATCACTTCTAAAGAAAAGGCTTGAGGTAAAGAGCCATTTATTAATGGAGTGGATTTTTTTCTTCTTCAGTTTTTCAGTTGTCTTCTAACAAGATGCAAATTGTTTTAGATTTATATCTGCTCCAACATGTTTCCCCCCCCCCCCAAAAAAGTGATTCAATTATTAAAGTAATTAACCTAAAGTCCTATCACAAACCCTCGGGGGCACAGATGATGATTATTCCTTAGTTCAACTGACATGTAGTACATTGATATCTGACAAATGAAAACATTTTTGCACTTCAACTTCCCTTTTGAAACATACAGTGGGTAAAGTGGAGTTCCCTGATTAACCCTGTACTCTTAACCCTCCTTGCCCCCTCCCTCCCATTAGATCTAGATTGATAGGTCCCAAGGGTCAAAGCTGCGAGGTCAGCCCGTCCTGAGACACCTGCTCTCTCTTGTCAGGCCTGCAACACACTCCCACTGTGAGTATGCCACCTCACACCCAACCCTCTTGACAAGAGTGTTTCCAGCACATACTGTACACTGACAAATACAGCATCTGTCTGCTATGTGGTGATTTCACTTGTCTTTTGTCATATGAGGAATATAGGGCTGCAATTCAATTACTCTCTGTTCAAAAAGACTTTTTGACAGAATATTTTGATTCAGCAAGGACAAATTAGATTACAACAAAAGACAAAAGTGACATTAAAGACATTACAGATATAATCCTGAAAAATGTATTATTGCATGACTATATGCATTATGTTTTACATTATTTTTCACTTATTATTGTTTATAACTTTGATAATAATAAGAAATAATTCTTGAGCACCAAATCAGCAATGATTTCTGATCATGTGAAACTGAAGACTGGAGTAATGATGCTGTAAATTCAGCTTTGCCATCACAGGAATTAATTACATTTTACAATATATTAACGTAGAAAACGCCTCGGTTACGACTGTAACCTCGGTTCCCTGAAGAGGGAACGAGACGTTGCGTCGAATTGACGCTAAGGGAACGCTTTGCGTGATGATGTATTGAAGCACATGTAAAATCAGTCCAATGGTGTGACGGAACGTCAGAGGCGGGTGACGTCATGAACCAGGAAACTATAAAACCTGCCCAAAACAAAGCAGCGTCAGCTTCGTAAGGTCTGAGCAAGTAGCTTACAGGCACGTAGGAGATATGGCAGGTGACGCAACGTCTCGTTCCCTCTTCAGGGAACCGAGGTTACAGTCGTAACCGAGGCGTTCCCTTTCAAGGGAACTCGCGTTGCGTCGAATTGACGCTAAGGGAACGTCTATACCAACGCCACCATAGCGAGAAGTGCCTGTCCAGTGTGAAATCAAGGCGAGCAGCACTAGGACGAGAGCACTCGGGACCCTGGTGTAGAGTCCAAGTCCAGAGAATAGAACCTGACGAATGTGTGAGGTGAGGACCAGCCTGCCGCATCACAGACGTCTTGAAGAGGTACTCCAGACAATAAGGCCTTAGAGGCCGCCATACTCCTAGTTGAGTGAGACCGCACCAACATGGGTGATGGTAGTCCGGTCGACTCATAAGCAAGTGAGATAGTCTCGACCACCCACTTGCTCATTCTTTGCTTAGATGCTGGTGACCCCTTATTAGGGGGTCCAAAACAGACAAAGAGTTGTTCGGATTTACGCCACAGGGCAGCTCTGTGGACGTAAGCATCTAACGCCCTAACCGGGCACAGCAAATTGTGCTTTACCTGGTCCGCATCCTGGAAGGGAGGAGGACAGAAGGCCTGCAGCACTATAGATCGGGCCACATTAGTGGGGACCTTGGGAACATAACCCGGCCTAGGATGAAGGAATGCTTTAACCATACCGGGCGCAAATTCCAAGCACGAGGGTGCAACCGACAGAGCCTGGAGATCTCCTATTCTCTTCAAAGATGAAATAGCGAGGAGGAACAGCGTTTTTAAAGTAAGAAACCTGGCTGGAACCTCTTCCAAGGGCTCAAAGGGAGCCTGGGAAAGACCTTGGAGGACGATAGCCAGGTCCCAGGTCGGGACCCTTGTGCGTGCAGCAGGCCTCAGCCTCAACGTGCCACGGAGGAAACGAGATACTAAGGGGTCTTTACCCACAGACATTCCACCCAAAGGGATGTGGTAAGCACCTATGGCCGCCACATAAACCTTCAACGTGGACGGGGATAGACCTGCAGTGAACTGGGTTTAGCTGACGGCCACTACACCATGAAGCGAAAACCTTCCACTTCAGGGCATAAAGTTTCCTCGTGGAGGGAGCTCTGGACTGTAGAATGGTCTCCACAACCTCGGTTGAGAGACCTGACTCTATGAGCTGGGCCCCCTCAGAGGCCAAGCCCACAGGTTCCACAGTTCGGGACGAGGATGAAATATCGAGCCCTCTGCTTGAGACAGTAGATCTCTTCTGACGGGGAGCTCCAGAGGAGGCCCGTTGAGAAGAGACACTAGATCCGCAAAACATACTCTGCCCTGCAACCGCGGGGCTATAAGAAGCAGGCGCAGATGGTCCCTGCGAACTCTCTCCAGAACTCCCGGGAGCAGAGCAATCGGGGGAAATGCATACAGACGTAGCCTCGGCCACGTCTGTACCATCGCATCCAGTCCGAGAGGAGCTGGATGCGTGAGGGAGAACCAGAGTGGACAGTGAGACGTCTCTCGAGACGCAAACAAATCCACTTGTGCTTGGCCGAACTCCCTCCATATCAACTCCACCCCCTCGGGGTGGAGCCTCCATTCCCCGGGCCTCGGCCCCTGTCTCGACAGGATGTCTGCTCCTATGTTCTGGGCCCCCGGGATGTAAGCTGCTCTGAGTGATAGCAACTTGCCCTGGGACCACAAGAGGATCTGGTGCGCTAGTTTGCATAGTGGGCGTGAACGCAAACCCCCTTGATGATTTATATAGGCAACCACCGACGGATTGTCTGTGCGGACTAACACATGGTGGCCCCTGAGGTCTGGGAGGAAGTTCTTGAGAGCAAGAAACACGGCCATCATCTCCAGGCGATTGATATGCCAAGAGGGATGATGGTCCCCCCACAGACCCTGAGCCGAGCGTCCCTCCAGGATCGCTCCCCAGCCCGTGAGGGAGGCATCTGTCGTTAGCATCCTGCGACGACAAGAAGCTCCCAACACGGGGCCCTGGGACAGGAACCAAGGTTTCTTCCACATAACCAAGGCACGTAGGCAACGCCGCGTAACCTTGATCATGCGAAAGGGGTTGCCCCTCGGGGAAAACCCTTTGGTCCTGAGCCACCACTGCAAGGGTCTCATGTACAGCAGGCCAAAAGTTATCACGTTGGACGCTGCTGCCATCAAACCCAACAGTCTCTGAAACTGTTTCACAGTGAGTGACTGGCCTAGCTTTATCCTCTTTACGGCTGACAGAATGGACTCTATGCGTTCCGGAGACAGGCGCGCCCGCATCGACGTAGAAACCCATACTACCCCTAGATAAGTGGTTCTCTGTAATGGAGAAAGCACACTCTTCTTGGCGTTTAGCCGTAACCCCAGCTCTCTCATGTGGGCGAGGACGACATCTCAATGCCGAATCGCCAACTGGTGCGACTGAGCTAAAATCAACCAATCGTCGATGTAGTTCAGTATGCGAATACCCTGCAGAGGCAGCGGCGCCAGAGCTGCATCTACGCATTTCGTGAAAGTGCGGGGTGATAGTGCTAGGCCAAATGGAAGAACTCGATATTGGTATGCTTTGCCCCCGAAAGCAAACCTCAGGAACTTCCTGTGATATGGAAGGATGGAAATATGGAAGTATGCGTCCTTGAGATCTATCGTGACAAACCAGTCCTCGGATCTGATCTGTGGCACGATTTGTCTCAAAGTCAACATTTTGAATTTCAGCTGCATGACTGACTCGTTCAGAACTCTTAGATCCAAAATGGGACGCAACCCCCCGTCCTTCTTCGGAACGATGAAGTATCGGCTGTAAAACCCGGTGTCCCTGCTGGAGGGAGGTACATATTCTATGGCCCCCTTGTCCAACAGGTTCTTTACTTCTGTTCCATTACCAGAACCTGCTCGGGGCCCACCACGGTGGGAAGGACCCCCATAAACCTGGGCGGGCGAGACCCAAACTGTATTTGATAGCCCTTTTCTATGGTCTGCAGGACCCAACGAGAAATATTTGGCAGTAGCTTCCACGCTACCAAAAATTCTACTAGAGGTACCAGCCTCTCGAGACTGGCTTCTGGATTTAGTTGTTGTTGAACAATCAGCCCGTCGCCCTGTAACGGCGAACCGGCAGGGAACGACTGAACTGACTGCTCTAGGACCCTCCACGGAGGGGGCGGGCATCCCAGGGCCACTACATTTCCGGGTGGCATCTGAGATATGTGCTCGCTGGAGACCGCTGCGCCCTGTAACACACGAGGTGGCAGGGTTAGCAAAACGGTCCCCTGAGGGCACCGAAGAGAGACGGGCACCGTGTAATGAGGTGTTAACCGCTCTACTTTGGGGGGGAACTGCCCTCGATGGCCTGCGCCCTCGGACGTCAGGACCTTTTCTTTGCAGCCTTCTTTGAAATAATGACGGTCCTCAGATCCGTCTTACCCCTAGAAGGCTGCTGCTGAGCGCGCCCCCCGTGTCCCCAGTCTTTTTGTGGGGGAGCACGGGAGGCCACGCTCTGCTTTTGAGTGGCACGGTGTGAGGAGCTGGCTTTAGATGTTTGGGGCTGCTCCCGCTCAGCAGCCCCGGAGACATGAGTTCGGCGAGGGAGAAGCTTTTGAAAAGCAGCCGCTTGTTTGGCTGACTCCTGGAACCTCTCGACGACCGAATTTACTGCGTCGCCGAAGAGGCCAGAAGAAGAGATGGGAGCATCCATTAAAAAATGTTTATCTTTTTCTTTAATGTTGCTTAAATTCAGCCAGAGATGCCTCTCAGTGGCCACCAGGGCTGCCATAGACCGGCCGATAGATTTAGCCGTCTCCTTAGCGGCCCTGAGAGACAAATCTGTGGCCCGACGCAGTTCGCAAACAGCGTTCGGGCCAATACCTCCGCCTTCATCTAAGTCTCCTAACACCTCAGCTTGGTAAGCCTGCAGCAAAGACATGGTATGTAAACATGCTGCAGCCTGACCAGCCGCTGAATAAGCCTTACCCACCAGATTTGATGTTAATTTAACTGGTTTGGTGGGTAACACCGGGGCCTTAAGGGAAGATGCAGATTCGGGAGAGAGATAGCTCGCGAGCGTCTCTTCAACCCTTGGCATCTCCCCATAACCGTGCTCTTTATATTGGGATATAGAAGAATAGTGAGATGTTTGTGCACTGTAAACTCTATATGATGCTGGTTTTCCCCACATAAAAAACGGCAGACCCCGGCGTTGAGGTTGTGCGCGAGAGGGCAGGAAGCGTTCGTCCAGTTTACTTTTTGAACGAACGTCCTGCTTATCTGACGGCCAATCTATATTTAATCTTTCGACCGCTCTCGTCACAACCTCAATCAGCTCCTCAAACGCGTGAGATTGAGGTGGCGAATCCTCAACATCACGTGAGTCAACACTAACAACATCTAGTTCCTCGGAACTAGATAGTTGTAGTGTTGGTGCTTGTATCAGGGCGGAAGAAACCGCAGCGCGTGCTTCTGAACCCTGATACAATGCACTAGATCTGTCAGGTGAAGGCAGAGATAAGGCCGGGCCCGTCTCTAACCCCGCTGACAGATCCATTTGCGAACCCCAAGTCTGAAGCCTTCGCAGTGCCTCAGCAGCTGCGGGACCTGAGCCTTGGGGAACACGAGCCTGGGCGTCCTCGCTAAAGAACGCCAGGCGGGATCGGAGCGTCCGTAATGGAAGCACTTCACAGTGCTCACAGCCAGCGCCCTCGAGCGCTGACCGTGCATGCTCCTCTCCCAAACAATCAACACAAAGAACGTGCGTGTCCCCACCCGTTAAATAACGAGGGCAGGGATGCACACACGCTCTGAACTGTTGCTTGCTCGCCATGCTGAATAATATATATATATATAACAGACAACACCAAATATAACAGACAGTTTCACATATAGCGCTTGTGAAGACACAGAAGCTGACGCTGCTTTGTTTTGGGCAGGTTTTATAGTTTCCTGGTTCATGACGTCACCCGCCTCTGACGTTCCGTCACACCATTGGACTGATTTTACATGTGCTTCAATACATCATCACGCAAAGCGTTCCCTTAGCGTCAATTCGACGCAACGCGAGTTCCCTTGAAAGGGAACAGTCCATTTTCTTAGTTGTTAAATTGTAATAATAATATGAAGAATATAGAAGAAAAAGAAGAAGCAGTATACTTAATGCATTTTGCCCTATAGCCATGGGACAAAAACAATATTCTTATTGCCATAATTTTTTGCTTCTATAGAGGCATTGAATTGCAATGTCACTTTGTTTCCAAGGTCATCAACAATGTTTACAGTCAGATAAATCTGATACTAGTTGTTAAGTTGTAATAATAATATGCAATAATACTAATTTTATAATTTATATATGTGACCCTGGATCACAAAACCAGTCACAAGTAGCACGGGTATATTTGGGATATTATATATTATATTTTCAAAATTATCAATTTTACTTTTATGCCAAAAATCATTAGGATATTAAGTAAAGATCATGTTCCATGAAAATATTTTGTAAATTTCCTACCATAAATCTATAAAACATTTATGTTTGTGAGTGAATACAGCACAATCGTGAACATAAACAGACATCTTTAAAGGTGATTTTCTCAATGTTTCGATTTTTTTCACCCTCAGATTCCAGATTTTCAAATAGTTATGTCTCAGCCAAAAATTTTCCTATCCTAACAAACCATACATCAATGGAAAGCTTATCTTATTCGGCTTTCAGATGAAATATAAATTTTACAAAATTTACCCATGTGACTGGTTTGTGGTCCATGGTCACATATTATATATAATAAAGTATATGCTTTTATAATTATTAAAGTACTGTATTATTATGGAATGTTTGTTTTAGAATATTGGACGATCAATCGATACACACAGAAACACGGTTCTGAATGAATGATAATACTCAGCAGCTGATCATGCGCCATTCAGGAAGGAGAATCATGTTATTAATTGACAGACTGCTGGGCGGGCTGAAGGGGTGCAGTCTTTCCTATTTGGCTGAATCTAAATCTAAATGTTATTTAGAATTCAAATGTTTGATACTACCTGGAATCAAAACAGTGTGCTTGCCAACATTTTTAAATGAATTTACTAGAATGACAACATGTCTAAGAACTCCAGAGCAATCATTACAGTGACTCTCATATGCATCAACCACTGACGATCACTTGATCTGCTCAGAAAACAAAACCGAATATTCAGAATAAATAATGACATCGACCTCAAAAATAAAAAGAAGAAGCTGTATACTTCATGTATTTTGCCCTATAGTCCTCCCAGACGTGGGACAAAAAAGTATTCTTATTGCCATCATTTTTTGCTTCTATAGAGGCATTTAATTGTAATGTCACTTTGTTTCCAAGGTCATCAACAATGTTTACAGTCAGATAAATATGATACTCTCCCTGGAAAGTAAAATAGGGCAATCTGTTTAACTATAGCTTTTAATCGTATGTCTATTTTGTATTATTATTATTTAAATATTAATATAGTGTATATTTTAATATACTTCATTTCTGAGGAATCCAATTAAAATAATACATCACATTTAAATTGGAGCGAATAAAACATTATATTAATTGCTCACCTCGGGGTAATTCAACTTTTTCACATAAAAAGGAACGGTTTCATGAAGTGTTTCTGAAACAAGGAAGCAATCTCATTGATATCCCAGCTACATCACTACAGTACAAGATAATGCAGTAAACATTCTAACATGTACCTCCTTTGATTATGTAACATATTTTGATATCCTCACAAGGAACATCCGGCTGCTCGTGATCCAACCACAGCTGACCTTTGTAGTAAACACTTGCATGATAACCAATACGGTTGATTGTGAACACTGAAAAACAAAACCAGTCAAATGTTTTCAGCTCACATCAAAGTTAGTTAAGCTATATCAATTTAATTGATTAAATTAAGCAGGGGCTGTACCATATTATGTAGTATAATCATTATAAACCTTTCATAAACTTACTTGGGATTACTGTATAAGTTATAGAGAACAACTTCACTCCTAGAGAGCAGGGAGAAGCAGTCATTGCAGTGAATACACGGTCCAATAAAATACAATGAAAGAGTTTTAATGAAAAGACATCTCAAATACTGAATTTTTTTTTCTTTTTTTTTTTTTGGTGGATTAATAATATGTAGGCTTCCCATTATATTTTTGAACTATACTGTTCAAAACTTTGGGGTCAGTCATTTTTTTTAAACTTTTTTTCAAATCTGATTTCTTTCATTCAGACAGGACACATTAAATTGACCATAAGTGAGATTAAAGACATTTAAAATGTTACAAAATATTTATATTTCTTTTGAACTTTCTATTAATCAAAGAATACATATATCATGGTTTCCACAAAAAATTTAAGCAGTACTGTTTTCAACACTGATAATAATAAGAAAGCTTTCTTGAGCACTAAATCAGCACATTATAGAATGATTTCTGAAGGATCATGTAAAACTGAAGATTAAATGAAAATTCAGCTTTGTCATCACAGGAATACATTTCATGTTAAAATATACTAAAAAAGAAAAACTGTTGTTTAAATTGTAATAATGTCACAATATTACTAATTTTACTGTCCTTTGACATACTGTACATATGTGTGTGTGTGTGATATTTGATACTCCACTTACCATCAAATGTGTACCAGATAGTGAGATGTTCTGAAGAACATAATAATCTTCTCTCTGCAATCACAGATGACACACAAGATACATGCATACATACATTTTATTACAAGATAATACAATAAAATAGAGAAAAGTTGAAGAGCACCATATCTGTTATCCTTCATGAACAACACCAGTGGCCAAAACTCTCATGGTCAGAATGGTTACGTACAAGTTGAGAGGCATTGATTTAAACAAAACAACTATTCTTTAAAAAAAAGTTCTTGCTTTTAACAATGCACTGTAGTGTACTTTTGTAAAACACATTTGGTTTGAACTTTGAAACCCACCAAAGGTGTTTTGTTAAGTGCCAGTGTTTTTTGTGAACAGGGAACTGTTGAAAAAAGGAAGTTTATCTATGAGATGAAATCCCGAAACAATGTGGGTAACATATGACTTTATTCAGTTTTATACTTCAGCATCACAAACATGTTAACATATAATTTCTACAAATATTTAATGTATTAAAATAGTCACTGAAACAACAAATTGGTATTTCCTGTCTTCTTGCTGTTCATATGAGGAAGTGTGGCATCACAATGCTGGACTAGTCAAAACTTCTCACCTAAAGGGAAAAAAGTTTATTAATGTCATTAGGTTGTTTTATATCAAACACAAATACATTAGAACCATCAACCAGGGTATAATGTGTTTTTTTACAAGTCTGATCAAAGCCTGTACCCAGGTCAATTTTACTGCCATTAAAACATTACCAATACTTTGAGATGGCTTCGCTTTAATGAGATATGAATATGAATTAACCACTGACACTCTTGATCTTATCAGAAAACACAGAATGGAATATCTGCTCCCAAAAAAGGAAAAAAAGATAAAAAGAAACAGCATACCATATTTTTGCTCATAACATCATGATTTTTCACCTGCGCAGTCAAATTGAAATGGACTGTTTGCCTGTTTTCAAGGTCATCAACAAATGTCACATTCACATAAACCTGATATTCGCCCTAGAAGGCAAAATACATTAAAATAAATGTTTAAACTCGACTTAAAGATATAAAGATATTTAGAGATCCAAAGATTTAACACTGTTTATTTTGGAACGAGTAAATTGTTAGTGTTGAAACCTCTAGACCAGAAAAAATGTTTCCTGTAGTGAAAACTTGTTATATGACATACATTATTATTTAATTTTGCTATATATTTGTATATATCATCCGGATCATAAAAGTCATTTGTATTGGAAACGATAAAGCATTACTGTTGATTGCTCACCTCAGGGGAATAAAATGTCCTCATATAAATTGGAACTGTTTCATGAAGTGTTTCTAAAACAAGAATGTGGTCTCATTAGTGAGATGTATTAATGCACTGCTGAAACATGTAGTAAAACAGTCTAATATGCAGTACCTCCTTTGATGATGTCACATATTTTAAAATCTTCACAAATAACATCTGGCTGCATGTGATCCAACCACAGCTGACCCTTGTAGTAAACAAGAACATGAAACCCCATACGTGTGGTTGTGAACACTGAAGGACAAAACAAAGCAAATAAATTATTAATAAAAAAATATATGATAATTATGTAATAATGATTAATAATAGCTTTTTTGATAAGTTTTGAATTGTGAAGGGCAGTTCCATAAAGTAAACATTAATATATGCATAATGTAACCAATATAAAGCATTCATCTTTTCAACTTACTTGGAATTACTGTATATGTTAAATTGTATGAGGTCATTCCTATAGTGCAGGGGGATGCAGTCACTGACAGGTAATACAATGGCCCTGATTTAAGAGAGCATTTTAAATTACATAACAATGACATCAAACAGAATCATGAAAATAGAGTAAAATCCCCACAAGAGGTCATTCATGAACTCATGATTCATAAACATCATTTTTAAAATAAACAGTAATTAATACGTAAATTAAAATAAAAAAATCGAAAGAAACGTTTTGGGGAAAACATCTATTTAAAAAAATATATCCATTGAGTTTTTAATAAGTATCACTTATCCTTTGCTGGTAGCTAAGGATCTGAGGTAGATCAAACTGAGTAAATAAGTAAATTATTGAAAAACAAAAAGATCTTACCAGCGTAGCTGTACCAAAGGCTAACACTTTCTGAGGAGCAAATCAATTGTGTCACTGCTGAGGACATATAAGACAATGACACAATATGACAAAGAAAAACTAAAAGGTACAGAAGCACCATTGCTGATCTCCTTTAATGAAACAAACCAGTGGCAAAACCTCTCCTTAATGGTTTCGTACCATTTGTGTATCAGTCTTCAAATCATGATCTAATAACAACAGGACACAACAATGTACTGCATAATAGAAAAACTTCTCTTTTGGATTGAACCATGAATGTTTTTCTGTTTTTCTCTCTCTCGGAAGTACCTGTAATAATGTGAACAAAGAAGTGCTGGTAAACAGAAACTAGTGAATGCAGAGGGTATGTTATTTAAATGGCATTTATTTACACTTTCACAGTTTCAGCTTCACAAACATACTAAAACCATTTCATGACTCTCCTCAACAGTCCAGACTTAGACAATTACTTTATTATTAAAAACAAATCGAATAGAAAATATAACAGCTCTCCTAAGTCACACACCACACAAAAGGTTATAAAATAAGAAATAAAAGGTTTATGTTTAAAACATCAACTATCTTAATAAATCTTGTTAAAAACCATTCAAAAGTTTGGGGTCAATAAGATTTTGAAAATTTTTTGAAATAAACCTTTTATGCTCCCCAAAGCAGCATTTACTCTATTTGATCAAATATACAGTAAAAAACGTTTTGGTTACTAACATAACCTTGATTCCCTGAGATAGACAGGAACGAGACATTGCGCAGTAGCTGACGCTGGGAAAAGTCTCTTTCTCCAAAATCCTGAAGCCTGATTAAATCACGTCTGTGTAACAACACAGACAAATGGTGTTTTAGCGGACCCAAATGGGTAGGCCCATTTGTTTATATAAGCCGCCAATGAGTGCCATTTCATCATGATTTTTCGATTGAGGAAAGCAGAGAAGTGACCACTAACAGTACAAGCATAATAACACGGCAAGGGTATGCAATGTCTCATTCCTGTCCATATCAGGAAACCAAGGTTGCGTTAGTAACCAAAACGTCCTTTCAATGGTTCACTCGACAGTGGGTCAGTAGCTGACAATCCAACAGCGCTGTGTTATAGCGCAGGACTGTCCTTTATAGGCTGCTCATTGCGCGGCCAATTGCTTGGGCGCTCCACAACACCTTAAACTCGTTCATGGACTGGAAGGAGTTTGGCCTGTAAAACCCGCTGGACCGCCATCGTATGGAAGGCGGATCCTGCTTGGCCGGCTGCTGTGTAAGCCCTGGCTGCCAGGGCTGATGTGGCCTTGCAGGGCTTAGAGCAGGGATCTCCAACCCTGCTCCTGGAGACATACTGTCCAGCAGACTTCAGTTCCAACCCTGTTCCAACACAGCTGCCTGTGACTATCAAGTAACCCTGAACAGCTTGATTAGCTGGTCCAGGTGTGTTTGATTGGGGTTAGAGCTAAAATCTGCAGGACAGTAGCTCTCCAGGAGCAGGGTTGGAGATCCCTGGCTTAGAGGAATGAGGGATGAATCATTAACAGATTTGACGACTTGGTCAGCTTTTCATGCACCTCTGGAAAAAACAGGTCAGGCCTCTGGTGGGGAGCTCATTTCTTCAGTGCTACCAAGTCCTGGGTTTTTCAAATCTTTCTCTGTCAGTGCGAAGATCATCTCTTTACTGACTAAGAAGAAGACGTCATTTTTTGGTGTAGTTACACAGACGCAACTCAATCAGGCTTCAGCAATTCAGAGAATGGAACTTTACCAATAGCGTCAGCTACCGAACCAATGTCGAGTGAACTGTTATCGAAAGGGAATTGAAATGTTTTAACTTATTAAAATTTTAACCCTTTAACTGTCTTCTCGACCAAATGGTTGAGCACATTTTGAGTCACTATATTTTATTGAGAGGAGTACCTAACTTAACTCAAACTGATTGAGCCATCTCTACCATCTGGTTGAGGTATGTTATGCCAAAAAAATCCACTAGATGTCACAGTGTCAATCAACATCACTTGTCACAACACTTCTTCTAACATTGATGTCAGAAACAAATAAATCACCCCAGCTATGTGAATTGTTTTTGGTGAAATGTTGCAAGCTAAGCATATTTTTTTTACATATTACACTGAAAGAGCCCTAACTTTACAAAATCATGTTACTTGGTGCCATGAAAAAGTATGTTTTTAATTATTTTTCAAAAACATGCTCAACCAAACAGTTGATTTGGCACATAACGGTTAACTGTCACCCCCCTTTTTGAGAATGGACATTACAATGCACTATTAAATTTTGGTTGTAATTCAAGAATGCTTTGGAATAAAGACCTAAGTTTGGTCTTGTTTTAAAGAAAACACTCAGCAGATTATTGCTGAAGTAAAAGCACTTAAAAAAAATAAAAGTATGAAAAAGTAATGGAAGTTTTACATTTACATTAAATCAAATATACTGCACTTAATATTTTTTCTTTTATATAAAATATATATTTTACAAAATATTTTTTACTATAAAATCAAAGCCATATATCTAATCAAGTTGTGTTCCAAATTTGAAGTTGATATCACAAAAATTTAAGTTCCCATGAGATTTTGTTTAGGCGTAATTCCAAAAATGACATAAATTCCATTGAATTTAATTGTATGCATTCTGCTGTAACAAATTAATACATTTCTGTCCAAATATTACTTCTGTCACAAAATATGGAACCTTAAAACTCAGACCTTTCTGACAATGTGTTTTGTCAAGATTAGAAAAGGTTTTGATGTAGTGTATGAATACTTTACCATTAAGTGACATCTCAAAAATTTGGTAGAGGCCGAATTTTTTAAAATTATGGGATGTGTTGAAAAAAAATACAATAAAAAATTGAGTGTGGTTACTAGAGACATAAGGAGATAAGAAATGCAAACAAAAAAAATTTCCATCACTTTTTTCTTGGTACGGACGTTAAAGGGTTTTAAAGAACTGTTTCTATTTGAATTTATGTAAATTATTCCTGTGATGGGAAAGCTGCATTTTCAGCAGTCTTCAATGTCACAAGATCCTTCATAAATAATTTTAACATGCTCAATTTGGTGCCCAAGACACATTTCTAATTATTATCAAATTTGAAAACAGTTGTGATGCATTGTTTTAAGGAAACCTGATATATAAACCCTTATAAATGATTTATGGTGCATCCTTTCTCAATAAAAGTATTAATTTCTTTTAAAAACATTTTTACAGACCCCAAAATTTTGAACGGCTGTATAAATTGATCTTGTGTTTTCTCTTACTGTAAGTAAGTAATTTTCCATGTCTAATACAAGAACTGAGCAATCATTACAGTGACCCTCATATGCACTGACGATCACTTGATCTGACCAGAAAAAAGAACCAAAAATATAGAATGAATAATATCCCTCATAGAAGAAGAAGCTGTATACTTCATGTATTTTGCCCTATAGTCCTCCCAGACGTGGGACAAAAAAATTATTCTTATTGCCATCATTTTTTGCTTCTATAGAGGCATTGAATTGTAATGTCACTTTGTTTCCAAGGTCATCAACAATGTTTACAGTCAGATAAATCTGATACTCTCCCTGGAAAGGAAAATAGCGAAATCGATAAGAATATAGCTTTTAATCTCATTTTTGTATATTATAGTACAATATATATTTTTAATTTCTCACGGATCATATTAAAATAATACATCACATTTAAATTGGAGCGAATAAAACATTATATTAATTGCTCACCTCGGGGTAATTCAACTTTTTCACATAGAAAGGAACGGTTTCATGAAGTGTTTCTGAAACAAGGAAGCAATCTCATTGATATCCCAGCTACATCACTACAGTACAAGATAATGCAGTAAACATTCTAACATGTTGTACCTCCTTTGATTATGTAACATATTTTGATATCCTCACAAGGAACATCCGGCTGCTCGTGATCCAACCACAGCTGACCTTTGTAGTAAACACTTGCATGATAACCAATACGGTTGATTGTGAACACTGAAAAACAAAACCAGTCAAATGTTTTCAGCTCACATCAAAGTTAGTTAAGCTATATCAATTTAATTATAAAAATTAAATTAAACAGGGGCTGTACCATATTATGTATAATCATCATAAATATTTCATAAACTTACTTGGGATTACTGTATAAGTAATAGAGTACAAATTCACTCCTAAAGAGCAGGGAAAAGCAGTCATTGACAGGTAATACAACGGTCCTGATGAAAGAGAGAGTTTTAATGAAAATACATCTCAAATACTGAATGTTATTCCCTATTTTGTGGCTTAGTTAAGTGGGTTTCCAATTATATTTTTTGTATACACACTATACCTTTCAAAAGTTTATGGTCAGTAAGACTTTTTTAAAAGAAATAAAAAAATTCAAGTACTCATTGAACTGATCAAAAGTTAGAGTAAAGACATTTATAAAGTTACAAAATATTTCTATTTCAAATAAATGCTGTTCTTTTACATTTTCTAGACCTCAAAGAATCCTGAAAAAATCTATCCATTTTTCTAGATATTAGGGCGCACAACTCTTTTCAACATTGTTAATGATAAGAAATGTTTCTCGAGCATCAAATCAGCATATTATAATGATTTCTGAAGGATCATGTGACACTCAAGACTGGAGTAATGCTGAAAATGCAGCCTTTCAATCACAGGAATAAATTGCATTTGAAAATATAATACAACAGGAACAGATATTTTAAATTGTAATAATGTGTCACAATGTTACTGTTTTTACTATATTTTTGATCAACGCAATTAAGTCGTGGTCACAAGAGACTTAAAAAAAAATAATATATATGTGTAAATGTTTTGTGTATGTGTGATTTAATTTTTTGTTTTTTGATATTCCACTTACCATCAAATGTGTACCAGATAGTAATATGTTCTGAGGAACATAAAAATCTTCTCTCTGCAATCACAGATGACACACAAGATAATGCAATAAAACAGAGAAAAGTTGAAGGGCACAAAAGCACCATATCTGTTATCCTTCATGAACAACAAGAATAGTTATGTACAAGTTGGAAAGCTGTGATTTACACAGAACAACTATTCTGCAAAAACAGTTCTTGTTTTTAGTAATGCAATGCACATTTGTAAAACACATTTGGTTTGAAACTCACCGCAGGGTTTTTGTTAAAGGAGAACTCCGGTCAATTTTAACATTGAGCTCATTTTTTTGTACATTTGGAGTGCTGTGAGTACAGACAAAAACGACAAAAATCGGTATTGCCTACACTGTGTTATCCTCTTTTTAAAATTCACACCCTGTTGACTTCAATGGGGCAAGTTCTAAACCTGCTTTTAGCCTCTTAACATCCTTGATTTGTCATTACAAGTGCACAGCCATGTGAGTGGTGTTATTAAGAGTCACCACGGTCAATCTGACTGCAGTAGATGTGAAAGATATTAATAAAAATGATGTTAATTCAGCCAGCTCACATACCTGTATTTACTTCCTGTTTTGGGTCGAAGTCCACAGGCGTGATTTTTTTTCCCAAACCACTTCAGCGGAAATCTGGCCCTGCAGTCAATTTCATTGGTTTAGGTTGGAGTGACGGGTAGGTTTAGGGATCAGTGTTTGGTGTAGGCAATCAGTACAGTGATTGACGTGACCAATGAAAAGTTTAGAATCGGCTGCAGGGCGGGATTTCCGCTGAGGTGGTTTGGGAAAAAAAAATCACACAGTCCACAGTAGTCGATTGTCGAGTTCGCACACACGAGCATTGGTAACTAATCTATGACATGTTGCTTAGTTACCAATGATCGAGCGCGCGAACTCGACAATCGACTACTGTGGACTTCGACCTAAACAGGAAGTAAATACAGGTATGTGAGCTGGCTGAATTAACATCATTTTTATTCATATCTTTCACATCTACTGCAGTCAGATTGACCGTGGTCACTCTTAATAACTCCACTCACATGGCTGTTCACTTGTAATGACAAATCAAGGATGTTAAGAGGCTAAAAGCAGGTTTAGAACTTGCCCCATTGAAGTCAACAGGGTGTGAACCAAAAAATTAGCTCAATGTTAAAATTGACCGGAGTTCTCCTTTTGTTAAGTGCCAGTGGTTTTGTAAACAGGGAAGTGTTGAAAAAAAGGATTTGTTTTTTAGATTCAATCATAAAACAAGCAGGAATGTAGTGGATACCGTATGTTGATGAGTTTATTTAGTTTTATACATGTTTAGCATCACAAACATGATAATATACAATTTCTGCAAATATTTCATGTATTAAAACAGTCCACTGAATCAACGAAATGGATTTGAGCCCATATCTTGAGTCCATATCAAGTCTGTTTGCAAAGCCTTTGCTAAATTGTGACTGATTTTTCAAAGAATCCACAGTGAAATGTACCAAATAGAAATACAATAATATATAATTATACTCAACTGAGATATTCACATTGTTGAAAATAAATAACCACATTCCTAGCATTAGAATCCTTTGGAAGGTAGTGTTATTTTTAGTCCAGTGATCCAGTGGGCGGGGCCAAAGTTGCGATGATGAACTAGGTGTTGATCATCTTCTTCAGAGACGTTCTTTCACCTATCTGTGACATCATCAATGTCGTTCTCTGGGCTTGGTTACAATACAAGCTGTTTTTGGACTAACAAGTTTTCCACTCTGAAACTTACAGGATATTCTTTTAGTATGATGACCTCTTAATATGTCAAAATATCAAGGAAAATTTGATTTCTTAATTCATGAGCCCTTTAAGCTCTGGTGTCCACTACAGCGGATAAGTATAAAGTCGATGTCCTGTTTTGTAACAAAGTCCTATTTTGATTAGAAACTGCATAACATTTTCCTGAGATGTTGATTTATGATAAACGATTTGAAAATTAGTCCGATTTAAATAATGACAAAATATTACCATAAGAGTGCTAAATTTGATCACTAAATTAATATCAGTCATTTTTTAAGGCCAATGAAAAGTTGTCATGTGAAATCTCCAAACTATTTGTATCGCTGAAAAGCCCTGAATGGGCTCTTTACAAGCACATACAGACTGAAAACTGTGAAGTGTATGGTGTCCAAGAAATTCACAAAAATATAATATCCACTGCAGTGAACAAAAGTATATACCTGGGTCCCAGGAGGGTATGTCAAAACAGCATTGATTTGTGCATAAGTAAGCGAACTGGGAGCACCTATAATGCTCACATTGCCCCATTTTTAATAAAAATAGAAAAAAATAATAAAGTACTAAGGTACTGTAACAGTTTTTCAACAAACGACTTAATTACTCTTACTTGAGTCATTATTTTTAGTAGCCTACTACTAAGTGAATTATTTATTAAGTAGCAATCATTTTTTTGACTACACTGTATTTAAAAAAAAAAAACTGCATGCATCTTTGGAAGAACACTGTAGCCAGTAGGTGTGACGATTAAGTCCACTGGAGACAAGTTGAGGTGAGAACCCAAAAGCAATTTACAAAACAAGATAAACACAAAACAAAAGCATGACAAGGCATGGAAAACTCTAAACTAAAACAGGAACACAAACTGAGACTAGAACAAGATACTAGAAAAAGAGCCTGGAGCCAGGCCAGAACAAACAATACTCAACAAAGACACAGAGCAAACATGAGGGCTTAAATACAGGGCTAATGAAGAGACAAGGGACACCTGAACATTTAAACAATCAACCAATGACAACATGACACAAAAAACAGGGAATCACATGACAGACCAGAATAAGGAACAAGAAACGGACACCCAAAACGTGACAGTAGGGATGTCCCTATTAAGTTTTTCGTTCTGAATCAATCCAAGTCATTGAATATCGAGTAGCCTGTCGATACAGAGTCCCGATCCGATACTTGTATTTTCAAAGTGATTGGTGCACACTTCAAGTACATTAAAGTTATTATCAATTCAATGTATAAAGGAATATGCAGAGTTTTTTTCAGGGGCTATGGCTCAAAATCTAAATCCAAATTTTTCTATACTTTTTGAGAGCCTGATTACAAAACTAAAAGTCTCACCATTAAAAGCCATGTCCTAAGAAAACAAATATAATGTTCTCATTATAATTTTATGTAGCTTGAATGACAGACTTGCGCTGCGCATGGTGCACATATCCTTTTTTTTTTCAAGCAATTCAAAACTATCATGGAAAACTATCATGGAAAACTATCATATCATTTATCTGCTTTAATATATCGGCCACATTTTCTTATCGGGCCGATAATGATAACATTAAAAATGAACATATATCAGTTTATACTGATATGGTGGCCAATATATCGTGCGTCCCTAAAACATACATACTCATTTTCACAAATATACTCGCAGTGAAATAAGATGAAGAATTCAGATGCAAAAGCCTCTAAGTCCGTCTAAAATTTTAGTGTTTTGTTTAATTTAACATTTTTATCAGGCTCCTATGTCTAGGTTTCTACCCAAGTACCAGCATTTCTGAATGGGCCGAGGCTGGGATTTAGTGAGTTTGAAGTGAAAGTATTTGATGAACCCGATTTGCGGAGAGCATTCACTCAATATTATTATCTCATTTTTGACAGAGGGGGCTTTTAGAGGCTTTTGCATCGGAGGTCTTCAGATATAAAATAGTATGAAAATAATGTCTATAATAATATGAAAGCAATGTTTTAAAAGGTTATGACATGTTTGTGATGCACTTAAACAAATTATTCTTTAAACTAACTGAATTCAATTATGGACAGTGGTTCCACACAAGCAAATTATTTTTTATTAACATTTTTGGGGATTTTTATTTTTTAAAATCTATGTAAGCTCTGTTGTAGAAATTTTAATAGTCATTTATTCCTAACAGATATCATAAGGGATTGAACCTATTCAATGTGTAAAAGTATATGTGTGTACGTGCTTGTGCGTGACGTTTCAGGAATATATGGGACAGGACCTCTTGACCTTAGGAATGGTCAAGATTTGGCTAGTTTAATTCAGGGCCAGGTTGTGTCTTTAGTAGAAACTGAACAGCAGTGGGGACCTTATCTGAGTGGGTGAAAGGGTAACTGCTGTGAGGAGGAACCTTGAAAAGAGTATAAAGGCTGTCTCATGTCTTCCTGGTGTGCGTCACTCACTTCACAGGGTAACTGCTGTGTTGGCGACTGGGCCTATTCTTGCAAGAATAAATACTTTTCTTTTTTATTAATTTGACTCTGAGTGTCTTGTTGTGGCAAAACTTCTGTTAAAACATCATCACTGCGTAAGAGACACTCAGAGTCAAATTAATAAAAAAGAAAAGTATTTATTCTTGCAAGAATAGGCCCAGTCGCCAACACAGCAGTTACCCTGTGAAGTGAGTGACGCACACCAGGAAGACATGAGACAGCCTTTATACTCTTTTCAAGGTTCCTCCTCACAGCAGTTACCCTTTCACCCACTCAGATAAGGTCCCCACTGCTGTTCAGTTTCTACTAAAGACACAACCTGGCCCTGAAATAAACTAGCCAAATCTTGACCATTCCTAAGGTCAAGAGGTCCTGTCCCATATATTCCTGAAACGTCACGCACAAGCACGTACACACATATACTTTTACACATTGAATAGGTTCAATCCCTTATGATATCTGTTAGGAATAAATGACTATTAAAATTTCTACAACAGTCTCTTACGCAGTGATGGTGTTTAACAGAAGTTTTACCACAACAATTTGGTGTCAGAAGAGTGGGATTCCTTGGAAGTGCCTTCTGGACCTGAGAGCGGACGGTGTTTGGCCACCTGGATTGAGCAGTTCCAGCTCTACCTCGTAAGTTTCAGAGAGAGGGGCCGACCGCTATCAGGGCCAGGAGAGGCTCCACTGGAATCAAATGAGAACGAACCCGTGGCAATCCAAGACATCTCTGGTTAGAGACGGCTAAAATATTTTATTTTGGGTTAAAATATTATTCAATTGTGGGTAAAACCATAGTGGCTGGGTCTGTTCGTTTCTGTGGTGTAGGTCAAGAGGACCGGTACAATATTGCTAACTGTGCGAAGTGCGTATTTGCAAAACACGTCATGGGGTAGCGATTTTGCAAATCGAGGAATCTTCGTACAGCAGTTTATTGGGGGTCGGTTGAGACTTACGGGCGGGTCAAGGGTTAATACAGTAGGGCTAACTGCGTGAGGTGCGTATTTGCAAAACACGTCACGGGGTAGCGATTTTGCAAATCGAGGGATCCTCACGTAGCAGTTTACTGGGAGTTAATCGATCCGCCAGGAAAAGCACTGGGTGTGCCCTGTCTGGTCTTGGGTTAAGGGATCAGATCTGGTGGAGACGTCCAACAGATTATTAGACGCAGCGTCGAACTGAGAAATCCACAGAGTAACAGAAACAGCCAGTAAGGGAAAATCTCAGAGCAAGCTTGCCAAATTTGACACACCGGTTTTCTATCAAATGAGGAAATATTATGAGGGAAAATGTATGTTAGACATTGAAAAACTGAGAAAATACCATGATTTCCTCAGGGAGGGAATCAGTTGAACAGGGCAGTGAGAAAAAAAGAGTTATGGCTGTGGACAAACGTGTGTAAGCAATGTGGACAAACAATGGATTGTTGTCTTAAAGGGGAAGATAAAAAAAACAAACAAAAAAAACAAGTCGAACTGCAGAGAGAAATAAGGTTTTTACTTCTGCATCCAGTAAATGGATGCATGACATTAGATGTCTATAGAACTTAAATGTATATGTTAAGGATTGAAGTAGCAAGCAGCAGCAATAAGGCTTTCTGTGTGAAATAGAGTGATAGAGTGATAGAAATAGAGTGGAACTGTAAGTGAGAAACTTGATGGAAGAGGGAAGTGAAGGGAAAACAAGAAGGTTGGTGTGTGAGATATGTGTGTGTGGGGATTGTAGTTAAGCAATCATGTACTGGTTAGATAATGAAGGAACTGGCATGTAGAGAAAAGAAAGGAGAGGATACAGAAGGAACTGGCATGTAGGGAAAGATTGAGAAGACATATAGTGGAAACCTATATGTGATGAAAATAAAATGTCTGACAGAATTTATGGAAATTATAGTTTTTTAAAAAACGAATGCATATAGCCTGGTATTTATGATTGTAGACGATGTCTGTATTTAATATCTGAGGAGTGACTGAGGGTCCAGCTATGCTGGGAGTACAGCAGCAGTGTTTGCTTATTCAGCCCGGCTTTTTGGATGTTGGATATGCACTTGTTCTGTAATCAGTGTTGTTGATGATAATAGCAAATTAGTAAAATGTAAAGACAACTTTGACCAAAGATTCTGGAAATCAATAATGTATAATGTCGGATATTTGTTGATATTAAGTAATTGATGCAAAAGATGTCTGTTTTATAATGGAAATTCTGGGTCAGGTATCATTTCCCTGGACAAGTATGACTAAAGTTAAATGAAAACTTTGTGCAAACAACTTATGCAGCTTAAGAAAATTGATGTGCGGCCAATAACAATAATAAAGATTATGATTCGGCTATTGGGATTGAATCCGCCACTGGTGGACTGTAAAATAATACAGAGAACTGCTTATCAGCTCTGTTTGCATTCCTGAATGGGACACACTGCTTCGGTGATGTGCAGTAAGTTGGAGCCGACAGAGAGTGCTTTAATTGTGGTCAGCAGGACCATTTAACACGTAACTGTAAATGCCCACCGAGAAGGTGTTTGAAAATGTGATAGTGACACATTTCTGGTAATAATGTGGGTTTGAAAGTAGATCAGTGTTTAAATGACCACATTAACATTTTCGCTTGAGAAAGAATAAGAGATAAAAACAAGGTCAAAAGATTGAAGTCTTAAAGTGAATCCTTTTGAAGAAAAGATCTATAATAGTAATTTTTTGAAACAGTGAAACAGTTTGTTGAAAGTTGCAAAATATATAAAAGTAACTAAAAGGATGATTGTGCTTTAATTCAACATTTTAAGAAGGGTTCAGGTTATATAGAGAGGCAAATCTCACGGATGATTTATAATAACTGCAAAAGATGCAGAGAAGCCTTGTCAAAGTTAGTGTGAATCCCGATTGGAGAGTGATAAACTCCTAGAAAAAACGTTGAAGTCAGATATTAAGCTATGGTTATTGAGAACTAGAATAATTATTTGTATTTAAGATCAAATAAGTAGAAGTAATAGGCTACTGGATTAACAGTTGTTTAATGTAAAATGTGTTCTGTTAGTATTTTGACCATGAAAGAACTAGAAGCTGATGTTTTGCTTTCAAAAGATAAGTTTGTTATTGGCTGTAATGAAACAGCTCGCTTATCTGAATCTTATGTCTGCTGTGGCTGAAAACCGCCAGTATGACAGAGACTCAATCTGAGTGGAAATTTCTAATGTCTAAATTCCATGAGATATGGGCAAAAGACAACTATAAAAATGTTTATTTGGAAACACATGTAATTTCTGGCAAATATGCCTTAAGCTGGGATAGAGTTAAAAGATGGTAGATAGAGTTTTATGTTAGAAGTTTATGAGAGTACAGTGTGCCAGTCCTGAAAGTCTCAGAGTCTCTCTCAATCATGTCAGCTAAAAGATGTTATTTGAGCCTGTGTCATAAGTAATAAGCTATTTATAGTAAAAGCACAGTGTTTCGGTTGAAAATCAGACACAGAGATGTTAAAATAAATCATTGCCATTAAGTGGGCAATTTGTATTTGAGAATGTTTTAAATGTAAAACTGAATGACTTTAAAGAAGTCTTTAAAATAATGATGCAGATCTTAAACGATAGAGGACCAGTAACTTCTTTAAGTTTCCACCATGAAACAGGGCCGAAGGCTACGGCTACAGATGTACAGTAACAGTACACTGAATGTATGGCTGTGATCTAAATTCACTGAGTATAATCTAAGTAGCTAGGTTGATGATTAAGATGGTTAATGGATTTAAGTGATTAAATACTGCTGTTATTAACCTGTCTCCCTGTGTGAACACTATTAGGCAATCGGAATGGCTCTGGTGACTCTTGAACGTGCCTTTCCTAAGCTCCAGAAAACAGCTGAGTTCTGTTGAAGAAAACTGATTGTGTGATGGGAAAGAGCGGTCACCAGTGTGTACGAGTGGCTACTCAATGACGGGATGATCTTCCTGGCCAGGGGACAGCCCAACGCAGGGGGTCACGAACACTGGGCACCTCCGGATGGAGGTGTTATACGTGAGAAAGGTATGAGAGTTGAGGGCTGATTACTGGAGGCCACTGGGGTCAGCAGAGCATTGAGAGGTGAGATGCGCTGTGAGGAGTTACGGCAGTCTGACCCAGAAAATGTGAGTTTCCTCTATACCACTCGCCGGAAGAAACCGCATTGGTTGTATGGCTTGTTTTTCATTGTGACAAGTGTCTGCAACTATACCAGGGGGACAACACCCTGAGGAGAAGAAAATTATAGATAAAGAGCGAATGGGCTTTCAAAAGCCAGCTGAGACCAGGAGGGGATTGCCATTATTTGTTGTGGAGACAGGAGCAAACTTGTATGTATTGGTTGCCTTATAGGCAAGAAAATGTATAGAAGTGTTGATTTTTAACTAATATGTCTATAACATAGTTTTAACTCCTGAAGGTCGTTAGACATGGTGGCTAAAGATGAAGACAGCTTTCGTAGATTTAAGAAAGGTCTGCATAACAAAGATGAATGGTCAAAGGTTATTGTAATGAATTTAAATTTTGTCTAAGTTACAGTCTTAGAAGGCTGTGGAAAATACTATTTCTTAATAGTGAGAGAGACTGCCTGAGTTGGAGGAAGGGATGGTAACTGTGTCTTTCTTTCTTTCTTTCTTTCTTGTATCGGCCTGCTAGAGCAAGCTGAAGAAAAATAATGATAAGGAACCAAAACAACCCAGCTGCCTTTTCTAAAAATCAAATGAATAATGAACAGACATGATTTGAAACTGGTCAAGATACCATGTAAAATTAGGTAAACCTAGAGGAAAATGTGAAGTTTAAAATCGTACTTAAAATGTAAATCTTTTTAGAGATGATATATTGAAAAGGAGCAGTTAACATGCATGTCTAATATGAGTGTGTGTGATGGTGACAGCACTTTGTCTTGTATGTGACTGTGTTAGTTTGGGGTACTAACACTAAGTCTGAATGGGGTGTATATTGTGTCATTACCCACTAGGATGGCTTTTGGCAAATGACAAATTTTAAAGGAAGCTGCTAATTCTGTTAGGTGAAAAGATGATATAGAACATAGGACGAGCTTTAAACTGATTGGTCATCAAGCTCTGTCTGGTATTAATTAATTTTGTCTTTATGATGTTGATTTGAATTACGTTCTGGATCAGTTTAAGTATTTGATGTAAATTGGAATTGTGGAGTTGTAGATTACCATCTGGCATGGGCTGAGATAAATGAAAATGTTATAGATTTGATGGCAACAACACAGTGACATATTGGCTAAGTAAACATGAAATTAGCAAGAGAGCCCCTCACATTTATGAGTATTGTGATGAAAAGGGGGAAAAATGATTGACTGACATTGACCAAGTCTGTACAGCACGACCTGACCTGATAGAAACAATTGATGACTTTAGAAATGTTTGTAGATGACTGACTTGAGAGACCAAACAACAGGCCTGAAAAGCAGGATTCGCTGTGAGACTCAGGGCCATTGCCCTTCAAATACTTCGATAAGAAGATGAGATTGTGGCTTTAAGTGAAGAACGTAATACTTTGTTTCAGAGACAGAGAAAGATGTCTGGAGGAAATTTGGCTGAAGGACGCCGTTTGGGTTGGTGTTGATGGCAAATCAAATTAGTTTAAATTGATGCACGAGTTGAGTCGTGCATCAAAAGGGAGATGGTAAGGATTGACAAAATATGGGTTACTAAAGGACAATATATGTTGGGAGGACACTGGGTTTAATTGGGTAAAAGGCCGTTCCAAACAAAAGTTGCTGTCTGTAAGTGTGCCCCACACGCTGATAACAAAATTGCAGGACTGTTTCAACAGGAGACGCAAGGGCAGATGCAGCAGCGAAGGCTGCGGCAGCACAGCAGACAAAAGAAACTACGTGTATTTTACTATCTGAAAATAACCTCGACATTTGTCTTTCTCTACAGATCATGCAGACTTTTGATACAGGGCAGAATGTGCCCAATAAAATGATGGCTATGGATGAATTTGGCTAACTATCCTGGCCTGGGTTATTATTGTAGGAGAAAGGTTCCACACCTGCGCAGCGCATAACTTAAGATTTTCCTTTTGCAGAATGTCAGGATGGATTGCAGCAAACAGAACTGATTCTGTTCCAAATATATAAATATTGTGTTGTGGACATGAGCAAAGTGGGTTGAGTGTTTTTCAGGGGAAAAGGACCCCGAGTGCTATTAAATGAGCAAGTAATTATCCGGTGATAATATGTTTCAGGCTGTTGATTCCACAGGTCACACCAAAAGGGACGAGCGGCTAGACAAGCATCACTAACAAAATAGTTAAGGTCTCCATTCACAGGTGACAGCAGGCAAGGAATGGTTCATTCCAGTGGGGGTGCGGTCGTGATTAAAAGGGAAGACCTAGTAAGGATCAGAAAATGGTTGGAGAGTGTGACACCTGGGTCCAAGCCTTAGACAACACCAACAGGCCTCAACCATCCAATAGAGCAGAAAGTGAGGTTTAAAGAAGACGGTGCTAGTAACTGTCTGCCTCGCCTACGAGGGAAAGACCATTGCAACGGCACGCAAAGTGTCACCCTGGCGAACACGGAACGTCCGTGGGGCGAACAAGATGATCAACACACCTGGAGGAACCAACTGCCAACTGACGGTTTAAGTTTAACAGAAGAATCTGTTTTTGTGATGATTTTGATGATTTGTTTGATTGAATCGAACTAGGTATTGATTTGATTGTAAATGTAGAAAATCTATTGATTGATGTGTCCGTACTAGAGAAATTAGAGTTAATTTTGAACAACTAATTTGGTTAGAGGAATGGATAAAATTATAAGACTTCTCTGGTTAGATTTGTTAAACAGTGCATTCAATAGAGCTTAATAAATTGAATTAGAAGTGAATAAAATGTTGAGATGGACTAATTTAATGGAAAAGGCTTAATGGTAGGAGTTAGGATTGTATGTGTTATGATAATTTTGTTATTCATGGGTGAATACGATAACAGAGACAGGTGAAAACCTGCTGTCTGTTCAATTGGGAAAAAAAATGACAGTCTATCCCAGGGATTAACAAAATTATGGGACGAGACAGGTAGCGGAAGCTACAGTGAGATGTGTTAAATGTATGTTCTGGTTGTTTTTCTTCTATTCTTTTTTTTTATTTTCTGAGAAAGATTAAGGGCAAAGATTTAAAGAAGGTTACAAACAGCGGTCATCCGTGTTACGAGGTGGCGTACAAGGAGAGGGTTTGAAATGAAGGATTCTATTCTACTTTATTCATTGTATTTTTGATGACCTGCTAAAATAACCAGTGTGAATTGATGGTGTTGTTTTCCTAAGTAATCTGTACACTATTTCTTATTTAATTGAGGTTACTGAGGGTTCGATCTAGGTCGAGAGTGCAATAGCAGTGCCTATTCATTTAGCCCGGCTTTATTTAGAATTCTTTACTTGCTTGCTAATATTTAAGGGACTATCCTTGCAAAACAGCCTAAGCTTTTTCTTTTCTAAATAATATTTCACAAATGTTTATGAAGAGTGATCAGTTATGCGAAAACCAGAGATGAAGAGTAGCGTGATGATATGACTTCAAATTTGTCTTTTTGTTTATTATTTTGATTATGGGTAATCAGAATGATAAAAAGTGGGGAATTGTTGTAGAAATTTTAATAGTCATTTATTCCTAACAGATATCATAAGGGATTGAACCTATTCAATGTGTAAAAGTATATGTGTGTACGTGCTTGTACGTGACGTTTCAGGAATATATGGGACAGGACCTCTTGACCTTAGGAATGGTCAAGATTTGGCTAGTTTAATTCAGGGCCAGGTTGTGTCTTTAGTAGAAACTGAACAGCAGTGGGGACCTTATCTGAGTGGGTGAAAGGGTAACTGCTGTGAGGAGGAACCTTGAAAAGAGTATAAAGGCTGTCTCATGTCTTCCTGGTGTGCGTCACTCACTTCACAGGGTAACTGCTGTGTTGGCGACTGGGCCTATTCTTGCAAGAATAAATACTTCTCTTTTATATTAATTTGACTCTGAGTGTCTCTTACGCAGTGATGATGTTTAACAGAAGTTTTGCCACAACAGCTCCTTGTGTTGTGACAACACAACTGAATAAGAAAGAATTTATGTGAAATAGTAATGTCCAACCAAATCAATGGAATTGCTTCCCTGTTACTTAAACCAGTTGAGTTTAGTGAACACACTTTATTTAAATATATAACTGCACTGAAAAAAAAGTATGTTGGATTTACATGAGTTGATAGTGTACATCAGTCATTTTAGGGCACTCAATTGAATTTCTAGGCTGTAGCAAGCTATTAGCTAATAATAGCACTTATCAACATCTTAAATGCTAAGATTTATATCCTCCTTCAGTCACAGGAGTTAAACTTATTTGAATCAGTCCACAAACTAACCAAATGCTCCACTCTTCTCCACAATGCAACCTACTGTAATTTAAATGGTTCTAATAATTCCAATGTAATTAAACATTAAACAATTACACACTATCAAGTCTTCCCCTTCTCTCATTTTCTCAAAAACACATAAAATAACACTTAATTTCAACATTTATTCTCTCTTAATTCAGCCATACAAAGCATGGAACTAACAAGCATGTATGTATAAGTTACATATACCAACTGTTAACAGATGTATAGAAAACTGTTAACTTTCAATCAGTTTGGGTTTGCCAGTGGGGGACTAGTTCACCACAGATGTCCGGTTAGAGACATGAAGAAGCAGCAGAAAGTTTTCTTTGTAGCTTTATTTTCTCCACAACAATTCCATAAAGCTTCAATAAAGGTTTAGCACATAAGTGCGGATGAGTACAGTCGTGATGCCATGAGTATGGGTGTGTTCCCATGCAGAGCTATTTACTACAAATGCTAATCAATGCCACTTGCTGGAGATGGGCGGAGCCTATAGTGTCTTCATGTTGCTGCTCTGACATTTCCAGTGCTCTGGGGGGGGGTATGTTATGTATATACATATATATACATAAATATATATGTGTGTCACTTTAAAAAAAATTGGGTAAAAAGAACAGTTCCACAAAACCCTTTTTTTGAGTGTGTTATTATGACTATTTATTGTTGTGTTCTTGCATCTTGATTCGTACTTGACTGACAGGCTGGTATTCTGAAACCTCAAGATGCTGTCCGACTGCAATGGTGTCTTACCTCCCTGTCAACATGTATTCCCATAACACCCTGCACACGCAGACATCACTGCGCTGCAAACAAACAGCAGCCGCCTTTTACAGTTCCTCCTGAACCAAAACAACAAGCTTATACTGCGTTCACGCCTTGTTGTAACCGTTACGAAATCGCAGCCCTGCTCTGGCTGTGTGAGTTCATGCGTTTTGAAGAAGGCGTGGCTTTGAAGAGCGCTTTGCACATTTTAGAGAGGCCTTTTATTGTGGCCAGCCTAAGGCACACCTGTGCAATAATAATGCTGTCTAATCGGCATCTTGATATGCCACACCTGTGAGGTGAATGGATTATCTCTGCAAAGGAGAGGTGCTCACTAACACATATTCAGACCGATTTGAAATAGGTGTACATAGAAAAAGTCTTAGATCTTTGAGTTCAGCTCATGAAAAATGGCTGTAAAAACAAAAGTGTTGCGTTTATAATTTTGTTCAGTGTATATATACATACACACACACACACACACACACACATATATATATATATATATATAGTTTTCATGATGTATAATATATATATATGAAGAACTCCGATGCAAAAGCCTCTAAAAGCCCCCTCTGTCAAAAATAAGATAATAATATTGAGTGAATGCTCTCCACACATAGTATACGTTCATCAAATACTTTCACTTCAAACTCACTAAATTCCAGCCTCCACCCATTCAGAAATGCCGGTACTTGGGTAGAAACCTATACATCATAGGAGCCTGATAAAACTGTTAATATTAAACAAAAATTTTAGACGGACTTATAGGCTTTTGCATCTCAAGTCTTCACAAATATATATATTGACATCATGACAACTCTCTGGAGATGTTTTGCATGGTAATGGATATGACAACATTAGTATTTGGTCTTGGTGGAATAGATCTGCTACACTGCTGCTGAATTGCTGCTGCTCATTATATATATACAGTCGTGCTCAGAATTAATGGTACCCCTGGTAAATATGATAAAAAATGGCTGGAAAAAATAAATCTGCATCATTTATCCTTTTGATCTTTCATTCAAAATATTGGCAAAAATCTAAACTTTCATTGAAGTAAAAGAATAGAAAGTGGGGGGGAAATCACATTATGAAATAAATGTTTATCTCCAAAACACGTTGGCCACAATTATTGGTACCCTTTTATTAAATACTTTTTGCAATCTCCTTTTGCCAAGATAACAGCTCTGAGTTTTATCCTATAATGCCTGATGAGTTTGGAGAACACCTGACAAGAGATCAGAGACCATTCTTACAGAATCTCTCCAGATCCTTCAGATTCCCAGATCCATGTTGGTGCTTCTTCTCTTCAGTTCACTCCACTCATCAGGTCTGGGACGGTCATGGCAGAAGCTTCATTTTGTGCTACTTAACACATTTTTGTGTTGATTTTGATGTTTGTTTTGGATCGTTGTCCTGATGGAAGATCCAACCACGGCCCATTATACGATTTCTAGCAGAGGCTGTCAGGTTTAGATTTTTTATTTGTTGGTATTTGATAGAATCCACGATGCCATGCATGTATCTGAACAAGAAGTCCAGGACCTCCAGCAGAAAAATATGACCACAACATTAAAGATGGTATATTAAATTGTACACATGGGGTACTTTTTATCCTTGTGTGCACCAAACCCATCTTGCATGTTTGCTGCCAAAAAGCTATTTCTTAGTTTCATCTGACCACAGAACCCTGTGCTGTTTGAAGGTCCAGTCATGTCTGACAACTGAATTTGCTGGGGTTTGTTTTTTGGATGAGCAAGGAGGATTTTTCTTGAAAACCTCCTAAACAACATGTGGTGATGTAGGGGTTGTTCAATTTTTTTTTAATAGGCTTTCTGAACCCAAGACTCAACTAATCTCTGCAATTCTCCATCTGTGATCTTTGGAGAGTCTTTGGCCACTCAAACTTTCATCCTCACCATGCATTAAGACAATATAGACACACGTCCACTTCCTGGCAGATTTGTAACATCTTTAGTTGATTGGAAGTGCTTAATTATGGCCCTGATGGTCAAAATGGGAAATTTTCAATGCTTTAGCTATTTTCTTACAGCCACTTTCTATTTTGTGATGCTCAATAATCTTTTGATGCACATCAGAACTATATTCTTTGGTTTTACTCATTGTAATGGATGATTAAGGGAATTTGGCCTTTGTGTTTCCCCATATTTAAACTCTTGTAAAACAAGAAGTCATGGCTGGACAATTTCATGTTCCTAGTCACCCTGGTGTGCAAAAAAAAGGTAAATATGAATGGGAATATACTTAAGAGATATTTTACTCGTAAACAATTCTAGGGGTACCAATAATTGTGGCCAACTTGTTTTGGAGAAAAACATTTATTTCATAATGTGATTTCCCCCCCACTTTCAATTATTTTACTTCAATGAAAGGTTCGATTTTTGCCCATTTTTTGAATGAAATATCAAAAGGATAAACGATGCAGAATTATTTTTTACAGCCATTTTTCATCATATTTACCAGGGGTACCATTAATTCTGAGCACGACTGTATATTGAGGTTTCTGTTTATAACATTAACTGTCTTAACAAATTATGTTAATTATGCAGTCAGTTACAAACATATTTTTTCTGAAATCTTTGTAACATTATAAATGCTTACTGGATGTGTTTTTTTCTGAATAAAAGTATTAATTCCTTCCAAAGAAAAAGTAATACTAACCCCAAACCTTTGAACGGTAGTAAATTGATCTTATCTTATACTGCACATTTAACAATAGGTTTTTCTTGTTCTACAACCCTCCTCAAAAAATTCCTACCCTCCTAAAAAGTTCCTAAGGTACTACCAGTACCTTTTATTTCTATAGTGATGTTGAAACGTATTTTCAGCCTTCTTTCAACATCGTCAACGATGTTCACATCCATGTAAATCTGATATTCTCCCTGGGAAGGAAAACAAAATCAATAAAACTTTTTTCATAGGTTTCAAAGGAACATATTTTCATTTGTCATGTGCTTGCATCCAAAAAAATTTTTATATACATGTTCACTTAGAATCGAACACATGACCTTGGTGTTGCCATGCTATACCAGTTCACCTACAGGAACAACTTATAAAATCTCATTTATAATAGAATGGGTACAACATCAGTCATGAAATCTCACCTGGGAAGTAAGTATATTGCTTTTTTTTTTTAAATAAAATGGACAGGTTTCCTGCAGTGTTTCTGAAACAAGGAAGCATTAAATCAATATCCACAACTGCACTACTATGAAAGATAAAGTGCAGTGTAGTAAACATATTTTAACATGTACCTCCTTTGATGATGTAACAGGCTTTAACATCCTCACAAGGAATATCTGGTTGTGTGTACTCAACCCATAGCTGACCTTTGAAGTAAATTTGAGCATGATATCCAGCACGAGCAACTGTGAACACTGAATGACAAATTTAGAAAGCCAAATTTGCAAAAATGTCTTTTTACAGCTTTATTAGCAAGCACAAACATTATTCCAAGATGCATGACACGCAGATTTTATACATAATGTAATGATTCAGAAGCATAACATTTAATAAACTTACTTGGGATTACAGTATAAGTTATAATGTTCCAGGACACTTTTGGAGAGCAGGGGGAACCGGTCAGTGACAGGTAATACAACGGCCCTGGATAAAGAGAGACCGAACATTGGCTAATGACAGAATAATGACATCTCAAAAATATTAATATAAAGAGTAAAATACCTTCTATCATTTTGAAAAACTTAGTACACATTGGTAGTGTTGCTAGAGGTTTGATATCTGAGCAGGTAACCAAAGTGCTAGAGGTTTAAACTCCACAAGAGGGGATCTGTGAACTTTAGCCATTGTGTCCTTGAGCAAGATACTTCACCATGGGTTGCTCTAATACGGTGCCCCTAAAGGGACATGGTGATGGGGGAGAAATGAGATCTCTTGCAAAAAGTTTGCGTTCCCCCAAGGAACATTGCATTTGCTCGCAAACCTTTTCTGTTGTAAATAAACTATAAAAACTATATCTCAATGTGGTCCCACTTTATATTCAGTATGCTTAACTATTATGTTCTAACGTTTGAATTAATTATTTGATTCATTTATTTAATACTTATCGTTTACTTCACTGCTGAACCTTCTCTTACCCCTTAAACCTACCCATATACCACCAAACCAGTCCCTACCCTTGCCCACATCATACCTCAACAGCAATACAACATAAACACCGTAAGTAGATTTTTGTGTGATGCAAGCACATAGTGGTTAAAGACACCTAATATAAAGTGTGACCCAATGCTTTTGCGAATTAACACAATGATTCATGGGAAAATGCAATAATTTTGATAGAGAATGCAAAACCATTGAAACTACATTTAATTTATCCTCCCATCTCATATATATTTCCTATATTATTTCCCTTTAGGGGCTCCATATTCCAATGAGACATATTCTAAATGATGAGCTAAATGGCCAAATTAGTTGTTTAGAACTTTTCTATAACATCTGTGGAAATGTTTCTGTATTATCTTTGTCTGATAACGATTTGAACCACGAGTCATTAAGTTTAAAAAGTAATATGCTAATACAGGCTTTGAACTGACCAAACAGAATCATTTAGCATTTTCAACTCACCTTCGTAGCTGTACCAAATGTTACAATACTCTGAGTAGCATAATAATCTTCTTTCTGTAGAGGCAGAGGACACACAAGGCAAAGCTATAATACAAAAAATTAAAACTGAAGCATACAAAAACACCATAACTGTTGTTTTCCTGAATAAAAGTGGAGGCAGATATCTCTCTGTCTGAAATAATAACGACAGTTTTTGTTTTAATTATTAAAATGATCATAGAGTGTCACACTAATGACTACTTCTCAACATCCTCTTGCAATAGATTGGTCACTAGTTGTTCCCCTTATAAATGGCAAGGGTCGTGAGAACAAGGAATAAAACAGAAGTTGGGCCACAAGATAAAATTATGATGCAGTGTGCAGATGGTAAATATTCATTTATTTACACTTTTATACAAGTTTCTACATCACAAATATACTGGATGACATATAATTTCTGCTAATATTTAATACACAACAACAGTCCATTGAAATGTAGACATATTGATTTCCCAAGCTAAATCGATCCAATGTTGGTGGACAAGTTAACTTTTTTCTGGTTTGTTCAAGTCATCTGTATCAAAGGAAAAGGGCCGGTCGTAACCCATGAGGTGGTTGTAGTCGTTGGGCAGAGCAAAAAGCATTGGGTTGACCAGCATTGAGTGTTTCTTGGCGTAAAAACTAGTGAACATCCTGCTCGCAGCAGGGATAATGACATCACTCTGATGGAAAACAGTCCGTTTCTCCACTAGAAGGACACTGTAAGTGATGGCTGTGTACATGTCGGTCTCCTTGTTGTGGTACAGGCGTACTACATAGCCTTTGGTGACCAAGTGGAGCAGAACAGGAGTCAGAAATGTGAAGAAACCTATAAAGCCACAGAAAGCCACTTGCAGTACCAAGCTGTTCACACCAATGCCTGTTTTCATGAGGACATATGGCATCACACAGAGACTGAACATACTGCTGGAGTAGGAGAAAAACTTCACACCTACAACAAAGGAGCAGATTTAGATCATTAGGTTAGGTTTTAGAAGCTAACATGAAAAAAATCATGGCAACAACTGATAGCTACAGTATATCAGTTTGGTAGTTCACGTTGTGTTTTACAAGTATAAGTTATGTGTGTGCTATATATGGCAGGTAATATACCGAGGATAGCTTTTCCCAGACTGCCTGTGTAGATTAATTCTCCATCTTTAGGCTGAACTGGTGAGGATGTATACCATCTAACAGCACAGTATGGTTGAACCTAAAGTACAAACAAACAAAGCAATTAAAGGGTTAGTTCACACAAAAAAAAAAGTTTGTAAAGAGATTGTAAAACTAATAGTCCAAATTTTCGGAAGAGACTCGATAGCTTTATATGATGAACAGATTAAATTTAGGCTTTTATTCACGTGTAACTTTTTGAAGCGTCAACGTGATAGTCATGCGAGGACTGTCAGTGGATAGACAGAAATATATCTCAGATTTCATTCAAATACCTTTATTTGCATTTCCAAAATGAAGTAAAGCCTTGCGAGTTTGGAACGGCATAAGGGTGAGCAAATGATGACCAAATTTTTATTTTTGGGTGAACTAACCCTTTAACTTTAACACTTTTGAACACTGAGATACTGTAACCGCTTCTCAATGAAGTGTAGGCATTAACTTTTTTTAGATATAAGATTAAAAGTAAAAAAATATATATTTACATTAAAAGAAATGTATTTATATTTTAATTATAGTTCATTTGAGATGTCGCAACTAATTTTCAGGAACACCTTCATGTAATCAAATAATTTATGAAAAAAGCCCATGCTTTTTTTTAAAGCACATGCAGGACATTTCCACATTTTCTGATGAAAAAAAATATATACAAAATAATTGTTCAAAACAAAATAAACCAATATTTAAATAGAACATTTTATGTGCAGAGGATCCATGTTCTTCTGTGGTAAGCCAAATTAATGATAAAAGCTGTCCAGGTATAAACAATGTACAGAAACAATCGTACCATTTACAGAAAGGTAAACAGCAAGCAAACGGTATATTTAAACGCAATCTACCATGTACCTTTTTTGCATGGACTTTTAAAAATGACCTTCGGTTCACATGCAGCAAATTATCCTCCCCCTTTAAAACTACAGCATGAGTGTGGCAAAAACTCCCACTGCTCTGTGATGCCGGACGAACACCGACTTGGATTTTTCTGATGATCTGGTCTTGGTTTTTTGACAGACGCCGCAACCCATGCAAAATCCCAATCTGATACATTTTATCAGGTGGAGTTTTCCCACTTCCTTAGATAGCAAAATGACAACGCACCGGAAGCAATTTGATGCGCGAGCACACGTTTACGTGAGAGTGAAAGATTCGTAATCGATGATGAACTATACAAAAACCTCACAGATGTGAAGAAGTATATATCTTACACATCACACTTTTATGTCAATTCAACCAAAGCATGCAATTCTGATGTGATATTAATTATTAAAGCATATGGAAGAGGACTCTAAGTTTGTAATATCTGTAACGGAAGTGCATGGATTCTCTGCCTGACAATTGTTTCCTGTTGTCCGCACTGACAACAGAAGAAGCAGTTGCCAGAAGCCCATCGGAGAGAAAACAGAAAAAAAAAACTGTCCTGACCAGCTCAATCTTAGTAAGGTGAGACAATCTATCTTGTATTTAATTATGATTATTTAATCTTGATTCGCGCGAAGTTACTGAAATATTTTTTGGAAGAACACGATTTGTACATGACGTTAGTGCTGCTTGAGCTAACTGGGAAGGAAACTCATTGCCTATGATTTACTGCTCTAACTTACATGCATGACCCAGACTCAGGACTCGTGTATAGGCTTTATTCTTGTGCCTAATATTAATAAAAAAAAAGATCTTTTAAAAAATATATATATATATATAAATCAGATCACACACACATACACATATTTGGTTTCAGCAGCCCTTTTCATGAACATTATGTGCGTTGTTACAATCGCTACATTATACGTGTTAACTGTTCATTTCTCTCTTAATATTTCAGAGAGAGAGAGAAACAAGGGAAGGTAGTAAAAATGGGTAAGGTTTTGTAAGATTTATTTTTAAACAAATTAATTAACTACTTCTAGATCTAGTCATTTTGTGTTATTGGGAGAATAAACCAGACATTAGTTAGATTAAGGGATATCTGTACGATGTGTTTCTGTGTATGTTATGTTGGTAGTTCGAGTGTATGATCAAATTAATACATTTTAGATGGAGAAGAAAAGACCTATGGTGGCTGTGAAGGGCCAGATGCCATGTATGTGAAATTAATCTCCTCTGATGGCCATGAGTTTATTGTGAAAAGAGAACATGCTCTGACATCTGGAACAATCAAAGCTATGCTTAGTGGTCCTGGTGAGTATTAGTTACCAAAGGGAATGAATAAAATTTGAATTGCATCTAAAAAATAGGATCTTCCTGAATTTTGTCCAACAGTAGTTATTCCACATATTCTTTAAATGTGTCATTTAACATGTTGTAAGTGTGTTGTATTGGTTCTTTATTTGTGTTTTATCTCATTGAAGATTTAAGGTGATAGTAACATTGCATTATCTCTGTTTTTCAGGCCAGTTTGCTGAGAATGAAACGAATGAAGTCAACTTTCGAGAGATCCCATCTCACGTTCTTTCTAAAGTGTGCATGTACTTTACATACAAAGTCCGCTATACTAATAGTTCAACAGAAATCCCAGAATTTCCTATTGCCCCAGAGATAGCGCTGGAGCTTCTGATGGCTGCCAACTTCTTAGATTGTTAAACATAAAAAAAGAAACACTCATATACACATCTGGCTGCACAATAAATATTAAAAGCAAATTATTTTTGGTTTATTTTATTGCTCTTAAATACTTTTAGGTTTGCAAACAGAGGTAATCTGTGCTGAATGAGAGATATAACAGTTTTGGCCCCTTGTTCTATTTAACCTGTAATTGCTTTACAAATAAAGTTATTTTATTTTACTTTATTGTTTTAAGCTTTGACCCAGTATTAACTTACATAATTTATGTATTGCAAAATAAAGATGCCTGGAGTGATGAATTCCTATTAAATGTAATGCCGACAGACATGTAGTTTTACAATGTATCTATTTGTGTTAAGTTCAAAATTCAGTTGTTCTTTTGGTTTTATGGTGGGTTGCAAACCAACTTTATAGGTGCAGAATTCAGTTGAAATAGATTTGCCATACCTTTTCTGCATGTGGATTCATCAGACTGAAGTCTTGTAATTTTCCGCAGTAGTCATTCATCAGTTGTTTAATAAATAAATTAAGTTGTTCTTGGAAATATTTTGTTCATTCATTTAATTCTGCTTTGTGGAGATTATGTGCACTTAAACCTTTATATTTTCAAACCGCGAATTCTCCAAAATAAGGGTTTAAATTGAACATTGTTTTTCTGTTCTCTGTGGGTGACTGCATCTACAAATATTTTTGAAAGTTAATAACACCAAGGGATAAGTCTAGATGGCTTTACTTTCAAACTTTAATAAAATATCCAATTAACAATTATTAGGCCTATATTAAATATTTAAATTATATTAAATTGTATATACATAACATTATATACATATGTATTTAAAATTATATATTATTGGTCACAACAATAGTGTGACACTTTTGTGTTACCTTTTAACATTTTGCTTTTTTCCAGTTTACATTTAGCTAACAGCCTTTTTTCCCCCTGGGCTATAACTAAAGGAATGTTCGATTAATTCAAGCTATGTAGGCTACATAATAATAACAAATAAAACTGACATTCAAAAATAACCCCACCATGAGTAATAATCGCTGGAGTAAAGTACAGCAACACGCTTCTTTCTCCCCATTTAATGAAGCATACTTTGCGTAGTTTGCACATCACGTTACACTACAATTGTTTAGTAGTTTCTTATTAAAAAGAGTAGAGTTATTTATACTATTTTAGCCTATAAAAGAGGATTTCAGCATTTTCACCTGTAGTGCCTCCCCCTGTTTCAAACACACTGAATGCTGTTGCATTGCGGTTCCGTGAAAAACCCGATTAGACGTCATTCGGCCAATCGCCTCTCTACAGGGGCTTTCCATCATGGCGTCTATGCAGGTGAATATCTCCCCACTTACACAAGAAACTATTTTCAAATAACAATCTAAACCATTTTTCGCATTTAGCGGTGACACGTACCGGGTTTCGTCCTGTGTCCCTGCCTGTGGTGATCTGAACACAGGACAGTCAGCTGTTTCATTCGTACGCACATTTGTTTACTTTGTAAGCTAACGTTCAGTCAGTCTGACAGCCCAACAAACTCTGTACTGTCACATCACAGTTGTAGCGGTGGAAGACGATACTTATAAACGGGATGTGAAACGGGAATTGTTATGTAGCAGAGTTCTTCCGGAGCTGTAAACAATTGCAATGGTGCTTAAACGCTAGTTTCTATAGCACTGCGAATCGGTTGTTTGACTAACGTTAGCTCGTTGTTAGCGGTCTGCTTGCTAGTTGTATTTTTTAGACATTAGAATGTAATTTAGGTAATTTGGTTTAAAACCACGCACGCTGAATTAAAAGGATGTATTAGTAGTTTAGAATGTTAATAGTTTAAATGTTTTTACTTTCAGTTTTGCCTTAACCCAAGTTATTTTCACTTCCCAGAAGCGATTACAAAAGGAGTTGATGGCATTACAAAGTGATCCACCTCCTGGAATGACACTAAATGAGAGAAGTGTACAGAACACAATCACTGAGTAAGTTGTGAGATATGTTAATGTGCAAGATCAAGCAGTCAGTTCAGTTGGATTATATGTTGACAATTTGCTACCTAAAGTTGTTGACATGAAAATGAATATATTTTCTAAATGCATGCTATAGATCTTATTGTGAACAATTAATCTGTGCATGTTCCATTTTTAATTTGACCTTGTAATGTTTAATCCAAATGTCATAACTGGATCTTCCGGTGAAAACAACAGACTGGTGACGTTTGTCAGATTCTCCAATCATTTAGTCCACTTAAACCCCACCCCTGCAAGCTCAGGTTTATCTTCCTCCACTTGTTTTGAGCAATGGCCACATCTCAAAAAGTATTTAATTTTTTCAATTTTCCGATTTACTCCGAAGTACATAACAGTATGTGAGAAATAATCGGTCAATTATTTTGTTTAATTTTTGACTTTAAATGGACAGTAATGGCACATAAGACATCATCTTTTCGAAAATCCAATGAAAATATTTTTCAATAAAACCTGAAAGATTTATTTCCCTCATTGAAAGTCCTTGTTACCAAATCTTTTCATAAAGAGAATATTTCTGAAGAGAAACGATTATAAACTGTTTTAATTTAGGCTTTTATTCACTTAAATCATTGACCTGCATGCATACATTGAGCACATCATATACTTGCATGACCAAACCTTATGTATTGTTGCATTTGTTTTTATGATCTTTTTGAATAATCAAAGTTAAGTTGAAGGCACTTTCAATGGAGGAACAGAAATCTCACAGGTTTCATTAAACAAATCTTAATATGTGTTTTATGAGTTTGAAACAATGACATGAGGGTAAAGAGTAAATGATGACAGATTTTTCATTTCTGGGTGAACTAACCCTTTAAACCAGTTAATTTCTGTATTGAATTGGTTTATTTATATTTATTTCAGTCAAAGCAATGAATCAATGATTTTATTCTTGTATTTATCCAGGTGGTTTATAGATATGGATGGTGCTCCAGGTACTCTTTATGAAGGAGAGAAGTTTCAACTCCTGTTCAAATTCAGTGGTCGATATCCTTTTGATTCACCTCAGGTAAATTGTGAATCTCCTTATATATGGTGGTGTTTTTGTTTAGGTTTTTTGTCTTTTTGTATCAAAGCTAAATGCTTGTTGCTAATAAATATTGTTTATGTAGGTTATGTTCACCGGAGAGAATATACCCATCCATCCGCACGTCTATAGCAACGGTCACATCTGTTTATCTATTTTAACGGAAGACTGGTCACCAGCTCTGTCTGTGCAATCTGTTTGTTTAAGCATTATTAGCATGCTGTCAAGCTGCAAAGAAAAGGTAAACTTAAAAATTTAGTTAACCAAATTGAGAAAGGTATAAGTTAAATTAATTATGGTTGTCTAATGAGCTGTTTTTTTTTTTTTTTTTTGTCGTTGTTTCAGCGACGTCCTCCAGATAACTCATTTTATGTAAAGACATGTAATAAGAATCCAAAGAAAACTAAGTGGTGGTATCATGGTGAGGGGTATCCCATTATCTTCTCAATAACTTCTATAACAGATATGATCAAATAACTTAGTTTTCTTTGCGCCCTCTGTATACTTATTTCTTTTTTGTTTGTTTTACAGATGATACATGCTAGTATCAACACCATTTTGATAAATAAACAAACTTTTCCAAGTGCATCAAGTACTTTATGACAGTCTTTGGGTTAAGACTGAACCAGCAGACCCTGGGATGGTGATTTATGTATGGATTAGGCATACACTTCTGCTGACTGCAAGAAGTGCATAAAACTGCAGGAATGTAACCCACCCGGCAAGTATATTTCGATGGAATCAAGATGTGGAGCTTGTTTTTTTTCTTTTCATTTTGGTTATTTGATTTACGTTGTAATGCTTTCTTTCATAAGCTTCTAAGGGTTTTTACCGTTTTTGCAATAATACCTTCATGTGGGTTTGGAATTAAAGGGATCATGACATGAGAAATTAAATTTGCATTGATATTTTTACATAGATGTTTTTGTACCATTAAAACATCCTAAAAAGTTTCATAGCTTGAAAGGTCCTCCTCATTATAAACAAATCAAGCTAAAAAAAAAAAAGGCTTGTTCTGATATTGTGTGACCTGTGACATCACATGGGCAAATATATTTGCATATGACTGCCTACAGAGCAAGACATCACCGCACCATAGCATTCCTATGGCATTCAGTCTCTTAATGGCTGACATTTTCCTACACTGGATGTGAGCGTCATGTCGGATCAAAGCAAATAGAACCATTATAATCACTGATGCTGTCTGCACTGGATACAGAATACAGATCACAGCTCACTTTCTGACATAGGCCTACTCTACGTGCTTGTGTCTGTTGACAATAGGACAAATGGAAGAGTGAAAGAAGGTTTGCTCTGAGGCGTCCAGTAAACAGTTCATTTGCGTCTCTGTACAGATTCCAGAAGGATCTCAGTATCATAAACAAGGGGATGGTTTATTTTAATGGTGTCCTGGATCATGTCAGAGGGTTATATTTCTGTTTGGAACATTTTCTTTTGTAGACGAGGCACAGTGTAATGAATAATGTTTTCAAAACACGTACTCGCGTGCAGTGGGCATTGATACTGTTTCCTATGCAATCACGTTTAACCAATCAAAACAGTGACCGTTTATTGACAAGCCTTAAAGGAGCCGCCCCTTAAAAACTTGTCATTTCAGAAGGAGGGGCAGAATGAAGGTTGAAAATAATAGTTTTTTTTTTGTGTGTGCAAAACACTTTATTAATATTATAAGTGAACCTCAAGGAACATAATAAAATAAATAAAAAAACATCCATGTCATGACCCCTTTAAATGAAAACTACTGTAATGTAATGGATCAATAATCAAAAGCAGAGACAGATGTTTATCTTTTCCTTGCTTGGTTATGCACTGTGAAGTTCAAACAGGGCAAATTTGTACATGAAGATTTTTTTCTGTATAGGCTACTTCAAAACTATAGTTTCTTTTTAAAACAAAACTATGTCCTGCATCTTTGTTTCTTGTCCCCTAATAAGCCATTTTAAGTTGAATTTTGTAGCTGGGTGTGGCGTACAGGACTATTCTGATAAATGTCATATTTACGAATATGTATAGATTACATGCAGTGTGTTGATCATATTACATGATCTTAAAGGTAATTTGGAATTGCTCAAAGAAATGCTTTATGGGTTAAGGTTTAAGCACTGGTTTTATAGATAGACCCACATTTTGTGTAGTTAAAACAAGAAATAACTTTAGACATAATCACTTTATCTTTTATGTGAAGCTCTATCTAGTTCTATTAAAATTGTATGTTTGATTTATTGGTTATATCCTGCTGTGCTGGGTAAGAATCTTTTTAAAAGACAGCTTTTTCATGCAGTTAGCTTTAGAAAACGTAAAGTTTGTCTTCATTGTTTTGTTAACTTTATTTAACTTTATTTAAAACAAATGTTCTTATTAAAGTAATATATTTTGAAATGCTGTCATGTATTTTAATTAGACTACTTTGTATATGTATATTGTTTGACTTCAGATATTGTTTGAATAATGAAGTTCTCTTCAAAATTGTCCACAGACTGTGTTTGGTATAAGAAACGTATGTAAATGACGCACCTCACCATTTATGGCAGTTTGTGATTGAATGCTGATCTGTCCACTAGAGGGAAGTACAGTCATGTAAGCAGTTACATTACATTCACATTCATGTTTGTTGCTGACACTTTCTCAGCAAAGCAGTGAACTACTAATCTACACAGTTTGGGGTCAGTAAGATTTTTTTTTTAATGCAAAGCTGCATTTATTTGATCAAAAATGATTAAAATTAAAATAAATGTTTTCTATTTTAATATATATATTTTAATGTAATTTATTCCTGTGATTTTCAGCAACAGTACATCAGTCTGCAGTGTCACATGATCCTGCAGAAATCATTCTAATATGATGATTTGCTGCTCAATAATAGTTTCTTATTGTTATCAGTGTTGAAAACAGTTGTGCTGTTTAATGATTATGATCAAGATTTTCAGATACACTACCGTTCAAAAGTTTGGGGTCGGTAAGATTTTTTATGTTTTTAAAAGAAGTCTCTTCTGCTCACCAAGGCTGCATTTATTTGATTAAAAATACAAAACAAACCCAGTAATATTGTTAAATATTATTTCAATGTGAAACAGCTGTTTTCTATGTGAATATATTTTAAAATGTAATTTATTCCTGTGATCAAAGCTGAATTTTCAGCATCATTACTCCAGTCTTCAGTGTCACATGATCCTTCAGAAATCACTCTAATATGATTATTTGATGCTCAAGAAACATTTATGATTATCACAGTTGACAACAGTTGTGCTGCTTCATATTTTTGTGCAAACAGTGATTCATTTTTTTCAGGATTCTTTGAAAGTTCAAGAGAAAAGCATTTCATTAAAAAATATATCAATTTCATGCGTCCTTTCTGAAGAAAAGTATTAATTTCTTAAAAAAAAAATGACCCCAAACTTTTGAACGGTAGTGTAGATGAATAGAAAGTTCAAAAGAGCAGCATAAATGTATATAATCCAGCAGTCATTTGAAGTGATCAAAACCTTTCATCAAAGTTATACATGAATTTTGAACAATACCTGTTCTTGTCTAATGACAACTTTGATTAACTTTTTTGATCCACTTCAAATGTTGACTACTGTATATATATATGTATATGTGTATATATATATATATATATATATATATATATATATGTATGTATGTATATATATATGTATGTATGTATATATATATGTATGTATGTGTATATGTATGTATGTATATATATATATATGTATGTATGTGTATATATATATATATATATATATATATATATATGGTATAGTCTTATATGGTTGAGTTTTTCTTGCTTTAAAAAAAAGGTAGTGGTAGTGTATGCCTTGATACTAAGTCAAGTTCTGTAAGAACAATAATACTTTGTAAAAAAAAAAAAAAAAAGTATGAGAACAATTAATGTATTAAAGCAAGTTAAACAGTAAGAGAATAGAATAGTTGGAGTGCACTTTACTATGTATTGTTGCTTTGACTGAGGCCAGCGAAGAGCAAAATGGAGCCTGAATGAGTAAATACGAAGATGAAGGTTATTTTTGGGAATTGTTTTCTTATTATTTTTTTAAATAGAAGAGAATGAAGTCACAGGAACCAACAGTAGTAAGGAGTTTACTAGTCATCAAGAATGATTCTTGGTATTTTTACTTAGTTGGTGGGGTTTTCTGTTATATGTTCTTGATGTGAAATTTATTTGATTGAATCATCTATTCAAACTGAATAATGATAGTGAGCCATTTCATTTAAAATAAATAGTCTGGAATGTTTTTCTGAACTGTTTATACAGATGTTATTCTAAAGTCCTCTGTCTGCCGAACAAAACAGTCATCGGTTTTTCTCTTCCGTCAGACGGAATTCCACTGGAGTACGAATGCTTAGGATTTTCCTCATCTGCTCTTTTGAAATATGCCTGTGACACATTGGCAATGTAATGGTATCATCCAAATGAGCATGGTGGGAGTGGGTGTCATTTCCTGGTAAAGTTAACGGGATTGATTGTGGATCTGCGATCTCTCATGCTTGATCATTTTCAGGGGAGTTACCAGAGCAGGTCTGAGCCTATTAGTCAGAGGGCCTGCATTTGGGGGAGCCCCACAGGGGAGCGGTCTGCTTTTCATGTGTCATTGTAATGAGTTGCCAAACCAACATTACTTAGATAACAGGGCAGTGATGCAAATACCATGAAACTAGAATTTTTTTTTTCCATTAGATAAAAAAATCTGAAGAAAAAAATTAGGTAATCCAAAAATGTTAAATTATTTTGTATGAAAACGAAACTTAGATTGTTCTTAAGACTTTTGCTGCAAACACCCACATTAGAGCCAAATAAGGTCGAGATTTCTCAAAGCAATTCATAGAGAATCAAAATAATCGTCAGTGCATAATTAATAACTGATATTCCAGTGAAAGCACATCACAAACACCTTACAATGAACTGCTTCACATTGACCAATCAACCAATGCTGTCATCTCTAATTAGGGATATGCTGCATACTTTTTGAGTTTGTACAAGGGGCTCATTATTGCTTTGTGGTATTTAGGCTGAAAGTGGAGTTATCTAACAAGCACCACTTGTTGGCTTTTATTCATTGAACTGTCAGTGCATGTTCCAGGTTTTTGTTAGGCTGTGACAGTTTAGTAAAACTGGTATCTCTGTCAGAAGTAAAATTACATAAATGTAATTTTGATCATTTCATCACTTTTTCACAAAATTAAAGAGAAAAAACATGATTTTTTTTAACTCTTTTGGGTACCACTATGTAGTCTGGATATTCTGATAATAAACAGCATTATTTGCTATATTTAAATGGATATCATGGTCAAAAACATTTCTACTGTAAATGTGTTTCTGCAGCCGATGTGAACTAAAGACGAAGTCTAATGTGAGCTTATTCCTGATTTGACTATCACTGACAATTGAGAGAATCCCTTTTCCCCTCTGGCCAGGAACAAGGTACTTAGAATCAGCCTGATGACATTTAAATGTGATTCCCTGCTTCTCTCATTCCATTGATAAGGATGTCTGATATTTCTCTCCGATGGTCACTGGTATTTCCGCAAGTGAGTGGGCAGGGAAATACTCATTTATTAGGCTTTTCATTATTACATCCATACAGGGGTGTTGGCGATAGGACTGATAGGGTGGCAGAGGATAATTTACTTGTACATAAAATTAATGAACGAAAATGAGCTAAAATGAACAGTTTCTTTTTTATTATTTAAAAATGTATGTTCTTGTTCATTGCAATTGAACAATTTGCAGATTTCTATGTTTAAATCAGCATTACTGCTATAGAAATTATAATTCTAATTATTACAGCAATGGTTTCTCTGCATTAAATGCTTTTTTTATATATATTAAAAATATATTTTCACATACTTTCCCTAAGGGGCCTTATCATTCTGTAAAGAATTTTTATGAATTTTCAGTTACATGATAATATTTCTTCAGCCCATATTTTCACCTGAAATTATATACAGTACCTTGCAAAAGTATTTGCACCCCTTCATTTATTTCACATTTTTTTACTGCCTAATGTTAAACCACTTTCAATTACTTTTTTTCACATCAATCTACACTCCATACACCATAATGACAAAGCAAAAAAAACTGATTTTTGATCATTTTGAAAATGTATTAAAAAGGGAAAAAAAGTACATTGCAAGTTTTTGTACTGTTGTGGCAAATAAACAATTCTGAATGAGAGACAAATGTTCAATTAGTGATTGAGCAAGCTATAAAAATACAAAGAATAAAAAGTAAAATAAAAGCCCTGTCCTTATACGCCATCTCGTAACACGGATGACTTCTGCTTGCAACACTCTTTACATATCATCATCCTCAGCAAAACTACTGTCATAATGATTGATTTCTTTGTCATGGGGTCCCTATAGGCAGCCAAGGAAGTCTGGAAATGCAATACTTTTTTATATTTGATACTCAACACTGGATTTCACCATTCTCTTCACTAGGCTTGATACACATTGGAATAGACATGGTAGACATAACAATACCGGGAGGCCTATCACTACCACTGGCAAGAGTGTGTGACAAAACCAGTAACCTTTTTATCATTCATTGATAAGTCAAGTCAAGTCAAGTCAAGTGTATTTATATAGCGCTTTTCACAATATAAATTGCATCAAAGCAGCTTCACAATATCAATCAAATAACATAATGTTTGTTTCTTAGTGAAAAAACATCCACGTTTGGTAGGGCTGATCAATGGTATTAATGCTTGGCTAATTATTTTGAATATCCCCAACTGAACAAGCCAAAGGCAACAGTGGCAAGGAACCGAAAAACTCCATCAAGTGACCTACTGGTGTCCTAAAACTCCATCAGGTGACCTAATGGAGAAAAAAAAAAACCTTGGGAGAACCCAGGCTCAGTCGGGGGCCAGTTCTCCTCTGGCGTTTATGAACTAGAGGCCGGATTTACAGTAACTGTAAATTTGATACAGAATTTTGTTTTATTTTATCACTTCGGGGTGGGTACGCGAACCGGAATCACAACATTTTATCTGTAGAGTGGGAAAGGGATCCTCCATAGGGAGAGGCTAGTTGGCACTTCAGCACTGCGTTGTCATCGGGTCCAGGCAAAGCTCCTAGTCAGATCTGGATACGGCCTGGATCCGGTCGGCTGCGGGAAAACCTCGGGATAAACAAAGACACTAAAATTAGCGTAGATGCCATTCTTCTTATGATGATGTAACGAGTACATCAGGATTTAAGGGAAGTGTTCCCAGTTCCGGCTGACCTAATCTATGCAGCCTAATATTGAATTATAGAAGTCTATAATATATTATGTGTATGCTAGGTCAAAGAGATGTGTTTTTAGTCTAGCTTTGAACTGACAGAGTGTGTCTGCTTCCCGGACAATGGTAGGAAGACTGTTCCAAAGTTTTGGTGCTAAATAGGAAAAGGATCTACCGCCCGCAGTCGATTTTGAAATTCTAGGTATTATCAACTGGCCCGAATTTTGAGATCGCAATAGACGTGAAGGACTATAATGCGTTAAGAGCTCGCTTGATGATAACTAATACAGCAAATTAAAGATTCATCACATTTACTCTTCATCTCCAATTCTTATATGAGTGATCACTCTTAAATTTGTGAAAGAAGGAATTCTTAGGCTGTTTTCAAATAAATAAAATAAAACAAATTCACATCATCATTCAATCATTATTTCCACTAAAACTTAATAACTCTTTGGTAAGCTTTCTTTTCAACACGGAACCCTTCACAGTCATTACAGCCAAGGGGGAAAAAACATGAATGAACATGTAAAATGTTAAAATCAGTTCATCAAAATGACATGTGTATCAAATCCTACATATAAATTGGCCGTATAAATTTGTGGTCTCTACTCTTTCGATTCCTTTTCTCACTCTTTGGGTGGAAACTTTACAGTGGCTGGTGTGGACCCAACCACCTCTTTGCCTTCCAGCTCTTTCTCCTTAGATCCCTTATCACCACCAAATCTCCCTTGAGCTGCTTTCACCTCCACACAAATGTTAGATAGGAGAGAAGACATTTCTTTATAACATGTCATGTTCACACAATTCGGTTGATGGCACTCATTGTTTAGTCCCTTCCATTCCCATAAATGTGGATCTTCCAAACAATATCTCAAAAGGGCTTAAATTGGTTCTGGGTCTCTTCCTCATTCTAATATGCATTAGGGCTATTGGCAGGGCCTTTACCCAACTGAGCCCAGTGTCCTCAAAGCATTTGGCCAATTTTTTTTTTCATTAAATTCTGCTCATGTCAATGGCTAAACATTTTCCCACCTGTGCGATGGCTTTATTCACAAAATGTGTGCCATTGTCTAACTAATTTTCCTCAGAATTCCCCATCCTGGTACTATTTCAGTCAACAGTGCTTTTGCCACTGCTGCTTTATCTTGTTTAATCAAATGTTGTGACCCCCTTAGTAAACCATATATTCATTATCCCCCCTTTTGATGCATGGTCCAACCCGGTCATCAATTTAGCATAATGGTGTTCGGGTAAACAAGGTTTGCCATCCAACCATTGCTAAACCAAACGCTGTCTTAATACTGCAGCCAGATTTCATCCAGACATCTTTCTTTGCTTCTAAAGCAAAATATTTCATTCTCTGTGGGGAGTAAAAAAAAAAAATTGATAATTGAGTCAGGGTCATTTTCAGACAACAGAGTACAATGCAACATCTTTTGTTTGTGTGGCAGCAGCTTTTGCTGCATTTGCTTTGGCATTTCCTATAGAAAATGATTTTTTTAGTTAGTGTGAGCTGTACACTTACAGACAAAAATGGCATTAGGCAACAGAATAGCATCCAGTAAATTTGACACTAATGCTGCATGAATGATAGGTCGATCATCTGACTTAAAAAAAAAAAAAATCTAAACTTTCAATATTTCCACAGCGCCCCAAAATCATGTACCCCAAAAGAATAATGAGAGTCTGTGTAAATGGTCACACATTTTCCCATTAGTTTACACACTTCAGTGAGGCCCACATGCTCTGCTTGTGCCGGATAATTGGAGGGCAACGACCCTGAGATTAACATTTCAAATTCAGTGGTTACAGCTATCTAATAGGTTGAAGCCATCTACAAACAACACATTCTCACAGTTATCGAGTGGTGTGTAACAGGTCAGGTCGTGGTGTACAGACTTGGTCAAGGACAGTCAAACAACAGTGATGTTCCTCCCCAACCTCCTCCTTTCGTAAAATGTGAGGGGCTCTCTGGATCATTTTTATGGTGACTTAGCCAATTTGTCGTCAATTGACTTCAAGTCTATTATTTTTACGTTCACCATTATGATCACGCAGTTGACAGTATTTCATTTTAGACCCTTGGTTGAATTTAGACAAGAGTTTTTAACCCATATTGGACGGTAATCTTCAACTTCACAATTCTAATTTACATAGATACACTAATCCAGACAGTAATTCAAATCAACATCATAGCACAGAGCACACATTACTGTTGGGATTGTGCAGGGGATGAGCAGTGCCTGGTTTCCTCTAGACATGATGCTTGGAACTGAGGTTCATCAGACCATAGAGTCTTGTTTCTCACAGTCTGAGGAGAGGCTTGAGTCTGGCCACTCTGCCATAAAGCCCAGAAAAGTGGAGTGTTGCACTGATGTTTGTCCTTCTGTGAGTTTCTCTCATATCCAAATATCATCATGGAGCTCAACTAGAGTGACCATCAACTTCTTGGTCAGCATTCTAACCAAGGCCCTTCGCCATTGATTGCTTAGTCTGGCCAAAAGGCCAGCTAGTCCCTCCTGGTTGTTTCAAACTTCTTCCGTGAAGGATTATGGAGTCTATATGCTTCTGTGAACCTTCAGTGTAGCAGCAGTATTTTTTGTAGTCTTCCCCCAACCCGATCACACTAATTGCGTCTCTATAGCACGCAGTGTATTATCGTGTAACTGCGTATCCTATGCACGTAAAAACTCATTAATCCTGTCTCTGAACTCTGCAGGGAGTTATTTTAACTTTGTAGCTTGGTTTTTGCATTTTCAGCTGTTAGACCTTTTATTGAAAAAAGTGTGCCTTTCCAAATCATACACATTCAATTGAATTTGCAGAGGTTAACTCCACTCAAAGTGTAGTAATGTCTGCAAGCGAAACTGGAATGCTCCTGAGCAAAATTTAAAGTGTCCTAGAAAAGTGTATGAATACGAATGCAATGTGATCATTTCAGTTTTTCCTTTTTAATAAATTTGCAAAGTTGTCACAAAACTGTTTTTTGCATTGTCTTTATGGTGTATGGAGTGTAGATTGGTGTGAAAAAATAAGTTATTTAAAGTAGTTTAACATTAGGCAGCATTCATTCATTGCAAAATGTGAAAAAATGAAGGGGTACGAATACTTTCGCAAGGCACTGTATTGCAAAGTAAACGCAATAAATAATACTTAATATATTTTAAAAGGCCTGCTTTGTGCTTTCAACTGTCTCTAATACTAGTAACAGGGTACATTATTACTGAGATTATAGTTGTTAAAGGCTCTGAAATGTTTCCTGCAGTTAAATGCATAAAGAACTGGGAAGATACCATTCAAAGTGGAGATGTAGATCATGGAAACAAGAAATGTCCTCCTATGGAATGGTTTCTTTACCCCATAACCCCCCTCCACCTAGTTTGCTCACCAAACTTTTCATATTTTCATCATTTAGACTTATCAGGAAGAAAAAAAACCCCACTGTACATGATTATAGGAAGACTGTTTATTTAACAATAAGTACTTATGGCATTCTCTGATAATCTTTTGTCATAATCATAGGTGTTATCCAAATCAAAACCACAACAAGAAAAAATACTTTCAATACATGTAGTGCATTTTGTAGAGTTATTAGGAGGATAAAACCTCTAAAGTGACAAAGTCATGATATGTTGAGGAAAGCAACAGTACACAACAAATAAAGTGTGAATACATATAAATAGGTGACAGACCTTCTTATGCAATCTTACAGTAACACCGCATTTAATAATTAAGGGTAATCGCTAAACGTGTTATACATTTGTAATTCTTGCATTCTCAAATTTGACAGCAAAATGTCATCAGATTAAAACGTGTAATGTCCAGCTTTCATCGTTCCAGAGGAACTACACAGATTTTTAGCAGCACTGCTCAGTCAGAACCAGTTAGATTCCAGTCTTTGATTCATTGTTATTCGTGGACTCCTTCCGTTGAGCCAGAAAGGGGTACATGCATTTATCAGCACCAATAAATCTGTACATGCACACAATGGCATCAAATGGCAAAATGCTGCAAAATATGAGAGATTATAGACCATTATACGTACACAAATTACATAAAACAAGAATATTATGACATATTACACTAACTTACGTTTTCATGAAGGTGACCATGTACATGATTCGTGGTGTGCAGATCATTGCTTGGTCTGTTAGTATGGCTGTCATGGCCTGTTTTACACAGTACTCTGGCTTTAGCGGTGGGAAAAGTGGAGCCATTTCTTTCCTGTTTAAAAAGATTGTAAGGGCACAATTATAATTAGAACATGTGTTGTCATTGGAAGTAAATTAAAGATATTTAGTAAAACACAAACCTAATTTTGCAGCCTTTGAACATGCCAGTGTCAACTAAAAAAGGACAGACAAGCGTCATCTTTATTCCATCCTTATCAGCTGCTTTCAGTTCATGGCTCAAAGACTCATGGAAGCCTATGGCTCCAAACTTGCTTGCACAATAGTCCTATAACAAAGAGGAGAAATGAGTGGGTACTGCACTTCAAAGGCATCTTTGCACCACAGAACATTACACTACATATAATATAAGAAGTTTTTTTTTTACCTCCACACCAGCAGTAGTGAACAAGCCCAATGAACTAGCAACAGTTACAATGTGTCCGTGATTTCGCTCCAGCATCTTGGGAAGAAAAGCTTTCGTAGTCTATGAATATAAACATACACAGAATCAAAAGATGAACACAAATTATCAAGTGTGAATTAAGACTGCAAAACTTGACATTAATGGTACCGATCAAAGCCTGATACTGACCCAGAAGTGAGCATGGCAGTTGACCATCATAGTCCTTTCGATAAGCTCGTCTGGACACTCAAGAAGATGACGTCCTGAGACAACTCCAGCATTATTGATCAACAGGTCGATGTTGCCCACCTCTTTGCACACCTTCTCTGCAGTTGAATACACACTCTCACGTTTACTAACATCACAAAAATATGTGTAAACTTTCAGCTGGGACAGAGGCAACTCTTGAACACTATCCGAAGACCCTGTTAAAAAAAAAAAAAAATTATATATATATATATAGAGAGAGAGAGAGAGAGAGAGAGAGAGAGAGAGAGACAGAGAGAGAGACAGAGAGAGAGACAGAGAGAGAGAGAGAGAGAGAGAGAGAGACAGAGACAGAGAGAGAGCGAATAGATTTGATAACAGCAGTATTGCAAACATTTTGAACCCCTTTTAATTATCCCATTTAACCCCACCAGTAATAATTAACATTTGAGTATAAAATGGTTGTTGATGTATTTACCATAAATGTCAACTCAAAATAAAACCGCAAAATACATTTTAGAAAATGACTCTTAATATTGGGTATTACCGACCAACTGAGCAAAACGCTGTAAATTCCATGTAAACTTTTTAGAAAAGTAATTCGGTTTGTTTTATTTGGTTATAACGTTAGCTGCTACTTGTCCTGGGAAAATCTGGGATTAAATTTAAGAAAAAAAAAACGGTAACACTTAACATGAACTAACACTTCTAAAGCACTTAATCAGCTTTCCTAATAGTTTTCAACATATTCAAATTCATTATTAAAATCAAAAGTTGTATGGGTTAATAATTAATGAACTCACACGAACACAACAGTTTAAATGTTTATTAACTAACGTCAACTAAGACTAATAAACACAGTAAAAAATGTATTGCATTAACTAATGTTAACTAATATGAATTAGTTGTACCCCATTACAATAAAGAATCTTGTAAAAGACAAAAAAAAATGGGGAAGAAAGGGTCGTTTACTGAGCTTACCAGCGGAGGGGTTCATTTCTCGGTAAATTTCACGCACTTTCTCAGCGGTCTCTTCGTTAGCCTGGCGGTTAATGTCCCACAAAACAAGGATCGCTCGTCTCCGGGCAAACTCCAATGCAAAGAACCGCCCGAGACCGCTTCCCGCACCGGTAATAACACACACCTGGCCCTCCACACTCTTCTCCCGTGGACGAATAAACCATTTACCACCGGCCAGCACAAACGACCAGATTATTTTAAAAGAGACCACGAATAATTCAGTGACGATATTCATGATGTGCGCGTGCCGCTGAACTTCCATTCGCCGAGTTACACTAACAAATTAACGTTACAGCGACATTCAGTTCCAACAGTAAAGATATAACTTAAGCCGCAGATGTGCTCCAAGAAAAACCCAGTCGAGCAGTAAACAAAATCTGGACCCCCTCAGCTTCCACGATGGGATGAAATCTGCCCATACCAGTATGTTTTCGTGGCTCTTTAAATATGATCGAACTCACTTGACTTCATAACTTTCCACGCGTGTGTCCGCCTGCTATGCAAAGTAGTCATAACTTTTGATGCATATCTATATGCATTGTTACCAGCCTATCTACTTCTCAACATAATGTATTTTAAGAATAAATTATCAATTCAACTAGAACGTCTCTTCAAAGTAAAATAAATACGGTATTATTTTTTTTAAATTCAGGCAGTATATCTAGAGACCTAATACTTAACCGGAAGTATGAAGGACCTATTTTATAAGACCTCACCGCGCATGCGTAGAAGCCTCTTTTACTGTGGGGATAATGGCGGGCGAAGCGTAAGTTGGAAACCGTGCTATTTGAATCTTCTTCCATCGGTTTAAATATAGCTCATACGATATTGTTCGGAGTTTAATTGAGCCATATGTGTATGTTTAAGTGCTAAGAAGGGGAAATTGGGAGTATCGGGGAATGATGAATCAATAAAATTTCTTATGAATGTCGTGTGGTCTGCCGGGTGAAATCGGTTGAGCAACGTGCGAAAAGCAGTTAATGTAGTATCATTGAAACGTGCCCGAATAAGTATTTCTGTACCAAAATATCCAAATGTGCTCTGGAGTTATCGAATAGTCTTCTTTGGTCTAATATTTTGTTATTGTCATTAGCTACTAACTTGAGGCAAAGGCATGATGCTACTCAGCTAGTATTTGTATGAATACAAGTTTTAGTCTAAGTTTATGCTGTCATATGTATGTGTGTGTGTGTGTATGTATATATATATATATATATATCTTTTTGATTGTGCTTTTTTTAACATAAAGTAGCTGTCATGAGAACCTGGCCTGTGGGCCTAATGTGGTTAACGTTACCAGTGAAAAGACAAATGTGCTAAGTTACCATTTCTCATCAGAAAGAAGAAGGTTCCCTCAGTCCCCGAAAGCCTCTTGAAGAGGCGACAGCGATTTGCTGCCATCAGGGCCGTGCGTCTGAAGAAGGCGATGGCTGACAAGAAGGTTGGTGGTTTATACCTAACCTGCAAGCTTTGTTTATGAACTGGTCAAGATAATCTGATGAAGCATCAACATAAGAGCCCAAATTGAGAATGTATGTCTTCTCTCACCTGTTAGGCCCACAAAGTCACCAGGAAGCTCATCTTCAAGAGAGCTGAAGCTTACCACAAGGAATACAGGGAGATGTACAGGCGTGAAATCCGCATGAGTAGGATGGCTCGCAAGGCAGGCAACTACTATGTCCCAGCTGAGCCCAAACTGGCTTTTGTGGTCAGGATCAGAGGGTATGTTTTCCACTTTCAAATGATCCGCCATGCTGTAGGCAGACTTAACAGATTGTGGATAATGATGTTGCTCTTTTTTCCCCGTCTTATCGACCATGGTGATTCCTCTTGAAATTAAGCCAAATCTTCTGAAACCACCACTACATAGTATTACTTTTAGTGAAACTGTCTTTTGAAAGTTGTTGACGGGATACCTTGTCAATCCTCAGTATCAATGGTGTCAGCCCCAAAGTCCGCAAGGTGCTTCAGCTGCTCCGCCTCCGCCAGATCTTCAACGGTGTCTTTGTTAAACTGAACAAGGCCTCCATCAACATGCTCCGAATTGCAGAGCCCTACATTGCTTGGGGGTACGTAAAGCTGTGTTTCGGGTTGAACCTAAAAATTGTGAATGTCCAGGTGTATTTAAAGCCGTCTTATGGTTCAAGGTACATTACTATTTGAAAGCTTAGTGTCAGTAAATTGTTTGCTTTGCTTGATGCTTTGGTGAGCATAAATCTTCTAATAACAATCGACCCCAACATTTTGAACTTTAGTGTATACTTGGCTCAAAAATGAAAGTTTCTCATGTTGTTCCAAACCAATAGGTCATTTTTTTTTTTTTATCCATAGAACAGAAAGGGAGAATAGTTGTAGAATGTACTGGCTTCCCTTTTATATCATTAAAGTGAATGGGAACTCCGGCTTCCAGAGTCTAAATATTAGAGAGCTTTGATTTGTCATTACATTACCTGCTGGCTTTGACATCAGATCTAACATTGACCTATTAAAGGTGTCATAATTTGAATGTATTTTGTTTCTTGCTCAAATCTATTGTTGGCTTCAGATGATTGTAAATATAGTGCATAATGTGAAAAACAATCATGGGCTACTTTTTTTTTATGGTGCTTTGTCCTGTCATTCCCTATTTACTTTCATTATATGGAAAAGAGTGGCTGTTATCTTAATGCTTATCGTTTTGTGTTCAGTGGAAGACAACGGTTCACCCAAAGATGAAAATTCTGTCATCAGTTACTTCCTTTCATGTCCTTCCAAACCCATAAGACGTGTTCATCTTTGGAACATAAATGAATATATTTTTTTAATGTTTATATGTGAATAAAAGCCCAGTTTAAGCCAAGTCTTCTGCAGAGGTGACCGTTTTATGATGAACAGATTTTTCATTAAACAATGTCTTAGAGGACTTGGATTAAAGCACTTGATTCATATAGTTTTATTTTACTATCTCTTTATAAACATTTGAACTGTCAAGTGTTCTGGGTGAATAGACTTTCAATGGAAGGACAGGAAAAAATATCTTCATTTGTGTTTTGAGGATGAACGAAACTCTTATAGGTTTGGAATGACATGTAATTGACCTCTTTAACTTTTGGCTGAACTATCCTTAACGGTTCTGGCATTTCTTATGTGAAATGTAATGTGTGCCATAATACAATGGATGAATTTGGAACCGCATATCACTCTTACCATTTTTGTCATAGAAAAACATTTTGAAATTAGAGTGGTTCCGAATACAGCAACTGTCCCCTAAATGTATTATGAACTTTACCTGCTTGCTGAAGTCACATATTGCTTTTTTCAGCTACCCCAACCTTAAATCTGTGCGTGAGCTCATCTACAAGCGTGGATTCGGCAAGATCAAAAAGCAGCGTATTGGACTGACAGACAACTCACTTATCGAGAAGACCCTTGGTAAGACCAGGCAGTGCACACCCTGATTTAACACTAGGTATTGTAGTAGTGGTGTTTTAGGATTCAGTAACATGATTTGCATATATCCAGGTCAGTGTGGAATCATCTGCGTTGAGGATCTCATTCATGAGATCTACACTGTTGGAAAGAACTTCAAGGCTGCAAACAACTTCCTCTGGCCATTCAAACTGTCTTCTCCTCGTGGCGGTATGAACAAGAAGACCACCCACTTTGTCGAGGGAGGTGATGCAGGAAATAGGGAGGACCAGATCAACAGACTCATCAGGAGAATGAACTAAGAACATTAGGTGAGGACCTGACAAACACATGTCCAGTTCTTTTCAAGTTGGACAATTATTTATTTGCATTTAACGTGTCCTTGCATATCATGCCGACAATGTGTGTGATTTCAGTTTATTAGTAGATTGAAGAAAAAAGTGTTACCAGAGTGATGTTTGTTATGGAATAGCTGTTACATTCACTATAATGCATCAAGCTACCTCATGGTAGTGTTGGTAGTACTTTGTTCTTTGTTAATTTGTGTTCTATGTGGGCTGTTTATTGTATTTATTAATCCCAGAAACATGTCCTTTAGGTATTATTTGCTTGATACTGATGCTATTTGTAATTGTACTTGTTAACCTGATAGTAGGGTACAGATTAGAATATATCCTCTAAAAGGCCTGTTGGAATGAGACCCATTTAAAGTAAATGTCTGCGGGCACCCACTGCCTTTTGAAGTCAAATTTCTAATCTAAAACTTTTTTTGTGTCTACAGGTCGTTGGGAAATGTTTGCTGTTAGTCTGTGTGAAAATAAATCATTTACACAAACACTGATTTAGAGATTTATTTCTTGGCATCCCTTTATTGTGACACTTAAGTCTGCTCATGATATACTGTAAAAGCATGTATCTCTGAGTTCTCAATTGCATCAAAAAGATGCTACAGTTGTGTCCTTTCATCACATCTAATGAAGCTTCTCGCTATTAAACCACTTAAAGATGAGGTTGAAGGTCTACGGATGTTTTAACTTTAAAGAACACGCTCGTAGTGTCCTGTACAAACATTTATTTGTTTAATGGTCGTTCTAGGTATCTGGAACAATGCAGTCACTATTTCAAAGAAAAGATGTACAACTATAAACATCACATTGATATACAAACTAGGATCCAAACTTAATGAGAAAAAAAAAAGTTTGATATGCAGAAATGAAAGTGTTTTGGAATGTACATACAATAGTCAAGTTGTATTAAAGATAAATCTGCTCAAATCTTGTGCAAGTAGATGATCATGCAGCTTATTCCTTTTGATTTGACATCAGCAAAGAAAATTTCAAATACAGAAACCTTAGGGCTTTCAAGATTACATAAAAAAACCTGAGAACTTACTTGTCTTTGCATATTTTACTCTATAAAAAGTAGGACTTTCTGTACAGACTTGTCTGAACCAAACCATAGATCTTAACGCCTTCTCATAAATGACTGTTTATGAAAAGGCACCGATTTGAATATTTAAAGCAGGATGTGTTCCTGCCTAGTTTGTTTTAAAAATCGCTTGAATATGATTAAAATAACACAACTTGTGCACCTGTTTCTACACTAAATAGATATAGCAGATAATTTCTTGAATGTACAGTTAATATACAAATCATACTCTCATTCGAGTTTCTACTTTAAACTGTTGACATCCATTGACCTCTTTGTTACCTGTGCAACTGTATCGCACGACAGGGAGAGGAATGTTAAAAAAATCTTTAAATGTACAATATTCCCATCCAGTCCAACTGGCGTCATACAGAAATAAAGTGCCATTTCCTTCATCCAGCAGAGGGCATAGTTGATTTACTATATCATAGGTTTCCCTCAACTGATTCTGAATTGAAGGCAACTTAACCATCTTTCCATTCAGTTTCACTGATGTGGAGAGTTTCTCACAGCAGTAAACATCCTAAACTATTTATTCAAATGATTAATATATTTCTAGGTTGGCTATGGCTCAACTATAAAGTGATGCAAATGGAAACACTTGAACTTGCTTTTCACTGAAACAGACATGCTCATATAGATATCAGAATATTTAGTACTGATGCTTTATTTTTGTTAAGAGTAGTTTTTCCTCTTGTATTACTTGCTGTAAGGGACAGTTAGGGGGAAAAGGGGAATTTGATTTGATCCACATTTGCAGTGAGAACTGAAAACTTTGTTACTTCACATATGACCACTGAGGAATAATATGACTCAGCAAGAAAACATCAAATGAAGGCATATTTTGGTCAAAAATATTATTTCAAGTTAAATACTGACTGCCAATTTACACTGGTAGCACTTTGGTCAGAACTATTAAACAAACCCAGCACAAATGTTACAGTGGTTAGTCTTTTAAACAAATGTGTATGCTTACAACATCTGCTCAGGGCTGTTAATCTACAATGAAGAATTTGTGGTATTTTATCACAGTTGCCTGAATCAGTCTCTGATCCAAAATGTATATGATTCAACTAACTAATCCTTCACATGGAGGGTCAAACTGTTTAAAAATAATAATGCTAGAATAATAAGAGTATGTTTTGTTCTTTAATGTCCTCTCTCTGAACGAATATCACTAAGCTCCTGAAGTTGAGAGCAGACCTTGTCTCTCAGGATCTTTAAGTCAATCTCTGCGGCTATGCAGTTCAATAGTGACGAAGAAAGACAAAAGAAAGTCCCCTTCACTACATCAGTTACTCTTTCTGTCCACATGCTTAGATGCATTTATTCTGTGAACATGTTGCACAGATAACATGTTAATGCATCTCGGCACATCACATGCTAGTTTCACATGGTGGTGAGCGACCTCCCTCCCCTGAAGACTTCAGAATATCAGGGGAAAGGAGGTGGTTGTCCACCTTCTGTCCACTTTGAATGCCGTCTTCCACTCCAACGGCACCAACCGTTGCAGAAGCACAGTTTTGTGCACTTTTAGGGGACGTAGGAGTAACAGCGGCTCTATCGACGTGGTTTCTCCCTCTTTGGCTTTCAGAAGACGACAGGCTGAACCCTGGAGAGCTTGTGGGTCCATCCCCTTCGAAACCTTTCCCCGGGGACCTGGGACTCTGCCGAGGAGAACCCACCAGCAGTAATGGGTCAGATACCGGTAGCTTTGGTGTCAGTGTGGCTGCGTCATCCGTCACGACTAAGTGCAAGTTGGAAGACCCTTCGTCTGCAGATTCAGTGAAGTTCACTTTGAGTCCCTTGACTTTGACTTGTTTTCCTTGTGGAGGGCTCCTCACGTTTTCACCGCTCGGATCGAAGCTTTGGTTCTCCTCACCCTGTGACATGGTGCAGCTGTCTGACTTGCACTGGACAAACTCGTAGAGGCCTTCTTTAATGATTGTGGCCTGCTTTGCTCTCTCAGGTGCTCGTTTCTCTAGGGAGGTGATCTGGCTGAGGTCGAGTGGCGGAGGAGCGCGTGGATGTCTGGGCAGTAGCGCACTTCTTTCGACCTCACTGATGTCTGTGGCACAGCTGGTGAAACTGTCCACGCTGGACACGCTTCGGATCTCAGTGATGGGTCTCTCTTTGATCCGTGGTTCACATTGTACTACCTTCATCTCCATCTCTTCTTCTTTACCAACAGTGCTCGCTTTGGAAGCCGAAGGTCCACTGCTGCTCATGGATGAGGCGGCCGTCATCTGGTTGTACATTTGCTCAAGGGATTTTGCGTTTAGCCTCTGAGGGCTTGAATTAGGTTTGAATAACCGATCTGGAGAAGACAACTGTCTTACTTCTTGATATTTTGCGTCACAGCCTTTGGAACCCAAGTCTGGGCTCTTCTGATAGTTCCAGCGACTGGGTGAAAGATGATTGTCTGAGCCCTTCTCCTCATTCTTTTCGATCACAACGTCCAGTAGTTCCATATTGCGAGTGAAGGCATCTTTCAGATTCATCGACACGATGCTCCCGTTTCTCTTGGCCCTCTCAAGTGCTTCTCTTCGTTTGATTGCCTTCTCTTGTCGCTTCTGTTCTTTGTAGAACTCAGAGAAGTTGTTCACAATAATAGGAATGGGCAGAGCAATTACTAACACACCAGCGATACAACAGAGGCCACCCACTATTTTGCCCAGGAGGGTTTGGGGATAGATATCCCCATAACCCACAGTTGTCATGGTGATTGTTGCCCACCAGAATGAAGCGGGAATACTGGTGAATTTTGTAGCATCTTCATCTTTTTCAGCAAAAAACACCAGACTGGAGAAGATCATGATGCCCATGGCTAAAAACAATATCAACAGCCCGAGTTCATTATAACTTCTTCTCAGAGTGAACCCAAGAGACTGAAGACCAGTCGAGTGCCTCGCGAGTTTCAGAATTCTCAGGATTCTCATAATCCGGAAGATCTGAACTACTCTGCGCACATTCTGGAACTGGAGGACACTCTTGTTGGATTCTGTGAGAAATATTGTGACATAATAAGGGAGGATAGCCAACAGATCAATGACATTCAGAGGCCCTTTGAAGAACTTCCACTTGTTTGGAGAAGATAAAAAGCGGAGAATGTACTCCATAGTGAACCAGGCGATGCAAATGGCTTCAACGTGGGCCAGGTTTGGGTTGTCGTTGGACCCTCCGAATTCATCAATCACTTGTAATTCAGGCAGGGTGTTCAGTGACAGTGCAATGGTTGAGAGTATGATGAACAGAATTGATATTATGGCCAGAACCTGCAAAAAAAAAAAAAAAAAAAAAAAACGGTTTAGTGATGTGACATTAAAAGTATATATAGAGACTTTTATACCTCTATATATATAACAAGATATCATATTAACACACATATTGATCACTGCATTTACAGAAATCTTTTCACTTTTAAGAAATGTTTTCTCAACATTGTGTCATTGCATATCTAATCAGCTCCTGACGAACGCATTCATTATTATTTGAATGATCATTCAGACATTTAACCATGTATTAGTATTACTGTCTGTTGAAGGCATTTGTCTTTCAAACAAATGTGCAAATTTACGTCATTTCATATTTACATGCAACTTTTTTTTATCAACGGAACCTCTTTACCCTAATATATTTACTTGAAGTAAGCCCTTGGATTTTAAGTTAATAAGTTAGGTCCATAATACAATTAAGTCAATAATAAATAGTAATATAAAGTTTACGGTTTTTCAGATGTCGGTAATGGACACATGACACAAACAAATATTTTTTATCTTTTTTAGTAAATGTAAAATTACTTAAAAGTAATCAAAACGTAGTCAGAATACATGCCCTAAAATTAACTTCTAACTATAATTTTTGTCATGTAATTTGGAATCAGTAAATGACTACAATTTGTAAGTAATCTACCCAGGCCAACACTATATATATAAATATAAATTTCCAAGAGTGTCCAAATAATTGGGAACACTGTATGCTCACAAAGAATATATAAAACACAGCATATCAAAATTTACAATACTTAAACTTAAATTTGAAGTGTTGCAGATATTTAAAACATTAAGAATGGGTGACATTTCTTGGAATTAATGCAAATGCTAATAGACTGAGTGGGAACAGAAATGAAAGTGAAAAAGAGGCTGTGCCCTCATCCTTATTAGGATAATGTGATCTGCATCGCCTGTTCTCACATTCTCCTACTGCACATCAATTCACAAATGGCTTTGACAAGCACTTATTCATCAGCTACTTTGTTAGAATATGGAGGTTGTCCCGTGAGGTTTTCTAAATCATCTTGCAAGGTAATCAAATAACCCTGATCAGACTAAGTTACTTGTCTGGCTATTATATTGCGCTTCATTAGATCAATTTCCCTGTTTGCTGCATTACAACAGAAAACATCACATTCTTTAAAAAACACATGTATGACAATGTAAGCCTGTGAACATTGTCCAGGTAGACATTATTGCAGGTTTTTGTAATACTTTGAGTTTGTATTTCACTGTTTTTATTCATTTTGAAGAATACTGATTCTGTTTTTGTGCAAGTGAGATGAGTAAATACTAACTCACTTTTAGTCAAGAACTACAACAACATAAAGTTCACAGCGCACTCAATAACTCTGCACCTCATGATTTCTCTCAACAAGGGGAGAGGTGTCAGTCAATAAATAAGAAAACAAAGTAACTTGTTTGAAAAAGTAACTCAGAAATTTTGTTGTAAATTTAAAAGTAATGCTTTACTTTAGTTACTTTGAAATGTAATCTGATTACGTTAATCGTATTACTTGTAATCTGTTACCCCAACCCGATCTCATTAAAAGCGTCTCTATAGCACGCATTGTGTTTATCGCATTGTGTGCAATTTATACGCGATATTTGTTTTTACGTGCATATGATACGCACTGTAAACCCCTTAGGTAGGATTAGGGTACGTGTGTATTATACGTTTGGGTAGGATTAGTGGTGTGGGGTACATGGATATTACACGCAATAAAGTGTGTATCATAACCCAACATTGTACTTGAGTTCCTAAATTAAAACTGAAAAACAGTCATTGATCATTAGATGTTTGTTAATTGAGCCAATTTAAAGTTTTTCCAAAAGGGCATTTACTAGACCATGAAGAGCTGTTTTTATTTTACAGATGTCTTCACCAGCCTCTTTACACTGTCTTCAGACATTCATTTTTCTATAGTTATCCCCTCTCTTGTAAAAGAAAACAAAAACAAGGCTTAAAATGCTTTAAATTATACAAAATGAATTTTTTATTATTATGACATCAGCCTAAAGTTACTTACTTTCACTTACTATTTTGAGTTTAAACTGTAAGTTTTTATGGGAAACCTTTAGATTATTGCACTGACATTATGTCCTTATAAATTACAATCTCATCCACAAAGATATAACAAACTATGATGTACTACAAAAGACACTGAGCACTCCTTCACTGGAACTGCATTAAGAGGGGATTAATAATGATCCAGGGTGGAGAATAAAACAGCTGACCTTGACTGTGTCCTGTCATTGTGGATGGCGCACTTACCGTTATGAAAGAGATGTCATAACACACTTTACATATTCAGCACATTTTATCAACTTCTTCGCAATATTACACCAGAATTGTTTGACAAATATGAAGTCTTAATAAGTTATTCAAATTGTTCAAATCTCTTAAAAGTATATGATCCGCAGAGGAATGGATATTAAACTAATTTCACACGATCAGCACTATGACACAATTTGCCAGCCCACTATCCTTTACAGTCCTTAATATTACAATGTTTAAAGAAGACTAAAGAGATTACAGGTTGATTCTTCCCTTGTGGGGGGAGGGGTGGGGGAAAGACTGAGTAACTGCTCCTAACCTTTCCATATCCTTACTATAGATAGAAACTCAATCCTATTACAATTATCCTGAAATGTCCTCTCACACAGACGACAATGTGAACACCTTTTGTAAGGTTCATACAGTTCTCAAACAAGAGTGAAACATGTCACAATGTTCCGATTACATCAATACCATTACATTACAATGAATGCTCTTGAATTATGAGTTTTTAGACAAGGTTAATTCAAAAGTCTTGTTGAGGGCTTGAATAATGCAGTGTCTGAAACTATTTCTACACTTGCTACACCAATGTCATTTGTGTAGTAAAACCCAGTACTTTGTTGTCATTGATTACCCAAGTATTGAGTGTTGCTGGAGCATGTTAAACAACTGGTGAGGCAGGCTAAACAAATGTGTACGGGTAGGGACAAATTAAAGCATAAGCTTGCTAATAGAGGTGTTTGACCTTGTGTAATGAAGTAGAAGTACAAGGAAAGGATTCTGAATAGTCCCCAGGGAGGCTGTAATTGCCATGGCTTGACGCAGGCATTGTCCCCGCCAGGTAGGGTTGAGTAGCATCTGGCTGTGACCAAGAGACCTAAAGTCCAGTCAGAGGTTGGCGCACCCACGAAGAGGAGAGTAAAAAAAGCTGATTTTAATCCCTAGGGAGATGGTCACTGAGGTAACTCTACAGGACACGTTATATTCCATCCAACTGAGATCCAATTCAGTTTGTGTGATTTTTTAGTTCTCCTTTTTTTACATTCCTGAATTACAACTCATTCTGAAAATAAAAAAACCAACATGGCAATACTTCTAAATGCCACAGAAACGAAGAACGCACTTTCGTCCCTAAGGAACAAACGTACACAAAGGTTTTGTGACATCAGCAAGGTAGTGCCCTTTCTCTAAGACCGAGTTAAATTAGGGTTAGGTGACTTGAAGGATCTCTTGGTGCTTCCTGTGCTTCCCTATACGCATAAGCCCTGGCCTAATGCCAGAAATCTCCCTGTGTTGAGATCATTGTAATCACGTTTATACAGATCCACAGATGAGGACAGTTAACTAATCCTCCTGCCTTTCTCCTTCAGTACTTATCGCTCCTGTCTCTCTTGTGTTGAGAACAAATACATGTGTCAGCAGAAGCATTACACTGAGGCCTGTATGACGTACCTTGATATAAATGTTTTTTCCCAGAACCTCAAACTGATTAATGAGCTGACCACGGCAGCACATTGGGCTGGGAATTCATGTCCTTTAAACTTAAAGTCACCGTAAAGTCAGAACATTGATTGGATTTTAATGTCGTTACACTATTCTGACACTGATGATAGCAGGGGGATTGTGATGTTTTCAGAGAATTTGAAAGTAGCTCTTTTTGATGGTTGCATGTGTACATTGTAAACATTAAAATAATTAAAATAGAAAAAGAATGTAAATATATATATATATATATATATATATATATATATATATACATACAATTAATATAGGTTGGTTCATTTTAATATTTATTTGGTTAATTGTGAGTTACTTATTAAGTTACTTAAATAAGAGTTACTTACTTATTTATGGGGGACTAAAATTATAACTTAAAAGACAATAATGTTTTACTGTAAAAAAGTATACTTATTGCCTTTTTTTTATTTTATTATAGTTTATTATACTTTTTTTTACAGATAAATGGCATTGTATTGTCTTTTAAGCTACAATTTTAGTCCCCCATACATATTTTATTAACTTACAATTAACCAAATAAATATTAAAATCAACCTATATTAATTGTATATTTTCCTACATTCTTTTCTGTTAAAATTACTTTTTAATATTACTTTTTAATATTACGGTAATATTAATACTAAAGTAATTTTTTGACAATCGCAAACTGAGATGCAAGACGGCATTGCATTTGTATGAAAGAAGAGAGCGTATCTGCTAAAGGCATGCCATGGACAACTGCTAATATTATGAAACATCTGACTACTAGAAAGCGCTATTAAACAGATTCAAGAATTCCAGAAAGGTGTGTCATAAACGAAAATACATAAAATACAAAAAAAAAACAAGTAATTTGACATATTTAAATTTCCTTTTATGGAGCTGCAGCATCCCACCGTTGAACATGTACAATTTCAAAAGACCTCTAAACCAGAACCACAATGTACATGAGCGGAGTGTTTTAAAAACACAATTTTTTAAGGTTTTTAAACAGTAAATCTTATGTAAACAGAGGGCAAAATGGGTCAAGTGAAATGTTTTGTAAGGCTGGTTTAGGTTCCTACTAGCGCTGCCTTGGTCCCTGAAACATCTGGCCCTTATGATAAGCTTGTACAAAAAATATATTTATTACTATAATTTTCTCATTCAAATTCACTGCCCACAGAATTATTGTCTCAGCACTGAACTGAGGATCTGAAAATAATCACAAATAATACATATGGGGAAAAACTGAAGGCAATCTGGCCGAACATGAGGATTTGTCTTTTAATCTGCCTGGTGAGGTGGATTTACCTGTAGGCCTGTTGCAAAAGGTTCACATGTGAGTCAAAGTCCAGGAAAACAGAAACATTAAGAATTTTTCTATTTTTCTACTGAATATTTGGTAAAGCTGATTCATTTGTCAGACCAGCACCCTGGACAGCTCATTCGCCGCACAAACCACTTATCCAGCAAACGCCCTGATGTGCTTCAGGAATTAGAGTGTTAAATCCATCTTATTTTATCTGCAAACCTTGCTGGGACGCTCAAATGACTCAGTAATGTGTTCTCTCATAAACAATTACAACAGACCAAGCTTTCAGCTCTTCTTTCAGAAACATCCCTGCACAAACAATATTGACATCTGTTGTTTGACAGACCCTTGTTCCTGTTTTCTCTATGCTGAACTAGTTGAGAAACACCTTTCTGATGTAAGTGAGCAAACTTATAAAAAAACACCATATTCTATTCAAACAAATTGAGGATTGAGAAGTGCATTTTAATACTGTCAATTAAACTGTTATGCGGTGTAAAACTCTAAATGAAGCGTCCCATACAGCTCCTCAGAAGACACCTCTGTTCCTGAGAGGAATTGAAGGTTAAATTATTTCTGGAGAACATTGTTATCATTACAGCCATGAGAGGAAGAAGAAACTCTGTCTGGAAACCCAAGAATGTCTTGATCGATACTGAAGGGTTATTTATAAAGGAGTGTCATAGGATCTGTTTGATTGTGTTTTTTTTATAGGACAGGTTAATTTGGAGCTTAACTCCCACATTTGTCAAGTATCTTTTGCTGAATAAGAGACACGCTATATGATATCCAGTTCCTCTATAATGCACAATGTTGTGTCTAACACGCATGAAAGCAGCTGAGCGGAACCACAAGATGACTACTCTGTTTTTGACAGTGTCTTTGTGTGCGCGGGGGTGGGAGGAAGCAAGGGTTTGTGATTATAGTGATTAGTCAATAATATGACCCTGATGATTACTTGTGGTTTACAGGCTGGCCCTCAGCCTACCACTTACTCACATGCAAAATCTTCAGCCTCACAAGTGGGGTAGGCAGGCAACCTCTACTTAAACACAGTGTAAAGCCTGCAATTCAGTTTGTCCAACTGCAACTGTCTATTTTTAACACAATCTAACATATGTGCCCTCATACCAGAACCATGAGAATTTCCCCGACATTCGTCTCCCAAAATGGAAATCACAACTGGGTTCAAGGTGAGGTAGAGCTTCAGAGGATAAAACTCTTAGTCTTATCCTTTCAAGACTGGCAGTGCTCCTGCCCGTGGCAGGGTTTTAGCTCTTGTGGGTTGGGAATGTGGAGCTAATAGCATGTATTTTGTTGTCAAAATGTAGGAATAGTCAAGTCAAGTCACATTTATTTATATAGCGCTTTTTACAATACAGATTGTTTCAAAGCAGCTTTATGGAGATAACAGGAAAATAATGCCAAAAAGTTTGTTTCGAGAAGCAAATAGCATCACAGTCCAGCTTAAGTAAGTTCAGTGATGTTTCATTTTTGTTTTTAAAAAAGTTATTAATTTAGTTAATTTATTAGTATTATATAGTAAACCGTGATGTCATCGTCCAGCTTTGTATAATAGTGTCAATGCAGGCAGATCAATATTATTGTTGAAAATTAAATTAAATGTTAAATTTAAAGTCCCCAACTAAGCAAACCAAGCCAATGGCAACAAAGGTGGAAAAAGGTGACAGTGGCAGGAACCAAAACTCCATCAGGTTGCAGAATGGAGAAAAAAATATTGGGAGAACCCAGGCTCAGTCGGGGGGGGGGGGGGGGGGTAGTTCTCCTCTGGCCAATGAACAAACAGTATATGATTATGCTTTATAGGTCAGAAGTCAGATTGGATTGGAAAAATCTGAATATTATCCAGTTCCCTATGGTTGAAGATCGGAGTACAAAGATAGTCTGAGAATGAGCACCATTAATACAACAGAATGGGATCGGATCTACTTCTACAAAAAAAATCGCTTTCTACTTTCAGTACTATACCCTAAATGTGTGTATATATATATATATATATATATATATATATATATATATATATGTATATACACACACACACTGACACAAGAGTCACATTACAATGAAAAGTTATCCAATTACATTATCAGTGACCCAGTCAAGAGTCTAGACTATAACATGAAGAGTTAGAAGGAGATCACCCATGCATGACATTTATCACTGTATTTTTTTTTATCAGATAATTGTAATAACTTTCAGTATTTTAATAACTCCACTTTTGACTTATAGGGCCAGATTTACTAACAGCTTGAGCCAGCACAAGCTACACTGTCAGGAGACACAGTGAAAAATGAGCGGTGAAAAGGCGTGGAGACAGTTATTTTTTATTGCATATGCATTTGTAGGAGTTTCATTTTCAGATGCAAATTTATGCAAGAGGAGTATTTAAATAAATCATGCAACGGTATTTACTGGTATTTGCGCCATTATTTAATGCTGAAAAAAAAACATGTCTTTTTGCATTTTGCTTTAGAAATGGCGTCGACTGTATTCTTATATTTGCACATTGTCAGTTAGATCACCCTCATAACTTTCCAGTACCATCTGCATTTTTATGGGATTGCGGTCTCACGGTAATTTGCCATGTTTAGTAAATCTGGCCTGTAGTCTTTATATTCCCATTGACTGTCATTGATGAATATTCTCTATATTGATCCACCGCATGTCATGTAATGCATCATTTTAGTAAGGATTCTTTCACAGCTGAAAACTGAGTCTGACTGGCAAATTCATCCTCCCCTTGTGCACCTCTGACTTTGACTTTACATGTTGCCAAATACCACAAAGGGAGTTTTGTTTCACCACAGCAGATAAGCGAATAAAAAAAGTTTTCCAAGCGCTTATCAGTGTGTAGCACAAAGCTACACTTTTTGCCTTGTTCATAATTGTATCTGCATTTGAACATCCCTCGGTGTGGTGTCTTTTAGGATTAATGGCATTACGAAAAAGCATTACAAATTTGAATTCATTCAAAATTAATTGCTTTTTGGGAAGTTTAAACTCCTATGAAAACTTGACAAGGTCATACATGCTAAAAGAATACTAGACACACTACTGATGGACTCAATGCTTACTGATTGTAGATCACGCTACATTAATAATTTGCTTTAACCCTCAATGAAGCTTCAATTACAGGATCAGATCTTGTATAACTTCAACATCCACTAGGTGGGATTTTATCCATCAGAGGGAATGAAAGGTGGAACTGTGGCTTTTTTGTTTGTTAATTACTCAGATTAAAGATGAATCCCTTTAGGTTTCCCAGGCTTAACTACATAATTGTGTGACATTATGGGGGATGGAAACTCCTCTGAGTCGGCAGAGAGGCTAAAGGACTTGTTCCACAGTTCAACGCCCACGTTGAGCCTAAATACAGTTTACTCCCTCTGGGTCACAAGCTCAGCACTTCCTTTTTGAAAGCACTGGATTACATAACATGACAATTACTTTCAATGTCTATTCCCATCTGAAGATATATCAACTTTGAATTTCATAGTTTTAACCTACTCTCACTCTCCCGACTCTCAGATGGAACTGAACCTGAAAAACGCTTTGCTATTTCTTTCTTGATTTTTTCTTCTTCTTCTAAATCTGTGCACAGTGATAAACATATAAACAGCAAGTTTTGAAAAACCTTACCTTTAATGGTCTCTTTTAAGATGAAATGCACCATTGTTTTGATAATCAGTTGTAATTATTTTCAACACCATTTACTCATGTTTGAAATATAATTAAATTAAGTTGAAAGAATAAATGCCACATTAAACAATCATCAGTCACCTTACAGTCCATTATTCTCATAAACATATCTCTGCTCAGTCCATAATAATTGTAAGATGAGATCAATTTTCCAACCTCACTGTAAAAGTACATTGAGGAATAACATCTTTACTTAAGTGGACAAGGGGTGAATTGTTTTAAAATGATGAATGTAATCTCACTGTAGTTGCTGGATGGAACCTTTACTCATCTTCACATTCACTTTGTCTGTTGACCTCTATGGCTCTTGAAGCGATGGCTGAGAGGGGAATTCACCAGGTATCTCCTTGCACCCAGAGTCCCAGCCAAAACCCAAACCTCTTTATTTAGTAACAGAACCTCCACTGACGAAGAGCTTTTCTTTCCTTTTCCCTTTCTCCCCCTTCCACCCCCTTTCCTATCCCTGGGCTTTGTGCAGATAATTTCTGCTCTGTCCACAGAGCTGAGAGCATAGAGTATCATGTCATGATCAATTACAGTAAATACACATAAATTATTCATACCACGACATTTCAGAGGAACAGTGATCTCATCAAAACAATCTGCAGTGAACACCTCTTTACAGATTATGATATCTGATTAGATGACTCTAATTGTGAAGTATGAATCCTGCAGTTATTTGACATCCATAAAAATGCAATAAAATATTCAAGATTTTGTATTGCATTTGAAATAAATATGCAATATTGCTGTGTGTGTGTGTTAACATATCCCTTTCAAAAGAGATGCTCTACATGATGATTCACTTATTATGTGGGCCACATAGAGAGGAACATACATTTGAAATATATTTCCTTTGCAAAATTGCCTCATTTTATTTGAATTTAATTTTGTATGAATTTCACTTTATTTCATTTTCATTTCATCACTTCATTAGTAGAAATCTTGTTTAAAGAATAAATTGAATGGTTTGACTAATGGAGATATCGTAACAGCTGAAATGAACATTAGAGGAAGACAAATTCAACCTCCTGAAGTATTAATTGCCTTCATGTATTGTTGTACTGTATTTGAATGTTTCTTTACATTGCTTACTAAAAGCTCAGGATGTTTATGCATGCAACACAAATCAAGTTGATGTGACAGAGCTCTTTAAATTAGCTCGGCCTTACCATGCGATGACCTTTTGAGAAGACATACTACGCAAGTCCTCTGAGATAAGAAGAGAATCAAGGGGAAACTGGTTAAACGGGAAGGAAACCCCAGATACACCAGATACCTCACTCCTCACCCAGCACATTAAACCATGGATGTCATAAAGATTTTGCTTTAAGGCAAGAAAATAGCTGGTTTAAATGGATACATTTCATCTTCCCAGGTGATTCACAATGTTTGCCTTGGCATTCTGAAACAGCGGAAACAATGTGGAAAAGTGCTAATGCTCCTAATAACTTCCGCAGGTTGGAAAACTGCCTTCACTAATTGATTAACTGCTAAACACGTGACCACATTACACACTGTAGCCATAAGCCAGACAGAATGCCAGCAGTCTATTTGTAGGAGCAGACTAGGTAAATCACCAAAGGAGATTAAGTCTCCATTGCCTCCCAGGGAGCAGTGTGCTGACCACTGAACTACTGTTAGCTTTATCTTTACCACCTAGCAACTGTCCTGTTGCACATATATTATCTTTTTTATAATATGATGAAAATAACAATAAAATGTAGGCTGACAGCTTATTTATAACAGCTTATTTGCCATAGGCTCTGCAAGGCATCTTACTGCTGAGAATTCCTGCTGCATTCCATCCCATAAAGCAAAAGTATTTATTTTCAGATATTAAATATATTTAAAATAATAACAGGAATGTGCTGAAACTGACATTGCAACAAAGTTACGTATTATTGGTGATTTTCTGCCTGCAGTATGCTATTAATTTTCTTTGGGAAATACCTCCTCAGTAACACACCAGTACTGTTTGATAAACCTAGGTTTGATAAAGGTTTGATAAACCTGCTCAAAATCCAGTGTCCAATAACCAAACCACTGAAGCCAGAGAAGTGAAGGTCGAGGTCAAGGTTAGGAACCACTTGCCATTAATCTTGTAGCTCACATGCAATTAATTATGACTGGACCCCTGTAATGTACAGGGGTTCACTCTGTTTTCCCCAAACCCCAGATCCAAGCATGCAGAATCTCGGAGTTGCATTTATTACCGGACAGTAAAGTGGGATTTATTGAAGGGAACTGCTTTGTAATTTAATATACTGCTATACATTGTGAGCACAAGTCTGGCATACCATCTAAATAGGCTTGTTGCAATCCTGAGAGTTGTTTGCCATCTTCCAGTGATCACAGCAGTGATATGATAAACTGAACTAAGCTGAAGGTGATTTCGGTCGATACAAAGCTGCTTTTTGCCTGTCAGAGCAGACATTATAGCCGATTGGTGTAGGCTGAAAAGATGCTGACTCACTCAAACGATTGACTGGCTACAAATCATAGTGGCAGTGACTCTTCATCTTCCTCTCTAAGAGCAGAACGTGCAACTCCACCTGCCCGGTCCCGATCCCGCATATAATGCTAAAGTAAATCTGTCAAATACAATGAATCAGAGCGAGATGATGTAGCTTTTCCTTTCTGGTCAGGTAACAGTTAATAACAAATATGCCCAAGTGAACACATGGATACAGTTTAAATTGAAACTTAAGAGTTTTACTGAGCCAGCTATAGGTTGGGAATGTTTATAAGGATTACCATTTGTCCTTTCTCTCCTCACTTTTTTCCCCCTTTGTTTCTTTCCACTGTGTTTTTAGACCTATTGCATCAGCCTTTCCTTTCAGTTACATTGAGTTCAGTGCCAGTTCTGAACCAAATTTGTAACATTAAATGTTTGGAATAAAGATCTAACATTTAGTTTTGTGTGGCATTAAAAAACACAAAATATAATCTATAATGAATTTATGATTAATTTAATGAGAATGTTAGTTGTCATGATTGCAATGCTAATGTCTTTACTATTAAGATGATAGCTATGATGCAAAATGACATTTTTCAGGTGAGTTTAATTAGATGTATTAACTTTTTTCATTCATGCTTTTTTATTCACCTATTGGAAAGACACTTTTCTTAAGAGCCAAAGGGTAAGAAAAAAAATCCTGTACATTAAAGCATTTCACTAATGGCTCCTCTGACTACTTTCCCTGTCTGTATTCTGGGAAGTAGACGATCTGTGTATTGGGACTGGGCAGTGAGTGGAGACAAAGCATCTGCACAGCTGTGAAAAAGCCTTTCAATACTCGCAACCTTCTACGTGGACAGATGCGTAAGAATGATATATAATTAGTCAAAATGTACTTGAAATGATATTTAAAGTGAAAAATTATATAATTTATATATCATAGATATAGATGTATTGTTTTAATTATTCATTCTTAATCATTCTTATTTATAATGTCTTCATTCATTCATATTAAGTATTCCACATTCAGAAATACTTAATCATTCATATTACTCATCCATGCAGCATCTCCCCACATCAGCAACAGCAACAATCTCAGATGGAAAATGCTGCCAAAAAAGTTTCACATACAGACATGCCGTTCCATAAATCTTCCCTCTAGAAAGCTATATACCACAACAATATGCCTCTACTTTTGTGGCATAAAAGCCTGGGCTAATATGTCAATCGTGACAGCAGGGAAATTCATATGGCATGTGTGTATTTATAAATTCATCTTTGGGTTACATATTTCATCATATCACTGCATGCATCAGTCTCAGAGTTTTACAGCCCAAACTTTGCCCTTGAATTTGCCCCTAGCCATTGTACGGCAAATTAATAATTCATTTCAAATTGAATATTTTGATTATCATTCTTCAGTGTTTTTTTAAGTACTAGTTTGTTGATGCTCAAAAAGAACATCCTAAGTGGAAATGTCAGAATGTGATAAATTTATGTTGCTATACTCTGATATAGTACTCTGATGGTATTGTGCGTGTGTTGGTCGCATGCTTGCCCTACCTTGGCTGCCACAGAAGAGCTCGGTTTCTCCAGCAAATCCCAGAGCTTCTGCCTTTTGTCTGGACAGCAGCCCGTTTCCACCTGATCTCCATCCTTCTCCCGGAGAGTTTCAGCCTCTCTTCTTAGCTCTTCATTCATCTGCTCCTTCTTCTGATGGTACCGTGCCTGGCAGCATGACTCCAGATAGATCTCATCGATGCCCCAGTAGTCAAGCTCCTGGCCAAAAGACAGAGCGCACATCTCTTCCATCATGTGTAGCTTGCCAGTCCGGTAAAAGTTTAAAATGGAGGAAAAGGCACCGGGGTGCCTGTCAAAGAAATACTCATTGTCATTTAGACTGTAGTCATCGCAGATCTCCATTAAGGTTTCATGGGTGTTGCAATCTCTGAGTTTCCCCAGACGCGTTCGCGGCAGTCGGTCCAGGGTTCTCCATAGCACCTCATGGACCAGCCCACCCACATTGATCCGGACTCTTCTGGATCTGGCTTTCGTCCGGATAATGTCGATGGGTTCTGGCGGGAGTGAGCCTTGTGGACGTGAGACCCTCTGAGCCCCAAAGTTTGCCCTTTCAGCCATGACTGCTGCTACTCAAATGTTATGCTAATTCGGATGTCAATTAGGAGTACTATGATGAATCCACCTCAGACAAGGTCCTCCATGGTTGCACCTGAAAATAAAAAGACATTTCAGTAAGACTTATCATGGAACAGAAGAATTTCTCCAATTACTGAATTAAAAAAAAAAAAAATTCACAGGAATATGAATAGGCAAAGTAAAAGTGGAAAATATATAAATAAAATATATTATAAATAATATGATATAAAAAAGTATATATATATATAATCATTCATAGATGAAAAATAAATAAGACCATTAAAAATATAATTTTATGGAATTCAGTACTCAGAACTCCAACACTATTATAACCTTATTTTATGCTCCAAAAAAAAAAATGAACCAATAAACTTTGCAGGCTAAAACCATTCTCAAAAAGCACACAGTTTTTAGAAAGGAGATGATTATAAAAGGAGGAATCTTAACAAGGGCCCTGCACTTCATTAGTTTGCAGTGGGGTCAACATGTTTTTGTTTTTTTTTTTGTCTAGATTGTAAAGTCATTACAAATCGAATTACAGAATATGACTTAAATACTGCTCTGATTCTGAATAAAAAGTTTGACAATAATTGTGGTGCTTAAAGAAAAAAAAACGTCTAGTTGCTGTGAATAAAATAAGGGGACTGAAGTGCTAAAACAACATGTTTGAAAGTCGCATCCACTAAATCAAAGTTCTTGTGGCATTACCAACATGTAGGAGGCCGTCTTGTTGTCGTGTGTGTGTGTGTGTGTGTGTGTGTGTGTGTGTGTGTGTGTGTGTGTGTGTGTGTGTGTGTGTGTGTGTGTGTGTGTGTGTGTGTGTGTGTGTGTATGTGCGCGCGCGCGTCAAGGTCATTAAGATTTTTGTTTGTTTGTTTGTTTGTTTGTTGAATATTCTGACATTTTTATGTATAGGCATGTTTTGAAGAAACATTAAGAAACCTTGATATTCAAAAATGTGTAATAATTATATTGGTTAAAAATCGTTATCTTAAAATTATTTTGATGCCACTTAACATGACTATTACACCTTTTGACATTTCGACAGTTACGAAATAATTGTTCCCCCTAAATAGGCTGAACGTTCGAAAAATGGTTCCGACCAAAATGGACACAATAATTAGCCTACTCTTCTAAGAACTTAGAACACAATTTTGTTGCTGTTGTTGTTTTAGATCATCTCGAACATGCAAATTCAACATAATGACCATGTTCTTGTATAGCATTTGGATGTCAAGTAGGCCATACTTTTGGCTCTGAGGACAGACGCTAATGCGATTGAGTATTTAAGAATGTCTTGATGGTAAATCCTGGTAGGACTATTTAGCGGGCTTCTATTTCTGCTCTTAAAAGACTTCGAAACAGTCGGCTATTTAAAACTCCCTTCCAGAGAGGAAACTATATAGGCCAGCATTTCATAATGCTGCAGCACTGCGATGTATCAAAAACTAAAATATCCCGTTGTGTAGTTTGCATTGCGTTGACAACCTCCCACATAATATAGCCTATCCGCTGCTTTACGCTTTATCCCCACAAGGTTAAGTTGGTGTGCCCTAGTATTACCGATATCACTCTGTAAACTCCGGAAAAATCAACTCAACGGTGCACAAGATCCACGGTCAGGAGAGAAACAATAATACTATCGCTAAACACTATTATACTATTTATAATACAGTTACAAATAAAGATAGGCTAGTAATCATAAATTAAATAGGCCTACTTATATATAGTCTAATTGCCAACATGCGTTTTCCCCTTATCAACTTTGCATTTCAAGCTGTTCAAGTACAATCATTACAGACTAATCCTTAATCGGGGAGGTAGAGTCTGTACTTTCCAGTGCACCTGTTTCAGGACAGCTGACAAACACTCGTTCACACAAAGGTTCTTCGGTTCTTATCAAGAACCACTTGTATAAAAACCTCTTGAGTTGAGACTGCAAGTTCATGTAAAACCAATTGCATCAAGCTGCAAAGCCCTTTCCCGTTGCTGTCAGGACCCTTTATTTGCGAGAGTGAACACTAATAGCTGGGATGCGCTGAGAGCAGCAGAACTGTAGAGTTCTGGCATCCCTGTCCTGTCCGCGGAGTTTATGTGCCCAATGAAAACAGTGCAATCTTACGCACAACGTATCCAAACGACCTCCGGTTCTTTTAAAGCGGATAAAAACAGCGGAATCTTACCTTCCCTCCGTTCACCTCTTCTTCCTTTACCTCTACAACCAAAATTAGTAAATTAGCCTCTCATTTCCCGCTCCATCTGCTCAAGGGATAGAGGTATCAGTGGTACCCCTGCAGAAAGGGCAGTCGTTCCTCTTCATTCTATATGGACTCAATCTCACAAGTAACTCGTGCGAATTAAGCAGAAAGACGAAGGTGGGGCGGGGAAACCCCGAAACTGTTGATTATTCTCGCCACGAAGCCATGCCCTATGTTTAAATTGAAAAGCAGCGCGTAAAAGGACTGTCACACTTAGCGCTCAGTGGAGCTTCGACTGAGCAGGAGCGCGCGCTGCATCACAGCCCGGGGGTGAAGCCTAATTGGATTGAGCTGTACATCACCAAGGATAGCAGCAGCATCAGATCCCTCCGTCCCATACAGGAGTCAGTGTCACTGATCTCTAGCTCTCTGTCATAGCAAGTTCAAATGAGGTGGGCACATGACACAATGGAACACGATTATCCACATTTGGGAAAGGCGGAATAGCATAAGGAACTTGATAAAGTTTGCGTGATGTATAAGATTATATTCAAGATTCCCTTATAGAACTTAATCAGGGATCACACAACTGAAAAGATTAAAAGATTTAGATCGCGAGAGACTTATTGTCTTAGATATAACATGCATTCTTTGTGTATTGAAGCCTATAGGCTATATAAATATAATATTCTTGGCTTAAATTCCCCAAGAGATGATAGATAGATAGATAGATAGATAGATAGATAGATAGATAGATAGATAGATAGATAGATAGATAGATAGATAGATAGATAGATAGATAGATAGATAGATAGATAGATAGATAGATAGATAGATAGATAGATAGATAGATAGATAGATAGATAGATAGATAGCAGATTTTTAAGTGGTTGAACACAAGACCTCTATCATGGCCATCAGTTGTAATAAGACAGATTGGGGCAAAGTGCTGTATTTCAATTGGCCACTGGATGGAGATATGATCCCTCTCTCTCTCTCTCTCTCTCTCTCTCTCTCTCTCTCTCTCTCTCTATCTCTCTCTCTCTCTCTCTCTCTCTCTCTCTCTCTCTCTCTCTCTCTCTCTCTCTCTCTCTCTCTCTCTCTCTCTCTCTCTCTCTCTCTCTCTCTCTCTCTCTCTCTCTCTCTCTCTCTCTCTCTCTCTCTCTCTCTCTCTCTCTCTCTGCACTATCTCACACCCCTTCACCCTCCCTCCACTACAATATACTCAATACTTCCTGTCAGCATTCTTCTTGACAACTTTAACTGAGTGAGACAATAGTTCCTTTGGGATCCATGTCAACAGAGAAACTGGCTCTTTCTCCCCCCTCCTTATTGTGCTTTCTGATCATGGACCAGCTCAGATGCAAATTCATTAAAAATACAGAGGATATGGTTTTGTTGACAAAAAAGCTGTTTGTAGTTCTGTACATTTTATAGAATAATGTGTTACAATAAATGCCTGCTATAGTCGGTTAACTGTAAGTTCCCTTACCATAGTGAAAAAATATTAAAATGCAGTATAAACATGATTTTGGAAGTCAAAAATAATGAATTATCGTTAAATGTACAGTTCAAATCTATAAAAAACAAGTACTTTTAGTAGTTATTATTAAAATTATGTCTTTAAAATACTGTAAATGACACCTTATAATATACAATGAAATACAGCAAAAGGATATTTCTATAGAAGCCCCCGAGTGATTATATTTTAGATAAATGGTTTTGTTTCTTTTTTATTTTTCATATAATTTATCTAGGCCACATTTCATGGTAAGATTAAAACACTTTTTACAGTGATATGAGATTGTTGACCATCTGGTGTTTTTTTGTCCCTTCTTTCTAAAAGAACAGGCCTCTGTCACTTTATTTTTTTTTAACTGGGTCATTTTTTTTGTGTGTCATTCTTGTGTCTCAAACTACCAAGCTAGACGGAAACAGTTTAACCTTGTGCCACTAATGCCATTGGAACAAAACCGTGAGGCAGATGGTCACCGTCTGTCTGGTCTGAGATCTCAGTCACTCGCACTCTCAAACTGTACATCACTGGTGCATCAGTGGAATAAAAAAGATGCAAAGACACCACGATGTCTTGGGTGTTGATTTTGAAAAAAATAGAGAGACAAACCTATTGTACCTGTAACCTGTAGGTGGTAAAGGTTCACCCAAATCTCTCACAAAACAGAGAAAATCAGAGATTATGGAGAGTAACTCAATACCATCAAGTCTCTGAAGAGAGAGAAAGAGAATTAGTAAGAGCAAGATGAATTGGCATGAAACACATGATGTAAATATTTATAAATAACTATGAAGTATATAAATGCCATTATGTATTTTATATATAAAATAACATTAACTAACAATGTTAATACTCAAATTTAAATATGAATAATCCATTATAAAATATTATGTCAGGGTATTAGCTTCAGGTTATGACTTGGGACTTCTGATGCTTCCATGTAAAGTCCTGGTGTGCCAGAAGCGCGTGCTGTTCCTGTCTACATCATGCATCCTGCTATTAGGTGCTGGATTGTCTCAGGAGGATCGGCCCTATTGATTTAGAGCTGAGTGCTAGTTCTTGTCCTGCTATGATTAGAGCCTCTGTGCTTTCCATCGGCCCTGCTATTTTAAACCAATTTCCCAAAGTCAGCCATATCATCTACAGTATCTGGCAGTGGTATATCCCATTGAGAGGTTTGTCTTCCGATGGCGCTTCCTAAATTATTCTGAAAATCTCCCTTGGATTTGAGTTAGTCCCTTGGACCTTCAACACTGTGGGCCATGTGTTTTCTGTTTCAATCAGGATGGCTTGGACCCTGCAAATATGCCTTTCATTCTTGGCAACTGAATATATTTTTAAAGGAAAATATATTTGAATGTAATTGAACACAATGTACAAAAATAATGCCGGTGAATCAAAAGCATACAGTAGTTCATGATATTTTTCAGACTACGAATAGATAAATGTGATAAATAATGTGATGAAGTTCAGAATCCTATTAACTTTCTTAAGTGGTGATGATAATAGACACATGTCTGTTTATTCTTTTTAGTTTTTATGGATCATACAGGTCTTTTACCTTTAGATCAGTATATCAAAAACAAAACAAGTCTATTCCATTTCTTATCACACATCAGCAAATGTTTATAATAAAGATAAGATTAAATCATAAAACTGAGAATTCTCAAGTAACTATAGCTATTGAAAAGTTTTACAATCATTTTGAGTATAGTAAAGGAACTGAACTGGAGTATGTGAAATCATGAGAAGGAAATTCTGAAATTCAAAACTGTTTCATAAGTAACAATATGCAATGTTTATTATGTTTAAAATGTATCTTCAAATCATTAAAGATATTAGAAACCTCCAATATTATTCAAAATCATTGTATGACTCAGTCTCATAAAGCAAACATCTAAATGTTTAAATGTATTAAACATCACAGGCTCGTGACAGTATGAGCTGTTTGCTTCATCAACAAAAATAATCCTCATTTAATTTGTTAGTTGTGCTCCAAATGAAATGTTTGAAATGAATAAAACAAGTTTTTGTCATATTTTATATGGAGACACTACACTATTGTATAGCTGGAGATGCTTTAGTTTTACTGCACACAAATAATGCTTTTGATGAGGTCATGAGCAATAATGGCCCATGAACACAATCGGGGGGTTATGCCTCTGCAGTCCCCACAGGAAATGATCTTAGACCTGAAACGGACCACTCTGATGATAATATGTTACCCTTTAACTCCTAAATCCTTGATTGATATTTACAAATCTCACAAGTAATGCTTCAGTAATTGAATTAGCTGTAAAAAAGAAGGTTGATGTAAACAAAATATAATTATAACATGTATTATACAGAATCACAATTATATCATCTCATACATAAACCTTAATAATGTAATGTATCTAGTGGAACTTGATTCTCAGCCTCCGTGAGCTTACATTTTTGCTCTTTTCTAAGTGCCGGCAAGTCTCATTAGGAGCCGGCTGGTTGCATCAGGAAAATAGTAAAGGCTCTATCCCTCTCTCTCGCTCAGTGAAACAGTGTAATCTGATAACCAGGACACATCTAACCACACTATAAAAACCCTCTCACTAATAGCAAAGAAGCCACATACAAGCCAATATAGAGGAGAATCCAAATGGGTAAGAATGGGCCTCATCTTCAACTTTTTCATCTTGTGTCGTTTATATCTGATGTTATGATCTGTTTTATATAATTACTCTTTTGTTTGAAGGTTGTGTGTTTGAAAGGCAATGAGGCAATGTTTTTCATTTTTTTAGAAAGGCTAAAATCATAAGAAATAACAATAGAGTTATTTACAGGATGACTAAAAAAGGTGCAGAAATGACACACAAAACAGAGTCAAAATCTAGACAGCAGTCATTCGACAGTGTCATGGATGGGGACGAGAGCAACCAGATATCTGCAAATGTATTTGAGGTACTCTGCTTATCTAAATTCACTCATTTATTCAGAAAGTTTGGAGTCAGCAAGATTTTGCAATGTTTATAAATGCACTTATAAACAAAGTCAAATTTTGCTCAACGAGGCAGAAATTATTTGATAAAAAAATTCAATGAAAACAGTAATATTGTGAAATATTCTTACAATTTAAACTGTCTGTCTTCTATTTTAAAATACACTGACCGGCCACAAAAAAGTTGCTGTTTGGATTTAAATAGGCAAATGCTTAAGAGTCTATGACTGCATAATTATTGCAATGATTATTATGTTTCTATCATGTTATATGTTTGGCAACATTTCTTCTAACACTAACTGATGGTTGGGATGGAGCATGAAGAATGATTTTCACACATGAATTGGCACCTCTGAGACCAGACCATAAATTCATCTTTGGGATGTGCTGAAGTAGACTTTACAGAGTTGACTCTTGCATTGTCAATACAAGATCTTGACCAAACATTTATGCACCTCTTGATAAAAATAAAAGTTGTAATGTCATTTCCATCATGAGGCACATACATATTTGGTCACAATCTTCAAGCACTCTGTAAAGTCTACTTCAGCACATCCCAAAGATGAATGTATGGTCTGGTCTCAGAGGTGCCAATTCATGTGTGAAAATCATTCTTCATGCTCCATCCCAACCATTCTTTCACAATTTGAGCCTGATGAATCTTGACATTGTCATCCTGGAATATGGCCATGATGTGTCTTCCTACTTAGTGGTTTAAGAAATGAAAAGCTACACACTCCCTCAGTTAGGGTTAGAAGAACTGTTGAAAAACATATAACATGCTCAAAACATAATAATCACTGCAATAATGATCCATTCATGAACTCTTAAGCATTTGCCTATTTTTTTTCTTTTTTTGGGGGGGGGGGGGGACATATTTTTTCAGGATTCATTTTGCAATTGAATATTCTTGCTGAACAAAAGTATTAATTTCTTTTTTTTTAAACTACTGACCTCAAACTTTTAAATGGTATACTGCAAACATAAAATGTAACATAATATTCTCAGAAAGAGCTAATTCTATGCCATTCATGTCAGGTGTGTTTAGCTTCTCCTGTCTGATCGAACTGTGAGGACAGCTTGTGCAGGTGGTCTAATGTTCCTCATGACTGAATTTGAAACTCTGTTGGTTTCAGTGGGCTAAGCAAGGAAACGCAGTGGCTCTCGAGAAGCACTCCGAATACTTGGACATACGCGACCACATCGGTGCAAGCCCACTGCACTACGCCTCATCCAAGGGATACTTTCGCATCATCAGACTTATTGCGCAGGTCATTGGACAACAAGGTAATAGAGCAACACCTTTAGACATTTATTTTAGCTTGAATTCATGACAAAATATCTGTTGCTGTAAATAAAATCAAACAAAAAGTCATTTTTGACACTGCAGAGCTCAATGCCAGGGATGAGGTGGGGGATACACCTCTTCACTGGGCCGTGCAGAAGGACCAGCCAGGGGTCTGCTCTGTGCTGCTGACTCTGGGAGCAGATCCTAACATCCTAAATAACAGCCAACAGTCACCGCTACATACAGCAGTCAGCCTGGGCAAAAATCTGGTGGTAGAGGTGGGTCATTCTGCTCACTAAAGCTATAGTCGTGTGTTTCATTGGAAGAAACATACTCCTCTCCATGCAGCTGCACTAACACGATTATTCTTTTGGGTTTACTTAGCAACTTGTCTCACATAAACAAACTGATGTGAACCTGGAAGGGGACATGGGAAACACGCCAGTCATTCTAGCTGCTTCTTTGGATAACCATGAGGCTCTGGTTATATTGGTAAGTTTATTTTGATTTTACATCAGTGGTGGGTGAATGTTCTATTAATTGAATTGAATAATTGAATATAAACATATTCATTATATTCATATGTATGTATAAATCTTGCACGCATCAAATCCATGTTCACCGACCATTGTTTTAAATTTAATTGAAAAATAATTTAATAATAATAAAAGCATCAGAGAATAAAAATATAAATAATCATATAATCTTATTGTACTACACACACACACACACACACATAATCATTGTAACCTCTCTCCTCCAGTACAAACATGGTGCAAACTTCTGTCGTCAGAACAAACTTGGACTCTTTCCAATTCATGCTGCTGCTTTTTCTGGAGCTAAGAAATCCATGGAGGTCATTCTTCTGAAAGGTGAGGTGTATGTTGTATCACTGAACCTGGAACGTTATATTACATAGTACCTAAAACTCCAGTGTCTTGTATTTCTCATTTTCACAGGAGAAGAACTTGGTCTGTCCATCGACAGCCATATAAACTATGTGGATAAATGTTGGAGCAGTCCACTCCACCTGGCTGTGCGTGGAGGGAATCTCGACATCATTAAACTCTGCATTGCATATGGAGCAAAAATTGATCAGCAGCAGGTAAAAGAGGATCTTGTCATGAAAATGAATACCAAGAAAGAATCAATTCTATTTTCATTTGTAACATATTTTTCTCTTTACAGTGTGATAAATCCAATGCTCTCCACTTTGCATGTAGTCAAGGTGCCATTGAGGTTGTTAAAGTCATGCTCTCGTCTTACCATAAAGTGTGTGACCTTATCAACATCACTGATGGGGCCAACCAGACACCTCTACATAAGTACTTCCGCTTTACACATTGAACAAGACTAAACAAGGCTAAACAAACTAACATAACTAACATATTTATTTTCCATTTGCAGAGCAGCGATTTTTGATCACTTTGAACTCTCTGAGTACCTGATTTCACAGGTATGGCAAGTGCAGTTGTTAAATAAATAAACTATATTTGATAGTTACTGTAAACCCGGACATTATTGTTCCAGGGTGCTGACATTGACTTTGTCGACTGCAAAGGCCATTCTCCACTCCTTCTGGCAACAAGTTGTGGAGCATGGAAAACTGTCAATCTACTCCTCTCCCATGGTAGGTAACCTTAATAAATAATTATTTATTTTAATAATGATAATAAGGGCTGGGTATGGACACACATTTCACAATTCAATTAAATTTCGATTCACAAGCTCGTGGTTCTATTCGGTTCCGATTTTTATTCGGTTCGATTCAATATCTATTAATTCAGGTATGTACTGTATCAGTACAGTATGTAATTTAGCAAGAACATACACTTTGTACCTTTTTGTGATAATTGCGTATCAATACATACTGTATAGGCTTTTTAAAAATGACAGGGTACATATCAATGCATTTATACAATTTTTTTTTTTTAAAGCAAAAGTGCAGATTGTTTAAGTCTGGGCTAACATGTTTCAAGGCAAGAAAAGCTGAGACTAATGCAATTTTTTTTTTCAAATACTGGGAAATATATCTTGTTTGATGTGGTTACAGGGTAAGTGGTGCTTGTATAATAAATAAAGGTTTCTGAGTCAGTGATATAAGATTGTGTATGCATTTTTATTGTACTTACCCTGTAACTACATGGAACAAGAGGGTAACAAGCACTTAAATTTACAGCCCGCAATGTCACACTTACCCTGTAACTACATGGAACAAGGGGGTAACAAGCACCTCTACATGAAACAAGAGTATCTTTCCCCAATATTTAAACAAAAGTTGCAATAGTTTTTGTTTTTCAGTGCACTTTTGTTAAAAAGATGACTTTATAAATGCATAGAAATATACTCTGTACTTTTTAAAAAGGCTATACACTGTTTCACCATTATTTCAAAAAGGTATGCAGTGTTTTTGCTAAATTGCTCCCAAAATGTAAGACTGTTATATCATAATAGTAGAATAAGTACCCCTTAGTTCTACAATTCTTACAGTATAAATCCTTTTTTATTCTCCTGGTTGTTACCCCTTTATTGTCCAAACTTATAATATTGTTCCCATATAGGCTACTTATTGTAAGTACGTTATAGGTTCACTATAATTACTGAAGGTTACGCTGTAAAATCGCTTTACTGTAATCTAAAGCGTTACCGACATTTTTATAACAATGTTACAGTAATAACTTTTAAATGACATAATTGCGTTTCTACTTGTTTTTTTTAAATATAAACTTAACTGGTGGCTGTCATAAAAATATTACAGATTTATCAAAATACAATGAAATAAAATATATTTTAAGCTGTTTTATTGACATCTTTCCGCGGTTGAAACACTGATTGAGGATAATACAGATTTCGGTAAATTGTACTGTATCTTTCAACATACCTTCTGATGTTTATTTTGTGCTGTAACTTGTAAAGCGGAAGAGAGGATCAGTTCAGGTGCCGCCTGAGGCAACAGCGATCTGTGACGTAACATTAAAGAGCGGGAACACGGTTTAACAAAACTAACAAAGAACAAAGGGAGGCGTGCTACAAAGTTTTGATCATTCATCATCTGAAAACAGCATAGACTAAAAGTTCTATTCTTGGGATTTAAGATTCAATATCGGTTCATAAAAATAAGAATCGATTAAAATTTAGAAATCTGTCTTTTTAACCCAGCCCTAAAAATATTATTTGTATTATAATTTCCTATCTTATAACAGTGGTTCTCACCTTTCCCTTTTTGACTCCAATAGACAACAATATTTGAAGGCCCAGCTCCTTTTTTTAACTTACAGAAATTGGGATGTTAAAATAAGTAGCCTAACTAAAATATTTATAAATTAAATAAAATTGTAGAATTCCAGACATTTAGGGATGAATTAAACTAAGAAATATCTTGATTTGTATTTGTTTCAGCTTATTTTAAAGCTTGTTTTGTCTTATTTTAAAACATTGTAAAATATACAATATACCACTGTCTTACCATATTATTATAATAATCTAAATAGGAATAATACTTACAAGCTGATGAATGTTTGTTTTATAGGAGCTGATCTGAAGAAAAAAGACACATCAGGATGCAACTTCCTGCATCTGGCCATCCTGCAGCCCAGGGGTCTGAAAAACCTGCCAACAGAGTTACTGCAGGTAAAACGTGCAGGGCTTTATCTTCCACTGTAGTTCTCATTCCAACAGCTTTTTTTTATAGTGATCCAAAAGGAAAAGACACTGCTGCCCTCTACTGTTAGTGTCATTAAAAAGAGGTAGAACTGTGTGGAAGTTCACCGTGAGGCTCCTTTGCTTTATCCACAGCACGAGAGTTTGAGAGAGCTCCTCAATGATGAGGATATTGAGGGCTGTACTCCTCTCCATTACGCCTGTAGACTGGGAATACCAGAGTCTGTGAAGAACATGCTGGGATTAGAGGTCTCGCTGGACCAAAAGTGCAAACAGAAGAAATCTGCACTTCATTTCGCGGCCGAGTAAGTCTGTTGTCATTGAAATGGCAATAAGAAAACAGTAAAGAGCATTTGGATTTGCCAATCTCCTCAACAAATTGAAGGAAAGCTGCTGTTATAGGCCTATACAGACATTAAATACTTGTAGTTATGTGCATCATTTTCTGTATCTGTTGAGATTTGGGAGGATCAACACATGCCACAGGATTCTGGAGATGGTGACAGACACCAGACTGCTGAATGAAGGAGATGAGAAAGGACTGACACCTTTGCACCTGGCGTCGCGTGGAGGGCACGTTAAAGTAGTTGAGCTTCTCCTGCGCAAGGGGGCGCTGTTTCACAGGTACGAGTGATTGCTCAATTCACTTTTTGTCAGGAGTAAAATAAACAACCCTGCTTTACACAGTTTCAACATGATCCTGCTAAGAGAATCAGCTTCTTTAATGTTCAATTTTCATCAGCTTATTCATCATCTTATTTAAAATCCTAATGCGAATCATGTATATTTGTGTTTAGTGACTATAAAGGATGGTCATGCCTGCATCATGCTGCATCTGAAGGATACACACAGACCATGGACACTTTGCTGACGTCTAACATCAAACTTCTTAACAAAACCGATGGAGAAGGAGTAGTCTATCTAATTTGCTAAAACACTTATGACACAACTTGGTCATTGCTACTGATTTACATCCTCGTCCAAACATCTGAGACCAGCTTTAATTTAGCATTTTTTAAATCTAATTGATTTTTTTTCTGAATCATTTCAGAATGTTGTAGTATTTGGTTTGTCCTTTTTAATTCTGAAGGATCATGTGACACTGAAGACTAAAGTAAAAAATGCTGAAAATTCAGCTTTGTCATCACAGGAGTAAATTACATTTTAAAATGTATTAAAATGTAAAACTTATTTTAAATTGTAATAATATTTTACCATATTACTGTTCTTTTACAGTTTAAAAGAACTGTAATTTTTAACCGACCCTAAACATGATTATTTTGGGAACAGTTCATTGAATATATTGCTGATCTAAATACTGATCTCTTACAGAACACAGCACTGCATCTGGCTGCTAGAGCAGGTCACGTGGCAGCAGTAAGACTTCTGTTACACAGAGAGGCCAAGATCGTCCTCAATAAGAATGATGCCTCTTTCTTGCATGAGGCTGTACATAATGGGAGGAAGGAGCTCACTAACACTGTGATTGAGAGTGACAGGTCAGTTTAGCCATTATTTTTTATAAATGTTAGAAATGTCTTGTCCAGTTTCTTCATTTATCTCATCTTTGATGAATACAGATGTGAAGAGGCGATGACAACGTACAAACTAAACTCAGCAAAACACTGCATTGTCAGGGACATGATTGAGTTTCTTCCAGAGTCCTTTAAAGTGAGTTTTAACTGTTGCTTATGCCCGGCATTAAAATTGAAGGTTTAACACTCTAACCAGCAAAGCAATGCAATTTCCCCAGCATCTTCTAGACACTTGCATAAGGGAATCAGAGGAAGATGTGAACAGCAGCAATTACTATGTAAGTTTCCTTTCATATTGAATGTTTAAAGTAACAACCTCTTCAACTAACACCTTGTATGTTCACCAGATTGAGTACAACTTCCGGTGGCTTCAGCATCCACTGCAAAACCTTAAAAAAGCAGACATGAAGAAAGACACCACCTGCAAACCCCTTAGTGCATTAAATGTAGGTATATGTAGACTATAATAATAATATACAGTGTGTGTGTGTGTGTGTGTGTGTGTGTGTGTGTGTGTGTGTGTGTGTGTGTGTCTGTGTGTGTGTGTGTGTGTGTGTGTGTGTGTGTGTGTGTGTGTGTGTGTGTGTGTGTGTGTGTGTGTGTGTGTGTGTGTGTGTGTGTGTGTGTGTGTGTGTGTGTGTGTGTGTGTGTGTGTGTGTGTGTGTGTGTGTGTTGTGAATGGGCATGTTCAGAAAAAGTCTCCCCTATACAGGCTATGGTGAAATTTAATCATGTCAGCTTGCTGACCCACCCAGTCTGCAAGAAATATTTGGAGATGAAATGGTGAGTATTTGCCATTGTATTTGCCATTTTTGATGTCTCAACATCCTGAATTTTTGGAACCTATTTTTCTACAGGAATGCTTATGGGATCAAAGCACATCTGCTCAATATGACTGTCTATGCGCTGGGGGTGTTTCCTCTAACTTATCTCATTGTGAACCTGAAGCCCACATTGGTCACTGCACGAAATGTCACATCAGTCAACATGGTCTGCACTTCCATGTACAAGGTACAATAATACTAAGGCAATACATGAAAAAGATGTTGACACTGCATCAGTTTTTTTCTTGATGTATACAAATTCTCTTTAATTTACACAGCAATCCTACGTAACAACAACATGCATGCTCTTGGTTCTTGTTATGAACATGTATGCAGTTGGGAAAGAGATCCTGCAAATTTTTCAACAGGTTTGTTTAGGCTGCACTTACTATTGTCAATATTACCTGTATTTTGCAAACAACAAAAAATACATAAAGAAATGTAGCCTGCGAGGGAATCAGTCAGAGGCGCATATAAATACTGATCAAACCAATAAATGCTTGCAACCAACTTGATTTATGTATAGCCATTTATAATTATTATCCCGACACAGGTGATCTTGATAATTAATAACGCGTTACAGCCTCGCAGCGTCATAGTGTATATACACTTGGCAATTCTAAGCATTTAAACATGATATGAGTGGAGAGCTCTATTCCATCTAACATTTACTCACCTTTGTTGTGTAGATTAGAAGAACGCCATCCTCATCATTATGGTAAATTCATATAGCTCTCAAGTTTAGTCGTGTGTTTAGTCAACTTTAACATGTCATTTAATTTTTTGGCAAGATGTGAAAGTTTCTTTTCACCTGCTGCCGCAATAAAGTGATACTTAAAGCAGATATGCTTGAATGGTTAATGAATGATTGGTTATATTATGCGAAAAGAGGCAAATTTCATTTAGCTCCCTTTTCGCCCCTATTATGGACAGAAGCATATGATGCTGCATCATTTGAATATTAATTCTAATTGTTCAGTGGAGTAGCAAGATTTACATTTCGTTTAAGAGCAAAATTCCATAAAATTGAACCGAATAATTCATGATATGAATAAATTGTAAGGATTCAAATTTTTTAATAAAGAGTAAAAAAAAAAAAATAGAGCTTCATAAAACATTTTGTGAAATGTTAATGGAACAAGGGAATGGACCATTTAGTTTGTGATTTGTATATATATATATATTTTTTTTTTTTATATATATATATGTTTAAATTTAAGTTTAAGACTTATACAAAATGTTCATTGAAATGCGTACCCGACCACATCGTTAAAAATAAATGAAACTAAAATATGATATAATATCATTGTGAGGCTGCTCATCTTCTCTAGACTCCTCTGACAACTTAAATCTCCATTTTATCAGTTTGAAAATATTCGCATCCTGAAAGCTCAAGTATACGCAATCATTTTAACCATGGCTTGTTTTTTGAAGCGGTTGAATTATTTGCGAGATCCGTCAAACTACATGGACTGGTCCGCTGCGATCTGTGCTGTGCTGTTCGTGGTGCCGTTACTGATGAACGCCAAGAGTTCCTGGCACTGGCAGGCAGGAGCCCTGGCAGCTCTGGCCTCCTGGATAAATCTCCTCCTCTATCTCCAGCGGTATTGGACTAGATGACAGTTAATACATCCACAGAACAGAATTATGTAACAGAAGCATTACATTACATTTTTAAGGACTTACCATCTGTATTCTCTCATGGCTGTAGGTTTGAACGGATTGGTATATATGTGGTCATGTTTCGGGAGATCTCACGGACACTGCTGAGCATTATATTGTTGTTCTTCTACTTGATATTGGGATTTGCTTTGGCCTTCTATGCCTTGATGATCGAACAGGTGAGCAGATGAGTGTTCATAAATCATCGTTAAACGTGAAAACAATTAATTTGGGAAAACTAGCTTTAATGCTTTAAAGCCCAATTTAAAATATGAATTTACTTTACAGCAACATTTTGGAAGGATGTTCCTGTCACTGCTCCAGACCTTTGTCATGATGGTTGGAGAAATTAACTACCAGGACAATTTCCTGAAACCCTACATTCAAGGAGACCTTCCTTTCCCAAACTTGACATTGGTCATCTTTATTTGGTTTGTCTTACTCGTGCCTATTCTTCTCATGAACCTTCTGGTAAGTCCAAAAGAAAACACAGTCTGAATTGAATATAAAACAACAGTCCAGTAAGACTTTTCACAGTCAGTCGTGTATTTTGAGTTTAGATTGGTTTGGCTGTTGGTGACATAGCAGAGGTTCAGACAAACGCATGTTTGAAGAGGATTGCAATGCAGGTGATTCCACTCAATCTCTCTAATATTGTGTCGTAATAAAATTATTTAGTTTTAAGTAATTTCTCCTTAAAAACAATGGTTTTCTGCCAATCTACTCCACAGATTGATCTTCACACTAATCTGGAGGAGAGGCTTCCCTATTGGTTTATGAAACGGGTGGACCAGGTCTCCATCAGAGAGTTCCCAAATAGATGCTTCACAGGAAAGGTCTGACAACACGATTATGATAAGAATATGTTGGTGTTTTTAAAAGGCAATGCAACTCTGATAATTGTGCAGTAAGTTCACCTTGGTGAATGCAATTTCCAACCGCTATTAAAGCTGATGTAATGTGCTTGTGCACAGAAAAGATGGTTTTTCAGTGGGAATGAGGTGAGGAAGTCCAGGACCCGTCTCAGTCCTACCAGCCACCAGTTATCTCCACTGGAACGGGAGCTAACCAAACAAAAATATAGGTAACACCAATCTGACTAATAAAAAACAATGTTTAACTGAACCAAGTCATTCAATTCAAATCCCTTCATGTCAGACCATGTGCTGTGCAATTCCTCAGGCTGAAGGAGATATCAGAGACTATGGAAAAGCAACACAACCTGCTAAAGCTCGTAGTGCAGAAGATGGAGATCAGCTCAGAGGCCGAAGAACATGACGGACCCCCGGTCTTTCAGGAGCTGAAAGAGAAACTCCTCAGCAAGAGCAAATGGGGTCCGTTGCTCGGGGCAGTGACCGCCAGAAAGAAGCGAGTCTGTAGTTTCATAAAAACGTCATGAACACAACATTGTTTCAACGGAATTGTTGTATTTACTCATAAACTGTGATGACATGGCTAATATTTCTCAGTATGACTTTACGTTGTACAACAATCAAGGCTAAAACCAAATACCAAGCATTTAGCATTGTGTCTACATTGGTTTATTACTATAAATTCAACCAAATGTAAAACCTGTTTTATTACTGGAAAAGCAATGTAAACTGGTTGTTTCATTAATTAATAAATTGTGTGAATCATGCGAATAAGAAATGCTCGCTTGTACATATTTTCATTAAAACTATTCATCCTTTTTTTTTTTTATTTGGGTATCAGTCACAGTTCTTCAGAGCAGTGATCATTTACTGTTTGTAATAATTAGATTAGTAGCGGCAGAAAAGAAATAAAAAAATTATAAATTGTAACTTTGCATCCAGAAAAATAACAGATAAAAAACAAACAAGAAAACGCTAGAGTGTTTTTCCGACCTCAACACAGAATATCCACAGCTACAGTATGTCAGACTATCAGTACTACGAGTTCAGATGCAGCAACAAATTTAGGACTCTTTGGCCTTTTTGGTCTCACCCTTCACCGTCATTCTCTTCCTCTTGACTCCAGTTTGCTCTGTTGGGATACATAACTTTTAAGTATCACAAGCATCATGCTTGAGCTCCAGGAATCTGACACGATATATGAAATGGGCTTCTGACCTTTGCCTGCAGTTTTATTTTGCTCCTCTCTCTGAGCTGACTGCCTTGCAGAGTGTGAGGAGGAGGAGGAGGAGGAAGAGGAGTCAGGGAGCTCCTTCCTCTGTCTGTGACCCTCCAGCATGCCCATCTCCTGGGCTCTTCCTAGAGAGAGGGGTGCGGTTTAGTTTAGAAACTAATTAAATAAGTGTAATAATATCTGCCTTTAATTTAAAAAAGATGTTTTGCAGACCTGTTACACTATCTATTACCAGTCAGTTTTCTCCAAACTGTTTTGACGGTGATAATTCTGCACTATGCATACTATACCTCTGACATCCAGAGGTAGAGATGCATTTAGAGAACATAAAACAAAATCACAAAACTTGTTAGTTTTGTTAGCCATGCATTCTGGTAGCACTGCAGCCAGCTTCATTTGGCAGGCGAAAGGCATCGATGAAAGGCAGTTAAACAGCTAAGAAATGTGATTCTACATAATAGAGAATTCAAGACAACTTTAACTGATAATTATCCCATTATCAAAATTATAACCATTATTTAATAAAAGTTATCTATCGAAGAAATTACACTTCTACTGATCACTTTTAATTTCTTTAATTATATTAAGAGTGTTGCATTATAGCACAAAGTTGATTTCTTTAATACATTTTCATTTCGGAATGTACATTACGTAACTCTGTACTATCACATGATATTTGTTAATGGCTTAAGAAAGTTACTATTTACGGAAGATAAATTGCCCCGTCCGCATTGTTTCTTGTTGGAATATACTTGATCGATTATGATCTGCTTGAAGTATTAATGATCATAAATTTAAGTCTCATAACAATATCACTCACTCTAAACTCCAGAAAACACAGAAGAATCTAATCATATTTTGTTATAAAAGAGTGTTAGTTTAAGCAAACAAGCTGTTACACACTCCCTTAATGATCGGATTTGGAAGAAAATCAAAGATCACTCTCAGTTAAAGCAAAACTACATAGACTGCAGAGCTGCCACATCCCCAAAAAGGATGAAACTCATTTATTTAGGTTCAAATTATTTTACAAAGTACACAAAGTTCCTTGAATAGTCATAAATCAGTTATATTATTAACTCCGGTTCTCATCAGGTTATTTAGTAATAACATTACAACTATCAACAACATTTGTTGTCTTACATGCAACAATGAGGGAAAAAAAAACATTTTCATTAATTAAAAATAATAAGAAATTGCATATCAGTACAATGGATCTAGCACTCTACCAGCATTTACAAATGTTAAACAAACAAGTTGCCATAAGGTTTGAACAGCAATTTACATACTCCAAATCCACACTCAGTTGGTAAAGTCATGCACAAAGCACAATTCTCTTTTCCTTTTAGCCCAAAGCACTATTCAAAAGGCAATGTGCAATCATGAGAACACAGCAACACAAAGTGCTAGCGGAAAGAAAAACTAATCTCACATTATGGTCCCAAATAAAAGAAAAATTACACGCAACCTGCGCAAAATACTGACAGTCCTCATTTATAAATATATATTGTTCAGAAACAACAGCCTAAAAATAAAAAAAAAGGAGAGGGGGGAAAAAACAAACAGGCAACAACCAAAAAAACGCAATGTACAGACATCTGAACAACAGTACTAACATTGTTTGAGCTCAAGTTTGTGCTGAAAGGGCTCCATTATCTTACTTGTGTTCCAATCGCAGGAGCTGTTCCTTACCATTTATGGTTAGAGATTTTAACTGTCCATCTTCTTCCACTTCTACCCGTTCCTGTCCATTCTCGACGATTCTACAGAAACAAATTAATACCACATCTATGAATTACAAAACAGAAACATTTGTAGGGTTGGGTATCGTTTGAATTTTAGCGATTCCAGTTCTTATCAATTCCCAGTTTATTTTATAAAACTGGGATTATTATACTTATTAGAAGGTAATGAGTATTTTTTACTCTTTTTCTTTTTGCAAACATTTTGTTGCTGGAAAAACACAAACAAAAACGTGCAGCCTAAAGAAAACTTACGCAAGCAAAAACTACTAGCCTAACTAATGTAAACTAAAACAAATATTAAAGACAAGTAAACTGTCAGTAATAAAATAAAATAAAAATAAAAAAATCAGCAATAGTAAATGTAAAAACAACTGAACAAAGATACAAATGAATCAGTGTTTTAAGTTGTTCAGGTAGGTGCACTGCAGTCTTCACTTTAAAAATTATATCAAGATTAATTCTAGTACTGGGTGGTATGACCAAAAATCCAAATCACGGTATTTTATTTTTTCAAGCATGACTGCGTGTTAAAGTCCTTTTAGGCAAGTCATGCCACTCGGCCGCCATCTTGGCAACGCCTCCGGGCAGCTATTTCGGACTAACAACACCAGGCTCCTATCTAAATGAATGGGCAGAGAGTCAGAACTGCACTTTCACTGGTCACCGGAACATAAAAACTGCATGTTATAGAATCGCTGAAAAAGTTTGATGACTTTGCCCCAAAATAAGGTTTAAAACACCTTTTCCCCCACAGGTTATACTTTTACTACGCATGCGCAAGGGTTCTCGTCTCCGCTGTCGCAAACCTCAACTGTGCGCATGCGTCAGTGGAACCAGACGATAGGCTTAATTGTTAAAAGCAGACAATTGGCTTTCCAGCGTGAGGAGCAGGACATGTGCATACAACCGCCATCTTTGGCGTAGCTGTATTGAGGATTGAGGAAGTGGCATGTCTCCACATAAATTGTCTCTGGTGCTAATCACATTTTCAAAGTGTTTACAAAGAGGTGCGAGCAGGAGGTGCTGTATGTACGTCAGAAACAGCGGTTTCCCCGGTAACGGCAGTACACAAAGCAGTGCGCGCTCATAAACGCTCCCTTAACAGGAAAGATTAAATGAAAATAACATATAATCTTTTTTAAAGACAGTCAGTTCCCTTCAAAGATACATTCATATAAAAACACCCGCTTCGCGTTATGACTTTGAAACGTGCAGTGCTCATGTTTATTCAACGATGTCAATGCCAACCACAAATACATTTTGGTTAACTTTGGTAATGTTACTTTGATTAACATTAATGACACATATGGCAGCAGTATTTAGCCGGATAGGGTTGTAGGCTAGTTTCAGGCTATGTAGTTGGTATGTTTTTTTTATCTTAAACAAAAAAAAATGGGTGCCTACCTTTTTGTAGTGATTTTCCTCCCATTGATGAATTTAGTGGAGGTTGAAACAGAGCGGAAGCTGCCCATGCCTCCGCCTCCACCTCCACCTCCACCTCCCCCTCCACCAAATGAAGTTGAAGAAAAGGAAGAGAAGCCACCTCCTACTCCTCCCATATGCCCAAAAGGCGTGAAACCTACAGTTAAAATAAAATAATATATACATGTATCTTTATATCTTTATCTATAATATTCCTTATAGTCGGCAAAAGTCTGCACAAAATACTATGAAAACATGTTTAATGGCACCAAAAATACAATTTCAGTTTCAATTGTTGTAGAGTTGTCCTGAACCACTATATAGTCTTTAAGCCTGTGAAAGATATCATAAACCCTGATGTTTGAATTTTAGTACAAGTTTACGGATTTTTAGACAGGATTTGGTTTTATTTTTCAGCAGTTTTATGTTTGCCCTTTTGCATCAATTGAAAATATTTTGAAATGAAAAGTGGAAATATTTGCAACATCTGACCTGCATCAAAAGATGAAAACCCTGCCCCAAAAGGTGGGAATCCTCCAAAGCCTCCAAAGAAGGACCCTCCTGTCCGGCTCCTGCTCATGCCCCGCTGGTGGGAGTGCCGCCGACCGCCACCAAAAAAGTCATTGCCAAATGGATCTCCACCTAAAAGATTTTAAAAAAAAATTGCATATAACATTTAAAGAACTGCCTAAAAAAAATTGCTCTGCCATTGAATGCTCACAAAAAACAGCGAGGTAAATACAAACTAACCAAAGAAGTCTGCAAATGGATCTTGTCCACCAAAGAATTCCCTGAAGACATCCTCTGGATTGCGGAATGTGAATCCAAAGTGGTCGCCATTAAAGTGCCCTCTTCCTCCTCCTCCCCCTGTCCAAATGATAATTTTACAGTTTTAAACCTGGTACACTGACATCATATTGGCATATTATTTATATACATTTATTTAATCCAAAATAAGAATTTGACCAAACCACATATGAAAGAAAAAAAAAAATCACTGTAGTATTACCTCCACCTGGTGTTAAGCCTTCTTTTCCATACCGATCGTATAAGTTCCTCTTGTTTGCTGAAGGAGAGTATAGCAAGAGTTAAGCAACTATGTTTTGTTCACCAACTCATAGTAGAGCAGAAAATACCAACATAAAATGTGAGAGACCAAACAGATTTATTGCACAGCAGTTGTCCATAATCTAGTAATTATATTACTCATGCACCAGACCTGAATCACACCTGGAAAGCATCAGACACACAAAGTGGGACATACTTCACAGTGGGTGCAATATCATGAGTCATCGTTCATTTTTCGGAATTTGAGGAAAGTCTGCCATTAAGAGTGGAAGCGCTAACCTCTGAACACAACCCCTCCTTTCTGAAGGAGTGTCAAAAGTGCAGAGTCTGTGCAAGGCTGATAGGGCTGGGCGGTCTATAATGGCTCAAGGAATGTGTAACAAGGTTTAAGGTTCAGGGAAGGAGGAGGCGGGAACCGGCGAACATTCAATAATTTTTAATAAACAAATAAAACAAATACAAAAACAAAAGGAACCGCCCTTCGTGGATGACTGCTGGCTACCAAAAATAACACAAATAAAAACACAGCCCTGTCCTCTCTCGATCTTCAGTCATCGCTCCTCCTTTATGCTTCCGCTCCTCCGTGAGAGATGCGAGACCGGTGCGTCTCGCAGGTGATATTCATTAACAATCACGGCCTCGTGCCGTTCTCTCACGTCCCTCCGCCTCGTCCTGCTCGCCACAGAATGTTTTACATATGTTTGTTTAGCATGCGATTTTCTACAATTTGTGTAATCAGCTGTCACGTTTGGCTTCAGAAAAAAAAAAAAACAGCTGACTGTTACTGTTAGCACAAAGAGCAGGGGTGATCAATTTATACCGGACGTGAGAAAAAAAATGCAGCTATTTTAAGCTAAATATATTAAATTAAATGCCATATCCAAATCATACTTATTGTTATTACACTTTACATTTTATCAAATTCTCTTTTAGATTAATTTTTTTTTACTATGCAAAATTGTTTAAAATATATTTTTTTAATTATTATTATTACTTTTTTTTTCAACAATTTATAGCTGTAAATTACACAGCAGGGCTATTCAACCCCAGTCTTGCAGGCCCGTTTTCTGCAGACTTTAGTACCAATCCCAATTTAACACACCAGTCTGTAATTTGCTGAAAACCTTAATTAGCTAGTTCGGGTGAGTTTGGTTAGGGTTAGAGCTAAACGCAGCTGGACACTGGAGTTGCATTTTATATATGAGCTAATTTCAAGATCAAAGACCACAAATGGAGAGAGAGCACTGGTAAGATCATTAAGTTGCACTACTTTTACTGAAGATTATGCCGTGTTGAGCGTCTGTGACTTACTTTCAGTTTCATTTGTGGCAGTTTGCACATTGGATTGCTCAGCGGCGATGCGTGTTGCAGTAGTGCTGTCACATCGGACTATAACGTTCACGCTCCGACACATTTATTTTTTTAAACATTTTGGGAGGTAAAACGTACACGTGTGGTTTCAACAACCAGATGCATTTATACTTGTCCGGTTTTGTGGTTTGAGAAAGTGTTTCGGAGGGCCTTTACACCTGGTCTATTCATGATCGGATAGTTATGAGTAATGCGTCAGTTATGGCCGTCGACTGGCCTGGACCTCTCTAACATATGCCCTGGGCAACCCTTATTGTTGAACCCTATTTTAGTCAGGTGATTGTTAAGACTTACCATCAGACAGGACTTCATACGCCTCTGAAAGCTCCTTAAACTTCTTCTCTGCGTCCTCCTTATTATCTGGGTTCTTATCTGGATGCCACCTCAGAGCTAGTTTCCTGTAACTGTAAGGGAAATACAGCATGACAAATAAGCCTAGACAGGCAAATTATCATATTTAACACCACTGGAAAAAAGTGCTACTATTTTCTACAGCTTAATTACTGCTTAATTTTGAATAACAAGCATTGTTGAGGACGTAAAGAGGACTAAATTAAACCAAAGATGAGGCTTACGCTTTTTTGATGTCGTCTGGAGATGCATTTTTCTGCACTCCTAGAACCTGGTAATAGTCATCATCCATGGCCACAAACTACAATGGCTGGCAAACAAATGGGGAATAAATAAAATAATAATTAGCACATACGCAAAGGCACTTTAACCACTGTATCATATCAGATGCATTTATATGGCCTCTAAATTATCTATAAGATTAAAACTTAACTGAAAAACTTGATGTACACAATCTTCCAGATGCCCATTGCCCTCTGATTGATAGCTAAGTTTTAGTATGAATGAAATATCAATTGTAGTACTTTTTAGCTATTTACCATTAAAAATATCCATCTTCAGGGTATGGTACATGTGACTTTTCTGTAAAATCTTTAATGAAATGTATAACGTAAATATAAGAACAATTAAAGTACTGTTTTGCATGGTGTTGTATTGAATTGCATTATACGTTTTGCCCCCTCTCCCGTGAATATATAAATGCCTCATTCATTCATTCATAAAAAGCCTGATATATCATCATGATACAGAACAAAACATATATACAAAACTTTTTTAAAAAATTATCTAAAGGTTCAATCAACTTTCAAAAATTATTTCTCAGACTATTATTTATTGTCAGACTTTAAGCCTACAGCTTAAGACATTTCCATGTCCTATGTGAAAGAGCTAAACATAAAGGTTCAAGAAGAACAAGGAAAGAACAAAATTAATTCATAAAATGAACACACAAATCACAGGACGCTCAAATTTGCACAATGCCCTGTATTTGATGAGGACAAATGTAATCAAGTTGTCTAAAACCTTAATTCATTTAAAATAAAGAATGAATAAAAAGATTTTTAAAAAGCCCAAAGAAGCTTAAAAAAATAGCCCACGACTGACTGTACAGCCAAAAAACAGGTGTTTTCAGAATCTCAACCAGGGTTACTCGTCTCATTACCATTTAAATTGACACATAACATGATGATATAAGGAAAATCAATGTTAACTGCAATTTTACAACCTGCCTGTTACAGTAAACACAATAGATTTCGTTCAAGGTGAATTCATTTTTATCTTAATAATATATGAAAAACGTTAATAAATAATTTAATATATGTTTGGTGAAAGAATATGGTGTTTGCATGGGTCCATCCATGCAAATAATAAAGTAGTTCTCAATCTGATTTTGATGTGCACCAAATTGAAATCACTCTGCGAGCCGGTAACATTTCCTCACAGCAGCACATGCTACTACCAGGCTGTTTTCATTTCAAATCCATGATAGCAGCATGTGATGATGACCCACAATCAAGCTCAGATCTCCATCATGAATGACAAACATCTTGGGGCATTAACTACATGTTAGATGAGTTTGTTTTCTAACAGCTAAACCATCAGGGAAACTGTTTTGAGTGTTGTTACATATGTATGTGCAAAGTAAGAGATTGCTAACAAAATTTTAAAAAAAAACCATACATTTATGAAAATAAGCAGTTTTGGTGCAGTACAAAATAGACAGCCACTAAAATACACTGAATACATGTAGTAGAGGGATAGTTCACCTAACAAAATAAAATAATAAATAAAATGTATTTGCCTTTATGTTGTTCCAAACCTGCACATCTAATGTAGAGCACAAAAGGGGACCATTCACTTCCATTGCATGGACAAAAGATGCAATGCAAGTGAACAATGACTGAGGCTGTTATTATGAAAAGCATCATTTTGGGCTTCACAGACGATAAAACATCATCAACCAGATTCGGAACAAAATGAAGGTGTGTAAAGTTAAATTAGCAAAGACTGTTCATGTTTGGGTGAACTATCTCTTTAAGCTACGCTATGACAACAAGCTAGCCAACCACGGACACTATTGACACGTCCAATTAATGTTATATTTATGAATAATTAAAACCGTTGTTTTTATTACCCACAACAGACCAAAACGTCAAAACAATGATATACCTCGCTTTTATTCATGTTTCCACTAGGCAACCTTGTCATCTTTTAGATGAGCTAACCAGCTAGCAACAATGCTATGATCTGGCGATCAGGAATTATTCATATTTATCTCATTTTAAAAAAGCTCTCACGTAAGCCTGGACACCATACTGAACGCTTAACATACCTTGTGTTTTAACTGCCAGAGGCAGCAGCTCTGTTTTTGGTCGACTAACCTCAGCCTGTGGGACACTGTATTGAGCTGATGTGACAAGCAAGCAACGAAGCGTCCGGAAACAGCTCGAATCCTCTGGTTTTTGCGAGGATTTGACGTCACGTCCTGTTTGAGTTATTAACATTCGCTTTGGCTCCAGCTATTCGGACGGTGCTTTTTCGTTTTCGACTGCTGTATGAAAAATACTGGCGATTATTGTAGCTGTAGAGTTGTTCAACAATATTCTGCAATAATCGCATAATCTCTCTCTCTCTCTCTCTCTCTCTCTCTCTCTCTCTCTCTCTCTCTCTCTCTCTCTCTCTCTCTCTCTCTCTCTCTCACACACACACACACGTAAACGAATACAAACTACTGAAACTGTCTGAAACCACTATAACAGAAAAAGTGAATTACATAAATTAAATTAGCAATTTTTCTACAACAAACCAGTTTATTATCTGTCAACAGAGCCGTTGCAACACGTAAACAAAAATTAGTTGAACTCATGGAAAGCTATATAAAATGTGTTTGACAAAACTCGATCACATAATTCTTTATTATTATTTTTTTTTATCTTGCGATCCTTGGGCAGAGCGTAGCCTGCTGGGTCCCTCTGCTGGCTTGTTTTTGCATTGAGCTTCGCAGGTGCACAGAGTTCGATAAATGACATATCAAATAATAAAATAAAATATTTCCTAAAATGAAATTGTTTTTACATATAAAACACAAATATATTATTTAATTGCAAAATATCCTTAGCAGAGTTTTAGATGTTTATTTCCGAAATAATACGAAATACTTCACAGTGTCAATAATAACAACGTTATTAACAATAACAAGTCATAATGATGATAATAAGAATAAGATAAACATAAATGTGTGCATAAAACATAAGTTGAAGATTATTTGTGCCAGATGTAAAAAAAATGACCTTTGTTATATAGTCTAGCATGAGGGATAACTTTGAAGCAGGCAGGGCCGTAAACCCACCTATGCATTGGGGCACTCCACCCCAACTGGTTTGCCTCAGCGGTCTAACAGCGCTCGTCAGTCTCACAATGATCAATCAAATCAAAGAAGGGCCAACTCCCAACGGTTCACAGAAGAGATAAGAGTGTAAATTCCAACGCAATGCTTTAGTTTTAACAGTGAACGAGTGCCAAGATGTAAGTAACTAAACATTAAAAATTGACAACTTTTTTTAACAACCGACATTAATATCCAGTGATGCAAACTAATCAACTTTTTTTTTTAATTTAAGGAAATGTCGCATTTTGAATTGCTAGTATTTAGATAGGCTTCATGAAATGTATAGCTAAATCACTGTGATGAGACATTTTGCGTTTTCGACTTATTAGACATAGGCTTCGAATAAGAGTGAATGTGTGCATGTTTAATAAACAAAACAAAAAAATATATATTTTTTTTAGATATTAAATTGATTAGCCTACTTCATACCTACGCCTTTTTTTCTTTTTTTTTAAATCCCTTAATTGATTATTTCTTTTACATAAAAACAGGCCTACCAATGTCGACCACATTAAGCCTTGGAAGCAGGTGCTGGTCTTAAGCCTTGTCACTATTAAGCTAGCTAAGCCTGTTAGTAGTTCGACAGCAAGTGCCCAGTCCAGACCCATCAAAGAGTCCAGATGCTTCTAGCATGTCAGTGGCAAATTATGAAGTTCCTCTTGGCATTATGCCAGAGAGATATGCCTACTAGGATATTATCAGAAAATACTTCGGTAGTTAAATCATCCCAGTGTTTCAATTATAATTTATTGCCATTTTGCATTGATGGCTTAAAGGAAAACAAACTGGCTAGGTGACAATGGAGTTGTTATTTTGGCATTGAGAATTTATTTTATAGGCTAGCCTACTTTTATGCTGATATTTCATAAAAGCTCAACTCCAGTTTTATGTCTGTCTGTTTTTCTTGTAGCGGTTTCTGCAATGAGGGGGTGAAATAAAGGAAGTGCTGCTTCATGTTATAGCTACACTTTTAGGCATGGGGTAAATGATGGTGCCCTGCTGTGCAGGATGAAGAAGCTTTAAGTTTGTGAAGTTCAGCCTGTTGAGACAACCCTAGGAAGAAACCATGACCTGCTAAATCACAGCCATACATTCTGCATCTCTCTCTCTCTCTCTCTCTCTCTATCTCTCTCTCTCTCTCTCTCTCTCTCTGTCCCATTTGTCCCTTCGGGATTGTGATGTCTAATTTTATCCATGGTTATTGAATAACAGTTAATGAGAAGGCAGAATCAGAGTCAGGTTGAATAATCGATCGTGCCACTCTGGCCGCTATAAATAGAAGTGGGCTAAGTGCTTCATCAGAGGGATGGAGAAGCCTGTGAAAAGACTTCACTGTGAACAAGGCTCAATGCCTTCAAGAGGAAAATTAGGAGTTAAGGGTCATAAGTCAAATTTGTTGATTGATGAGTGATATAGTGACATTATTTGGAGGAATATCATCACACAGATTCATTGGCTCCAAAGCGGCAAAGTCTGTTTAATCTGAAGTGTTTATTGCGTGACAGAGGTGAGACGAGTTTCACTGACTTTAAATTCATTTGCAAATTAACACCTGAACTACCTCACCTCACCACTTGAGGGCTTCACAACACATCAGACATCAGTCTGGCAGACAATCATGGTTATAAATCACTGCACACCCAAGCTTGGCTGGTCTTTTTCCAGCACATTCTGATGTTCAATATTACCAGAGAGGATTATGCATAAATAAAATTCACTCTAATTGTTACAAGTTTTATTAAAGTTAATAAATGTTGTAGAATTTTTTCATTTTATTTAATATGATCAATATAACAACGTATGTTTTTAGGTTGCTTTAACTCATCAAAATACCCTTGTAAAAGTACAAATGCCACAGAAAATCAATTACAAGTGGCAATCTGAAAAAATTAAATGGATAAAGATTGGCATCTTCGATTGTTATAATCTCTTGTTTCTCTAATGTGTGTTTAAAGAGGTATCAAAGGCTGCATTTATTTGATCAGGAATACAGTAAAAACAGTAATACAGTGAAATATTATTAGAATTTAAAATAACTGTTTTCTATTTCAATATATTCTAAAAATGTTATTTATTGCTGTGAAGCCAAAGCTGAATTTTCAGCATCATTACTCCAGTCTTCAGTGTCACATGACCCTTCAGAATCATTTAAAATGCTGATTTTGCTTAAGAAACATTTCCAAAAACAGCTGTGTTGCTTAATATTTTTGTGCAGAATACTTTGATGTATAGAAAGTTCAAATAACTGCATTTATTTAAAGTTAAAACATTTTGTAAATGTTTACAAAACTTTTGAACGGTTGTTATTTTTCAAGTTCATGAAAAATGTTTTCTTTTCATTTGAAGTGTTGACAATCCAATTTTATGCGAAGGCTGTATTATCATGAACTTGCTTTATGAATGATTCTCTTAGTCCTTATTCATGATTTTGTGCTCATTCACTCTGGCTGAAGCAGCCGAGCTGAAGGAGGAAATGAGAAGAGAAGTCCTGCTGTTAATAGACAGCCTCAGATACATGATTTAAATCAACTCTAGTCACGTTCACATTTATGGGACTTGCATTTCTGTGAGTCCAAATCAAGCTCTGCTCTGCGAAGGACTAATGGGGAATGGTTGCTTTTATTCCAGAGAGGAAATTGAAGGAACTGGATTCAGTTTTGTTAGTTTAAACAATATATCAAAATACATCTTTACTTTTCAGGTGTACACAAGCAAATAGCTGAAGACTAATTCCTGTTCTGTGACCCAACACAACATTTTACCAAGTAGGACAAGGATAATACAGTTTATGTGCATAAACCATGTGTATTTTATCAGTTAATCACACAGCAGCCATACATCAACATACTAATGCATGAACTTTGAACACAGAATGAGATAGAATTCATGAAAAGGCTGCAGCTGGGACGGAATGAAATGGATTAATCAACTATACACAAGATCTTGTGGTGTTCCACAGGAATCCCCTTTTATCTTCACTTGACAAGTCACTACAAGCATGTTCCTTGCAGAGAGCTTACAAGACTCAGCTCACAGTTTTCCATTAGTCATTTAGAGTCAAGAATCTAGACGATGGAGTGATTTCAATGTGAATCTGTAAAAAGGTTTCCCTCTTGTGTAAACCTGTAAGCAGAGGGACAGTTACCATACCTTGCCTTTAAAATCACCAAAGAGTGCAAAGTTACCTGGATCATGTACACAATGAGGGATCTCCAAACTTTGACAATCTTCTCCCTGGACTTTGGTGCCGCTCACTGTAGCAGGCCTCCTGTTTTGGAGGTGCATTATTGATGGCTCACTCGGTGTTGCTGCTGCTTAGAGAGGGATACAGAGGCACTTAGGAAATTGAACTAGATGCAAACTTCATTGCACCAAACCTTTTAGTGATGTCATTAATTAAACTGCATTGTGAATATAGAGTGTGTTTGGCAGGAGAGTGTGACAGCCATCAGCTGCTGGGCTGACTGCTACAACTGAAGCACTTAGACAAACACGCAGAGTGATGTCATCCAAGCAACGCACTGCTGAGAGTTTTGGGAAAAGTAGTTTTTAGTCGGCCATGAATTTACTATTGATTTGAAGCCAGACATAAGCTACAGATGGATAATTAGATTAAGATAGCTAATATAATATTAGATTTATTAATAATTTAATAATTATTGAAAACAAAAAATGTCTATAGTGAGAACACTTATATATTCAAAATGTATAGATATATATAGATATATCAATATGAATAATAGATGACCGCAAAATAGAAAGAGGCAGACAGACAGGCATACAGATAGATAGAGACAGACACAGATAGATGATGGACAGACAAAGACACAGATATATAGATAGATAGATAGATAGATAGATAGATAGATAGATAGATAGATAGATAGATAGATAGATAGATAGATAGATAGATAGATAGATAGATAGATAGATAGATAGATAGATAGATAGATAGATAGATAGATAGATAGATAGATAGATAGATAGATAGATAGATGATATATGAGAGAGACAGACATAGATAGATAAAAATTCTTGTTTTGCCATAATTTAGACTAGACTATAGATCTCAATTTAGACTTTGTATGTCTAATTTGTCATAATTATGACTTTTTATCTCATAATAATGATTTACCAAAGCATGTATTTTTAATTATTATTTTTCCCCTAAACTTGAATTTTAAATGTAGTTAATTTTATATAGCCATAATAACCAGAGACAAATGTTATGAACATTTAATGCTTGTTTGAAGAACATACGGTTATCTGAAAGGCTTTTATTGGCTTCTCTTTGAAGAAACTCTCTGTTTGTCATAAAAGGCTTTCCAGAATCACTGCCACTCATGGTTTCATGGGAAAGGTGATTTGGCTGCTGCCTCGGCTCTCGCTAAAGGTGTTGGTTAGTTTATAGTCACATTGCAGGTACCTGTGGAAGGTGTGCTGTCCTCCACCCTCACATTGACTTGTTTCTCTACATCGTCAGTCTGACAACAGAACTGACACCCTCATAAAAGCCCTGAGCTTGTGAATTGGCACTGCTAGAGCTCCATTCTGTACCTCCTTCAATCCCTCCTCTATCTCTCCCTCCTCTTTCTCTCCGACCTTTCTTCAGGCTCTGAATGCCTCATTTGATCTGACCGATGTTTGTTTATGGTCTGCGCAAACACAAATTGAGTTTTCCCCCCCACCTTTTCACCAAAGATGTGAAAGAGCAGGAAAAGGATGTGCTCTGTTTGGTTTGCATGGTGCCCCATTCATTTGTAAATGGCTGTGGATTGGAGAGGCTTGTCCAGGAGCTGTGACAGTTCAGTGAAAGGACTTATCCACAAAGAAGAGATCCAACTAATAAGCAACTTCAGAAGGACTAATTGCATAAGGAATGCATTCGGCCAGATGAGGTGTGAGGAGGTACGTGTGTGCGCTCCATCCATCAAGCTGCCCCTGTGAAAGGAAAAAGAGGAGGCTATTCTTTGTGGGAAATCGCTGTCTTTCAACATTATAATTTTCAAATGTGCACATCTAAAATGTTTATGTAAACACTACACCTTTTTCTTAAATGATAGCTTGGGGAAAGTGATTTTCAGTGGAATAATGCTGAATGAAGATCACCTACACCAGCTCATACGAACCATCTCTGAAAGTTGGACAACCACAATCAACTCAGTACCAAGCCTCCATCCAAAAAACTGTCTAGACGTCTGTTCTATGACCAATTTTTGGTTGGTTTGTCAAGAGCTTTCCGAACAAGGAGGAAAAGCGCAGGATGGCAGGACCACAATGGGCCTGATAAAAGTGTGGAGTGGAGATGCAGCTGTTCAAATAACAAGCATGTTGCATCTAGGCTACGATGAGTCATATAAGCCCCTCATGGGATATCAACAGGTTCTGCCTCCCAGGATTTGCCTGCTGCAGTTGAATAGATGAAAAAAGGGCAAATACCTTAAACAGTTTCTTAAAGCCTCTGTGAAAAGCCTACTTGAGAGAGGAGAGGGTGGTCGGCTGCGTTTTAAGTGTGATGGGAAAGATCCACAAGCCTTCACCGTTGGTCCACATGCATGTGAATTAACTTGTCAAAGGATAAACAGAGAGATATAATTGGTGACAGACAAGCCACCAAAGAAGGAATTCTAGGTAAATGAGCAGAGTGTTTTTTTTAACAGTTTTTGACAGGGCTAAATCAGACAAAATGTTCGATAACAACACATGCAGTCCTTTCACATGCCTTATTTGTCAAGATTTGAGCTTAAACGACATACTGTACATATTTCAACAAACACTACACTGAAAACAATTAACAATGTTCAGTAACACTTTATTTTAGGGTTCAGTTATTAACTAGTTGTTTATGCATGCATTTTAGGATATTGGTGGTTTATTAGTACTTAATAAAGCACATATTAAAGCCTTAATCTGCGTGACCATATTCTACATCCCTTAATCCTACCTAATTCCTAAATTTAACAACTACCTTACTAACTAATAACCAGTTATTATTTAGGCGAAAGTCAAAGTTAATAGTGAGAATTAGACCCTAATCTAAAGTGTCACCCAATTTTTATTTAGAAATCGCAAATACATTTCACAAAGAATTACAAAGAAACTGCAAGTGGTACATTGAATTAAAATCATCATTTAGAAAGACTGAAATAATATTTTCTTGTAAAACGTGCTCTAATAATCTGTTTGATTTGCAACTACAAACAATAAAATAAAATAAAAGTACAGCAAAATCAATTTATTTCTGACTAAGCAAATTATGTTCTTAATCTGAATAACAAAATATTCTGTTAGCCTGTTAAAACAGGGATCTTTCTGTAGAAAGAAAGAAAGTTACAAATAAGTTAATTCTGTAATAGTACATACTCTCAAAGCCCAACCACAATGGAAAAAGCTTATCCATCACGGTCAATTCAAATCCCCCAGTGACTCCAATAAACATCTTTGGCTGGTAAAACAATTCAATCAACATCAACTGAAACATTTATAACTCATTAGAAGAGAAGGTTTCCATGGTGCCTGATTGAACTTTTGACTGAATAGGAGAGCTAGACGAGTTTGTTTGAATCCGGCTGGGTGACCCTCTGTTTGCTGTGCAGCTTTACATTCCCACAATCCTTCCCATGCGCCATCCTCCACTTTGATACAGCGGCATAGCAACCGTGAAGACTGGCATTTTAGTGACAGAGACACAAGAGAGGCAAACACAAGATACAAGAATCTGCTACAGATAATTCTCAGTTCTCTTGCTCCCTCTTTCTCTCTTAAACCAGGGTAATTTTTGTTTCTTATGACGTTAACTTTCCAAATCTTTAATTTTTTTAAACGGCATTGCAGCCTTTTTCACATTTGAGTCAGTAATCACTCCGGCAAATCCAAACCACAGTAATCCATCTCTGAAAGTGCCGTTAATAGTTGCACAAGCTTATTTATTGAAGATCTATTGATTTTTGCTCTGTGCATAAAATACTGTGGCCATAAATGTTTTATTTGCTATTAATAGTTGTTTCAAAATCTATTAACACTCATTCCTGAGAGGTTAACTTGTCGTAAAAACCAGATCAATGCTTTCTTGTCTTGCGTGAGGCAGAGGAACCATTTAAACAGGGCTGACTGTTACTTTGTCATAAATCATCTTTACTACTGCTTGTGACCTGGTTTCTTCTGCTTCATTGATGACAAATAGTTATTGGCATGACAGAGAAAAAAAACATATTGTCAAATATGTATTAATCTGTCATGCTCAATGCTATGCTAGGATTGGTGGGAATTTGGATGTATTTAGACGTCCTAACGGCGGCCGCATTGTGCCACCTGCTATTTGCAGAGATGTTTCTGTTGGCTATAGATATTCCAAAAATGCAAAGTAATAAAAATGACCTCGTTAACACAGCAAAAGGTTCGTTAAAAAGCGGTACAAGCTTAAATATACATGCTCTCCTCCCTGCTCTGAAAACAGCCTGGGGAGACTGATTCATAAAGACGTTAACCTGCCGATGACAGATATAGCAGATCTAAGAGAGAGACACCTAATCCTTACATTCTTTTTTCTGTCTGTTCACATTACCATTGCCAGCAGACTGTAATATAAATCACAAAGTATATCAGAGAAACATGAAGATCAAAACCTAGAGCAACACGTGCAATTAAAATCGCAATAAAATCACTTAAAGGTTAATACTGACTAAATTAACAGGTTTACACTGCCATTCAAAAGTTTGGGGTCAGTAAGATTTTTTTGAAAGAAAACTCTTGTGCTCACCAAGGTTGCATTTATTTGAAATATTATGAAATAATATTACAATTTAAAATAACTGTAATATATTTGAATACATTTTAAAATATAATTTATTCCTGTGATGGCAAAGCTGAATTTTCAGCATCATTACTCCAGTCTTCAGTGTCACATGATCCTTCAGAAATCACTCTGATTTTCTGCTCAAAAAAACTTTTCTTATCAGTGTTGCTTATCAGTGCTGCTTAAGCTTTTTGTGGAAACTGATACTTTTTTTTCTTCTCAGGATTATTTGATGATAAGAAAGTTTGAAAGACAACCATTTATCTAAAGTAGAAATCCTTGGTAACATTATAAATGTCTTTACTGTTAATTTTGATCAATGTGATGCATTCTGGCTGAATGAAAGTGTTAATTTATCTCTTTCTTTAAAAAAACAGACAAACAAACAAAACATACCGACCCCAAACCTTTGAACAGTATTGTATCACAACTTGCACTGCTTTTGAAGGTAACACCACCCTTGCTATACAACTCTTATCCTTCATAGGCTGTTATTTTTTATTACTTTTACTGATCCAAATTGATTCCCATCCACAAGGTGACCCCCCAAAAAGCCTGACACCTGAATGGCCTTGTGATACGGGTGCAGATGAACTATGAGCGAGTGTTATGAGACACTTCAAATGACTGATGGATCAAGTCAAGTGACTGAGAGACTGGAACAGGATATTGTGGGTAATTATAAAGATCCATAAAAAGTTAAATATTACATCTGTCTAGAGATATTAATCAGGTTTACTATGACTTTATTTTACTTGAGGACAGAATAGAGTAAAATAAAATCAATACTGATGTATCAATCTCTAGAGAAATACTACAATAACAGGTAAGACTAATAAAATAACAGAATAAACTAGAATGCTTAAAACAAACTAAAAACGGGTACAAATTCTAAGACATGTAATTTTATACTGTATTTAATATTGATAAGATATTAGCATCAGTACTATTGTGATATTCATAAGCTATATAATGGACATCAAGACCAGGCTCTGTGGCAAAGTTAAGCCTCCATTTCTGTTCCATATGATATGGCATATGACACTAATGGACAGAAAATGACATAAATGCATTCACAGTTTGTTTCATGATGACAGGGCCGAGAGTGAACCGGCGACCGAGCGGAGGTAAGCAGACCAGGTTGAAAGAGTTCAAATGAACAGACATGATACAACTTCTGTGGATTAAATACAAATCATAAATTTTAATAGTAGACTTTGGTTTTACTTCATTTACTAAGTGCAGCATTACCTCATGCTCTCGTCCTCACAATGGATTTTCAATAAATCTCGGCACGCTCTAAATGATGGAGGGCTCTACATATCACAAAAATATGACAGCACTTATTAGCCTTTGAGAAGTTATTGATCGGACAGTGTTGATTAACATTTTACGGCCTTCTGTAGCTTTGGTGCCCCGTGACAGTGGCGAGGATTGGGCAAAGTTGCTAGTCCTTTAGCACCGATGGTCCACAGCTTTTAAAACGACTTTTCTGAAACTACCAATACACCCATCTTAAACTCACTTAAGATGACAACTTCTTTATAGACAGTAATTTTGATGTCACAAGTAGCAGAAAATACACTGTCAGTTACTTATCAACAGAGAATTATTTGATTTTGACCAGTGACTCCCTAAAAGAATCAACACAGACCTGAAGAACAAAGCTGATGTTTTAGCAAAGTAAGTGTACTTTCAAAGTACAATAATTATTAAAGGAAAATAGTTGTATTTTTAAAAATGCACAACTGTTCAAAAGTAATAAATCATTTTAATCAGCAATGATTCATTAAATTGATCAAAAGTGACATGTTTATGTTACAAAAGATTTGTAATAAAGATTTGATTTTTTATTCATCAAAGAATCCTGGAAAAAAAACCTGCATCACAATTTCTACAAATATATTAAGCAGCACAATTGTTTTCAATATGGATAATAGTAAGAAATGTGTCTTGAGAATCAAATCAGCATATTAGAATGATTTCTGAAGAATCACGTGACACTGAAGTCTGGAGTAATGATGCTGAAAATTCAGCTTTGCCATCACAGGAATAAATGACTTTTAAAAATATATTGAAATAGAAAACAGTGATTTTAAAAGGGAATAATATTTCACAATATTAATGTTTTTACTGTATTTTTGATCAAATAAATGCAGTCTTGGTGAGACTAGTAGTGTAGCTGATGTTCTTCAGCTGTTAGTGCTTAACATCCATTCCTCTGTGGAGGTGAGAGGTCATCCAGTTTAGAGTATTTTGTCCTGCACTCTGATCCATGGGAATATGGCTAGAAAAAAGATTATGAAATAGAAACAAATCTTATTAGTGATCAGTAAGCAAGAATTAGGACTAATTCTTGTACACATTTCCCCTAAAATCCTCTTTTGTCAGTCATTCTGTTCATGGGCTTCGCACTGCTCCTTTTCACAAGTTCTTTTAATGACTACAAATTCCTGCTTATGTCAGAGCACGTATGCTCGTTGTACCTCCCTGAGCCGTTCACATCAAGACCACAAAGATCAAAAAATGCATTATATTTTTGATAACAAGATCAAAAAGTCACATCAAGATCATAAAGTCCAGCTGAAAATTATAAGCTAATTAGCCCTAGTGTGCTCAAAACACAATGTTTTTAAAGCATGGCTCGTGACTCAGCCAAGCTATTGTGAGCATGTTGCACTTATAACTGCGTCTGTGAATGAGGCCGCCTTGTCTAATCACGTTTTAAGTAGCTTTGTGCAAAATGTGATCCCAACTAAGCAATTCCCTTTAACAATTTGCCATTGTAACGTGTTAATGTCATGCATAGGCCTTTTTTCTAACAAGCTGAGACAAATCATGCAAATATTACAAAACATTAAGGAGGTTCTATCCAAATCTTGTTGACTGTACATTGTGCAGTTTTAAATCATGTTGCTCAGATCGCTTTATCACTTCTCTTTGGCATCCTTTTTAATACGCGCATTCAAACAATAAATAGGGGGCTTGATCGTGATTCTGACTAATTCAGCAATCATTTTGGAGGCAGGCTCATTTATGTAGCCAAGAAGACAGAAGCTTTTAACTGCATTCTTTATCGTTTATTACATTCGTACTTTGTAGCCCTGAGGTCATGTCTGAAAACCGCAACCATCGATCCGCTGAGATTCCTTCTTGAACATTGAAAACATCCTTTCTGTAACGCATTTTGTTCAGCAGTCTAAACATTAGACACACCCTTAAGGAACTATATTGTTTGATCCTAAATGATTTTTCACCATTGTTCCATATTATTACCATTATTACTAGACCACAATACAATACATCAAGGAAATGTTTCACACTGTGAAGATACTTATCAGGAGCGTTTTGGAATGAATCATCCCTGACACATCTTTAAACATGCACACTCAGTTTTTCCTAGAGGAAAATATTTTCCTTCTGAACCCATAAAATAATCATATTAACTTTGCAAATTTTGCTTTGGTTGGCTTGACTCTGCAAAACAGTAAGTAGCTCACTACCACATGAAATTATTCCAAGGAAACGTGATCTAGGCAGACATCTTACCATGCAAATATTGTACCTTACATAACCTCATAAGTCAGATTCTCAACCTTCTTGACCCAAAGATCCCCTTTTGTCCAACACAACCAACCCAAATTAAAGGATATACAAGATAATTTAGCTATTTCTGTTGATGATCATGTTAATCATGACTATAGGCTGCTTCTATCCAATCAAATGTTCCTCAATAAGAACATTACAAAAGTTAGTAAGACGGGGGGGAAATAAATGTTATTTGAATATATTCATAATTTATTAAATACTTATTTTATTAAAATTTATAATAGTTATCCTGCAGCTCCCTGGAAGTTTGATGAGGCCCTTGACCCTGGGCGTGGTGAATTGGTGAATATTGCACAAATAAAGCTTATTTTAAAATACACTATGCAAATGTGCATAGTAATAATAATTTTTCAACAACAAAGTTATGATAATTTATCATTAGATAATCATCATTAATAAACACATCAGCTTGTGAATTCAGTCATTTAGGAGAAAACCATGTCCCTTGAAATTGTAACTATCCCTCTTGCTTCCTTAAGATAGTTTGATAGGCTAAAATTCTGCCTTCTGACCCAGATAGGCAGAGGCAATACTCAACGTGGCTCTAAAGTTGTGATGGTTGACTATTATGTGTAAACTCTGTTTAAAATCTTTAAATGGAAGTTTCTGTGACTGTTGATTTTAGGGCTGTTAAAATTAACATATTAAGACACAATAATTTTTTTCATTTTAAAGCATTAAAAATATTTAGTCAAAGCTTGTTTGCTTGCTTTGAGAAGGATTCATCTGCTCTCCCCTATCGCTCAGTGGGAACGAAGTGGCTGAGGCCCTTCATAAAGTCGAGGCTTTGGATCGGATGTTGAGTACAAGGCTACGAAGTACCATTTTCTTTGGTGTCCTGCTCGATTCTCTCTCAATGCAGGCCTGCTTGGCCCCTGCTCGAGTTTCCAGTCTCTACGCGTGCTTGGCCCGTTTCAGGCTTGGCCATCATGTCGTGGTGGGTACTCCACAGGCTTCTGGAGCTCATGGCAGAAGCCTCTCCTGTGTTGCATTTGGGTCTGCTTCATATGAGGCCATTGGTTGATGAAACTCAGGGGCATTCACCCTTCTTGGTCAGCTTTCTGTCTGCTGAGAGTATCGAACAGTTGCCTTCGTGCTCTCTGGAGGTGGAAAGACCCTCTCTTTTTGCATCAAAGAGTCAAGATGGGCGTGGTCTGCCGCTGTCAGTTTATCACAAAAGACGCCTCCTTGACTAGTTGGGGTGCTGTCTTCAAGGGCAGACCGGCTTAAAATGGTGTTTGGACGGGCAAGGTGCTCTCGTGGCACATAAACTGCCTAGAGTTGGATGCCATCTCTCTGGCTCTGGATCACTTCCTTCCGCTCCTAACGCTCCTCATTTTATTGTCAGGATGGACAACGTGACAGTGATGTCCCACAAGTAAAGTTATTGGAACCACCTTTGAAGTCAGTTCCTGACTGGATTCTGACTGTCAAGTTGGCGTTCAAGTTAGCATTAGCCTCTCTCAGGCGTGTGGGGGAACTGCAGGCTCTTTCTGTGAGTGGGACTGGAGTTTGCCCCGGGTCTTGTGAAGGTGTTTCTGCGACCCAGGCCTGGCTATGCCCCCAACGTTTTGTCCACGTCAATTGGCTCCATTTTCTTTGCCCTGTTCAGGCTTTAAAGGTGTATGTGGACCACTCTGACCAGTGGCGCAAGTCCTCTCAGTTGTTTGTATGCTTATTCACATTTAAACATTGATCAGAAAACATAATCAAAAGCTCAACCAAACCTGCTTGACACGCGAGAACAAACCTCATTGGTTCTTGTGGAAGCTCAAACATACTGCGTAAACACGAGAATGAACATAATTGGTTCTCGCAAGTTAAGCGAACATACTTGAGCTTCCATATACCACAACTGATGTGTGAGTTAAGCCTGGTTCACACGGCACTATTTTAAAATTGTCGGCCGATTTTCCAAACCCGAGACCCCACACACGGCGATAAAAAATCACGGTTCTAACAGTTTTGGTCGTACAGTGTGTGGTGCGCAGCCACATGGCAAAATCAACACATCACACACAAACCGATTTGACTCCCGAGCATTCCCAGGTCAGACTGAAAATCTCGCAAAATCCCTCGAGATCAAACGTGACTTCAGAGTAAACAATCATGGCGGACGAAGAGGATGCAGTGGCGATAATTTGTAGTTTGTTTTTAACCGAAAAAAAAAACGTTATCAAAAGAAAAGGCGATGTTGGTCCTCCATCTCTGACGTCCACCGGACTTTCTGGTGCGCCTTGCCGCCGTCTGTTTGGATTTTGTTTCCCGGTGCTTCGATCCTCTGTGCCTCGTCACCTCGCTTTCTGGTTGGCTACACGCAACAGTCCACAGGCTGCGTGCTCGTTTTTCCCCGGGGGACACCACACACGAGGAGAAATCGGGCCAAAAAAAAATCCAACATGTTGGATATCCCCGATTTGAGATCGGAGCGGTCCCGACGTCCTTCCGAGCAGACGAGAGCAGTCTTAACACAAGACACACGACAGGAATATCTGATCAGATTATTTCACGGTAATCGGAGCATCCTAAGATTGTCGGAAGGGGTAAATCGGGGCTAAAATCGGCCTAATTATCCTCCCGTGTGAACCAGGCTTTAATGAATGTTTATAAGCGAATCAAAGCCTTAATTCAATAATTTAATCATATAAAGCGACCGTGTCTCTTCAGAAAAAATTGGACTAAACTGCTCAATTCATATGGATTAGTTTTTTGATCACTTTTCGAACTGATCAAACTTTTTGAAGCTTCAAATTGGCAGTTGCATAGCTGTCTATGGAAAGTACAGAAAGCTCTCAGATTTCATCAAAAAGATCTTCATTTGTGTTCCGAAAATGAACGAAAGTCTTAGGGGTTGAGAACGGCATGAGGGTGAGTAATTAATGACAGAATTTTCATTTTTGGGTGAACTATCCCTTTAAGGAGAATCAAAGAACAAAAGAAAAAAAAATCATAAAAAGATGCCATTAAACAAATATTTAAAAAAAATAGGCTACTGTCTTCATGTTCTTTCAACATTAATCTGGACATTAAATGTGAAATTGTTATAATATAAAAATATATTAAAAACTTTAATGTTAGGTGCGATTACAGAAAAATGTGAGATTAATTAGTAAAAAACGTTTTAATAAAAATCGACTGACAGCACTAGTTAATTTATTTACAGTATTAGCATGTGGTGAAAACCTAAACTGTTTGTGATATACAGTAACCGTACAGGTAGGCAGGTACTGTTCAATCAAACTGCACAGGGCTAAAACCCATGACATCTTTGATAGCAAACCTCTACTTGAATTCACTGTTGGTGTAAAAAAGCAAAAGCATCACACCGCAAAGGCTTAACGCATTGGTTTAACCTCAAACTGGAGAATTTCTAGCATTCCTCCTTCAGTTGTAATCTTCTTTCATAGTTGCTTGTAATTAGACTGAAAACACAGTATTAATCTGGAGAGGTCAGGAGATCTGTAGCTAATTTTCTTTGCCAAAAGTAAAAGCATACACCGAAAGAAAACGTTTTTCGACCCAAAACACATACATTTGGGATTTATCAATACCAACTCACAACACACAATGGGGCCTCAGTTCCAAATACTGTTCTTTTGAACTTTCTATTTATCAAAGAATTGTGAACAGAATGCATCACGGATGTATCACATCTGTTTTCAACAATGATAACAATGTTTCTTAAGCATCAAATCAACCATTTAGAATGATTTCTGAAGGATCATCAATATCAGAATATACATATATTAGATAACATTAGATCATTTGCGTTTATTTGTCTGTCACAATTTGAAGCAGGTATCCTGAGAGAGACAGGATTCAGGGCTGGCAGAATTGAGCATTCACACTCATTATTTTGGGCCTTATCGATCCTGTCTGTCTTTGCCACCTCACAGGATACTTTCCCTCACCTTGTGGAATTACCCATCACTTTTTGCCAGTTGCCATAGCAACAGACCATTGATCCACTCCACACCGAGGTACTGATTGATAAAAATGGCAGCTAATGGAAAGTCTACTCTTCTATAAATGAAACAGACCAACGTACTTGCTCCATTTTATCCATCCTCTCTGCTCTGTGAATTATTAGAACACCATGGAAGGTTAGGTCAAATAAACAACAACAAAAAAAACATACACAAAATTAACATGATTGTCAAATTTAATGGAGGCAAAGGAACAAAAGCAAGTGTCAAGAAACTTCTCTGTGGCTTTACCACAAACCAAATCTACACTGTAAAAAAGTATATGATCAACAAGTTATGATGACAACATGTTTTTACATCGCTTTAACTAATCAAAATAAGTTAAGCAATTTTCAACTGTTTTTATGTTATACAAGATTCAGACCATTTTTTAAGTCAGTTTAATGTCATTTAATTTTAAATTACTTTAACATCCAAGTTGATTGTACTTACCTTAAGGCTTAACTTTTTTTTTCTCCTCAGTGTAGCAAGCTCACCTCTGTCTCCATTTAATTTAGCAAAGGAAGGTCTGAAAGCAAGTGCTGTACAATACCCACTGAATGTGAAGGACACTGTGGTCAAGTTTATTTATCAAAAGGTCCTGATAATTATTGCAGGAAGGGAGCGACAGCTTATCCAGTGGAACAAAACCTCTGTTCATTGTTGAACAAAAAAAAAGACAAAATTTGCGGCAAAGAGGCCTACTGTTTCTTGAGGTTTTCATTCGGTTCACATTCTATGTATAGATTGCCCATTGTCGCACCAACTAATTAGGGAGTATTGGACACATTTGTCTAAAAGTCCACCATGGGCTGCCAAGCAGTGTTCTCAATTACTGAGACATGTGAATATGGTAACTGCTTTCCTGTACAAACCTCAACTCAGGAACCTCAGGCCTGAGGGATGGAGAGGAAATTCTCAGATAACACCTCAATCCTAGTATTTGACTGTATTCTTCATTTAATAAACCATGAAAGGATGGAAACAGGAGGCGGCATGGAATATTAATTTTTTTCCTCAAGAAGGAACATTTCTTTATGCAAAAATCCTGACATAGATAAAGACGGCCTCATTATTTTTTTATGTATGTGACAATGTGTCTAAAGTCATATATGATCACTTACAAAAATGTAACTCGTATTTCATCATTATTCTTGTGTTCTTATGAAAACATGCAAATGAAGTGACAAAACAAATCTAATTTAGGACTAAGAAATGGTCAGATAATGCAGCAGTTCCAGGTGCTGCCCATACTTTGTTACTGAGTCCCCCAAGCGATGCTGGTAGGAAGATGAGTGAATTAGAGGGCTTTATTGGCATTAGAGCATTCATTAGTGGTAAGACCCGCTTTGGCAGAGAGAACAGTGAGCCTGTGTGCCAGGTGAATAAATGAATTGATATTACGCTGATTCGCCAACGGAAATTCAGTTTCAGTGCTTCCATTTCACAAACATACTGCAATTCTAGAGGAAATCACTTATTAGGAACTCATTAGTTAATGATTTTTATGCTAGTTAGGGCAGTAATTCAGATTTGTACATACCATACCAATTTTTTCACTGGCTTCATGACCAAATATTGTACAGTTGTAATCAAAATTATTCATCCCCCATTGCAAATCAGGTTTATTGGCAAAATAGACTTTCAGATGTTTGCAATGAACAAAAACAAAAGTGATTGAAATAGCTCAACACTACAAATGTTTCCCCCAAATTCAACTAAAAATGCAACTTTTAATGACTTCTGCAGTCTCAAAATTACTCAACCTCTTCATGGCAAGCATCTTCAGTACTTAGTAGAACACCCTTTTGCTGTTATGACCTGTTGCAAACGAGATGTATAACCAGACACCAGCTTCTGGCCGCGTTTCTGAGGAATTTTCAGCCTATTCCTCATGAGCAATGGCCTCCGTAATATTCTTGGGTTTGCTTGCTGCAGCCTCCTTCAAATCCCACCAGAGATTTTCTATGGATTCAAGTCAGGTGACTGTGATGGTCACTGTAGAAACTTCCATGCCTTCTTCTGAAACCAAGCTTTGGTGGAATTTAAGGTATGCTTGGGATCATTGTCCTGTTGGAATGTCCAATGACACCCAAGCTTCAGCTTCCTTGCTTGATGGCATGATGTTTTCTCCTAGGATTTGCTGATACTTCAATGAATCCATCTTGCCTTCCACAAGATGCATGTCATTATCACTGGCATGAGTTTAGTACGCACCTTACTGAAAGCTGAAACCTCAGTGCCTGTTGCCACCAAGTCTTGCAGGTCTTCTGCCATCACTCAAGGGTTTTTCTGAACCGGCCTTCTCAGAAATCTGGTTGCAACCGTTGATTGCTTTCTTTTTCTACCCCGTCCAGGTAGTGTAACCACTGTTCCTTTAACTTTGAACTTGTGAACTATGCTTCCAACGGTCTCTAGGAACATTTAGTGCCTTTGCTATCTTTTTGTATCCTGTTCCCCTTGTTTGTGAAGGGTGATGATATCTTCTCTTAACTTTTTGGACCATTCTTTTGACCATATTTCTAACATGCAGTCAAATATGACACTCAACAAACCTAGCCAGTTCAAATATTTCATGTGTTCTGGTGCTACTAATGAAGCCCTTGATTAGTTGCATCAGGTGTGTTTGAGACAACACCTGTTTTGCAGATTTGTACCGTTGTGAGGGATAATATTCAGAGGGTTGAATAATTTTGAGACTGCAGAAGTCAATAAAAGTTGGATTTTCAGCTGTATTTGGGTAAACCACTTGAAACATTTGTTGTGTTGAGCTAATTACTTTTGTTTTATTTGTTCATTACAAACAGCTGAAAGTCTGTAAATTTGGCAAATAAACCAGATTTGCAATGGGGGTTGTCTGTGTCTGAAATACATTTATATTTCCCATTAAGATTACTTTCATTTATCGATTTATTTTTACATCTAACAGCTGAAAATGATACTGCTTTGTAACTTCTAGAAATTCATACATAATTTTTTATCTGGAATACAATGCTATAATGCAAACCATTACTGAATGTTTATACAATTTCCAACTTCTTATGATGATTCCAATACAAAACCTTATCTATGTTAACCGATAATGGGCCAATATTAAAATTAAATATTTTGTCTAAATAATTAAATAGTAAAACACTAAAGTAAAAGACTAAAATTATTCAAAAGTAAATAAAACTAAAACAAATCATTTTGAATGCTAAAAGTAAAAAAGGCAACACTTATAAATGAATTAACCAAATGAATATATCATTTTATTGTACGGTATGAAATACTGATTTTCACTTTAAGATTTGCTAAAGATTACATTTAATAGTCTTATTAAATTAGTCTTTTTTTTTAAAGATTAACTTTAAGTGAGGGTTAGATGACAGCAAAGGTAATCTAAAAGCATAAATAGCTGAAATGACCATGGACAACAAAACTATCACTTACAAAATGTATCAGTCACTCTGTCAGTCAACACTGGCTAATAATTGATATGGTACAGATATATGGTGCATCCCTACTGTCAACTGTTCCAAACTCTTTCACAATGGCCCCTCCTTATCCCTACCTGATACAGATAGTGGACTGTTCATTTAAATGTGGTAGGCACTGAATATTTGTAGATGATGAAATAAAAAGAAAGCAACTGATCAAAACTTCAGATAGTTCAGAAAGAAATCATGCATGCAAAATGAGGGTGAAAATCTCAGAGCATTACTATTAGAATGACATTGCTTTGTCGCATTGCTCTGCAACATTCAAGAGGTCCCTGTATAACTCTGTAACCATTGTCAGAAACCACTACAAGTCTCACAACCAGATATTGGAAGGCCATAACATTTACAAGGGTCCGTCAAAACTTAAAAAGGAGGCCTCCCATTAGTAAAGCCAGGTATTTCCTGTGGATGTGAATGGCCTTTTGGCCGACAAGAATAAACCATACCTATCTGAAACGGCTTAACTGGTCCAGTGACCCATCTGTCCACAGGTATTTTAAAGGACTAAAAAGACTGGTTCAAGTATGTCTTTTAGACCTGACCAGATGGATGGTCGGCACTGAGAATTTACATAAAGCATGAAACAACTAAAACTGAGGCACAGCTAAAAAAAATCCAGCATTTTCAAAGGCCAGAGGGTTGAATACTCAACTTATAGTGATTTCAACAGTTATTATAGAAAACTGCTTATCCTTGTTCGTTTAAGTATATTGTGATGCAGAAATATTTAAAATACTATACAGCGCATGCAATTTGGTTTCAGAAACAGTTAACAACATAGCATATACATACATATATATATATATATATATATATATATATAGGCCTATATATATATATATATATATATATGTACACACAAAGTAGTCAACATCTGAAGTGGATCAAAACCTTTCATCAAGTTGTAAATGAATTTTGAATACCCATTCTTGTCTTAAGACAACTTTGATGAACTTTTTTGATCCACTTCAAATGCACACACATACACTTTGCGGAAAATGAGAGGGATCATAAAAAGTGCATGTTATTTTTTATGTCATACTGTCCCGAATAAGCTGTTTAACAACAGATGTTGACATATAGTCCACATAACAAAAAAATAACTGAATTTACTCAAATTAATCATTAAAAACTTGGCATACTCTTGAATCTTAATACTGTGAATTTTTACCTGGATGATCAACAACTGTTTTTATGTTTTGTGATGGTTTGTTCACGAGTTCTTTGTTTGTCCTGAGCAGTTAAACTGCCCAATGTTCTTCAGAAAAATCCTCCAGGTCCTGCAAATTCTTCAGTTTTCCAGCATCTTTACATATTTGAACCCTTTCCAGCAGTGAATGTATGACTTTTTGAGAGAATTTTTTTTACACTGATGACAATTGAGGGACTATATACAAATTACAATATACTATTACAAAAGGTGAAAACAGTCACAGATGCTGCAGAAGGAAACACGATGCATTTAGAACCAAAGGGTGTAATTTGAAGATAAGGGTAAATTGTACTTTTTTTGTCTTCTGGGAAACAGTTATCTTCTGTAGCTTATGAGGGGCAGTACAAATGAAAAAAAATAATAAAAAATTAAACAAAATAAGAAAATTGTACACATCTTCATCCTGTTCAAAAGTTTTCACCCCCAGCTCTTGATGCATCATGTTTCCTTCTGGAGCATCAGTGATTGTTTTCACCTTCTGTAATAATCATGTATCAGTTGTCCTCAGTATGAAAAGATGGATCTCAAAATCATACAGTCACTGCTGGAAACGGTGAACAACCATCAAAAAAAACAAAAACAAGTTGTGGATCATCCAGTTAACGAGACAGTATTAAGAATCAAGTGTATGTAAACTTTTGAATGGGGTCATTTTTATAAATGCAACTTTTATTTTGTATTGTGTACTATATGTAAATGTCTTCTATGACAAAAATTTTATTCAGGACAGTACTTAAAAAAATACATGCATTTTGTATTATCTCTCTTATATTGCTACAATAATTATAATTTTGGAGATTCTGCAAGGTGTATGTAAACTTTTGACCATGCAGTGTATATATATATATATATATATATATTCATAAGTTTGCATATATATGAAATTAAATTCATTTAATCCAGCATTTATTCAATTCTAAGGGTACTAGGGTACTTAGATACTAAGGGTGTCCTCACACTAGGCGATCTGAACCGTGCCCGAGCACGTTTGACTCCAAAAGTCTGGTTTGTTTGACTAGTGTGATCTCGCCATACCATGTCCTGCATGGCCTGCTTGAAGAGGTAGGCTCAGCCGCAGTACGCATGTACTGTCAACAATGCCTAGTGTGAGTACGCCCTAGCTAACAAAACTGATTGGCCAAACAGGCAACATGTAAAAAAAAAAAAATAGTCATTTTTAATGGACTGGCCTAATTATCCTCACTAGCTAATGTGAATGTCTGTACTTACTGCAATGTGAAAAAGTTTGTCTTTATCAGAGGGAGCTGAGAATTCAGTCCTACCATTGAAGAGTCTGTTCATTAAAGCATGTCTCACTGAGAGCTTTCAGGATTGACAGCGCTTGTTGCCAGAACAGCCAAATGATGCAAGGACGTCCTGTTCCACCATCATCCCATCCCAAAAACAAGAATGGTTTCATCTCATAAATTGAACTTTTTTTTAGTTAAGCCTTTTAAGAGTGATTGCAGGACTATATATTTTGTGTAAAGAGGTCACTGAAGAGTTTAAATGTGTCTTGTAGCACTGGATTCTAAACAAATACTGTATGTTGGTTTATCTTCTAAGCTGAACATCTAAACAAAATATAAAAATTATTTATTTGTGTACATATTCATATACATCTCTGATTGAAGAGATTACATGGCCACTTTACTCAATCATGGGACACCTGTTGCAGAACGGATCTCATGGTCTGAGATATCCTGTTAACAAATCCTTATTTTGTATATAAAATTGTGTATAGCTATATATTCATGTCACATAAATAAATTTGTTGTAGCAAATGAAGGTTAAGAGTTTTCAAGTGTAGCTGAGTCATCTGTGGGTCAAACCACACAGAGTGGCAAGAGGGTGTGTTTTTGCTCACTCACATGCCAATTTTCAGAAGCTCTTGAAAGGCCAAACCAGGTAGGTGTTATAAATTCAGATGCACATATTAATTTTTCCTAAAATAAACCCCCACCACAAAACAAAACCCTTTCAATAAAAGTCACAAAAAATATAAGATGCTGATATTTTTTGTAGCAGCACAAACAACAGTGCATATTAACAATCCACAAACTCGACACACAAGAAACTTTTTAGCAGTCAAAAATGTTTTATGATCATCTTGATGATGGTTACTTTTACTTTATTACAATATTTTCTATTAGCATTATGAGGCAGACAATTATAAAGGCAAAATAGTAAATAGGAGGAATGGGTAATTTAGCCCACAGTCTAAGATGGCATGCAGGATCTAAACTTTAGGACTGGAATGAATGATTAGACTTTGGATGCCCTGATTATTTCCTACCAAAGACAAACAGAAAACGGATGAGTGTAAAAGATACAACGGCCAACAGTGTAGCTCAGCTTTTGGATCTGTGAGTGACTTCATGAGGTCTACACCAGCCTTGAAGAGAAAAAATAAAGTTAATAAAATTAGACAGTCATTGTAAAGGAATGAAGAGACAGCACAAGAATATAAGTCATTTAATTTTTTTTCAGATCTAAACAATTCTTCTTAAAAACATGACCATGTCCAAGTATGTCAATTTTTGTACATTAACCTCAAATAATAATAATAATAAGTTAAGAAGCAGGATGCAATGACCTTGATTTATGACACACTGTTGTGTGGATGATTTAAAATAATGCAATTCTACGGATATTGTTTTGTTTCTTTAAAATATCATTTTTATAACCATTTGTTATTTCTGCTGATTTGAGTTATGGAGACAGTCTTTGCTCAGATGGCATCATAGTTGGACGGCACTCCGTCAAGTCAATAGACTCCCTCCCCCTGCCATAGATTTGCTCTGTAATTCATATGGGTAGACTGCCTCTCATAAGCGTCTGACCCTACCTCCCGTCAAACTAAGTCGCTCTTTCGTCTCCCACTTAGCATTGACAGCCAACTTCCAATGTGCTCAGTCAGTGGCTATCGAGAGCGGTCGTTATTGCACCTGCTTCGGTAGTGGTCGTTGGGTAGCATCCATCCGGCACACGCGAGAAGACCCTGTGAGCGACTAAACTTTAGAGATCCGAAGAGATCATTTAACGTCATGGACGTAAGGCTGCATCTGAAGCAAATTGCTCTTCTGTGTTTTATCAGCCTACTTCTGACGCCTTGTGGATTAGCCTGTGGTCCTGGTAGAGGGTATGGAAACCGAAGACACCCAAAGAAATTAACCCCGTTGGCTTACAAGCAATTCATTCCCAACGTCGCCGAGAAAACGCTTGGGGCCAGCGGCAAATACGAAGGCAAAATCACAAAGGATTCAGAGAGATTTAATGAGCTGATCCCGAATTATAATCCCGATATCATCTTTAAAGACGAGGAAAACACGAACGCTGACAGACTGATGACCAAGGTATGGACTCATGCGTGCGTAATTACCCAGACGCACACTATCATAAATAATGGATCTCAATTTTTGGCTGTTCAATTTTTTTTTTTTTTTTTTTCCGATATGACTTTATGGAGATTGTTAAAAAAAAAAAAAACATTGATGTTGCATTATGGGTTCTTTAGATCAGTAAATTGTTTTTTGTGTGTTCTTTAACGCCCCAGAACAGAGCAGGGATGTTTTATTGTATAACTAGAGAATAAAAGTTATTGGTGTAACTCTAATAAGTTTTTGTATTGCATCAGGCTGTACAAATTTGTAACAGAACCTTTATTTAGGTTTCCAGGCACAGCGCGCGGTAAAACTAAAACTTTAACTGTTGACAATCCGACACAGCAGTGTAGGCTAAACACTTTCACCAGGCAGGTGGGCTTAAGTGATATTCTCAATATGAACATTTACATGGAACGCGCGCCCCATTTTGTATTTTGACTTAAGTATTCATATTATATTAAATTAAAATCAAAATGACTATTCCTTGCCCTGGAAATTAGCATGATCGTCTATCTTTGAAATTAGTGCAAAATAAGCACCGTTGGATAATTTAGTGTTAGTGGTCAAAAGCATTTGCTGAGCATAAGTTTTTTTTCTCATCAAGCAATGCTTCTGACAGTTAATAACATAATTTAATAAACGAAACACCACGCCTCCACACATCGTAAGCATTGCGTAATATTTTTTCCCTCTGGTCTGACTCTGCCCGATCAATTAATTCGTTCCCTCAAGATCACTTCTGCGTGTCTGTTTATGAATAAATATCATGACCTCCTTTTATTGTTTACTTAATAGAAAATGTGGGTCAGACGTGATCTTTGTCACTGATGTTGCGCGTAGTATTGGATAATACCGGCTCCCGTGGCGAGCGCGTTTTGTTGCATTCCACTCAGCTGCTCGACTGCTTTCTCTGATTAAAATGTTTTAGGATAATTACTTGAAGCCAATTACAAAACGTTTTCTCTCGCAATCTTAAGCATCAAAGTAAGCAACTTGCCCCAGTACAAAAATGCACATGTCCACAGTGCCATGGAAGATACTAGCATTTCATTAAAGCAACATCAGCAGTTACGCGATTCATTGGTGGCAACGTATCTATAATTGATTACTGATAGACATGCTGAGAGAAAGAACTTTCAGAATTTTCAACTCTATTTACTCCTCTCGGTTATCGATCGGTCGGTCTGGAGTCTGCGCTCTTGACCTATGGCAATAAACGATCTCTCCATCGCACAAACTGGTTTAACTGTGGCTGACTGGCAGTTATTTAAAATCAACCTAATTCTGAAATGATTACATCATGACCAGTAATTCCTTTTTAGATGTATATTTAGCATTTTGCAAGACCATTTGTTTTAAACACAGAAACAGCATAAAGGTCTGTATAGTCGTATACATAAAGCCTACGAATAACACATTTTGTTGTTGGATAAGTTGCAGTGATGACTTGGAGAGGAGAACCGAAAGACACTTTTTGAGCATACTTTTTATTTGTTTATATGGACCTATAAACATTCAGTAAATCTTCTCACAATTTAAACGGGTAGCCTATGTATTGTGAGTATTGACAACCTTCCTCTCTCACTTATTCAGCGCTGTAAGGACAAGTTAAATTCGTTGGCGATATCCGTGATGAACCAGTGGCCGGGCGTGAAACTGCGCGTCACTGAAGGCTGGGATGAGGATGGTCACCATTCCGAAGAATCTTTGCACTACGAGGGACGCGCAGTGGACATAACTACCTCAGACAGGGATAAAAGCAAGTATGGGATGCTATCTAGGCTTGCAGTGGAGGCAGGATTCGATTGGGTCTATTACGAATCTAAAGCCCACATACACTGCTCCGTCAAAGCAGGTGAGGACAATGTCACTATATGCCTATAGCTGACATAACACATGCAGCTTATGCTATATAGATTTATAATTTAAATATCTCAGACTCTCAGTCTATTTCTGTGCTAATGTGTATATTTGAGAAATATATCCAAGAACTTCAGCAAATAGCCTGAAAAGATAGGCTTGAGGCATAATTTGGGGTTCTTCAGATTGCCACATTGGAGAACCTCTTGGCACTGTTACCTCAAATAGCCTAGTGTATAGGCTACTCAAGGAAATTAATATTTCCAAGTTATTTTGAGATCTTATATCAAAAATTCCAAATGGTGCCTCGTACATCTTATCCTTTTTACAGGGTAATAATTTGTGAATATGAAAAAAAAGATCCTAATATGAAAATAATTCTCGTTAACACATCAATACATTAATTGTTTTCTAAACAAACGCAGCTGAAATAACTGACACATAATGACAAACCCTTACAAGAAGTGTTAAATTCTACTACTTGTAATTGCACTGTTTACTGCGCGAATTGGCACGTTGGGATTTCTGCACCTGTGTAAACAGTTATACAAAACTAAAGGGATCAAGGAAAAGCAGTCTGTAGGCTCAATTTAAATGACAATGTCTGATCACTTTTGTGTTAATTCAGGAGCCAGAATCACCAGACTAGCGTTTCAACCCTTGCTTATTTAGTCTACACGAGTTTGGATTTGTTTCCATATACCCCATGTCAAAACCTTTGTCAATGCATACATAAAAAAGCTTTACAAATACATTCCTAAATTGTCTATCTTTACTTTTATCGCAGAAAATTCAGTCGCTGCTAAATCAGGGGGATGCTTTCCTGGATCGGGTACAGTGACACTTGCAGACGGGAGGAGGAAACGTATCAGAGATCTTAAAGTGGGCGACCGGGTTTTAGCATCCGACGAGAGGGGGAATGTCTTATTAAGCGACTTCATTATGTTCATGGACCACGATCCGAAAACGAGAAGGCAATTCGTCGTCATCGAGACGTCAGAGTCTTTTACAAAGCTCACCCTCACAGCCGCGCACCTAGTCTTCATCGGGAACGCTTCAGCTAGTTTGGGTATAACAGCAACATTTGCCAGCAACGTGAAGCCTGGAGATAAGGTTTTGGTGTCGGATGGCACACGCAAGACCCTCAAGAGCGTTACCGTGAAGAGGATTTACAATGAAGAGCACGAGGGCTCTTACGCGCCAGTCACAGCTCACGGAACTATAATAGTGGATCAGGTGCTGGCTTCGTGCTACGCGGTTATTGAGAACCACACATTGGCACATTGGGCTTTTGTACCGGTCAGGTTAAGTCACAAGCTGATGACGTGGCTTTTTCCGGCTCGTGATTCAAACGTCACTTTACAGGAGGACGGCATCCACTGGTACTCAAATATGCTGTTTCACATCGGATCTTGGCTGCTGGACAGAGACTCCTTCCATCCACTCGGGATTTCACATTTAAGTTGAGACTGCAGCTATACAGTGTATCACTATGTGGACGTCACATCAGACTCAAATGTAGCCTCTCTTTATTTTCTGTAAGAAAAGCCTTAAAGTGTTCGCTCAATAATTTATTTGTATTGGATTATCTGTTTCTGAAATAGGCTACACGCCGATTCAAGCATGTGACCGTTTTTTGTGCATTTTGTGAAACATACAAGAGATTATAGGAAATAAGAGAAAGCATTGAAATTACAGGACTGTACAGTGAGTGTGCAACCGACTGTTCTGTTATATTGGATAGGCTAAGCATAGGGTGGCGCTCAAATTATATTTTTATACACAGATTTGTATATTATTAGATTTTTTGACGGATCTAAAAGTATTTATAGAATCATATTTCGTTATTTGAAATAGTGCAAAGAACGGAAGCGTGGTACATTTATTTAAACAGTTGCAATGTATCAACGAACTGTTCATGTCATTATGTCGATTGTCACGTGTCATTGTTTTGACCACTGTTTCAACGTTTGTGTAGCCTATTCACTACACTAACAGTTTTTTGTTTAAATGTAAATTTCTTGACAAAAGTACTCAAAATAAATTCATGGTACGAAGTGTAAATTATTCAATTACCTTCCGGGGTCGACTTTTAATTTGGGGTTAAAATTTCTTTTTGCGCAAACATTAGCTTAACATCAAATATTTTAAAGATATTTTAAACAACTAAAACTGCTAATATTTGTGTTATTTTCTTGAAATAGGCTACTATATTTAACAAAGTAACGGAAACCGCTCGAGCAGCCTTCTGTTGCTATGGTTACCCCTGGGGAAAGCGCGACTTAGTTCGCTGCCGACTACTTCGTGCACTTTGCTCTGACTTGTAAAACTTGTAATCTAACTTTACTAAATCGCTTGAAAACGCTGTTTACTTGTGTGTAAAAATAGGTCCCCTCTCTCCACCAACCTCTCCATAATTCGCTCCCGCCCAAACAGTGGTAAAGGTGGGCTATTTTTCACTTTTAAATGTTTTAGGAATTGAAAAGACAATTCAGAATTTGGATTAGACGTAGGCTATGTTTTATTTTTTTCCACTGACTAACTTAATCTGTGTTTTTTGTTTGAGGAGTTCAATAAACAAGTGCATTAAGTTCAGGTTGGGCTCATATCTTTGGAAAAGCAAAGTCTCGAATTAACCCGTAAATGCTGCAGTACCCTATGCCCGTAGACTTAACGTTGCTTACTTAAAAATCGAGACTAATTTCACAAATAGTCTTTTGTTAGCATAAGCATCTGGCCTCGACCCTTATCGTTAATTACCAATGTTTAAGCAAGACTTTAGACAACATTTAGGAAGTAGCCTATTATGTCTATTAATGTCTTAAGTTAAAAAAAAGATAAACTATTTCAACGCGTTATAATTAGTGTAGGCCTAGTCACCATTCTGATAACCAATAGCCTAATTTCTGTTGCACTATAATATATAATATAGTCCACCTACAAAATATACATTTAGCACATGTTGCTTGGAATGTCCACAGTACGAGTATGGAGGGTGTAAGACGCTTACTTTAACGGTCTATGGTAAGATGTTTGTAGTGCGACATCTACTGGGTCTTTACGGCTCTGACACACTGTGCTCCAGGTTTCCCTATGACGACAGGCAACATCAGCGCATCTCTTCTCGAACAACAGAGAAAGATTATCCTTAGGTTTAGCATTTCAAACCTAGAGACATTGTATTTTAAGCTTTTTTTTTAAATTATAGTATTTTATATATATAGAATTATAGTATTTTATATAAATAAAGTTTTTTAGGGATGTCACCCAATAACCATTTCTGGTTTCCCAGAGAACCTTACAGTGAACAGTTCTTAAAATTATTTGGTTTTCTTTGTGTAAAACATTTTAATAATCTAAAGAACCTCCACTATAAAGACCCTTTTGTGGAAAGATTCAGTGGATGTGCCAATAAATAACCATTATTTTAAAGATTTTAAAAAAGCCAACAAGATAGATACGCTAACTACTATGCAGATCTGTAGCTAAAAGAAAAGGACACCTTGTGCAGTGCAAGAATAAAGCAGTTAATTGACATGTTAATCCTAACCTTTATAATTGTTAGTGCATTTCCATCGCAGTTAGCCTGACAGATGTCAGGGCAGCACCAAATATATGCCTTTAAAAAAAAATAATAACTTTGAAGTCTCCCTGGTATAATAAAATCAAGCTCAACACATTACCAAGACATATTCCTAAAAAGTCCTGAACAGTCTTGGAAGAAATATCAAGAAGTCTGAGACTGTTTTATTCTAGAAAATAGCCACAAAAAGGCTTAATGAAGAAAAAAACACCACCGTTTCAACTGCACATATTGGTATATTTCTGATAACATGCAAGGCATTATGTAGACGCGAATGGAGATGATTCAAAGGCCATTCAACTCATTATACAAGAGCTTATGTAGAGATGTGGAAAGGCTTATTCACGTAAAGCTCTAAAATAATTGAAAGCAATGAAGCTCAACTTTGGCACAAGTTCAAGCAGTGACTAGCTCAATAACACTGCCCACCTGAGTCAGTTAATCCATCAGACTTCAATCAGACACCAGGCACAAAACCTGTGATGAATGATGCAGACAGGCTGGGAGATACACTGGTATGCTGATCTTTTTCCTTCAACATTTTAGTCAAACACAACATCGTTGGTAGTGGTGGGGAGGGGGACTCAAATTGCTTAATGAGAAAAGTAAGTAACATTTAAAGAGTGTTGCGACAAGGATTGAAATTCCACTCACATTCTGCTTTTGAGGAGGGAGCGTTGTTGACTCTGTGTGGTTGAGACTTGCTGGAAGACACAAAAGGAGCTGCGTGGAGACAGAGGGATGACCTTGGGCCCGGCCCAGGTACAAAAGCACTGCTAAAAGAACATTCCAGGGGACCAGGAAAACAAACTAGCCCCTAATCCTCCCTCTATCCCACAGTCTGCCGGATTAGAGCAGGGCCACTCTCTGCAAATGTTGACATTCCCTAAGACAAGACGTTAGAGTCTTGGAAAATATTTCAGAATGCAACATCTGTTGCAAGCAAAAGACGGAGCACAATAGATGAGGCGGTCTTGTTGTATCTAAGAAGCAGTGAACCACGTATTCTTTCAGTGGTCTGTGTGATTTCAGATGTAAGGTATTCGTTCGTTGTTCGTTCTTTTTTTGTGAAGTTAACAGAAATCAACAGCTCCAACATAACTGAATTTATTAAAAACAGAATTCTCAAATAGTCTAAGGAATAGGATTAAATAATTTAGCCTACAATTTTTCAAACCTCAATCACCTAAGAAATAATATATTTATACACAGAGCATGAATCTCAACAAACATAACCATTTAAAAAATCTAAACTAATTATTAACAGCCTGCTTGAATATATTTAGAGAAGTTATATACAAAATTTCAACTTCAATATCACATTTTAAACTGAAAAGATCAATCAATTTGGCCACTAGATGGTGCTAGACAGCTGCATGAGTCAAACCGTGTGGCATAGGCACATTTTATCAGAAAGATAAAAAAACATGATATTCAGTTGTTGGGTCCTGATCATATAGAACTATTGTTTTTTTTGTTTTGTTTTTTCAAATTGGATCCTGATATTATCTCACCACCATTGACATATTTCTTCAATCTTTCCTTAACAACCAAGGAAATTCCATGGATCTTTGTTGAAAGGGGCGACTCTACTTTATTAAACAAATACAGACCTATTTCAAAGCTTTGTATTCTATAAAAACTTTTGGAAACTTTCATTAGAGAATAAATGACACAGTATCTACATAAATGTACATGTTCATAAACTCTTGTCTATCAACCAATCAGGGTTTGGTTTTAAAAAAAACAGCACCATTATGGCTGTTCTAAAAGTTTAAAATTATCTTGTGGGGTCCTTAGATGAAAACCACCACTGTGCCTGTCTCAAATACTGTGCTTTAGCTAATATTGTTGGGGGGAAATAGAAAACAGGTGTTTTGTCATTACTGGCAGTTTTCAACAGGCTATTCTCGCCATCATGATGCGCCTTTGTTTTTAAATGGTCATTTGTATCTGCAATTTCCACAGACAGACAGCTTCACTAAATTTGAAAACATTTATGAGGAATAATGCTTAAGTAAGAGTGACTGCACAAAAGTTACTCAATATAACTGTTTCTTATATCTTACATTTTCTGCAAAATTAGATGAACAGCCACCCAGGACCATGCAAGTATGTTTGTTTTTAATGGAAACCAAGGAGCAAAATAAACAACTGCCAAACCACTGTCTTCAACAATCACAAAAAAGGCAAATATCACATCCTAACAAAAATGTTGCCAAAACTGGGAGAACACTGAAAAAAATTCTACTCAGCATGTTGATGGATAGGGTTGGTCTCCGAGAGATTCAACGGTTCAGTCTTACTATGAAGTTGACACAGGTTTGAGCAGTAACAGGCTCTGTTCTCACACCGGAACTTAAAGGTCTATAATATCCGAGACAAAAGGAGAAAAAAAGAGCATCATGGTATATGGTACCCAATACCACATAAACAAATATGATTGAAACGAGAACATGCTGGGAAACTAATATGGAGTCTACTTACATGAAAGCACTGCGTTCGTTTCCCCTGACAGCCACCTGTGTCAAAAGAAGGTTATAAAGGTCAGATCAAAAGGTATGACCCCTGTGAGACACTCATTAAAAATTAATGATGTCGGGCTGGCGCCTATTATCCCCTTCCAGTAGTGTACTCGGTCCATTTTTATAGGGTGACAGTGGGCCTGCTGCTTGTCATGGTCAGTGGTGTTGTTGTAATGCTTGTGACATCATAAAACCGCCAGCTCATTAGAAGCAACTGAGAATCAATGTTCCATGTAATAGCCGCTCGTTTTAACATTCCAGGTAGCTGTTTGGTCACTGCAGGACGCTGTGGGTGGTATAGGTCTTAACATCTAGCATATACGTGAAAACTACTTTTGTGTAGATCCCATCCTGTCACCACGAATGTTGCTAAATGAATCACACACAGATTGTTTCATTGATCACATCTACAATGGATTCAAACAAGTGAATGCTAAATACATAGGCTACTCTAAAACTAAAAAAAAATATTTTATTTAACTATTTTTCAAAAGAAATGAATACTTTCATTTTAGAAAGGATGGATTAAATTGTTCAAAAGAGACAGCATAGACTTTGATAATGTTATGAAAGATTTCTATTTTCTATTTATCAAAGATTAAAAATAATATATATCATATATATTATAATATATAATACATATATTTAAATATATATAAAACTGTTTTCAACACTGATAATAAGAAATGATTATTGAGCACCAAATAAGCATATTAAACTATTATTTCACAATATTGCTGTTTTTCCTGTATTTTCAATCAAATAAATTTAGTTTTTTTTAAAGGTGCCATTCTGAATTTTTCAGTCACCTGCTTTTCTATAGTTTGTAAGAAATATTTTAAAATCAATTTCATCTCTGAAAAGTTTTACAATAAACAAACAATTCAAAATAATTGTTTTAATGTAACTCATCAAATATCCACACCCATAAAATATCAGAAGTATAGCTAATAGCATAGCAAATTGACCCTCTTGACCTTTTCTGTATTCAGCCTTACCTAGACCTCAACAAGTCGACTGAGACTGCCCTCTAGCGGAGCTTTATGAAATTATAAAATTAACTAGGATATGCAGCATCAACTGTAATATGCCTTCATATCTTACCAGACTATTCCAATCATAAAATGTTAAGATAAGTGAAAAAGAACACAAATCCTAGTAATGATAGGATTACCATCTTATGTAATAACACCATGATAAGGGATAGCGTAATTTCTACTTTCATTCAAAACCAATTTCTTAATCCTCATTACATAATCATATTTTTATTAAATTAAATGAACAGCCAATTACTTTATCAGCTAACCAAATATAATGCATAGTGACAGCCACGGGGGGGGGGGGATGGTTAATCTGGAAGAAAGAAAATACACCTACTCACATACAAAACACATGAAAGCTGTGATTCAGATGACTGCCATGCAAACATTGCTCAAGGCAGTGCAATGATGCCTCTGTGTCAGTGAATGAACAATCACCTCTCACTCTCTGTGCAGTAATGCAAGACATGACAGCCGAACGCCTCTCAACCCCGTCAAGCCTTTAGATCCGCGTACACCAGGGATAGAGTCATGCTGTGCTGACAGGCACATCAACAGACCAGGCAACAGCAGGTGATTGGCTGCAGTAAGGATGGGGAACTATGGGGGAATACTTCATCCTCAGAGCTTCCTACTTCCTGCTCAGTCATCTGAGGGCCTTGTGCATTACGAATAATTACATAGCAAAGCCAAACATTTATTCTGTTCTCTCAAAACAGATAAAGCAGATGTCAGATCCAGTAGAGAAGATGCCACATACTGTTAGGTCAAATGAGAGACTTTATCAGACAGTCTCCACATCAACTTCCTTTCTAAAAATGCATTATTGTTTCTTTCTGATAGTGACATTGCTTCTGACTCTGCTTCACGTGTGGCCACATCAAACCTGTCTTTCCTCACTTGTCTTTCTTACTTTTTCTGTAGCGCTGTAACTCATTCCTTCATTTAGGTTTCTTGCATGATAATTGGAGTTAATAATGATTAATTTCACAGGCCATAATAGTTCATTAAAATGTAATGTAAATAAAATGTAAATTAAGGCATGGATAAAAAGCATTAACAGTAACACTATATTAAGGTTAAATTCAATAACATTAGCTAATACATTTGGTATCATGACATAACAATGAACAATAATAACAGCATTTAACTAATAAAGGGTAATTCTAATTTATAAATATACACTACCATTCAAAAGTTTGAGGTCAGTGAGTGTTTTATTTTTATTTTATTTTTTACAAATGAAAACTTATTCAGCAAGGATGCATTAAATTAAAGTGTCAGACCGACGTTTATAATATTGCAAAAGATTTCTATTTCAAATAAAGGCTTTTCTTTTGAACTTGTTAATCAAAGAATCCTAAAAGAAATTATGACAGTTTACACAAAAACAACAGTACAATAATAAGAAATGCTCATTCACAGCATAGATTGATTTCTGAAGTATCATGACACTATAGCTACTGAAAAATCAGCTTTGCCATCACAGGATTAAAATATATTAAAATAGAATAATATTTCACATTATACTTTTTTCTGTATTTCTTATATATATATATATCCTAAACTGTTGAATGATAGTGTACTTTTAGTCTATCTATTGTTAATTCATGTTTGTTGATCATACAATAACTAATATATTAGTATGCAGAGATCAACAATAACCAAGACTACTAAATGCTGTAAAAGTATTGTTCACGGTTAGTGCATGATACCTAACATATTACAAATTGAACCTAAAGTTTGAACAAAATACGTAAATTAAGGTAGAGATAAAAGAGCATTTATATCCAGTAGACAAATTTTCTGAAAAATTGGGAAACAATTTAGAAGACACTTCAATTATGAGAAATTGAAGATGTTTCCAAGGAGACAAACACCAAGGGCAGCGCCAATCTTATGATACTGTACTGACAGCGTGTCATTAACCGCACTAACTTTAACAAAGGGGTTAAGCTGTTTCACAGTAAATTGCACTGATCGTATCAGCTTTCCAGGGTGAGTAGACGGGCCTGACAGTGAGTGGTGGAGATGGGAGGGGAGCGGGGGTTTGACCTACCTGAATGGGTCTTACTGACATCAGCAGGTTTTTCAGATGGACCCCAGCGGTTGATGAAGAAAGCCCTTCAACTGACACCAGGTCTGCAGCCTTGCCCATCCTCTCCCCCCTCTTCCCGCTCTACCGCTCGTCTGTTTGCCAGGCACCAAGTGGGCACTGCCCATCTGGCCCTCTTCGACTATACCTCGCCCCTGAACAACAACCTGCAGCGAGCGCCAGGCGCACGCCGGGACGACCAATTTAGTTTGCCCTTCTGGCGTCTGCTGATGTTTCAATACGAATGAGATGCCTCAATGTTTTTTACTCTATTGACTAACAAAAGAATAGACCTTTGTGAGGTTAGATGCCATATTAAATGTTACACTAATGGAAATGAGGCTGTAAGGAACGGACATACAGTGTGGTCAATGGATCTTAAAGACCTTAGTCAGGGGGTAGGCGCCATATTGATTTTTTTTTAGGATGAAAACGACACTGTGTTTTTACAATGGCATGCACTGCATAAACAGGATTCATACACATTGTTACCACTAAATTTCCATGACTTTCCCGGGAAACATTCATGAGCCAATGTTCCATGAAAGTCTATGTATAAATGTAAAATAATAAAAATCCATGTTCAAATGTATCATAATCATAGCATTACTAAAATTAATAACTATTAATGCTATTTGTTTGCTTGCTATTTGTTTTAATCATAAGTATAAGCTGTGCCAGATGTTACTCCACGGAAACGTCACGTGACTGATTGCCCGAGTGCTAAGTATTGTAACTTGTTTAACCAATATTATCATTTAAACAAACTATTTTACAGATATTTGTGAACAAATTTCCATGACTTTTCCAAAACGATCTGGGTTTATTTATTTTTCCAAAACTTTTCCGGACCTGAAAATTGCTATCTTAAAATTCCATGACTTTTCCAGGTTTTTCATTACCGTGCGTTAGGTCACATGTCATTTTCAAAACTCACAACTTTCAAAACTGTTTTGAGTTTTTGTTTACTGAGAGTTTTTTTTGTAAGATGTTTCATTAGACAGTTGGCATGTTGATGAACAACAGTATCCACTGCACATGCTGTACTTTCACAGCCACTTGTCTTAGGTCACCAAGACATCTAAATTTTTTAAACAATTCTTTCCAGATTTTTTGGAAAGACAATTTTTATGTTTTGTCACACACACAATCCAAAATAACTATCACTGGCATCTAATTAAATATGGCATCTACCCTGATAAAAGGTGCTGCAAAATCCAGTTATTGCAATAGGAATCCACACAAAAGAGTGCAAAAATTATGTTCAGCAAGTGTTCAGTTGAAAAAACAGAGCAAACTGTTTGGTTTGAGTGTGACTTCTGGGCTTTACGTATCAATAAACTATCAAAAATGGACAATTGACCTCTTTGGCCTGCAAGAAATTGCCAAAATGTAGCAAATGTGACTGCACCTTAAGGTTGAAATTCCCCTAAAACACCAGATTAAGTTCCACAGGCGTGGTTAACAGAAATAAAGAAAATGAGCCAGAAGGACGAAGAATAAAGTGTAGCACTCGCCCACGTTTACAACAGGATAAGGGCAGAGACATATTTACCTTGTCATGGGGCTGGTTAGGGCCAGATCCTGTCATCTCATTGGGATGGTTTAGCTTAAGCCCGTATTGCAGAAATGAAGGTGGAGATGAATCAGGCACACTGAAGGTGACAATTCTGGCCTTTGTTTCAGTCACAGCTTTAGTCTCTTCACTCATCTGTGAAGAGAGATCAGAACTTGTACTCCCATTTATAGTCTACAACAACAACAACAACAACAACAAAAGAATAGGAATGTTAAAAAAGGATGGGGTCACATGCATCAAATACATCTGTCTTAAACTTGACATTTTCATTTTGTTTTGAGTGAAATGTTAAAGATAAGGTATGGCAATAATACTATGCCTGTCTCATTCTTTTCTTATCTAAAGTTTTATTCTGATAGAAAAAGAAACAAAAACAGACTAAACTACGTAATGTGCACTTAACATTACACTTGACTAAAACTATATAAAAACGCATTTAAGAGGAAATTCAACATTTCTGAAATAAACAATTAGATAAATGCACTTAGTATTAATCTCTTTCTCTCTTATTAACCTCTTTTTCATCACTAATGGTGGAATGCAGGCCTAAGGATGGATTTGAACTCTCAGTGTATTTTTAGTCCACTTCCACGTGTCTTCCTGACCTTCCCATGCTGCATCCACCTTCCTGTCATCCTGCCGAGTGTCCCACCTCCCACCTCAGAGCTTAATGAGCATAAACAAATCAGGATTCCCTGCGACTCTCTCTGCTTCAAGTTCCGCACCTCTCTCGGCTGGCTGGGCCTCAATGTCACACCTGACCACTACACTGCTGTGAAAGCAGTGGGCATTCCCAGGCCTACAGTCAAAACAACTGGCCTACAGTGATGTACAACAATGGAACTCCCACAGACTATGTTATGATGTTAGACAGAGCATCACAACATTTCCTGCAGGACAACAGACCTGGACATAATTGATTTTTCCCACATGGTCTATGAGACAGTCTGTGGTATTATCAGACAATGTATTAGGGTTGTCAATATATAAACACAAACTAAACTAAAAAAAAAAAAGTATAAATAATTTGAATAATTAGACCAACTACTACTGCCAAACAACACCTACTGAGAGAAGCCAACACAGAATGTGTAAACAGACGCCTACACAAGACACATTTAACAACATTTCGATTAAGCACAACAGAATGGAACAAAATGCAAGGTTCTCGTAATTAACTATGAACTATTAACTTTATTGCCTCTATAATGTAATGTCTTTGAATTATTTCAATTTGGGGGCAAATATTTTTTTCCTAAGCAAATATTGATATATGCAATTAATTTAATTAATTGCCATATTATGCAATTAATTTGATTACAAAAAAAAATCACTCTTTATAAAAAAAAATCTTACTGACCACAAACTCCTGAACCGTAGTTTATTCATGCAATACAAACTGTATAATGCAAAACAGTTTAAGTAGCCAAGGTTAGCGCCACCAAATGGTGTGAACTAAAGGACAAAACTTGTTGCCATATGCATTTTCATCCCCAGTGTTAATCCATACAAACACATAGCTTCTTTATATTGTTTTAGCTGATTTGGGTGGGATATATTAATCAATGAAACCACTTTTGAGCCAAGGAGTTCAGCAGGTTTCAAAGTTGGATATTTAAGTTCAAAGCTGAAGTTTAAGGGGGCAGTTTGAGTTGAATGACCAATAGAGGAGAGAAGAGTGGCACATCAGTGAGAAATGCAAATGGTTAGAAGTTCCACTGTACAGAGGTTTTCATCCAAAACAATTATAATTCAAAATGTATGAGGACCAGTGAAATTAGACATTATTGGCCAGTAAATTCACTGATACTTAGTTAAAGGGGTTTACTGCTCTGGAAACCCCTGTTTTGATGCATTGAGAGTTAATACGACTTTAGACCATATTATGCTATAAACATGTCCCAAGGACATCCCGAATCAAAGAAGCACAACCTGACGCAGTGAAACAGCGCTATCTGTATTCCGCTGTTCTCAGCACAGTGTAAAGTGATTAATCCCCCTCCATAGAAATCACAGCCCTCCATTACACCAATCACAGACTAAGCAGTATTATCCCGGGGTGACAACACTTGACAAATTCCCCACTCGCCTTCACTCCTGCTTTGTGTTCCCTGTTGGCACGCCTGCTATTATTCCTGATGAAAAATTAATTTCCCTTATCTGTGGCTAAGCTCTTCAATCCAAATCCGCCATACTAGCAACTCTCTATTTACAGGTATTAAGAGAATGTGCCCACACACACACACACACACACACACATTTAATGCCAGCAAACACAGACCAAAGATTAATTGAACGTCTTCAGGGGGTGACATCCAATTCTGAACACCTGAAAGATACTTGATACTGAAGAGAGGGAGAGAGATAACATTGTCAGCGCGGATGAGACTGACAGCGGAACAATGTCCCTGGGTAGCATCTTGCTGATCTGTCTTTCAGCAGGCCCGCACCACTCTGTCAAATGCAACCTCATCGATTCGGCTGTCCGCAGATATTTCTCCGCAAAGAACCCCCCTCCCCCCTCACCACCACAACCTCTATTAAGACTGACACCCTGTTATCTTCATCGGCCTCCAAAGCTCGCGTGCCTCTCGTCTCAGGACAGGTTATGGAAAGGAAAGAAGGGAGAAAAAGGGCTGCTACACAGGAAAGACAGAGATGACAGGAGAACCTTGTGTGATGTTGCATGGGGAAGATTGAATTCATATATTTTTACCTCTATATTTATGTGCATATTACCATACAATAATATATGGGCATACAATTTATGTGGAAATGGCACAAATTTATTAACAAAAAATAGTGATCAAACTGGAAGAGGAGGAGAATGATTATTTCAATACTTAATATAATATATAAAATGTATTTTATTTTATGTCTTAATTCAGTTTAGAAATTAAGTATTTTATTTAATTCACTGAACATGTAAACATGTTTAATATTTGTTGCTTGCAAAAATTAACTTAAAAATAATTAACTTTACATAACAGCCATTTATGCTTTTGTTACAGAAATGCTTGATATTCAGTACAGCATGATAAGCTAAATAAAAATTATTAGACTACAGCAATAAAAACAGCATATATTAATTATAATAATAATCACATTAAAATATAAACATATGCATGGTAAATTATTGTTGTTAACAACTAAAAAAGTAACAATATCATCATTATCATCATCAAAACATTCATAATGCATACTTTTTGTGGTTTAATGCGGTAAATCAGACACTGATTACTGATTAAATCAGTAATCAGACACTTCAAAATAAACTGTATTGTAACAGCCTATAATAAAGCCAATATCTGTAAATCTCGAATCATGTCACAGCACTTGTGAGAGTTATTTGAGATTTTGAAAACTTAATTCCTAAGTAGCAGTTGGTTATATGTGGTAATTCATGTGGAAGTACAGTACTTACACCTGGGCTGAAGTGTTTGACCACTGTAATTTTGGTGGGAACAGGCCCCTCAGAAGTTCTCTGCTCCAATATCCTCTTGCCTCTTTGCTGAACTACCTGCGGATCTGCTGCATGGGCCTCGTCATTACTGTACTGTTGGTTCATCTGATTTGGGATTTGCCTCATCCCCTGTAACATCACCCTGTCTGTGCCCCGCTGATGAGGCTGATTATGCTGCATCTCTGCTGCACGGCCTGGTGGATTCCCTCGAGCTGGTGGAGCTTGTTGCCATGGCGGCTGAAGTGCGGGTGCTAAAAGCTGGTACTGGTGCTGCTGTGGAGGCAGAGACTGGAATATCGGTTGGCGCTCCGGAACGAGACAGCGAGGGGGATTATGGAAGGGCTGCTGGTGCGAAACCTTTCGAGGGCAAGAATTCAAGATGCACGGCTGTTTCTGTTGATTTTGGTTGTTGTTCCAGTGTCCAGTGGAACTATCAGTTTGGAAGCGCTCCAGAAGCAGATGCTTCTTGTTTATGGCCCGCAAAGATCGCATCCATTCCTTATGTTTGATAACCTGCTCCCTCAGTCGCATCTGCTTCTGCAGCCGCTGCCTGTAGAACACATCATGCTGAGGAAAACAAAACAGACCAGTTAAGCAAATAAACAGCTCAATGCTATAATCACAGCAAGCTTAAACATTTATTAGTTCATTTTTTTTATAATGAACACTTCATTAAAAAGAAAATCATTATAAAATGTAACTGCTCTTGTGTTCTGTTATTGCTTGAGGCGCAGACATTCTGCTAAATGTAATTAAAGCATTTTTTCAAACAAAAATCCTTGCTGATATTGGCAAATGTCTGCTGTCTGAACATGACTGAAGGAGGAGAATGCAGATAGAAGCTGGACTGATTGATTTTCAGAGCAAGGCTTTGAAACAGCCCTGACAGCGGCTATTGATTTCCTCCTGACTGCATTGTTAGAGGTAATAATTGCTCTAATGAACAGCTTTCACACAGACTGCCTGACCTTGAGCATGGGGGTGAAAGGCTCTATTACCACACACGTATATCAAAGTCCAGAGAAAATGAGAGTGAGACTCCTAGCCTTCAAACCATTGATTCAAAAACTGTGAAATGATGCTAAACAGTACAACACAGCTAATGTCTTATTCAACAGGGTTTTCATTTAATAAAGTTGTGAAAGTCACAAACATCACACTGACCTCTTTGTTGTTTGTCATGTTTAGAAGCTTTGCGGGACGTTTTTGAGTAGCTGGAGGAGTTTGGAGCTTCACCTTGACCTTCTGACCCACATTTCTTCCCACCATCCCTGGTGCTGGTGGAGTTTTGGCAGATATCTTAGACTTGGCACTTGCTGGCTGCCTTGCAGCAATGGGCATCCCCCTGGCAACAGCCATTGGCTTGGCACTCTGCACCATCCTGGCAACAGCTCTTACCAGCACAGCAGGTTTCTGAGTAGGATGGAGGCTGTTATTAGAGATGGACATGTGCTGCAGTTGGTAATAAAAGCTCAGCCAGTGAGGCTTGCTGGATTAGTAAAGTTATATCAATATTTTACATGTAGAGAAACGATGAGTGAATAAATGGGAAGAGGACCTTTTCCAAATAAATATACATCTTAGAAGCACACTACAGTTCAAAAGTTTGGGCTCAGAATGCATTAAAATGATCAAAGTGTCATTAAAGACATTTATAATGTGAGAAAATATTTCCATCTCAAATAAATGGTGTTCATTTGAATGTTCTATTCATCAAAGAATCCTGCAGAAAATTTCTCAGTTTCTACAAAGAAATTATGCAGTACAAATGTTTTTAACATTGATAATAATAAGAAATGTTTTTTGAACACAAAATCAGCATATTAGAATGGTTTGTGAAGGATCATGTGACTCTAAAGACTGAAATAATCGATGTGCTTTGAACAGATTACCTTTAAAATAATAATACATAAATATACATTTTATACTTTACAATATTTCTGTTTTTACTGTATTTTGTTACAAATAAATTATGACCCCAAACTTAACAGTAGTGCCAAATAGATCAAAAACTATATTCTTTACAGAATCTCTTACTAACTATCTTATCTTAGTCAAGCAGCATTAAACTCAAATTTGTAGTCATAATGCTTTATACAACTAACTAAAATTTAAACTAAATAAGTTTCAGCTTTAAACAATACAATTTCCTGGCAGGCTGGCACTATATTTGCTTTGTGATTGGCCACACTGAGGATGTTTTTTCCTTGACAGACAGGCAGAGGAAGAGTTTAAGACAAAGGGCATAGTACTTCCAATCTAAGAGCTGTTGGTTAATGACCTTTGAATTGAATAACGGCATACTTTGACAAAGAAACTTGATTAAAATGAAAATAAAATCTGTAAAATTAGCTACAAGACTCAATGTGAGAATCAACACGTATAAATAAAATATTAAATAAACATGGCCAGCTCCACAACTCAATGGAGTACAAATAAATAAAGATTCAAGGATGACAAATAATACTGGGGCCATCTTAAAAGTGTATGTATAGATAAGTTTAAGAAAAAAGCCAACAGAAAGCAAAATGTAATGACCTTGATGTAGAAATGATCCAGCTCAGCCTCAGCCTCATGAAGCCAAACTGGAAAGAGAGTAATTCCCCAAAACTGCCTAAAAACACTAGAGGGCAGCGTAGCCTATGGGTCCATCTGTCCATAAGAACCAAACAGGCTTACCCTGATTCATCCAAATTTATACTTTTAAGTGCATTCATGTATTTAGAGTAGACATAAAAATGTGTATATTAGCAGGGGTTTTTAGTTGCCATTTTTGACACAAAACAAATTCAAACTTATGGTGCATGTATAAGCACCACAGCTTAATAAGTGGAAGTAATGTGAACTAACCTCTAGGCCACAGCTCCAACAAAACTTATAACCAGGGCAAATAGGCACTTCGTATTTAATTATGGGAAGTACACTACACCTAGAGATAAAGTCAATGATCTAAAGGGTATTTATGGTGCAAAATACCTTAAGCATCACAAGAGGTTCACAAGATCTGTCAAATCACAATTGCCATAGTCGTCTCATAGATTGGAGTGGTCATTATGCTACATCCTTTAATATTACCTGTGCTTGTGGTCCAGAGGGAGCAGAAAAGGGACAGCGAGACACAGCTGATGGATTTTTCAGGAGAGAGTAGTGGCCACGGTGGGGAGACCCAGGCTTTGAAAGATGCAAATCTGGACTGTGCCTCCAGGGGTCACTCTCATATCCTGGAGGATGAATGGAGCCCATGGGAGCAGGTCCAGTGAGGAGCGGATTAGTGTCCAAGACTGAAGCAGAGTGTTGTTGATCAAACATATGCTGTCCTGGGAACACTGGCTCTTTGAAGGAGGGGTGAAACAAAGACAAAAAAAGAGGGGAAGTGAACATGCGGGTGCCATATTGCCATATTTCCGCTGATCTAATGTGACATCTCTACTTCTGTTTCCACCTTGGGTGTCTGACTGCATACAGCAGGTGCTGAGGATGGAGCAAAGGTCAAAGAGGCAAATAGGAATTTCTATGTATCTATATATCCAATTCACATTCTGTGCTGCTTAATATTTTTGTGGAAACCATGATACTTTTTTAAGATTCTTTGTTGAATAGTACATTTAAAAGAACAACATTTATTTGAAATAGAAATATTTTGTAATATTATAAATGTCTTTGATACGTTTCATTAATTTAATGTGCCCTTGCTAAAACATTTTTTTTAATCATACTGACCCCAAACTTTTAAAAATTAGTATATACATTTAGGTTACAGGGTTCTAAAGTGCCCCAACTGTAAGAGCAGCAGGGTAACAGATGGTTCAGTTAGGGAAAAAAAAAGAGTGTGCACATCTAAGCATACACCTTCCGAGACCGGATGTGTTTGCTCAACCGTCTGGAGCACTGTATGCAGTTGGGATATGTGGTCTCACCAGGACTGCGACAGGGTCTGGTGAGTGTCTCCTCTGGGGCAGGCTGTCCCTTGCAGGAGTGTTTAAGATGACACCCAGAGGGTTGAGGAGAGAGACCCTCTTGCAAGTCAGATCCAACCTAGTACAGACAAACACCAACAACTGAGCACCAAAAAATACATATTCTGACATTTTATTCAAATAAACAATCCATGTAGACCACAGTGCATGAAAAAATAAATGACAGTAGTACATCACCATCTATAAATCTCTGGCATTTACTTTAAGACACTATGAAGAAAATAAAACAAAATTATTCTGCAGGTTTCTTTGTCATTTTATCACCTCTAAAGCAAATTAAGGAAATAAAGGATAAAATAAGAATTTATATTTAAAATAATGATTTTTTTTAAAAAAATATTATAAATAAATAAAATAGAGAAAATAGAGAAAATAAAAGTACATTTTTAATAAGAATTGTTATTTTTTAACAATTGAAAAGTTTGGGAACAGTATCATTTAAAAAAATAGATTCATTCTTTTATTTAAACAGGATGCATTAAATTGTTGAAAAGTGACCGTTTATATTGTATACAGTTTATAAAAGACATTTATAATGTTACAAAATATTTCTATTTGCAAATAAAATTCTGTCCTTTTGAACTTTCTATTTATCAAAGAATCATAATGATAAGAAATGTTTTTTTAGCACCAAATCAGCATTTAGACTGATTTCTAAGAGATCATGTGACATTGAAATAATGGTAAACGTCCTTTTATGTTTTTTTGTTGTTGTTGTTTTAGCAAGACAACATATACAATGATTGTCTTTAGTATGGTCACATTTAAGGAGAGATTTAAAATGTTAGAGGAAACTTTGCTGGCACCCTTGCCATTATGATTGCGCACATCTGACATAATTGCACCAAGCTTTTCAGGGGCATGATAACAATCATATTTCCTCAATATAAATCATATAAATCAAATTAATCCTTTCAAATAAAAGCTAACCAACCTGATTTCACCTTTATCCTCTTAAACATCCACCTCGGTTCTCAAATAAGCCCTTTTTCACTGTACTTCACATACAAAAATGCCACCCTTACCCGCGTTAATTACCTGATGCTATCGTTCTTAATCTACATTCTAAACCAGAATTGATTACTCCTTTTTTTCTCCTCTCCTTGGCCTGTGTGTGAATGAGATTCAAGCCAAGTCATCCTAAACAGAAAGTTAATCAGTAGCTCTATGCAACAGACTGTGGTTCAGAAATAACTGGCCATTGTGCACTTAATCAGTTCTCCACTCAAAAGGTCAGTTCCAGCCCCCCAGTAGGATTTAATTAAAAGCACTACACAAAAGCAAAAGCCGTTTGTATGAATTTGATAACCAAGCATGCTCTTTCAATGGCTAATCCTGCATTTACAGAGAGAGAGAGAGAGAGAGAGAGAGAGGGAGAGAGAGAGAGAGAGAGCGCAACGGAGCAGGAGGGAGAGGGAGAGATAGAGGCAGCCGAATCTCTCCAGGGTTGGAGCCAGGTGTGGATTGCACTGCATTCAATAACGGAGATGATTTAGAGGACAATGGGAGGATGTTTCATTAGAATCATGCTCTGCCTGTTGTCTTCCACTCACAGTATTAGAATTGCCATTGAAACCGCACCGATCGAGAGGGAAGACGGTCATGCCGCTGGGCCTCTTTCCTGAAGGAGAGATGCTGTTGTGGAATCAGAGAGTCATAAGAGGGATGTTTATATTCAGTGCACTCTAAATTAAAAAGTGCTGTAGGGCTACTGCTGAAGAAGGTCAAATGAGGGCAAAATTATTCACTTAAAAATAATTTTGGAATTTTCTGCATAATTTATTGCAGGATAGGTAACTATTTAATAATCTAAATATTATAATGCGAATTTTTTTATATATATATATATATATGCAGCCAAAATCAAAACGGAGCTGAATAGAAAGTGCATCATTTTCTAAACTGAACTTCTATGACCTGGATTATTTGTGATGCATTTTAACAAGACAGCGGTCTGATATTTTCCTTTTCACAAACAGCCATTTAAGGGACTTCTGACATCACTGAATTAAAAACTTGCGGGCAATCCACTGATCCATAGCAAAGAGCCTTTATCTGCCTCACTCACTATCAGAGCTGTCATTCAGCCAGTGCAAACAAACAGCAGCCAAACCATTCTCTGTTGCAATTAATGGAATTAATGAGATCTTTCACTGGAGGCAATTCATCCATTTCAATTCAATGGAATACTCAATGCAGTTGTAAAATGAAGTTTAAAATGATAGACAGGATTAATATTTAAGCACCTTTCTACAAAGAAAATATTCCGTACACACACACACGCACACACGCACACACACACACCACAGATGGGACCCTGCATGTACGATTAGGGTGTGATTGTATGATAATGGTATGATAATCGTGATTAATCAGATGCCCACTGGCAAATGGAAGTTTCCGGGGGGCATTTTGTCACCTGCATTCTAAACGGCATCACACCAAGCCGTGGCCCGACGACACTGCTGATTGGTTTAGGCGGAGTTGCTCTATGAAGTGCAGCACTTGATTGAGATTCACATTTGTGAGTGGAAAAATACACACCACCACATCATGGGCACACAGAACACATGAACATAACCGGCTTGGAAAACAATTTTTGAAGAACAGACAAGTGTGCTTGGTCAAACACAAACACCCAGACCTTGCAGCTAGAAACAGATGATAATTTTCTCCTTTTCTAAAAACAAATCAGCCTGTGCAATCATGTCAAATGTGCACATTTATGAAACCATTTGTAAGGAGGCACGACCAATTTCTTGACATCTAATGTGTAAAACTAATTTGAAGATATTTAGGAATGATATTTTGACATATTATAATGAATAAGACTTCAACTGAAAAGAAATGTTGATGCTGGGGCATATGTACCAACCCCGTGACCTCACATCCTATTGAGCATTAAGTCCCCCTCCTCCCTAGAATTGAAATAAACATGTGCCTAAAGCCCATATCAAACCTTTCCAGTTGCACAAGGACGTCTATCAGTGTTTACAGATTCAACTCAAACAGTGTTTAGCCAGGGCACTCATGATTAATAGCAGTAGAAAACATATACACAGCACTGTCTGTGAGCACAGACACACACACACACACACACTGAGCGAGCAGCTGCTACTCCCTTGGATGCTCAAGGGAACCACAGCAGGCCGGGCAAAGCTTTGTATTGACATCAAGGGCACTGCAATAGAAAAGGATAATGCCTATTTGACACTGACTTCGGTACAGACACCTTAACTTCCATTAAAGACAGGAAATGGACTTATAAGCTATTAAATAACATTACAATGAATAAGGAGCTTTGCAGTTTAATAAACAAGAAATCAGTTATTTACTGTAATGACTAGAATATTTAAGAATATATTATTATTATTATTATTATTAAAATATATAATGTAATCTGGAATTGTATTATTATTGACAATAATAAAAATAATACATATTTTAACATTATTATTATTATTATTAATAATGTATTTGGGAATTTGTATTATTGACAAAAAAAATAACAATAATGATTTATATTTATTATAATAATAATGAATTATTATTACTATTATTATTAAAGTATGATGTATTCTGGAATGTTATTGCTGATAAACCACAACAACTCATTAAAATATTTAAAAATAGCATTATTATTATCAATAATAACAATAATATAAACATATATATTGTATTAATAATAATGTCAATTTATTTATTAAACTGCATTATTAATATTAATATTATTAATACCCCTAATTTAGAAAAAGTCAATAAATGTTGAGACGAAATGGCAAACCAAATATCTAAACCCACAGCAATATTTATCAGCTCATTATTCCATTCACAGCAATAACAGCTTGATGAAATGAAAGTACATTTGCGAAGCCCTCAGGCAGAAAGCGGCTGCAGGCCTGAGACTGACCTTGCCAAAAGAGGGCTCTTCTGGTCCTGGGGAAGGTGCCGATTGGCTCGAAGTGTTGTGGGGGCTCAGAAAGAGAGAGAGCTAGGGTGTGACTCAGGGCTCTGAAGGGTTTGGTCTGTGGGTGGAACGTACTTGCCCGAGGGGTGCGAACAGGAGCAAAAAGACCACGTTTGATCACATCTTCTAAAAGCAGTGTTTAATGATACTGTATACCTGTTACAATAGGGTCAGAGCTATATGATGTTCTTCGTTGAGAGATGACTTTATCAAATGTGATATCATTTGAATAAAGCCGGGCAATTCAGGACTTTACTCCAACGACGCCAGCAGACAATAGGGCTGCCACTCGTGCTGCAGAGAGAGGAAGGAGGGGCTGTGATACCTCGCCTCCGCCTGTCTGTGTCTATTAATGCCATGATCACAGATTACCGTGACTTCAGGATAGAAAGAGCAGGCGCTGAGAGGAACATGGAAAGAGAGACAGAAAGGTAAAGAAAAGGAAAGACAAAGAGAGGGCCTTAATACTTAAAACCTCTGGTGTGAGCAACCACCTGAAACATTTTTACGGACAAATACAAATGTGTGAGAGGGGAATTGCGCAAAGAGCAACAGACAAAAAAATGAACAGAGGATTATTCAAAAAATAGATTCATTTATACTAATCATACACTTCGTATTTATATTTTTTATCATTCAAATGATATTTCATAAATTTCTGTGACTTAACTTTTTCTAAATAAAATAAAAACAAAAACAAATGCAAAATTTTAAAAACTGCCGTTTACTACATTTTACATGAAAGAAATTTGAAGATAAATCTCTGTCCATTTAATATGCATGATGTTAATGTAACAATATTTATAAGGCAATCTCAAAAGGCAACCTTGTAAGATATAAAATCAGCATCAGGTGTGTCGTTTTGAGACACTATAGAGGAGTTTACGTTAGAGCGAATGAAGACATCTGCAACTCCAGTCAGCTTTTTGCAGATGACATAATGCTAATGTGGAGCTATGCATAATTTACACTCACTCTACTCACTCCTGACATGTTAAATGAGCAGTTTCAGCCGATCCGACACCAGCAACGCTTCATTCAGAATTCGTCATGGAGTCAAGAGGAAGAGGGAGAGGTTTCTCTTCATCATCAATTAAACAATTAGAGGAACATGTTTAGAACAATACCGCAGCGCTATCAGAATGTGCAACCACTGTCTTTTGTATTAATTAAATATTATATAGGGCTTTACAGCAATCGTCTAATGCAAAAGATGTTTTTACCACATGAGAGATGCTAAATCCAAAGCAAAACACAAAGCTAATTTCGCATGATTGACTCAAAGTGGAAAACTGCCAAGTTATTTTGCATAATCCAAATATCAACAACAGTAAGAGGAGCAACAACCCTTGATGATTGAAATAATTTCAGAAAGCAAACTCACCAAGCTCACAAACTCGCATGACAAAAAGACCAAAACATTTTTTTCATCTATAAATGCCTACTACATACACACGCTCATTCTTGCAGTTGCATGATCACAATTACATGTAAGTTAATACATGCAAATAGTTGGCAGGATAAGCATTTTATGTTTAATAAATTCATAAATTCCCATTGAGTGCTGGACCGCTGGGACTGGGGGTGTGTTGATTATGTTAGTATGGAGTGTGTATCAATCCCCCATACTCTTGTCTGTCTATTAACCCCAAGGTCTTTCATTCCAAAGCAGAAGATCCCTGTTTACCAAAGCAGCCCTGCTTCAAGTCGATCGGTTCCACCCTGCACTATTCTCAAATAACCACAAAAAACATGAAGAAAAATAACCTATAGAAGACATCCGGATGTGAAGTAGATTGCTGCTGCCATAAAATGACCGGTGACAAAACTGTACATAAACTGCTGAAGAACAGCACTGAAAACCTGAGCCATTGCCACACTAACGGTCAGCAATGGCGGTTGTGAAATCTATACAACAAGCATCATATCGAACCCTCCATTTTAACCTGTCTTCCTCTCAACAGGCTATGAATCAGCAATTATTTCCTTCACACTATGTGTCACAATCAATTTCACTGCTCTGCGTAACAGAATGGTTTCGGGTGACATCTCCAATCAGTAGGTAGGGAGCACATCCTTTTAATGGAAATAGGGTGCTGCACAGGGTCATAACTTCTGACAAAATGCAAATTACATTTGTAACATAAACTGAAATGTCAATTGAGCTTTGCTAGAGCTGCCCCTAAGGTTTTTATACTTGGAAATGTACAGAGCATGGTGTGCACTAGATCAAGAGTGAAATGGTTGTTTTAAAACCATTTATTCATTTTCTGTTTCCTACATCTGAAAGTTGTAAAGGTTAGCTTCTCTTTATCGCTTCCAAAATGACAACACTGAGTTTTTTTTTACAGTTTTGGACAACAAAGCACTCAAACAGAAAAAAAAAAGCAAATTAAGCCCTTCATTTTTTCTTTTTTACAAAATAATAACAAAATTAACAGGAAACAACATGATTTTCCATGGGATTACCTTACTCTGTAAAGCTAGAATAGCACATGACCAAGCATTAAAGAAAACTGCTGAATAAGCTCCAGAGCTAAAATGATGTCAGCTTGCATATCAAAACTGAGAAGTGACCAGAGTGCCGATGGGAATCCCAGCCCCCACAAGCACAACCCCTTCTTAACTTAAAAAAAAAAAAAGCCCCCGGTCCCTTTTGTGTCCCTACTCCTGGCACAAACAATGCAGCTCAGAGCCACAATTGGAGGCTAACACTCAGTGCACAGAGACTGTAAACCTAACAGCAGACACCATCTGTACTGCAGGTGTATATTTATGTTTACAGTCTAGGCTAACAGCCTCTTGCTATTACATAGAGCGGTAGGTCAAAGGTGACAGACGGATCCAATTAGCTGAAGATTTAAGATATCAGCATCTGTTTAGCAAACTAAATGGTTAGGCTGGCAGATGACAAGATGGATACCAAGTTTCTGTATCCTACAAGGAAACTGTTAGCATATCCAAAAATTCATTTTTGGTTTGTTACAACAGTGGACTTGGACTTTATACTGCCAAAAGCCCAAAAGTTATTGGTTGTCAATATCATAACAGAAATACCTTATTTACCCTAAGGGTGTAGGCCTACTCGAGACCCATTACTAATGAAAGTGTCAGCTAATATGGGGTTACAAAGATAAAGTAAGCAGTATTTCATGTGATGCTCAATATGGTGGCCACCGCAATTTCATTAGGTTTAAACTTTATTAAGTAAGTGGATACATTACTTTGCATCTTTAACATACAGATCTCAAGTGTGAAATACAATCCTTTGCAAAAAATGGCCTGTTTTGTATTTTAATATATTTAAAATGTAATGTATCCCTATGATGACAAAACTGAATTTACAGCATCATTACTCATTACTAGTTTTCAGTGTCACATGATCTTTCACGAACACGAATCAATCTGATATGCTGATCTTATTTTATTACTGACTGTTTGCTTTTCTTAATTTATGAAATGTATATTGGTTAGTGTGATATCAAAATTGGAATCAAGAATTGTGAAATTTCACTGGTATCTGAAATTTGGTGTCATAACATTATTTATTAAGGTTACATGGGTCAAGCACAATGAAAACAATAACTATTTTAACTTCATTAATGTATTACTTTTTTGCGGTGGGTCCAGTGAAAATTTTGGCAGGGCAAGTAGAAATCTGAACCACTGGCCCTTCGGATATAGTAAATAAAATCCTTAGCATTGAGCCCTAATGTGTAAACTGGACAAAACCATCCATCTTTAATCCATCTTTAAGTTGGCCTGCTGATAGTCACTGTAGTCACCAATGTCCTGCTAAAAACACATAACAGTGTTTCATCACAGCGTTTATGTTTTATTGATCAATCATCTGAACATCTAATCAGCTGACATTTGGATAGAGCTGTCCCTGTATCTGATTAACATATTCAAAAGCATTACCATTGAATTACTCTGGGTTATCTAGTGACAGCTTATTTGACCTTATTTTGAATTGCTCTCAATCACTTATGAAAAGATTGTATCTCCTCCTACAATGAAAGGCAAGCCTTTATTCAGCAATGTCTAAGACGTCCTTGAAATAATGATACATTGACTTCACAAAACGTATCACACCATTATTAGGGATAATCTCTTTCTCTGGTGGACAGGAAAACAAGAGAAGAGTATCAGTTATATCCTCCATATTTAAGTCACACAGATATCTTTTAAAGGGTCAATAATCTTTTCACCTACACAGGACGTTATCAGATTTGGTTTACGGCTTGATAGAAGCCTATGCATTATCTGAGGCTGATAATTGGCGGGGAGTCTCTCCTACAACACAAAGAGTTCTTTTCCGCAGGGATGCGGGCCTCAAGGTCAGAGCTCAGTTCTGCCATGGAGACAACAGGGGGGCATTACCTTCCACCAAACAAGCTGTCAGCACTAACTTTGTCAGGGCACAGACAAATAAACTGCTAGAGAGTGATAATAGATCTAATTTCACCTCCCTGTCACTCCCTCCCTCCCTCAAGGGAGACGATTCCAAAGCACCGAAAGAGCTTAAGGAGGGGAAGGAAAAAAATAAAACGACAAACCAATACTATCTAAAGAGATAAAGGGGTAACTCACTTGAAATTCATCTCCAGAAGGAGCATTGATTTCGATGTCTAAAACTTCACCAGGGTCCACCTCTGTCTGCTCTTCTTTAGGACATATGGTTTGGTCTTCAGCAAGGTGTGGAGTTTCGCACACAAGGTAAGGCTTTGCAATCGCCTGCACTTTTGGTTTAGAAACAATTTCATCATGACATCTGAAAAGAAAATTCCACAATGTCAAATGTACCACAATGCAAATATAACTGTGTTCAAAAAAATGTATTGATACATGTCTATTTTAATGTAGTATTAAGATTATTGGCCATGTCAGGAAATCAGTATTCTCCAAGTACAGCATCGTAATTATTGTTTGGAAATTTGCCAGATGAAAAAAAAAAGAGCAAGATAAGGGCATTCTGAAACAACGTTCCCATTATGTGCAATGTGCTTAGACAGTGTTTGCTCTGAGCAGAGCTTAGTTGAAACAAAGGCTCTGGTGCGCATCAAAAATCAACCTTTATCCAACAGTTCACCTATAGACCAGGTTGCTACAGGAAGAGGAAAAGTTCACCCTACCTCATACTTTCATTCTCATCATCGCTACGCAAAAGGTCATCGTTCAGCTCTTCATCTGATGTATCCAAGAGACCCTGAGAAATACACCCTCAATTTAAGCATGTTCCAACCAACACTTAATGAGTCATTCATTTGAAAATGGAAGCTGTTGAACTAACGAGAACTTATCCAACTTCTGTAATGTAGACAAATCTTATTATATTGGTTTACCAATATATTTTGAGGTACTATTACACATTTAAACAGTACTGTGTGACATTAGTATTTTCACACAAAACATGTTTTAAGGTGCAGTAAGCAATTTCTGGTAAAACGCTGTTGATGTTTGAAATCACCACAACAAACAAGCCCCTACCCAAAAGGATTACACCCATATGTTGATGCCTCCACCCCCACATTCACGAACACGCTATGCAACACAGGCAACGAGTCTATGGCGGGATCTGCTGTACCTGCCGCCCGAGGTTATGATGTCATCAATAAGTGAAAACAATTTGTGTTACTATGTTCATCCTTCCATCCCAAAAAACAAACACCGTTTTCATGAACAGCTCCCTACATAACACAATAGTCCAAGTAACTAATATATCACAATTGTGACAAGATTAAGGGATTATAGCAATCACTAAAATAAACATATTTTAGGTAATGTTGTCTTACTTTGGACTTTCAGACATACTTTGGGAGCCGTTGTTTGAAACAGGCAGTGGAGGAGGTTTAGACATTCCAGGCTTATAAGAATAATGCAAATGAACAAACAAGCGAAGATGACACACAAGTATATATTCAAGCAAAAGACAGCCTATCTTAGTTCTGTGAAACACAGCAAAACCAACGTTACTCACGTATTGAGAAGAAATAAAGTAACATTGACGTCCGTTTTCAGGCCTTCACGCACCTTAGGCTCAAGCTTCTCCGATATTAGCGCAGGTCCTACCTCTTGCATAACCCATCTTTTTAAAATTGCATTCCCCTGGCCATTTCCTATTTTGTATTTTCACTGCCATCTCTCTCTTTCTGTAGTCGTTCTAATGTCTGTCTTGTGCACTTAGCTCTCTCTGCTCTCCCATCATGAGTGTATTGGGGGTGCTTACTGCTTACCCCTTACTTCTTCATGTAATTACAGACAGACTCGATGATGGTGAGATCAAATCTCCACGTGGAGTGCCGGCTGTTGTCACAGACACTTTGTGCATACAAAAATCTCACTGAATTATTACAATTATTAGCAAAATGATACATACTGTCAAATAATCAAATTGAATGCTTATTGGCATTTGTAAATAGATCTCACATCTGTGGAATACAGCATGCTCAGAACGTTAATAATCTAAAGCAGGGGTAGGCAACGTCGGTCCTGGAGTGCCGCTGCCCTGAAGAGTTTAGCTCCAACCCTAATCAAACTAATCAATGTCTTCAGGATTACTAAGGCTACAGGCTTTTTTAGCATGGTTGGAGGAGCTAAACTCTACAGGACAGCCTGCACTTCAGGACCGACGTTGCCCATCCCTGATCAAAAGTATATATTTTTAAGCCCAACACGGAAGATAAATGCCAAAGAAAAGATTCCGTTCTCAATGTGTACAAGAAAAATATTGATGCACTAAAAAGCTTTATTCAGCTAGTCTTCTCAGTTATTAAAGCGATGTGAAGACTTTGCAGTTCCATTCACTTAAGATCTGGTCAATCCTCAAGAGACCTCAAACCTGTCACAGTTGAGGCTATTTCAGTAGTAGGGTCCCTTTATCCGCAGAACACCTTGTATTTGTGCCGTAGGACACATTTAGCAGATAATATACCATTAGCTGCAAAAAATAGGACAGCTGGCCCTGTGAAGAAACCACCTGTCACAATCCTGAGGCAAAATGTGACACCATCACCTGAGACCTGGCAGATATGTACTGCGGTTTATCAGCATGTCATACTGTGCTCTAAGAATGCAATCACTTCACATGATCTTCAAGACAAGATTCAGTGATCTAAGTGTAAGACAGCAGACTTAAATCTATTCAAATAAGCAGTGTTCTGGATGTAGGGTAAGCACTCACTTGTTTGGATGTCAGCCAGTCATCCACAAGAACACCTTCTTCTGAATCACTTTTAAAGTCAAGAAAATACAACAAGACCAAAGAGCCATTTAGAAACATATTAATCTTGCTGTCAACTATTCAGCCATATTCAGAAATAAACGAGTTTTACCCAAAAAGAACAATTAAACACTTTGAAATTGATCAAATGTGCAGGCTAAATGCTCGACCATATTAATGTTTATATGGCAATGAATATAAATAGTCTTGTAAATTGTAGTAGACATGAAAGAGTTAATGTTTTTGATTGTCACGTGATCATGGCGGGGGATCATGGGATTACGTAGGAATGTGAATATTAGTCACCTGTTCACTGATTAAGTTAGGTGAGAGGGGGTGATGTATTCTTTGTTGACCACTAAACTTTGTACCATCAAGAAACATCAGCCAGCAATAAAGAATTGCTAGTAAAAGATCATTTGCCTCATCGATGTTGTATTTATGCGTCAAAAGTGCATAAGTCCCTGTCTTAGTCTCTCAGCGGTATCATCATTTGGATTCAGTAGCCGCTATATAAATAATACTAGACATTTTTATTTCTAGATATCCAAGCTGTAATGAATAACTAATGGCTAACACACAGTCCATTAGGGAATGCCCGTTGAACTCAAAATTAATTAATAGCAGCATTAGCCTACCTGTTCATATCTGGAACTTGATACTTCCTTCTGAATGACCTCTCTATGCCAGGTTTGTCATAGCCATCATTGTTCTCTGTGAAGAGAATAAATCATTTTTTTTGTGTGTTTGAGTTCCGTGGCACACCAAGAGTGGTTTTAATACAAGAAAATGTAGCCTACCGTGCAATGCAGGAATAGGCCTAATAATGCCTTTCTGCACACATAATACGGTCTATTTCAGAAATATATAATAAGCCCTAAATGTTTAGGAAAACAAAAACGTTAGCTGTGAAATGATACACGCGGCACAGAAATGTTTCGTTGCGCATGCGCACTTGCGCAGTACTCGTTTTTTTTTAAATCCCGTTTTTGTTCCAGTTAATGTTTTGAACGTTGCAGTTTACTTATTTATTGTTTGTTTATTTGTCAGTCAGTTGAAAGTGTCAAGACACATGGAAGAGCAATGATCAGCACTTACGTGATTAACGACTCGAGCACCGTGAACCTCTACGAAACCTTGTACGTTAGTAATAATTATATAGTGTAAAGAACCCAATGACAATTTGCCTACCTTGAGTATTTTCCATAATAAATGATACACAGCCTGTCTGACCTGATGTACACTAAAGGTTTCAAATGTGAAAAGTTATGAAAAAGGGATTGTGGGTAAAAAATTTAAACTACAACTTTTGAAAACACACATTTAAAATTGTGTGTGTGTGTGTGTGTGTGTGTGTGTGTGTGTGTGTGTGTGTGTGTGTGTGTGTGTGTGTGTGTGTGTGTGTGTGTGTGTGTGTACTGGTCTTTAATATACTTTAAAATATTACAGAAAAATATTAATAATATTAATATTATATTAAAAATTAAAATTATATTACAAATATTAATTTATACTAATAAAATATGAATTAAAAAATATAAAATAAATATAATACTTTTAAAGTTAAAGACTGAAGACGTCACATGATCCTTCAGAAATCATTATAATATGCTGATTTGATTATGTTGGAAACAGTTGTGTTGCTTAATTATTTTAGTTTTTGGAAACTGTAATACTTTTTTAGGTTTCAATTATGAATAAAAAGTTAAAAAGAACAGCATTTTTTTGAAATAGAAATATTTTCTAACAATATAAATCTTTACTAACACTTTTTATCAATTTAACACATCCTTGGTGAATAAAAGTATTAATTTCTTTTATTTTTTTTAAAGAAAGAAGAATGTCTGACCCCAAACTTTTGAACGCTAGTGTAGGCTATATTGTTAAAAAAGATTGATATTGTTAAAAAAGATTTATATTTTAAATAAATGCTGTTCTTTTTCTTTTTTTCTTTAATATATCCTGAAAAAGTATCACAGGTTTTTAAAAAATATATTAAGCATCACAACTGTTTCCAAAATTGATAATAAATCTGCATAATCATTTTTTCCCTCTATTTTTGATCAAATAAATGCAGGCTTGATGAGCATAAAAGACTTATTTCAAAAACTAAAAATTAAAAATAATACTGTTTTAAAACTTTTGACCTAGAGTCAAATATATATATACATATAGGCTATAAATATATATATAGCCTATATATATATATATATATATATATATATATATATATATATATATATATATATATATATATATATATATATATTCATATATTATAAATATTCTGTGACTTTGTTCATCTATGCCATTGCCATGCAAATTTACATAAAACAAACTTTTTATAGTAGTTTTCACAAAATAGAAGGTATAAGTTACAACAATATTTGATTTAATTTATTAATTTATAGAAATCTGTTACCTTATTTACGACCTCCCATACAGATTAACCATGATCTTGTCCCTGTTTACCCAATAGAAAACAATAGTATATTTTGTTACTATTTTAGCACACTGCAATTGTTAATTAACTGCAACAAATGAAATATTTTGGGTAGTTTTTTTTTCTTTCTTTTTTTTTTACTGAAAACCGAATATTAGTTTCTTTCATGGAATTAGTCACATAACTGCAGGTACTAAAATTCCTGCCAATGCTTGATTGACACTTCACTAATGATAACTGGTCGAGTGGCGTCTGGGAGCTTTCACATCCGGGTATTTGATGTCTAGGCATTCTTTGCTCTCATTGGATAAAAGTCAGAATTCTGTGATTTCATTGGATGCCGCGGCTGTCAATTTTCATTGTGACCAGCAAGGATGCTGGTCGTGGCAGCAGGACAGACCGGCACGTAGATAGTTTTTGCTTTTTGTATAGGAAGAGGGTTTGTAATTCATTTTCAGACGGATTGTTAAGCTTTTGTGTAACGTTACGCTACCTCGTATCTAACTTGTACCCTAGTTCGCCTCAGTTTGTTCTTTTTTTCTGTAGCAACGAAAACTTTTACCATTACCTCCACTCACCTCTCGTTGTTCTCACGTCTCAGGTAAGACAGGAAACACTTAATCGACTGTTCATGTTTTTTTGATATAATGAATGTAAAATGACAGATTTGCCACTACCCTATCTAGTCCTAAATATGTAAGCCATTTTAGTTCTTTATTTTCGATTTTTATTTATTTTTTTTTTTTTTTTGGAGGAGCTGCTAATTTACTTTCACACACACATGAAACAGGTGCAGCTGTCAGAACACATGAACAGTTTTTGTGCACCATGTTTTACTCGGAGTTGTCAGAGCGCACTATTAAGATGACTCTAATTTAGATTAGTATCCTAAATCTTTTAAATGACAGAGGACCTATACTGTGATGAGTCACTGTTTTGGTTAGCAGCACAATAGTTTTAAAAAGGAAATTACGTAGTTGGACGAAAAAATAGTAGTGTTGATCAATTGGGGGCGCCAGTTCATTCAAAAATGATTTTTTTTAAAGATTGTAAAGTCAACTGATTTTAGAACTTCAAGACCAATATGCATAGAATAGCCTACCCCTTTAGAAACAATGTAAAAAAAACATTTTAAGGCTATAGCTTGAAAACTTAACATTTGAAATAATACAATGAGGTGGAGGTGTGTTATAGCATTAGCCTATAGCCTACGTTTTCTGGGTGTTCACTATTCCTACCATTACTAAAAAGGCTTGTGTATTTTTCAATTCTCTCTTTAGCGAGATGCCATACTTTTTCAGACTATTGTTATTCCCATTCAAAGAATTTAGTAGGCTAATGTTGTTGTCAGAGAAACTTGTTTGTTTAAAAAGATATGCCAAATGTGTACTCGTAATTGTGACATTTCATAGATTTGTTATCCTTAGTAGACCACTGATGTTTTACGCCATGTAATACATCCCATATTTTTGTCCAAACGGCCCTCTGAACACCAGACTCTATTTTTAATATATGCAAAACTGATGGACCAAAACCGTTGGCTATCTTGTGTGTGCCAATTTGGATATATTTGTATAATAGCTAAGTGTTTGCTTAAAAGTGAGATATTTTATACAATTATACAGTTGTTCAATCAAACTGGGATTTTTCTGTTGGTCATTGTAAGATTGTGGTGTACTTTCAGTACAATTGCTCAGAATGTGATTGTCTGTATGAAATGGAATGATGCAATTTCCATTACTCCATGTTTTCCTAATTCAGGAGACCAGCATGTCACCATGGATTAAACAGGTTTGCGTTGTTCTTGTGGCAGTGTTCATGTTACCCAGTTCAACAGAGTCAAAGAAAGATGAAGCATTGTACTGTTCAGGTGAGTTAATGTTATGTGGCCTTTCCACACACACACACACACACAAGCACGACTTGTAATGCTATAGAAGGTGATGAGTGAGCTGGTCACTACAACACACTTACCCAGTTTTTTTTTTTTCATTAGACATTATTACATTTACATTTAATTTCCACTCTTTTAAACTGTCATCACCATGTTTTAAGCATTTTGTGACATCAGAGCAGGTAAATGGGAGCATGTGCAATAAATGCTAATTTATTCTGAATCATGAAGTAGTTTGATCAAGCATTAATGGTTAGGCTAGCCGTACATCTATCTATTTTCTTAGTGTATTTTCCCATAATTACTTAATTCACATAATTATATTCAGCAATATTTTTTTATAAATGGTTATTTTCTGTCCAAACACTCAATGATTCTTATTGAGCAATTTTTCACTTAATTTATCCATGAAACCTTTGACCTTTTGGAAAAACAAACAATGGCTTGCTAAATACCAAATTTTCTAAATCTCTACTGTTTTTTTTGTTTGTTTTTTCAAAGTTCAAAGTGAGGCCATGAACTGAACAGGGTGAAACCTATTTGTATTTCTCTTAGTGAAACATGTACAACAATGTTGTTTCGTTCAGGTTTAATTTTTTTCACAGGCTAAAATGCCCTGTAAACATTTCAAATCCTTCCCTAAACATATATATTTTTAATAGTTTACGGCGAACAACCACATGCTCAATGTCAACTGATTATGCTTGTTTAAAAAGTATGTCTGCAAAAAATAGCTTCCATTTTGAGATGAACTGTAGTTAAGCCTGCTGAGTTAAACTTTCAGTAAGTAGAGCAGTTTTTATTCATGTGTGACCTACGTTACACCACTTGTTTAAACGCTTATAATATCTGTTGCATGTGTTAAATGTATTGCTATAATTAAGAGTACTATTGATTTCCTTTATCTCATATTGGAAAAATTTGTTTAAAATTGTATAATGAATGTTTGTGCGTTTGTCAGCTTGACTTTGATATAACCAAAGGAGTGAGCTCGAAATAATAAATTATTTTTTTATATTGTTTTAAATTGGAGTAGATCAAGGTCACTTTTTTGAAATAGTCCATACTTTGGTCTCTTCCATAATGTGTTAATTACAAAATTTGTGTTTTATCGCAGCTTGCAGCATGATTTACTTTATTAGCTGTGTTTTGGTGTCACAAATTACTTGCAGTTTTTCAAAACAATGAAACTCAACATAAGTGTCGTCATATTTAAGGGCTAAATTGTATTATCGTTTTGTGCAAGTTTCAGTTGTTTGTTCCAAGCTTATTTAGATTATAGTTGTAATTACTTGACAGTATGAATATTATCTTCAGTACAAGTCTTTAGTTGACGGATGTTCTTTTACTGTAATTTCCACATATTAGTTTGAAACATGTATTTGGTTCTTTTACTTCTTTTTTTTTTTTTTAACTTGCCTCCAATTATAAATGTCTTCCAACCTAAACCGTTGTTCTAAATTTAGTCAAGCAAATATGTCTAATTTGTTAATTTTGACTAATTTTTCAGATTAATCATAAATATAAATGCCATGTAGAAATCTTTTGAAAGGCCAACATGAAACCAACACTGAAACAATCTATTTCTACTGTCTTGTATGTGAATAGATTTCATTTCTTACTTTCAGAGGATTCCGAAGTTAATTTGTTTGGTAAATGTACAATTTAGATGTGTATTCCATTCTGGTCACATGGAAAGACTAAGATTCTTTCAAAAAAGGACTGCTGGTTTATAATAGAAAATATTACTTGTATTACGAAATAATAAAACTTGTGCTAGAACCAAGCTTTTTTTGGAAAGTCAAGGGGTGCAAAGCTTGGCTCACATAAAGCCTACTTTAAGCTCCGCCCAGATTTGACAGTTGCCATGGAAATATAGCAAGCATGACTAAGCACCAGCAAACTCAAGATTTTACCAGAAGCATAGCTAGTGCATTTTTTTTTTATTGCTATTTTTTTTCCAAGATACAAGATATTGTCTTAGTTAAAAAAAAAAAAAAGTCTACCATTGAGGTTTAAATTATTATATAATGATTGTAATGATTTTTTTTCTGTCTTTTCTAGCCTGTGTGGCGATTGCAGAGGAGCTAAACTATTCAATCAGTCAAACTGATCCAAAAAAGATGATTCATGTTGGTGGATTCAGACTTAAACCCGATGGAAGTCTTACAGACAAAAAGGTGTGATTCAGTTCGCTGCATCCAGTTTCGAAGCAAGCTAGTTTTTCTGATAGAAATTTCAATGCTTGCAAGGCAACAAGAGAATGGTGTCAAAGTTGTATAAACATTTCGGTTTTAAACTTGGGTACTGTTTTGTGCTCTGCACATAAGAACCAATCACTGTGCTGGATGAAGGCACAAATGAAAGAGACAAGGCCAATCGTTATTCAGCATGCAAATAGACCTTAGAAGACCGATCACCTTGTCTGTTTGTAAATATTATCAGACATTTTTTTAACAAGTGTAAAGTTTAGAAAATCCTAAATAAATTACAAAAATAGTTACAATTATCAACAAAACAACTTTTAATAGTGTCTGAATCCATTGCAGAACACTAATGCTTAGTTGTTTTTTTAAAACCCCAACATTTGCTCTTCGTTTAGGGTAATGCAGACAGGCAACCTGGGGTTTGTCTTGCTCAAGAGCACTACATTGATAGTGATAAATTGTGAAAAGTTTTAACTGTCCCTAGGATAGAGCTTGTATCCTTCCTGTTAGTGCCCTTGTTGTGCAGTCTTCACCACCACTACATTGAGCTATTTTTATTAAAAACACTGACTATTACATTTTGAAAATATTCTACGATTATACTTAAAGTTTTCCTTTTTCCTTAAGTACTTAATTGTATTTATCTTCGATTTGTGTATTTATTTAGTGCTTAGTTGCCTTAGCTGTTTCTTAGGTGTTTAAAAGCTTGTTCTGTTTACTTGAGTAAAGGGAGCTATTTTCACTGTTTCCTTCTCAAAAGTGGTGTCAATATGTAAAGGTCAGACCCAATGAACTCTAAGCCCTGACCCCTGGTATCCAGGGACTGTCATTAGGTCCCTGACTCCACTATTGATTAGGGGTTAATCCCTTTTTGATTGTAACTGCTGCCTTATAACAAGTGTTTGCTCAGTTCTGACTTTTCCCCTCACCTCTCAGGCTGTTTCAACTGTGAGTAAAATGTTTGTCAGCCTGTATGATGCGAAACGTTAACGCAAGTAATGCTCTGCCCCAAATGATGATAGAACTTCATCAAGCCTGAATTTTAATATGGATTTATGTACACTGTCTAGGTAAAAACAAAAACTAACATGCATGTATTGTTAGGGATTAGAAAGAAAACCTGTTAATTTTTTTTCTCTTGCTTCAGTGCAGTTGAAATAGTTGATTAATGAGCTACTTTTTTGTTTCATGCATCTGTCTTTTTTCTTAATTTGTCATTTATCAGCTCATTGAGGTGAAGTCAGGAATTTGAGTTTTAATTGCATATTATGCTTTAAATTGCTGCTCAGAGAGCCGTAACATCATGATTTTGGTCAATATCAAGTTTTCATCTTTCATTCCAGATCAAGTGGAAAGCTAAGGGTGAGATTCTAGAACCGTGTAGCCATATGTAACGAGTCCAAAGAGAGCCTTAACTGACAGTAAAGCTGCCGCTGTAAACAAGTAGTAAATGTAAAGAGTGAAACAGTTTTGCACTCTACATGTCCATACCAAGTTAAACGTCAAGCATGTTTACTTATCGCACATAACCACCATGAGGTGCCGGATAAAGCACGATCCTTGTCGACTTCTTCCATCTAACTGCTTTGGTCTTTGGTTTCTAAGTATCCCATCTCTCTTCAATAATAAGGAAGCAAAGCAGAAGCAGTGTAGCAGAACTCACTCACTGTTCCCTTAGAGTGGCTTCACTTAAAAATAAATGCTAATTAAAGCTCCCCAAATCCCTCCCTGTTTCTCTTTTCATACTTGGCTTGGTTCGCTTGCCCAGAAGCTGTAGGTGAACCCCTGCGATGCGCCCCCATGTTTTTAGCAGATTCACCAAAGATAACCTTCGACGGCTTTTGCTAAAAGGTCAATTTATTTATAAATAATTGCGAAAACTTTTGATTGGGTCCTATATTTAATCTTTATGCTTTTTTTTGTGAGTGTGCATGTTCAGACTCTTTAACCATTTTTTTTTTAAGGGAATTAAGGCAGCAAAAATGCCCTGTGTTCCAATACTACAATGATGCCTGGCTCTCCAATGGGAATTCAGTGAAGGATGGCATCCCTGAGAAGCCTTTTCTCTGCCTGGGCCGCCTAGCCCCCCCTCTCTTTATTCCTACAGAAATTCTTTATTGACAGCTTCTATTCAAACCCTTCAGACTGTTACGGGGAGGAATTTAATTCGCCACCATTTTCCGGATTGCATGATAAGGACTCGGCAGAGGATGCGGCACACAAGCCATCCTCTGCTAGATCCAAAGGCGAGATTTTTATTGCTTTTGGACTTTTGTGCATGAAAGAATCTTTCTTATTGTTCTCTGATGGTTAGCTTAAAGTGTCCTAAAGTTTAATGAGTTGAATTTAAAAGTGTAATTGGTGTAGCTCTCAAATATGATAATCCATTTTTATGATGAGGATGACATTACACACACATTGTTTAATAATGCTCGGGTTAAAAGTCCTGGTGGACAATATTGAATTTTTTCATGATCCTGCATCGATAGTCAAGCGATCGGCTTCTTCGTTCAAAGATTTTTGCACCCATAGTTGTTCATAAATTGTCTTATCTTGCGGTCCATCCATCTGCATTCAGTTTTTTAATTAAAAAATGGGGGATGTGTGGATAGGTTGCTGTCCTTCCATGGGACCTTTTATCTTATTTGTGACCAGATGGCAGCGAGCCACGGAAGCCTCTTTATGTCACCGAGCCTCACAAGAGTGGAGGGGGTAGAGACGCCCTCATAATGTAATCAGTGAGACCGGAAGGGTCCATACTGTGTCTGAAAGGGGACAATGGGGTCAGGGATATATCTACATCGCAAGAAAATCCTGCTCATCTGCAACCTGTCCTCTTTCCAATAACCCCTTCGCCCCCAACCCCGCCAGCCTTTGACTGGCCTGACAAGGAAGACTTCCTGCTTTGATCATTGGAGGGTGGAAGAGATGAGCTGCCCAAGAGAACCAAAGGATGGGTCTCCACTGTTTACCCTGCACTTGGCTGCTGTTGACAACTCCCCTCCCCACTGCTTACCCCCCTCTCTCCAGCCCTTTCACTTTCTCCGCCCCCCATCACCCTTTCCCCTTTCTCCTTCCGGGGGAGGCCAAAGGAGTGGGAGCAGGGTGCACCTTGACCTGTCTAGACACCACAGTGTGTTTTTGTTCTGTTGCCAAGGCAAGGGGATCTACTTTTGCAACTTTGGAGATGCAGGTTAAAAGTCAGCGTCGTGGCACAGGGGATGTGTTTAAATGGGAACGGAAGGAAAAGGTCATCTAAGTGACCTCAGTGCCCTGTTTTCTTTTTTAAGTTTTTTTTATTATTATTATTGTTTAAAAATAAAGAAAGGGCGATTTGATAACTTAGCCAACTTTTTCTAAAAAAAAAAAAAAAATGTTATTCTGAAATCTTTTTCCGGTAGGTTCCTCTTGCTAGGTCCGAAACTCACTTAACTGAACTGCTGGAGGAAGTTTGCAATAGCATGAGCGATTATGCTCTCTATGAGGACCCGGACACCAAAGTGAAGAGCTACAAGAGATTTGCACCCAGAGGAAATGATGTCGGGAATTTTCCGGATTTCAAACATTTTAAGTTTGATGGTCCAGATAGTTCCAGTGCTTTGAAGTTTGCTGTGAGTATCAATTTTATATATTTTTCATTGTCTAGATTTATTTTATTTTTTTATAATGAAAAAAGTTTCCTAGTTCATCCAATTTCCATGTAAATTACATTAACATTAGTTTTTTATCCTATAACAGTTACAAATCATATTTTATTAAACAGTGTTTTTTTCTGAAAACCCTTTGAAAATGTTACGAATTGCATGAATCATTGATACCTGTATTTTTCCTAAACAAAATGATATTTATTTTTTATTTATATTTTGTTATATTTGCTGTTAGTTATTTTTTAATTAAATACAAATGCTCAAGGTCTATAGGACATACTGTTAGCTTTCATTTTGGATTTTTATTTTGTTTTTATAAACAAGATGAAATTATAGGGTCAGAGTAAAATTACTTCATGCCCTTTTCCTGCAAGTTATCTCGTGCACCGTCCAAGATGGCAGACTTGCTAACGCTATAGCACTAAAGATGGCTGCCCATAACTGTGTTCATGTATTATTCCTGTTGTGAATGATTTCAGCTTATTTTCATCAACATGCTCTTAGAATGCTAACTATATTTTTGAAATGTATATTGCAGTGTGAAAGCATTGTGGAAGAGTTGGAAGATGATATCATCTCTCTCTTCGCCAGTGAGGCGGACCGTGTGGCTAAGACATTGTGCAGTGAAGTATCAGGTATTTATGTATGATGGGATATACCTTCTTTCGTTCACTATTAAGCATGTTAGTGAAAACCTGAACCATAGTGTTGACTTGATTTGCATTGTGCGTTGTTTTCCAGATTTTGCTTTACACTTTTAGTGCTTTTCTGCATGCAAATATTAATGCAATGTGTAAAACTTTTTTTTCTGTGTGCTTGACATTGAACTTTGTTTGTTGACATTGTTCTTTTATTGTATGTTTAAATGATTACTTCACAATTGTTTTTTTTTTTTGTTTGTTTTGTTTTTTAATCAGATTGCAGACTTCTAACCCTATGATATGTATTTTCTAAATGTAGCCTTTTCCACTTTATCCCGCAGACAATATTCACTGATTTCCTGTAAAATCTGCAATTCACAAACTTAGAGCATTGCATTTTAGTTTCATAGAAACAAAAGTTACATTTATTATAAAAACTATAATAAATTTAGAAGGAGATTTTAAAATGTGTTGCTATCTGAAATATCACTATTATTGCTAGCTAAAGAATGGGAAAGTATACAGAAATTTGTTACATTTATATGTACTATGCTAAAATTTCATTTTCTTAGCTAAGCTGATATGTATCTATTTTTAACATCTTCCTGTGTGTGTGTGTGTGTGTGTGTGTGTGTGTGTGTGTGTGTGTGTGTGTGTGTGTGTGTGTGTGTGTGTGTGTGTGTGTGTGTGTGTGTGTGTGTGTGTGTGTGTGTGTGTGTGTGTGTGTGTGTGTGTGTGTGTGTGTGTGTGTGTGTGTGTGTGTGTGTGTGTGTGTGTGTGTGTGTGTGTGTGTTAAAAACATTACGCCTATGTAGTGTCCCCATTTAGATAGCCGTGTGTAATTTTATGCCTTGTTGTTTTCTTTACATATCCAGGTCACTGTAAGAGCTCGGTTTTTCAGCACAGTGAACTTTAGTTTCACATCAATGTCTGCTGAAGAACACTCCAAAACACAGACCAAAAATGGAGACATCAAATATTTTCCTGAAGTATGCTATTGTTTATTTACTACAAATGTTGATGATAAAAATGATTTTATATTAGTATGAAAAATGTTTTCACTGCTGAATAGTGGACACTTACTTTTTTTATACACACACACACACATATATATACATACAGTATATATATATATATATATATATATATTTATTTATATATGTGTGTGTATATATATATATAAAGTTTTAGTAGGATAAACCCCTTGAGATGAACCATCTCGTTTTCTATATATTTATGTGTGTGTGTGAAAACTAAAATGGTGTTAAACTGATTGTCTTCTAATGGCATGTAATTTGTTTAATTCCATTAATTATTTTTAATCTCTATATAGTTTCAGTGGACTTGACATGGCAGTCAGTATGGTATTATGGTGTGCTTTATGATGGCTTCATTCTTGATAAAAGGAAATAAAATGTTTCAAATACAGTGTTGAAATTAGTCATTTGTTTTTATACTTGGCACATTTTTCCTAATTCAGAATAATTTGTCTGAAGAACTGTTAACTGGCAGTGTAGGTGTGACAGCAAACCCATAGGCATTATCATCCCAAATCATTTCACAGCACAGCCTGCTTGTTTAGTTCTGATGTCCCATGTCTGTCCAAGTCGGGCTTTTGAACATGGCCGCTGGGTAAGCATGATGGCATGCCTTTCGCACCCTTCCCTCACAGCTCCCTCGATGCAGAACTACGCATGCGCCTCTGTGGCAGCAGCACAGGGGCAGGTCCTGTTTTGGGAAAGTAAGGAGCAAGAGACGCCATGATTGCTTGGCTCTGTGAGTTAGTCTGGATATGGGTGTCAGCCAAATCACTGAAGGGGAAAATGACAATACTCACTGTTTTCTCTGATAATGTTGCATTGTTTAACACAAGTCAGCTCCCTGCGCACAGTCAGAAAATGATAGATATCACAAGGAAATGTTCAGTAATCCACAATGAATCCGGTTTCTTTTGGGGAATACAATACTTGGGTGTTTTATATTTGATCAGTTTATGTAAATGAATAATGTAGTTGTACCGTTTTCTACAATTTACAAACTGTAATTCTGCTTGTTTTTTTTGTTTGTTTTTGTTTATAGCAAAATCAGTCTTTTTCTTTCTTTTTTTTTGTCAGCCTAGATTTAATAATCTTAAGAACAGAAGTTTGAAAACTTTTTTTGAAAACCAGAGTATAATTTATAAAATAAATTATATTTCTATATTTTAATTTAATGTCTATTTATTAATTTAATTTATCTTTTTGCTAGTAACCTTGGGATTAAATGGCTAAAAAAAAAAAAAAAAAAGGTTTTTGGTCCCAAAAATGCTAGATCAGCTAATGAAATTTGGGCAAGTTCAAAGTTGGTTGAAGACTGTTAACCGTCAGATGAATGTTTCATGGAAGATAGATCATGTGTTTTTCTTTCTCTTTTTTTTTTTCATGCTAAACTTAAATTTGATGTGTATGTAACTGGCCCCCTTCAGGAAACTGCTTGTTTAAAAAGTTGGTTGTGACCTTACAAAGTAGCTTACTTCAATTGTGTTTTTCCAGTTCTGTGTATGTGCTTGGAGCTTAGTTTGACAGATCAAGTGTTACGAAGGTGCAGTGGTCTATGACTCCAAACAAAGGGAACTGGACAAGTAAACATCAATTTCCCATGCAATCAAAATGCTTTGCTAGCTTGAATGACTTGCCTGCCTTGAGTGCAGACGTTTTTTTGCTGATCACACCAACTGGATGATTAACCATTTTGTAAATTTACCCCCAAGTCAGTCAGAATGGACTAAAGTTCTACACATTGAAAAAAATGTAAGTGAAATTTGATCTCTCCCTTAAATTCGCTATAAAGTTCAACCGCTGAGCTGTGGCGTTAACTTGTATTCTAACAAGATTAAAATATATTTGTCCTGGAGATTAGCATACTTAAATCCTTTTTTGCTTTTTCTGAACTGGCAGTGTGCTTTGATCTGTGTTGCGTGGCAAGAGCCTGGCTTTGGCTTGGCCATCCGAGTGCCAAGTGTGAAATTGGCCTGATGTCATCCCCATTCTTCACCCTCTACATCTTTCACTGCCTTAATTATATTTCCGCCACAAAGCCCCAGCTCTTCATTGCATATTCAAGTTTGACTAGGATGCATTCAAAAACTATAGATATATGACTCCTTTGGAATGGGGACAAGATAGGCCTTTCTGTGATACGCAGACAAGGGAGATCAGCACTGGTCTATGTGTTGTTTTTTTTTGTTTGTTTTTTTGTCTTTTAGAGTGACTGGCCTTAGGAACCCAAGCCGTTCAGAATTTGGAAAGACCTATTTATGGAGAGGAAAAGTGTGTGTGTGTGTGTGTGTTATCAAAGACAAATCTTTGAAGAATTAATATCCAAAGCAGGGCCTCTAAGGTACTTCCATATCTATTAGGAACTGGGATGGACATCAAACTTTTAAGCCGGTCTTTTGAGCTTCATATTCTATCTGTCCAGACAAGCAGACAAATGTTGGTGGTATGACTTTTTGGACAAAACAGCTCGAGGAAGCGTGAGATCCTGAGATTTTCCTGCATCCTAGATGCAGATGTGAGATCTTCTAATCTCCTCACACCATTTAATCTCAACTTGGGTTGCAGAAACATTCTGTTGGTGTTTGAAATGAAACCAATTAATGCGATGCCTTCGAGAAATATCCGTGCAGAATTCAGAGGTGATGAAATGTAGGCGAAGTGAAACGAGCCACCTGCAGCTGTGACAGGAGGCTTTGACCTTCAACGGGGTCTCCCGGCCACAGACTTTATTCAGGAGCCTCGCTGCGTGTCTGAGCGGCAACTGCCTTTTTCTTCCCAGTGAAGCTCATCAAGTCAGTGGCCGTTGGGCGTTACTTCCACATACAAGCTTGGCAAGAATAGAAATGCAGATGAGATTCTCTGGCATTGATGAACAGGTCAATGCTGGGAATGGCTCTCAGAGATAGCTCGCCTTTTGTGTAGGACCTTTTCACTAATACGACTTTTCTTGAAATGTTTTCGTGACATCAGGTAGCCTAACACTGAATTATATGTGTAGAGTTTCTTGTAAGGTTTACAAACGTAACCCTACCAAGGAAAACCTGTGCGTTATTTGCAGAGTTTTACTCAATACTTATTGCATTTCAAATTAATTTTACTTTGGAGTATATTCCTATTTGCACAAAATTATGCATAGATACTTTTTGGACGCTTTGGGTAACTTTGTCATTTAAGAGGTGATAAACGTATAATTTAGACCAAAGAATTCAATTATGTTGAACCAAAACGTGTCACAGGTTTTAAAGTCTGTGTTAAAATATTATAGGCTTATAAGAGTTCTCTTAGAAGTTTCTTTTCTGTCTAAATAGTTAGGCTTATAGCCTATATATATAGCCTATATATATACTTTCAGTAATTTTATGAGTGAAGTTACATGTAGCAGCATTTGAACTCCCCCAAGTGTCGACATGTGGACTAAAGTTGGCTTTAGACAGCCTATAGCCTAGTTTAGATCTTTTGTTGCAACTAAACAGGATGGGGCAAAACCATGTGTATAATCTATATCAAAACGTGTGTCGGGTTTTACTAAGTTTTGCGGCTCATGCCCTGCTTGAAGTCACACACAAACTTTAGGCTAAAGTCATATGAACTTTTAATTTTTTGTTTGGTTGTAACCGACATAATTTTGCAAACTTTTAATAGGTTAATTGCTAAAAGTTTTCATCGTTTACTTATATAAAATGTTGTAGACTACCGATAGCATCATCGTGTAGGAAACGCAGTTAAGTTGTGCCACCGTGAATTTTGTTTGTGCTTGTGCAGAGCGATTCAAACAAATGATTGGGGAATCAAGGACACCTCTTTTGATTGTATAGCCTAGGCATAGTTATTATTGCATCCCACTGTAGGCCCTAGGTCTATTTTACCTTAACATTTTTAGATGGGTAAAGAGCCTCGTGCATATATGCCCCGCCTACTTTTAGCATTGAATTTGATTTAGTGAAAAGTACAAATCACCATTTGAAGTTAAGTTTATGCTTTTGTTCATTAATGCAATGTAGGCCTACTTGCCTTTTCAGATATTTCTTTCCATTTGAAAACATAGCTTCTAGCCTATAATAAAGTGCCTTTCAGTTCTCTTTTGAAACTTACACAAATAAACGATAAATGATCTACCTCTGTTTAATGCTACACTAAATATTGAGACTGGTATGAAATAAAGATGGGAAAAAATAATGAAATGGTCTGTTTACTTTTCATACATGCATAGGCTAGGGGCAAACTGCAGATTATTTATCTTTTAGATATCTGGTTTAAAATTGTTTCTTACACTCGAGTTTTGCTAAAGTTCAGATCTTCTTTTTTCTAAATTGTGAGCGTTTAATTTACAAAACGTTATTGAAACGTATTGTGGAGGCTGACAATGCTGGTGATGCTCCTTCGTTTTCACAATATGTAAATTAGCCTTTTTTAAGTAAAAGAACGAAAAAGGGGAAAAAAACGACAGTTGCAGACTTTCTTAATATATTCACCGCTGTCAACATTTTAAATGGTAATATTCAACTTATTTTACTTGGGAGTTTATTTTTATTTTTCAGCCAAGTAATGATTATAATTTCATGCGAAACTTAAAATAAAAATAAAAGTCAGGGATGCTCCATCAAACGAAAAACTTGCCGGATATCCATTTGGAAAAAGAATATGAGAGAACTTTTATTGAACATTGCAGCTAAATTAAAAGACAGCAAATTAAAGTCAAGTACTTGGATTAGAAGTAGTTTTGAGGTTTGCTGACTCATATGCATTCAGACGTCTGATCTATTTCCTGAAAATGTGAGGACATTTGATGTGTACCATCCTTGACGGATATATTTTAGACCATAGATCTTTTAAATACAATATACTGAACTATTTTAAGCATGATATGATGTTATGCAATGTTGTCTTATGTCATAACAACTCAAGTCAAAGTAAAACATTCATCCAGGACTAATACAATTATACATGGAAACAAAAATCTAGATCAGATCAAACATTTTTTTTTTTTTTTTTTTTTTTTACCATTTATTTTAAATCACAGTTGTCTGAATGCAGCAGGAAAAATCTTTGGACTTCAGCATGGATTAAACGTTCACATGTGGCTCAACGTCAAGTGTCAATCAAATCGCTCCCCTTTTTTAAATAAAGAAGCGTCCTTTTCCTTGCGCACTATCTGAAGTTTCAGTCAGTGTACAGCAGTGAAATTAATTGAAAAGGTTTTACACCACCGTACAAATAAAGTATATATACATATAATATTGCAGAATCATATGATCTCATACATATAGTTTTCATTCGTTTAATGCTGGTATTTTGTACACTGGCCCTTGTTTAGAATTATTGCATTTTAGATGTCCTGTCCTTCACGTTATTCGCTGTCTGATTTGTCGTCCTTTGCATTTGTGGCGTGATTGTATAGTCCCTGTGCCATCAGGTGTAATGCAAGTGAGTTTTTGCTCCCCGTAGCTTTTTTAATCTTCGCTCTTTTGTTCTGAAACCATATTTTGATTTGAGACTCGTTGAGGCCGAGTTCCTGGGCCAAAGCTTGCCTCCTTTGCTCCGTCAGGTAACGGTTATTCTGGAATTCATTCTTGAGTCTCTGGAGTTGCTCCGCTGTGAAGGCTGTTCTTGGACGCTTGTCTTCCTTGGTTGGGTTTTTCTTCTTTGGTTTGCGGGATCTTGGTCCTGCATTTCAGGATATAATGAAAGAGATTACGTTTTGATCGTGCCGTTAAATGCACATATTAATGTTGCATTATAGCCTATTATCAGTATTTTGCCTAATAGCCTAAAAAAAATAGGCTGCAATAATAAATAATGTTGTCTAATATTAAAGTGTTGTTTAAAGTTACCTAATGGGAGCAAGTATAGCCCATTCTTTCAGATCGAATGTTTCAAAGAGTCTGCTCTAGTTTTACTATGGGAGCATGGTGTAGTGGTGAGGGTGGGGGTAACAGAAAAGGAGGGGTGAAATAGGCTTTTCCCTCTCTCTGTTGCCATAGGAACTACGTTTATAAGAGAACGTTTTTTATAAACTTGCTCTAAGAGTAGCACATTTCGTTTAATGCTAGTAGCTTTCCCACTCCATGTATTCAATTTTTAGTTAATTATTGAATAAGCTACTCCAATACACCCACGTTCCGAGTGGCATGAATGCTGACAATAGATATATCTGCAGCCTATGAGATGGCCCTTGCTCGCACCCTATTTTTTTGCACCTTTTATTTAGCTTAAGCTGATTTCTATAGCGTAGCCTATATTTCGACTGCCATGATATAATCTTAATATTTTCACGTCGTATGATCGAAAATCAATTTAAGTAGCCTTTGCATTAAACGTAGGTTACCTAATAGCCTTCTCTCAACATGGCAAGAGGGTTATAGGCTGCACCAAGTTAGTGTGAGATGTCCAATTCACCACTAAGTCAGTTACGTTGTCTTAAAAACTTTAGTCAAATTGTTTTTCCGGATTGCATATTTGAAATGTTTTAAGATTATTCGCGCCAGATTATTGTAGAACATAGGCCTATTAATCCGAGAAGTTTCCCCGTGACAACTTGCGTTGCTACTTTTTCGGAAGGCCGTTATGTGCGCCATTTGAACTTCATTTGAAAATAGTTTATCAAAAATCCAATTTTTTTTAAAATTATTATTGTCTAAAATCATACGAAATTTGGATCTATCTTGTGCCGGTTAGTGCTGTAATAATACCTAGGCTATATTTATTTTAGGAGCTATTGAAGAGATCTGATTTAGCATTTAGCTTCCGTGGTGCGTCCAACTCCATTGTCAAAAATATGCTAATTAAATATCAACAAAGACATCGAAGTAACAATGGCGCAAAACTACCCGTTACATTTAAAAATAATAATAAATAAAGGCAAAAATGTACAATAACTACCAATCTAAATATTGCATTATTTTATAAGGCCTATTTCTCCCTTTTATTTAACAACTCAATAAATGTCAAGTCGAACATGAAAGAATGGCTATATTGCACCATGAAACTAACATAGTTGTTTTCAGGGTTTTCAACTGATTACATAAAACTACGCCTCTAAAATAATAAATAATAATAATCAAAACTCGGATGATAATTACGGTGAAAAAATAGCCTACTATAATCGTAACTAGTAATAAAATAAAATGCTAGCCAACACAGATAGCCTGCAGCAGCAAATATTTTTGTGTCTATTTAAAATGTTTGTAAATATTAGATTTTAAATAATAATAAAAATGTAGTTATTCCTGTTAATTTAAAAGAGAATAGATTCCACAAAAGAGAACTCCATGACTTGGCGGGCCGTTTCGCATATAAAGAACATTTGCTCTTCGTTTAGGTGTCCCATTTTAATCGACAACATTTCTGTTATAGTTTACAAACAAAACTTTTTTTATTGTTATTTGTTAACTTTCAAACCGAAACAGGAGTGCACTTTTTGAGTAGCCTACATAAAAATAACTTTGAACAAAAAAATAAATAATAAAATAAATTCTTACCTGATGAAGGTCTGTCTGAATATCTTGTGCAATATACCCAAGCAGGCCAAAGCATTGGTTTGTTCGTCTGCCCAGCGTTACTTAGGGAGCAATCCGAATCTGAGCTTAAACATTGATCTCCAGTCTCTGCACGGGCTTTCAGAGATGCGTCTGCAGTAATATCAGTTTTTTTAGACGCGCTTACTGGGTGAGGGCTCGAGGTTCCTTCCCCGGACACTGGAGCTCCTACCTGTCCTGATCCGGGAGCCGATGGACAACGGTTCTCTCTTTCAACTATATTAATTTCGTCGCGCCTGGTTCCTTCTTTCCTGCGACCAAAGTCTGGTCTTAAAATGTTGTCGATGTAAAAGTTAGTGATTCTGTGAGGGAGTAGGTTTCCAGGAGCCTGCAACAGGGGTAGAATAGCCCTATTGGACTCATCGCCCGAATCCTGACGCTCCACATCTCTGTTGCTATGATCATTTTCTTCCATAGTGAAACTCTCCAAATGTTATTTTTAACCCCTTTCTCTCTCGCGCGCGCACACACACACAAGTATGTTTGTGTTCCAGTTTTTGTTGTAGCCTATATTTTCCTTATTTTTTTTTATTTTTTGTCTCACTGCAAAGAGAAACAAACAGGAAAAAAGGACAAATCCTTTTTTCAGATTCTTTTGTCGGTTAAATACGACGAAACCGCCTTGTGTGCGTAGAAAGAAAAAACATAGTTTTAAAAATTAATCCCACAGTGTGCCCCTTGCAGTTGTCTTTATATCTACTTTATAAAACATACAGGCAAATTTAATCTATGCAGTATCAAAGCAGTAGACCTGCTCTAGTAAACAAGGAAACGCAAACTGGCTCTGGAATACTTTCACTACGGATTTTTGTTCTTATTTTTAATACGAGTCCCCCGGGTGACGTCGCAGTCCGGTATCCTAGACACGTGCCTTTGGCCAATAAATGGAGCGAAATTTTATCACGTGACCCTGTGACTCTCGAGTAAATGACAGCATCCAACCTCGCCTTATTCTCAATACTTAAAGCGATAGTAGCGACATTATTGCCCAGAAGTGTGCAGCATTCCAATATTTTGCATTTCCAAATCACTAACTTCAGTCCCGAACAACGAATTATTTGACAAACACGTTTATTTGCCTGTGATTGGAATCGCTATCTTTTTTAGCAGTCTCGTGAAACTATCGTTTAGATCGCACTGGGGGAGGGGTGTGTTCAGTTTTACACGTAATTCGGTGGTAGTAGGTCACTCTCTGTCCAATGTCATAATTTCGTAGCCACATTATTCTACAGTATGAATTGCTGTGCAGTTACGGTAAAGTCAACAGCCTAGGCCTATACTATAAGTAGGCACACTGTATTTGAGTCCGCGTAATGAAAAATTAATTACGCACATGGCACATCCATCATCACTCCAAACACATATTTTGATTTACCGTTCGTTTATTGTGTCAGAATTCAAGTTTTAGGCCTACATTAGGCTTTACATTTCTCGTTATCTAAAACAAACCGCCATCATTTGAAATGTTAGTAGGCTAGGCAAGGCTATGCAATGTCCCTGTCTGGCGTATTGTGTGTTAATGTTCTTGTATCTTTTAAACAGGGTAGGCTATTCGTGTCCAAAATATTTCGTTAAACCAATCGCTTTATTTCATTTGTTTCGTGGAACAAAATGACGAAAAGCAATTCACTCCAGTAGTTTTAAATAGGAGTAAATAGCTGTGGCGCTTTAAAAGAAACCAGCGAAGCAAACCAACAGTGATCTATGGAGCGTGCCTGGCATCCTGGAGCGTCAAAATGAAACTAGCATCAACTTTGGAAGTGAGCTTATTTGGAAGTTCCAGGACAGGTTTTTGGCCTTGTTTAAAATCACATTGACTAACAAAAAGTGGACACATGGCCCATATTGTGGTATTTAGCTAAGCTATGGCCTACAGAGTAGTAGAGCTATAGCCTCGATCTCGGGCTCACCCTTTCCTTTTGTCCCTGGAAAACTGTGGACTAGCTTTTCGTTTTAACTTTTGACTTAACTGAGGGACCCTCGTCCTCGGCTTTATTTCATCAAAGTAAGTTTAGATAAATCTATGTCAAATATATCTTGGCCTACACACTGATTAATGTAGGCTACAGTTTACATGACATACTCATTCGTGTGATAACAGATACATTTATGAAAACATGAATTCAACACGCTATCTCTGAATGGAAAACTGACAGAATACTTGATTAGAATCGTGTTTGCATCAGAAGAAGTTGCTGACTTGGTGTGACGTTTGAATGTTATGTGTTCGATCACGGTGAGCATTATCTGTGGGGTCATCATTGGACACAAAGGAGCAGGCGTTAGAATAAAAGTGACTTTTATATTGCCTAGTGATGCATAACACTACAGATCAAAAGTGTAGCCTTTAATTTCTGGGTACTTTCTTTGTGTACATTGGATGAATGAATAGATTGCGCTCATTTTGCTTAGCCCATGTGGCTATGCTACTGATAAGATCTTCAGTTAGCGTAATTTCAAGTATTTTATTAATCTTATTTAACTTTTTAAACCTATTTTAAGCTATGCAGAGACCTGTTAGGGCACTTGCAAGAACTTTTATTTGCTGTTGTGTGTTTTAACTAGGCTATGCTTTGTTTAAATTTGGTCATATCGCAATAGAAATGTACACAGACTCTGGGCTATAACCTAGGCACTTTTGAAATAATTTTTTAAATAATTTTTTTAGTTATGATAAAATGTATGCGTGTTGTAAGTGGCAATAGCTGTTATTGCCTTCTCCCGCCCTTTCCAATTTCTGAACAAAAGTAGTGAACATTTTTTGCTAATTTTGTCAAAAATAAAGTCAGTAATATACCCCAGAAAAATAATAAGGTGAACTGTTCTTGGTTATTTCCATGTTAAATTATTAGTCTATGTGTTAGGTTGTAGGCTACGTGCATTCAAATTAGTTTTCGTTTAGGCTATACTGACAATAGGCTTTGTGAGTTAAATAGGATATTTGTAAGGTATTAAAACTATGTTTGTTTTGACAGGGAAACGCTGATAAATAAAGAATGTTTACTTCTAAATTGAGGTTTTAAGTCATTTTTGAAAGTAAAATGTTAAACCTAAAATGTGTCATTTGTCACTTTTCCAGACCAGTCATAACAAAGATTGTTACAGAAACACAAAACTTTTAAAAGCTGTCATATTGCGGCTCTAAGTAATTTGATGCACCTTTTTATCCTAGAGAAAGCCTTGAGGATTAACACTCTCGAATTGTCTTGGTGGTAGGCTAGCCTACAGCCCGCTAAAAAAAAAAAAAAAAAAAAAAAAATCAACCATTTAACAAAACAGAAAAAAGAGGCTTGTGCGTATAGACGATTAAATGCAGCATCTCCAGTTCAGGACCAGGGTTGAGTCCTCGATACTTTAACATGAACATACTTTAAATCATCATGTGTATTTAGGCTAATCTTATTTAATAATTCCTATATCTTGACCTATCAAAAGTCGAACGAACATATAATAGTAAGTAGAATAGATGGTAAGCTTTAGTTTGATTGTAGCTTTGATAAGTGTTGTCTTTAGAATGGGTCCGTTTTGGGGTTTCCGAAACATTTACGAAAGTTTAGTTTCTGTTTTTCCCCTTTACAAAAGGTCGCGCGCAGAAGCAAAGAGGGATTTGTGAATGCGTGCAAGGGCTTTTGCCAGCTCACAGATCATAGAGCTCAGATCAGCACAGATGTGACCCAGTCAATGGATGTGATATCGGGTCTAGAACAATGCTGGGGTCACACGGGATCCCCCAGCTTCCTGTTGGCCTTTTGAAAACAAACTGAAGAAATAGGGGGGAAAACCTTGAGGGACTCAGAGGATGAAGATAAAGGTTACTGACCATTTCCTGTTTCAGACTGTGAACTTCTGATAAATATTCATATAATGTTTTTGTTATGTTCCGGTATTTCCGCTGGTTTTAATGTTTGTTTTGAGCTTTTAAATCTGTGCATCATCCTCCTGAGATCCATGGAGTTTTCTTCTCTGTTGAGGACATTATAATTTCTCTGACAACAAACAAGTCACGGTTTTAAGTCATGGATGTCCTGTAAAGAGCACATGCAGGGCTTTGCCAAATGTTTGGAGGTGTAACCAAAATATCTGAATGGTCAAATTTAGCACACTCATGGAAATATGATCATATTTTGTAATCATCATTTAAATCTGACTTATTTTCAAATTGTCAGAAATCAACGTCTCAGAAAAACGTTATGGGGTTTTATATCAGAATATGACTTTCTGTAGGCTATCCGAAACAGGGCATAATTTCATCCATGACCTCAGTAGAGGTAGAGGACATCAGGACTTGTGTTTATAAGGCATTTTGGGTGACAAGTGAATGGGGAAATAAATATCAATATTCTTATGAAATATGAGATATATGAAAATATTCCAAATTACTCCCATTATTACACGTATTGGTTTTCCATTATTGCCCCAAGAGAATTTTATGCAAATTAGATACAGTGTGCATTGCATAGAATGGAAATTGCATTTATGGCCATGTTTACACGCATATTGCATAAAGTAAAATTGTATAAAATCATTGTTATATATTTTATAACAGCTGAAAATCATCTTTATTTAGTTTCGAAATGTATTATTGAATAAAAAAAACAATGTTTTTGCCTATTCATGTCTTTTCATGTTTCATGTCTTTTAATTTGCTTAATAAATGGGTCCTGGTGTTCTCAGGAATACAATCTATTAAATATAATATATTTAAAATTATATTAAAATAAAATATATTTTTCCAAAAATGTCGTTTTTTATGTTCCAAATAATGTAATGACCGTATAAAATAACAAATAATTTACAAAGCTCTTTTATAGGCAACTCACATTAAATAAGAAATCCCAAGTGGAAGCCACAGTCGATTCTCATTTAGCTGGCCAACTTCAGATGTTTTAAGCCTCGCGGGATGACGTGGAAGGGGACAGCTGTTCGGGTCCCTCAGATATAAACTACTTGTGCAACAGGTGTACATCGAATGATGTTCATTCAGTTCTCCAAATCTCACATCACCAATGTTGAAAACGATCACTTTGCGCACAGTTCTCAATGCTGTTTTGGTTTAGGCTATTTATTTTCAGCAATGAAAGGTTATGCCGTGTCAAAATAATTTCTACATAATCTTAGTATATAGGATATGCTAACATCGCATAGGATATATATATTCCTCATTTTCAAGTGATCAACTGAACATTTGCATGCCTTAAAGATCCACAAATATCTTTGAGATTTTATAATTAGAATCACAATTTCAGGTTAGCCGAAATTATGAGACCATTTGCAATAGACATGAAAACGAACTAAAATCTCTTCAATATGCTGTTTGTTGCAGCACACTTGGACTTGCATGAGCCGCCAATCCCAGATGAAATTGAAAGACACTGTTCGTCCGACCGTGGTTTAAGAGGTCAGTTAAAACAAGCTGAGAATGATTTACATCGATTTTTTTAAAGAGAAAATTGGGCTGAATAAAAATTGAAATATCATTTAAAAATTAACTTTGTGTCTAACCTCTGTTGCATGGTTTCGTTTGATCAACCGCTTCCATAAATTGTAATCATTTGTCAAAAGTAGGCTAACCTATAACAAAACGAAATAGCTTATAGACCTCCGGTACAATGTTTTACACGTTCCTTGCATAGAAAAATGGTATAGACTACACATTTTGTGGGTCCACATAATATGTATAAACATTTTTGAGAATAAGGTATCATAATAAACTCAATAGGCTATGTGAAAAAAAATATAGGCATAGCCTTTATATTGAGTTTTATGAAAAACAAAAACAAATTATGATCCCCCCACCCCAGAGAACTCAATTTATTGGCTATATATTATTTTCACATAGCCTATTGAGTTTATTACGATATCTTATTCTCATTTTTTTATACATATATAATTTTTATTATAAATAAATAAATAAATAAATATATATATATATATATATATATATATATATATATATATATATATATATATATATATATATATATATATATATATTATGCTATAGTATTCGATTTTTTTTCCTCCTCGTGTGCATGTAGCCTATTTTGGAAGAGAAAGGGCAGCGTGAAAAGACCGTAAGAGTAAAACTGGGCGCCCCGAAATCCTTTCTCGGTATTGTTTTGTAAAAGTTTGTCATTGTGAATCTCAGGTCAGGCATAACCGTCTGCTGCACAATAGAGGTAACGCTTTGTGAGCACATAAAATAGAAAGTTCCAGCCAGTCAAAAGCTGTGTTTTTGTTTCGTTCTCTATTACCCAAGTTTAAAGTCATAAAAATATGTGACATTTACATGAAGCTCTATTATTACAGACGTTTTCGGATTTCCACTATACGCCTTGACAGTCATTTGATCTTGAAGCGTGATATAAATGCATCCTATGCTATAGCCTACAACTCGAACATCTATATTAATGTATTTCAGATCAATATTCAGAAAAGCTCACAAGGAGAGGAAATGCTCTGTCTCCGTCACCCCCTCGTTCGTTTTGTTCTGTATAGACTACAATAATGACTGACCCAGATGCTAATAATATCGGTGAAAGGACTCAGCGAGTCTCAATGGGGAGGAAATGACATGGTCATGTCATTCATACAACATCACACCAGTGTCATTCTATGACACGAAGCCTCTGACAAACATTTCGATTTCATCTGTGACCACCAGAACAAACCGACTGAGTAGCTTCAAAAGTTCGTAAGTTTTTATTTTCTGTTTTTCATGTTTTTTTACTTGGTTGTTACATCAACAAAAAGTTGTAAAAGTTGTGTATCTTATAGGCTAACCCATATAAAAAGGGGGGAAAAAACATTTTCTCATTTGTAAACTAAATTGGCAAAATATTAACGTATTACTACGTTCATTATGCAAGATAAACTTAGAGAAGGTCATGTCGTTGGGGTCATTTGGCTATACTTGAACTGTAGATTAGATTATTCATGATGTACTTTCATGTTTGACTAATAATGATTATCCTGCATTAAAAAAGGTGTGGCATTAAATATTGTGGCTTTTCTTCTGTTAAACTCTTGAAGAAAGTTGTTTTTCAGTGCTTTTTGATAATATTTAATGTGCAGCTCTTTTGCTCGTCGTTAATGTTGCTGACAGAACCCACATAATCATTATATCGAGCAAAATAATGTGTTGTAATATAGAGGCCTATACTTATTTTATACCGTATATAAAAAATGGTAAATAAACCACATTTCACCTAATTTACCTGTGTATAGGATGCCATGCAAGGTTTGGCACTGTCAGAATGTCATTGGGGACGAGCTTTAATTGGATGTTGCACTGTGACATCACAAACACCATTAAAGTAATCCCAGTAGTCTAACATGTCTCCGTAAAACTCTGCTGCATGGCTGGAAGAGCTCTATTCAGCCGTTTTAGTCTGAAATTTTCCAACTTTGACAGATAAACTGCTGTACTGTAAAAGACCCTTGTGCTAGAGTGAAGTAATAGCCTCCAAAAGGCTGATCTGAGGCTGAGAACACAAATACTTAGTAGCCTAGTCAGGATAGAACTGAATCATGAGGATAAAATCATATTAACTAGGAAATGCTATTTAGTTGTAATTTTGCATTATGACAACGCTGGCCTTGTCTTCAGTTAGGCCTTTGTCTTTTTGTGTCTGTTTGATTTTCAAGTTTTAATAAAAAAAATCCTCTTGGTAAGGATTCTTGAAACACCTACAACAGGCAAAACAAAGAGCGACAACAGAACAATTATTGTTTTCCTTGTAATATTTGTGACATTTGTTTTTTGGGTGATTTTAATAATTCTGATTTTTTTCAATAATTCCTCAAAGATATGAAGCCGTTTGATCAGGCCTACCTGTCTCCAAAGTGCCAAAATTAGCCTAGGAAATACATTTTCATCTCATTCACGATTAATCTTTATTTAAACTTTTATCAAATTTTCCGAGATCACCAAACCTCATTACACCTAATGTTTAAAGTGTTTGCAAAACGGTGTCACTTGTAATACCATATGCATTTAAATTGGATATTAAGCTTGTGAATGAAATTAAACGTATCACTCACAGATGTAAAATAACCCTGTAAAACAATGTTGATGACAAGTTTTGTAGCAAAAGTTCCACATCGCTGATTTATTCATCCAAAAGGTGACAGCTAGATTCTGCTATGTTTGTTTTTATGGTGCGAATTCGTAAGAGAATGATCTACTTGTGGAACAGACTGTCTTTTTTTTTAGTGAACTGTTAAATTGTCTCAGTAAATCAACAAAAACTTTATTTTATGTAAAGTTGTTCAGTGTTTTCCCCCTGCGCTTTGTGTTCAAGGAACCATCTTCAAACCAATAACTATTTTTGAGCTTTTGATTTTCCTGTTTCTTTATATTAAAAAAAAATCCTGTTTCATGTTTCTTGCGATCAACTTATCGAATTCTGGCTATGGAAATATAGGCTATTTTAAAATTTCACACCAAATATTTTTTTCATATGTTTTGTTGTTGTTGTTGTTCTAGTTCGAATCTTTATTGTTTTTTTTTTTTAAGTCTATAGGTTAAATACAAATCTTCAACAAAAGTCTTTATCCACATCATCTCTTCCCAAAGTTATTTGTAATAGCCTATTTCAGTAGCCAAATTCTCCACATTTTAAACAATTTCATTTAATGTTTATCATTTTTCACTTTTGATAAAGTTTCATTTAGTTTTAAAAGAGGACACATGTTAAAGTTTGCTTTTCAGCCTAATTAGCGTGATTACACAGCGTAACTTCGGTGACTTCAGTAAGCATGATATTTGCCAGCTGCAGGGAAACGCATCAGCGGTGCGTCGGCTTCATTTTCCTTTGTTGTAAAATGACATTATGCATTTAGGGATTGTAGCCATGTTCATTGGTGGTTCAAGACCATATGTGTCGATGTTCTCATCTGTAAACCCCAAATCTCAAATTACCCCGTCTTTTGAATCTGAGCTCGGGCATGGCTGTTTTTGCCGTCCGGGCAAAAAAAAAAAAAGAAACTTGTGAGAGCACTAATAGGCAATTAATGTAAATCCTCTGCCTGTAATCCTCGTGAAATTATAAAGACAGACCCATTTCTATTAATTTCACCTGTTAGATTTACATGATGTCAAAACAAGTCAAACTTGGGTAAATTGCTGCGAGATTAGTTCCATTCTGTAAAACGAATGTAGAAGTTTTTGAAAATTTGAACTAAGTAAAATTTAAATAAACGACTGAATATAATCGCGTCTGAGATCAGTGACCTCAGTTGTGTGTACAGCAACTATATTTACTTTGTTTTATACATTTTGGAATGACACCAAAAATGCATCTGAAAGAAAAGGAGACCTTTTCACCCTTTACTTTCAGTAGTGCCATCCGCTGAAGTCCTGACTGAAATGTGAGCTAAAGAGAGGTGCACAGAGCGACAGGGATGTATCTCACTTATTAAAGGCTCAGCGGAGCTGAACGCGCCTCTTTAGACTGCTCTCTTATGAGATTCAAGACCCTTAAGCTCCTTAAGAACCCTCTCAATTGAGGATTTGGGTAATGGCCCTCTGCAAAATGTTTTAGTGACAAAAAGTTGCCTGCTGTTCAAATGATTTTAGTGTAGAAAGTGTTGTTATTGGTGTACTCTCTCTCTCTCTCTCTCTCTCTCTCTCTCTCTCTCTCTCTCTCTCTCTCTCTCTCTCTCTCTCTCTCTCTCAGTGTGTGTGTGTGTGTTTTAAAGTGTACCTTAGGTCCTTTTACTATTTCTTCTTCTTTTAATTGTTCATTTGAAATGATCCTTCATTGTGGCAAATGGATTTTTACAAGTAGCCTCTCAATTAATATTAACTAATTAAAGCTCACATGCATAATAATTAGCAAAAATGCTGTTTAAAATAGTTTTAGATTGATTAAATAGCTTTTGATTGTAATTGTGTGTCGAATTAGGACAACTTGCTCTATGCTCTTCCAAATCATTCTAATTTTGACACTCAGCAGGACATGATGATTCTCGACCTTGACCTTATATTGAGTCATTTTTGTAGGTCAAAAACAGCATAATACCTTGCAATCTGGGTATGATAATCTCACTCATCAACTTGAAGTATGTTGTTCTTAGGGATGACTGCCCTAATTAAAAACGTTGTCCCGTTTTTTCATTTAACTCTACTTATTAGCTCCCAATGTAAGTACTACTGTAAATCAACCCAAGGGGCATTTTTTGTAAGAGACACTGCTGAGAAAAAGTGTGTTCCAGCAGGTCACTCTTTGGTTTTCAATTAATGTCATATTATTAAAGTATAATAGTCGTAATGATATGATCTCAATTTCTTTGGGGAGCAAGCCCTTGATTTAATTTTCAAAAACTGTTGAACCTAAAGACCCTGTATTATTTTTCCTTATATGATGTTTGATAAATTCGTTTTCATTTTATACAAAGGGAGAATCGTTTCATATCCAATTAGACAGTTTTTATATGTATATGCAGGAAAGTGATTCATTAAAAATGGCATCAGATTTTTGTTGTGGCAAATGTTAACTTACGTTACAGAGTCTTACAAAAAAAGAGGAAAGCGAAAGAGTCTCTCAGTATGATTAATGTATTTTTATATATATAAATAATAAATAATCTTAAATGGCTTATGAACAATGGACTTAATGGTTTGCTATCATTAGGGCAGGCTAAGAATTTCATTGCTAAACTGACCTAATGGCTCATAATTGCTATGGATAGTAATTTCTGTAATATTATTTTAATTAATTAGTTTGTAGCTCATGCTGTGTACTTTTTCACAGCTATATTGTGAGAAAGTTAAGACAACGCTGCAAGCATTGGTAATTAGAACAGTTTCATTATCCTGTGTTTTGCTTTGAAAGAGCCTTTCAGCTAACTTTACAATTTAATTGTACAATTTTACAACGTAAGACCAAACGATTCTCACTCCTTTGCCCCATTATTGTATAGTATAGTGTAGTATAGTATAGTAGTATAGTGGTGGAACCCATTTCATTCGGCTCCATGAATTAGAGACATCCCAAATCTGCACACAAGCTTGGTGACACCTCCGCACTTCTGGCATGTCAAAAGGCAGCCTGGTATCCTGGTGGGGTGTCTGTCTCTGTCTCTCTGTGATCTCCTACATACCCTGCAGTGACTTAAGCACCCCTACCATCCAGGCATCGCCCCTGCTGAGCCCCTCCTGGCTCTCACCCCACTTAATTACCAGATAGGACGAGAGACACCCATTCTGTACCCCAGATTCCCTGTGTCAAACACTATTGTTCACAAAGTCTTTGGGTTAACAATAGATCTCTCAAGACTTGGAGAGGATCAAAAGTTCAGAGATGTCTTATGATGTATGCCATATATGACAGGTTATTCATTTGTGTCCATTGAGATTCTAATGCTATTGATCTGATTCTGTGTGTAGGAGAAAAGAGATGAGCTTACTTATATTTGTTTCATTACCACAATATCATGTGCAATTTTCAGTCTTGTTTTCATGCAACTATAATTTGTCAATGACAGCAACTATGATGACCTCAAATATGTAATACCTTGCGTGGGGTATTTAGAAGTTTAAAGAACAACAAGACGCTGCACATGGAGAGGTCATGAGCTTTGTTCACTCCACCAGAGGTTTGTAACAGGCTCTGTAGGTATAAGCTAATGTAGCAGAGGTAGTCCAGCTCGGGATGTGGGATCTGTTAAGTTTGCAGCTTTTTCTTAAAAAGCTATTCAGGGTGGGAAAATCTGGCAGAGCTCCCAGAAATCTCTGAAAGAAAGGTTAACTGTCAGTATCCCAGCAGGCAGGAATGGCCGCCTCTCAGGAGGGACTTGCCCAGAAAGAGAAGGAGAGGGCCACTTGCTTTTGAGACTGACATTGTGCAAATAGATAGAACAGTGTCTGGCCTGTGAGGGACGGGACAGGGAAAATGGGAGGGATGTGGGCTATGGTGTTTCACAGCAATGCCAATCAGGCACACATGTCATTTCCATAGCACCACAGTTCCTGAATAAAATATTATTCAAATGTATTGACATGCATGATGTTTGCAGAAAGAAATGCACACATGTTAAACGTTCTACAAAACATTAGGTCAGCACTACAACATATAAAAATGGCATTTTTAAATAAATAAAGTAATGGATAAATAAATACTGCAGCCTTTTTGGCATTTGAATATGTGCATATACACACACACACACACAGACAGACATTTGAACCAGAGGTTGTACATCACATGATATTTTCATCAGTTTTTAATTAAAGTCAATTTGATGTAATTGTTGTTTGTCAAATCCCCTGATATGCCACTTGTTTTTATTGCTTTGTGTCTAGTTATTCATAGCAATATCACATGAATGCCAAGAAATGAATATTTTATGCATAAATGCTTTAGGGATGAAAGTGGTTTCATTCCAAGTTCAATTTTGCTGCATTCCTTTCTGATTTAAATTATGTCAGAATATCATAAATCTCTCTTCTGTTTAGCAGTTGGTGATGCCAAAAGCAAAGTAATTAAGTAATACAGGATGATGGTAAAGATTCCAAAATGTTAATGATTTAAGATGGTTTCCCCTTTAGATCAAAATGTAGGCAACTTCATGCACTTATTTTATTACTGTATTAATAAATAGGATATCTTTTTTAATTATCATAAATATTAATATCATGTCCAGCTTGTCACACTTTCAACATAAAGCTGATGGCAGCATATCAAGAGTTTAAATCAACATTTAGTGATCTGGTGGACCGAGATAATACTCGATAATAGGCAGAATACTGAATGCTGGCCTCCTGGTCTGAATGTGCCAACTTGCTCATCCTCTGGCTCTGATATTGAAATGAAGACTCATTCCTCAGAGGGTGCAGTGCCTCATTTCTTCCCCCTGCTTTTTGTTTTCGCTCATAATTGGTTGGTGGTGGGTGGAGGCACAGATGCAACGGATGGTGGGAGTTCCCATGATGCCGGAGAATGGGAACCTCTGTATTCTATCTACAAACAGAAGCACGGAGTCCGGCCAATGACACCGGAATACATTTCCTTGAAGGTTACTGCGCTCATCCCAGCGGCAGTCTGGGCACACTAAGAGAGCTGGATGTATGCCAGCATCCCTGTATGTGCTCTAACAAGATAGAGAACAGGAGGGAGGGAGAAAAATAGAATGAGAGTAGCCTAACTTAAGTGAGGGGGAGAGAGACCAATGACAATATATCTGTATTGATATATACTTTCTGGCAGGAGGAATCCACTGTAATTTGATAAGGTAAGCCTGTAAAGAAGTAGCCGAAGTGAGAAGGTGAAATGCAGTCAAGGGCTTGTTGGTCATCCTCTGTGAAACTGTAGACAATACTTTGATTTAGTTTTGTATTGGAATATTTGTAAATTACTTGTACGTTATATCTCTGAAATAACTTTATTTTTTGCATTTATGGTTTCTTAATGATTCCCTCTCTTTTTGTGATAGGAGACACATAAAAGTAGCGCCTAAGGTCTATACGCCGTCGCTTTGACGACCATGAATTTTCAACGCTATCTCACGACCAATTCGTACGAGTGATTAGGAAATGTCATAACGTGGGATTGCGCGATTGACCAATCAGAATCGAGCATTCCATAGAGAGGTGGTCTGCGAAGTTTAGCGAGCGAAATCGAGTCATTTCAATAATAATCCGTGCATTCAAGAGTTTTGCGTGAGGACGAAAAAGTTATCGGTGAAGATTTCGCTCATGTTTAAATGCATGGATCCCGCGAGAATTTGGGTTGAAAGTGACTTCTGTATGCGCAGTATTTTACTACATCATTGACAATGACCATTGACCGCACCTTAATAAAGCTATAATTATTAAACATATTTACATAGGCCTATTTCAATACCAAAGCAGCTGAACCGAGCAAGGATATGCTTCCAAATTGTGTAATCTGAATGTCTTCATTGAAATCAATAGATATTGAATCAACAACTTCGCTTCTCTAAGCCAAAACAGATCAACTCTGTCATGGAAAGTGTGAGCAAATGGCTTTTGGCAGTAATGATTTCATCATATAGGCTACTATTCTGGTTGAAATGTCAGCATAGGCCTATTATTGGCCGTCAGAGATATAGCATAACACCTCTCAATGAGTCTGAATCAGAATTAATTCATCATGTCATAGTGTGTTATATTCTGCTGTGTTGCCAAGTGATTTGATCTGTCCTTCGTTAGATGTTAACCTTTAATCATGACTAATTTGTGCTGATGGAGGCTCTGGCGCTGGATTCGATTTTCCAAGGATCCTGTTTTAGTGGAATATGACATCAACTGCCCGTTTCATGATATAAAATGAAAGATTCTGAATCTTTCTCAGGATGTTTGCCTATAAATTAATGAAAACCTTCACACCAATTGTAAAATGCGGCCTGTATTCCAGAAATCAAAGCTTGTTCACAGATGTGATGGCTACACCTGAAAAGCAAGTGGCAAAATGTGACCACATGGGTAAATTTGTTCTAAATCAGTCTGTCACGCTGTGTCAGACAGTCAGGTAAAGGGATGTCAAAACCTAATTCTCTCAGGTCACAAGGTCCCATCCCTGCACTGAATCTAGCTGTCAATTAAATGATCTAATTATGCTTCCGATTGGATGCGTTTCAGAGTTTGTCAAGGTCTGTTAATGTTGATGTATTTGATCATGTGACAACTATTCGTATTATACCCCGTGAGATCATAATGAACTCGTTGAGATAAAAATAGGAAATACCTCTACCAAACATAAACTGTAAATATAGGCTATGCCATGTAAGTGCACTTATAATATTATCTTATAAGCAGTTGATCAAGTCTGTGATAGGCTTATTGTTGGATGGAGTGGATTGGACACAATGGAGAGAGTGTGTTGTTTTGCCGTCTAGTGTGCCCTCACCTGGACAAAAAGGACACAACAGGTGATAATTACACAACAGCTTTGAGGCATCAGGCTGATTAACATTTACATAACATGCTGACATATCCCACGTTCAGTGTATGAAGCTCAACATGCTCAGAGTTACTGTATATGTCTCTATTCAAAGTCTAGAATTGTTTCCACAGAAAAAAAATCTAGAAAAAACACCGTAGGTGTGACCAGGGCTGATTGTCTAATGGGAAAGTTGTCACAACTCAGTAACTATACGATTTTGATTTTGTTTGTTGGTTTCAAACAGCTACATATATATTTTATAAGGCATTTCTCCAGTCTTCAGTTACACATGATCCTTTTTGAGGAAAACATGATACCATTAATAGTCTGTAAAACAGAAATTATTCTTTTTTTTTTTTTTTATTCAAGACATCATGTTAAAAAATATTTCGATTTCAAAGAAATGCTGATCTTTCTATTTATCATGGAATCCTGAAAAAAAAAATTCAGGCTATAACAAAAATATGAAGCAGCTAAATTTTCAACATCATAGTACATAGGCTACATGTATGTTTTTCTTTATATAATAATATGTATTGAACTGCACATAACTACTTTGCTGGCTGTGCTGTATTCTTGACGAATAGAGACTCTTCAATCCTCAGGCAATGTGTTTCCCATGTATGTACACCAGGGGGCAGGTTTGCATAACATCAGCGAAACAAAGTTGTAATAAAGGCCTTGCAAATAAAAACAATCAAAAATACATACACTAATATTCCGAGTGTGTCCATTGCACATTTACAGTCATGTTCCAGTCAACGTTTTTAATAGAGAGTCTATGAATGTTGTATGTATATGGGTACAATCACGGGGAATCAATTTTGTGATTGTCACACAATTATACATCATTTACCTATTAAAGTTCTGCAGAGTAGTTAAAAATTCAATCAAGTGGCAGTTGAGCAATAGATGGGAGGAAAAAAATTATCAATTACATTGTTCTTGTTTGAATCTAAAACCTAGACAATCTTTCTCATTAATCAAGCTATATAATCTAAAAAAATATTGTGAAAGAGTGCTTTAACAATAATTGAAAAATTAATTGCTTAATATCTGCAGGGAGATAACACTTTGCAATATATTAATGACATTGCAGTTAGATTTGTCAGCAAAGAATTGTCTGCATTGCTTGATTCCTCTCGACCGAAATGCTGTTTTGAAATACATTGTGTAATTATTTTATGATAGTTTATTACTGATATTTTCCATCTCATATACACATGTAATTGAGAAAATGAGAAAATCTAGCAGTATGTCTCGCTTTGCATTTATCTTTGCACCAATCTTATCTTTTCATGCCATTTTAAATAGTACACCAACACTGCCAAGTCAGAATATTTGAACAGCAATTCAAGTGCAAAATTTCACAACAAACAGCTGATGCAACTGTAATGATATTCAGTTGATATACGATATGTATTGGGAACGATATATTCAAACCATAAACCTTAGAACACAATAGAATATGAGTTTTGTGTCAGAAACAAAATTATATTATGAATTCATTCCCTCTAACAATTATCTCTCAACATACTATTGCAAAAAAAGTATCCACTACTTTTTGCACTATTTCCACTTCTGCTCTTTATGATTCCTGTGATATTTTTATTGAGCATCATGTAAAACATGCCTTGCTGTGTGACAATAAAAAGTTTTAAATGTTAATGCATGACTTACTTGTTTTATTGAATGTCTCGTATATAGCAATAAACCATTCAGTTGCGGTCTGTTTCAAGATTTTTATGCTGTCAGATTATTTTGTAAAAAAAAAAAATCAAAAAAAAAAATCAATGCAAACCCCAGAAAATATGTGCAAGACCTGAATTTATTGACTTTTACTTAAAGGGATAGTTCATCCCAAAATGAAAATCCTGCCATCATTTAAACACCCTCATGTTGTTCCAAACCTGTATGAATTTCTGAAAGTCAATGGGGTCCCATCAACTGTCATTCTTCTTCTTTTGTGTTCAGCAGAAGAAAGAAATACAGGTTTGGAACAACTCAAGGGTGAGTAAATGATGGCAGAATTTTCATTTTTGGATGAACTAAGGTTATAGATCCCATTAAAAAAAAAAATTTTTAGCCATCGGCGTCACAGAGAAAGTGGCGACCCATAATCTGAAAGGAATGTCAGATGTGATATTTCAAAGAATGTATCTGAGCTCTAGCTATTTTCTCATCATTCAATAAAATATGCGTTATACTGTATTTGTTGACGAAGAGATCGTTTCCCAGGTTACCATCCACAATGGCATTTTCTTCCATCTCTTTGTGTTGTCTCTTTATTTATAAAGGCTGAAGAATATAAACATTATTAAAAAGTACATTTCTGAATTCCACAAGTCCCACTGATCTGAAATCACGACAGAGCTCTCTGAAAATTAAAAAAAAAAAAAAAAAAAAAAAAGACAAATGTTTTAGATGCATCTGTCCTTGGTTAAGGAACAGGATTTTGCCAATAAATATTATCCCACACCACTGTATTTTACATGTAGCTCATTTCATTCTGATCTGCCTGTTTTTTTTTCTTCTCATGTAGAAAATAATGAGGACATTTGAATATTTGAGTCACACACTGATAAAATAATTCTTTCACATGTGATCTCTTGTGTTTGGTCATTAGCATAATTTATTACATCATGATGAGAATACCTGCAAAAAAAGGATCATGTATCTGTTCATTTCCTCAGTGAGTCAGATGTTTTACCATCCCTTCCATCTCTGCTAAAGGTGAAGGTGCCATTTAGGCAGGTGTCACATCCATTATTCATGTCTCCCACACCACCAACAATTTTCTTACCTGACACTTCACTTCAACTAGCCCTAAAAACGTCTCTTTTTTTGTTGCAATCTCAAAAGCACTCTACAAAGCACCCTTTTCAGCCATCTGAGCCTTTGGTCTGTCAATCTATTGTCTCATGGATTTCAAAACATTCTCTAATGTGTAAGTGCATCAAGATAGAACGAACAGCTAAATAAGGTACAGTTGATTCCCATGCAGAGATATCTTAATATGAATACTCACAGCCTGAAGCATCTTCATTGAAGGTGAATGAGAGCATAGTATTAGATTTGAATACTGCTCCTTTCAATGGCTGAATTATTTTCTTTAAGGCCCAAATATTAGACAATATTTCTACAGCCCTTCATCTGTTCTTTAGTATTTTGATCAAGATTGCTTCTATTTATATAGCTATTTCCGCTCGAAATGATGAGCACTTCATTTACAAGTGGGAGCTTCAGACACGGATGGGACTGAATGAAAATCCAGGCTCTTTACAGATGTCAAGTGGCCCAATATAATTTGCATGGACATTATAGGGGAAATAAGTGCTGTTGATCCACCATTTTAAAATTCTAAAAGCAGAGATGACTTCAGTCAAAGTCTAAATTACAGCTACTCACTTCACAGTTGGAAAGGTTCTGGCTTGGTCATCAGCTAAAATTGATGAGAACATGAGAATCAAACAGTTCATAAAGATTATCAGTGGAGCTGTAATATCATTTCCATATTCACTCTATCAAAACAGAGTATGTCGAACTTATTTTATTCATTTTAACAAGCTATTTCTTTCAGATTAACACACAACAAAAAACATCTTTCACACTCATTTGTGTCTGAATACTGCGTTGTAATCAGGAACAATAATGATATACAATGAATAACATAAAAGGTTCATGATGTGTCCAAAATGATATAGCCTAAACAAAAGGTACAATGTGCTTGTGAATTAAAATGTAACAAAATCCTAAAACAGATATCATCATTACCAAAGGAATGCCTAGTACCACATGCAGTTCTGCATGGGCCATTTTCTCTCATTAAATCCCCCAAAAAACATAATTCAATGGAAAGTTATTTTTGAAGTAAAAATTCGATACCCCAAAATAAATACATGTTTTTATTCAAGTTAATATAAAAACATAAAAATAGTTCTCATTCGCTTTCTTAAATTATATACAGTATGTCTATTTTAACAGTTAAACTGTTTTAAAACAGTTTACGGTTCAAAAGTTTGGGGTCTGTACAAATGTTTTAATGTTTTTAATGCAAGGGGGCATTTATTGGTCATAAATACAGTAAAAACAGTAATTTTGAAAACTTATAATGTTGAAAACAGTTGTGCATATTACAGTTGTAATATTTTTGTGGAAACTGTTACTTATTTACAGGATTCTATCAAAAGACCAGCATTTATTTGAAATAGAAATCTTTTGTATAATTAAATACCTTTACTGTCACTTTTGATTTAAAGCACCCTTGCTGAATAAAAGTATACATTTCTCAAAACAAAAGTATTATGAACATACTCAATTTACACTCATTCTACTGAAGTCACAATGTTTTAAAGTTTGTTCAGTTGAACTTATGAATGTAATGTCATACTGTAAATGTAAACTGACTGTCAAAAGCCAGAAGCAGTCAATATTCATTTAATGAAATTAGACATTGGGTCAATTGGTCACTTTTCCTGGCATTAAAAGCCCAGACATCACTCCGTTTGTAAATCTGTGCTTTTTAAAGAGCTCAGATAACCACACTTCCTCAAATGGATGGTTTAAATGGCATTTGAGGCAAGGCCAAGACTTCTGCTATCTCTCAGCGCTGGCGGGAGAAGAGATTCCTGAAAGCGTTATTATAGTTCTTGTTGAAGGCTGTGTAAATGAGCGGGTTGAAGAAGGAGTTGGAGTAGCCCAGCCAGAGGAAGACACTCTTCCATATCGGAGGAATGTGACAGGAGCACAGCGGACTGATGAGCTCGGTGAGGAAGAAAGGGATCCAGCACAGGACGAACACTCCGATGAGGATGCCCACCATCAGAGCCGCTCGCTTCTCTTTCTGTTCTCGCCACGTCTCACTGTCAGTCTGAAATGTCACAGTGGCATGGCGGACCGTGAACACCATCTGAAGCTGTTGCCTGGAGGCCTCTTTTACCTGAGGGAACACATGTGTCTTGAGTCGATCAGTCAGGAGCATAGATTATGATCAAATAAACCACAGTACGTAGATCTCAACCTAGATTTTTCTTTCTTTTTCAATAAAATCATTCAATTCCTCAATATTCCATGTATCTTCATACAGCTTATATGTGAATTAAATTGAATATGGACGTAATTTACATATTACATTTTAAATATTTACACTAATGATCAAATGTTTGGGGTCTGTAAGATTTTTTTTAATTAATAAAATAAATATCTTGTTCACCAAGGTATGCAGAAGATATGCAGTAATATTGTGAAATATTATTCAAATTTAAAATATTTTAATATGTTAAGATGCAATTTATGTGATGGCAAATGTTCAGTCTTTAGTGTTACATGATCCTTCTAATCATTCTAATATGCTGATTTAATAATCAATAAACATTTCTTATTATCAATGTTGAAAGTTGTGCAGCTTAATATTTTTGTGGAAAGCATGACATTCTTTGGCGATTCTTTGATGAATAGAAAGATAAACAAAACAGCATTTAATAGAAATTAGAGAAATTAATAGTGTTTTTGTAACAAAGCGAATGTTATAATGTCACTTTTGATCAATTTAATACATCCTTGCTGAATAAAAGTATTAACTGCTCTGATCCCAGATTTTTGAACAGTGTTCAATTCTTAAATTATTTAATTACAGTGAGAATATAGATAAAAGCAGTCTTCAAAGAAAACCAATCCAATGAATCCAGTGATTGGTGTTAGACATGCTGACCTCACTCATGTATTCATGTAGGTTTTTTGTGCCATTTCTTCTAGGGTCTAGACAACATAATGTGAAATTGCATAGGATTTCTGTAGTATTAGAATGGCCATGAAAATAGCCATTTAAGCATAAGCCTTTAAACCCTTAAAGTTTCTGTGTCAAACCTTTGACAATCACTCCTAAACCCAATGAAGTAGAACAGGATGGTAATAGAATGGAAAATAATGTGGAACTTATCTAAGGTGTCAGGATTACTATTCGCCACAGTGTTGTGACATGCTCAGAGATTATACCATGCTTTTCAAGGTAATAGAGCAAGCTAATGGGACATTCAGGTTCAATTGCCTATTGAACTGCTGTCTAGTGACGTTCTGTGGAATAATGAAAAGAGGAATATGAACAGTCTGATCTGAATCAATAGAATACGTTCTGGAATTTTTAAATATTGAGAAAGAAGTTCTCTGTGCAGTACAGTCTGTACAAAATTAAAACATTGGTGTGTGCAGATAAAGATCCTAAAATGTTACTGCATTAAGAAAAAGCATTTCACAACATACAGTATCATGTATACCTCTCCAGCTTCTGCAATTGGAGTGATGGTGTTGGTCCTCTTTGATCCAATACGGAACTTAGCAGCTTTGTATATCTTCCAGTAGACAAACAGCACAACACAGAGAGGCAGATAGAAGGCCCCGAATGTGGAAAAGATGGTGTAAGACGGCTCCTGGCTCACCTGGCACTCCATGTCCATCTCTGAATAGGTCTCACCCCAGCCAAACAGAGGGGAGAGGGAAATAACAGACGAGAGCAGCCAGGTCAAGCCAATCATTCCATTAGAGATCTTCTTTCGGGTCTTCAGCGTGTACTCCAGGTGGCGCGTTATGGACCAGTAACGGTCAAGGGCTATTGCGGTCACATTCCAAATGCTAGCCGTACAGCACAGGACGTCAAAAGATATCCAGACTTGGCAGAGAGCTCGTCCCAACTTCCATCTCCGACCGTTGAGCTCATGGACCAGACTGAGAGGCATCACCAAAGCAGCCACCATAACATCAGATATGGCCATGGATGCCACCAGGTTGTGGGGCACACGGTGGAATGTTCTGACTCTGAGAATTGTGACTAGGACGAGCATGTTCCAGAAAAATGTAGCCACCACAAGCATCGCCAGCAGTGTGAACGTCAAGACGCTGAACACTGTCTGTGGCCAGTAGACATTTCCATATTCTGAGCTTTGATTAAAGGAGTTGTTATGGCTGACATCAGCCATGTTATTGAGTGCGCTTTTGTCCACTTTACACCACTTACAAAATAGCGAGAAAGAACTTCACTGGCCTGCAACAGCTGTAGAAAAAGTAAGAAAATAGAGATTATTTTGGGTTGTGAAAAAAAATAGTGATACTTAATCAACATCGGAAATGGAATGTTTGCTTGTAGAATCTGCGATGAAATGATACAATTTACCATTTAGACATGTAGGGGTAATGTATAGTCAGCCAGTCAAAATCACCAAAAAGCTGTTATTTGCAATATTTTTGAATATATGTTTTGATCTTTTTTTTAAAAATTACAGTTATAAATATTACAGCTTAATTCAGCATTAAACGGAAGTTGCAACAGTCTTTTCTTCAATATTAAAAAAAAAATTAGGGCGGGACTTTGTACCTCTGGAATTGATTGGATAGTTGTCATTTGTTATTTCTGTGATGTCAAGTGAGTGACAGGTAGTCCAGCCTTTGCACCAGTAAACACGTCATCAGAGAAGAGATGTCGCTGCAAGAGGAAAGTTATTTTGATTAAAAATATAAAAATAATGAAATGAAATAATTGATAAATAATGCGATATTCCATAAAAAAATTAGCAATTGTCAATTTTGATTTCTTGGTGACTTTACAAGAGATTACACCAGCCAGAACAGGTACTATTCATAAAACGTAGGCTACAATTGTCACGCTGGGAGAACTCAGAAATAAGGTAAAGCTGGATCCATGTGCAGTATGCAAGTTTTATTAATAAAAAGTTACACAAATTGGAAACAGTCAAAATTCATGTTTCCTGTGAATGGAACAGAACAGAGATGATCCGCAGAAAACAGAACAGAGACAACCACCAACATGAAGCCATAAAAGGACAATACCAGACAAAGAACACAGGAAACACAAAATAATTACAAAACAACACAGGAACTGAAAATAGGCAGTGAATCAATCGCTAACTTCCTTCCGTTTCGTGGACTAGGATGCGAGTCATTTCTTACATTGCACGACTGTTCACGTCATGTCTGCCGAGCCAGACACTGGACAAGATGGCCGCCGCCGAGCCAGTGTCTCCAAACAAGATGGCCGCCGCTGAACCGGTGTCTGTTCACTTTGTTCCTGAGCCAGTGTCTGTTCCTGAGCCAGTGTCTATTCCTGAGCCAGTGTCTATTCCTGAGACGGTGTCTGTTCCCTTTGTTCCTAAACCGGTGTCTGTTCCAGCTCATAACCCCATAGCTGCCCCCTCATAACCCCCCCCCCCCGGAGAAGATTTTGGGGGGAGGCAGTAGGTCGCTGGATGGGATCATGGAGGCCACGCCGCCATGGCTACCAGAATGGTCGTCCCTGCCCTGGCCGCCCGAAGGGTCTGGTCCGCCCTGTCCACCTGAACTGTCTGGTCCACCCTGGTCACTTGAACTGCCTGGTCAACCCTGGCCACCTGAATTGAACTGTTTCATATATTTTTGTCACTATTTTTTTTAGAAACACATCCCTATCTTCATAATTCTAGTTTGACTTCTAAAGTGTTTTTTAATTCGACCCAAATCAGCACGGCACTACAATATACCGTGAAAGTCCAAAGTTTCAGTACTGCTCAAAACCATTTTTTATTCATGATTATATTGCATTGCATAATTATCAACTAGTATAAAATCAAGAAAACAGTTAAAACAAAATACAAACAAAATTAAAAAAAAAATAGGAACATTGCGTGCACATTTAAAGCTAGGGTATACGATTTCAAAGAATATCCTCGTTTAGATGCTGGTTATGGTTATATAGTACAATCCTAACAATAGGAATAGAAAAAAGAATGAAAAAAATCCATTCACTCTATTGGCTGTACAGCCGCAGAGAAGTTGACCAATGAAAGCTGTCCGGCCGGACAGCTTACATTGGTCAACTGCTCTCATTCAATCACCAGCTCCACTTGAAACTCCGCCTGGGGCTCGCGTCTCCACCCCACCTCACCTGACATCGCCCCCCTCCTGCGACATGAAATTGCGCGAAAAAGCAGCTGACAGTGACAGTCTATGGTAGCTAGCTAACTAGCATCAGATAAAAAGAATGGATCAAAAATAAAAGACAGCAGCAAGCGGCCCCTGCTTGCCCCTGTGTAAAGTTTGGAAGAAAGAGAAAGTCTGTAGTGGAAAGAGCAGAGATAGAAAAAAAATGTGAAGAACGCCGGACTCAAAGTAGAATAAATATAGGGTCCACCATTGATCGTTGGAGGAAGCTTCGGGGAGATCTTGGACTGAAAACCGAGGCTGACACGGCTGACTTTTTGTTGAGCAGGTAACGTTAAACATTTATTTATACTTTTATGGTGTGACGTGTTACATAAATAGCTTTTTAACAATTACTGAAAACCTTAGCAGTACTAGTAGTAGTATACTAATGGTGGTGGGGAGTTTAGAACATTTCATGTGTTGCTAATCTTGCGTTGGCGTGAACAGAGGGGAGGGGTGTGTGTGTGTGTGTGTGTGGAGGGGCGGGATGAGTTTTTTTTTTTTTTAATTCAGGCTTTCTCGACCGATTTTCAAAATCTTATACCATAGCTTTAAGATTGGCTACTTAAATTATTAATTTATTATTGCTATATCCAAATAGGGCCTATGATATAAATCTCACAGAAAAAGGGCTTTTGTTTGTGATGTGCTGTCTTTACATTTGAACATTGCACATTTTAAACAGGACACCCATTAACTGAATAAACGTTAGCCAACATATTTATAGAAAATAGTTGACAATGAATAGACAGGAGTCCAATAATAGCAAAACGAATCACTTCAGGTGATCAAGTAGGCCTAAGTAGACGAATCCGACGATCGGCTGTGTAAACAGTAAAACGTCCGTCAAAAACACGGATGGACAATACAAAATGCTTTGACAAAAAAAAAACAACAACAAAAAAAACACACACAACCAAGAACAAAATTTAAACTTGGCCCATTTTACAATTATCTCTCTGTGTGCGCGGTCTGTGTTTGTGTGAGAGAGAGAGCGCATGCAGCACTGATACAACAGTAGCCTACTTTTTAATCCATAAGTAGCCTATATAACGCGCTAGTTTTCATACAAAATAAATATGTAATATATAAGTCCTTCTCAAAAAATTAGCTTATTGTGATAAATTCATTATTTTCCATAATGTAATGATAAAAATTAAACTTTCATATTTTAGATTCATTGCACACCCACTGAAATATTTCAGGTCTTTTATTGTTTTAATACTGATGATTTTGGCATACAGCTCATGAAAACCCAAAATTCCTATCTCAAAAAATTAGCATATCATGAAAATGTTCTCTAAACGAGCTATTAACCTAATCATCTGAATCAACTAATTAACTCCAATGAAAATGAATTGAATTCCAATGACTTGTCCAATGAAATTTGAACTTCTTGTGCCAGATGGCGATTGGTCGGTGTATTATTTAACAAACAGACATCAATGAATTATGTAATATTTTAAAATATATAATATGTGGATTTTTATGTGGAAGATAGTTAGCCTAACTTTTGATAATTGAAAAAAAAAAGTTTAAAAATGGTTTGGTTTATTTTTTCCTGCCGTCGAGCCTATATAGGCTACTCACTGCTTAAAGAACCATATATTTTGGCGGAATTTTAGACCCTCGAAAACGGAGACTTCCCTTCAGTCGAGTCCGAAGCAAGACACGCAAGTGACGCAACGAGTGATGGCAACGGCACCTCAGACTGAAAGAAACGTACAAACGTGAATTTAGGCTACTTTAGTTTTGTACACATTGTCATGTTAATTATAATCAAATGCATTTTGTTATATTGAAAACAATATTACCATTATTTGTTTGAGAGGGACACTTTCGATCAATTTTGAAAAAGGACAGGGGCTCGAGCACCCAAAGTGCGCGTGAACAGAGGCGTCAAGTTTTTTTTTTTTGCGTAGTTTAGAGTGACAAATCGTACCTGCGTACTTTACATAGGCTACTTTAAGGTCAAAATGAGTACCCGCTACGCAAAATATGTAAGGTTGGCAGGTCTGAGTGTTCAGACACCGAGCACCTTCGCCTGCAAAGTCGCATTCGAGCCAAACCCTGATCAAATTCTCTTCAAAACGTTCAACATTTTTAATGCCTGTAGGGATCAAATGTAATGCCTTTATTTTCGCAAAATCCATTTAAGGACTTTTAATGCCCCGCGGCAACCCTGTTAATTACCATGAGATTGTTCAACTATCATCATATGGTCCAGACCAAAACCAGCTCAGGGTCAAATTCAAACGCAGGAAAAACAAGACCTAACCCTGACAGTATTGGATTATGCTGTGTCCACGCCATGGCCTAATGCTCTTTTCACGTGCTATCAGAATCACTGTGAAGGGGGTGGATCCTGGAATTCACTGCTGCTTCAATGTATGTGATGAGTGATTATAATAAAGGTATTAATCAATATTTTTCCTTCTAAATATCAAATGAGTTGAATGACTTCTCTAAGCGTATGAGATTTCACTTTGTTTATAAGTTACCAGTGTGATTACTGAAATGTTATTTTCATGTATTCTCTAATGTCTGTATTTGATATCTGAATACAGTAACAGTGCTTGCTTATTTAGCCCGGCTTGCAGAAATGAAATATGGATTTGTTTTGTTTGAGAAAGGTCTTCAACATTTGTCGATATATATATATAATTTTTTTCTGGGGTACCCTGACAACTAGGTCACAAGGGTCAATGAACCAATAGTTTGAGTGACCATGTCTTAGCTAAAAGCTATACTTTACTGCATTAGATTAAAGTGTCATCTCCTTGAGAGAAAGAACGTATTATCTTGATGTTGTGAGAAGACTCTCCTGTTTACAGTTAGAGCCTGGCAAAATCCAAGCTTGAAGAAGCTGTGTGTCGGTGTGTGTGTTAGTCTTTTTGGTTAGTTATTGACTGACTTGTTTTCTTCAACATGTTGGCGCCCAGCAACCCAAATCTGCGACCTGGTAGGTGAAATCCTTTATCACATGATGTGCTTTACTTCAGGGTAAAAACTATCTTCAGGGTTCGAGTGTCAGCTGCATAATCGATGGAGATATACTTCAGTCTATCTGTTTATGTGTGGAAAATTACTATGTTTATCTATTTTTTTTAGCCAATGAGAATAATTCAACCTGAAGCAAGGACGTAGCTTAGACCTTGGTGAAGGGTATAACTGCTGTGATCTTTGTAACTGTAAGCGGGGCAAGCTACGAACTCCATGTGAGTCTTGAAGCTGACTTCTGCTGATGAAACTGCAAACTATCTTCAGTAAAACTTTTCTTCAATTTATTATAATTATGACTCCGGGTCTTTATTCATCATATCTGGTCTTTGACTGTAAATCCCCTTACAATTGTAAATAAAATTTTTCTACTTAAAAATTGCACATGAACGTAAAGTCGTATTTACCACTGGGAAGCTCAGAGATCCAGAGTTGGGCGGGCCATAAACATTAAATGTGGCGGAGGAAAGAACGATTGCTGCTGTGACTGGTATTCTTTACTAGATTTTCTCCACAACAGTTACATCGCCTTGTCGTGTCTTTAAAGTAGTACATATTCACATATATGAATAATCATTTGAAGCCTATTATATGTTTTATACACAGCAAAAATAGCCTGTATTTGACAAAAAAAATTCCAGAGTTGCCAGCAAGCTGACTATAAAGATCAGGGATGGGCAACTTCAGTGTTGGAGGGCCACTGTCCAGAGTTTAGCTTCAACCCAAATCAAAAACACATGAACAATGTCTTCAGGATTGCCAAAAAGCTACAGGCAGGTGATTTTTTTTTTGTTTTTGTCAGGGTTGGAGCTAAACTCTGCAGAACAATGGGCCGGCCCCTCCAGGATTGAAGTTGCCCATTACTGATCTAGATAGCACGGTGAATGTTCAACGGTCAAATGAGAAGCTAAATATCATTTTGGCTTTAATGAGATTTTCCCAGTAAATATGCAAGAATAAACCTGGTGTCCTCCATGATTCCTGGTCTTTCCAACAACAAAGCGCTTGAATGCAATGAGCTGGTAATAACAATTTCAGAAGTGGGAAGCAGGACATTTCGATGGCACGTGAAGGCAGCATAATTACTGTAGTTTTGAGATTACAACAGGTGACATTCTATTCTGAGCTGAAGTTATGCATTTATATGGCAACACTATCAATGCCTAAATTAATCTGCCGTGGTCATGTGGTACAAATAGGAGCTGTCCGAAAATTCCCATCTTACAGGCTGTAATTACGAACTCTACAAGGACATGAATGCTTTTTCAAGTTGAAATAACATAATTACGGCAATTACAACATGGCACGAACGCGCCTTTAAAACAGTAGTCTACATCGTCGCATTACAGGCTGCAGCGAGGACATCTTGAATTTGACTGCGATTGTCCAATCAGAATATTCCAGAGAGTGTAAATAATTTTCTAATGACCTAGAAAAAGACATTAACCACAGTTTCGTGTCAGTTGACAATGTATAATAAATATCTGAAAACATGTCAAAGTTGCTGACATGACTGACACCAAACATGGTGCTGTATTTATTTTCTCAATGAAGGAAGATCTAATAGATTTATTCTGCCCATGATCAGTATAAGGAGTGTCAAATACTCTTTAGTCTGAAGCTTCTAAAACATTATTTTGTGCAACCATTTGTGCTAATTCAATGTAAAATATAGCACTGCTTGTAACACTTCTTCACAAATTGGATTCTGGGTGGATTGTGGACTCTTAACTGAACCTTACTTCAACTGCTCTGTTTTAATGATCAAAGTATTTGCATTTTGATATCTTGCTGGGAGCAAAATCTAATGAAGTCTTAGATAATTTATTCATATTTAATGTTAGCGAAAAGCTTAAATCCATATTTTCCTACAGGTGCTTTCAATATTTTAAAAGAATCATTCCTTCATGGCACTAGTTAAATCATGCTTTGTAACTCGATCCGACCATAATGCATCTGCCACTGGAATCTGTTCAAGTAGCGATTGTTCGAAAACGTAATTAAGTTTTTGAACAATGTCTGAACGCTGACCAAACTGATTAAGCATTCATGTAAGGCTTGGGGGCATTCATGTATGGCTTGGGGAAATTCATAAGCAGAAACTATAAACATTTCAAACAGAAAAGGTGAAAGACAAGCAGATTGGAGACCAACATAGCTTCAGTCTTCCCATGCCTTAAGGGTAAGTACGGATAATATAGGCTATGCTTGATGTATGTGAAACATTAAAATATTCAGAACACCTCAAGCTTGAACGTGTGCGTACAAAATATATATTTTTTGGTCTGTGGCCTAAATCAAACATCAGCTCAAGGCTAATTCACACTGCACTGACAGGCGCCGACAGTACGTCAATTACCAATAGCCAATTACAGTACGTCACTTCTCAAACATTCCAAGACCCAAAAAATGTTCAATCGCCGAAAACAAGAGCCGACCAACCGCGACAGGGGTAGTAACACACTAATCAGACAAAACCCGTTGAAGGGTCTGTTGCAGTCTTGTCGGTGCGGTGTGAATTGGCCTTTAGTGTCACACTGTTCTATTAGTCTTTTAGAAATGATATGCATGTGTGGGAAGTTAGGACTTTCATAAACCACATCATTTCCTTTAATCAGATGTGAGACATCCAACAGATGTGTCATCCGCTCTCACATATGTCCTCTTCTTTGAATCATTACTTTAATGACAGTTAAAATGGAGCAGTGTTGGAGGGCTCATCCTAATCACACTGACACTTCTCTTCACAGCGAATTCATTTGAATAGGTGACAAGGGTTCATTTAACTGCTATTACAGACTTGCTCAGTAACACAATGTTCCTTTACACTGTTTTGGCAAGTACTTGTAAACCACATAGAAGTCAAACTTTGTTGTTGAGTGCATATGTAACATGCCAAACCTACTGCACTTACTTAGTTCAACTTCAGTCTTGAAGGTGCACTCAGTAAGTTTTAAAGGGGTGGTTGATTATGATTTCACTTGTCTAACATTAGTTAGTGTGTATCTGTGTAATGTTGCTGTTTGAGCATAAACAACATCAGCAAAGTTACAACGCTCAAGAGTTCAAATCAAAGAAAGGGAGATATTTTCTATTAAAGAAATTTAAGGACTATAGTGCTTACAACAAACCACTGGTAGGGACTACAGGACATTCCTCCCAGGTTAGTGACATCACCAACCCTAAATTTGACAAAAAAACCACTCCCGGGGATGCAATTTATACATGAATATGCTAATCAATGACTGAGACACATAAGATACATAAATTCATCAACTAACCATTCAGAAATGTCCTGTTGCATTATACATGTTGTCACTTCTTCTTGAGTCTCTCCATCATTGTCTGACTCTGGTTTGAACATAAAAGGCTAAAAGTTTTTGAAATTTTCAGTGCATGTCTGTGTGAGGAGGTAATCGAAGCTACGCCCTCTGTGAAGAGTGAGCAGCTACTTTGCATTTAAAGGGACAGACACAAAAACGGTGCGTTTTTGCACACCCTCAAAAAGTTACAATTTTAACATGCTATATAAAAAAAATGGAGTATTTTGAGCTAAAACTTCATATACACACTCTGGGGACATCATAGACTTATTTTACATCTTGTGAAAAGGGCATTATACCATCCCTTTAAATTTTGACACTGTTGATGCATTAAGTTTGTTTTCCCACTTTTTTTCTATCTCCCCCTGCACACATTTATATGACAGACATTATTGGATTCAATCCCAATTAGTTTTTGTGCATTGTTGGTGGTTCATGAGGTCTGGCTGCTGCACTGCACTGTGATCGGAGGGCCATGAGTTCTTCCCTGTGGTCGTTATGTGTTGGATTAATTTTTTCCCTTGATCTGTGGCATGGGAACTGCGGGTTGTCACAGTTTGTTTAATCACTCCAGCAGGGACTGCTTGTTTGGACTTTTTGTATTTCCACATGTACTCCTGTCTGGACTGTCTGGTGGATTGTGCACATGCTGTCATGTCTAAGTTCAGTTCAGTTCTTGTGTAGTATGTACATTATTTGTTATTTGTTTCATGTGCTGTTTTGTTTACAGGCACTTTTAAGTTTATTCTTCAAAAACCATCAGCCATGAGCACTGGGTGAAAGCACTAAAGAAAACAATATTGCTGATATTATTATTATTATTATTTTTAACGCATGACACCGCTTGCCATGATCTCAATATGGAGATGACCTACTCCATGTAGTATAAAACAGCTTTTTTCTGAGAGTACACTCTTAAAAATACAGGTTCCAATAAAGGCAATGCAATAGCAATGCAATAGAAGAACAATTTTTGGTTTCCCAAACAACCTTCCAGTGAACAATTCTGAAAAGTACCATGGTTTTCTTAGTGTGAAGAACATTGCATTTTTTTTTAAAGAACCTTTTTCCACTATAAAGAACCTTTTGTGGAATGGAAATGTTCCAAGGAAAAGTTCTTCATGGCCTACCAATGCCAATAAAGAACCATTATTTTTAAGAGTGTTGTGTTCATTTGAAAAACGTTTTAATTTGGAATATGAGTGCATGATCATACACTTTAAATCCGCAATCTAGCCAAAGTAGCTGCATCAAAAGGTGCAGCACTGAACTGAAGGTAGGCTACTTTTGTGCATTGATTTACATATGCTGCTAAGCATCAATGTTACTTGTCAAACAGCCCAGCAATTAACATATGCAGATGCGAGGTAAGTACATGCCCATGCAAAACATTCTGATCGCGCGACTCACAGAAGCATTTGTAACAATATTTCATATCATTCACAAAATTGGTTCGTGCAAAGAAATTACGACTATGAAATGGGACCTTGCCCTAAACATAGAAATAAGTCATTAAAATATAGGCTATCATTTTTTACTAGACCACTGACGCTGTCTTTTTCATTGGTAGAAGATTATATTTTTTTAAAGACATTTAAGATTACAATTAAGTTCCACACAGTGTTTAAATAAAGTCGTAAATTGTTCGCACAATAATTTCGTAGTGCAATTCAACTTAGCCCACTAATGAATTATTAGAAAGACTAACTTCCACGTGACATTCATATTAGGCTATACTTCAACAATTATATCTCAGCCAACACATCAGCATCGTAGTAGCCTAGCCTATTACGTTGCTCTGTCAAATTTACACAAGCGTGTATTCACGCCACGGCATCTCTCCACAACCGTTTATTGTTTTTCTCCCCTTCCCACTTACCTTAGGAAACAACACTTTTGCTTCAGCGACGGCAGTGTCGCCCCAAATCGGTAGAAAACAATATCCTGAGTGTTAAGATCTCGTGCAAGAGAGGAGTGACTGACCGCGCTACTGCAGTTTCTCAAGTCGCCTCCTCGGCGCAGACCACATTGATACCATGTTAAGAACAAAGTGTTACCATATCACATCCCAATGACATAGACAACTGAGATCTTTTCTCGTCTACGTTTTTTGATTGTGCCGTTTCCTTAATTGTTCATGATTGTATATTTCTGCAGTCTTTACGTAGGGGAAATCACATTCACCGAGGCAGCTTTTTCCAACACGTGAAAGGCAAACAAACAAGCAGCAAGCACACAGACTTGAAGCTTCAGCTGTAGCCTATTAACAGCACCAATAAATGTGTTTTTCTTATAAGCTTCATCATTTACGCGGTCTCTAAACCTAACCCTCAAATTGTTATTATATCTAGGCTACATTAATGTATAATATTGCTGCTTTTCGAGCATTACAAATGGAGAAAGGGTTTTTACAGTAGGCCTATGTTATTCGTGAAGGTAAATTCGTGAATTTTATTTTATTTTATTTTTTAAACAAAAGTGTCCTCATAAAGCCATAACAGAAAGGGAGAATGAATGAAAAAGTAGCTCTTGGCTGACTTTTTGGTTTTGGACTCACAAAGAAACTGGGAGCAGAAAAAAGACAAATATTTTTCCTTGAAACTATTGTAACATTATTTAGGCTATTTACACATTTAAGTAACATAAGCAATTTATCTTATACCAACACAAATCCACATTTATTTTTAATAAATATTTTTCTTTTCATTTTCTTTATCCATGAAGATGTCTTCTGACTGACATGTCCTGGAGCCAGCCAGTGCTTAAATTGAAATAAAAGGTTTGATTCTTAATTTATTCTCTCTTTATTTATTTGTATTTTTTTTTTTGTGGACAATATTTTATTAGATTGGAAATTTCATTAGTGTTATGTGTCATCCTTGTTACATCATATAAGGTCTTATTAACAGCCCTTTAAAAATGTTTGACTTGTAACTGAATAATTTAGATCTATAATGATACAATATTAGTTACATCAAGTTGAACAAACAAATACAAGAAAGTGTAGAACTGTGTAGCAACACACTGATACATTTTATATTAAAATCGACCATTAAGTTACATTTCTGCCTAAATTAAATGTTTTGGTGCTACAAATTGAAACGCTCACAGACAGTGTTTCATATTTGGCGCTTTTGTTGATGTAAATAAGCGCGTAGGAAATGACGCGCCGCCCACAAATGTGACATATTGCACAAATATAGGGGTGTTATGAAATACACAGTATATTTGATTTTATAAAACTAAATATTTTAAGTCTACCAAACGATCTGCGAAATAAGATAAGTAAGTTACTAATGGAATTTGTACAATTTATTCCTGCATTTTATATATTTACCAGACGTAATTGCGTAAAGTGATTTATTTCTCCCCCCATGAAAGACATGTAAGCGCCCAGAGCCCGCCGAATCCTGTTTGGCGCTTCTGTACATCTTTCCTATGAGGCCGGTTGTACGCTAATCTGACAGCCACATAATGCTTACTTTCCGCTGTAAAATAATTTAAAGCAGTCAGAACAATGTCGGAAGACGACTTAAAAGTACCGGAAGAGCTTTTCAAGGACGTGAAATTCTATGTGGTGGGAGACATTGATCAGAAGGTATATTTAACTATAATAATCTAGCCTTTGGCTAATAGTGGCTTACTGACTGGTGTTAGCATAAAGGCTAACCCACATAAACACTTATAATATGGCGAAAAGTAGAGGATACATTTGGACAAACTGTATTTAAAGTAACTATTGAGTACATTAGTACATTAGTACTCTTTTGTATGTATGGTGTACTCTCCTTTATCTGCTGTGTTAGCGAAAGTCCTGTCTTCAGTATGTTAGCAATATCAGTGATAATGCGACACGTTGAACTAATCTTTTAACTAGTTGTATCAGCGATTTATTTTCAAGTGAATGAATAATCATGCCCCTGAACTGTGTGTATACAATATTTGTCGAGGGTAGCTTGTATCTTAAATGGGAAGTCAAGGAAACGCTATAACGTTAGCATCTGTAGCCCTCTTCTGTGTTTATCATAGTGTCTCATCTTTTGGCTTTGTGTTGTTTTTGCTTACATTTTTGCACGATTTTATGTAAGGTTCCTGGTCCATATATTAAGAGCTTGCAGCAGGCAGATTATAAGTTTGTTTTTATGAATTATATGTTTTATGATTAACATGATGGTGATGATCGCCTGTTGACATTTGCTTATAGGTTGTGCAACTTCTGAAAGGTGGGAAAGGAAAAGAAGTGTCTTACAATGCCCTCGCAACCCACATTATAGCAGAAGATGGGGACAATCCAGAGGTCGGGGAGTCCAGAGAGGTCTTTGACTTGCCTGTTGTGAAGGTAAACCGACATAATATTGCACTGAAGGGTTTAGAAGTCAGAGATTTTTAGTTGGCAACATTTTTGACAGATCTCCTGCCTATAATTAGATGTGATCACTTACTGTTGCTAATAAAATGATGCTGCAATGTTTAACATGTCATGCATATTAATTTCTGTTTCAGCCAAGCTGGGTGATCCTGTCTGTCAAATGTGGAGACCTGCTACCGTATCCTTTTAAGATTCACTGGTTTGAAAATCTTCAGTTCTACTGTTGTTTTTGCATCCTTGTTCACATGTCACCATCAACTTCATGCAACCTTGGAACTGATAATGGGTTAAAGAGGAATATCATACCATTTAATTTATCTTGACGGTTAATAAATCAGAGTTACTGGATTTTCTCCAGAGTCAGGACAAGTGTTCTTTGGTGTCACAGCTTGTCTGCCACATGTAAGTCAAGAAAATCTACATATTATCATCTGCCATTATCAGGCAGCAGGGTTGATTTTAGTGTTCGCTAATCTTGTCTTTGTTTATAGCTAGCAGAGGATCTCAACACACTTTGGGCTTTTATCACGTTCTATGGAGGTGACTGTCAGCTCCACTTCAACAAGAAATGCACCCATCTTGTTGTGCCTGAACCGAAGGGGGTAAGCGCATGTCTGTCATCTTGTCTTAATGTTTGCTATTATTAATTAGATGTCAGTCAGATCGAGGCTGTGTGTTTATTAATACTGAATGTATAGGGCACAGTAAGGCATTGTGCATCAACAGTCTTATGGTCCACACTCTCCATAGTAAAGTGGGGGAGGTGTGTGAGATTCAGCAGCTCAGTTAAAGTTTACGACTAATATAGTGCCTTTAACAGCTGCTATCTGCAAGACTCTGTCTAGGTTTACATCAGTGGGTTGTTTTTTCTTGGATCAATTGAGGGATTGGACTGGATTGCTGGTCTCGTTTTATTGGCTCTGTTTTTGAGGTCTCAGTGATGTATTCAGAAAGGGTCAGTTTTATTGCCCCATCTTCACTGTCTAGGTTTTCAAAGCCTGTCTTTTATTGGAAACTCTTGGTAACTAAACAAATGTTGTTGGTAATATCTGGTGAGCAATGCTGAAACCTTTTTGATTAAACTCATAATATTGAGAAATATTCAGTGTACTTTGACAAGTATCATGGAAATATTGTCACTGCAGTGATGTGATCTCTTTGTTTTCTTTGAGTTTTGGGGTTGTGGATTGTTCAGTAGGCATTAGTGTATCTGTAAAAACAAAATGTTATCATTATCATACTGCAATTTATCATACAATTATTTCAGAAAACAGCTATTTAAGTTGTTATTCATTTTGTTTTTATATCTATATGATTATATAATAATACATTTAATAATTATTATTGTTATTTTTTAGGGCTGCCTCAGACTATAGCCTATTTTCCCTGTCGAATGTTAGCTATAGCCAGTAATTCCCATCCTTTTCCATCTCATGGCCCACACAACCAAACCCGCAAGTTTCCACCGCCCACTGCAAGAATTTAACAAACCTGACTATGTCGTGTTGGTTAATGAGGACTTGGAAACGAAGATCGCTAAAAGTCTTTTTTTTTTAATAAACTGGCAATGAACCGAAAATGCATATAATGGGTTGCAGAGCCCAGTGCCCGGTTGCATAAAGCACCTTAAGTGTAATTTTCCCTTAAGGTCACCCTTATGTTTCCCTTAAACCTAAGGGTGTTGCAGAAAATACGTTGCAGAAAAATGTTTTTTTTTAAGTGAAACGTCATAAACACTTTACCTTAAATGCTGTTTTTTCACTTAAGTAATCGTTAAGTGTTACATAAAACCCCTTAACGGTAATTTCCCTAAGTATAACTTAAGGTTTGGAAACCGTAACCTTAAGAGTAACGCGGACAAAAATAAGACGACATGGCTGAATTTATTGAACCAGCTGAAGATCATAGGGAATAGGGAGAACCCTTTGGACCAATTTAGCGATGAAAAATTGTTGCAAGAATACCGATTTGATCGACGCGCAATATTTGACATCGATATCAAACTAGACGGCTGTCTGTCTATCATTATACGCGACTCGCATGTAAACTATCACAACGTTAAGAGAGTGTGTGGCCGACCCGTGCAGAAAAAGATTCACAGGAGAACTAGCTGATTCTGTGTTTTAAAAGGAATCTTGACAGAAGAAAACGGGTATGCTATGGAAATATACTCAGCTGTATTTCGAGACACAGAGCCAGAAGTGCATTCACAAAACCTAAACAAATGCCAAAGCATGAGACGGTGAAAAACACACACTGCCGCCACTTTCGGAGCTAACGCGGTGTTGCGTGATAGCGTCAGAGGACTGACAAGTGATATTCCGACATGTTAGTGTTTTCCATATCTATGTCAACAACAGACGTTTATAACGTGAATCCAGGATCGCTGTTGTGAAACACTTAAATATTTCCCTTACCTAAGAGAACCGTTTAAGAGATTATATGCAACACCCTTAAGTTATTCTCTTAGGTAAGGGTAAATCGCCCCTTAAGTATCATACTTAAGGGAAAAACTTAAGGTGCTTTATGCAACCGGCACAGGCCCTTCCTGGGGGCTCTAGTCTTAAAGGGATAGTTCACCCAAAAATTCTGTCATCAATTACTCACGCTCAAGAACACCCTTGTTCCGAACCTGTATGAATTTCCTTAGAATTCAGAAATTAACGTTTTATAATGTTCATATTCTTCAGAAATAAAGAGACAATACAAAGAGATGGAAGAAAATGCCATTGTCGATGGTAACCTGGGAAACGATCTCTTCACCAACAAATATAATGCATATTTTATTGAATGATGAGAAAATAGCTAGAGCTCAGAAACATTCTTTGAAATAGCACATCTGACATTCCTTCACTGCAGATTATGGGTCGCCACTTTCTCTGTGACGCCGATGGCTAAATGTTTTTTTTTTTAATGGGATCTATAACCTTTATTAAAGGGATAGTTCACCCAAAAATGAAAATTCTGCCATCATTTACTCACCATTGAGTTGTTCCAAACCTGTATGGAACACAAATAATCAAGCACTTGCCAAATCAGTTTCACCAATATTCTATTATTAAGGCTATAAATAACATATTTCAAGTTTAAATAACATATGACCAAAATCCATATTAAATCACTATTGGAAATTATTGCAAACACTCGTTGGTGGTTTAAAGGGAGTTTTGAATTAATTGTATAAATTGTCTTATATAGCTTGATGCTAATTGTGGCTTTAATGCACCTGCGGCACAGGTCCAGTTATATTTCATGATGTATTTTGTCAAATGAATTTCATGCAAGTTCATAAAGTTTTTTTTATAATTGGTGGATAAATCTGGGCTCGACATTAACGGTTGTCTACTTGTCCGGGACAAGTGGATTTTTTGAAGGAACAATTAGAAGAGACTTTTACTTGCCCAACCGGACAAGTAGCCTGATTAAAACACCAATAACAAAAAAAGAACTAGGGAATCAATAAAATGAGAGATTGATTCTTTCTGATTTTATTAAAATATGTAATGTAACATAAATTATTTGATTTGATCAGCCCTACCTAGAGTAACAGCCCTATAGTGTCTTATTATTCGATTTTAATTCATTGATCAAATTTTAAGAATTTAAAATGCAGTGTTGTGCCTGAACGCATTCATTGAACGATAGTTCATGAACTCGTTCATATTTTGGCCGAACGTACTACATTACGCCTGATGAGCGTTACTGTGAACTCGTTCATTCTGGTGTCTGTGAACGGCACGCTCTCTCAGTTTAACCTCGTTCAAAAGGGTGCCAGATTTCTATAGAGCCTTCCAGGCGAAAACACACCGTAAACAGGCCTTAATAAGTAGCGGAAAAACTCCCAATCTGGCAACACCAGCCACTAGATGTCGCACAGCAGCATGCGTCATCAAAACAAAAGGCAGCGTGGAGGGTTTTACTATACATGTTTGTTGAACCTGCCTGGTATATTTTTTCAGGATTCCAGTATTCCTTTTTAGTATGTACTGAAATGGAATTTGAAATGGAAAATTTTTTAAAATTGAAAAACATTTGCACCTTAAGCACTACTGTCCTGTTTTTCTTTTGTTAATTCCTCATTTAAAAAGACCATTCAAGCAGCATGTTTTTCCTCATGTTTTTGAGAATATACTGTAGGGGTGAAAGCTGCATCTGCTATTAGTGTGGACTGAATGGACAGCAACAATGGGGAAATGTTTTCCCCTCAATGCTAAAACCCTGGTTGGATAAGGATTCAAAATTGGATATGAAGATGAAATCTGACGCATAGTTTCAGTGTTAAAACTGATAAAATAATTGCTGTCTGTGGTTCTATAGGGCTGTGGCAATAATTTAGAAAAATAATAGCTCGCAGCAACATATGGAAAAAATAACTATGAACTAGTTCATTTTTGGGACTGTGAACCTAGTTCATTTTAAAATTTGTGAACTGAACTTTGAACTAGTTCATGTAGAAAGTGAACTTTCCCAATACTGTTAAAATGAACGATGTATCATACATTTAATAAGATTAGGGGTCAATGTATATGACATATGACAATATGCAGATTTAAATATATCAAAGCTGATTGAACACTGATGAGAATATTACTTCAGAATAAATTATATTTACGACACAATTTTTTTTTTTTCCCTGGACAAGCAACTTCTTTACTTGGACAAGTGAATGACAGATTTACTTGTCCGAAGGACAAGCACATGAAAAGGCTTAATGTTGAACCCTGTATATTGGGATCAAAGCGGTGTGAACGGGAAGCAATAATACCTGAATAACAGCTAACAGCCTCTGAATAAAAAGCAAAACAATAATGATAAAAGAGTAATGAAGATTAAGTCTCATACCCGGCAGAGGTATGAAAGAGTTATCGAGTGAGAACATGAATGGGGCAGTTATCTCCAAAGCAGACATATGGAGCTTTTACATTGCATGGTATGGCTCGGCTCGCTTTACTTTGGCTCGGTTTGCTTTTCCACTGCAGTTTAGTACCGCTTTAAAGTGGGTTTGATTATAGACTGATCGTTATAGTTGCACCAAATTCAGATGACTCAAATCCAATGACTGTGGTAGTGATGATTCTCTCTGGCCAATCAGTGATCTGCACAGTGATCAAATTTTAGTATCAGTCTGGTTCGCTTGGAACCTCAACTGAGGTGGTACTAAAAAAAAAAAACAGGTACTAGGTACTGTAAATAAAATGTATATTTTTAGAGATAACATCCTTAGATTTGAAATGAAACATGAGCAGACTTGTGACTTCAACTTCATTGCTACACCACAGCCACATTATATTTTTATACATTTAAAAAATAAATATTTCTAAATATTTGTATTTGTTTTTATGTTTGAGCTTGTATATCTCCATATTAACAGTCTGACTAATTCGAAATCTTTAACTGGAAACTGTTGGCTCTTTTAAAATTAGTTATGTGTCCATTCAGAATAACTTATGAGCAGCAACTTTTTTTATTATGGGTATGTCATTTATGGCCCACTTGCCAAAATGGGGGGTGCAGAGAAAAGGGTTAAACAAATTGAAGAATATTACGATTGTAATATTTCACTGTAAGATAAAATTGAATATTTAAAAAATAATATATGTTGCAGTACAACTGAAATTATCTTTTTTATTTATTTCTTTTCTAGGCCAAGTATGAGTGTGCTTTGCGGCATAGCAACATTAAGATAGTAACCCCAGAATGGATTTTGGACTCTGTAAAAGAAAAGAACAGGAAAGATGAGACTTTATATCACCCACGGCTTATATTATATGAGGCACCGGAAGAGGATGGCAGCGAGTATGAAAATGAGAGGAGCTCAGGTTCTGAAGGCAGCTATAGTGACAGACGCTCACCTCACCGCCGAAGGTCCAGCCCTACATCATCTCGTGATGCTTCCCCAGTAGGCAGGCGTAGTCGTTCAACCTCACCAAAACATGAGCGCAAATCAGAGTTGATGTTCGATGACTCTGATGATTCGTCCCCAGAGAAGGAAGACCGCAACCTGAACTGGACCCCGGCTGAGGTGCCACAGCCTGGCCCTGCCAAGCGTCGACTACAGCCTGGCAAAGAAACGGGTTTGATCAATCTGTGTGCCAATGTACCACCTGTACCTGGAGGCTTTGGTCCGCCAGATGCTCAGCTGGTCGGCACAGGTGGAGGTGTGCCTCTAGGGGTGGAGAGATCTGAGGTCATGGGTGGATGGAATCCAACTCCCAGGACACTAAGGAACATTACTAACAATGCAGATACGCAACAAGCCTCGCGACCCTCCAATGTAAGAAATAGTTTTGAGCGCTATGACTGTATTTACTCTGCGACAGTAAAGATGTATCCATTGGTAGAGATTCTGATAAGTACACTATTTGGGCTGCACGATATATATCAAAAATCGATATTGTGAAATGGCTTCGTACAATTGGCAAATCACGCAGGCTTACTCTATTTAAGTAAATGTATGTGCTACTGGTTTCAGACTGAAGTGTGCCATTTACACACATCTAGTTCAAAATATAGTGTTTCAGAGTCTCCGAGTGGCTTGGTGATCGGCACACATGTAAATGACCTTACTCTGAAACCAGCACACTTATTTATTTTCTGGCAATGGGGTGCAACAGATCGTAGTCTTGCCTATTTAAACATTTAACCGTTTTTAAGCACAAGAAAGAGAGAGAAAGAGAACTCAATCCGTACTCACACACTGTTTTCTGTGCGCACACTCAAATCGTGCACACAGACAGTGCGTGAACACAGAATTGAGTTCTTTCATGTCTCCTTGCGCTTGAATGGACACAAAATTATCTCAAAATACCCGCCTCTGCAAGCATTCTATTAAACACAGTCGGTTATGTCTTAAGTGTACGCAAACAGTAGAGAAAAAAAAAACGGATGTGTGTCAGTATATTGAATATGTGCTGTCTAAGACATTAATCAAACAACAGCTTTAACAAAGATACATCTATATTTATTTTATACGGTCAACACTGTGCAGTGTTATTTTACACTTAATACATTTCTGAACCTGAGTACTACTATTAGACCTTACTTTATTTATATCTTTGTTCTATTATATTTATCAATGCTTGTAATTTGTGCTTATTTTATTACTGAATTAAATATTAATTAGCCGTCAACATTTAAAAATAAAAGCATGATGGTATAACTGTTTGGAAATTAAACTAAAATAAGATAATTAGATAATTACTTCCTAATTAATATATATATATATATATATATATATATATATATAGACATTGACATCCATTAAATTGAAACATACTGTGATATCATGTTTTGCCCATACCACCCACTCTTATATATTAATATAAAACAGTTGTTTTGTTTTTCAGTTTGATTCTTTTCTTTACATTAACGAAGCTGGTATGATTTATATTTTCTGTGTGTAATTAATTGTGTGTAATTTTAGATCCTACAGGGTCTTTCATCCTCCTCTAAAGGTGTGGTGGAGCACCTGGGAAATCAAGGCCAGTCTGGTGTTCCCAACCAGATTGTGTTTAATCCAGTTAAGACCCAGCAGCAACTACCACCTGAAGCACAACAGCAGTTAATGCAGCAGCAGCAGTCACATCAGCTACCACAACATCAACAACAGCACCCACAACAGATGGCACAACAGCATCCTATGATGCTACCGCAGGTCATGCAGATGCACCACCATCAGCAACCGCAACAACAACAACAACAACAACAGCAGCAGCAATCGCAGCAGCAACCACCGCAGTCGCAGCCACAGCAGGGCTTTCCTCAAATGCCTCAGCAATCACATCAGTTCTTACAGCAACAGATGCATCAGCAGATGTATGCACAACAACAACAACAGCAGCAGCAACAGCAACAACAGCAACACACATTCCCACAGCAACAAATGCGACCACAGCAGCTCCAGAGGCCACCCTTGCAGCAGCAACATGCATTGCAGCAGCAATTGCAGCAGTTACAACAGCAGCATAGACTCCAGTTGCAGTTACAACAACAGCAGCAGCAGCAGCAACAACAACAACAACAACAGCAGCAGCAGCAGCAAAACCAGCAGCAGATGCACCAACAACATTTGCAGCAGCAGCAGCAGCAACATTTCCTACAACAACAACTCCAACAGCAGCACATGCAACAGCTGCAACAACAGCAGCAAATGCAACAGCAGCATCTGCAGAACCAGCAGCCTCTGCAGCATCAGAACCAGCAGGTTACTCCACATCAGACCCAGACCATGCTGCAACCTCCAGTGATACCTGCACAGCTGCACCAACTCTTTGGGCATGAGCCAGGCCAAGACAGTAAGTACAGTGTGTTTTTGGTGAACACAATACATACAATACATATGTTATTGAAATATATGCTGAGTCTCAGCCAATTTTTGCTACGCCCAAAGTTTTCTGAATGAACTGAGAAGATGCCAGATAAATTTTTTTTTTTTTTTTCAGTCCCTGAAGAGGGATTCCTGGTTGGCTGTATATTTGCTATTGCTGACTATCCAGAACAGATGGCTGATAAACAGTTACTGGCCACATGGAAAAGGGCAAGTGACTCCACCACACCTCAGCTAATACTGAATTAGTTACTCCAAACTGTAAACTCTTTGTTTTTTGTTTTGAAAACCGTTTAGAGTGATATGTAAAGTGCTTCTAAATATACAGAAAATAACAGAGAACAGGTGATGGAGCAACCCCATTCCAATGCAACAAACTTCATTTAGTGGGAGGAATTAATTAAAATGGGATGTTTTCAACTGTCTGGAAAATTATTAAAATTAATCAGTTTCTTAGATTCTGAATGTGAGTAGCACATGATGAAATGGTATTTTAGAACATCTGTAAGAAGGTGCTTAACCCATGGCTTAACACCCTTTTAGATATTTTTATTTTTCTGGCAGAATCTAATTAAGACGTTGTTATTTTGCAAACAGATCATTCAGGCAAATGGAGGCACTGTAGACTCTGCCCTTAGCCGCTGCACTCATTTACTTTGTGAGAGTCAAGTCAGCAACACCTATCTTCAGGTAAACATAAAAGCTTGCTTTGAAAAGAAACATACATTATACATCATCCCCACCATCTTTTATACTGCATGGTTTAATTGGTGGGAATACGTTCCGAATGTTGTGTGCTTTTGTAGGCTACTCTCAGTCGTGACATTTACTAATGATCTGTTATTAAACTGTTTTTCCTGCTCCAGGCTCTGAGAGAGGGAAAGCGTTGTGTGACTGCTCACTGGCTTAACACTGTCCTCAAGAAGAAGAAGATGGTCCCCCCTCACAGGACTCTTCATCTCCCCTTCAGCTTCCCTCCAGGGGCCAAGCCCTGCTCGCAGCATGTGAGAACCAGCCCTTTCTATTGAAGTGTACAACATCATATTAAATTAGGCCTGGGTAAAAAATATCTAAATTATAGATTAAGTGCAGTATTCAGTACATCAGTCTTTTAAACTATACCTGACTGTCATTACTTGGAAGTAATTGTTATTATTAATAATATTAATATATTAGGGTTTATTTAAATATTGAATCTTGTTTATATATTGGGGTTAATTAAAATATGTGAATGTTTTTTTTTTTTAATAATCCTTATATTTTATTACTGTTGTTGTTGTTATTATTAATAATTATTGATAATTAGGGATGCATGATACAAAATATCTGCTCTATACTGATAATCTGATTATTCGAAATTACATCTGCTGATGCTTATATATTGGTCGTAATGTCTAAGGCTTCTGTGCTGTACTGTTTGAATTTTATTATGCTGTTGAATGCTACTATAATGCTCTCTGAAAATATCACGGTAAATGGTATTACACTGGGCTCGACATTAACGGATGTCCGCTTGTCCGGGACAAGTGGATTTTTTGAAGGAACAATTAGAAGAGACTTTTACTTGCCCAACCGGACAAGTAGCCTGATTAAAACACCAATAACAAAAAAAAGAACTAGGGAATCAGAAAAATGAGAGAATGATTCTGATTTTATTAAATTATCTAATGTTAACATAAATTATTTAATTTTATCAGCCCTACCTTGAGTAACAGCCCTATAGTGTCTTATTATTCTAAATTAATTTATTGATCAAATTTTAAGAATTTAAAATGAATGATGAAGCATACATTTAATAAGATTAGGGGGGGAAATGCCCTTTAAAGATGCATATATGACAATATGCAGATTTAAATATATCAAAGCTGATTGAACACTGATGAGAATATTGCTTCAAATTATATTTACAACACAATTTTTTTTCCCTGGACAAGCATCTTTTTTTACTTGGACAAGTGAATGACAGATTTACTTGTCCAAAGGACAAGCACATGAAAAGGCTTAATGTCGAACCCTGTTACAAAGTTCAGTTCAATATTGATTCATTTTTATTTATTTTAGGTAGTACATATCTCCCAACTAATTATCGAGGTTATGATTATATTTAAATGCTATTTGTTTTCAGATATAGTTCACACGCTCAAATAACATGTGTATGCAAACAATTTGTGACTAAAACGCTGGGCAATTACATGACAGATGATACATTTTAGTAAGTTGTATCTTTTAATATACCTTCTGATGTTCGTTCATGTTTATTTTGTGCTATAACTTGCGCTGCTGCTTGAACTGAGGCACTACAACAATCTGTCACACCGCATTTAAAACCGTCAAAGTGGCATTTTTTGCTTGAATATTTGGATAAAATTGACAGAATTTGAAACCATGGAATGGGCAACCCTCACTTGAACTACTTGTGATTCATAGGGTCAAATAGATCCGGAGCTAACGCCGGCAATTTTTTTTTTTTTTTTTACTGCGATAAAGTGAGATTGTGTTATTACATTATTGCTTTAACTTCGACAGCCTTAAATTCTACACGAGACATTTCTTCACACTCAGTATGAGTTGTAGTACTATTTGTTTTACTGCTCCCTTTTGATTGGCAGGATACAATTGACCCTGATCATCAGCTGTTTAAAAAAAAAAAATCAGCCAATATTGATTATTGGCCAATACATCCATAATAACTTTAATGTCCTGATTTTAAACAATCCTAATATTAAAAAAAAAAAAAAACTTTACTGAAAATAATTACTGAAAATAATAATAATAAAATACTAATCCAGGGCATGAACGTTCATACATTTTAGTGTGTTATTTAGTGTTTTAGTGTGAACCATACTCATTGATATTGAATCAATACAAAAACCAAATACCCAGTCCTATGTTAATCATATGCCATTATTGAGTTTATCATGCATTTGAGTGGCTTTTACATGAACTTCAGTGTCATTATCTGATTTTGTGTTTTTTGTCGTAACTCAGGTTATTTCTGTGACTGGATTCGTGGACAGTGATCGTGATGATTTGAAGCTCATGGCCTATCTAGCAGGAGCAAGATACACAGGCTATCTGTGTCGAAGCAACACTGTGCTCATCTGTAAAGAGTAAGAACCAATGCAGTCTCCTGTTGTTGCCTGCTTCCAACTGGTTGCTCACTTTTTTCTTCTAGCAACTGTTAAAAGTTTCTTTGTGTATCTAAAGTAGAGTTAAACAACAGTAATTGTTTTATATCTCTGGAAACTCAATCTGTCTGTTTTTAGTAATATGTAATCGTAATCAATAGTAATCGTTAATATGCTATGCCCCTGTCAATGCCATCAGGCCGAGTGGGCTGAAATACGAGAAGGCAAAGGAGTGGAGGATCCCATGTGTGAACGCCCAGTGGCTGTGTGACATACTTCTGGGGCACTTTGAAGCTTTGAGGCAAATCCAGCACAGTAGATATTCTCAGTTCAATTTGCCCGAACCACTGGCACCCAACCCGCATCTTGTGCACAATCTTCTGAGTAAGTTTTATTTCAAATTTCAGCAATGTAATTTCAAGTTATTTTGATGCTATAGCTGGCAGATTTCCAAGCTATCGAGGAGGTAGAACATAACATGCTCTCATTTTTGTGGTCAGGTGCTTGGCGCATTCCTGTGAAGATCTCACCGGAGGCGTTGGCGGTGAGTGGGCTCTCACACGGACACACTCTGATTGCTCTCTCTCTCGTTTGTGATGCTTGAGTCTTGCAGTGAAGGTCCTCAGTGGATGCACATGGAACAGCATGTCTGGGCAGAGGTGTATGTGTGCAGACTCAGTCATCTTTTTTTTGTTGTCTCTTTCATGCAGACCTTGCGACTGCAGCTGAAACAGAAACAGGCTGATATCGGCTTGCAGCCGCCCAACAAGAGGCCCAAGTGAGTACAAACAGTGAAAGATTGCTGGAACTGTAGGTAGAGCTGCATAGCAGAATCTGGATTGTGGCGATCCCGTTCTTCCTATAATTTTCTGTTGTATCTCTCAATGTTCCTGTAAAGCCCAAAGTATACTTCAGTTTTATCGTGATTGCTGAGTGCATTAGTACAGCCAAATTCATACCCTTTACAATAAATGTAACAATCAATGTGGTAGCATATGTGAACACAGGCGCTCGACTGGACAAAGATGAATCTTTTCATCATTCATGAGTGTCTTCCCCATTTCTCTCCAGGAGTTATGACCAATAAAAAAATATTTATTTAAACTGGAGTTATGCTTATCTCTTAACCCACTCACCCAAGAGCTAGACAACATCTCTTAGCGTCTCTTTTGTCAGTTTGTTGCATTTGGTTGTTTTTGTTGTTCCATCTCCATATAGTTTTTGACTGTGAGACAACAGCTTATGGACAAACTAATTAGTGCATAAAAAATTCAAGGTGCATGTGCTAGCTGAGCGTACAGAGCTGTGTGTGTACAGTACACGCATACTATAATGATGATGAAATTTGCGCCGTGCGCATGGTACGTATATGCTAGCGTACGCCTAAAGACAGACATATAATTCGGGAGTAGGTGAAAGGTAAAATAAATAAATAATATTAAAAGAAAGTTCCATTAAGTACAAGAAGTTCAAAAACCATGGAGAACTTTCCAAACAGAATTTTGGACAAAATAACATTGTCTCTCTTATTTTGCAGGCTAGAGGAGTTGCCAACACCTACTAAAAAGCTTCCACCTGAGTCCACACCTTACGTGCTTTTCACAGGCTTTGAACCTCTGCAGGCTCAGCAGTACATAAAGGTATCTAAACACATGCTCACTTCCTGCAGATAGTGGATACATTTAGACAAATGAATGACAATGGCCTATTTTGAAGAAGTACCATAAATTTTCTCTAGTCACAATGTGTCAAAGGCTGCTGAAAAGGTCTGAAAATGATGTTTGTAAAATGGTCATGAACTAGTTCCATTTGAACTGTTCGAGAGCACTGAGAAATATATTGCTCCATTCAGATGCGCTTCAGTAAGTAACCCTCATGGTGTTCTGTTCGCCCTCCCTTGCATCCTTTTATCCTTTCTTTTTTCATCTCCCTCTCTCTTTCTCTCTCACTCTCGCGCTCTCTCTCGCCTTTGCTGCAGAAATTGTATGATCTTGGAGGGGAAGTGGCTGACAGCAATCAGAAGTGCACTCATCTGGTTGCTAACAAAGTGACGAGAACGGTGAAGTTCCTCACTGCCGTATCCGTAGTCAAGCACATAGTCACCCAAGAGTGGCTGGAGGAAAGCTGGAAAAGCCAGAAATTTGTGGGTGAGTCTGTGTGGAGTCTAATTTACGTTTCAATAGATTATTACTGATGTGTAGACGCTCTGAGGAGCCTTGCTTCATATCCCAGCAAGAAAGGTTTCCCAATCTAGAATGTTACAACAAATATATTAAAACATTGAAATGCTTTGAATATACTGTTACCTTTTAGGTTTACACCTTTATTTAGTACTTTAAAAATAAGGCCTGATATGATCTGCCTACAATATTGTTTGTCACACCAGTGGCTGTAATTTAAAGTATAGTTCACAAAAAAAATGACAGCGTGTCATCATTTACTCATCCGCATGTGGTTCCAATCCTGTATGACTTTATTTCTTGTAATTTGAGAAATGTCTCAGTGTGTTTGTCCATACATTTGAAGTAAATGGTCGCCAAAACTGTTTGGTTAACAATATTCTTCAAAATATATTCAGTGTTCTGCAGAAGAAAGTAAGTCGTACATTTATGGAACAACGTGGTTGAGTAAATGACAGAATTTTCATTTTTGGGTGAACTATGCCTTTAAGAACACTATATCAGCAGGCATAGATGTATTATGCATCCCTAGTGATAATTTGATTTACTTGCAGATGAGCAGAGCTACATGCTGCGAGATGCAGAGGCAGAGGTGTTGTTCTGTTTTAGTCTGGAGGAGTCACTGAAGAGAGCTCATGCAACTCCGCTGTTCAAGGTGAGGAGCTTTGAGGACATAACAGTCCATCCACCATCACTTCCCCACTGTATTGTGTGCAGGGTCACTTGTTTATGTGACTTTGCAGAACAGTAAGCCAAACAACTATTCATTTCAGCACTTAACATGTGGCCTAATTGGATATCACAGAGAATGGGTTTCACTGATGTGTGTGTGTTCAGTCGTCTCACTCTTCTTTTAACAGGGGAAGTATTTCTATATAACTCCAGGAATCTGTCCGAGCCTCAGCACAATGAAAGTTATAGTGGAGAGTGCAGGAGGGAAAGTGCTCTCCAAGCAGCCCTCCTTCCGCAAGATCATGGAGCACAAGCAAAACAAGGTAAACTAATCAGATCCTCAATACAGGGGCGTACGGGGCTGTTGTATTGATGAGGATGCTGTGTCAAACTTAATGAACATCTATTTACAGCCTACACATCAGAGCTGTTTTCTAGATTTTGTGCTCTTTTTGTTTTGTTTGGTGTGTGGAATAATTGCTCACAATGTGAAATTGAAAGTTCGCACCATTTAAGAGGAGGATGCAGGATTATGGTAGTACTTAATATACACTTCCAAAAGATTTTCTTTTTTTGAAAGAAATGAATACTTTTATTCAGCAAGAATGCATAACATTTTTCAAAAGCAACAGTAAAGACATCTATCATGTTACAAAAGATTTAGATTTCAAATAAATGCTGTTCTTTTGAACTTTCTATTTATAAAAGAATCCTGAAGAAATTCACCACAAAAACATTGAGAACACAGCTGTTCAACATCGACAATAAGAAATGTTTCTTGAGCAGCAAATCAGCATATTAGAATGATTTCTGAAGGATCATGTGACACCGACGTCTGGAGTAATGATGCTGAAAATTTTGCTTTACCACCACATAAATAAACAAGTTTAAAATGTATTAAGAGTCTTATAAATTGTAATATTTTACTATGTTCGATCAAATAAATGCAGCCTTTGTGAGTGTAAGAGACTTTCAGAAACATTTATAACATTTTACCCACCCCAAACTTTTGAACAGTAGTATATACAGTAATTATTAAATGCCATAATTATTAGTTATTGTAAGGTGTTACCAAAAGTTTTTGACACGTCTCATAACTATGGTCTGCTATATAACTATAAATAAGCTGGAAACATGCTGGAAGTGCATGTAAGACATTATTTCAAATAAGTTTGTTCTGTTGATGTTTGTATGTGTAAAATAGTAACTGACGTTTGCACTCTGGATTCATCCATGTTTGATCTAGAACTTACCGGAGATCATTCTGATAACCTGTGAAAATGACTGGCATATGTGTCGAGAGTACTTCCTGAAGAACATTGGTAAGAGGGCATATCCTTCATGACCAGTTCCCATCTTAGTATTTACATTAATCACTGTATAGTATAAAACCACTGTAGTATGAAAATGGCACGCTATAGTATGTGTATAGATTTAAAAGACTGTTCATCAGTCATCAAGCAGAATCTAATGATTTATTTTCTTTATTTCAGATGTGTATACTGCTGAGCTTATATTGACAGGGGTGTTGACTCAAACATTGGATTATGAATCATATCCTTTTAAAATAGAAGCAAGATTTAACAGACAAATAAGCAACAATCACTTTTGAGCGGTTTCTTGTGATGCACCGAACCACAAGTATTTACTCTCAGTGATGTCGGACTTCTCTTAATGAATTCGACTGAGAATGAGTTTGTGTTATTAAACTTTGTGAAACTCATAACTTCTAATGTTATATGATGGCATTTAGTTAGACATTTGCAACATCTTTTTTTGTAAAGAATTATGGATGTAAGTTTTGCTCCTTAACAATCTCACATATAAATTCACATGATGTCCTTGTTAGGACATGAATATTATTTGACTGCTGGTGCCCTGCTCTGGATCGATGCTAAAGGTTACTTGTTAAATTTTAGTGTACAGTTATGTTATATTTCAATGTTTGTATTTTATTACTTGATTAATAAATAATTTGTTACCAATTTTGTAAACAAAGTAACAGTGAATCTAAATAAATTACTGTTATTTGTAATGATTGTTTAAATCAAGGCAAAGCTGTTTTTACTGTGATACATGTTTGCCCCTTTTATGGTTTTGGAATAAAATCTGAATTTGATTATGATTTTTAACTGATGAGTCTGTCTATATATCTGACTGACTGTTTTGATTCTTATACACTTTTCTGGAGCCTGCTTGAACATTGACTAGTATTAGTTAATGCCAAGTCTAAAAGATAACCTAGGTTAAAATAAAGTTTCCTAAATCACAGATCTTTTATTCTATCTAAACTAAAAAAAATGAATACTACCAGGTTTAGCAGGTCACAAAACATATTTATACAATGGCTTCCAATCATCTCTCCTTACTGATGCTTTTGGGAGTACACAGGGTGCTCTGTTCTCAGAGGCATTCTTCTCTTAAAAGCATTATTCCTGATAGACGAAATTCAATTAAATGCTAATGAAGTGTTAGAGTACTTACCGGTGGAAGGCAATTGTGTGCTGTCAGACAGTTCGCCTGGGGTGATCCCCTGGCTCCTGAGCTGGGTTGGGGAGAGGAGTTGGCAGTAATGCCCTCTAAAATGGGATAAATTAAAACTAACCAGCCAAGGTCATGTGCCAGAAATGCAACAGGGGAAACAATAGGTGGTTCGCTCAGAGCAGGGGATCACCCACCCTCGAGTGTGGAAATATAGCTGTCGATACCTGTACCCGAAGTGTCTTCAAAATGCTTTTGTTATGGCATCTAATATACTGCATCGGGGAATGCATACAACTATATATTCTTTTACAAACTTGTACTAAATAGTTTCATTCATGAATCCATTGAAATGATTATTTAGCCTTTAATTGAGTGTTGTGAACTATTTTAATCTTTTTCTTTTGTAACTGCTGTTCAGATTGTTTAGCTCAACATTCATCATTTATGGTTCTATGGCAAAAAAATGTTTTTTTTTTCAAACTATCGGTTAGATGCTTAATATCTGGTTATGTTGCAGTAAATTAAGCTCTAGCAGAAGACTGAGAAGCATAAATATGAGCTTCCTTTTCTAGAGGCACATTAAAGAAGTAAAGCAAACGCTATTGCAGCCGCCTTAATTTCCTATCCAATTGACACTCTCGCTAATTGCGATGAATTAAAAATGCAAATTAGTGACCAGATCTTTGATTAACTTGCACAAGTTCCTTGTTGGTTTGTTAATGTCCTCAAAGATTTGATGTTGATGCTCTTGTACCATAAAACATCAGGAGACACAATAATTAATCTTAAATGTTAAAAGGACTTGCGCTTTAATTACTCTTGTTCTCCTCCTCTCTGTAGCATTGTAGCATTTGGTCTCCTCACTTCTTAATGGTAAATGTATTATAATATACAAATTACATGCTAATTAGATGGTGCAAAGCTTAGGGATTCAGTCATTCTAAAATTTGCATATGAACTAATTATCTTTCATTAAAGCTGGCTAATTACAAATTTGAGGAGGACCTGGAATGAAAATGCAGCGCTCCTTTGTCCAGACAGAGTTTTCATATCTAATTAGACATTAGATTGTTTGTGTCTGTATGACCATTTGGAGAAACTGAACAAATCGGAAAATTCATTCATATAAATTAAAATTTCATTTTTAATATTCATTACAATTGCCCTTGAGTGAATTTCATGGTGCTTAGTATGTGAATGGCAACAATAAAACAGTCAACTCAGCTGATGATCTGCATGATAGAACTGCACCATGTGTCTGAACAGGTATGCTAAATTAATTCTTGAAGACTGAATTGAACTTGGCATTAAAAGTAATGCATATCTAAGCACAAAGAAGTCCAAATTAATAGATGTGCCAATCATTTGTCTCAGAGGAGTTTTGCTGTCCACATAATAGATATGACTCCTACATCAATCAGGTATTAATTGCTTTCACGTCTCATATAATGAAATGACTGCTAAAGGGCATAGGCATAGTTTTAAAATGGCTTTTGAAACCCATTTTTAAAGACTTTTGTTTAAGATCCCCACTTCAGTTTATCTGATATCTCAATATAGCCTTTCTTAAATTGTTACTTAAAGGTCTGAAACATTAAAGGGCAACTCTGGGTAACACGTGACAGGATCACGTCCAAAGTGCCTGCTTACAGTGAGGCATATATGTATGTATATATATATATATATATATATATATATTTTTTTTTTTTAAAGAGTACTCTATCTACAAAAAGTGAGCTAAAACTGATGTCAGTTGCTTTCAAATTATTGGGTCGATATTATTTTTCCATCACAAAATAGAGCTCTGCAAAAATGCATGATTACAACGAAAAAAGAAAACTTAACACTAAAATAATTAAAATGATTTTTGAGAGGTTCATCCATTTGAGCTTTAGGTGATTACAGCATGTCTCTCTTCACTGAGAAGTCCTGTAAGTCGGTGCTGCCCTCTGCAGCTAAAATATTGTTGTCATGGGAACTAGAAGTGCTGTCATTGGTGTTTTCAACAGTTTGATCAGGCCTTGAAACAGGTTAAACTGGTTTATGTTTGCTAGAGTGTGACAAGTGTGATGTTTTTACATTTGCTTTGAATTCTGGTCTGCATCCTTCCCTTTTTCTGTATTGACAAATAAAATATTCTAAAACATGAACAGCATGAAAAAAAAGCCTCAAGTGAAACGAAAATGACAATACACAGGAAGCCCTTTATTTGATAATCATCTCTGGCAAACATCTTCCAAACAATTTTTTTGTACAATTTATACAGTATTACAAAATCAGAGGTAATATTTACAGCATTTACCTTTGCATCATCCATGGTTAAATGTCTGAAAAGCATGCATAGGAGTAAAATTTGGAAATTATTCATAGCCAATATTTTTTTGTCTAATATTTAACATTTCAGCATGTAAAGCAGTTATTTTTGGCATTTGACATGAGCTATTTAAAGGAGTACAATAATGGTGTAACACAAAGCTAGGCTACAGAACCACAACAATGGTGATACAACATCCACTCACGCTATATACACTTATGTTTTAGTCTTTAAATGAACAAAACTTTATGGCAAAACACTTTAAACTGCATATTGTTAGTTAAAACTGGCAGTGCACTGGGGGCAAAGAGGCAAACATTTGGTTAAATCCCTTTTCAAACGGTCAAATCAGTCACCACAGACTTGTTAAACTAATTCTTGTAGACATATTGGGCTCCAAAAGTCTGAGACCTCTAGTGAAATTGCTTCTATTTTGCATTTTTACTATTTAATACAACATTTTTCATTTAAAATTATATTATAAGCATATATATATATATATATATATATATATAATAAGGATTCCTTATTAATATTTTTTGTTAAATTAAAATTATGACAGTTTAAAAATAATCAATGTGCTCTCAGACTTCTGGACCTATATATGTGGATATATGGCTAGTTAAAACTAAAAACACAGAAATATCATGTATTCATCTAATTTCCTTTCCCTAAAAAATGTATATTTTACATAGTTCATGTAAGTAAACAAATGCACGTCTATAAAATAAAAAGCCAACACTGTCAAGTTTAATCCCTCACATAAACTAAGTTCATTATTCAGAAGCACCATATGTGGCGTATCTAGATTCTGAACTAATTCTGGATTTCAGAAGTGCACAACGACAATAACATCACCCCAAACAAACAGGCATAACTAAATCAGTGTTTCTGTTTGTTACAGAAGTACATGGCCTGCAGGAGAACATACCTTAAATCCCACCAGAATGAGTGCAAACAGAAAGAGCAAAAGAGAGAAATGGACAGCTCATGCCATGTCCCCGGTAAAGGATGCTGGTGTGATAGCGGCTTGGCCACTGCGGGCCTTCAGAGACCTGCGGCTGCTGAAGCTGGACACGTGTACAGCTCGACTTCCCCGGCACATGGCAGTGGGAGACAGGAGGGAGGGAGAGGACGGGGACGAGGATGAAGAAGTAGAGTTTGGAGAGACAGGGGAGGAAGAAGAGTACGAGCTAGAGGAGGATGAGGATGAGTAGGAATAAGAGCAGGACTGGCCATTTTGAGTCTGTGGAGGGAGGGTTAGGTTTTGACCTTCAGAACACTGAGAAGGCCCGGCAGACTGTGAGGGCGAGACAGGTCTACAGCTGGGCCAGCTCAGACTGAGACATGGGATTGAGGCTTTAGAAGAAGAGGAAGAGGTTTGGTTAGTAAGCTTAGACATATTTGAACGAGGGGCATGGGTTGAGATATGTTTCCATGAGCTAGGTATAAAAGCTGGGATCTTAGAAGCAGGCAAAGCAAGGAAAGCATGTTTACTATTCCCACCAGCTTTCATAGCACTCCCGTTAGCCTGCAAACAAAGATGCCGGAAGACATGGAAAGTCAAGTAGGATGATAACACATATGTGAAAATATAGAGCTCTATATTCCCTAAAAATAGTCTACATTACAATACAACACCAACAAAAATATTACTCTTGTAACAAAAGGCGTAATCTTGTCTCTTTTCTCTCACAGTTTGATTCACACATTAAACAATAAAGAGAAAAAAGGGAATAAAAGGATGAATTTGGCCACCAGACCGAAGAGGCCAGAGGTTCTTCAAAACGTCTTCACAATCCAAAGAAATGGAAATATAAACCATCACTCCTCAAACAACACAGTGGGATTACAATCTAAGATACTTTGTTTGTTTTTATGGGTGAACAGTATAGCTTAATTGGTAGAGCATGGTTCTAACAATGCCAAGGTCATGGGTTAGATTCCCAGGGAATGCATGGGTTGGTAAAAAAAAAAAAAAGAAGCATATCTTAAAAGTCTCTGTTTAAATGATAACCATGCACAAGGAATTGGTTGTGATGAAGCACAGGGGAAGAGTCATATTGGATCCATGTGTGTTCACAAAATTATTCATATTATTACACATTATAACACATTTTCCGTCTGTGTCTTCCTAACTTACATTGGCTGCCCTACAGTAAAACTACCTGTCGGAATTGTCTTTGGGAGTCCTGGAGTTTTTGGGGCTTTCCAGGTTTTTCTGCACTCCCTGGCTGCTGGCGGGACTTGGGCAAAGAAATCCGACTCGAAACAGGAGAGTCATCAGAGTTCTGCAAAGATCGACAAGGAAACTACGTCAGATACGGACTGAGGTGAATGACTACTACACATCAGAATGAGGACAGAGCTTTTAAAGATTTCTTATTTGTAGACATGTTTGGGGACAGAAAAATACAGGCAGCATGCTTAAATGTACAACCAATTTCCCAACCACAGTACATGCACATTATTAATCCCACAATAGATCAGAGAAAGTCTGCAAAGATCAGACAGAAATGGTTCATGGGTTCAACCTCAATGAAAGTCTTCCCAGTGAAAGTAGACAAGAGTGGTTTGAAAAAGAAGGACATCAAGTACATAATCATGTCCACTGAAATCACACAGAGCCCTCAAAACAGAGTATTCAGAGTTCAACAGAAGACACCTATGAAACACATTTACAGTTGAATAAAGTCAGTGGTTAGAAAGTCAGGCTCTTAAAGCAAACCCAAGCCACCAGCAGAAGGGTGAAGAGGAGGTGAGAAAGACCTGTTTACTGCTGGAGGAACTGGAGGTGGACGTGCTTGAGGAGGATCGAGACTGTGTTTTGGATCTCTTTTGCAGTGATGACTTGTGGGGTTTGGGCTTTAGAGGTGGCGGCTTTTTTGTGGGACTTCCCTCCTCCGGTTCTGCATGACTGGCAATTCTCTTTGCTTTTGATTCTTCTTTCCGAGAGACTTCGGAAACCAATGTAGGTCCAATGCCACTAATGGTACTTTCTAGTTGCTTAATAGTCTGCTCAAGGCTATCTAACGTTTCATACGTAGTCTTACGGAGTTCCTTGGTTCTTTCTTTGGTGCTCTGTGATGTGCCAGTCTGGTTTTGTGATGAAGGCCTAAGGGTGGTAGAATCAGAGTCTCCGTGGGACTTGATCTCAAACCTTTTAGCTTCTTTGAGCACAGTCACGGTTCCATCTGGTTCCTCTTCATCCTCGTAGACAACGACCTGCAGTGTCTTTTTGCCAGTTTTTGTACCTGTACGAAGGGCCTGGCCAATAGCTGCAAGCTGCTTCTTGGGGAACTTAAACTTGAATTTCTTTTTCACATCTTTAGAAGATTCTGTCTTGTCTCCTTCCTCAACGTCTAGAGCAGAACTCTCAAAAGAACTCTGCTGTTGTAGAGGCACTGAAACACAACTATTTCTCTGACTGTTCACACTGTTCTCAGTTCTGCACTGATCTAGAACGTTATTTTTAGGTGTAACCTGACCAACCTGACTCTCTGAGTTGGCTTCTGCTTCCACCTCCTCCTCATTCTCTTCATCGATCCTCTCTTCTGACAGCACCCTCTCGAGCTCTTCTTCACACTCAAAGACGGTGGACAGTCGCTTGTAGGCCTGACAGATATCCATTGGCTCGTCAAAAATGATGATAACCGGCTTCTTGTCGTATCCGGAGCCCTCTGGGCCAGATAGGGTTGGTTCTGAGCCCACTTTAAGAGTCTGGACATCCGTGCCCTTACTGTCTACCAGCTGTTGGTACTCTCCTGTCGACAGAGCCTGAACCTTGTTTTTAGTTATCCTAAAGGCAATGTTATTTGGTGGAGGAGGACCTTCTTCTCCTGGGAGGTCTGGACTTAGACTGGCCTCCTCATTGTATCTGACCTGACTTCTAGATGTTCTCTTTGTCACTTCCTGCCCATTCTCATGGTCATTCAGCTGTGTTGAACATGAGGCATTCGTTTTTGGCTGATGGATCGGTGAGTGATTTTGAGGTTCAGCACTCTGAGGACTTTTGCTAACAAGTGTAACTTCAACAGTGGTTGCGCGATATCCGTGCTTTATTGACTTTTCCAGAACAGGTGTGACTTGGTCAGAGGACGTACACAGTATCTGCTGATCTAACTTCTCAACAGGTGAAACCTTCTCAGAGGGTGTGGGAACTACCTGCTTTAGAGACTTCAGAACCAATTCAGTCTTAAGCTCTTTTCCAACTACAGGGCTGTTCTTTGAAGAGTTATATGGACCAGATGACACCTGATGAATATAGTTTAGCTTGCTTTGGACCTCCTTGACTGATTGGCTTGACTGAAGTGAAATTACAGATAAGTCATCCGATGTTAACAATTTTTGCTGCGATGAAAGGTCTGTAGCATTCTCAGGTGCAACCTTTAAAGTAGATAATGTTGCTTCCTTGGGCTCATTTAGGTCATCTGGCCTATAGGTGCCCTCATTTGATGTCTTTGACGTTCCGGTGATATAATACATAACCTGACAAAGAAATCAAGAATTCTTTGGACTTTAAACAAACATTAAAAGACAGAGTGATCGCAATATATCACACTTAAATCTCACATAAAACTAATCCAAACAGTAAAACAAATGACATTTACCCCAGGTGAACCAGGTGATTCAGTATTCTCCATACTTTCAGATAGTGCTCCGTCTTCAGATAGATGAGTGGTGGTCTGCTAGGACAATTGGTTAGTACAGAGTCATTGCATTACACTGTGATAGACATTTATTTACATTCTCAAATTAATACCCAGCTAGTCAGTACAATGTAGAGAGAAACATAAAAAAACCCAGATCAATGGCGCCATCTAGAGTTATTTAGCTTTCATAAAGAATACACATTAAGTCTCATCCATAGTTTGCAAACTACAGTATGCTGTCAAGCATTGCTTAAAAATAATGTTTTTATTGTGACTAGAAAATGAGAAGTGAAATGTTATACATAGCATTTTCCATGCAAATATGTTTGATGGTGATAGGGTTGCTGAGAAATGCATGCTTGAATTTGAATTTATTTTTTAACTAAATATATTAGTGGAGAAAGTGACTTGCATCGTGAATTATGTCTTTGTATAGACACTCCAATATCCAGAACATAGAAATGCTTCTCCTATTTTGAAAACCCTGACACTGTTGGCCTGTAGGACAAAAAGTATTCTTAAAACTAAAGTTAAACACACAAATACAAAATAAAATATTGGTACCTATCTACATATATATTGTTTATATTATATCTTTATATCTCTTTAGAATGGCTATTCTAGCCCTTTTTGAAAGTGGACCCTGAATGCTAAAAAAAGGAAAAGGTCAGAAGTCAGAGTGTTCTGAATGGCCTTTCCACTGCCCCAGTCACTCTGACCCACACAATCTTATACAACTGTATCTAGTAGCATTCAGCATGAGAGTGTGAGTGACAGACTAGTGTTAGACACACATTCAAACATATTACACCCTCTCCTGATGAGGGGCTACGGTCAGGCATTGACGTTTGTCAGTGTGTCAGTATTTCAGAACAGGTTTTGTGTATTAGTGTCAGCAGAGCGGGAGGTAATGGGACACGATTGCACATGTGAGTACTGCCGTGAGACTGCCAAGGGGAGTTAGCACTCATCACATCCGTTACCTTTGTGTGGTAAGAAAGGGAAAGCCCTGGCTCCATGTCATTGTCTGAGGTCTCACGGGTTGTGAGATCGACAATGTATTTGGGCTGTACATTTTTAATAGTGCACTTCTGAAACACCTGAGGAGGGGTAAGGGTTATGGGTATTAGGTGCCGTGTCTGGTGGATTTTTCCATCCTGCGTTTGTGTAATAATGTATATAACACTATATACAGGTCCTTCTCAAAAAATTAGCATATTGTGATAAAGTTCATTATTTTCCATAATGTAATGATAAAAATTAAACTTTCATATGTTTTAGACTCATTGCACACCAACTGAAATATCTCAGGTGTTTTACTGTTTTAATACTGATGATTTTGGCATACAGCTCATGAAAACCCAAAATTCCTGTCAAAAAAATTAGCATATCATAAAAAGGTTCTCGAAATGAGCTATTAACCTAATCATCTGAATCAACTAATTAACTCTAAACACCTGCAAAAGATTCCTGAGGCTTTTAAAAACTCCCAGCCTGTTTCATTACTCAAAACCGCAATCATGGGTAAGACTGCTGACCTGACTGCTGTCCAGAAGGCCATCATTGACACCCTCAAGCAAGAGGGTAAGACACAGAAAGAATTTTCTGAGCAAATAGGCTGTTCCCAGAGTGCTTTATCAAGGCACATCAGTGGGAAGTCTGTGGGAAGGAAAAAGTGTGGCAAAAAACACTGCACAACGAGAAGAGGTGACCGGACCCTGAGGAAGATTGTGGAGAAGGACCGATTCCAGACCTTGGGGGACCTGCGGAAGCAGTGGACTGAGTCTGGAGTAGAAACATCCAGAGCCACCGTGCAGAGGCGTGTGCAGGAAATGGGCTACAGGTGCCGCATTCCCCAGGTCAAGCCACTTTTGAACCAGAAACAGCGGCAGAAGCGCCTGACCTGGGCTACAGAGAAGCAGCACTGGACTGTTGCTCAGTGGTTGCATGTCATTCGGAAATCAAGGTGCCAGAGTCTGTAGGGAGTCTGGAGGAAGACTGGGGAGAAGGAAATGCCAAAATGCCTGAAGTCCAGTGTCAGCTGCTGGTGTTGGTCCACTGTGTTTTATCAAGGGCAGAGTCGATGCAGCTAGCTATCAGGAGATTTTGGAGCACTTCATGCTTCCACCTGCTGAAAAGCTTTATGGAGATGAAGATTTCATTTTTCAGCACGACCTGGCACCTGCTCACAGTGCCAAAACCACTGGTAAATGGTTTACTGACCATGGTATTACTGTGCTCAATTGGCCTGCCAACTCTCCTGACCTGAACCCCATAGAGAATCTGTGGGATATTGTGAAGAGAAAGTTGAGAAACGCAAGACCCAACACTCTGGATGAGCTTAAGGCCGCTATCAAAGCATCCTGGGCCTCCATAACACCTCAGCAGTGCCACAGGCTGATTGCCTCCATGCCACGCCGCATTGAAGCAGTCATTTCTGCAAAAGGATTCCCGACCAAGTATTGAGTGCATAACTGAACATAATTATTTGAAGGTTGACTTTTTTTTGTATTAAAAACACTTCTTTTATTGGTCGGATGAAATATGAAAACCCCAAATTCTCTAAAAAAATTAGCATGAGCTGTAAGCCAAAATCATCAGTATTAAAACAATAAAAGACCTGAAATATTTCAGTTGGTGTGCAATGAATCTAAAATATATGAAAGTTTAATTTTTATCATTACATTATGGAAAATAATGAACTTTATCACAATATGCTAATTTTTTGAGAAGGACCTGTACATTCTGTTTGACATTTCATAGTCTTACTTTTTATTGCTATATGTAGTTTTTACACTGTGTTACTTTTTATTGCTAATTAAAATAAATTCATGGATTCATGATGACATCAGATTCATAAGAAATCTTGCCCATTCTCAACAATAGAGGGCAGCACAATTCAAATTTCTGACAGAGCCAATACACCATTGTGCCCTCATTTTGAAGCTTTTGTGTAAATGTTGACATTGGTGGGGCAACCATTAATGTTTGTTTGGTCTCTATATTTGTCTCTTAGCACCTCTAACATGTCTCAACTTCCTGTGTGTTTGTAAAAGAACAAGTGTGCGTTTATGTATTTGTGTGAGTGGCTCCTGTGAGGACGATTGTGGTTTGCTCACCTGTAGCTCAGCCATGATCTTATCTCCTTCATCCTCTTCATCTTGTAAGGTGGAGGTGTTGACAGGAGGGGTGCGGGGTTTGGGCTTGACCTCTGGGGGCACACGCAAGGGTTTGGGCTGCGGGGCCTCCTCTACACCCTCCTATAGCCAAAACAACCAGTCGAGTGTGACTGACCCTCACCCTCCATTATGTCTCTCAAAACAACAAAAGCAGCTGGAATCTCTACTGTGATTTTCCATCATTATTATTCACAAAAACAGGACACAATATGCAGCACACGGCACACCCATGCAAAATATAGCACAGTGTGATTTCAACACGTAGCAAGTACGTTGCATGTTAGATGTGCTGTTTTCAAATAATAATAATGAAAATTGTCATGCTGACTGGGAATGTGGCTCCGCAAGGCCTGAGTCACATGGATCTTAATTAAAGGAAGCTGAAATAGGACACGCACCTGAGCACTAATGGACTCTTTCCGGCTGGTGTAGATAACCTCTCCTGAACGCCCAGTGGTGAGTCCAGTTCCAGAGGGGTAGAATCTGCGTGGAGGGGGAGGGGGAGGCGATTTGCTGGTCATCTCAGTGTTAGGCTTCACTTTGTCAACACTGGCCCTGTGGGGCTTTTCTATGGTCTGCTTCTGTGGCCTCTCCAAACTGGTCTGGACTGGTTTATCTGCTTTGGGTCCATCCTGTGGTGCAGCTTCTGTTTAAAGATAAAAAGCGCCTCATTAATCCTGCAGTTTAGATTAAACTCGGATCTTACACATCTCAATCAGCTAAACAAAGATTATTTAAAAACTCATTAAAACAACTGGGAGGTGTGTTGCAATGTAAGAAAAATAAAACTTTTGTCAGTCAAAAATTTGTGGTCCAACACACAAGCAAAAAAACTACTACAACAACATAAAACAGGAAATGATATCATAGAGAACCCCTGCAGACTTTTAAGACTGTTTGTCAAGGTGAATAAATGTTTTGAAATATTATATAATTTTACCTTTTAATGACAAGGCAAGGTTAGTTCAAGTTGTAAAAATGTCATGTGGTATGAATCTACAAAACGTAAAAATATTTATGAATTAATAACTAATTAGAATCCTCCTAATCTTATCCTAATTAATCCTAAGGGTCCTGGTCAGGCAGGGGGCCCGTTTAGCCCGTTTCAATCTTTTTGAAGGATACAAACCCCAAACTGAGGGGTTAAAATGGTGGCAAAGATGCAACAGACAAATTTGCAGACCCACTTTTAGAAAATTTCATCAAATTAATTCATAAATTCATCAAGAAACTAAACTCTTGAAGAAATTGGCAGATGTCTGTGTATCCTTTCCTTTATCATGGACACTCAGTCTTATGTCATTTACCCAGATCCAAGTTTTGTTATTTATGTCCTACAATCTGAATGAATGGTTTATATGTCCACGCAGATACACATGAATGGACAGACATACCAGGGAGCGGAGACACAGGAAGTGGAGTGTCCACCTCATCTGGCAAGATGGGTGTTTGAGAGAGGGCGCCGTCCACCTGGCTGCTCAGCTCCAGGTCAGGTATGGCCTTCATAAGGCTGGCCTGAGTTTGCTGGAGAATCCTTTCCATTTCCTTTTCCGCTTCGGGTCCAGCAGAGTTAACCATGTCCTCCCGTTTTGAAACCTGTGGGGAGCCCGAAAGAAGTAGTTGTTTGTTGCAAACAATTATTGGGAAAATATATCTGGAGAAAGTTACCTGAAGAGAAATACAGAGTTACTGAAATAATTCTTGTGTTTGTGCCAGTCCACCAATCTTAATCAATCAAATTAAGGCACAGTTGAGCCGCACCTCTTCAGGCATGGGCCTGCTTGTGTTGACAGCGATCTCCTCCGCTTGCAGTGGAGAGGAGGAGGATCCAGTTGTGCTGATTACAAGCACAGCTTCCTGGCCCTGTGGAGCTGCTCTCTTTCGCAGGGCAGGGCTGTTTTCTCTGCTCCTGGGACTGACCTTCGCCACAGTGGAGGAGTCCCTGCCATGGGTGGGTGTGAGGGGGGGACTGGAGTGGTGTGCGCTGACAGGAGCCGCCTGAATGCGGTGCACAGTAACAGGAGAAGATGGCACGGGTTCCGAGCAGCTGATTTTGGCAGGTGATCTTGGTTGAGGGGTGGGGGACTCATGAACAGGTTTTGGAGATCTGTACTCCTCCACAAAGGAAACTGAATCAGTAGGTAATGCCTTCACTTGGACTGGGTCAGAAGTGTGGTTGTGGCTCTCTGTGGCATATCTACAAAAAACAGAAACCCTAACAATGAACCCTTCAAACAACTAAGAAGCTCTAAAGGGATTTAATATTCGAAGTGGTTCACAAGTTGCACCTTCTCAATCCACTGAGAGTGTCAGTCATAGCTTTGACTCTCTTCAGCATGCTGTCCATTTTGTGAGGCTCCTCCTTCAGGAAGCGCACTGCCTCCACCTCCACCCGCAACACGCCACGCATTTTCATTTGCAGGGCTGGAAACTCTCCTGAAATGATGCAATTCATTATTTTACAAGTGAAAGATCTACACTGGTGTTCAAAAGTTTGGGGTCTGTAAGATTTTTTTTTTAATGTTTTTCAAAGAAGTCTCTTCTGCTCACCAGGGCTGCATTTATTTGACCAAAAATACAGAAATAAAACCCTTAATATTGTGAAATATTGTTACAATTTAAAATAACGGTTTTCCATTTTAATATATAATTAATTCCTGTCATGGCAAAGCTGAATTTTAAATAGACAGTATATAACAGCCATTACTCTAATCTTCAGTGTCACATGATCCTTCAGAAATTAACGTTTATGCTTCATAATATTTTTGTGTAAACCTGTCATGATCTCAGCCTGTGTTCCCCTGGTCTTGTGTGGACTTGTATGTTATTTCCTGGTCTTTGCCATGTTTTGTAGGGTTTTTTTGTTTGTTGATAAGTTCTTTGATTATTCCCAGGTGAGCCAATTACACCTTATGTATTTAAACCCCAGTGTTTCTTGTGTTCCTTGTCAAGTCTTGTCCTTCATGACAGTGTGTTTGGTGTGCTCATTCTGTTCCCTGGTTCTCGTGTTTGATTTATCAGTTTTGCCTGAATTTACTTTTATTATGTTTGTTTGAATAAATGTTTGCTGCATCTAGATCCTACTCTCTCTCGTTCCTCTTGTTAAATCGTGCCACAATGTTAGATCGGATGTATCTCCACGTCAGAAATATCAAATATATTAGATCCGATGATAATAAAAAGAGCTGAGTTTATTGAATAATCTTAGTTGCGTATGTTTCAATGATCAGACTAGGGCTGTCACTTTTTATTCGATATTCGAATATGCATTCGAGCATGACTTGAAATATCCGTAATCGAACTATAAATAACCTATCCGGTTTTTAAAGTGCCATGTGTAGCGCATTTTTTACTGCCTATGATTAGACCGTTTGTTTTTTATTTTATTGTTTGCCATCTCATCCAGTAGTGGGCGCTCTAAACGTACTGTAGAATCAGCCCATGACCAAATCAAGCGAATAATAGCCAATAGCCATCCTGTTTTGAAAATAGAAGATAATGCACAGAAAGGCCAGCCTGAGCGGACAATTACGACCAGTAGATTATATTCGAATACATTGCTTGATATTTGATATCCGTTTGAATTAGATTTTCCTCAAAAGTGACAGCCCTAGATCAGACATTGTCTTAGATGTTACATTACTCAATGCTCTGACTTCGTCTGACCAGTACAATTCCGACAAGTGTTATTATACCCAGGGAAAAACCATGGAAATTACACTACTGCGACATAACATCGTCATGTGACGTTAAAAACCTTGAAATGGAGACATTCTCTTATCTCCAACTCGTGAAGCAAATATCCCTTTAAACCACACAATCATAATCAAAAGATTAAACAACAATAGAAAAGAAATAAGTAATATATAATATAAATGACAAATGAATAATAATAATAAAGGATTAAATGATAAATTATATAAATCAAATATGAAGAATACTATGAATAAATGAATAACAACTACATTAATGACTAATATAATGATTGTAAAATATAATGAATATATATGAATCTTACTGACCCTAACAGTAGTGTACCACCTTCTTTTAGAAAAGGAAAGTCCACAGGCAGGAACAATATAAATGTAATCACCTTTGAGTGTGGCCAAAGCTTCTCCTACTTTCCGTAAGTTGACTGCCCCTTCCTCCACATCCTTCAGAGTGACTGGCCGATGGTTTATGACAGACATGGATTCTTTCTTGAGCATCTCCACATAGTTCTCCAGCTCTCTGTTACATTGTTACAGGAGAGGATGTGTCATTTATCAGCACAACTGTCACTTAAATTGCAAGTTGAGAAATCAGTGACTACCTTACAATATGTGACCCTGGACCACAAAAGCAGTCTTATGTGTCCATTTTTTACAATTGAGATGTATACATCACCTGAAACCTGATTAAATAAGCTTTCCATTGATGTATGGTTTGTTAGGATAGGACAATATTTGGCCGAGATACGACTATTTGAAATCGGGAATCTGTGGGTGCAAAAAAATCGAAACATTGAGAGAATCGCCTTTAAAGGTTTCCATTTCTGTTGGCGATTGTGCTGCATCCACATACAAAAATAAAATTTTGATTTATTTAAGGTAGGAAATTTACTAAATATCTTCATGGAACATGATCTTTACTTAATATCCTAATGATTTTTGGCATAAAAGAAAATTGATAATTTTGACCCATACAGTGTTTTTTGTTGGTTATTGCCACAAATATACCCGTGCTAGTTAAGACTGGTTTTGTGATCCAGGGTCATATATCATACAGAGGTACAGTACAATATAATTACAGAATATACAATGGGGTCTCAAAGTCTGAGACCACTAGTGAAAATGCTTCTGTTCTTTTTTATTATTAACATTTAATTACAAATATATTTTCTTTATAAAAATATGGGTAAAAATTAAACTGAATGATTGACATTTATTTCAGAATCTTCAAGTATCTATCTGTCTTTGCTTTTTTGCTCAAGCTGCGCAAGTATGAGTAAAATCTATTGATCATGATATCCAGCATGATTTGAGAAAAGCTTCTTGTGCTCAAAAGTTTGTTCATTTCCTGGTTTAAGTGAACAACAAAAAAAATGTAGTCTCCGACATTTGGATGGCACAGTTTATATTTATTTCAAATGCATTTAATCCAGCATTTGCAGCTTTTAGCCACACTTAATACTGTGTAATGAGCAAGTCTTGACTGTGAGTCCTCCTGAAGGCTGAAACCTGTTTAACGTGATTTGGGCTTGTTTGTTGACTGGGTTCACATACAGATAAATGTGGCTGTGTAGCTAAGATGGCAACAAAAGTCTGCCCTCAGCCAAATACCTTCAGTGGATCATCACAACCTACATCTTTCTCAGATTCTCTGACTTCTTCCCTCTTGAAATGGTTAAGAAGTGTGATCTTTTGAAGCTGGACATCATGAGTTGTACCTGCATTTAGAAGCCTTTAGCATGACCAGCTATGCAGGAATCTGCAAGCCAGTACACATGCTCTGAGATCAGCAACGTCTCTGTGGGAAATGGTTCATGTTTTCTGTAATTTGGGGTGCCTTAAGGGTTTTCCCATGCACAATGTCAAGTTCTGCTTATCTTTCTCACTATAACACAATCTAATGTAAGCCAGTATTATTATGCATGATGAACTAATAGATGTTGGTCACTAGAATACATTTTTTGTTTGTTTCATGCAGTGTTATTTAGTATAGTATTTATTGATATTTTACACTTTTGCACACACTCTTATTTTTATATTTTCAGTTTATTTTTGATTTAAGGTTTAGTCATTTTGTTATGTGCTATTGTCATTGTTAGTTTTTATACTCTTTAATTTTTCTATCTAGCTTTAATTTACTTTATATTTATTTCCTCTTTTTGTAATTTTAGTACTTATTTATTTGAGTTAGTTGCCAAGGAGTTTCAAATGTTCATTTAAGCTTCTGATCTAAAATGTATATTTTATTTAATCTTTATTTCAATAAACATAAATTATTTTGAATAGTTTTAGTTAAAAAACACATGTGGCTAAACACCCTCTGAAGAAATCTGACTTATATTTCCACCATGAGAACAGGCATTCATCGTGACAGGAAACAAGAATAAAGTTTCACAAGCCTTATTCTTCAGAGACAGGTTGGGACAGTGGATTATTCAAAGCGTCATTTCAATCAATCATGCAATCACACACACCTCCACCCAAGGAAGCCATGATTAATTTTACTTTATCAAGGTTTACAACAACAAATGGGTTTTATTTTTGTAATTTAGTACAGCACTAATGATGTAAAAAAAATCCCCTCTGCTCACATCTATTAAAAACCAACACTGATCTTTGTTTATTAAAGTATGGGTTCAGCATTGAATGGAGACAAGGGATTATAATTAATTAGTGAGGAGATTAGAAGTGAGCAGTTAATCAGCATCAAATCTGGCTCATTTGCAGCAGCTTTGCTCTGATTTTCCCCTCTAGATCGCAGCATTTGTTCTGTTCATCCACAGCTGTCTCTCACATTCTACAGATGAACAATTCATGATGACTTCTTCATGGGTAATTAATGTCAAGGTCTTAACAGGATCAGTATTAGCACACCAGGCAGTCACTGTTGTCTTACCCGAGCTGCACGAGAACCCTCTCCTCCATGCCCAGATATCTGTGTCTTTCTTCTTCCACCTGGACTCTTTGTCTATGAACAGTGTCCTCGAGGTGCAGCACAGTGCCTGAAACCTTCTCTGAGATCTCCTGCTCCGCCTGTCGCAGCATCAGCCTCATGGCATCCTGGTTTTGCAGCTGTATATGCAAAGCAAAGCTCTATCAACACAATTGTTTATTATATTATATTATGTATATTATAACCGATGTGGATATTATAACCCATGTATATATTATAATACTACATCACATTACTATAATCATATGTTTCCATATATATATATATATATATATATACACACACACACTACTGTTCAAAGGTTTGGGGTCTGTAAGATGTTTTACTGTTTTTGAAAGAAGTCTCATACTCATAGAGGCTGCATTTATTTATTCAAAAATCAGTAATATTGTGAAATGTTATTACAATTTTAAATTGCCTTTTAAAATGTATTAAAATAAAATGGATATTTATTTCTATGATGGCAATGCAGAATTTTAAGCATCTTTACTTTAGTCTTCAGTGTCACATGATCCTTCAGATATCTGTAACTGTTGTGTCTCAGTTCAACCTTGTTAGTCACATGTCTTTTGTTTTCCCGCCACTCATCCGTTGCCATGTCTACCATCATTAGTTCATCATCATCACCTGTGTCTTGTCAATCACTTTCATCTGTGTCACCTGGGTTATGTTCATCAGTGTCTGTATTTAGTTCCCTCTGTTCAGTCACTCTTTGTCTGTTCTCATCTTTGTAATTTTGTTACTGGTGTGTGTGTAGCGCTTAAAGTTATATTTGTAAGTAAACCCTTTGTATTGCAGCCTCTTCCCTCGTCTTCCTGCAAACAACCTGACAATATCATTCTAATATGCTGATTTGGTGCTCAAGAAACATTTCTTATTATTATCAATGTTGAAAACATTTATGCTGATTCATATTTTTGTGGAAAGTATGATAAATTTTTTTTCCCCAGGATACTTTGATGAACAATGTTCTAAAGCACAGAATATATCTGAAAATGTGTCTTTACTATCATTTTTGATCAATGCATTGCATGCCTTGCTGAATAAAGGTACTAATTTCTTTAAAAAATCTTAATGACCCCAAACTTTTGCATGGTATTGTGTTCTATTGAAAAGCGAAATATGTGAAGATAGTTGCTTAACTATTCGAATACTTTTTTTTTAGACTGAAAGCACAGGACAAACATTTAATAAATCAGCAACTCCTCTATAGAAAGAGCAGATGGCCTCAATTTGAATTCCCTATGTACCTGTGTCTGTTTGAGTTGGTGGAGCTGCAGTCTGAGCTCAGTGACGTTTCTCCTGAAGCTGGAGAGGGTTGAGCATAAAGCAGGGTCTCTGACAGGAGGCTGAAACTGTGCTGAAGGACTGTCTATGTGCACAGCTGGGATGTTAGATGATGTTACAGTATAGACGCCTAGAGAAAAACACACATGTCTGATGTTATTGCTTTGGTAACAACACATACATGGCATATTCTGTCTGAGTTAAGATTAAATTCAGATTCATGATTCACAGGAACAAGAAGGAATAATAAAGGAAGCATTATTATCAATTGTTTACTCACCATCATTCTGTGCCAGAGAACCCACCTTTACTGGTTTTTCACTATAGAGAAAGACAAAACTGAATTTTTGAATCATTTTTCATGACTTTTAATTATATATTTTTATCTTCATATTATATCAATAGAAATTAAATTCATGCTATTTCTGAATCAGATTAAATGTGTGTGAACATTTACCTGGAAGTCTCTTTGGCATTTGTACTTGGCCCTTTCATTAGAGCATGCTGAACAAGACCAGTAAGACTGGCTATCTGCTGCTCCATAGCCTTTATTCTTTCACTGCAAAACACAGGTCACATGTGTTTGATAGACTTGTTAGACATGAGTCTAACGGTCAATAAAGACAATTCCATACAGGATCGCAGGCCATTAAACTGTGGATCTAAGGAGTATTAAACAATGCTAAAAATGCTCAAAGGGGCACCAGGAGGGGAATTATATTGCCTTAATGCCTTTCTCTGTTTCTGAGTGCTTTGATTTTGGAGGCATGAATAACAGCATATGAATGTTGGGCTTTGCTCCGACGAACTCTTGTCCTCTTCTCAATTTCACTTCACCACAACATGATTAATCTGCTCTCAAATTCAAATTCACTCTCACCTCTGAGGATCTCCAGCTGCCACATGACCTTGAAACGTCCTCTCTCCATGACCGGGCGGAAGGTCGACGAAAACAGGGGAGACCACGTTGCCTCTCACCCTAGTCGCCACCTCCATGGCTCCATTACTGTCCTTGCGGAAAGATCTTCGAACAGGTGACATCCTTTCCGCTGCCACACCCTGTGAGGGCATGTGGGAGTTCTGGCCTGGTAGCATGTCAATCATTCTGACCTCATTGACCCTATGAGGGGAAGCAGGTGGAGTTTTGGAGCCCATCGAGGCGACCTGACTCTCGCTGTACTTGCGAGATTTCTGTCTGTAGAGGGAGTGCTGCAGATCCTGGCCATCAGCGTATGCGCCGATAGACTTGATGGAGGAGCGGTGCTGGATGTAAGCTGCCCCATCTGGGATGTCTCCGGTATGGCTGCCGTGTGATGAGGCGACACTGTGTCTGGCCTCAGGCGAACTGTACACTTCTGAATACATAGGAACGCTCTTGCTGCTCAGATCCTCATCTGGTTTTACGTCCCGTCGCTCCAGGATAGCACTGGAGCAAGGTGTGATGGAGCGACTGGAGGGCACGCTGGACAGACGGTCCCTGGGTAAGGTGGTGCCACCGGACATGGCAACAGTGTGAACTAAAGGCATCCTGGAAGGGGAGGAGGGCATGGAGCGAGGTGTAGGAGGAGACATGGAGCCCTGGACTGAATGAATGGGACTGTGAGGCAAAGTGTGCACTGGGCTTTGGCCTCCCGGCTGCTGTCTGCTGCTGTAGAGTCTCTCTCTTGTGATCTAGAGATAGACCAAAAAAGCTTATCAGAGGGAATTTGGGTAATACAAGCCCCACAAAGCAAGTTGTTTTTCGGGGGGTATGTAACACTTTGTTGTCAGAAACAACAAGTGTAAAATGGTGGTCATCAGCTGGTATTGCTACATCAAGTGGCAACCCAACACATTACCAAATTTGTTTATTATACCATCATATCGTGATGCACCGTAATTAATTTTTTATAAAAACACAAAAATCTAAATCAATTTTAATTTAGCCAAAAACTGAAAATAAAGTTTGGGGATACATCTCAGTCATCTCCCTAGTTCAGTAGTTAGGACACGGAATAGCAATTTTAAGGGCCGTCTCAATCGCTAAATCCTTCCAGGGCACTGAAACGTTCACTCCCTAAAAAGTCCCACAATGCACCTCACTATGTATCCTTAGCAGAAATTCTGTGCAATACATAAATTGTGAGAGCCAACTCAATACATTTCATGACACGCGATTAAAAAACAAACCGTTATTTAATTATATTTCAGCATAAACATACATTGCTAGACAGGTCATGATCATTACTCGGCTGAAATGTTGTAGGTGTTGCAATCAAAGTATTTATCATAATGTACTTTAAATAAAAAAATAAAAAATAAATGTCAGAAAATTTAATTCTGCTGTTGTTCATAATATCAATAGTGAAGTACAACAAGGAGCTTGTCATGTCACCATCACTGTCCTAATGTGTAGTTATCCAGGGTCCTTACTGTCCTTACCAGTGCCCAAATTCATGTACACGATATACTGATTCACGACCTAGTGAGCTGACTGAGACGCACTCTAGGCAATTCAATTTGGCTAATTGGGTAATTACTAGGTATGCTGTTTTGGGTGTTGCGTTTTTTGGGTGATAAATTAAACCAGTCATAGTAAAGTTCTTCAGCAATGAGCCACCTCTCAATATATAAGCCAAACAAATTTTACATATTACTACTCTAGCATTCTTTTTGGTTACGATGAAATGCTTCCACACTGTGACTGCTGACATGTTTTAGCTTATCTGTAACGTAGTGTGCCTAAAATAGACTCTGATATGGTCAAAAAGTGTCATTGGATCATTGGTTTCAGGCCAAAACAATTTTTCAAGTTTCATGTTTATCCTTGTTTGCAAGTAATTTAGTAATGCATTTAATGTATTCTGGTTTATTTTATCTTAGAGTCTACTATTCATAGTTTTTGGCATGGTTTTGGTATTGGTCTAATTTGGCTAGTTTCTACCATTTTTTTGTGTCAAAATGCTGTACTTTTGACTACAAGTACAATCTTAGATGTCAGTAAAAAAAAAGGTATGGAATTGTCTTTTTCCCTCCCGTTTAAAAGTGGATAAGCTATTTATGTTATAATAACTATGCATGATTATATGGTTAGTTGCATTTTGCTTTTTAGATTGCATTTTTCTTTCTCCTGCTGTCCGTGACACTATGATTCATAACACCATCCCACTAGTTAAAAAAAACTGCTAGTAAACAACTCTATGCCAAAGAAAGTAAATGGATATGAAAAGGATCTTTGAATTTAATGAAAAGGAACTTTTTTTTTACATATTTGTCACAAAAAAAGATTAATCTTTACAGAGAAGTGTTCAAAGCAGGAAACTAAAAACAAAAACTGTATTGTATGACTGTGTTGATATGCTTTATGTGTACAGATATGAACAAAAGATTGAACCAGTGCAAAAGGACAGACAATAGCCCTGCCCAGACCTGCCTTGTACAGTGGTCATGCTTAAGCGTGCAGTAATAAAGCCCACAGACAGAGTGTGCGTGCAGGTGTATTATCCGCCATTTAGAGCAACAACACTCTCTGCATTAGCCTAAAGATGAACAACATTCTCCAAACCTGTCCTAATAACCTCAGGTCTAGTTTCAGACCACATTCATAAGAGGAACCAGGAAAATACAATTGCACTAATGTAGTTAGTTGATGATTTGGCTGAATGCTTTTGTCCTGAAAACTGTATCAAATGAATGACAAGACAATACAAGCTGCTTCAAATAAAATACCTCAGTTAAGTCTGTCTGTCATTGTTTCTTAAAGACTTCTTTAAAGAGGCTTTCTGTTACAAATAAACTAAGTTCTCATGAAGGACAACCAAACTGAGTCAGGCATGTTTAAACAGGTGTAGCCATCGTTTCATTATTGTATTATCTAAGCTCAAAATAGGTATCTTCTTTCAATAAGTACATAAAGACCTCCATAAAATCGGCTTAATATTTCTCACGTGACCAAAGAAACCATATTTACTACAAACATGCACGTCTAAACATAAAGGTCTTTGGGACCTTTAGTTCGTCACATGCCAGAAGTGATGCAAAGCACCTTGGAAAGCAAATTCAGAGAGCACTAGTGTACATGGGTCCATAAACAATGTATTTGAAGGACAAGCTTCAACTCTCCAGAGATTTAAAGCGTTGATAAACAGCTAAAATGAAAGGCCAATATATCATCAAGCCCAAGCATTACAGAAAATGGGTCCATTTTTATAATCCTTCAAAATATCACATCAACAAACGTGTCCATGCATGTTTGCTTTCTCACACTCTCAGAGGACCTGTTTGACACATCCACTTGTTTTTCAAGTTCCTATCGTCCCACTAATCTTACATATGGTTAAGGTGGGAAAAGGGGTCCCAATGGCACACCATGTGGGCAGAGCACAGTGTTTTTGCACAGCTGTGCCAGTGAAGGTACTGTGAGGTCACAGGTTGGAGATCTTATGCAGATTACTGTCCCATAAACACAAATTGACAGATGTGCAAAGCACACTGCGTAGAGATAAAATGGGAGTAGATGATTGGCCATTCCAGCTGTGAAGGACAGGAAATGTGGAACATTAACACTAATGCATAGGCACATCCTTCTGAGAAAGACTAGTTGGTCAACTAACTAGTCGTTGATTAGGGGCTAAATTTAGAGACAAAATTTAGACACATTTTTGCAGAGGGTTTTCGCTTTAGTGTGCAAACTGTCATAATGCTAAAACCCTCTGAAATATGTTATGTTTATAAATTCTCCCCCATTAAAGTAATGCTGTTCCAGCCATAAAAACATCACTCCTAACAACAAATTCAATCAAATGTAATGCATTTATTTCGATTTTCAAATTGCCAGCTGTGACCAAAATTCCTGTAATTATGCACCACTTTCCTAGACTGGGGAAACCCAGCCTGATCTGCCGGCGATTTGATCTGCGATCTGATCTGGCGCCCTGCAGCTCAGGCTGGAAACCTGTACATTCTTTTATCCTGCTTCCATTACAATTTTGCGGGGACCAATCACAAACTGGCTCATCCACCTGGTGCGCTATTGGCGGGTTTAATCCAATCCAATTCCTTTTAACTTCTTGACGATGCTCAATGGCTTCTTTTTGATTTAGCAGACAAATCGCTCGAGTGGATGTAAATACCACTCACTTTTTTTTTTTTTTTTTTTTGCACAACCTGCAAAAAAAAAAAATCGCTCCATGCCATTGCTGCTTCTACAACCCGCTGACCAATGCTCCAAACCAACACGTTTCCTGCCTGGAGTTTTCTCTGCAAAGTACGTCATCCGGATCATTGGTCTGATTGGTTGAAGGACTATCCAATTGTGTACAGAGTCATTTGAGTGCAGTAGAAAATATATAGCAGACTCCCCAGACCAATGTTCAATCTTAAAAGATTGAGCTTGGTCTGGTGATAGCCAGACTACCGGCTTCCCGCTGTTTTGGACCAATTCTTTCCATAACTTTTCCCTCAAATAGTGGATTTTCAAAATAATTTCACAGAGAGTAAACTCCACTAAAAATATATATATTTGCTATAGAAACTTCAATGACTTTTAAAAGATTGAAGCTATTATTCCACCAAAACGCCCCTGATATTTCCAGGTTTCCCATGACCCTATATGTATGGTTATTTATGTTACTGTTTATAGTATTTATTAAAAGTTATTTATTACTAAATAACTTTTATTTTTTACATGATCAATTTTCATTTTAATTTATGTTTCAGTCACTTTGTTATTTTTTTTCTTTTTCTAAATGATTCTATTTAGCTTCAATTTATTTTTTATTAGTTTTAGTAATTTTAGTTCAGCTTCTACTTTATTTCACTAGTTGTAAGTTGTTCATCTAATACATATTTTATATCTTAAAAAAAAAGAAAAAAAAGATTATATAATAAATCACAACATGGTGTCTATCACCTTATTCAAGAACCACGTTTGACTGGAGTCAGGTGGACATAACTCTAAGCCAGCCAAATTATAGAGGGCTTACTAGAGGACTAGTTGTTCTGACAACCCCCTGTCTAGTTGATTTTGCACATATGTACTTTTGCACATTCCTAGTCTAGAACAATACTCTGAACAAACTATGCTCAGGAAATGTTCAACATCCAGTTAATTGCATAGGGTTGGAAGCAGGTCTGTTCTATTGATATAGCTGTGTCTCATCTAGCCACCGTTCTTCACACTAGATGTGGTTATTAAAGATGCATAAGCCTCAGTAAACAGCAGGCTGCGTTATGGGTGGTGTGGTGATGCAGACAGGAGCCAGTCCCTTCTGCACTCTCATTAGAGCTGAGAAACGCTAGGTCAGACGCATCCGCTGCTGTGCTCTCCTGAGAGCTTGACCTCAGTTCATCCCGAAACCCTGCCCAGGAATTTCAGCCTTGGCTTTGAATTTTGCTCTTCCCAATCCTCCATAGACTGCTGAACTTAAGATATGGATGAGATAACTGGAGACACTGCACTCTTTTCCCAGAAGTGCTTATAATTAGATAAAGCAAATAACACTATAGCACAACATCATCCAAAATGTTTAATTCATCCCGCTACGGTCTGGCCTGAAATAATCACACTACACTATTAAATACTCTTTTTATGCATTCTAAAACTAGATCTAGCAGCTAAAGCAATATTCAATATGATTAAGATACAAAATCATCCTACTGTACATGTGTAGGTCAATATCATAAATTGACACAGTGATTCATGGAAAGCAGATGGGTTTGATTAGAGAGAAAGATGCTTAGAGCATGGTTCAAATCAAATCCGTTACTCAAATCAAATTCCATTTGTTGCATAATAAGATAAGGAACAGACATTGTTTGGCTCATTGGTCTCTGGCAAAATGTTGCATTATCTACATTCCTGATAACAGACAAATCACTTTAACGCATCGTGGCAACACTATTGTGCCTTCATACAGTAAAGATCTCAGCAGAGTCTACCTGTTTTGCTAAAGGCCAATCAGTGGGCCCCCTGCCAACATTAATGGGTGTGGCAAATATTTGCTTCAAAATCTGAGCTCTAAAGAACAGATCAGAAACGTATCCTTCACGCTCCTGCCACCTGTCAACACCAGATGCAAACAGTGTTGAAAAGGAAAATACCTTTTTGAGTTGATGATTTTTTGAGTTGAACATGAAGAGTAATAATAATGGGACAATTCTGTGGGACTGGGATCACACTCTGTCACTCACCCTAATGTCTCCATTATTGTTTTTTGCATTGTGATTGAAGGCCTGGGCTGGGTCTTTATGATACACTTTCAGGCAAGACTGTGATGTGATGTTCCTGTAAAGAAAAAATATTTTAGAATATTATTATTGTTGTATTTAATATACAACTGCTTAAAAGGTTGGTTTCAGTAAAATTGTAAAAATCTCTTAGGCTGCATTTATGTGGTCTAAAATAAAAACGGTAATATTGTGAATATTATTAATTTCAAATAACTATTTTTTACAGTTAAAAATAACTAGCTTTCTATTTTAGTACATTTTAAAAAGTAATATATTAATGTGATGCAAAGCTGAATTTTCAGAAGACATTATTTCAGTCTTCAGTGTCACATGATCCTTCAGAAATCATTATTATTTATTGATTTAATGCACAAGAAACATTTCTTATTATTATCAATTTTAAAAACAATTTAATATTTTTTATGATTTTCTGATGAATAGTAAGTTCAAAAGAACAGAATTTATTTGAAATAGATTTTTTTGTAGCAAAGGAAAAGTATTTATTGTCCCTTTGACCAATTCAATGAATCCTTGCTAAATAAACTTATTTATTTCTTCCAAAACTAATCGTACTAACGCCAAACGTTTGAATAGTGGTATATATATTGTTTTTCTTGATGGTAAAAAAGTCAAAAGTGTTTTGGTGCACATAACAGAGCATTATCACTTTGACAGAAAGGTAAGAAGCATGTCAATACAAGATCCATCTTCATAACTATAAAGCCTGTTAAGAAACCAAGCCCATCCTGTGCCAAATAACCAACACACACACACACACACACACACACACACACACACACACACACACACACACACACACACACACTTTTTATTCCTGAAGTGAAGAGTAGGGTGTGGAAAAGGGAGTCACCCAACAGTTTGAACTTAAAATCAAAAACTGCCTGCAATTTTCTGCACTTAAGAACCAACCACACTGTAAAATGGAATTCAACATAATCTAACGTGTTGTGCTTTGCACATTTTGCAATTTTGTTGCAATTCATGCAACAAAAAAAGCACCCTGGAATACACCTCATATAGTGCAAGACACACACCTGACATCAGTTAACTCATAGTACATATTCCTCATGTCATCTTTGATGTATATAGCCACGCTGGGGGACTCCAGTGTCTTCATGGTGAGATGCTGGGGGAAGGAACTGACAAACAGAGCCCTGAGGGTGTCTGCACTGGTCAGCTCGTTGGGCATTCGGATCTGTTTTGTCTCTTCTCCATACTGCAGGTAGAGGACACCTACGAATAAACAAATAAGAGATTGATACAAGCATAATATGTACTCTTATGGAATGAGTAAAGCTGTATAAAACTAAAAGTTGCCTTAAATGCATACAGAACAGAATATAGACTAATAAGGCTACCAATTAATATAACGCAACCATACATGTATATATAGTATAGTATCCAAAAGGCCAGCTGACAAAATAGCAAAGAATTTAAAAATGGCGTCAACATTTGGTCTGACATGCCCAAAGGTAGGCAATTTGTCACAATGCGTTGAAAGAATTAATTCACAATATTCAAACACTGTGTTAAAATAACAACAGCCACTCAAACTTATTGATCATCCACTCTATTGTGCAACATAGGTTCAAGAATTCTCTTAATCTACTAATATCTGACTGACATCAACTCTAACTTAAATCTTGACAAACTTGATTTGTAACTTAATCATTATTATTTCAAAAAAATTCTATTCACAACAATGAAGAAAGAAGAAATAAATCAAAGACGTTCCCACAAGTGAAAACACTCAGTCAGTACTGTACCTAATGACCTGTCCTTGGTCTGGTTAGACGACTTGACCACGGGGAGGCTCGCTCGGGAGCGGATGCCTCGGGTGAAGGCGGATGGGGCTTCTGCCTCCGACATGGCCTCCAAAGACTCAAGGGAGGCCAAAGAGAGATGCTCCCCTGGCTCCCCTACAGCAGACTGAGGGGTGACACTGTGCCCAGAACTCCTGATCTACAAGACAACACAAAATGATCAAAGAAGAGGTTGGACAGAGCATTTAGATTTGGATCTAACATCAAACATTTTTTTGTGAATAATTCAACCCTAAAGATTTGGGCGGTGTTATTTAAGCATTATTTCTATACTATTATAGTATTTATTAATATTTTGAATGAGCTTTTACAGTACCTGTCAAAAGTTTGGAAACATTACTTTTTTTAAATGTTTTTGAAGGAAGTATCTTATGCGCATCAAGACTGCATTTATTTAATAAAAAATACAGTAAAACTATATTGCGAAATATTATTACAAATTAAAAGAACTGTTTTCTATTTAAATATATTTAAAAATGTAATATATCCCTGTGATGGCAAAGCTGAATTTTCAGCACCATTATTCTGGTCTTTAGTGTCACATGATCCTTCATAAATCATTCTAAACATTTCCTATTATCATCAATGTTAAAAACAGTTGTGCTGCTTAATATATTCGTGTAAACTGTGATACTTTTTTTTTAGGATTCTTTAATTTATAGAAAGTTCAAAAGAACAGCATTTATTAGCATTTATTACAAATAAATAATTTGTAATCTTCACTGTCACTTTTGATCAATTTAATGCATCCTTGATGAATAAAAGTATTAATTTATCTCTCTTTTTTAATCTTACCACAAATGTTTGAAATGTATCATTTAATCAAAAATGTTCAGAAACAAAAACTGTTTTCAACATTGATGATAATAATAACAGGGTACCCCCAGGATCCTCCAACTTAAATTCAAGGCTTTTTAAGACCTTTTTAATACCATTTCAAATGAAATTCAATGCCAACTTCGTACCCATTCCGACAGAAGTATGAGGGGAAAATGTCAAATCTGTATACATTTTAAACCCTAGAAAATAATTATGAACAAGGAGGTTACTTGAATTAAATATATATTGAATTATATATCAGTCATATTTAATACATACGCAACAGCATTGTAGCGCGCACGTGTGTGTAGGCCAGTGTTAATTTTGGCAGCCATTTTTGATTTAGTCTTAGTCTTCAGACGAAAATGCTTATTGGTCTTAATCACATTTGAGTCATCCTGTTTTTTATAGTTGTAGTTGACGAAAAGTCTTTGCATTTTTTGTCAACTTTGTCAAACTGCAGTTACTTTACTTTTGGTAAAAACTAAATAAGACCTTTGTAACGAAATCCAAGACTTTGTATACTAAATTCAAGGCTTTTAAGGCCTTAATTTGAGATGATCAAATTCAAGACTTTTTCAAGGCTTTTAAGACCCGCGGGTACCCTGTAATAAGAGCATAAGAGGCAATAAAAACATTTTAAAAAATTGTTTCCAAAATTTTGACAGGTTCTGTATATTTTTTATATATTTTCAGTTTCAGTAGTTTAAGTTTTAGCCTTTTTATGTGCTTTTGTCGTTTTTTATATTTCTATTTCACTTTAATATATTTTTATTTCACTTGTTAGTTTAGTTCTTCAACTTCAGCTTATTTTATTTCTAATTTTATTTCTAATTATTTCTGGCAACATTTCTAATTTTCATTTAAGATTTCTGTTTGTGTTTTTTTTTTCTAATTTATCTAAATTTCATTTTATTTCAATTCAATTGATTTTAGTTTTAGTTAACAAGAACAACACTGTTGTATAGTATCTATTTTGCTCTGGTAAACATTTGGAAACAGTTTATACTTTTAACAGTGCGGGGTATTCTAAATGTCAAGATGTGAGCAGAGGCACAGTCATAAACTTTAATGCTCAATGAAAGGCCATCGAAAGGTCAGAGAGGATGGTGGAGAAATGCTAAATGGACAAACAAAGATCTATTCAGTAAAATAATAAACATCTGAGAGAACAAAAAGGCAAAATATAACATTACAATCCTTCATTTAGAATTATTCAACCACTTTTAATTTATGTGCCTAAAAGAGATTAAGAAAACAATTAACTACTAATGACAAGGATGACTACCAAATAAAAAGGCACATCAGCAGCCTGACTCCTTTTTTTGCATGGCACGTGGATATACAACTGTCAACAAATCAATTACGGCTCAGTCATGTAATTTAGCTTGCATTAAAAGAAAAATGGATTGATTTATCTCCAGAGACACAAAAGCAGTAAACACACAAAGACCAATTAGTGTTCTCTGGCACAGGCATTATCCTTTGTAGTCTGTTTATAATCACAGACCAAAGTGCATCTACGTGGTTGTCCTCTCAATAACACTTTTTGGACACATGGACAGCAGACATAGGATGATGGATATACCGAATTCACTGAGGATGGGATTTCACCCTGAGGCTGGAAGTCATTGCTTCCTTCTCTGCAATAGGAAGAACCGACAGGCAGAAGGCCACATATACTGAGTCAGAGAGTGTCTCATCACAATGTCAGCACACACACTGACCTGCTCTGACATGCACGCCTGTCAGATTACCACCCTGCATGACCCGAAGGAGCTTAAACCTTATATACTGCACTGCTTCATTTTTGACTGTGGTTTTGGTGACAACGCAATTATGAGGTCAGGGGAGAAGCACATAATTACACCTTAGACTCTCTCGAAAGCGTCTCGAAAAGTTTCTGTAAACACCTTTTCAGAACTCAAAACGTTATTTTGAACATTTTAAGGTTTTGCACATCCCCACAGATTAGTTTGAGAGGTTCTGTACATTTTTTATATATATTTTCAGTTTCAGTAGTTTAAAGCGAAATAGAAATAAAAAAATGCTAAAACTTAATTTTTTTTTTTTTTTATAAAATAAAATTTTATTTTATTTTTTATATTTAATTTTAGTACTTCAACTTCAGTTTATTTTACAAAGACACGTTTTGACAGAAAAAAATCTGCAAACACACTTTAGAAGTCATGTGTCATGCAATAAAATAAAAAAAAATTAAAAAAAAAAAAATATATATATATATATATATATATATATATATAGCCTATATACTGCTGTACTTTTGGGAGGATCTCTACTGAAGGTAGTCTGTAATAGAGATACAAAACTCTCCATGACACGCTGTATGCAAGTTGATACTAAGAGTAGGCTAATGGCTATAATCGCTCAAACACTTACTTCTAGCACATTTATATAAAACAATAAAAAAGTTGTGCAGTGGAATATAAAAAAAACATTGTGTGAACATCCCCTTTAAGTTTCAAAATGGTTAAAAAAGGTCTCATGTTTAAAAACCCAGGACACAGGGCACTTCAACAGAAGAAAATGCAAGGTCTAGTTTTAAATTGATTGCCACATTTTTAAAATGGTGTGTCACGCGAGAGATTCTGCAAAGTGTGAGTGCAAGAGTCATGTTTATGCGAAAACACGAAATGCAGGAGAGTGTAAAAAAAAAAGGACAAGGTCTAGAGAGAGATACAATTTTCTCCCAAAAACGTATTTTAACTGAGCGCCCCATTTTTAGAATTGCCTGTAATGATCAAGAAACTGCAAAAGCAGCAAGTGAAATGGTCAAAGATTTCCATCTAGCGCATGTTTAGAGAAACAATGGAAAAGCAGTACAATGGAATGCAAAAATGCAATACAAAGGGCAATAAAAGAAAACTTCTAGAAGTTCTAGAGTTCAATTTCTTTTAACTTGAATGCTGCATTTTTAGAACACTGTGTCATTAGCGAGATGCTGTAAAAGAGGGTCAAAGATGTCTGCCAAGCAAGTTTTACATAGAAAAACAATGGAAAAAAACAGTACAGTGAAATGCAAAACGGAACTGCCCCAAGAATCCAAGAAGTCATCTTCACTTTTTTTTTTTTTTTTATGAAACTGCTGCACTGACACCAGATTCACCACATTGAAGTAGCCTACAATCAAAGTCAAAAACTATGATGACTGACAGAAAACAGTGCTCTGGCAATTCACTAGGAGGCATATCCAAAAAAACTTTCATTCTGAAGGTCCAGGCTGAGACTTGAAAGTGATGAATATGAGTTTGATCTTATCTTTGCACAGGTGTTGCATTGTGAGTCGACTAACAATCTCTCCGGTGTGCACAGACGAGACAGGAGCGAATAATAGGCTTTTATGTTGACTTGAAAAAAAAGTGCCCAGATTAATGGTGCATGACAGCTGGGATCATTTCAGACATGCATAATGCAACTCTACGTCAAAAATTTTATTGTGTGGATTAAATAAATAAATATGGGCGCATTCTTAAGATTGCTTACCTATTCCACATGCTTAAGCAAGCCGTGGCGACATACGCTGGCACTCAGCATTGTCAGAATGCGTTACCTGCAGAATGCCAGGAAACTGAAAGAGGCCTGAAAACAGCAGTTTGAAGCATAAGGGTGGGCTTGAGGGGGGCAGGTCGCACGGTTCACTGCACACTCCTCTAATCACAGGCAGATGAATGGCCACAGACCATGCTTCATCTGAGCTGGTCTAATGCCAGGTCTTTGAAAGCACTGGCAGGGTCAGATAAACCATACCTCATTCTCTCTGGGTCTGGAGAATATTGAAGAAAGAAAGAACGAAACAGTGAAAGGGGGATGAAAGACACACTCCCTCCTGCTGGATGGGCTTCAGTTTTATTCAGTGCCAAGGGTGTGATATGATATTACTCATGGCTGTGCCCAGCCACAAAGAAAACTTACCAAAACTATGCTGAAAAGCAATATAGCCTATATATATAAAAATATATCGAGAGACAGACACATAGCACTGAAAGAAACCAGTTATTGGGAGCGTAAGTGATTAAGTTAAGAGAAGAAGCAAAAATCCTAGGAAACCCTTCCAAAAAGTACTCTGGAGGCATGCACATATCATGGTAAAGTGATAGTATCAGATGGTACATTATAGTTTTTATCATGGTATTATCTCATAATAGCCTACGATTACTGCCATGATATTCGAATTGTTTTGCATACGTCCTACTTTCTGAGTATTTTGATCCAAAAGAGAACCAGTATGTCGACTTTTCTGATTACATGTTCAGTTCACATGCATTACTCCGAAGACTTAGTTAAAAAGCTCATCATTTCGATAAATGTCCCTATGAACGGGTTAACTATTTAAAACATATACACTATAAGTAAAATCATTTCCATCACAACAGAACAAGTTGAGACAAGTACAGTTTACACAGACTAATTTGCTGACACTGTAAAACAATTGTGATTTTAGCTTGATTCACAATACCTTGCAAAACGTCCACCTTGAATCTTCAGACAATGAAGCAGGACATAATCCAGTTAATAAACAGTAGGCTATGTCAAGCAATAAGTCTGGTTTCCTGCCTAATAGTACTAGATCGCTGCATAAGTTTGTCTGCAGTGTGAAGCGATCTTTGAAAGCCGTGACATCAGCGTCTACACAGACACACACCCACAAATGAACTTAGCCTACCTGAAAGACTTGTTGGGCTACACTGGATGAGGTTACGAAATGCGCCTTCTTGTTTACTACAACTAGGAGCACGTCCTAGCGACGGTTAGTTCCGAAAATAGCCTATTGGTGGGGTATTTTTTTTAATATATATATAAAAATGTATCACAACCCTCTCTGGAATACCGGTAGGCTACTTTATTCTGATTGGTCAATCGCGGTATGCGGGCATTGGGACAAACATCACTACAGGTTTTTCGAGAAACCCATTTTAGTTGTGTTGTGTATTGTCTCTAGTAGGCTAAACTAACAATAGGCTACAGCCTAAAAGATAATATTTCAAAAGTCAAAATGTCATGTCGATTTACACGTATTAGGCTATAGGCTAGTAATAGCCTAATAATTAAAGTAGGCTAATAATAAATATTGATTTAATTACATTAAAATGTAATTCTATTTCAAATCATATCAGACGGCAGCAATTGACCAATTGCAAGTTTCGTTGTGGCCATCAGTGACATTGCAGGATCGCTCACAGGTTTTTTTTTTTTTTTTTTTTTTTTATCTGCGTACACTGCAAGTGGGGATTTCTCTTTGTATGTTCTGCTGTATTTGTCCTACATGGGGACTTGTGACTTAATTGGTGAGTCGGACTCGAGTCGACTCGAGTCGCTATTTTTATGATTTGTGACTTGACAAAAAATAAAATACTTGAGACTTGACTTGGAAGTTAAAGACTCGGAACTTGACTTGAGACACGAGGACTTGAATGACCTGAGTGTTAATCACATCATGTTTTCAGTTTGAATATAAAATCTATAAATTATTTAAAATAAATAAAGTTGATCCAGCTAGAGCGCAGGCTGAGAATAGCGTTGTCATGACTGGATCACGACACTAGGCTATCCTATAATCAATCATGCCCTCTTGTACCTCAAGCACACCACGCCCACTTAGATCAGATAACACATCAACATGTCAGCCGGAGGGGTAACGTTACCGAGGGTCATCGCGATCGGCTTCAAGAATTATTCTCAAGATTGCAAAAGACGAACAGCGATTTGCAAGACATGCAACATTAAGATCGCGGACAGCCAGACGACAACCTCCAATTTCGTCCGTCATTTGAAGAGCCATTCTGCCCAGTAAGTGCTAGCTTCTCAATTTGTTAATTTTATCTGGTTAGTTGGTAGTTAGCTAATGTAATAATAGCTGAAGTAGCCATTAAACCTTTCACACGTAAGTTTAAACTATTCTAACTGATCCCCCAGCGTGAGGTTTTCTAGGCGACCGTTATTTAGAACCTGTCACTCACTTTAATGTTGCCATGGTGACTTGCCATTACTTGTCACGTGACAGCGCAACCACAGCAGTGCTGAATGAATGATGATCTGCTTTTATGTCATTTTTCCTGTTTTATTCAAAATGTTCACAAATGTATTAGCTATAACATGAAACACTGATATTCCGATTGTCAAATATGTGCAAGTGGACGTGTTTTGTTGTTTAAACACCTTTATAATGATCGTGTTAGTTGAGCTGTATGTGCGAATGGGCGGCCATGTTAGTTTATTAAATTTTAAACATTTCAAATACTGTTGGCAGAAGTGAAAAATAAATAATTTTATGAAGTTACAATTTTGTTTGATTCCATAATGTATTTTACTGAACATAAGTATTGTAATTTACTGACAGTTACTTGTACCTTGTCTTCTCACTTTATTGAGATCAGATTCTGCAGGTAAAACTACAATAATAAGGTGACTTGACTTGGACTTGACTTGCCTTGCCCAAGAAAAGAATACTTGGGACTTACTTGAGACTTGCACATGTGTGACTTGGTCCCATCTCTGGTATTTGTTGTACCCTACTTGGCGTTTGAAAGCAACTACTGATATTAGAAATTCTGTACTGAAAAATTCTAGAGAATTGGATATCAGCTGTAGTAGGCATAGGCCTACTTGATGGCAAGGTATTGCATTTCCTCTGTGCATCTATAATCTTATGTTCACGTGACACGCACACCATAATATATAATTAATATTAATATATTAATATAATATTAATATTTATTTAATATAATAAATATAATTTATTACTTATTTATTGCAGGTGTAAACGTTTTTTTACAGTTATGTAAGTTTAGTTAGTTTTGTTTTACATTTATTAAATTTTTTATTGTTTATTTAAGCATATTCAAATAACCCTTGTAAGCGTTTTAATCTAGGCTAGCCTATATGAGTACACACCACTCAAGCTTATCCAACCATCAAAGATATGAAAATGTCAAGCGGAAACTAGCAGAAATAAATATGTCAGCGCACCTTTAATCTGTCAAGAGTAAGGCGATACACGTGTAGATCATAGGAAGAATAGTCAGTGTGCTATGTAGATGAAATATGGAATCATATCAGCATGTGTGTTGAGGGACCAACTGTTACGGTTCTTGTAAGGCATGGAACATTGGCTCATTGAAATATATAATGTCATGGAATTTACTACATGACTAAATGTAATGAATCATTACTAATGATTAACAGAGAAAATTATGGAAATTTAAAGAAAATATTTATCCACAATAATTCATCATTCACAACCCTTCCATCTCTTTTAGATGTTTCTTATTTGATTTGACTTTGATATTCTAGAAATGAAGACCAAGTTGAAAACAATTTAGCATTTAGTGGCGTTTTTGAAAGCCAACCAGTAAAACTGTTATTATTTCAGAGCTAAGCTTACCTGGTCTCTGAGTCTTTCCTGGTGCCCCATGATGACAGAAGCGTGATGGGGATACTTCTGTTTCAGATGCTCAAGAAAGGCCTCTTTCTTATGGTCCATGTTGTAGGACTGCATGATGATCACGTCCCCGGCAGTGCGAGGCCCTCCTACTGTGTGTCTCCTTGGCACGGTGCGGGGGGACCAGGGCTCTGACTGCTCGCTCTCATCTGCGCTGCTTTGTTTTCTGCTGTGGCTGTCCACATCCTCATGGGACCACAGCCTCTGGTTGCTTCTTGCAGGCTCTTTGATTAAAGGCATAAGAAAACATACATAGGAATACAGATTAGATGGGGACACTCAGTGGGCGGCTGTACTTGGCTTGAGACCTGCAATTAATTAGTGTGATAAGCAACACAGTCAAGGCAATGACCTGCTTAGAGTCAGACAGCTGCTGTTCAAGAGAGCAATTATTGAGCAAAGCTACAAACAGGCTATTTGTTTCCTATAAACAGCTTGCACCTTGCCAAAAGAGGTCTCTGAGCACTCAGTGTGATGGCTCATTAGCCCGGGCTGACTGTATGGCATTGTGGCCCTCCAGTGGGGACTTTCTACAAAGCAATGAGTCAGAATGCCAATTCCATTCAACAGTTGCATATGACATGAATGGCATACAACTAAATGATTAAAAACTAAAATAAATCAAAAACCATTTAATAAAACAATATAAATATTGGATGACAAGCTTAAAGTTAAATGAAAATTAGGAACGTTGCCTTGGCAAGTAAATGAAATAAGTTGAATCACAAAAACTGAAATAAAAGCTAAATATAAGTAATAAAAGCAAAATATTTGCTAAAACTCAACCGAAACAAAAAGTAAATATTTAAGAATATAATTGTATATAGATAATACTAAAATACCACTATATGAGCACTGTCAGGATACGCACAGAGACAGAGGTAAGTGAATCCAAACAGTTTTATTTAATGTGACAGGTGCAAAGGTGAGTATTCAAAGTTCATATGCAGATTCGGTGAAGATCACTACGTGCGGGGCAGATTACAGGTGAGCAGGTCCTCTTCAGGCTAGTTGATATCAAGCAGTCAGTTCATTAATACTTGTCTTTTCTCTTTCAGATGCAGTCACGAGCAAGTAAAACTCAGCGTGAACACAGGAAGCTCAGGTGAATACCAGGTCTCGGGAAACATGGATTCAGACAGGATTTCGGGAGACAGTGGAACAAGGAAACAGAGGTTAGTATTTCACAGGTGAGTATGCGTTACTTAGCGGGCACTGGATGCACTTCGGGAGACAATGGGTAATGGTCTGTTCCTGTTGGAGGCTTGACAATGAACTGAGGCTGTGGTGAGTATTTTATAGAGCTGGCTAATGAGGCGGCTGATTGTGAGCAGGTGATAACTCAGGGGAGAGTAATTGCAGGTGCGCCAAAGAGGATTCTGGGGAATGTAGTGCAGAGATAGACGGTGAACCGTGACAGAACCCCCCCCCTCTCTCCGAAGGCGTGTCCTCGCGCCGTATAACATCCAAAGGGGTGGGAGGGTGGGCGCCCTGGAGGCTGACGAGGGCGTGGCTGCACAGGACGGGAAGCCTCCAGGGCGGAGCTGGCAGCTCGAGGGACCAGGGCGGAACAGGCAGCGGGTGCATCCAGCACGGAGCTGTCAGACCCTCGGGCGGCCACAGCGGTGAAGACCCCTCGGGCGGCCACGGCGGTGACACTGGGAACCCCCTAGCAGGTATACTGCGCCCCCCCAAAAAAGCTTAATAGGAAATTTTACAGGTACAAAGATTGGTTCTTGGTGCTCGGGAACACACCGGCTCGGCGTCGGTCGCGGCGTGAACCGTCTCTGGATCGGCAGACGTGACCGGCTGGGCGGGCTCTGGCGCAGGATCAGCGGGCTCTGGCTCGGGTTCGAAGACTGTCCTTGCAGGCGTGACATGAAGCCCTGGGCTGGACGGGACCAGCGGCGAAGGAAGCCCTGGGCTGGATGGGACCAGCGGCGAAGGAAGCCCTGGGCTGGACGGGACCAGCAGCTCTGGGGGTACTGTGGGCTTGCGGGGTGTCTCTGTAGCAAAGCTCACAGTAAATGATGAACCGCTCCAGAAGAGGGCCAGGTTGACATACCCCTCTAGGGTCCAGCCATCCGGCATCAACTGGGCAACGTCCTCGTCCAACCCGCTCCAAAACAAGTCCATGAGCTCTAGGTCGTCTAAAGCCCCCAGACGACAGCACGACATAAAGTCCCTCACGTACCTCTCGATGGACTGGCCCTCCTGAAATAACGAGGCAAGGAAACTTCTGAGGGCCTGGTTGCTTACAACTGCTGGATCCATTTGTGGTGAACCTTCTGTCGGTACAGTCAAGCCTTCTGTCGGGATACGCACGGAGACAGAGGTAAGTGAATCCAAACACAGTTTTATTTTGGGCTTGACAATGAACTGAGGCTGTGGTGAGTATTTTATAGAGCTTGCTAATGAGGCTGCTGATTGTGTGCAGGTGCAGGTGATAATACTCAGGGGAGAGTAATTGCAGGGGCGCCAAAGGGGATTCTGGGGAATGTAGTGCAGCGATAGACGGTGAACCGTGACAGGCACAGTTAGTTTGGATATAAACATTTGAATAAAAATGTTCTCATGTTGTGGATGTGTAGGGGAGCCATTTATTAATTTTCTTATACAATAAAACAGCTTATGTCTTTAAAAATCATTGTATATATGTACCATGATACTTGATAATATATTGCAAGCAATGCACAAAACTCGTCTGCAAAAAAGTTGTCTGCAAATTAAATTTCCATTGTTCATGGAAACTGTAGGGGAGTGAGAAATGACACAGAGTTCGAAATGCAACAAGACAGGCGTGTGCTGACTCCCCCAAAACATAAGCTGGCCTATAAACAACCATTCTTAATAAACAGACTATTCCATGGATCTTCAATATTACATTTTTGTTCTGGTGAATGTGCCAACAGGTTTACTGTAAAGAATTATTGCCTCATTATTGGCTATGACAGACACATTCCATCATGGGAAGCTAATGGGAGACAGTCAGTAAACCATCTAATTTCCTCTCTCATGGTAGCCATTTGGCGTCTCAAGCTTCTTGTTAGGGAAAGAGTTTAATGCTTAATGAGGACATCTAAGAAACTTTCATCAAGAGATAGGAGATATGCAGCAAATTACTCATTTTTTACTGTGCCAGTGTCCTCCCTTTCTGTATAAGCTTCTGTATAAGACAAACTTTATGTCCTTTCATGTGACCTGTTTGTAAGACTAAATATAGGGCCTGAGATGATCCACTCACAGACAATATATGGTGAGATTTGTGTCTTTATACAGGCCTAGTCTTTGTCAGACTCTTAACATGCCAAAAGGTGTGATCTCAGTCAGAGTTTCCGCTAGAAAAAAATGGAGAGGTTTCGTTTTACGGACATTTTGATGATATGCCGGTCAAATATATCGCATCTTAATTAGTCAAGTTGAGGAAAACTGGAGGCAGTCTATGTAACTTAAAAAATGACATAATCAGGCCGTATAGAATGCAACATGTTATTATTAGCTTAACTTTCAAATAGACAGAAAAAAACCATGAACGTCCGATTGGCGTCAATCAACGCCAATTGTTTTTTACTGTGGTTTCACACACATTCACTTTTTGAAACATTGAGGCACGGATTTACCTAATACATATAAATAAAACATCTCCAGTTAACTAGCAGATCATTATTTTAGCCTGTTATTAAATAAGAGATCTAGCGCTAAAATCTTTTGTTTTTGAAATCAAGCTGAGCGCTCGTGTCCGCTGCTGTCAGTTGCATGGACGACGCGCTGCGCTAGGGCTTCACTAGGACACACGTTTCAATCTATCGCCGTTGTGGAGACTCTATTAATTCCGGTGAAATCACAAAATAAAATTCCTGATTCACTATCATCTTGCCTCTGAAAACAGCTTTTAAAGCTAGTCTGCCTGGGCCTGTCCATATTTGAAACGTCTCACTCAATCGTTCGTTGTTTAGGTCTATATTGCAGCCATTTTAGGCGTGCGCTTTATTTGAAATGCAGCATGCGATGTTGTTTCATAACTTTCAAACAATAGAGCCTATTCCTTTATAACATAGCAAAAGATCGGTGTATTTTTGCTTTATCCGTTTTAGGCTTATTCTCAAATTCAGATCGTGTTAGGGGGACAGGATTATTAGGCAATTTTAATCGGACAATTTTACCGGAGAGATTTAATTTTGTCGGACATTTAATTTTTTTACCGGCCAATGTCCGGTAATTACCGGACAACGGAAACCCTGATCTCAGTGAAAATCTCTTTAGCAGGAGTCCAATGACTTTCCTGTCCTTAGCTATCCACAGCCCATTGCTCTCTTATATGAAAAAATAGACACTTTAAAATGACTTGTTTCTTCACAGAGACGTTGTAAAAGAAAAATCACACTGTCAACAAGACTGAAGAGGGTCAGACAGATGAAGTTGAAAATCCTGTTTGCATGCCTATGCACTTATTCCCCGTAAAATATATTGCACAAGAGAATATAAATCATTTTTCTCATTTTTGTGCAGAAAGTGTCACATATTGTGAATGAGGTATGTTGAGGAGGAGTGATAACTTACATCTGTACAGGAAAAATGAAACATTTTTAAAGGGCGCTTCCTGCCTCCGACCAGAAGAGAGATGTTCCCTCCATTTTCACAACCCATTTAAGAAAAGCAAAAAAAACATGCATGGTGTGTGATGAACATCAGGCATCTGGACAGCCCCAGAGAGAAGGCCACGGTTAATGCTGCTGAGTGGTCATAGATAACTGATGATAGCCAGCTGTTCCTATGGTGATTATGTATGAATGCCTGATTGTTGTTGGACTAAAACATGCACTCCTCTGAAAGCTATCATTTATACATAGAATAACTGCAGTATTATTAGTATTAGGAACATAAAGGAAATGTTGTCATGCACATCCTTAACAAATGATTTGCAGATGATCTTTGGTGTCAGATTGAGATTTTGTATTACTTTATTTTAATGTAAAATTGTTACATGATCTAAGATATATAATGAATATTATTTAAATTAACAGTTTTCTATTTGAATATATTTTAAAGTGTAATTTATTCCTGTGATGGCAAAGCTGATTTTCAGCATCATTCCTTCAGTCTTCAGTATCACATGATCATTCAGAAATCATTCTATGTTGATTTGCTGCTCAAGAAACATTTCTTATTACTATCAGCAATGTTTAAAACAGTTACTTGAGATTTTTCATAGAAACTGTGATACTTTTTGTCAGGATTTTTTGAAGTATGAATCTTTTGTAAAAAATAATTTTAATGAATGTCTTCATTAAAATACACTTTTGATTAATTTAATGCATCCTTGATGAATAAAATTATACTTTTTTTTAAATATTCAAAAAATCTTACTGAACAGTAGTTTTATTTTATCAAAAATTTGGGACTCAAATTTGTGATGCTCAAAGTACTATAAGATATAATAATGAATAAATGGCATATTTTGTGTTCGTGTCGCATGAGCTGTTTTGTTTATTGTTGAAACATCTCTCCATTCACCCATTTATCATCTACATTTTTTTTATTGTCTTTTAATTACTTCAGATGAAGAAAGAATGAACTAACATTATCTCCAGTGGCCTTGAAAAGCCCCTCTGGGTAACTTTCTATGTTTACATCCAATTTCTCCCAGTGTAAAACTTGCCACTTAATGGTCTTTTAATGTTATCCAGTTCCAAGTGTATGGATTAATAAAAAAAACTTCCCCTATCCTTTCACTTCCTCGGAAAACTCTCCTCAACAGGCAACCACTGGAGAAAATCCAGGCATTGTCTGTCATTTTGCTAGCATGTAAGGTCACTTTATGGAGAGGATTTCCTCTCTCCACTCACAGATGTTGCTTATGCAAATGGGACTGGATGACAAAACTGTACCTCCAAAACTAAACTTAAGCATTATAGTGTAGACATGCTGAGGCAAAGCCAGACAGCATTAACCATTTGTCATTAGAAATTTTCGCTCTGACATTTCATCTGAAGTTTCCTATTAAACACATTACACACAGGACTCCAAACTGTGTTTGACTAATGTCTCATCACTCCACTAAGCTATAAGTGTGGATGATTTCAAGAGGTTGAGGGATTTGCTGGTCTGGCTTCACAAGTATTTGCTTTCCTCTGCAAGTAAATGTTAATTCCTCTGCCTCTTTTGTGAGAGAATTAGGTAGCAGTCACATGCCATGTAGACACACAAAATCTACTATGGGGTCATTAAAGGGCCAGACAAGAAATTCATTGTGTGCTTCTTCCTGAGAGACTAATCAGCCATAGATGCACAGCTACGATGTGACAAAAAAGGAGAAAATCCCTAATGTAAGCATGTGTAATCAGGCAAAATCCACATCCACATGCAAAATATTGCTGTTTTTACAGTATATTTGGTCAAATAAATGGAGCCTTGGTGGGCATAAGACCAAAAATTTGACCGAAAATAATATATAATTGTTTATTTATTATTATTTATTAACAAATGCAAAAAAATATTGATTAAAGAAAATCTACAGTTAGATCCACAGTGAGACAATTATTTCTCAGGCTAGGTCATTATGTGTCTTCCCATTCTGAGCGTAAAGGTTTTTTTTTATGTGAAAAGGAAAATGACTTTCCCTCACTGCAAACCAACTTCTAACTGGCATTGTTAACATCCTATGGCATTTTACATAAATGGCATGGTTAGAGTGTTTTGTGTTTGTTCAGGCTGCTGTGTATTGTGACTAGTATTCAGTGTGGTGTCTTCAGTTGAGAAAGTATTATGTAGACTAAAACTAAATAGTCAGAATGTGGGACTTTTTAATGACTTGCTTTCAATCGTTTTTCACTACAGCACTCGCATTATAGGTGTTGGTGCCTGTGCTAACCATGATAAGCAGCTTTGCATACTTACCTCCCTGTCCTGTTATGGGAGAATTGCTTTATCTTCCAAATCCTAAACTGTGTTTGGCACTTGTTTATAGTCCAGCAATAAATGCTCTGAGTCTTAAGTGTTACGTAACTCCAGGGACACTGTGTGAATAAAATAAAACCAACACATCCACCATTCTTGTCAACTGATTTAATGATTCCTTGACCTGTTTGAACACATCTTCAGCTATACAAAGTGCAAATTTCAAAGCATTCAAAATAATAGAGTCCCTGAAATCAGGGCCCAGTTGTTCAAATGTAATCTGGTCGCATTTCAGCTATCGGATTGGATCAAATCTTCAAAATGGGTTGTTCAAAAGAAAAAAGGGATTCTGAAATCGAAAGATTAGAAACAGTTGCATACCTTATTGCATGTATATTTGTTTGTTTTTGTTTTGGGACACTTGAGGGACTACGGACATGGTGATGGGAGGAAAAATATGTGGTGGGAGGAAAAATATGAGATGGGAGGAAAAATGTATTGTAATGTTTTAGCGTTCTAAATGTTTCTCCCAAGAAACTTACATTCCCTTTAAAATGTTTTGAGTTTTTGCAAATCAGGGTAGGCAATTTTTGGAGAGACTAGGAATAGTGAGCTAGCTTTGCAAGCATAAGATCCCTTCAGAGCATCTCCAAAGCCACGCTCCTTCAAAAACACATTAACACATACAGTAGGGAGCAAACAAAAGCATCACAAGAGACAGCGTTAAATTATCTCATGATTATTCTGATAATAATCTTATAATAATGACTTTATAAATCTTATTATAAAGATAATAATGTCTTCTTATAATCTGAAAAAGTAGATCAGGGTGATCCACTTTTGCGTTGAAACAGCACAAAAGAAATATGGATTAGCTGATCCTGGATAGCAAAACATGGGATTTCCAAAAAATTCTGATCCAGATTTAACTTTTTGAACAACTGGGCCCAGAGTTAGTTGACTTGAGTAAATTCAGTTTGGTTAACTAAATGTCTTTGATTTAAAAGAAAAAAAAAAACTGTCAGTGCCATCTAGTGTTTAATAAGACTAACAGTTCTCAATATGACAATTTGAAAGGTTAAACCTGGAACTAAAATATGGAAATACTTTAAAATTATTGTTATGTGTTAAAAGAAAGACCAATTGAAATTTGAATATTAACTTCAGAAATATTTGATAATATCGAGCCAGCACAGCTTTCTAAAAAAAAAACAGTGTCCAATAAAATGATAGGATTAATGTGAGTGTTTTTCTTGGCTGTCTTTGACCTTCACACACTGAGAGGAATGCCTCCCCTGAAAAACTTATTCCATGACCTTGCAATTATTTTGATAGCCCCTCGCAGTCTAAAGTAGACAGTGTATAAAACCTGTAAAGTGCTTTATTAGCCAAGAGTATCAATCTCTCAGTGTAACTAGCAACAACATATTTAAAACCAAAATTTTTAGCGAGCCAAAAAAGAAAAGAAAAACTGATAAAACTCAACTTCAGGCTGTTCAACTCTTCTTTCCATCAAGGATCGGAGCGTATTGTTAGAGAACTAACTGTAGTGATGTGAAGAGTGTAGGAATCTTCCATTAACCTGGCAATGAACTTAGTTCAGCATCAACATAGTCAGGAAATATCACCCAGACCCCCCTTGCACAGGCTTTTCCATTCATTCGACCTTGGCTGTTTTTCCTGCCCCCATGTAATTCACACAGACTAACAGTAAGCCATACCCAACTCTCCTCCTCACCTAAAACACAGAATAAATATGGCAGCAACACTTTTGTAACAAACTGCTCCGAGACATGAAGGTCGAGGATCCAAATGCAGTGTTTTAATGAAAGGGTAATCCACAATCGTAGTAAAGGACAGGCAAAAGGTCAGAGCACAGTAAATCATTCCAATCAAACAAACAAATCCAGAGGGTGAGACAAGAACGGAAAACCAGGACCAGGGCTCTCAAGTTTTAAAGACAGGCAAGAGTGACATTAGGGGGTCGTGGGAATGGGGGTGTTTCATTAATAATATTATTATTAGTGTTTTTGTTGTTGTTATTAATAATTGCTCAGACTTGCTGAAGAAAAGATTTGACAATTCAACCAAATACAAAGTATTTATTCAATTTACGCATGTGTGAGTGAGTGAGAGAGAGAGAGAGAGAGAGAGAGATTATGACTTGTGTTGTTTATTGTAAGCAGTGAAGCTCAAGTTGTCATTGTTTGTGTCAAACAAGTTGTAAATTGGTTGTAACATTAAAACAGGAGACCTTGACGTAGCCTACTCTGTGCTCAAAGTGAGGCTCGGAGCTCCAGTGGCTTCCTCTGTGGGTGAACAAAACTTTGGGAAGATGTTGTTGCAGAATCACGTGACCAATTCCAGGTTAAATCTTACCCAGATACAATAGTTCTATTTTCTGATTGGCTATTGTGTAGCCCCTTTCTTTTTTTTTTTTTTTGATTGGCTGATAAGTGGCAGGCTCCAGGGGAGACCAAGGGGGTAATTGAAGCCTCCCTGGGGGCCGCCATTGTAGCAGAACTTCACCTGCTGTTAGCATTCCGTTGATTCCCATTCATTTTGGCTTCACTTTGATAGCGAATATCTTTACATCTGAGGCGTCCAAAGACTCCATTTGTCCATTATTTATTTCTACCGAACGCTTTTTTTTAAAACGCTTTGTCAAGTAAAAAGTTCAACTTTTGAAAACACGTCTCGACACCCGCGCTCTTTTGCATTTTGTTTGAGTTTTAAAAGCACAAGCGCGTTTCTTAATTTAGCTTACTGCAGTTTTAAAGCCCTCAATATGTTGTAATATACATGGACATAATAAATACGTGGCAATATGTCTATGGGACTGCAAGTCGAAAAGTTTAATTAAACTGTTATTGATTCAAAGAGCTGAAGGTAATAATAAAGGTGTTACGCAAAATTGATAATGTGCTTAGTTCTGCTGTGCTGAGGAGACGGTGAAGTTGATTTAAAAAAATTTAAAAAATTAAAATCTTGTTCACTCCAAACTCAGAACAAATTGGAGTCTTCTCTGACAAGCGTAATTCATGAGGCGAAATTGCATTAGATTGTCAAAGTGTTAATATTAATATGTCAACTTAAGCTGAGCTTAACCAGGGTTCCCTTTCGTTGTCACTCCGAGTTACGTCGGATGACGACGAATGGGGTTTCGCTTAGAAAGCCTATCAGCTTCGAGTATTAAAAAACGAGCCAATGGCAAAGAAATGCCATGGGTCTGCGGAATTTGCATGACGTACTCCGCCCCACCTCGTGGGTATAAAAGGAGGACGCCGGCAACATGCAGATATGTTTTTCGCTTCGGAGCCAAGAGCATCTCTTCACTCCACAAGCCATCTCTGAAATTGTCAGCTTTTTACAAACGAGTTCCTCTGGTGTTGGTGTTTGTGGGCGATATCCAGCGAGCGCGCGCTTCCTGCTGATCTGTGCAGTGGTTTTGCCAGAGAGTGCGTGTCTCCCCGGGCGCCTCGACATCAGAGTGTTTCTCTCTCTCACAAAAAGAGCTCGCACGCGGCACGTCTTTTTAAAGACGGCTCGCCCGTGCTTTAAAAAACAAAAAAAAAAGTGGCGGCAGATTGGTATCGGACTCTGATGGGCACGAGCGCTGTCTAGTGTGTAGGGCTTTTATCATGCTTGTACAGCGCTCGTGGGTGATTCATGTTCTCTCTGGGAACATGATCATCGCGTCATTTAGGTCGAGACTCAATGAACTCGCAAGAGTGAGAGTCCCCTCATCCACACCCCGATCTAGCGCCCCCCCCCCAAAAAAAAAAAAAAAAGAACGAGGGGTGCTGCTTCGGCTGGTGGCCAGGGTGACCTGAGGGTTATAGTCTGGATCAAGGCGCCGACTATCTGTCCGCGACCCCAGCTCCCTCCTGTGTGACGGTGCCCGCTAGTGAACCTCCGATTCCCGCGAGTCGACCTTCGGGTGGCCCGCGGGTTTCGGTTGAAGCTACAGAGAAAGATGCTATGTCTGTTGTAACATCATAAGGTGGGCTTGGTTCTTCTGGAAGTGACGACTCGTCACAGCTGCCACCTTCTGGTGTGTTATGCTGTGCCTGAGTCTGATCCGGAGATGACGGCCATGCTTTCCTGGGACGATTGGTTTTGGGTAAGGCCGCCGACCCGCGTCCACGGCAAACCCCAATATCTTTCCTCCCGGACGTGCATGATGAGATCTCGATGTCCTGAAAGACCCCCGTGTCTTCTCAGGACCGTTCGTTGGTCTCATCCGCCTTTCCCCCCTCACGGGGCCGCTGCCCATGGGTACACTGGGGTCCCCCCGGTTGAAGCGCTCTGTTGCGATGCTACTGTGTCCTCAGAGTGCTTCCCGGCGCTATCTTAAGCACCCGTCCGAAGCCTGTAGTTATTTTCGTCTACACTAATCTGTGGCGAATTCCTATAGTGCCACAGGACAGGCAGCCGCCTCACTGCATTCCGTGACCGTTCTGTGGTCTACCTGGCCCAGATGCTCACGGTTTTGCAGGAGGGAGGGACTGACTCGAGGCTCTTAATGAGCTACCCAGCGCGCCGCCGCTGACCTTGCTCTCCGAGCGACGAAGGTGGCCACGCGCCCTCCGAGTCAGGTGATGTTTACCACTCTGGGGCTGACCGGTCTGATGTGCTGGAGGTCGGTAGATTCGTCTGCTCACCCCCACGTCCCAGGTCGGCCCCTTCGGCGGTGCGGTTGAGTTCTTCTGCCCAATAGTTCTTAACCGCCCGGGAGCAGATTGAGGTTGTTCTGCCGACGGCCCCGCCGTCCGCTCGAAAAAAGGCCCCTCAGTCTGCCAACCGCCGAAGGCGCCCTCCCATTGTCACAACCCCGCCCGTTCATCCGGGCTGGCTTGGAAGACCGTGGGGGGATGCCTCAGCCCTCTCCAGCCCCGCCCCCCGCTAGACGCCGGGTTAAGCGGCGCTTTTTGAGATGGGCTGCTCAGAGATGGGACTCAGTTCTTCCAGGAGTTGGTAGCAGGGCCACTCCTTTCCCCGGTGGAGGGCTGGGGAAGTATCCTTATTCAAAAAGAACTGACTCTCTCGTCTCTGAGCACACAGAGTTCTCGGACGACACAGAGCGCCGCCCACCAGCCGTGCTCTCCTCGTCCCCCTCTGTCCCAGAGTCGGTTGACACGGCGTGCCGCCCACGGGCCGTTTCGTCCCTGTCCCACTCTGTCGCCAGACCCCTGGCAGAGCAGGCCCCCGTGGAACGCTGGTCCTTCCCTGGCCTCCTCTGTCAGGGCGCGGAGCTTAACTGCGCCCCCACACCGGATCGCTATGCCGTCCACGTCCGGGCCAGTTACTCCGCTTCGCTGCCCCTCCGGGGGGACGCCGGTGGTCCGCATGACCCCGCTGGTACAGTTCCTAGAAGCCTGGCTAGAGCTTCCCCAACTGTCCCGCTGGGTCGCCTGCACCGTCCGGTTCGGCTATGCGATTCAGTTCGCACGGTCTCCTCCCCGATACAGGGGAGTCCGCTCCACTTTGGTCGGTGGCAACGCCCCGATCATGCGAGCAGAGATTGCCACCCTGCTGGCGAAGGGTGCAATCGAGACTGTCCCTCCAGCCGAGATGAGGTCCGGCTTCTACAGCCCTTACTTCATTGTCCCCAAGAAAACCGGTGGGTTACGACCAATCCTGGACCTGCGAGTATTGAATCGCTCCCTTCTCAGGAGGCCGTTCAAAATGCTCACCGCCAACCGCATTTTCGAATGTGTGCGGCCCCAGGATTGGTTTGCAGCGATCGACCTGAAGGACGCCTACTTTCATGTCTCCATTCTCCCTCGTCACAGACCGTTCCTCCGGTTTGCTTTCGAGGGACAGGCATATCAGTACGCGGTTCTCCCGTTCGGGCTAGCCCTGTCCCCTCGCGTCTTCACGAAGGTCGTCGAGGCAGCCCTTGTTCCCCTTCGGGTTCACGGGGTTCGCATCCTGAACAATCTCGACGACTGGCTGATTATAGCTCACTCTCGAGACTAGGTTTGCGAACACAGGGACCTTGTGCTCCGGCACTTAGCCCGTCTGGGCCTTCGGGTCAACTGGGAGAAGAGCAAACTTTGCCCCGTGCAGAGGATCTCTTTTCTCGGTATGGACATCGACTCGGTCGCCATGTCCGCGCAGCTTACGAGCGAGCGCGCGCAGTCACTGCTGACTTGTCTGAGACAAATACAGGGCAAGAAAGCGGTTCCACTGAAACATTTTCAGAGGCTCCTGGGGCATATGGCATCTGCAGCCGCGGTCACGCCGCTCGGATTGCTTCATATGAGACCGCTTCAGCTTTGGCTTCGCGACCGAGTCCCGAGGTGGGCATGGCAACAAGGCAAGCTCCGAGTTCCAGTGACTTCGAGCTGCCGTCAGACCTTCACCCCGTGGTTGAACCTCAGTTTTCTCAGGGCTGGTGTCCCCCTGGAACGAGCGTCGAGGCATGTTGTTGTCTCAACAGATGCCTCCACCACGGGCTGGGGCGCCATGTGCAATGGTCATGCTGCCGCGGGCTCCTGGACAGGACCCCAGCGCCTATGGCATGTCAATTGCCTCGAGTTGCTGGCAGTACGCCTTGCTCTGCACCGCTTCCGAGCGCTGCTCATGGGTCAACACGTACTAGTCCGATCAGACAATACCGCCACAGTAGCGTACATCAACCATCAAGGTGGTCTACGCTCCCGCCGTATGTCGCAACTCGCTCGCCACCTCCTCCTATGGAGTCAGAAGCATCTGAGGTCCCTTCGTGCTATTTACATTCCCGGAGCCCTGAACCGTGCTGCCGACGAGCTGTCACGGCTTCAGCCCCTCCCTGGAGAATGGCGACTCCATCCCCAGTCGGTCCAGCTGATTTGGGACCAGTTTGGCGACGCACAGATCTGTTTGCCTCCCGCGACTCATCCCATTGCGCCCAGTTTTATTCTCTGACCGAGGGCACGCTCGGCACGGATGCACTGGCGCACAGCTGGCCGCGGGGCCGCAAGTATGCGTTTCCCCCAGTGAGCCTTCTTGCGCAGCTCCTGCGCAAGGTCAGGGAGGACGAGGAGCAAGTCCTTCTGGTTGCGCCGTACTGGCCCACCCGGACTTGGTTCTCCGAACTAGTGCTCCTCGCGACAGCACCTCCTTGGCCAATTCCTCTGAGGAAGGACCTCCTTTCTCAGGGACGGGGCACTCTATGGCACCCTCGTCCCGATCTTTGGAACCTCCACGTGTGGCTCCTCGACGGGACGAGACAGGTTTGAGTACCCTACCACCTGCGGTGGTGGCTACCATCACTTCCGCTAGAGCGTCGTCCACGAGACATGCCTACGCGTTGAAGTGGAACCTATTCGTCAATTGGTGCTCTTCTCGCCGAGAAGACCCCCGGAGTTGTTCGATCGGTTTCGTGCTTTCCTTCCTTCAAGATGGGTTGGAGCGAAGGCTGTCTCCCTCCACCCTCAAAGTTTATGTTGCCGCTATTGCCGCACACCACGACTTAGTGGAAGGTAAGTCCATAGGGAAGCACGACCTGATCGTCAGGTTCCTGAGGGGGGCGAGGAGACTGAATCCTCCTCGCTCTCCTCTCGTTCCCTCTTGGGACCTCTCAGTGGTTTTAAGTGCCCTGCGGAGTGCTCCCTTTGAGGCTTTGCAATCAGTGGAGCTTAAGTTCCTGTCAATGAAGACAGCGCTCCTGATTGCATTGGCCTCTCTCAAGAGGGTCGGGGACCTGCACGCATTCTCCGTTGACTAAGCGTGCCTAGAGTTCGGGCCGGCCGGTTCTCACGTGATCCTGAGACCCCGGCCTGGATATGTGCCCAAGGTTCCTACCACTCCCTTCCGGGACCAGGTGGTGAACCTGCAAGCGCTGCCCTCGGAGGAGGCAGACCCAGCCTTGGCACTGCTCTGTCCAGTACGCGCTCTCCGCGCTTATGTAGACAGGTCGCAGTGTTTCAGGACCTCAGACCAGCTCTTTGTCTGTTATGGTGGGAAGCTGAAGGGAAAGGCTCTCTCAAAGCAGAGGTTGTCTCACTGGATCGTGGACACCATTGCTTTGGCTTACCAGCAGCAAGGTCGACCGTGCCCCCTTGGTGTGACCGCCCACTCCACCCGGAGTGTGGCATCCTCCTGGGCGCTGGCGCATGGCGCCTCGCTGGCAGACATCTGCAGAGCTGCAGGCTGGGCGACACCTAACACATTCGCCAGATTCTATAATCTCCGAGTGGAGCCAGTGTCCTCTCGTGTTCTCGCTTCAAACAGCTAGTTCCGGACCCGCTCAGGTGTCTTCGCTTGCTCGCCATTCCACTCCGCGGACTGGATACGTGCGATATTCTGCTCAGGTGAGCTTCTCCGAAAGCCCTGAGTTCCTCCAGCACCCCTGATGCTAGCGCCAGTGTCTATTGCCTGGGCGTCGGCTAGGTGCCTCCGTGTGCATGGTCCCTCCCATGAGCTACCCCCACACGTGTATTTCCACTGTAAGCCTCTTTGAGCATGTGTCTTTCCCTCGGCAAGCCACCTTGCCACCCCTGAGGTTGAAATATTCCACCTGCGGCTGGACACCTCAGAGTTTCTCCATATGTTACTATCAGGTCATATGTGTATTTTCAAATGCCCCCCCCACTGGGTTGGTGATAATTGCATATTTCCCCTTAAAGCTTGGGATATGCTTCCCAGTGTACCTTGGTATTCCTGTGTTAAATAGGAGTCCTTCGTCCTAAGATCTCGAGGGCTCAGATTTTTCGCAGGGCGCTGGAAGACAGCTGTGAAGGTGGCGTGATTGGACTGGTAACCCCATTCGTCGTCATCCGACGTAACTCGGAGTGACAACGAAAGGGAACGTCTCGGTTACGTATGTAACCCTCGTTCCCTGAGTAGGGAACGGAGACGTTACGTCTTCCTGCCACTTCCGCTGTACCGCGGGGATCGCCTGAGTTCAGTCTTGGCTCCTCAGCGAAGAAACATATCTGCATGTTGCCGGCGTCCTCCTTTTATACCCACGAGGTGGGGCGGAGTACGTCATGCAAATTCCGCAGACCCATGGCATTTCTTTGCCATTGGCTCGTTTTTTAATACTCGAAGCTGATAGGCTTTCTAAGCGAAACCCCATTCGTCGTCATCCGACGTAACGTCTCCGTTCCCTACTCAGGGAACGAGGGTTACATACGTAACCGAGACGTTCTAGTGCACGGCAGAATATAAATGGACATATGTGCACAGAGAAAGCTCATTAAAGTACATCACACACAGAAACTTTGTAAGCAATATTAGCAGGCTAGTGCAGAATCTGCACGTGATGCACTGGGTGAAATGCTTTGGGTTTTGGTGATCATCGCTTCATTGTTTTTTGAGCAGTAGGTTTACAACTGGGCTGATGGAATGCATCATCCATCCATAGCATTGAGTTAAAGGCTCAAACGCAACGTTTTTTTTTTCAAGAGTGCTAAAAGTGTAAACATTTAAATATAGCCTATTGTTTTTTTCTTTCTGTATAATGGCCCAAAAAAAATCATCCTACACATCACTGCCCAAATTACTGTTCAGAAAGTGAATGTCCCTTTCTATACACAGATGATAATAAACAATGGGAGTTGAATTCATTCCCTTTTTGAGAAAGCAATTGTTGTTTGATATCACAGCAAATTTTGTGGAAAAAAATGGGTTAGTTAGACAAAAACACATTGTTATCCTCAACTAAGTTAAGTTGTAACTATAGCTCAGCAAAATGTTTCATTGTCTTCCCTGCATTAAAATATATTGTAGTATAAAACTCTTTACATCAATAATGAATATTTTAAGGGAAGTGCAGTGTAAACATCATAAAGTAGGTAAACAAATTAAAATGGCACTATATACACATTTTATTCTAGGCCATTTAATAATATGCAACACTCGACCTAATGCGTGCTTTGTCTTTCTATCCTTAGCATGTACAAAGACCCAGTGGCATAGCGAACAGGCCCTGGATGTCGATAAATGTCATCCATAAATGCCTCATAATTATATAACTTTAAAGTGCCCCTATTATGTTTTTTTGAATATTCCCTTTCATGCAGTGTGTAATAGCTGTTGTGAATGTAACCGTTCTACAAAGTTGTAAAGTCGAAAGTTTACGATAAATATTGTCTCCCAAAAGAATGTTGTATGTTGTCCTCGAACAACTTTACCAGCTCTCAAACACGATTTTGTTTCTCAAATCGCAGAGTTCAACGCGGGATTTGCAAAACCCTTTCTCTTGGAAAATGGGTTAGTTAGTACCCAGTTTATTTGGACCAGCTTTCTCCTTAGAATCACAACCTGTAAGTTTGAATAATTATTGATGTAGGCCTATATATTTTACCGGGTGTTCAAAATACGTAGTTTTATTGTGCAAGTTTCCGGCTAACTCTCATTATTACTATCTTACTGAAATAGTTCTGCAAATCTGCTGTAAAATGTACCCACTATTACCTAATGTGACGATTAATGCAGATTGTCTGCGGTTCTTACTATTTTGAGATAAAGGAAGCAAGATTTGTTTGGCAAATTTGAATGATACATACATCAGTCATTCACATTAGTGCTCAGCTACAGTCGCACACGCAACAAATGCACCCTTATTTATACGGTTAACACAGTTCCCGCATGTGCAGCGCAATAAATTAGAAATAGCCTATACACCTTGTTGATGGACATACACTTGTTAATGCTGAGGAATTACAGTTGTAACATCTCATACTGTACCTCAAAATGAGAAGTGTATCACTGAAAAACGTCCTGCTCAAGTCATCCTTGCGATAGAGGTTCGGGTGGAGTTCAGTTATGGTAATAGCCGTTTAGTTTCCGACACTCGCTGTAAGCGGTAGACCAATCGTAACAGACTGGGCTGTCTGGCCAATCAGAGCAGAGTAGGCTCTCACAAAGGGGGGATTTAGAGAGACTGATTCTTCTGATGAGTCGTTACTTTGATAATCATCGAAAAATTAGGTATTGTGCGATATATATTATGAGAAAATGAAAGTGTTTTTTTTTTTTTACCTTTGATGCATGTAAACCCGTTGTAGGAAACCTCCAAAACAAAATTAGGAACCTTTGAAATAGCATAATAGGGGCACTTTAATAAAATGTAGAAAAATAATACAATTTACCAATAAATGTATACTTCCTGTAAACATGTGTCTGTTGCACGTTGCATGAATATCTGCTACTTCAAATGACATAAAATGTATTTAACAAACATTTGATGCTGTTGTTGAACATATTGAATGAGCCTTTCCTGCTCTCTAACTCAGCGCTGGTGGCACATTCGCGTCAAATACAAATCCTCCCTAAGTCAGCAAACCATCGGAATGCAACCCATCCAGCACCCACTCACACAATTGCCTCGGCTCAAAAGATTTGGGCAGATGCATGGCCATCAGCATTTCAGCAGACCTCAACAACAATTAAGCCTCATCAACCAGTGCTATTTCATAGACCATTTAGCTGGCTCACAGTAGAGCCCTGCATTCTACACCATTAGGACTCAAATCTCTGTTAATCTATCACAAATATCTGAAGTTGAACCCTGATTTCAATACTGTGACACCATCTGCACATAGCCAACTCATTACTGATACCATGGCTCATATGCAGAGCATGTTAAATGGCATCCTGCATTATTCTGAAACAATACATTTTTTATTTATTGAAAATCTTATTTGAGTATAGAAATTTTCATTTAATTTCATTGCATGTTATAGATCTTATTGTGATCAATTCATACATGTGTGCTTTATTTATTAATTGTTTAACCTCCTAATGTTTAATCAAACTGTGGATCATGTGAAACGACAAACTTGTCTCTGGTGTGTATGCTGGATTTCTCCAATAATTTTGTCTGCTTAAACCCCGCCCCTTCACAATCAGCTTCAAGCTTTCATTCATTTTTGAGAGCAACACCCATGTCAAAATCCATTCAGAACAAAGTCACCAACATACTTTTTCTCTTTTTTGATAATCCATTAAACTTGGATGTACGTCACAATAAGAAAAGATCTGTCGGTACCTCCATTACATCGCAACTTTAATGAGGCTGTAAAGTTGTTGAAGCTACTAGGCCCAACCCACATAATTACCTAAATAAAGTTAATCCGCAGTTTTATACTTCGACCGCTAGAGGTACAAAAGTTAAGTACAGTATTGTAGGAATACTGGTGGAAGGATACTTTGCTATGGACCATTCCCAGCACTTAAATGGTTGCATAGCTGCAGTGTTTTTAACAGACGGTAACAGACCATAGTTTGTGCTGAACTGGTTTAATACAAAAAACAAAACAAAACAACAACTTAACTTTTCTCAACAACTTTTCTTAACAATAATTAAGAAAACTCATTGGTATAATATTATCACCAAGAGTTTTTTAATTGTAAGGACTTTGCTGCATCTAGTTTCAGTGTTTTTACAGACTGTAAAGCTATCAGACATCCTATTTCCTACTTGAGGATAACACTTTAGATTAAACAGAGATGACTGCTTTATTGCTCTCTCTAATGCAAGAAACGATCACTTGGCCAGCATGTGTGAAAGTATTTGACACAAATAACATCTTTACTGCAAATGAGGTGAGCAACACTCCACTTTGCACATTTCACACTCTCATTATGCCAATGTCAATCTATTGGTTAGGTAGACAGAGCCAAAACACTGTTCCTGTTACTAAATCACACAAGCATATATGTGGTTCGCCAAAATAAAGCACTACTCAAACATTTTCTGAGTAGAGGAACAAGAAGAGTGAAAACTTTTGGCTCCATGCTGATACCTTTTTAGCAACTGCCAATTTTTCATTCAACGATCATTCTATTATCAGCTGAAATGATACAAGCTCCCAGTTCCTGAAAATTAATAACCTGAATATGAATTATGACATGACCATACATACTTCATCACTCATGATGGTGCATAAATAAGGATTTACAACAGTACAAGAGAGTGAGGTTGTTAAGTATGATAACATGCTCTTAGTGCCATAAACATAATTGCATGCTTGTCATGTAAAAAATATTTTTCAAAATCTGAAATGTCAAACTCTTTACACTGGTTCAATGACAAAAAGCTTTGCAAAAATGCTGAAGTCTAAATCATTGTAGCACTTTTACTACAGGCTGATTCTGGTTGTTAAAACGTGCAAAATAAATCTCAATGGCAAAGTTCAATATCTACAAAGGAGTTCTTAAGCAACAATACAAACATAAGACCGAAGCATCCCAAACTACAGTTTATGAAATGTGTGCCTATAAATGAATTGGCATTTATAGGGGTAATTCAGTCCTACAAAAACTCACCGGCTGTAAATGTCCTCTGAGTAAGTTTGCATGTGCATCCTGCTCGGTGTGAGGCTCACACTGCCTCCCTCTATTAAATATATGAGTGTCTCGCTCACTTTTCAAAGCACTCCTCTACTCTCTGCCTTTCAGAGCTGAAATTTATGCAAGCTGAGAGTGTGTGAAGCAAAAGATGCAGCAAAAAGGAGGGTCTTGTGAGACTAACCTTTGTAAACTATCAGCAAACACATGACAGAGGTGACCGAGAGATCACTGACTAAAAGGTATAGACAATTAGTTAAGAAGTGTTTATGTTTGTGGTTCCAGAGGGTTTGGACACAGGTTACGGCATCATAGGTTAAAGACAAAGAACACAATAAAGCCAATGAGAGCATTCCTTCACGTTTCAAAGCACAGCTCTCATTCTGTCAGCAAGGGGTTCGTTTTTCAGCAACAAACCCTACCTGTGACCCTGAACAGACAACAACAGAGGTTTCAACAACATTTTTAACAAAGTTTAAAGCAGTAGAGCTGATTTTGATCTCTGCACCCCCACCTTAATAAAGAGGGATAGCAAGATGATTCTCAGAAGATGCTAAAAATTCCATTCCTCGTTGCTTTTCATATAATATTTCCAACACCTGCCCATTGTTTGCAGGAATTGGAAAGAGTTTTGCTTGTTGTAGTTAATCACCAATTTCCGTTGCAGCACCCTCTCTTCCTGTCCATCCCCAGATAGAGCGAGAAAGAAAGAATCAACAAGGCTTTGAGACAAAGCAACAATGCCTACTACACAATGAGTATCTCAACAATGTACTTTTATACTGTATTATACTAACACTCAACATTTTGGTGTCGGTAAGATGTTTTAAAGTGTTTTTAAAGGATTCTCTTAATATTGATAGAGAAACTTAGCCTGGCAAGCCAGACCTACATCAAGATGGTTCACTGGCTGCGAAATCATTTTTGCTGCCTCTAGGGTGTGTCTACATTTCTAGGCCTAGAGAAACTAATAATATTACAATTTAAAATTAACATATATATTAATATGTACTTTATTTCTGTGATGGCAAAGCTGAACTTTCAGCAGGCATTATTCCAGTGTCACATGATCCTTCGGAAATCATTCTAATACGCTGCTAGACATAACACATATGATCTACATGTTTTAAGAGTCTCAAAATTACCAGCAGCTTTAATGTTCAAAACTGCACTTTTTATATCATGTAACCTTCTCTCCAACCACTTTTAACATTTAAAAGAAAGACTGAGCACAAAGCGATAACAGTCCAACTATACAGTCCAATGGGCAAAACGGACATTTAAATGAAGGGCTGCCCAGAGGACATCACATTTTTAGTCATTCCTCTTTCAGCACCATTAGATATACACCAACAAAACAGATAAAAGTCCCTGAGCAGGTCAGCTTTATTCAACCAATGAGAGACTTAAGAGCTGCCACAGCCAAGTTTACACCTCTAAGCTCTTCACTAACGGTATTCTGTTTCCAAGCTAACCCATAAGGAGGGTATAAATACACCAGGTCTCTAGGATACAAGACACACTAACGAAACTCTTTCAGACTGCAGGTTTTAGTAAAGGAGAATTGACTGCAAATCAGCGCCACTCAGCTTTGTTCAGTGTTCATGTACATGTCTGCTTTTGTTTTAGAGAGTCTAAAACAATGTATTAGTGTTGCCAATAGATTAAAAGAATTTAACATATAAATTGTAATTTTTTTCTGTAATTAATAACAATTAATTACACCTAACATTAAAATTTCTAATATATTTTATATTGTAAAGCATGTTTACAAACTTAATGTCAAAATCAGTGTAGAAACAACATAAAGACATTATATTTTAAATATTGTTTTATTAAATACTATGAATGAAGGCCAGTATCACTGATACCAATACTAATGATGTCAAATGGATTTTTCTTTTCATCAATTTCTGGAGATAAAATTAATAACTAAAGCCATTCAACATTACATAAATAATTAGAAGCCATCACTTTTAACATTTAGCTAATAGACTTCAAAAATATAAACAACTTTTAATATAAAGGGCCTTTAAGTAGAATTCAGAAACCCTTGTTATTAGCAAACACCGGTGGCCAATCATATCCGATCATATCCAATCATAACGCTATGGAGGTATTGCCTCTCACGTGACTTGTCCCCATTCATTCTCAATTACCCCCCCCCCCCCCCCCCCCCATCAAACTCACCGCATGCTTTGGGGGTGTGATTTCTTCCCCCAAACCAGTTCAGCTGAAACACCACCCTGCAGCCAATTCTTAAGATTTTATTGGTCATGTCTGTCAATCGCAGTACTTATTGCCCACACCAAACATTGATCACTAAACCTACCTCTCACTGTAACCTTAACAAATGAAATTAGCTGCAGGGCAGGATTTCTGGTGAAGTGGTTTGGGGAAAAAAATTACACATTTTGAGTGTTTAAACTAAATGGGCTTTTGGACAGTGTTACTTTATAAAAACAAGTTACTTTTACACTTTTAAAAGATTTTCCTTTGTTTTATTTTTGTAATATCGATTATTTTCTCATCCAGTTTTTTTGAGGAGATCTTGCCTCCTCAGAGGAAATTACCCTGAGTCACTCATGAACTGATTTGTAGGAGACATAAAGGATGTATTTGATGAAGGATGTCTCAGTCAGTGTTTTGATTTAAAAGAAAAAGCCTGCCAAAAGGATGTGACACCTTAAAGCAGCACAGTGCAGGGAGGGACACAGATGTAATGGTGGTGGTAGAGGGCTTGACAAAGCCAAGCTGATTGATCTAGTTCACTTGTGCCCTGGAGCAGGGTCCTCTGGACTGCCATGCTGCAATGGTTCACTACACTCTCAGTGAGCGTGTATAGCACACATCACAAACAGCACAGATGAGCGGAGGAGAAATTCATTATGGTCCTGAGAAGGATCGTTCCTCTTCCGTTTTACTCCTGTGTAGAGCTTCTGACAGAGAGCAATGGTGAGGTGGTTGAAAAAGAAGGAATGGGGGACTCTAATCTCTTTTTTTTAATGCTGTGCCTAAAGACATCCTGTGGACTAGGCAATGTACAGTACCATATTACCAGCCTTTCTGGGCAGACTAACCAGTGATCTAAATCTGTAATTTATCAATGGCTGAAAATGGCCATTATAAAAATGAATAAATAAATAAAAACTTTTGGCTATAATGCAATGCATCCAGCTACAAAATGCATTATTTTACAATCACCTACATCATACAAGACTTGCATTAAAACAGAAGGAATTTTAGACTTTACTTCTCTGATTCAGGTGGTTACAAAGATATTTAAGAACATGAAAAAGCACTCAAAACATTAGTGTTTGTCGAGACAAGAGCTCAGACATGAGCCTAGATATGTAGCTATAAAGAGGAACAGTGTGGCATGTTAAAAACAGTGGCTTTTGATCAATAATATCTGGCTTGTTTGGCAGCAGTTGAAGCATTGGGAAATTTAGTGTTGTCCTTGTATGACAGCTACAAGATGCTTCTGTGATTTGACAGCATCTGTTGTAGTTATCTAAAAGGACAGTTGCAGCCAAGCATAAAGATGACATATTCTGTTCCCTTTCGTTGTCACTCCGAGTTCCGTCGGATGATGACGAATGGGGTTTCGCTTAGAAAGCCTATCGACTTCGAGTATACAAAAACGAGCCAATGGCAAAGAAATGCCATGGGTCTGCGGAATTTGCATAGCGTATCTCCGCCTTACCTTGTGGGTATAAAAAGGAGGATGCCAGCAACTTGCAGATATGTTTTCGCTACGGAGCCAAGAGTATCTCTTCACTCCACAGCCATTTCTGACTTCGCTCTACGAGACGAGCCACTCTCTCCGGTGTTGGTGTGACGCCGATCTGCAGCAAGTTCACATTGCCTGCTGATCTGTGCAGTGATCTGCCAGTGAGTGTGTTTCTCCCTGCTCGCTTCAACATCGCAGAGTTTTTTCTCCTCTCATAAAAGAGCTTGCACGCGGCACGTCTTTTTAAAGACGGCTCGTCCGTGCATTTTTGGTTGCGGTCGACTCATTTCCGATTTTGATGGGCACATTCTCTGCTCTGCGTGTTTGGGCTTTGATCACGCTAGAGCAGCGTTTGTGGATGAGTCACGTTCTCTCCGCGGGAACGTGACCATCGCGTCATTACGGTCGAGACTCAATGATCTCGTTAGAGAGAGAGTCCCCTCATCCACACCCCGATCTAACACTCTCCACGTGAGGTGCTTCTTCGGCTGGTGGCCAGGGTGACCAGAGGGTGAGAGTGTGGAACAAACCGCTGACTGTTTTTCCGTGGGTCACGCCCCCCTCTTCAGTGACGCAACCCGCGAGTGTTCAGGGGATCCCCCGGGTCTATTGTCGGATGCCCCACAGGTTTCCCTTGACGCTCCAGAATCGGATCTGTTGTCCATCGCAGCATCACAGGGCGGGTTAGAATCTCCAGGAAGTGAAGATTCGACAGTGCTGCCACTTTCGGGTGTGCATATGGCATTTGTTGAGTCAGATCCTGAGATGACGGTCATGCTTTCCCGGGCTGCTGCGAGCATCGGACTTGAGTGGAACCTTTCACCCTGTCCTGAGCGCTCGCTGCTGGACGATTGGTTTTTGGGTGTGGCCGCTGACTCCTGTCAGCGTCCACTCCAATACCTTTCTTCCCGGATGTGCATCAGGAGATCTCGAAATCCTCGAAGACCCCCATGTCTTCCAGCGATCCCTCGTTGGGGCCCCTGCCCATGGGTACAATGGGGTCCCCCCGGTTGAACGCTCTGTTGCGATGCTACTGTGTCCTCAGAGTGCTTCTTCTCGGCGCGATCCTAAGCACCCGTCCGAAAGCCTGTAGTTTTTCGTCTACATTTGTTGCGAAATCCTATAGTGCCATAGGACAGGCAGCCGCCTCACTGCATGCCATGGCCATTCTGCTGGTCTACCAGATCCAGATGCTCACGGTCGTGCACGAGGGTGCTTCAATGAGCTGCGCGCCGCCACTGACCTTGCTCTCCGAGTGACGAAAGTGGCCGTACGCTCCCTGGGTCAGGTGATGCCCACCATTCTGGGGCTGAACCTGTCTGATTTGCAGGAATGTCGGGTGGACCCGTCTGCTCGACACCCCCATATCCCAGGTCGGCCTCTTCGGCGGTGCGGTTGAGCAAACAGTTCTCAACCGCCCATGAGCGGACTGAGGTTTATTCTGTCCCGACGGCCCCGCCGTCCGCTCAGATCCCTCAGTCTGCCCTCCGCCGAAGGCGCCCTCCCGCGGCTCCAACCCCGCCCGTTCAACCGGGCTGGCTCTGGAAGCCGCAGGGTGACGCCACAGCCCTCTCCAGCCCCGCCCCCCCGCTATACGTTGGGTTAAACGGCACTCTTGAGACGGGCTGCCCAGAGATGGGACTCAGTTCTTTCCAGGAGCTGGTAGCAGGGCCACTCCTCTCCCCGGTGGAGTGCTGGGGAAGAATCCTTATTCTCAGAAAGAACTGACTCTCCCGTCTCTGAGCACACAGAGTTTCACGGACGACACTGTGCGCCGCCCCCGAGCCGTGCACCCCTCGTCCCCCTCTGTCTCAGAGCCGGATGACAGTGTGTGCCATCCCCGGACCGTACCGCTCTCATCCCCCTCTGTCGCCAGACCCCTGGCAGAGCAGGCCCCCGTGGAACGCTGGTCCTTCCCTGGCCTCCTCTGTCAGGGTGCGGTTATGACCGTGCCCCCACACCGGGCCGCTATGCCGTCCATGTCCGGGCCGGTCACTCCGCTTCGCTGCACCACCGAGGGGACGTCTGTGGTTCAGTTGACTCCGCTAGCACAGTTCTTGGGAGCCTGGCTAGAGCTTCCCAATCTGTTCCATTGGGTCGTGCAAACCATCGGCTCGGCTATGCGATTCAGTTCGCACGGTCTCCTCCCCGCTTCAGGGGAGTCCGCTCCACTATGGTCGGTGGCTACACCCCTATCATGAGAGCGGAGATTGCTACCCTACTGGCGAAGGGTATGATCGAGACTGTCGCTCCAGCCGAAATGAGGTCTGGGTTTACAGCCCCATCTCATTGTCCCGGAGAAATCCGGTGGGTTACGGCCAATCCCCTTCACAGGCTGCCGTTCAAGATCCTCCTGGCCAAACGCATTTTCGAATGTGTGCGGCCACAGGATTGGTTTGCAGCAATTAACCTGAAGGACGCCTACTTTTAAGTCTCCGTTCTCCTTCGACTCAGACCGTACCTTTGGTTTGCTGTCAGGGGGCGCGCATATGAGTACGCTGTTCTCCCATTCGGGCTAGCCCTGTCTCTTCGCGCCTTCTCAAAGGTTGTCGAGGTAGCCCTTGTTCCTCCGTGGGAACACGGAGTTCGCATCCTGAACTTTCTCGGCGACTGGCTATCTTAGCTCACTCTCGAGACCAGGTTTGCGAACACAGGGACCCAGTGCTCCGGCACCTAGCTTGTCTTGGCCTTAGGGTCAACTGGGAAGAGAGTAACTTTGCCCCGTGCAGATGATCTCTTTTCTCGGTATTGACTTGGTCGCCTTCTCCACTCAGCCACTGCTGACTTGCCTGAGACAATCAAGCACAAGAGTGCGGTTCCACTGAAGTTTTTTCAGAGGCTCCTGGGCATATGGCGTCTGAAGCCGCAACATCGCTGCTCGGATTGCTCATATGAGACCGCTTCAGCTTTGGCTTCGCGACCGAGTTCCGAGGTGGGCATGGCAACACGGCACCCTCCGAGTACCAGTTACTCTGACCTGCTGTCAGACCTTCACCCTTTGGTTGAACCTCAGTTTTCTACAGGCCGGAGTGCCCCTGGAACGAGCTTCCTGGCATGTTGTTGTCTCAACAGATGCCTCCACCACGGGCTGGGGCGCCATGTGCAATGGACATGCTACCGCGGGCTCCTGGACAGGCCCCCACCGCCTATGGCATGTCAATTGCCTCGAGTTGCTGGCAGTACGTCTTACTCTGCACCACTTCCGGACATTGCTCTAGGGTCAACACGTACTAGTCCGATCAGACAATACTGTCACTGTAGTGTACATCAACCGTCAAGGTGGTCTACGCTCCCGCCGTATGTCGCAACTCCTCCGCCACCTCCTCATATGGAGTCTGAGGTCGCTTCGAGCCATTTACATTCCCGGAGCCCTGAACTGTGCAGCCGACAAGCTCTCACTGCTTCAGCCCCTCCCTGGAGAATGGGGACTCTATCCCCAGAGTCGACCCATTGCGACCTCTATTATTCCCTGACCGAGGGCACGCTCAGCACGGATGCACTGGCGCACAGCTGGCCACGGGGCCGCAAATATGCGTTTCCCCCAGTGAGCCTTCTTACGCAGACCTTGCGCAAGCTCAAGGAGGACGAGGAGCAGGTCATTCTGGTCGCGCCGGACTGGCCCACCCGGACCTGGTTCTCCGCACTTGTACTCCTCGTGACAACACCTCCCTGGCCAATCCCTCTGACGAAGGACCTCCTTTCTCAGGGACGGGGCACCCTATGGCACCCTCGTCCCGATCTTGGAACTGCCACGTGTGGCTCCTGGACGGGACGAGGCGGGTTTGAGTACCCTAACACCAGCGGTGGTGGCTACCATCACTTCCGCTAGAGCGTCGTCCACGAGACGCGTTGAAGTGGAACCTCTTCGTCAGCTGGTGCTCTTCTCACCGAGAAGACCCCCGGAGATGTTCGATCAGTGTCGTGCTTTCCTTCCTTCAAGAAGTGTTGAAGCGAAGGCTGTCTCCCTCCACCCTCAAAGTCTATGTTGCCGCCATTGCCGCACATCATGACCCAGTCGAAGGTAAGTCTATAGCAAGAAAATAGCAAAACCAGCTATATGCTATAGCCACAAAACCACCAAATCATACTATTGGAAATGCGTCTCACTCCCTGTCTGAGTGTGTGTGACGAGTGAAAAACAACATATACGGCAGAGAAAGAGAAGAGGCAGAAAGAGAAACCAAACCACACCATTTTTTTTATTAAACATGACCTCCACCTTTGTTAATGTTACCTCAGGTAACTATCTCCATTCAATACCACACACCACTCTTGCCAGTTACAACATTTATACTTGTGAAACATAACTTGTGAATGTCTGAATAGTGTGACTTTACTCACGTGTCAGGCTATTTCAAAATAAACAAAATAAAATGAGTGGCTTGAAGTCAGTGGTTTGTCAAACAACCGAAAATAGAACAAACTTTGAAATCAGCTCTACAGAGTTATTATTTAACACAGACTAGCCTCTGCTGGCAAATGGTCTGAAATGAATCTTCTTTCCTTACTATAATGAGTAGGAAATAAATTATCGGAGAAGAAGGATAGTGCAACCTGAGGAAGAGCTACTGCCGTCTTCTCCCTCCAGTCACCTCTAGGTCTCATTATAGCCCATTTTCGTTGTGGGGGGGATTTGTATCTTTAATAACTCAGTCTGAAGAGGCCAAGCTAAGCATTCTGCAGTGTGGATCTTGGCCCACTCAAGTTTTGAAGTATCTGTCGTTCAACAGTGAGGACTGATATTCTTGGGCTCAGCAACTATAACAGACAAAATGAACTTGATTGGAGATTAGACTGAACGCATGCTCATAGCAGCTTTGAACTCTAAATCATTATCAGAAAATTGCACAGAAGTTGCCAGTATATTAACCAGCATTCTGTAGTTCTTCCATGCAGAACGTGCCACTGAATGACAGGAATGTTAATGTGGACACAGGATTGAATCTTTGGGAAAAAATAAGCTTCATAATTTCAAAAATCTGTTTTATTTTATTTATTTTTATTCTTAGAAGAGGTTGTTGTGCTCTGCATACTCTGTGTTTTCTGTACTGTTTTGCTCCAAAGCTGTGGAAACACTGAGAATGCTACAGAGCTAAGCTGGTGGCAGGGACAAAATGAGGTTGGACAGGGCAGCAGAGAGGAACGGGACAAGACATGCACACATCCTGTGTGAGATCACACTGATGTCAAACCATATCGCTTCCTGCTGATTAAGCTGACGTAATGGCACATGACGACCTGGCTAATTCCTGTATTACATTAGTGCATCAGAGGCAGATGCGGGGAGGTTATATAACTACAGAGCATCAAAGTTCAGTTCACTATAGCAAGATGAAGACATTTTTTCTGTGTACAATAAGCAGTTTAGTAAGCTGATTTAGTGCAATTTTATGCTTTGATGATAAAACAAACATTTTGGAGTCGCTAAGGTGATGTTTTCTACTGTTAACATCCTGTTTCTCTCTTATAGGGTTTATGGTGTGATGAGCATTAACTCTAGAGGGGCTTTTTTTCCCTGAGAACTTTTAATTTTTGCCATACAGTTGCAGAGAAGGAAAATGTAATCCCACAATTTAGCAGATAGGGGTCCAAATGATCTCCAGCCTTGCATTTCTTCACCATTTCTTCTGTAGCCTATATCACCTGCTTTTGAAATGTATTTATTATTCTTTTCCCCTAGCACTAAAAAGACATTCATAATTTAAAGCAATTACAAATAAAAAGTAGCTAGCTTGAAGTAACTTAAGGGCCGGGTTGGTAATTTTGGGGTGGGGGGTTATCCATGCAGTCTCCAAATGCTATGCAAATTTCATAAATATAGTGAGATTTGTGAATCTATGGTTTGAAAAAATAAGTTATATTCTTAACATGAACAGTCTGAATGAGCCGTCTTAATAGAATGATCCTGATTTTCTAATGCTACATGTGGGAGAAATAAATAAACCGATTCACAAGTTTGAATCTGACTTTCCAATGCTAATAGGCTTTATGTTGAATGTCCACATGAACAAACAGGAAAACATGTCTCATCGCATCCGTTTGTCAGAGAAAGTGTTAACAGCAGTATGAACTGAGGGCGATATATGGACTTTAAATAATCAGTTAACCTATTTTAATTGTTGGCATTTTATTTAATTTTAAAATCCAAGTGATAGTGAAAAGAAGATATCAATCGACATATGCAATGGTCACTTTGGACATGGACATGGCTCATCTTTGGAAGCTCCTTTGAAGGCATCTTGAGTAAAACAGCTCTATTAATGAAGTGATCTGAACCGGATGCAATGCAACCTGTTTTACAGAATATGGAAGTTTTTTTGCACATAACCCATTAGGAGAGAAAGAGGAAGGACCATTTAGGCCAGTGTGTTTGATTATTCTCTTGCTGGAAACGTTCCTCCTACTGGAAAAAATGACACTAATATTAAACTAACTAATCTACTGTCACACAAGTTAGTAGCCTACTATTAGCTCAAATCTCAGGTGCAACTTTAGCTAAAAATGCTATTTGGAGTTCAGCTGAATAGGAAAAATACATTCTTTATAAACATGGGCTGCAGTTCAGTGCACAGATAGCCACAAGAAAAGAGGCTTTAAAATTAGGTGGCAGCTCATGAGGGAAATTGGTGCTGCAGGTTTTTCAGAGGAATCTCTTTCAGCACATTTGGAGCCTCTGAGGGTAGAAAGAAGTCCACGCTGTGTTGGATTCTGTGCCTGTGGAAATGTCATGTACTGTATCTTCAGCAGCGTGGCAGGATTGGTGCTGTCTCTGGAATAAATCTCTGTTTTAACAGACCCGACAGAGGGAATGGGTGACAGCAGGGGACAATGGTTTTAAGGCTGTGCCTTCAATCTCATACCTCTCTAAGCAGTGTGAGTGAAAATCATTGAAGTGAAAGAAAGGTATTTTGGCATTTGAAAGTCACTGGAGTCTGATAACACAAATAGGCGCTATACATGAATAAGTATAAATCATAAATACTGTAACAGCAACTAAAAATCAAACAGTAATCAACTTGAAAACATGTACTGTAGTAACAGATATGTAATAACAATATTTATATATATATCATCATATATAGTGCTGCGTAATATTTTGATGAAAACCGATTTGATGAATGAAACAGTAACAGTATTTATTTGAAATGGATTTTTTTGTAATCATATCTTTACTGTCACTTTTAATCAATTTAACAAATGCTTGCTGTAATATATTGTTGTTGTTTTTTACTGCCCCCAAACTTTTAAATGTTAGTACATGTATAGCTTTGTATAAATTACCATTGAAATAAAAATGTCTGCAAACATTTTGGTGACATGTTTTGCGATCAGAGCCTACCTGGTACGAAAATGACAGTTCTGCAATATCCGTCTATGGAAGCCACAGAATTAAAAAAATGAAAAAATACTAAAGGGTAATAGACTGCTGCAGCCGTGACTTCTAAACCCAGTAGACAAGTTCACAAATGGATCCTATAGGTTTTGATAATGGTGTTTTTCAATTTATGAGTAAAATAAGCATAACTTGACAATACTTCACTCTTAAAAATAAAAAATCCAAAAGGGAGTGTTCGTATAGCGATTCCATATAAGAACCATTTTGGTTCCCCAATGAACCTTTAAGTGAACAGTTCTGAAAAGAACCATATTTGTCTTAGTGTAAAGGACATTTTATTAATCTAAAGAACCGTTTCCACTCTAAAGAACCTTTTGCAATTCCATGGGTGTTAAAGGCTCTTCATGGAGCCATAACTGCTAATAAAGAACCTTTGTTTTAAGAGTGTTGGACATTTTAATCTACAACATAAATTACACACACTAAACACCCATGTTGAAACAGCAAATTTTGAAGCTGTCTTTATTTTTGAATTTTTCTAAGATTTTTCTAATAAGTTACAATATAAGAACATTTTGGTGCAAGTGTGTGCAGTTTACGTTGTAGAACAAAATGTCCAAGTATCAAGTTATGCTTACCACAGAACTTATTTTACTCACAAATAGAGTGATACAGGGACATTAAAGCCTGGAAGACTTTTGCCACTCTTGTTCCCTCGAGATTTTCCTATGACTTTTATAATGTGTTTTTTCCAATTATGAATAAAATAAAGCCTCTAAACATAACTTGATAATTTTATAATTTGACGTTTTGTTCTACAGCGTAAACTGCTCACACCCCAAACTGTTTTATAGTTACTCATTAGAAACATACATACATTTCCATTGTTGAACAAAATGTCCAAGTATCGTCAAGTAATGTTTACCACAGGCTTTATTTTACTCATAAACTGAAAAACCCAATTATTAAACCCCATAGGAAAATCTCAAGAGAACCAGGGGCGAATTAGTCTTCCATGTTTTGACGTCATAGTTGTAGAACTCTATTGCAAGTTTATATCGCACAATTCTGACTTTTTTTCTAATTCCGAGCTTATATCTCATAATTCTGAAAAGAAAAATCTGAATTGCAAGATATAAACTCGATACTCTACCCTCACAATTGTGAGAAAAAAGTCAGAATTTTGAGAATTTTTTTTTTTAGGTTTAAATATATGTTATAGATTTAAATATTCTTTAATGCTGTAACTGTAGGGCATTATGCCCCCTATGACCTGAACACTGTATGCAAATATTATGTGTAGATCTATTGCTTATATCAAATTCATGCTTTAAAAGTAGGGTAATTGTTGCAGGTTTCATCATTCCAGTCTGTCCATTTTTTGCTTGCAAACATAAACGACTGCGTTTAGCTTCAAAGGGCATTTTCGACAACAGTATTCTATAAAATGAAGACCATCTTTTTTGCATTCTGATTCTGACAACCAAAGGCACAACATAACTGACTGAGTTTGGACTGAATTACTCAGCTAAATTAGGCTACTAAAGGGCATGTTAGATATGTGTGGTATTATTTTGAACTTTGGATTACAAGTAAGGTAGTGGCTGATCACTGGCCAAAATTTGTATGAAATAATATGTTACTTTGAATGAGTGTTTCTAACTTGCAAGGACAACGCACAAGACCGTTTTTGTGTTTGGTATAATACTTAAAAGGCTCAATCCTTGTACCCATTAGCTACCATGTGGTTGCTAAACGGACCTAATTAGAGCGGTGACAGTTCTTCAAAACTTTTGCCTAACCGAACTGTCAAACTTGTAAGTCAACTGCTCTGACATCAGCTCAGAGATCTTCTCATTACTTCTGTTCTCTCTGAACATCACATAGTTTCCTCAAATCTTGTTTGGGCCCAAATGTGGATCAGTGCACATAAGTAGACACAGATGTCATTGTTCATGTATTAAAAAGCTGAGATTATAAATCAACATGAATTGTCATTAAAATCGGTCCGAAATTACATAGAGATAGAGTGATACAATATTCTGGCTCATAAACCATTTTTATTAATTGTTATGCTTAAAAAAGCTTTTCAAATATAGCTGCGTTCATCTACATATTCAATCACTTTCAAAAACGTGAGTAAGTCAATGAGTCTAGCTGAGAGTGGCTGGTTTGATTAGCATCAATGAGATCAAGTGATGTGAGAGAATTTGATGATGAGGAGGGGAATGTAACTAATCAGCAGAGTGAACAGTGAGGGTTAAACCTCTGTCTTAATCTCTCCATATAGAGGGGGTATCAGCCAAAATATACACATGCACTCATGTGCTGCAGTCAGGAATACTGGACAATAGCTCCTCAGACGGGTGATCTAAACTAATGGCGGAAATGTAATCATCTATGCGTGTACATGGTCATATGTGTAATATCAATATAATCACAAGCTTTAGTGCTAACAAAATTTAGATTTATGAAGCAGTTATACCTGGATTGGATCCCACTGGATTGGTGGCAGAAGACTTCAGGGTTGGTGTAGATCTCACCAGGTTGCCCTCACTGCCAGCCCTCATCAACCTCTCCCCAACGACCAGCATGTGTGAACGGTTCCCTTGAGGTTCCTTTCGGGATTGCTTGGAGGGTTTGACCAGACGTGAAGGTTTGGACATCTCTCCAGGTTCTCCTTAAGCACTCTCGTTAGGGATTTTTCCAAAATTCTCCCCTCCCTCTGAAACTGCACACACCTTCACCTGTCCAAACTTTGCAGATAACCTGACATCCAACTAATTCATTTGCTGCTGATCTCTGTTCAAATTAATTCTTTCTCTGACGAATACTGGAGAGTGAAACCAGTTGAAGTAGTTGAGGAGTCCTTGGAGACCATCATATGCTCTGCTTGAGGCAGCACAGTAAAGACACAACTGAATGCTTGAAAAACTGGATCATTAGAAGAGCTGAGGTTGATAAACTCTTTCGCTATGTAGAAACGCACAGCATGCTGATGTCTAATCACTTCTCCCGCTTTGGAGAAATGATCCTCCTAATAATCCAGCATCAGGCTCTAATCAATTTGTGTAGTTGCTGTTGAAACACAGTGCTCTTAATGCAGATGTAATCTCTGTGTTAAGTCGCCACGCAGATTTAACCAGGGAGCCAGCAGAGATGATCACTGTGTGTCAGTTGCTTTCCTACTGCTGTGCATGTAGACCAGAGCCACAGCTAAGTCACATTTGGGCATAGAGCAGAGAGAGAGAGAGAGGAGAGGAGAGGAGAGAGAGAGGGGGTGGATAGAGAGGAGAGAGAGAGAGAGAGGATAGAGAGAGAGAGAAAGAGGATAGAGAGGAGAGAGATTTACTCCCATATGCATGGTTGTTATAGGCTGAGCTGCCTCCCCACCTTATCCTCATTTAGTGAGTATGTTGTACTCCTCTAGCACACAGGTAAACTATCTATGTTGAATGAACTTATCTATCTATCTATCTATCTATCTATCTATCTATCTATCTATCTATCTATCTATCTATATGTCTGTCTGTCTGTCTGTCTATCTATCTGTCTATCTGTCTATATGTCTGTCTGTCTGTCTGTCTGTCTGTCTATCTGTCTATATGTCTGTCTGTTTGTTTCAAAAGTGAGTAAAATTGTGAAAATGCTTCTGGTTTGCAATTTTGGGAGGTAATGTTACACTGACTCTGTTTTACACCTCATATTGAACTTGCATAACATCTTTCCACACATCCAAGATGATTTTCTCATGTTCTGTTGACGTAAGTATGCCCCCATCTGGAACATGTTACTATTGACCTGGAGCTGAGGGGCCAACATTATTATATTAACATTACAGTTTTTCTCAGTCGCTTTTCTTAGATCAAAATATTCTTGATACTACTTTTACAAATTTCAAATCATAGTCACGTGTGTGCATCATTAAAGCAATTTCTTATTCCTTTGAACAAATTGCAATTGCTATTGTACATATTGCAATTGAAAATGTACAAGTGTCAGCCTTTTTCCACATTTTCAATTGCTCATGTCATGTTGATCAATATATAGCAGATAGTTCTCTGTTGAATAGTCTTACCCCTCAAAACATCCATTAGTTCATTGCATAAGCCATTACATGCAAAATTGTTGAACTATTTGTCATAAACTGTCAAGCATAGTTTTACACATTTCTATTAGACCGTTTGTACAAAAATGTGAATTGATGAATCGTGCAGGTGAAATTGACCCTCACTCATGAAGGAATGTAAAGTGTTAGTTCAACCAACAATCAACCAGTTGTCTGAATTGCTCAAAGGTGCATCTCATGAACAATCAATTCGCAAGCATATAGACCACAACACAGAGTTGCAATTTTCCAAAATGGATGGACCAGGAAACGAACAGGGTCAACAGCCTGTCACGGCCGGTTGAAGTGAACAAGAGAGTAGGATCCATTTGCAGCATTTATTAAACATACAAACTCGAAACTACAGAAACGTGAACTCAGGAACAAGAAACAAGGTCAGGACAGAACAACCAGCTAACAAACATTAAGCACTCACCAAGACTACACAAGACACACAGGCTTAAATAAGCTAACATAACAAGAGGGTGTGGTCAATGGGAAACACCTGGGAAGACTATTATCACGCAGGGAACAATTAACCAAGAAACACAACAAAACCACAAGACTAAACACATGACCACTAAACATGAACCCAAAGACAGAACACAGAACTAAATACGTGACAGAATCCCCCCTCTAAGGAGCGGATACCAGACGCTCCACAAACAAGTCCCGGGTGGTGGTGACACAGAGGGAGTCCAAGAGGAAGGTGGGACAGACAAGCAATGAAATAACCTGTGTCTACAACCAGGGCGGGGCAGGCAGTTCAGGAACAAACTCTGTGGCGCCCCCTCTACCACCTGTTCCGGGTCAAGTCTGAGAGCGACCTCCATGACGTGCTCCGAGACCGACTCTCGAGCGACCTCCACGGCGTGCTCGGGAACAAACCTGCGAGCGACCTCCACGGCATGCTCGAGAACAGACTCGACCCCGCTCTCCGTGAGGAATCCAGGGACTGCCTCCTCCACCGCGATCTCAGGGACAGCCTCCTCCACCGCGATCTCAGGGACAGCCTCCTCCACCGCGATCTCAGGGACAGCCTCCTCCACCCTCCTCCACCATTCACAAAACTCCCGCACATACTCATCCATCGGATGATTCTCCTGGCGGGAGCAAAAAACTGCTGGATCCTTTGCTGGGTGAGTGCTTGGATCCATTTGCAGCATTTATTAAACATACAAACTCGAAACTACAGAAACGTGAACTCAGGAACAAGAAACAAGGTCAAGACAGAACAACCAGCTAACAAACATTAAGCACTCACCAAGACTACACAAGACACACAGGCTTAAATAAGCTAACATAACAAGAGGGTGTGGTCAATGGGAAACACCTGGGAAGACTATTAACACGCAGGGAACAATTAACCAAGAAACACAACAAAACCACAAGACTAAACACATGACCACTAAACATGAACCCAAAGACAGAACACAGAACTAAATACGTGACACAGCCAAGAGAAGTAAGAAGAGGAGCAAGGATGCATGGTGGAAGGCAAAACAGAGGAAGAGGCAGAAGAGGACATAGGCGCATATCTGATGACATAAGGGCCACTATTGTAGACCATGTTGTCGTCGAAGGGTGCAGCCAAATATTGGGAGATCAACCGTGTCCTCATAAGGCAATGGTTTGTGACCCACCCAAGGATGTTCATAGAATTCCTCCCACCTTATTCACCATTCCTTAACCCAATTGAGGAGTTCTTTTCAGCATGGAGGTGGAAGGTGTACGATCGTCAGCCACACACACAGATGACCCTGCTGACTGCAATGGATGCAGCATGTGAGGACATCACAGTAGACTCCTGCAGAGGATGGACAAGGCATTCCAAAAGATTCTTTCCACGTTGCATTGCAAGGGAAAATATCTGGTGTGATGTGGATGAGAATATGTGGGCCGACAGACAGGAACGTCTGGATGTGTAGAGACAGGACTAGAACAATGCTGCGGGCAAAGTTGTGTTTCCTGTGTTTCTTTCTAATTTCGTTTTTTTTTCCTTTGTGCCCCTTGTCTTTTTCTTACTGTAAATTATTATTTTTTTCTTTCATAAAGTAGCACTAGTATAAGCTGTGAAAAACAAAATCCTGTCCAGTCTCTTTCAGTCAAAGCCCACATCCTGTAATATGTAAATAGTACTGTTGAAATTGATATGCCATAGAAGTGCAGCCTTGTGCATTTTCAATACAGTAACTGTCATCCAAACTGTAGCCTACACTGTAAAAAATAATCCTATAAAACAAACGGCAACCTACTGGCAGCTGTAGTTGCCAGCATCATACCGAAAAAATACGGTGTTACTGTTTTTGAAATTAACAGTTAAATAGCCTACCGTTTTGTCAGCTACAGTATAAAACTGTAATTTAACGGCATATTGTAGCTGACAAAATGGTATTTAGCTGTTCATTTCAAAAACAGTAACACACCGTATTTTTACGGTATGATGCTGGCAACCACAGCTGCCAGTATTTTACCGTTTTTTTACAGGATTATTTTTTACAGTGAAGTTTACATCAGGTACTGTCAAAGTACAGTTACATTGACAACATGCCTAAACATTTTGACGACCTTGTTCGTGAACAATGACTCGATGACTTATCATTCTGATGACTCTGACATGATCATTGGCATTAATATTTACTTTTGAGAGATGTGAGATGTTACTTTGTAATTAATGGTAAAATTTGCTAGCAAGGTCTGTGTAAAATTGTTTCATTTTTTGTATTTTCCAATGACTTGAACTCAAATTATACAATTTATTTTCTCCAAATATTGCTTTTATTTCCATTTTACGTTTTGTATGCAAAATATAGGCACAATTACAAACATAGCATGCTGCTACTTTTCTTTTTAGATAAAGATGGTGACTTTTTATTGCAAGTCAGTTTTTACCCAGTTACAGGAACGCTCTTTAAATTTTTAAATTTTGTTTTAATTTTTAGACTTTCAGGGTAAAAAAAAAAAAAATTCAGGATTAAAATTATTTATTAAAATTTGACACTATTTTGTGCCTATAGTATTAGCTCAAAAACTATTGATACATATACTTTGAGAATCCAACAGCAACACAACGATTTTCAGGACATTGTGGTCAAAAGCAAAAGATTCTGGTGTGTAATAGGACATGCACCTAATGCATATCATAGACATTTCACATCAAACACGGCCTGCAGCCACACAGTAGTTTCTCAGATTAAAAGAAGACAATCCACATCCCCCTCTGTGATAGCCATTACACATGTGCTAAACTCAATTTACAGATGCACTAAAGTATCTTGTCGTCACAACAATTAGGTGATGCCCATGTCTCCCTGCCCCCTCTGGCATATTATTGTGTCTGTCATGGGTTACGTGCTCTAATCTGTGCCAAAAATATCTCACAAGCACATGGTCCAGGGAGTTCATGCTGTCATGGTTCTCTGAAGAACAGGAATAAAATGGCTTTAATAGGTGTTTATTTTCAGCCCACCCTCAGTTCACATGAGAGCAGGCCTAAAGAGGTCTAAAGAATGAAAGCTAACAGACATGTAGGAACACAGGATCCAAGACTTTTAAGTGTATCCTCATCTCATGACAGTTTGACTTGTCAGCCTGCATACTGCGTCTGGAGCTGATTTGATTCAAAAGTATACATTCAGCAATTCTGCCTGAACAGACTACATATAAAATCCACTGTCAAGTGCTGTCACATGAGAGAAAAATTGTTGTCTGATTTTATTATTTACCATGTGAGTTAGGAAGAGTTCACAGAGACATTGACCACACTGTATTGTTTATATAACCAGTTTCAGGTTTTCTGAAGAAGTTTCCTAATCCGAAGATTGTAATTCTTGTGTCTTTGTCAAAACCTTTTCCAGATGCGTTAAAGTTCATCTGGGTGTTTACGGAAATTCGGTCCCTTTCTGACCTGCCTGCTTCTGTGGAGAAAGAACCCTTGGATTAAAGACTTTCCGTCCACTATATGACTCTTTGATTCACGGAGATCCTTACCTGCTCATCTTCCACGCGCCGTGTGTTCATCACCTTCTTCGTCACGTTTTCACCAGAAAATGCTCCTCGCACGTTATTCTTGTAAATAAACACTGTGTTTGCATTCAATTATCTGGTCTCCGAGTGTGTATCCTGACAAACACCTCTGTAAGTTTTTTTTGTGGTTACATTGTAACGCCAGTAGGTGGCAACAAGTCTTTATGACTGAGTTGTTGAATCACTCACTCAACCAGTTTGTAGAAAAACACTACAATACGCAGTTGCTCGTAGATGAGCATTTAATTCTGCTGCTGCTTTGTTATAAAACAAAATATAAAAAAGCACTATATTCTAAAATGTAAATCAATTTAAGTTTACAATAAATGATAATATTATATATAATATTGTAATATATATTTATAGTGTATTATACTGTAAATTTGTTTTATATATAAGTATATCAAATTTAATAATTATATATTATATTAATTGTATATTATATATTTAAGGTAGACTACATGTAACTTTTGGCCCTCTTATCGGTTAAAAACCAAAACTGTATGCATTTTGTAGAAGAATGTTGTTTTGGTTGTGCGTCGGTTTTGCATGACTGTACTGATGAATAGTTCTTTCTCATAATTAAAAAAAAGAGAGAAATGATCCTACTGCTCATAAAACATTAACTATGCTTAAGCGATATAACCAGTTTAGATGGAAAGGATCTCAAGCTTAGCTGAGGACATTACTTCAGGCATACACAGTACTTCCCAACAACCCATAATGAAATGAACCTTCACAACAGATAATGATTTATAATGAAGTCTGTTAGAGAGATAAATATTGCGATTTTTCTGTTCAATAAAATACCTTTCTCACCTTTTGAGTAATAAAAATGGCATCTCTGCGTTGCTTTTATATCATTTCAAATCCCTCAGTTCTCGCCTTCTCCGAATAGCCATGTTGATTTAATTTTATTATGAGCTCTGTGACTGTTGCATTCTCTTTTTGCTGTCAGATTTAGTTTGCTCCACGCCACCTTTCTCGATCGTCATTGTGACAACTAACCTAAGCCACTCCCACACCATACAAAAATAGCCTGTACACCTTTTCTCTATTTACAGATATGACAAGACATGCATGGGCGAGTGATATATGTATGCAATTTCCTGCAAAAAGATACTAACAGGTCTAAATAATAACACTTAATAGACTTACCATAGAGAATCAGAGTAAGACAAAAACATGTTTCTGAAGAAGAACTGATGATGTATTGATTCATTATTTAAATTATTTTAATTTTGAAAAAAAGTGGCATGTGTACCTTTAACTGTCAATAATATTATTATATTATATGTTAACTGTTTGTATAATATTTGGTCAGTATTATTTAAAAATTCCTATTAAATCTTGACACACATGTGTTCTAAGAAATAATTATGCGCAGGTGTAGAGGAAGAATGGTTCTATGGTAGCTCTGGAGAAGGGTCAAGGCACTGTTTTTTCAGTTTGTAATTCTGAGTGGGTTAGGCAAAACAAAAGTGGCCATTGGCTATAATGGCATCATCACAATTTTGAAGTTCAGTGAGGCACATTACAGATTTATTGAATCATTTGGGGGTGAGAGACTTCTAACCAGGGGCGTCATACAAGCCAAAATTCTGTGGGGGGGGGGGGTCTGGGGGGGGGGGGGGGGGGGTACAATCTGAGACGTTGCAATTGTTTTCTGATGGTTGATATGGATCATGTTAGGAGGGGTCGGGGGAGAAACCTAGCAGCCTTTAAATTCTGGCTGCTAAACATACCAGTTTGGGAGGGACAGAAATACCTTAACGAAGCTAGCAGCAACTCTCCTCTATCTGAGGACTAAGTTAAAGTATCTATTTTGTAAGTTTATGTAAAAGACAGGTTGATGAAAGAACTGTAAGCTCAAATTCAAAAGCTTTTGAAGTCTACTTCATTAAGGCATGTTTACACACAAACTTACTGTACACTAAGGCCTACTACACATGATTTTAAAAAACAGTACCATTGCAGTTTTTATGTTATGATTTTAAATTGTGATGTTATAAATACAAATTTAACACCCTCGTTTCTATGGAACTAAAAACAATTGAACCAGCTGGAGACTTTGACACAAGACAAAACATAACAGATGTTTCAAAACCGATCAGATAACGTTACTATGGCTTATTGGCTTTGTATTGCAGGCAGTAACGTTAGCCAACTAGTTTACGGTTAGACTATCGATAACGTTACACTGACACAACTTAAGTTAATGCTCTGAATTTGCAGCTAATATCAAATCCATAACTTTTTGATATAGTTAAAATTTCCAGGTCAACCACAAATAATCCCACTACCTTTTAATATCATCCGATAACTAATTCAATGCCGATTTGTTGCTTTGCCCACTTACCACTTCAAGACCATCTGTAAAACATTACCAGCTCAACGTGCGAGACGAGTGAGTTGCTTGAACATACACAGCAAAGATTCTAGCGCTCTAGATTTGACATACACAGGCACCATATTAGGAAAAAGGGGCGGGCTGATGCTGACCGATTTATTACACATCCAGAAGAATACATTTGAGTCAATTATAGGCTCTGGTAGTTATGGAGCATAATAGGAATAAAGTTGTGACAAAAAAATGATCAGGGAGGAAAAATCTGAGGGGGCACATGCACCCTCACTTTGAATGGGCATGCTTCTAACCACTGCCACTGCTTCTTAACCACCCTAAGCATATATTCAACAATTTCAGGCAAACATGCATAATTACACAACATTTTATTTGCTGTCTTTACATCTGAACCAGTGTACCATGATGACTTTGAGCTCTTTCCCTCTCCTCCGTTTAAGGGGAACGGGCAGTTCTCCATCGATGATTGTCTAAGTTATCAGGAAATGAGTTTTCGTCCTCTTAATTTAGTTTGCCTTTATGAGCCAAAGGGTACATACACACACATACACTTGACTGATCTTTGTACTTACGGTGTTTGTGTGTGTGTGTAGAGGAGGCACATTGATGGTGAAAGGAAGTAAGTAACTATGGGCTACAAACCTACTTTTTTTTTTTTTTTTTTTTTTTTACAAATCTCAGCCACGGAGACAGGTAGGCTACCTGAGTATAGTCCAGCTAGTGTCATTTTTTGAAAGGGTGCAATAGTTCACCAGGGAGAAGACGGTGTCACTATAGTCCCTCCTATGTTTCTTCTCCGTTAGCCACAGTAATATAAATGTCACCTTCTTACCCAGAGACAAGATAAAACAGAGCCCTCATTATCTCCTCTCAGGATGAAATGCCGTAGCTGTGTCATCATGGTCAAAAATAGGCCACTCTGACTTCCCTGAGTAAGAGGGGAAGAGTGCACACTGGATTTGCTTAGAATATACTCCTTCCTCAAGCTGCTTATTGTGACACCACTAAGGAGACACAAAGTAATAGGACATGACTGTTAAGTTCTGTTCAAGACCATATTACAATGCTAAAACCAGATGCTATTGAACAAATGTTGCATATCCGCCAATTTTTCATCATTTCCAATAAAAGGAATAACAATAATGTAATTTTTTTTCTACATCCTCAAAAGTGGCATTTGCAGCCAAAGCAAGAATTTTAGGAATGGGGAAGATGGGTACAAATTGATAGTTTTGGGAATGATCCATTCCAGGTGCTTATATCTATCCATAAATCTATCTACAATCCAAACAGCTTTTCCTAGGGTGGCATGGATTCTGGAGCCTATCCAAGCATCTTGGGCCGAAGGACAACGTCACTCCTAATCCAATCTTAACTCGCAGCGAGTCAGCTAAACAATTAGGTGATGACCTGCATTACGTACTCATTATGATTGTTGAGAGGTAAATCACTATTGAAGTTAGCATGAGAATTTGCAATAGTCTTTTCTTTTTATGTTTACTTTATGTTTTAGGTTATTAGGTTATTAACGTGATTTATGGTACTTTCTCTGAAAGGAAGGACCCAAATGCAGAAAATGCTTCCCTTTAAACTTCCCTTTACTACAACAAAAAAGCGTGTGAGCCGCTGGGCACCAAACCAACTCTGGGCAATGGACAAAGGGAAAGTCAAATAGGCTGGGGTCGAAATCCAGATCAATCCATCAGCATAATATCCAATCGTGAGGAAGAGTCGAGGTCAGACGAACTGAGAGGTCAAACAAAGGGGCAGACCCTGATCAGGCTGATGATCAGATCGGCAGCAAGACAGTTCAAGCAAGCAAACAAGCAAGCAAGCACTGTACTGAGAGAGAATCCATCTAAAACCAGAACCAGCTCAGATGTTCAAATCCTGGAGAGCTCGCACAAAAGTCACTTTCAAACCAAGCTAGTTTCTGATGGTCAAATTGTGCGAACTGAATACGACCAAAAGCTGCAGGGAACTCCCGAATGCGCAAATTTAAATAACTCTATTTTAATATTAGGCCCATATCATGTAATACTGTTGCCATGTTTATATCAGGCTGATTGTTTTGTACATTGTCATGGGGAATTTTTTTTTTTTTTGGAGCAGAAGGCTCATATTTCATGTTCACATTTAGCCTAATTATTTGGTGCGTAGGCCTATACAACAGCATAGGCTAATTAAATGATTTAATTTTGAACACATTACTATAAAAATGTGAGTGAATTCTACTACTTTTGTAGACATATTTGAATGTTAACTGTGACGTTTGCGCTTCGCTGAAAAGAAGTTGTCAATGAAAAGCGTGACATCAGCAAGATGGTTCATAGAGTTTTTGAATAAACATATAAATTAAAATGGGTTTTTATGACCACTTATATCATAAACTGTGACTGAAATCATGTAGCATTGTGGTTATAGATGTGGTGACGGTAAGCCAATGGTTTGCTATGTTTTATTTTACCTTTATTTAGGTTTATTATGGGTTCAACAGAGTGGTGGGGAAAAATCTCAGAGAGAACTTCTTTGATGCACTTGATCATTACTCTCCAAATCTGATGGAAATCTTCAGGAAGAAGAAAGGCCTCGCCGGCCAGCTTTTGGCTGAGCTTTTACGTCAGACAAGGTGGGTTTACTTGTCTACGTCAGTCTACCCCCTCTTTTTCCTATTGTAATTTCTCTCCTTTCTTCTCATCTCTTCTATTTATTATTTTCTTGTCTCTCCTCTTTCCTTTGGATTTCTCTTCTTTTTCTTTTTTCTTACTCAATTTTTTTCTCTCTCCTGTCCGCTCCACAATACTCTTCCCCTTTTCTTTTTTTCTAAAATAGGCTTGTTTGAGATGCGCCTTGCCTCGCCTGAAATGTAGTCGAGAGTAGGCGGCTGCAGTGAGAGGAGGAGAGAAAAAAGCGCAGGCAAGCCGGACAGATCACTCTTCTCGCAGTGGATCTGACACCTGAGAGATCAAAGGCGGATATCGCGGGATTCACACTCGTGCACGGTGTTGCTAATAAACTGGATGTAATTTAAGTTTTGTTGCTTGAATATGTTTTTTGTTGCTTTGGGGATATCCACACATAATTTGAACACATAAAACATGATATCAGAGTTTGAAAATCAAACACTTTAAAAGAGAACAATACATCACGGTTGTTTAAACCAATGACCATTAAGCTGTGCCGTCAGCAAATCGTTTCCCATCATGCTTTTGATCAGCGCAGTCGGTAGAGAGCAACTGCGCGCGACTGCAGAATCCGACACGTGCGCCTTGCGGTCGCGAGAGTTTTTTGACACACGTCAGCATGACATCAGAGCAAGGCGGACCGCACTCGGACACATTTCTAACCGGTATGCATCTCGCGCTGATCACCGGTGATCAGTTCTGCGCAGATTTTGCTAATATCAAACAAGCCTAAGGAAACACGCCGTCTGAGGTCACTTGCGGGCACGAGGCTACATTGCGCATGCGTCGAACCGTGCGACGCACACTCAACTCCAAACCGAGACAAGCGAACGGAACGGTTCGGATGTTTTTTCATGTACCGAACATTTTGTCCAAGAGATGACATGTTACTTTAAAGTTTGGAAAGTTGTATTTTGTTTTTATGTAGGTAGAAACTTTGCACTGTTGCACTTTGAAAATAACATGTTTCCTCACACTGATAGTTTAGCAGACTATATCTGCAGGAAGTAAAATTAGCCAAATAATTGTGCAGGTCCCCTGAAAAAGAAAAGCAGGTAAATCTTGGGATTCTAAGAAAATGTGTTGTTCAAGTGAAGATCATAACTTTAGTTTTTGAAAGAATGTTAGTGAATGCAAACTGTAGTTTTAATGTTATATTCTGTATACATATACAGTTGTTTGTTGGAAAAATGTCCTCAGGAGAATTGTTCACACATTTTGCCTCTTTCAAGCATTTCATTAAGAGTTATTAGCTCTACTTGTTTCTGAGTAGACACTCTTAGTACAAAAGTTAGAAACTTCTTAAACTTGAAGGCAAGAAATTATGTTTCTTCACTGTGTGTTGTATTTTGAAATGAAGAGGGGGTCAAATGTTCTTAAGTTGTTTGCTTGCTTTTTATTTTAAATTTTACTCAAGTTATCAAGTACACATTACTTTTTACCATTTTTTTAGGGCAACCAGTTTGCTTCAATTTTTCAAGTATATTGGCTAGTACATTGAACTTAAATATACTATGTGTAATAACTGCAAAGTAATTGATATTACAAAACATTTTAAGTTAAATTAACTTGAAGTTTTTTAAGTTACCATTTACTTAATTATTTTAGGGCAACCAGTTTCCTCACATTTTTTAAGTAGATTCAACTTGTCCCGGCTAACAGTGAGTTGAGCCTTGTGTGCTGAAGGTAGCCAAAGAAGTCCATTTTAAATTAACTGGACCCTAATACCAAGTCTAGATCACTCTCCCCCACTCTAATTTCTTCCTTTGAAGTCTACTCCTACCCAGATTGCATTAATATCCATTCGTCTGATGTTCTTTCCCACTGACCTGTGATTCAGGCAAGCTACGGCACTGTGGGGGTTGGAGAGACCACTATTTCTATCATGATGAAAACAATATGAACTAAATTTACTCACGAAAGTTACTCGTACCTGCTTAACAGGGCTGTCGCTAGTGGGGTGAAAGGTGGTGACAATTATATTAGAAATTTAAATGAAAACCACAAAAACATGCAATTTGGTTAAATATCTTTTCCAAAAATCTGCTTCTCTTACCTCCCTAAAAATGGTTTGGACTGATCTAAAGTATTTATTAATTATTTAGTCAGTGAAAAACATCAGATGGACCTAATAAAATTGTAAGTCCCACCCCAGCTCATGAACAGAACCAATCAGAGTTGAGGCGGCAGCTGCCTGAAGTTAATGATGAATTTGATGGAAGAGCAGGAGACTGACTGACTGAAAAATGTTGGGGAAAAGCAAACATAAATCAGGGTACCAGAAACGCCACGAAAAGAAGGAGAGGGAGACCAGGAGAGTTGTTGTATCCCAGTCGATCAAGACGTTCTAAAGACAGGTTGTATTGTTATTTCGCTGGGAATAAGAAAACTACCGTCGTCTACAGCCTGCCGGGTACTGTCACTTTTTATTATCGGTGCGCACCACAATCGACCGAATGACTACGTGGTCAAAATCGCTGTCTTTTTACACTATTGTAAATAGTTAAAAAGTTGACACAAGTCACGACGCATTGCATTATGCACCTGACCTGCCGGCTGATGATGTATTTTATTACATCAAGAAAACACGAATACAACTGCACTGCACTTTGATGAATACATTTTATTAGCTTTATTTAATATTTATTTTATTTAATCTTGTCAATTTCTAAATGTTTACTTTTTGATTTATGAATTATAACAGATTGATTGGGGGGGGGGTGGAATTATTTTGCTGTTACTTTAAAAAAAATGGGTTTTATTATTTAACAATTTCTTGCTTTTTGTTAGTTTTTATTTGTTGTAATTTTTGTATAAACATTTAATTTTTAAAATAAAGGTTTTACAACAACATCACCCTCTTCTGTTATAAACTCAGCAAAAAAAGAAATGTCCTCTGAGTTTCAACTGTTTTTACTTACAGTAAACTTATGTGTGTAAATATTTGTATGAACACTAAAAGAGTCAACGCCATAAGACAAACTAAAAATGTTTCACAGACATGTGACTAACATAAATAGAATAATGTATCCCTGAATGAAGGGAGGCTCAAAATCAAAAGTACCAGTCAGTATCTGGTGTTGCCACCAGCTGCTTGAAGTACTGCAGTGCATCTCCTCCTCATGGACTGGACGAGATTTGTCAGTTCTTGCTGTGAGATGTTACCCCACTCTTCCACCAAGGCACTTGCAAGTTCCTGGACATTTCTGGGGGGAATGGCCCTAGCCCTCACCCTGCGATCCAACAGGTCCCAGAAGTGCTCAATGGGATTGAGATCCGGGCTCTTCCCTGGCCATGGCAGAACACTGACATTGCTGTCATGCAGAAACTCACGCACAGAACGAGCAGTATGGCTGGTGGCATTGTCCTGCTGGAGGATCATGTCTGGATGAGCATGCATAAAGGGTACCACATGAGGGAGGAGGATGTCTTCCCTGTACTGCAAGGCATTGAGATTGCCTGCAATGACAACAAGCTCAGTCCAATGGTGATGTTATATACCGCCCCAGACCATGACGGACCCCCCACCTCCAAATCGATCCCGCTCCAGGGTACAGGCCTCGGTGTAACGCTCATTCCTTCGACGATAAACACGAATCCGTCCATCACCCCCTGGTGAGACAAAACCATGACTCATCAGTGAAGAGCACTTTTTGCCACTCCGACTGGTCCAGCGAAGGTGGGTTTGTGCCTATAGGCGGTGTTGTTGCTGGTGATGTCTGGTAAGGACCTGCTTTACAACAGGCCTTCAAGCCCTCAGTCCAGCCTCTCTCGGCCTATTGCGGACAGTCTGAGCACTGATGGAGGGATTGTGTGTTCCTGGTGTGACTCGGGAAGTTGTTGTGGCCATCCTGTACCTGTCACGCAGGTGTGATATTCGGATGTACCGATCCTGTGCAGGTGTTGTTACACGTAGTCTTCCACTGCGAGGATGATCAGCTGTCCTTCCTGTCTCCCTGTAGCGCTGTCTTAGGCGTCTCACAGTGCGGATATGGCAATTTATTGCCCTGGCCACATCAGCAGTCCTCATGCCTCCCTGCAGCATGCCTATAATGCACGTTCACGCAGATGAGCAGGGACCCTGGGCATCTTTCTTTGGGTGTTTTTCACAGTCGGTAGACAAGTCTCTTTAGTGTCCTGCGTTTTTAGAACTGTGACCTTAAATGCCTACTCTCTGTAAGCTGTTAAGGTCTTAACGACCATTCCATAGGTGCATGTTAATTCATTGATTATGGTTAATTGAACATGCATGGAAAACATTGTTTAAACCCTTTACAATGAAGATCTGTAAAGTTATTTGTATTTTTACAACATTATTGTTGAAATACACAGTCCTGAAAAAGGGACATTTCTTTTTTTGCTGAGTTTGTGTGGGCCTCCATGCTCATCTATTGTACAATATTACAGTATATGATATTGTTTGAGGATGGTGGGGGTCGACATCAATATTTTTTCAGGGGGACCACAGGGGTACCTCTAGCTACGGCCCTGCTGGTTAACCAAAGGAACCAAACTGTCCAGTGTTGAGAAACATTGCAGCCTGAAATAATCCGTCTGAATGAATGTAGTTGTATGGTGACTTATGTCATTGAAAGGTCATATCCAGAGCTGGAACATCCTACAAACTCTCATTAAAGGCTTGTGTAAGACTCACAAAGTTCATCGGACAACAATGAAAAACAATGACACATACTATTGTCAGACACAAGGTGTAAATTTTTAAAAATGTGGTTTAAAATGTGGTTGTCGTCAGTCTCATAACAGAAAGTGCCAGTCAAAACTTAAGTCAGAATCTGCAATTGTGAATGTGAAAACTTGCAGTGAAAAGACATGACTCATTGTTTGTTTTGTAAAATATTAGCCATAATACTAATAATATTAATATTAGCTTTTGTATTTAAAGCCATTCGATTTAGCATATCAGCTCTTTGAGCAGGTTCTTGGCACAGTTTGACCTAAGAGCATTATCAGGATTAAAAAATCCCAGAGGGATGGTGGACTATGTAACAAATTTAGCTCTATGAAATATTAATAATCAATAATAACTTGTTATGATTAATTATGAATATTTGGGTCAGTTAATTGGATTAACTTGATGTGGCTAAATTAATATTACACTCAATCAGTTCGTCCAACGAACTCTTTTGATTATTCATTTATTCTTAGAAAAGGGTATCGTCCATGGCCACAGAAAAATAATTATTTCTTAGCATGTACAGCGCTTAGAGCATGTATCAATATCGTAAAAGAGACTTTGTTTGCAAGCAGTGAACCAGAACCAAATACATATTGTGCAAAGTTTTATTAACTAAATCACAAACATAACTAAACTAAACAAACATACATACATACATGTATAGGTAAAAGGGGGAGTGATAGGGTGAAACTAGAAGCAGGGAATGGAACTATGTAGAAGATCCATTTAACTATGAAAAGAACCATCAGCTTATAATTTTCAGAGCACTTCAATTAATTGATACTAACATTTTTAGGTGCATGGCTGGTTGTGAGTTGAGGCCTGCTTACCGGCCCTGGGCCGGAGAGGCCACACAGAGCACCCAGGAGAAGGGAGGAAGTCGGAATAGTTGATGGTTGGAGTTGCGATGGGCTTCTTTTGCATTGAATGAGAAGTTGTGCCAAACTCCTGATATTGTGGTTGAGAGAGTCCTCTCTCTCCTGAATGAGCGCATGGCTGGTTATATATCAAGGCCTGCTGCCCTTGGGTCTGAGGCCTGGTGCGACCCCGCAGGACAGCGACCCGAACATACCAGAGGAAACCAAGAGAGAGGGAAGGGCTTGTGTGAATGGCCTTTAAAATCTGAGAAAGGTCCAACCCCTAAGGGTTGACTCAACCAATAAGAAAGGTGGAATTTTCGAGCGGGAGAATTCCTCTGTGGTTAATTTGAGTCTTTGTCCTAAGCGTGCTCATTTGCATGTGCAGCTGGATTTGTTTCTGATGAAGAAATTAGGGAAGATTCTTGTAATACTAATATGTTGCGCAGCTATATCATGCACACAATCATTTCGATCTTCAAAGTACCAATTTATAGAGGACAAACGTGGTATCAGTAAGGTTACATTGACCGTTGGTTCTATAATAAAATACATAGTATTGAAGGGATAATAGTATCAACAGGTAATAGTATTGAAGGACACAACATAAGACAGTAAATCATTCACAAAATGTTCTGGAATACATGTTAATTTCATGTTAATCAGTTCATCGAAAAATGAATGCAGGAAAATCCGTTCTGATGTCTGTAGTTCTTGTGGCAGGGGCCCATTCACATTGCTAACAGTCATAAAACCAACTTATCTGATCGTGGTCATGGTAACCGAGACCCTCTTGCACTTCACTGGGGATGGGACCACAGACGCCAGAGTGAGTTTTAAAGATTGTTTGGTAACCAAACAAAAAAAAACACTCGCTATATTTTCAAAATGAATCGATACATTTTCAAAAAAGAATCACTATTTCTTCCCAAATAGAATCGCTACTTTTTTCCATAATGGATTTATACATTTGTTCAAAATGCATCAATACAATCACCAAATAAAAAAAAAATGCTACTTTTTCTAAAAGAATTGGCACTTTTTCAAAAAGAATTGCTTCTTTTTTTTAAATGAATTGCCACTTTAAATAAAAAAGAATAGCTACTTAAAAAAAAAGAATCACGACATGAATCAATACGTTTATTCAAAACTAATCCATCACTAATACTGTAGCTACTTTTTCTAAATTAATTTTCTAAATGATTATTTTTAAAAAAAAAGAATCGCTAGTTTTTCAAAATGAATCGCTACATTTTTCAAAATGAATCAATACATTTATTCAAAATGAATTAGTGAATAAGTTCAGGATATTTGCTATTCAGTCAATTTCTGTCAGCCCTAGTTGTTCTCACTTTCTCCAGGGTAAGACTAAACCATCAACAATAATCAAACTTAAGCCATATGCAATTTTTGAACCTGTCATATGCTGCCAACTCTAACTAATTATTTTCTCTGTTTATTCAGAAGGGAAGCTTTAGCTTATATCACCAGAGGCCATTTGTTAATATCACGTTTTCCCCCTCCCAGTGGTGTGTTCTCTAGGGACTGCCATGTCTTGTTTTGGTTTCCTAAACAATCTGGCCCTGATTAGATCCCATGGGGTTCATTCAAAGTCTGTGTTAAGTGTGTTTTTTTTCTACTGTCTGCATGCTGTGCATTACATAGGTCAATCACAGAGTTTTAGATTACCCTCCAAAAAATAAAATAAAACTAAAACATCTTTAAACAATAATAGAAAAACATTTTTTAAATAATCTTTTTCCACTTCATTTATTCCTTTCAATTTCATTTGTTTTTCAGTTTTGCTTTTTAAACAAAATGAAAGAACAATATATTTATTTTATTGCTTATAATAGATAACAACAAATGACTAAATTCAATAATTAGAGAAAATTTCTTATTATGACAAATTATTTATTGGCAGCCTGCCTATTTTTGGCTGCTGGGGCAAAAAAAAAACCCTGACTGCTCACTGACCTATTTTCTACAGTTTAGTAAATATGGGGATTACTGTGACTACTTCTGTGCCCATATTGATAACAATTTAATTAGGAGGTATGTAAATGAAGAGTCAGAATTATGTATTAAGCAAAAAAAAATATATATATATTTTATTTTCTTTATAAAGTTGTAGGTGTCTGAAATAGCCAACATTTAAGTTGTCTTTTTAAAAAATAAATGTAAAAAAAGACATTTAAATTAAAAGACTTATTTAATTAAAGTTTTTAAGTATTTAAATTAAAAAGTTTATTTGTCTTTCTTTTACTTGCAAGAATAACTTCTTTTGCAGGTCCGTTTTAACCAGTGGAGGGCAGCAAAAAGCGACCTTTTGCTTGTGCCTGCTTTTAGAGTACAATCAACCAGAGAATAGTAATGTCAAATCTGATTCCTGACATGATAATGAGCTGAAATCATCTTAAAATTAACTGTTTGCAATGACACTAATATCATTTGTTGGTATGGCAAGCCCCATGAAACTGAACCCCTGCGTGCACACTAACGGGAGAGCCTGGAGCATTTATCCATTTATGTTGCTGAGTGTCATGTGGACATCTATAAATGTGCAATATATAAATACATCTGTGAAGCATTTTCATAATTTGCATAAATTAGTGTCAATAGGCAATAGGCTTCCGAGAGCACCCATTTCCCCAGTCATTCTGTTAGATTTGATTCTTCCTCAGAATGGTCCCCATGAATGGAGTCCATGTGACAACACCCCTTTCAGCATAGCTCTCCTCTGGCTCGCACTGGGGCCCCAAGGCTTCTGCAGAGTGCTGGTTCATAATAAATGAATAAAGACTGATTTTCATTGTCAGCTGGTGGGCCATGTCTTAGGGAATTTGTTGCTTGACTTGGCTTTAAAAAATACCCTCCATTTTCTATAAGATATCTGCCTCATCATTATGACGCAGAACTAAGATCAGTTTCATAATAGCTACTAACAGATATGAGTGGTTTAAAGTTAAAAAAAAAAACTATTGTAAATGTTAAATTTTAATATTTAAACAAAGAATTTTGTTGTGAAATTGTACATTACATGTTAGAACAAAATTTAATATTAGCTAGGCTACTTAATACAAATAAAACAGTATTTGTTTGTTTTCAATAAATTGCCCTCAAAAGTTGTGTACAAACAAGAATTTCAGTACAAAAATCATACCCATGTCGTGTGAGCTGAAAATGACTATCAGACTAAAGAATACACTGAAAACATTTATTTAGGTGTGTGTTAAAGAAGCATGTTCAAGACGGTTGCTCTCACTTTACGCCTGACTGATACTCGATGCGTACGTTATTGATCTTCATTACAAGAACCGCATGAAATAACAAACCGCTTTGGACTGCATACAAAATGAAGATGAGAAATCTCCATGCAGTGAAAATAGAGCCAAAAATATCCACTATTAGCCACTGAGAGGATTGCACTGATTAATTAAAGGGCCATATTGGCTTGCCCCAGGGCAGACTCTTACTGTAGAAGCAACGCTGTCTCTGAGGGGGAGGGGACATACCTAGAGTCTGCTGTTGTGACTGCTCCACTGAGGGTTTACACCATGCAGGGGAGTATATTTCAGTATCAGGGATTATGCTGTTTAAGCAGACTCAAAGAGATTATGCCATCTAGATAGACCACGGCAGACTAATCTATTTTAATGGACTTTTCCTTGTCTGAAAATGAAGAGTGGGCTTTATGATTAGAGACATGAAAGTGCACAACAGCCCCCTTAAAATATATTAAGAAGGCAAACACATGCAAAGTCTATTGTCTGTCTTCAGTCTGAGATATGAATGGACTAGAAATGCTTAATAAACACAGAGTCGTCTGCTGTCATGGTGAATTAGGATAGCTGTTTAGAGCTAATCAAGGGCTTCAGAATTGCACTTGAAATTTAATTCGTCAATATCTGTTCTAAGTGGGGAAGGTTCAGTCTCATTTAAATCAAATTTAGCCCCTGCAGGATTAAAGCAATTTAATGCTTTTGGCTCGAGCCCTATATATATATATTACCGTGAACTGTTTTAAACTAAACACTTACTTTGCAACTGATAACTTTTTTAATAATTTTTTAATAATTTTACATGACACTTGAGCATGGTTCTCAGCCTTGTTTAACATAGCCTAGGCTATTGCTCAAGTGTCATGTAGCCTACACTATACAAATAAATCCGTAAAATAACAGAAAAAGTAGCCTACTGGTAGTTTATTACCCGGACATCCAGCAATTTTACGGACATTTCCGTTAACCCTAAAACACAACGCAATAAAGTTTACAATTCAAAATACAATTAACACCTGTAAAAAAAAAAAAAAAAAAAAATCTGTCAAATTAATACATATTAATAACATACAGGCCAGTTTAAATAATTAAATTATTTACAACATTTAATAAAAGCGAAAAATATTTTATTTTCTATATCGGTCTATTATTTAAAAGATAATATATTTATCATGTGAAACAGTATCCTATGGAAGCTTGTTTCCGCCACGAAATTTAGCTTAACTTTCTTAAAAAAAGACATTTTTCCTCACAATTGCTAGTTGTCATCACGCAATGTGGACTTCTTTTCTCAGAATTGTGAGATATAAACTAGCAATTGGGAGATATAAAGTCCAATTCTGGGGGGAAAAGGTAAGGATTTCGAGAAAATAGTCAGAATTGGGAGATTAAAAAGTCGAAATTACCTTTTATTTTTTATTCAGTGCTCATGTTGCAGTGTGATCTGAGTCGTTGGTTTCTGTTGCTACGGCAACCGTTTTGCGCACCAGAAATCTGTAGCTAAAATACTGTGCGATAGCATTTTATGCCCTGTTAGTTTGGAGTCATGGACGTTATCGAAAAGAGAATAAACAGCATTGCGAATGAAGCCGAGGAGGCGCTGATTTCAAAAGAGATTGACGAAATACGTCGGTAAGAAGTTTTTGCTCTCTCGCAAAACAAGCTGTAACGTTAAAGTTGCTTTAGGCATCCAAGATCAACTTCAGCTAAGTTTTGCCGGTGAACTAACTTAACTTATGCCGATCTTTTCACTAGGGTAGGATCTGAACTTCACCACACGATCTTTCTCCCTCTTCAGGTATTCTCTGTCCAGTCAGTTGAGGGCAGGTTTTTTTGGACAAGATGCCTGTGTCCAAACTGACGAATCAGAGCTGCCAAAAATAAAGATTCTCGCTGCCGACACTGCAGCTCTTATAAAGGTGTGCATCTGCTAACTTACCTTTAGACGAATAGTCAGTCCATTGTTATCGTAAGCTTGGTCTGTTCATTCCTAATAGGTAGCAATCTCTCAGCTAAAAATCAATCTGCATCCATCTCTAAAAATGCAAGTTGGTCTTCTTGCCTCAAAAAAGACCCTCAGAAAGCTGATACTGTGTCAGAGCATTCCGCTAGATACACTCAGTGAATTCATTCATGCTGCTGGCTTTTCATCTTAATAGTTCAAGATTCTTCTAACTTTAGCTCTGAGTGGGCTCACTGTGGGCTGCCCAGGTCACCTGCTGAGAGGGCATATGGTGGCTTTGTGGTGAAGAACAGTGCCTTCACAAGGAATCCTCTAGCCTGCAGAGTTAAACGTATTGATTAGCAAGCTTGCAGCCGAATAAACGCTCTACTAAATGCATTCTAGTTTCATCACTCACAGTGAACTATCATGGTAAAGATATCCTCTACAATATTGTGATGGCAGCTCAATAATAAATTAATATGTGTAATTGGGAGTTTTTTTTCTCCCACCTAAAGCAAGATATTCTGTCTTAAATCATCTGTTTTAAAATATTTGATTTGATTTCAGGAAATGCACTTGTTTAAAGAAGGCACTGAAAAGAAACTGAAAATAATAGGTTTTCAGTATGAGACCAAATTGCAGGAAGAATCTGATGACCTTTATTCAAGAATGAATGAGAAAATCCAAAATCAAGAAAACTGCTACAAAGAGGTCTGTATTCAAGTTTCATCAATAAATGTGTTTCTTCTGTAATGATCATTGCTACTGCATTGAGCTTGACTTCAATTCGGTGTCTGGTTTATTTGAAGAAATTATCTGTTCTCCGGAGAAGCTATCAGCAGCAGCTCTCTGATGCTATGCAGGTGATCAAAGCCAGCTATAAGGTAACCTTTTAATGGCTTTTAATTTAGTTTGGAACATCAAAAAAGATTTTGTTTTTAATTTGATATTATTTATTGTTACAAAATTCACAATCTCACAATCGCATTTCTTAAAGAATAAGGAAGACACGGATCTGGTTTGTGATGTTACTGATGGAAGAGTAAAGGACCTTCTGAATGAGCTCCAGGAGAAGAACCTGAAGATTGAGTGTATAAGTGAGCAGCTGAAGAAATATGAGGTACATACACTGTGGCAGTGACTGCCATTCATCACAAAAACACAATAGTGTTTCATTTGTTGAACTATAGGCCTGTATGCGTGTAATGAAGGACCAGAATATATACGATCAGAATGTATGTAATGCATACACTAATGTTCAAAACTTGGGGTCAGTAAGAAATTTTTTTTTTTTTTAAATAAGTTTCTAATGCTGACAAAGGCTGAACTGCAGCAAAAACACTAATATTGTGAAATATGATTGCCAATTTGCCATCAAAAATAGCTGTTTTCTATTCGAATACATTTTGAAATGTAATTCATTCATGTGATGGCAAAGCTGAATTTTAAGCAGCCAATACTCCATTTTTCAGGGTCACATGATCTTTCAGAAATCGTTATAATATGCTGATTTGGCGCTCAAGAAACATTTGTTATTATTGTCAATGTTGAAATTGATAATAAGATATTTATATATATATATATATATATATATATATATATATATATATATATATAAATATAAATTTCTGAGGGTAGCTTTTGCACTGAAGCATTAGGCTACTTGGCCAGTAAGTGCATTTATCATTAATGATGTCAATATGATTCTTGATTGCTTAAATGTCATCCAGCGTGTGTTGATATTGACCAGCAGGATGGTAATTATTGTTTAGTGGCCTGCTCTATTATGGCCTGAAGTGTACTTGGGAGTGTCCTGGCCCCATGGCCATACACTAATAAGCAGGTTCCTGCGTTCCACAAAGTGAAATCAATTACTTACCTTTATGCCCTTGCAAAAGGTTTACATGCTACATGAATGAGCTATCAGGTGTCAATAAGTGAGGTGTCTATTATTAGCCTTTTTAATAGGATGCCTCTCTTACTCCGCCTGAGAGAGTTATCTCTCACCCTTAGTGTTTGAGTTCTGTCCAACCAAAACGGCTGCTTGTGTAGGCAGATGGCTGGGAGAACATCCATACAAAACCTGCCACTCAAAGTGTAACAAATGAGTGCAGCCCGACGGAGTTGAGCTTTGTTCATTGTGCTAATGAGAACTCTCACGCCCACAGGAGAGACGCATGGCTAATCACCTGTAGTTCTGTTACTGCAGCAGATGGTGGAGCCAGAGTTAAAGGTTGGGCTGTTTAGACAGGGCAGAAAGATGTTCCTTGGAGTACAATTTTTTTCCCCTCTTTGATGATGAAAAATTAAGTTCAGTAAGTATGAATGAATCCATAGGTTTACTATCTCCGCCTGCCTCACAGTCAACAGTAGATGATGACAATGAAACAGGGAGGGAAAGATGAAGTGACCACCCTGCATGGAGTAATATTTCTGTCATGCTGGATGCATCAATGTCCATTCCTATTAGTGATAGAGTAATCCTCTGGTCCATGACATGTACATCATCATCATCATCATCATCTGACCATCACACTTGGGGAGTCACATTCATAACACATGGCTCTTTATTCTGGGATTAAATCTGTTTAAAGAAACCATATGCAAGATGTCATAAATCGGAACATTTAGTTAATTCTTTGTGACAAAATGGCACCATGACTTGTATGTTGAGATGATCCCAAACATCAAGGAAAATCATCAAACGTAAAAATAAACTTATTGGAATCAAAAACTCTTTATGATCGCAATTCCTTATGAATGAGAGTGAGAGAGACAGAGTGAAGAAAGTGAAAGAAGAAAATCCTTTGAAAGCCTTTGAACGCCTGCACAATCTTAAGTGTGACAGGCATGCAAAAGCCCTGTTAATGTTCGGGGCATGAATGGTTGCTGCGGTACAAAGTAGAGGGCCAACTGCGTGGATATCACAGGAACCTGATGGGTTCCATGCGGCTCCCAGTCTGCAAACTTCAGAGCGCTGACATGTGATGTGATCCTGGTGACACAGGCAGCGCTGCTACTGAGGGACAGCACAAAGGCAACAAGCCCCCCCGGGAAACTGCTCTCTGCGAACCCCCTGGGGCTGCTCAGCCATCCTCCAATCGCCCCCCTCAAACCCTGGCTCTGCGGAGCTTGTTAGAAAGCAGAGCCCAGACTGTGGGTGGATAGGCCCCAGCTGCCTTCCTTGACTTCCAGAATAAATTGACCTGAATGACAGGGGCACACAAACAGTATGATATGTATTATTCCTGTCAATAAAAATGTCCCCATGAATTATGGGCTTTGTATGTAATGTACTGCCATCTTTCTTCCGGGCAAGAAGAAAAGGCCGAAAGAGAGAAAAGGAGAAAAAAAAAAGAGATTGCCCTCTTCTAAGTTTGTTTTCTTTTTTGTTTCTTGCTTTTTATTATTCAGGGGGAAATGGTAGGAGGCAGAAAGTTGTACGATTGCTTTGTGACTGAATGGCACTCATATTTGCCACGCAGCTTGAGCGGCGTGGCTTTTGTTTGGCGCTGTAAAGGGAAAGTTAAAAAGGACTTGTGTCATTTTTCAGATCGGCACAGAGGGAGCGGAGGACCAAGAAAAAAGCAGACTGAAGTCAGAGAATGAAAAGCTCAAAGATAACATTGACTTGTTGCACGTCGAGCTGGAAGAAATTCACAGAGTCCTGGAATCCAAAGAGCAGAGTCTGGGTAATGTCATGTTTTAGCTCAGTTTTTGCTGAAACACACACAAAAAAGTATGTTTCATTTTTTTCCCCAGTGGGTTTTGGGACAAAAACAAACATTTGTCACAAATGCTTGTTTGGAAAATAGAGACTCTTTCCCTTATCTGTCCTGGTGTGTGATGTAGTTAGCGTTCAAAATGCAATGTTTGAGGACACTTGTCAGACCATAGCTATCATCTCACACTCTGTGGGAGTCTGTGAGGAGAAAGCAAACACAAGACAGGTGTATTCTCAAGGGTCAGGCTTTTATCTCTCATAGTGTTTGATATTCATTCATTGCTTATGTAACTTTTGTAACCGTCTGAATATTTTATGCCACTGTTTTTTTCTGATTACCGGTACGCATGAACACCTATTTTTGAATTGCTACAAAAAAACATATCCATTTTATTGGAACATAAACTGCTTTTTATGTATCTCCATTCAGAATGTGAAGAACCATCTGCTAAAATGTTTTGCATTGGCTGTGACTAAAGATAAGAGCTGTCCAGGTCTTAAGTCTCTAAGGAAATAAAAGCACTTTGGCATTAACACACACTTGGCCCTTGAACTTAGTGGTTTGTGTTTGGTCAGTGCATGTGAGTGGACGTGTCAACAGCATTGCACCAGGTCAGAAGCTTGTCAGGACCCTGAGCCAGAACAGGTCATGCATGCCAGGACTGGGCTTCAGTCCACTGACCCAAGACGCAAAAGATGAACAAAGACAAGTGGATGTGCTGTCGTTGTGCTCCTGACATTAGCCTTTGTTTCTCTTCTAGATATTGTCCTTTTTTTAAAACAAATGTTCTCTCTTACTTCTGTCCATAGCGCTGAATTTAGCACAGTTGAAATCAGAGGCGGACGAGAGCAAAAAGGCCCTTCAAATGGTATTATAGTACACAAAGAAGTTAAAAACACACTTTTATGTGTAAAATACATTTATTGCATTTGTTTTATTTTTAACATTTTAATTTTCCATTTATTTTAGTTGACAGGTGAACACGGACAACTGAAAATGCAGTTAAACTTTGAGAGAGAAAGTGGCAGAGAAAAGGTGAGTTTTTTTTTTCATTTGTTGAAGGAAAATTCTGGATTCAATAGTTAAAGCTCAAGGCAGCATTTGTGGCATATGTTCTGCCAAGTTATAGTGAGACAGTACACTAATATTATAATACAATGGAAGTTCGTTCACATGTTAACGTGATTTTAGTGTAAACAAATATTTTGCTAACCTTTTGTGTGTTTTGCTAACTTTTTTAAATACGTTTTAGCATTAGAATTAATGTAAGTGCTTTATTAGTTGTTAGTGCTTAATTGTAAGCTTCACATTTCTGCATTTAAATCTTCAAATAATTGACCCCTTTCACTTCCATTACAAACATATTGTTTTTCCTGTTCCTCCCAGGAAATAATTCTTACCAGAAATGATTACTGTGACATCTAAGATAAATAGGGCAGCATATGTCAGGTTTGCAGCCAGACAATGTTGTCCCTCATAATTTTGCATGTTTTACTCGTGTGTTAGCTCTATGAGCAGAAAGAAGCATGCCAGTGGAGCAAATTACCATGAATTAAACACTATGCAGCAACTGGTGCATGAGGGAGAACTAAATTATTTTATGATATGTGATCAAGCACAGCTGAGGATATCCAGCATCAAGCTGACATTGTAGCATGTTGATATTGGTAAAACATTTGGCGAATGGACGTGGGGCAGCGTTTTTGACATGAATTGATATAGTATTGTTTATTTAGTGTTTTATCTTTTGTGCAGTAAAGATGAGGTGTGTAAAGTAGCACTGCGTGGTGTTAAGATTGGGGCCATGCCAGAGTTTATATTATTGCCCTACAGTAAGAAACCATGTGGTCCGAGTGCTTTGTTGTGCATTTTGAATACGCTCTAAGTTGGACTGCTGCCTTGTATTCATAAGTGCTTAGCTCAAATGCCAGCCTATTGCTTTATTTTACTACCAACACCTTTAAATACAATATTAATTCATTTAAAATTATTTCAGAATTCTAAATTGTTCATTTACATACTTAAAATACAGTTTTACAGAAAAAAATGTGGTTAGCAAGTATCATTTCACACAGCATTTGATTTTTCAGTTGATTGCGAGGAACAATATGCACCACGTTTGCCACACAATGGCTGGAATTAAAATATGAAAACAGAGGACAACGTAAAAAGAGTGTGAAAGACTCTATGGTACTCAGCCATTGAATCCGGCCACACAGAATCTAGGAGGTTAAAAGTCTCCCTCTGGCCTTGCAGGGTTGCTGGGAGACAAGCAGCAAGGGTCCTGTCAAAGCTGGCATAATTTACCCTGCAATCAATCGCTCATATTAGCACAGCTCTTCAGCAGAGTAAAGAAGAGTATGCATACAGATGTTGGTCATTTGTTAGTTTATTTATGTATTTATTTATTTTTTATTATTACATGAGTATATTACATACAGTACATTACGGAACCCCTAAAGGGACATAGGGTGAAGGAAAAAAAATATGAGATGGAGGAAAAAATATGTCAATGCTTTTGCATTTTTTTGCGTTCCCTCACAAAAAAGTAGGGAACTGCGCCAACTGCGTTGCGCCAATAAACTTTGCGATCGCTCGCAAAGAGCTCAAAATGTTTTGCGAGGGAACGCACAGTTTATTGGAACGGAAAACATTTACGAGAGAACGCAAAAGCTTTGACTGTTTTTCCTCCCATTTCATATTTTTTTCCAACACCATGTCCCTTTAGGAGCTCCGTACTTGCATAGCTCACCACTGAAAATTAATTGTTGAAACGCATTAATAAATAAACAAACTAAAGTTCTGCAATGAAGACATTTTTAAATAAGGAAGACATTTTTTCATTTTAAAGGGGTCCTTGATTATGATTTCACTTTTTAAACTTTAGTTTGTGTATAATGTTGCTGTAACATCTGCAATGTTACTACGCTCGAAGTTCAATGCAAAGGGATATATTTCCTTTTACAGAAATTGCTTTTTAAGGACTACAACAAATGGCTGGTAGGTACTACAACAAGCTTCTTCCCGGGTTGGTGACATCACAAACCCTAAAATGTACATAAATCCTGTCCCACGAACATGTAGTCTCGCGTAGCCAGACCTTCAGACTGACTGCAGAAGGTCTGGACTCTATCGCAGCTTTTCTTGGCCGAGAGGACGTTTGACTGACATGTAGCGAAACCAATCACAGTTCGTTTTGTTCCGCTTCATGTTTAGGGGCGTGCCAACATAGACATAATAAATACATAGACGCCCTATTGGCCGCTTTGGAGCGTTGCTGCGATACGTCAACGTGTCCGCCATTTTGCGGAGGGCAAGACTGCGCTGTGAACAAATGCATGTAAACGGGTGAGCTGCGGGTTTCCTGGATAAAAACAATAATAACGTTTACATTTCAGACGATTTCAGTGGTTTGCACGTGGTGTACGTTACTATTACTAATCATATAATTACCAAATACAACCAGAAAAAAATGTTCAGTCTTGTTTGTGAAAGGTAATTCCACGAGACCTGTTTTCAATTGTGTGGCGACTTGTACAGCCCCAAGCAGCGCACGAAACAGGCAGTTTTCTCAATTCCCATAATGAGAGGTATGGGCAAGTTGCCCTCCTTGATATGGCGGCGCCGTTGACGTACGCTCCAGCAGCCAATGGGGTGTCTATGTATTTATTATGTCTATGCGTGCCAATATAATGTCGATGTCACTACAATAACAGACCGGCATGCGTCTAATAAATTATTCATTCAAGAACGTTGTGCAAGTTTACTGCAACAATGGAGCCGCGAACTTCACATACTTTTGAAAAAACAGCGTTTAGTTGATCCTGGTAAGCGCTCATTTGTCACAGTTGTAAACACAACTGCTTTCATCTTCCACGAGGGGTTTTCGCGGACTTTCTTTTACCGTCTATGGTCACTGCATTTGTTTCCAGGCGGACCGTTAAAGAACGCGACACAAACGTCTCGCGGACATCCTGTAGAATTCAACCAATCAGGTTGCGACTTCGAAACTCCTGAAGTGTTTCCAGAAAAGTGTGCCATATGCATCAGACGTTCAGCCAACAGTCCGTGGGCGTCGTCTGAGGCTGAGACTAACGAACATGCTACAAAGGGGATGAGGCCATGTTGGGATGCTTTAGAGAAGATGAAGAGGGTTGCTGTTTTTCCACCCCAGAAAAGGCTGACAAACTTAGGGTGGTTAACATTTATTTTAAACACTGTTCCTGAACATTGTAACCTCAAAGTTTCTTTGCGCTGCACATTTTACGGAGAACAGTCAGCAGACATACAGAGTTACGTTACAATGCAGGTAACGTTACAATACAATAACTAACATTACAGTAATGATGTAGTGTTTGTTTACTATAGCTTTTGTTAGCTCTTGGTTTTGTAAGACTGTTCACCACCCCTTAGGAAAATTATCCATGATTTTGTGATCGATAACTGTTTGTATTACCATAGTTTTCCGACAAAATATGATTAAATGGTGAACAACGTCATATCTATAATCTATCAGAAACAAACAAACAAAAACAACATACCACTCTGAGACGTCCTGTGAAACCCGTGCTTGCAAAGTCCATACATGAAATCCGTTCTGCACGATCCTCTTGTTCGTTAACATTGATTCGGAGTCAGAATCGGGTTCGAATTGGTTTGAAATTGACGCCATCTCTAATGTTTACATCTGAGCAGAGCTCGGGGTTATAAAGGGGCGGGACATTTCCCGAACACACGTTAAAGCTGCGGTGCCAATCAATCACAGCACACTAGGGCAGCTAACCAATCGTTTCGTATTTCGGAAGGAGGGGCTTCAACGAAACCGACGCGTTCCGTACAGACTGGGGAAATGGGAGCTGTAATAATGTAAAATGTGTGAAAAATAATGCGTTTTTTTGAACAATCGAGCATCAAAACATTAAATACACCCCAAAAACAAAATCAAAACTTCATAACAGGGCATTCATATTTTTTTTTAATATTATTATGCACATTTGTATAATTTAATATACAGGTAGGCCTACTATATGATACATTTTTTTAAATGAGTTATTAATGTTGCTTTCATTTAAAAAAAAATCTATCCTTTTTTTCTGTTTTAAAGTGCTTTATAATTGAGAGACATATTAGTTTCAGATCAATAATGTTCTTCCGGCTCTTCACATAATAGTGAGTGGACACAAACCTGTAGGACCAGGAAAGAGGCTAGTGGAGTAGGTGGTGGCCAAACACACTCTATGTAGAAACCCTGGTTAAAACCACTAATGAAGACCTCCTTAATGTTTTTTGTGAAACGCCCCATAATCACAGCCCAATGGAGCAGTATCAGACTCATATTCTGACTAGAATCTGAGTATGATGACGTCAGGCTAGTGACTTTGTTCAGTGGAGCAGAAAATTTGTTTCCATGGCCAAAGGGTTGCAGAAAAGACCTGAGGGGCTGAAGCCCAGGCCAGAGTGGAGTGTGAAGCTCAGCTGGGTGTAAGCTTCGCCACTTTGAAAAGACACCCAAATGAATGGCCCATCAACCACACAACTGCCCTTGTCATCAGTACAATTGGCTGACCACTTCTGAAGTTTTAACCTAGGTATAAATACTCCTAAAATCCCAGAACCTTGGGATGGTTGCGAGTAAGCAAGCAACATGAAGTCTCTCACTGTCTGCTCTTGTTTGTGAGATTACATTTTCATTTTCTTTTGCAGATAAAACAGTTAAAAGAGGAGATGAAGAAAGAAATTGCATGCATTGAAGCCTTACGCTTGAAGGAGGTGAGTATGAGACACATGCTCAGATACGGCACGGACTTGACTCAAGTCCTATCAGTCTCAGGATGTTTGGAGGTCTTGAACTCTTGACCAAAGGACAGTCCCTCCATTACCCCAGACATCAGTGTCCTAAAGTAAAGACGGAGGATAAGGTGCACACGCAGTGTCTAAGTAATATCGATTTTAGCCATGATTCTATGGTTAAAATTCAACCCGTACCAACAGTGAAACGCATTCATTAACAGCCCTGAGTGATGGATGACAGCTCTCTCTTCCTCTGTCAAGTGCAGATCTTTGTCTTTTTCCATCGAAATACACATCTAAAATGCCTTTTCTCATTCACAGATGTGAATTACAACCTTGCTAAGTTAAGTAAATTCTTAATTCAAGCTATTAATGCTCACCTACACTATCATTCAAAAGTTTGAGGTCATTAAGATTTTTACATTTTTTTAATACTTTAATTCAGAAAGAACAATAAATTGATCAAAAGTGACAGTAAAGGCATAGATAATGTTATAAAATATTATTATTTCAAATAAATGCTGTTCTTTTGAACTTTCTATTCATCAAAGAATCCTGAAAAAACCCCCATGTTTTCACGAAAATGTTTAGCAGCACAACTGTCAATGCTGATAATAAGAAATGTTTCTTGAGCACCAAATCAGCATTAGAATGATTTCTGAAGGATCATGTGACACCGAACACTGGAGTAATGATGCTGAAAATTCAGCTCTGCCATCACAAGAATAAATTACATTTTAAAATATATTTAAATAGAAAACAGTTAAAAAATATATAAAGTTATATAAAGTTGTACAAATATTTTACAATGTTACTGTTTTACTGTATTTTATAAAATCATGCAGCCATGGTGAGCTTAAGAGCATAAGAACCTTCTTTCAAAAGTATTAAAACATCTTACCAACCCCAAAGATAGTGTATAAATTGTCATAGACTCATTGCTGACTATTATATTATATTATTATACATTAAACTTATTTTATACTTCATGTATATTATTTAAATATTATTATAATTATAATAATTATTATATTTGTTTACATTTTTTAATTGATATTTTTTTATAATGCTAATTCCAGTGCTTATCATACTTACCTTTAAATAAACACACTATAAACTATTATTGTAGCTGATCCTTTATAAAAATGGCCATAGCATCACGGCTTCTTGCACATTCTTCCATTTTTTTTTTTTTGCTTGTTCATGGCTTGTTAAGGGAGGGAGGGGGGGAGGGGCAATCAGGACACTGACCGCATAGAGGCGGCCGAGGAGGTGGCCAGTGTGAATCCCTGGCCTCGGTGCCTAGGAGAGGGTGGAATGTGGCATGCAGCTGACACAACACGGTGACAGGCTGGAGTGGGTGATGGGGTAAAGCTGAATCAAAGTGGACAATAAGCCCGGTTTAAAGTCCACTTCATAAAGGGCACCCTTACAATGAGCTTAGCCACTGTGGCTAGTTATTATGGAAATGTGTGGAACTCATCTTTTTTTATAATGTCGAAGCTTCAATTTTAACTGGCACGTGCCTGGCCCTGTATAGACAGTGACTCAAACTTAGATACAATGCTCAAACAGTTTGATTTATTTACCTTGGAAGACAACAGTTCTATAAACACGTGGAATGTGCTTGAATGATTAGAAACACTATTTTTTAAAATCATGTCATTTTAATTGATAATGGGTTTTTTTCCCTCACCAAAATACACACTACAAGCAAACGTTTAGGGTCAGTGTTTTTTTTTTTTCTAATTAATTCATACTTTCATACTTTTTTTTTTTTTACTAACAATGATGCATTCAATTATATTAAAGATATTTATAATGTCACCAAAGATTTCTGTTTAAAATAAATGCTGTTCTTTTGAACTTTCTATTCATCAGAAAAAAAAGTGTGACTGTTTCCACAAAAACTGTTTTCAGCCTTGATAATTATATGTTAAATCAGCATATTGGAATGATTTTTGAAGGATCGTGTGACACTGAAGAGTAATCATGCTAAAAGTTCAACTTTGCCTTCACAGGAATACATTACATCTTAAAATATACATATAAAAAACAACAAAAAAACCCATTTAATTATATATATATATATACATATCATATTTCTCATTATAACTTTTTTAACTGTATTTTCATTTAAAATAAATGCAGCCTTGGGGAGCATAAAAATACTTTTACAAAATCTTACTCACCACAAACTTTTGAATGGTAGTGTACATGGAATGTATCGGAAATGTTCAGAAGGTTATTCTTCGGTTGAATGGTCAATTATTCATTGTTTTATGTCTAAACTATATATCGCAGCTGCATTCATCGAACTTGTAAGGAAACAGACTGAAGTGTAACAGGTCTTCATTAGTGTTCATTCTCAGTATAGAGTACTTCTATATAGAGTAACTCTCTGTTGTATTGTCACAAATAAACACCTACTCCTTTTTTGCACACAATGGGTCTTTGAACAATCTGGCAAGGAAACTTTTTTTTTCCCCATTCTCTTTTTTTCCTTGGTTAGGATAAAAAGAAAAAGGGTGGACTGACATCCTTTCTGTGTTGGGTTAGACTAACAACACACTCTGCACCCACTCTTACTAAGAGAAACTTAAAAAGGGACTCCCACGTTCTGTTAGGCCTTTTTGGGGGAACACGGGTGGAAAAGTGGATGTCCGAGCTGACCTCAGGTGACCTGACCTTCACACTGCTCTGAACGTATGCACTCAATCAGCCAACATGACATTCCACAAAGCTGTGTCAAGCCTTGATTGGACATGCCACACAAAGTGGACATTTGGTGTTAAAATGACCCTTTGTGAGCGATGGACTGATATAATGACACACCGAATATGGCCCTCCATTTAAATCTCTATCAGAAAACAGATAAAACTTCAAAGCCATTTCCTTTCTTCTGAGCTGAGGTGGACAGGCACATGAAACATGTTGCTAGATTCAGTGAACAGTTCACCCAAAATGTTAATTTCTATTATTATTCACTCACCATTATGTTGCTATGAACTTTATTTTTCGTGACAAACACAAAAGGAGATGTTTTTAAGAACGTTGGAGTCCAAACAACATTGGACCCCACTGACTTTCTTTGTATGAGCAAAACACGCTGAGACATTTCTCAAAATCATAGAAGAAAGAAAGTAAAGTAAGAACAGAATATTGGAACATGCATCTTTGTGAAGCTGTGAAACAATATGTATTGTAAAAAGCACTAAACAAATAAACTGAATTGAATTGAACTGAATACAGCTTTGGAACGACATACTGTAAGGGTGAGTAAATTATGACAAAATTGTCATTTTTTGGTGAACATCCCTTTAAGATGTAATGCAAAGACACAAAAGAAACATTTTATTTGTACTCCTTTATTGACTTACAGTTACTATACAGAAATGCATGATTGTAATTTTAGTATGTGTGATTCTCCCTTCAGAAAGCTGCCACTGAAATTGAGAAGCATAAGCCAGCAGAACTTACAACCATGGAGGTACCCTTCTCTTTGTTGAAGTAGCATACATGCATCCATAAACTTCTCTGAATCTGAGCATTCTTTTTCTTTCAGCTTCTTGGGGATACAGAACTGGTTACACAATTTAAAGAACATAGAAAGACTGAAGCAGTGCTGAAAAAGGAGATTGAAAGGTATAATACAACTTTGAAAGAGATCAAGTACTTGTTCTTTCCGCTGCCCTCTGTTGTTCTTACTGTTTTAAAATGTCATTAGGCTCAATAAGCAGTTGTGCATGTCCAATCAGGTGTGGGAAAAGAAGTTTGAGATTTTAAGACAGAGGTACACCCTAAAGTTTTGTAACTCCAATTTTTGTTTCATTAGGCTCTATGAGCTCTTCTACATTGATTATTTCTCTCTTAAGTTTCCATGCCATCAAGGATGAGATGTTTTTACGGCAGACTTTGCAGCGGCAGGAGGCCATTCTGCACAACGCCTCAGTCAGTTTTGCGGTCAGTAGCTTCTCTGAGAGCGATACAGTTTTGTCCACTTTGAATCAATATGCTCTCCCATGATATTTACACCAACACGTCTTGCTTCATCAAAGCTGCTCTTACCACTTACCAAAGAGGGAAGGAGCTTTAATCATGTAACACTTAATGAAATCTGCACCTGTGGCCTGTCCCCCCCACACACACACACACACACACACACACACAGAGCACATATACAGTAGAGGTTAACCCAGAACAGACTTTAACAGGTGCATGCCCATTAAGCCCCTCATCTCTGGCCTCAATTGGTGAATGCTGATGAATATGCATAAGTTTTGTTTTTGTTTTGCTCTGCACCCCATTTAGCAGGCGAACAAATGTAACCCGGCTCATCTCGTTGTGGCCTGCCTGTGTCAGATGTCATTTATTTAAAAAAAAATACACATGAAAACAGCCGATAATGCCTTAATAGACATCTACTGTCTACTGTCTACATCTATCTGCCGTTATTTTTGTTGTATATACTGTACAATGCCTTTCAAAATTTTGGGGTTAGTAAGACTTTTTAATGTTTTTGAAAGAAGTCTCTTAGGCTCCATTTATTTGAGCAAAATTACAGTAAAAACATTAATATTGTAAAATATTATTTCAATGTAATAATTTGTTTTTAAAAGGTAATTTAGTCTTGTGATGGTAACACTGTATTTTCAGCAGCCAGTACTCCAGTCTTTAATGTCACATCATGCTGATTCAGTGCTCAAGTAACATTTCATCCTTGTTGAAAACAGTTGTGCTGTTTTGTTTTTGTGAAAGCTGATACCTTTTTTCAGGATTCTTTGATCAGTAAAGTGTTCAAAAGAACTTTTCTGAAATACGAAAATAACTCTGAAAATAACATTTTGTAACATTATAAATTTATTTACTGTCACTTTTGACAAATTGTATGCATCCTTGCTGAATATATATATATATATATAACACATGAGAAATTACGTAAAATTGCATCATTAACATAATTTCTGTCATGCAGTTAGATGATCTTAGGGGCAGTTTATACGACACAATTTTCAACTAAAAACGGAAAAAAATTATACGGTTTGGCCATTCAAGACTACAACAGCATTTTGGGGGCCTGAAAAGGCAAACCTTTGAAAACTGGTTTCAAAGTTTTTGAAAATGATACCTTTGTCTCCAAAAAACGCGAATTTGTGAAAACGGTGACGTCATGTGCGTATTACGTTTTTCCTTACAAAGTGACATTGACAACTACTGGCCTGGCATGCATAATACAACAATTTTAATTGTTTTTGTGGATCCATATAAACAGGGATTGTTTTGACAATGTTGTTTGTGAAAAACACAAAGGAAAAACTTTTCCCTTTTTAATACATCGTTATCGTGTAAACTTAGGCTATCCTTAAAATTCGGGAGTTTATCACACTGAGCATCTACAATGTTAAGCGGAAATCTCTTTTCTAACCCTTTAAGCCGATTTTGCTTCTATGTTTGTGATCAGATAAATTTGAGGGTATGTTTACACGATAACGGTAAACAGCAGCTTTACAGAGATAAACATAATTTGAGGTAACAGAGATTGTTTTGGCTTTATAGCGGTTCTTGAATAATGTTATTTTCCAGCTAAAGTTAGAAGGCTGTGTTATGCATGCGAGGCCAGTAGTTGACAATGTCACTTTGTAAAGAAACATTATGCGCCTATAGACTTAACACGTGACACGCATGTGCATGATGTCACCGTTTTCTCAAATTCTAATTTTTGTTGTTTATGGAGACGATAGCGGTATAATTTACAAAAACGTGCACTTTGAAACCAGATTTCAAACACTTGCGTTTTCAGGTCACCACAGCGCCGTTGTCGTGAAAAATTAACGGCAAAATCTCATTAAAAATGTACCCCATTTTTGTGAGAATCAAATCAAATGTTATATGCTTAATTTCACGATAAATGTGTGATTAATCACGATTAATAATTTTAATACTGACCCTAAACTTTGGATCAAAAGCTTACACGTGTGTGTTACTACTTAAAATTTTCCACCAGAATTAAGCTAAATCTGATAAATCTTCTGTCCAGGGACATCTGGGGACATAAATTTATAATATAAATAAAGTAAATAATTTCTGTTAAATTGTCTGTGGTATTTGTGATTAACTAAAACAATGTAGTTCTAGATATTTCCGCATTCAGAGTAAGTGTGTGTGTTTGTGTACAGGTTGGGTTATACTTGTGAAGATCAAATCTTTAAAAAATGTCCTAGTAATATGGGTAATATGTTGAAAACTGACCTCAATGCTTGAAAGGCTTTCATGATGTTTTTATCATGAAGTCCTCATTACTTGAAAGGTTGATATGTTTTAATTTTTAGCAAATAGTTTGGAGTTTAGCAAATATCATGACCCCTGTATAAAAACAACTTAATCTATGAGATGTCCGCATTAATAAAGTGAAACCAACATATATATATATATATATGAGAAAATGTGAGATATTTCAAATGTTTTTTTTTCTTGTAGATGGATGCTCCTTGCTCACCACAGCAGAAGTGTCCAGCAGATGATACTGTTAAAAGGTTGTACCTATATAGCAAAGCGCCTCCTTTGGTAAGGAACCTTCCAACGGAAACTCTTCTGGTTTTGTTGTGATGGACTTTGTAGCTTAAATGTCCCTCTGCTCTAAGCCACGTATAGATGCTGGAAGCCAGCAGAAAAGGGACAGGCTCGTGGACATCAGTCTACAGAGTGAGAGAGGTGCAGATGCTCTCCCTGGATTAGGTTAGTGCATGTCAACCTGAAAGAGATAACAACACAGACAAGTAAATAACATATCTAATTTAACTTGATTACAGTTGTCGTATAGCATTAACACCTGTCCTCAAATTGACCACATCAAAAAAGATGTTCAAAGAAATTGATTTGACCAAATATGTCACATCACTTTGAAAAGCTGCCTTGTGCACTATTATCATATTAGCACTGACACATGAAGAGAAGGAATGAGAAATGATGGAGAGAGTTGCCTTGCCTCAGCTACTTTTTAATCTCTCTCTTGCCTATTATTGACTTTCTGATGATTGGGTTCTAGGTTAATGAGCTTAGCAGGCATGACTTGGCTAGATAACCTAAAAGACTTAATTCCTTCGGTCAATATGGAAGCTCTACACAAATATCTGATGCACAGAAGCTAACTAATCAATCTGCCCAAATTACAGCGCTGTGCTGTCGGTGGATTTCAACAGGCCAGTAGTCATAGACAATAAATGTGGCATTGGTTCTGCATTAGTTCTTCTTTTTATTGCAAATGTTTGTTGATTTAATGAATATATATATATATATATATATATATATATAGTTATTTCAATTACATGTTCACTCTACCAGTGAAATGTTTAGGGCCAGTATGATTTTTTTGGAAGTAATTAATACTTTTATTTTGCATTCATAATATAGACTTTTTTTCAAAAGCATGCAGTTCTTTTGAACTTTTTATTCATCAAAGAATCCTAAAAAAGTATCACCGTTTCCACAAATATATTAAACAGCACGTAACTGTTTCTGCATTGAATAATAAGAAATGTTTCCTGAGCACCAAATTAGCATATTAGAATGATTTCTGAAGGATCATGTGACACTGAAAGAGTAATGTTTCTGAAAATTAAGCATTAAAATGTTTCATTATTTTTTTTTATGTATTTTTGATCAAATAAATGCATCCTTGGTGAGCATAAGAGGGTGTGTGTATATAAATGAAATAATAATAAAATAATAATAAAAAAAAATATATATAAGTCCAGTAAATATAAAAGGAGGATATAAGTGTTCGCTTCATGTCTAACTCTCTGTATATTTGCTTAAGTACTTGTGAAAAGTGTCTTGTACTTGCAGCCTTGGCTCTGGATAGAGATGTTTAGAGGCCACTGCAGTAGTTTATAGTGGGTCAGAATGAAGGGGGTCACTGGTCCTCTGTCCAGAGGGCCTGGCCAGTGACCTCTACAACTGCTAGCCGGCCCATGTCTAAATAATGGGAATCTGGTCCATACATCACCACTGACACCCAATAATTGAGACACTGGAGATAAGGCACCGGCTACTGAGGGTCTTGACACTTGGAAAGAGTTGGCAAACATTGTTGTCACACAGCAGATTATGTTTATTCAGTGTGTCACCAATCTAAGGTGGTGTGAATAATTTCAAGTCTGCACTTTTACAAGCTTGTATTTGGACATCCAAGCCAAGCCAAGGCTGCCTGTCTGTCTGTCTGTCTGTCTGAGTGTTCTTGTTAACTGAGCCTAATTTTTTTTTTAATAATGAATATTGTCTTTTAAAATTATTCTGATTTAAATGGCAATATGTTTGATTAGGGAAAATGTCACAATAATAATAATAAAAAAGAATATAGTAAGTATTACACTTTTTAACAACATTGTGAACACAATCAAAGAGTACAATTTATGCAGCAAGTTCAAATCTCGTTTCTTTTTCTAAAATATTTAAATGTTCCCTTTTTAACATGGCAAGTGCATAGATTCAAAGTCATTCGGCAAATGATCAAAAGAAGGGGGACAAGACTGCTTGGACACAACCATAATAAATTTTTCTTCCTTTTTTGTTCATGAATACGTCTGGCCCATATGCTTTTCTGCAGAACTATTTGAAAGAAGCATTTACAAACCCAGGCCCACCACATTAAACTCTATAACAATCTTCATTCATGGTAACTTATCAGACTCAATTAATCAACCTCAACAATGGCAATTCTGATGTGTTCAAGCAACCTGAAAGGCATAGGTCAGCACTAGGGCAGTCCTGAGCTTGACTTTTTTTCTGCACTTAAAACTATGTATTCTGTCATCAGCAATTATTAAGACTCTTTTTACCTCATATTTAGACCCACACCCTCCCCCCCCAAAAAATAAAATAAAAAAATGTCTTAAGTAAAACAAACAACTTTCAAAATGAGCTTTTTGTTTTTCTTTTTTTTTTCCTCTAAAAGGCTACAAAGCTCTGCAGTTGATAAAAAGCCTCTCAGTCAGTCTCAAAGGAGCATGTCTTCTCTGCTGCAATGTGAATGGTATTGTTATGGCTATTCCAGTGGGCTGAAAAGGGGTAACCACTGGTTTGATTCGGTTACACGGTGTGGTTAAGTTCTCCCTCCCACCGCCTTGGTGTCTATGGAGGGTCCGTGACCTGTTTTGAATCGGCCAGTGAAATGTCATGTTGCCCCTCCCATGGGCAGAACTCGCATTCACTTGATTGGTACAAAAAATGACTTGGGATGGTAAAAACCACAGTTCCTGCATCACAATTATAGGTGCTCTAATATCAATAAAATCTATAATATATTATATTATATGGCTGGTAATACTATGCGCTACCTTGTAATTTAAAATAAAATGAATAATTTTGTGTTTTTAAGCTTTTTTTTCTAAATGAAGTGTTTTCTTTAATTGCAGATTCCCAGGTGACCCTTGTAGACGAGGAAGATGAAGTATAAACTGGAGTTCGCTCTTTCTTCTAAACAGGCAAACACACTATAGATTAAAGCACACTATATTTTAAATAGAAATGGCAGCAAGAACAAAAACTATAACGATATCTAAATGTGTGCACACCAGCGGACGATATCGCTGCAGTTATGTAGACTAGTGTTTTACATACTTGAGCTCTTAAAAGAAGGATGGATTCTTATTGCTGGTAAAAATCGTTCTGAAAGTGATTTCAACGAAATCGTTTCTCTGTGTCCCGTTATCGTAATAGTTGTGGAGCGGACTCTGCTGTTCTTTTATATTTAGAACGATTTTTAGAACTATATCTTTATCCTTATCTTCCTTGGTGTCAATGGACCTTCAGTCTGTGCTCTGCATGTTTGTGTCATTTCAAAACTTGACTATGTAGGATAGTCACATTAAAGAACAACTTTTTTTCTTTATGAATCAGAAATCATTAATTTTAATTGTTTTTGATCTGAAGGAAAGACCTAGTTAGAGTGAAAATAGAATTCACAGTCTATTTATATTTTAGAATATTGAACTGTATCAGCTGCTCTACATAATAAAGCATTTGCACAATAATTCCTACTCCATACATTTGAACAAAGGTCGATTCATTTTGTCAGTGAAGATATCACGGCACTCCACAGTGCGTTTGAACTTTTTTGGCATGTTTTCAAGCAAAGCAAAGAGAAAACTTCAAATCTCTTTAAGTAAATTCATTTGATTTCCCCCATAGTGAAGCCACACAGAGCTCCCATTAAGAGAAAACAAAAGCTATCATGACTTTAACTGACTGTAATTGACTGTGCTGTGAATGGACTCAGTCTACTGCAGCTCTTAAGCCTGAATGCTGTTGGAGAGGTGCAGACATGAGTAACTGTATGCATTCTTCTGCCACAGTAAAGAGTGCTCCAAGAATGGGCTTTCGCTTTCCGCATGCCGCATACAGCACAAAACCAGCGGAATGCACAGCTTTGGAGGCGATCTTAATGGCTGTGAAGCCGAACAATAAGATCTTGGCTCTCGAACCCATTTCAGTCTTTAGTTTTGCTCTGCCCCCATCGCTTTCGCTCAGTCTTTATTTCACTTCTGCACACTGTACAGAATAAATGATCATAGAAATGGCCACAACTTTTACGTTTAGTTGTGTTGCGCATGCTTAAAAAAAATCCAACATTTCAACAGAGTTCATTTTACTATCACCTATAGAATAAAATGTATACCATTGACCTTGTACATCTCTAGAACAGAGTGGTTTGGCTGGTAGCTGTAGTGTTCTGTATAAACAGTGTCCTTCTGTGGCAAACCCCTGCAGAGCTGTTCTCCAAACTCTGGTCTCACCAGACCCCACTGACCCTCAGGGACAAGCTTAGAATCAATTACCAATGTCTCCTTTAACTATCTGTCATGTACAACGGATGGTTATTGGGTTATGACTTGATCAGCCTGATCACTGTGCCGTGACCCTTTTCTCAGGGATTATGTGATTATGGCCTAATTCCTTGTAATTTTCCACTAACTGGTCCATTGCCAGAGTCACAAAACAACTTTTCCATACTGCTGTGCTACTGAACAGACCAGCGTGGTCCAAACTGCTTGCGGCCTAGTTACCATAGAAACTACTATAAGATGTCAGATATATATCATTAGCTAAAACAATCCCAGGAGGGGGTATCGCACTAAAGTTGTTTGCTACTTTCACAGGGTTTCAGGCTCGGGTTGTAAAACAACAAAGTGGAATTTAAGCTGAACTCAAGAAATTAATTAGTTTCATTAGTTGGTAGATAAATGGTGATGGCTGGTGTGTTGGATTCCAGCAGAGTTTCACCATAGAGGGTTAATGGGAGTCTGGCCTGGAAGCTTTCCCAGCTCTGGCCCAAGGCCATTTCAGCCAATCACTCTAAACTTATGGTCAAGTCGCACTGAGCTGCTGTTTTACGCTTTTGCTTCTCTGCCACTGCTATACGTTCATTCAAAGCTGGAAGATAATTGAAGAACAGATAATCTAAGCTTTTTTTAAGGTAATGGGTTTGCCTAAGGGTACTCCTAACTTCACCAAACAAAATAAAAATGTTAAATTATTTGGTCAATTAAAATTAATAAAAAATACAAATAAAACACTTATATTAATAGTATAGTCCCTACTTAATTTATTCTGGGATGTTTGTTTTTTTTAGTTGCAGAGAAATAATTTATTAATGTCATAAAGCTGGACATCTTTACTCTAAATATACTATTTATTTTGTGTATGTGTGTGGGTGTGTGTGTGTTACTCTGCATTTGTGTTGCAAATACCTCCCTGCTGAGAAATGCTTATAATAGGAGAAATCAGTTGGACAGCAGTGAGGTTCATGCCAGTGAACAACTGAAAGGTCTGTTTTCATAGATTCCCTTTTGTGAATATTACAACGAGACCTGGTGAAAAATGATGCATGCTTTTACACTTTAGAAACCTGGCAACTAGGGGAAAAACCCTCTCAAGTCCATCCTGTCGAACAAAGGGCGGTCGACGCATTGAGCTAAGATGCAGCGAGTTCTGCGTCCCAGGCACATGACGTGCATCATGGAAACATATTGTATCGAAATCGTTTGTGGGAGAATACCGGGGATGAGAAAGAATGGGGCGCTTTGATCCGCGCCCTGGGGTCCCGAGCTCCCCGAGTGCGCGCAGACTGACTGCAAGGCCTTATTCGCTTTCAGATAGACACACTTACAAACGCCAGTGAATGAAATTTGCATATTTGTAATTTATCACATTTTAGCCGACCTTTCTGTCTCTTCGCGGAAGGTGCCTGAAGAAATCTGAATAAAAAAGTGGATCAATTATCAACGCGAAACTGTTCCCTTCTCATATGCAGAAGGCTGCGCTTTGGAAATTAGGAAAGAAAAAAAGGCTTTTTTAAAAATCGCCTTTCTTTTTTTCTCTTTCATTTTTGTGACGTCATGGAAAAAATAGCCTATCTATGCCAGCCATAGTGCGATTAATGGGGCTATATTGAACCCCTTAAAGGAAGTCAGAAAGTTGGGGAGTCTTAAATACATTTACAGCAATACAGCAACGGTTTTTTAATTATTATATTTGTGAAATGTAAATCTACAATAAATTGTCAATACGGTGATGAGCGTACTGTTGCTATGGTAGGATAACGGGACTGTTTATGAAATACGTCTATTTAGCACACCGACTAACCTTGTTGGAAAACACTACTGGAAAATGATGCCACGAAAATTACTAACAAAAAGAAATTACATAATTTGCACGTCGGCCTAAAATTATTTATGGGAATTCATAAACTAAAACTCTATTAAAGCCCTCTTGAAAGCCATGTTGCGTGCCTTGCGGAGAGCATAGGCTATTAACATATGCATGTTGTTCTGAGTTTTCTAAGCCCTCATTCCTTGAAGAACTTTCAGAATATGCATTCCCTTGCGATGGGTTCAAACAAAGCCAAATGCATTAATAAAAGTATGTGATCCAGGCATTTGAATGAATTGACAGGCAGGGTCTGGATATCTTAGCACTGACACAAAACCGCATACGGTAACTACATGCCTGCCTTGAAATACGAGAGTTTGAATAAAGGAGCAGTAATATTTCATATGGGGCACGCAAAAGCTGGACACAATGCCTCTCATATTAAGAACAATATTCAGTCCATTCTGTGGTGAACAAAGATCATAGCAAGACGTCTTTGAGGCTAATTCAGTCAAAGGCACATTTTGGCTTTCCCCGCGGTAAGGTCAGTGTCGTTGTGTATGGTCCACCAAGGGTGGTATGGGGTTCCACGGCCAAGCAAAGCCAGCTGTCCCTGGTGTAGGGCGACCAATCTGAATTGTTATTCTAAAGCACCAGAGATGCTATTGTGCCTAATCGTGAACCCTGTGTTATGAGTTTAAAGTTCAAAGATTTGTTTCTTCCTTATTGCCTATAGTTTACCACGACTATCTTTATATTTTACGCACAATGCAAGTTTTGTACGATCAGCTTTGGCTTCTAAAGTAACTATTTTACTTTTTTTTTTTTTTTAAATCCAGATTGTCTTGAAATTTGCTTTGACCGTGACTTGGAAAATGCAATACAATTCGATGAATTGCTGTAATCGGTCGATTAACCATTATGTCATCATTTACAAAACTAATAATTACAAATGGCGGTAATCATCATCATGATCATCTTATAATAATTAATTTTAAGAGATGTCATGCCTGAGGTTATATAATGTGTTTTTATATTTCAAGTATGGGTAGGCTATGGGCTGAAATGTTAACTTTGAACAGATGTTCTTTATAACGCTTATCACAAGATAGATAAAAACATAATTTAGCCTGCTTAATAATTGCACGAATGAAATAGGATTTCATTTTAGTGACCTATTTTAGTGACCTATTATTATTTATTGAGGAAAAAGCAATGCACTTTCATAACAACATATCCAAAAACAAAATTGTAAATATGCACATTTAATGCATACAGAACGCCTCATAGATAAAAGTAACTTAAAATATGGAGGAAAGTGCTAACTTGTGCTGAAAGTCTTTTTCCTGAATTCTAGCTTTGGGGTGTAGAGAGGGAGGCCACCTTCAGACGAGCAAAACTCTGCCAGCTTCCCATTTTGCTTTTGTTAAGCGGGCATCCCGTGCGCAAAAACCCAGCTTGCCTTGGTGATGTTTTATTTTCCATGGACAAATGTCTTGGCATAACAGTATTTTTCTGGAGGTAACTGGCGTCTTTTGTTACAAAAGAGAACGACGAGCTGCCTAAGGGGGTTATTCTCTCCTTTTATGCTCAATTGACCAATATTTTATTTTTCTTAAAAATCTTGCAGCGTGCGCGCTTTTGTGCACTTGTTTCCCTGGATCCTGTTTGGCTGCTAAGAAGTTAAATTATTCGCAATAGACACTGGTTGCTGTGTCGAGGGTTTTGTCAGTACAAAGGCTGCTTCTTTCGCACCATATGCTTAATGGACACAGCCGTAAAGGCCATAATAAAGGTAAAACGTGGTCTTTTAAAAGTTGGAAAGGTTCCCTTTATTTGATTTAGATGGAGCAGACTACGTGCGCACAAACCAAACGCGCCCGGGCATTGACTCGCTCTTTCTTTTCTGAGGCACTGCAGCCACCACGTAGTGTTTCATTACAACATAAGCTTTTCATCACCCGGCTTTGTTCTGAATGAAAGTAATGCTGTGAATTAAAGAAATGACAATATTTTCTATCTGCTTGAAGGTCCAAGAGAAGGGCTCTCAAGCTTGGCAAAAATCAGGCACATCATTCATCACGTCACCCCGCACCTGTGGTCCTGGCATTCAAAGTATACAAACCTATTCTTATTAACCTTAATTATTCAAAAACGACACAATGGCTGAAATAGAGCAGGTTGAAGTCTGTTTATTGGTCGTAAATGTCTCTCTGAAGATCTCCAAGGCTCTTTGTTAGTCCCGCGCGGAGACCACTCTTCTCCTTTCAGACATGAGTAGCCTTGGACTTTTCAGTTTTCAATCGTAACATCTGCTTAATCGTACGGATCAAAATATGGAGACACCAAACATATGCAATGGAGGATTTGTTAAATCCCGGTAATGAGTTATTAACAAGACAAAACAATGGAGCAGGATGGTGGGGGCCTTATGTTAACAGAGTCACTTTACGAACCACCTCGTATTACCCTTCCCTCTAAACGGAGCGCCAGGTGATGGCGAGGCAATCAATGTCCTTGGGAGGCTGCGCTCCGGTCCTTTTTTCTGCACGTGAAAAATTGGTGGACATAAATTTAATGGCTTGATCAAGTCAGCGCAATGCGTCTATTGCCTGTGGACTTGGAGGACAAAACAACACTGTTGGCTGGCTCGTGTTGGCGCCCTAAATCCGCGTGGATCATTGAAAATGTGTTTTATTATAACGCACGTCATGCTTTACTGTTCCCATATTGTGTCAAGACAAAGGCTAATGGTACATTAAAGACAAGAAAACCATGCCAACACGTCTTGGAGACGTTGTAGACGGAGACGGGCCTCCGTCTTTGCTTGTTTTAAGCAGCTGCTGTCCAGGACCCAAGCGCACAAAAAGAACAAGTTTGAAATACCAGGTGCATCGAAGGGAAACTCGACAGGGACGGATATATTAAAGCTCAGAATACAGTCCTAGCAATAAAGATATCATGGCAATTATCTGCAGAATCAGCACCGTGTAAAACCAGGGGCGCCTGGACAGCCTGTACTTTGAAAAAAAAAAATCCCCCTTTCCCGGAGTGCATGATGAGCCTGGCTTTCTCAAGCACCTGTTAGCCTGTGCCCTCCCGAGGTAATATTTCTGGACAAATAATTAGTGATATATTTGTTGTATTGAGGATTACGCTGTACTTCCCAGATTCGACTTGGACATGGGGGATTTAGTAGGCTTTAAAGAGTTTGGGTGTCGGGGAATCAACTGGTGTTTGTTCAAGCTGGCAGCTGGCACCCCGATGCCACTGTTGCCATGCACTAATGAAAATGCGCTGGACTCAAAGATTTTCAGTCTTATCCTCCATATTTTTGCAGGCGATAATCCGAATATGAGCAGATTTAAAGCTTATGAGAATCTTGATAGGCGTTGTTCCCAGCTTAGTGCGCATCGTAAGATTGTTGACACTGATAGTTATAAACCGTGCGTAATCGTTTTACTTTCTTTAATAATTCTAGGTGTGGACTATATGGGGCTCATAATTGATGACGGTGACTGTACATTTAGCCTATTTTTCTAAAATTCCACTGCGCAAAATCTGTCTGCTTTAACGCACACAGGAAAAGAAAGGAAAAAAGAGTGCAAAAGAGTGTTTTTTGTTCATACTTTTAGTCAGTTAGTGATTTTTGTCTGTATAATTAATCAAGTCTACACGGTTGACCAAACTGCGCAAAGCCTCCATCATATCGCTCTGCTACCCACCGGCATCCACAATCGCAGGCTTTGCAATAGAGCCTGTGGGATGTTGGAACACATAATAACGGGTATACACCTTACAAGTAATAAACGGTCGTCTTTTAAGCTTTGCTAAGCCAAAACCCCAGTGACAAAATAGAAACCTGAAAAGATCTTGTGCATCAGCCTTTTTCTTCCGCTCCATCGGCGCTCTTCCAAAAGATACTTTAAGAGTTTTGTACCGTGCCTGTTTAGAAAAACTCCTTTCAAGACAAAATACAATGATAGCCGCATTTTTTTTTTTTTTTTGGTCTCTGTCTTCCCTTAATCAAATTGAAATTTTACCACGGGCAAATAGTTCCCCATAAAATCGCCATAAGACGTTTGGGGTCCTTTATCTTACGTCTGACTTGCTAACATTTGACTTTCTAATGAGCATAATGGGATTACATGGTTTTAGTCCTGCGCCCTGGATAGCAGAAATCGACGCGTTTAATGAGGCGCTAATACATGGAAAGGTTGGATTAGTTCCCAATAGAATTTGAGGATTATTGTTGACACTAATTAAATTGTCATCTCCATCTTCAATAAAGTTACATAACTAAATAGGGAAGTAAATGCATTAGTAACCGCAAAGCATTAGTTAACAACAGCAAAAATGTAATTATGCTTCCACTTATTGTATGATAGCATACTCTGCGCACGCCGTGTATTATGACATATAGAACAAACAAGAACAGACATTATAATGTAAACAAATGAGATTTTAAATGATAGTATTAAATAAATACCTGTAATTCCAGTCAATCCATCCAAGATATTAGCCTCCCAGAGCTCTTAGTGAGTTTACATTGGACATGTGTTTGGGATACCTCTTAATAACTGCGAGAGCTGACGTAGAGACAACTGGGTACATAGAACACGAGTGGATACCACGGGAAAATTTTGCCTCTGAGCACCTGCAGTGTACCCAGGCCAACTGCCCAAGGCGAAGGAAACGTCATGCCTCTTTTAGCAATTGGACCCACACTTTAAAACATACTCGTTCCTCTCCTGTTTAGTTATTTATTTATTTTTCACCCAAACTGTCAGCGTCACAGCGAGGGTCCGTCAGATTTCCATAATGATAAATAGTGACATCTTTCAGCTGTTGTTGCACACCATATCCAAGGCTTCACACCTCACGTTAAAGTATCTATTCAGAAATCACGTTTTAGTTACAGTTAATCGCACGATTTTACTCTGGCCTATTCATTGTTGCAGAATAAAAGATGACCTGTCTACAAGATATATCATCATGCCTACTCTATTGACATTATCATATTGTAAAAAAATAGAATTAGATAGTACACCAAAGGATGGATCTTTGTCAACATTCTTTCATTTTGAATAATTTTGATATTTTAAACTGATTTTGAGCCTTGAGCAAACAAACAATATTTGGGGGGTCCATTTAATGGTTGGAATGGTTTAAATAGGGATATTGGGACATTGAATGATTCAAACACATGAGCGTGGGATATCAGACAAATTTATTGAGTCATATGAGTATAAATATAGACAAATATAGGCAAATATTTTTCGTGTTTCGTTTGTATAAAAATATTTTTTGTTTGACATAAAATCAGTATTAAGTTAGAACAATATATTACAGCAGAATTAAAGCAATTAAATACAACACAAAATGATTGCCTGTGGCCTTATGTTCAATTCAGACTAAAAAGCTGAAAAAACGGATAGTCAGAATAATATATTACAAATAACCAAAATAAATGGATATATCCATACAATTCAGTTACACAATGTGTATACAGGATAATAACGGCACTGCCTTAGGAAATACAGTTAAAGGGGGGTTCATTCTCAATGTTGTTTATGGATGATTTCAAGTGCAACTTTCGTGGGTCCTCTGGTGTCCAGACTTTCGCTGTTCTAATGATGTTCTGATCTTTTAACTGCTTCTCATCAGTCCATGAAAGAGAGTGTCCGGCGAGAGGAGGCAACCCGTAGTCTGGGTCATTTGGAGATGGGGATCCTAGAAAAGAAAGATAACAGTTGTTAAAATAATGATGACAACAACAACAACAACATTAATAGTAATACCGTAATAATAATAGCAATACACATACTTGTTCCTCTGTGGCAAATTATGACTTTTTTAGGTTGGTTTAAAGTATCACTGTGTGGGTTCCGGATTGGCATGTCGGACTGCACAAGTTCTGCAAGGAAGTTTATGTAGCCGATTGCCAGACGTAAAGTGTCAACTTTTGAAAGTCTCTTCTCGTATGGTAGGGTAGGGATGTGAGATCGCAGTCCCTCGAACGCATCGTTTATGGACTGCATCCTCCGTCGCTCCCGGACGTTAGCAGCTTGACGCAACTGTTGCATCTCCGCTTCGGATCTCATGCGCCTCCGCCTCTTCAGTAACAGCCCGTCTCTGTGAGGGGACAGCTCCGAGGTGCTGTCAGCGCATCCGTACGAGAAAGTCGAAGACGACGAGGAAAAGGAGAAGTTGCCAACGTCACAGTAGTCTCCGTCGTGCGCTATCCGACTGTCCTTATAATATTCTTGGATTTGACTGGTGAGGAAATCAACGTCCTCGTCCAAAAAGTCGTCTGTGTCCAAGTGGTCTCTCGACGAGTGGTCCGTGAAGATGTCATCGTCGTCGAAATAAGGGGAGGAGAAGGAGTCTAAGCCTGTGAATGGATCCAACACAGAGTCCATTTTTTTGTGCTGTGTTGGTGTTGCCCAGTAACAACAATCGTCGACTTTTCGAGATTTCCTCTTGATGCTCAAGAGTTGGTTCGATTTGAAAGGCGGCACGCGAGGACTCTTATAACTACATCCATAGTCGCGTGCCATTGACCGTAAACGCCAGCCAATCAGCGCAAAGCATCCCCAGCCGATGCAGCTCACCTTAGGATAAGGCATGTTAACAGGCCACCCCCCTCAGTACACGCCCCCTGAGCCCAAAACACCGAGACAGGACATGCTCCTAAATTGTCAACAAAGCGCCTGCCTATATTGACAACTGTATCAGAAATAATCTTCTCCGTCAGTGTCCCAGTCAAACCTTAATAAATGACCAGAATGAGGTAAAACATTTTCCTTGTATTTAATTTTTTTTAAAATATCGTTTACATACTTCAATCCACCTAAATGACAGAAATGTGTGATTTTTCAGCACAGTATTTTATGATATAAAAACTACATTTGGTTTTCCTGTATTATTTTGTATGTATATTTATATAACTGCGCACGAATATTTAAAATTAGCCTAAGTAGTATATATCATTAATTTCCTTCCAATTTTACAGTTATTGTGTGGTATACAAACAGACATAGCTACAGCAGTTAAGGGACATTGGTGTGTCTTTATTATTGACATTTAAATGTTAGTTTTGTCTGCCCATTTGTCTTTCTTCCATTAACAGTGAGTGCATAAAGTGCACCCAGTTATCGCATGTAATTAAGGGGTCAGGGAGGTAGGTATGCCTACTGTTGACCCTGTCACCTTGAGGCTCCTCTTAAAGCAGGTAACAATTCAAGCGCTCACCATTCGCGTGCGCGAAGCCCCTTCCATCGGCCTCTTAATTATCAAGACATGCAGCTATGTTAAAGCCCCCATTGGTTGTCCACGAGGTCCATACAATACAGCACAAACATTTGAGTATGAGTGATGTCAGTGAAAGGAGCTGTCATTTAAGAGGCAGAAAGGGTAAAGAATAGGTCTCTCATCAATCACGGGTTGTAGGATGTCTGGCCGCACGTTTGTGTCAAAGCAGTGGACACTCGCCTGTTCAAGAAACAATCAAAAGAATAAGGCGAGAGCTCCAGTCGTAAAGTGAAGGCGTTTTCAGCTTTCAATACGAACAATCTATAGTCCCCCTGAGCGCATATTTAACAATACGTGTTCTTCAACAGACGGAAAAATATTGAAAGACAAAACAAACATAAAAACGACTCTCACTGACTGAATGAAGATTGTATATTAAGTGGAGCGCCGTTTGCAAAATGAGAATTTATGCAGAATGAGAAATTAAACAATTGTCTCTCAATTTTCTAAAAAGTTAGTAAGCCTACCATTTAAAACTGAGATATTCAATACGTAAATTCATTAAAAGATGTTGGTGTTATTTATACAGGTAGTTTCACAAAACAAAAAGCAGTTTTCAGTGAAGAATTTAAAATATTGTGTCCATACACACACACCGAACAAATATGGTTTATTAAATTGGTTTAACTTAAAAACATCACCGTAAAAAAATATTGTATTCTGTAAATCCTGCTTTAAAATAATGTTATAATTATGACATATATGTAAAAATAGCAGCAATTATTATTATAATTATTTCATTAAAGTACATTTAAATAAATACTGCAGTTCAATTTCGGGACCACCACACTTTTGAACGCCAAATTCCCATAGATTTTTAGGAAAAAAAAGAATTGTCATATAAATAAAGTGGGTGGTTTTATGTTTTCTTTTACCACGAGACATCATTAAGTCCTTGAACAAACAAGAGTAAATATACCAGCGGAGAAACGACAATCAGCGGGTATGGTTTTATTATGTAGAGGGCTGGTACTGGCGTTAAGAGCAGTGTGCCTCTCAGTGGTCGCCAATGAGGAGGTTTGTAAGACACCTCACAACAAATTATGCTGGTACCTGAGATGCTAACTGGTTGGAGCCCATAAACAACACTTTTTCTCTGCTGTTCAAATAAGATGGAGGGGGTCACTTTGTTAGTTAAAGGGAAAAGGGGTCTGGTGAGTGTATGGTTGTTGCACCCCGCTGCAAGCTGCAACGCGAGGGACAATCCGTGGGAATCACACCACTTGCGCGCTCTGCACTCAAAGAGACCCACTGCCAGCAGTCAATGAACAGAGCAGCCGTACAGCTTGTATGCTAAAACGCGTATTTAGAATATAAAAAAAGGTACTGATAAATGACTTTTTTTTGGAAGAGGACCGTTATTAATTTCTAGCTTGAACGTTTAAAAAATGGACGAGGAGTAAATACATCAGAACCAAAAAAGTTATATGTTCAGAATAGGGATATACGAGTAATGATATTGTTTTTCATCAGGTTATAAGAAAAGTCACTGAACCACTATTTACTCAAGCGCACAAAGTTCACGTTCAAGTGCATACACTCTCCATGATTTGGAATGCTGCACCTGTGGAGCGGCACAAGTGGCACCTGAACGCGCACCGGTTGTTAAGCAAAGCGAGTCATTCAGCCTTTAAGCACAGACAGGACCGTGACCGTCACCTTTGCGCTATCAATTAAGCAATGTCACATATCTCAGCGACCGCGGCTGCAGACCTTGGGCTGGCCTGGGAATAGCAACACATGGATTTTTGAACAGATATTACAAGGATGAGCGTAATAAATCAGGCGTCTTATGTCATGTCATGGTGCATTACAATTCACGAGGCAAGTAAAGACTGCAAGCAGCAAGAACTGACGCGATACAAATCTTAAAAAAACTATGGATAATAATAATTATAATATTTATTATTATTATTATTATTATTAATGATACACTGTAGAACACATAGGCCTATGATAAGTTATGACAACATATGTTTTACATTGTTTTAATTCATCAACATAATTTTTTTATATAAGTTTTGATTCAACTCATTTTTAAGTCAGTTTAATGTAATTTACGTTTTAATGACTTAAACATCAAAGTTTTTACAGTGCACAGTTGAAACATTTTGGATTAGCGAGAGGAAAAAGTTAACAGAATTTCAATTTATTTCAGTGGAAATCGCTACTAATCCGTTTAATCTTTGTGTCAAACAGGATTAGAGAAAGGATTAAATATAAAGACAGATTAAATGAATCAATCAATGACAATAATTGGACTACTTAAGGTAGCCTAATATGGGCTTGAAAGGTGTACCAAGCCTTTTGAACCGCCGATATTTTAGAGGACATGATTTTTGACTTGGCTTTCCTGGAAAACACTTCTTGGGCCATTGAGGAAAAAAAAAACTACTTTTAGCAACAAATAGCCAACAATTGCTGAAACAAAAGCCACACAATGTGACTGGCACTGGTCCTCGCGTGTTGGGTAATGTAAAACGATAAAAGGCACCACACTTTGTCGACGCGCCTGCCAAGTGGCTTTTATTGTTTCTACACTTTACATTTATTGACCTGGTATTCAAAAAGGTTGACTGGTAGACAACTATTGACTACAGGAGCCTTGCGTTTTCACGGCCTCTTTGAAGGGTCATAGATGTTAGGAACGCAAGCTGCAGAACACTGGGGATCCCTGGGAATCCAGCCACATGCGCCAGAGCAACAGGAGCAGCAACAGCGCACTGAGCGCTCGTCCTCCAGCTTGCCAGACAAATTAGAACGGTAGTCGTGGGGTGTGGAGAGATTCCTGCATTCACAGCGATGAACAAATAAAGCGCTCTTTCTTAAGTGTCACATCACACGGGGACACATTGTCCCCTCATATTTAAGACAGGCAATGGTTTCATTCAAATATCAACAAAAACTCTGCATCTCAATATATCCTCTGAATGAAAGATATAGGCTACTTCATCGAATATAGGTAGCTAGTTATCTTACTTCGATTAAACATTTAATGACGACTCATTTTATCCTAGATTAACAGCATCAATTTCATGGATCTGGAACTGGGGAATGTAGTTAGAAGCGTAATCATAATCCTCTCAAAAGCGTAAACATCACCTTTAAAAGTGTTATAGGCTACTATAGCCTTGTTATTATTACGTTTATCCGCAGAGATTAAGAAGATTATTGATTCACTACATCCTAGACTAATTGATTTTTCCTGCGTTAATCTGAAAATATGGCAGCCCTTAGGCTGTTTCAGATTAGTGAGGTGTTTGAGTAGCGTCCAGCAAATAAACCTTATAGGAAAAGGGGAGCGTGGGGGTGCAGGGTGGTCCTCTTGAGGCTATGGCCCAGTGCATCAGTCATATTTCTCTTCATCGATCATTCTGCAAAATAGAGAACAGAACAACAAATAATCTTACATCACGACAACCTTACTACGACAAACTTGATTAACAGTGAAAAAAGAGTTTCTGTTCGGATTATCTATTTTAAAAATGTCAACTATGGAGAAATAAATTAAGTCCTCAACAGTGCTTCACAAACCAGACAGCAAACAGTTCAGACCGTATTAATGCAACCCGATCACACTAATTGCGTCTCTATAGCACGAAGTGTATTATCGTGTAATTTATACGCGAAAATGAGTTTTTACGTGCATAGGATACGCATGGGTTGGTTAGGGTAGGTTTAGTAGTGGTGTGAGTGCGTGTGTATTATACGCATGGGTAGAATTAGTGGTGTGGGGTGCGTGTGTATTACACGCAAATGAACTGCGTATCAAATGCACGCGAAAACTGCGTATCCTATGCACGTAAAAACTCATTTTCGCGTATAAATTACACGATATTACACACTGCTTGTGCTATAGAGACGCATTTATGTGAGAACAGGCTGATTAATGCATCTTTTCGGGAGCTGTCACGTCCAAAGGTGCTGAACTAGGCTACACATTCCGCATAGCTTCGTCTACCATAGGCTACACAAAAGGAGTGCGAAATTACTGCCAAAATATGAAATGCATGACCTTTTTAACGAAACATTAGAACTAATAAGAAAAAATACGCATTAATAAGCTATTATTAAAATGAATTCATTTCCTGTCAACTTTGGCCTATATCACATCACATTGCCGAGTTTCGTCAGACTTGATCAAGTGGCTACCGAGAACTAACACAATACCATAATTGTTTCATCGTAGAAAAGTGAAGAAAAACACCTTTATAGTTGAATTATACACAAAATAAATACATTTCATTGGACGCACGGCCTTTGACATTTTCAAAGAGATAGCAAGGATTCCCGTTCAATTTTCAAAATTGACGAGTCTATTTATTTCGCTGTCCAATACGAATTTAAGCAATATGCTTTTTATCCTCAAATTAATCTTCAAATCCCTATGGATTAATACATTAATACCACCAAAATCTATTAACGTAGGCCTACGTTTTTTTACTATTTCAATTTGAAAAATGTCGTTTACGATCTACTAGATTTCTGAACATAATGCACTGAGGCGTGCCAATGTGTGCATAAGCTATTTACTGCATTTAAGAGAGCTACATTTATTATTTGCAAAAAAGATAGGCTAATTAGAATATATAGTTATAACGATTTAAGCCATTAAGAATGTGCTATAGCTTTAAGGTTATGAATATTTATTTAGCTTTGTTTCCCAACAGCGCATGAACTCACATTATTCAAGTCGCTGTCAGTTAAACAAATGTTGTCTTCTAGAATCATGGAATTTCATTTGAACTTTTTTTGTTGTTGGTCTAACGTTAAGAATAGGCAACTTAAAAAAAATGGTAGGGACAGACATATAGGCTAGCTTTGCAGTTAAGGCCGTATCCATCGTATCCATGCGTCTAATCATGGCAATGACTAGCATTTTGATAATCATGCTCATCATGGTTCTGTCAGACGTCACACAGATATCACACTGTTTTTGCGGGTTTCTTGCAGGTGACTGCATGACCCTGGCACTATTGGATCAAGATATTCTAATTATGCTTTCGTACGATCTTTTTTACTTTAAACTAACGGGGTCGATTTTGTTTAACTATAATTTAATACATACAAACATATTAAAGTATTTACACATATATCGTACCCATTAACATAGCATAGAAGTATAGGCCTTCCTAATTAAAGAATGCGTTTTTATGTGCGGGATGGTACAAGGTGCACGAGAACAACAAGTGCTTTGTTGCTGGATCCTCAGTGACGCCTAGTGTTGGAAGAGAGCATTGTCGCTGTTTCCGTAAATTACATTCAACAATATCAAAATAAACACAAATGCCAGGACGGGACATAACGAGGGAAAACTAAAGATTTCATGCATGGTCATCTAGTAGGGTCCCATTGCAAAGCGGATGGGGAAACGTCCCTGATCACCTGATCCCATACATAGGCTAATTCATACCTATTGTAAGATATTCTTGTTTTTTGCGCGTACGATTTGAGGAATAAGTACTTTGCAAGTATGATTGTTTACAAACTAGATTCCCACACTCCCCTTCCTCCAGGCAGTCCATGCAGCCATCAACATTTAGCGAACACCTCAAAAGCTATAGCAAAGTTGCTGACCTAAACTTGCTTGGGCTACCTGTAAAGATATCCCAACAGTTCTCTTAAAATCCTCCACCTCGTGCTTTCCATTCGATAGCGAAAGAGTGTTATGTCTCTTTACAGCGTCTCCGTTTGTTCGAACTAGGTAATTGCCATAAAAACGACATTATCACTCTAAAAAATGCTGGGTTATTTTTAAACCCAAATGCTGGGTTGAGCATTTTTGCTATGTTGCTGGGTTATTTTCTCCGTGATCAGCTGACAATGACCCAGCATTTGGGTTTGTTTCGGAATCTTTGACCCAGCGCTTACCTCCTCGCGCGCTTTTGTCCTCAACTTTTAAAATCACAACGTCAACACTCAACAGGAGGACGAGAGGTTCAAGCAGGAGCGAGCGTAAAGGTGAGTAACACTGTTTTTTTAAAACTATCCTAACGTTAAGTAGTCAACTAAGTCAGAAAGTTAATAATAAGTTGTTGAAATTAACTATGAATTATTGACGACGGACCCTTACAACATTATTTAACACGAATGCTCTATTTTTTGCGTCTGTCGAACTAGCGACCGTTAGGCTAACTTAACTTACTGGCTAACGTTACACATAACATTCATTATTTTTACACGGTCTGTCATCAGTTATTCCACTTATAACAGTCACAATGTCTAAATACAGTTGTTGGTGTTTTATCTCCAGAAATTTTGCGGGTTTCTTGTAGCTACTTGAAACTGACTCGGCGGTGTTGGATGCAGTATAACGTCACTGGCTAGTGGCTGCATATGCTAAAGAAGCTGTAAGTCTACCTATTATTCATCTGTTTTTGTTAGTCATTTTCGTAAGGTAGCTTTACATAAAATATTTTATTATGTTGCAGTATGTTCACTGTGTTTGGGTGCGTGCGCCTTAGTTCAATTTGGCTATAAAGCAGCTCTGCAGAGCCAGAAAGTGATGTCATCGTCCAGCTCAGTACAATTCTCATCAAAAACTGTCATTATTCAGCTGAAGTCAGTTCAGTGTTGCTTCAGTTACGTTCAAAAAACTGTGTAAAGATAATAAATTATGAAGTAGTTACTGTAGTTCAATTTGGTCTTAAAGCAGCTCTGAAAAAGTCATTCAGTTCAGTTCTCATCTGATATTGTCAGTGCAATCAAATCAATAATAATATTGTTGAATATATTAAGTGCCCCCAACTAAGCAAGCCAGAGGCAACAGTGGCAAGGAACCCAAACTCCATCAGGTGACAGGAAAAAAAAAACCTTAGGAGAAACCAGGCTTATGTAATAAACAATACAATTTATTATTTTGGTTTGTCATGCAATTTGGTACACAATCATTAAAATAATTATGATGATCATATAATAAACATTAATAAATAAACATGAACAACATTTATATATTATTTTTACTATCTTGAAACTAATCTAGACTTAATCAAATAAGTAAATGGGCGCAATGCTCTCAGGCAATCGTTATACGAATAGACTAATACATTGGAATTAATAAAAAAATATTCTATGAAATATCTGCAGGTGATTTTATAAAATATTTTTGAATTATCCACAAAATTAACATTTCTTCTGTTTAATTCTTCTGTTAATTAAGCTGTTAAAAATCATTTTGTCTATTTATTTATTTTATTTTTTTATTAAGTAATGATTCATTAAAAAGATTTATATAAAAAAAAAAAGCCAGCTCAAAAAAAAACGGGAGCCAGCACAAAAATAAAATTTAAAATCAGGTATAAGACTTGTTAGCACTGTCAGCTAACTTTGTAAAGATATTACTAATCAGATTTTTCCTTCTGTTCTTTTACAGCAATGGACAGTTTTGTTCAACAAAAACTCATCAACTGGAATCTTGAGTGCCTTATTGAAAAATTTGCAGGTAAATATGTGATGAACAATTTTGAATTTCAAATTCCCTTTCTTTGTAGGTAATCTTTTTTCACAGTTGCATCCAGTGCCAGCCCTACCACTTAACCAAGTTTGCTACACCATTCACAATAAGATAAAAAACATGAATGGCCAATTTACTTGTCCAAAGTACAAGCACATGACAAGGCTTGGTGTCAAACCCTGTAGGGTGAATTTAAATCACTTATATTGTAGAGCTGGCATAGGATTCCACTTCTGTGCCTAGTCAATGTCAGTGTAATTTCATAGATAGCCTTGTTTGTTTGTGTTATCTTCCTTTTAGATGAGCAGATAGATGATGACAGTTTCCTGTTGCTGGATGAGAACACAATTGCAACACTCATCCCCAAAATTGGCGTGCGGTTAAAATTTTTAAAACATTTCAAAGAACTGAAATTTGTAAGTCTATAATGCATTATAGGTGTTTTCGATGCCAAGCTATCATAGCTGACTTGAAACAGTTTTTTACCCACTTAAGAGCAGTCCACAGTATTAACAGTGCTTCCACACATTTTGAATGCAATCAGCATGGTTGTCGGAGGACTTTTTTTTATATGAGGTCGTACAGAAGGCACTTACTTCAACACAATAATGCCCACAATGAGACTAACAATGCATCTAGATGTAATGCTGACCAAGCACCCATTTCAACATTTGAGGCACTAGATGCTCAAGAGCATTCATGCATGGAAGAGTCTGACATTGCTGGGGTCAGTGACATGGATGATTTGGAGGAAGAGGATATGACAGATAGGGTAGCTCTTTTCCTGGCAAAACTCAAATCAAAGTCTTCACAGACTTTTTCTGCAGTAAATTTTACAGTGCAAGAAACCTCAAGTCTGTTGTCAGATATAGTCTCCAAGCTTCAGGATAGAACTATGTCTTTCCTTAAGGCTCTTGGGCAGGACAAAAGCATAGAGGCACAGGAATTGAACCATCAATTCCAGGCAGCATCTGAGCCTTTCAAAGGTCTAGAGACTGAATATAGGCAAATGAAATATTTTATGCAGTCTGGAAACTTTATTCAGCCAATAGAGGAGACTTTCCCTGGGATTTCCTATGTTCAGCACATAGATTCCAGCAGTGGTACAGTAAAACAAATTTCAAAGAGTGACACGTTTCAGCGCATTCCACTTAGACCACTCCTGAAAAAGATACTTGAACTACCAGGCATCATGTCCAAGGTTGTTGCATGGCAGAAGAGCACTAATGGTCTCCTGCAAGACTTTTGTGATGGTGAGCTCTGTCAAAACCATGCCCTGTTCTCTCAGGAGGTCTCTATTCCTCTCCTTATTTATATTGATGATGTAGAGACTGTGAATCCACTTGGCTCAAAGACATCTGTCCACAAAGTAGGGTTTATGTATTTTGCCATCAAATGTTTACCGAAAGAGCTGCTTTCCAGCTTATCCTCCCTTTTTCTGCTGGCAGTCTACAAAACTGATGACGCCAAAACCTATGGCATTAATGCGGTTTTAAAGCCTGTAGTGGAGGACATAAAATCTTTGGAGAAAGAGGGTGTGGATATCAAAACACCATCATTTGATGGAAAAGTAAAAGTCAGCATTTGCCAGGTTGTTGGTGATAACTTGGCATTAAATGGAGTTCTTGGATTCACCGAAAGCTTTGCAAGCAATTATGCTTGTCGGTGGTGCCGTGTACCAAAAGACATCCTTAGAGTACAGACTAAGGAAGACCGTGACATTCTTCGGACTGCTGAGTCCAACGAGAGAGACCTCAGTCTTGGCAGTGTCTCAGACACTGGCTTAAAACAAGCAAGTGCCTTTAATGATCTCCACTTTTTTGATGTCAGCAAGAACTTAGCGCCAGACATTATGCACGACATCTTAGAAGGTGTAGGGTGTTATGAGATGAAATTGATCATAAACTCACTGATTGAGGAAGGACACTTCACATTAGATACATTAAATTGCAGGATCACCAGCTTTGATTACGGCTTCAGTGATGCCCACAACAAGCCTTCTCTGATTACAAAGAATTACCTGCGTAAAGAAGATGGGACCATGAAACAGACAGCAGCACAGATGTGGTGCTTTTTGAGACTGCTGCCTCTAATGATGGGAGATCTAGTTCCAGAGTCAAATAGGTTCTGGCAGCTACTGCTTCTCCTCCTTTCCTGCTTGGAATTGATTTTTTCAGTATCTCTCACTGTTGGAAGTACGATCTACTTGAAGTGGCTCATAGAGGAACATCATACTATGTTCCTTGAGTTGTACCCACAGCAACATCTAAAACCTAAACACCACTTTATGTTGCATTATCCAAGAGCCATAAGACAGCTTGGGCCATTGATGCAGTATTGGACTATGCGGTTTGAAGCAAAGCATAACTTCTTTAAACGCATAAGCCATGTCACATGCAACTTCAAGAATATCTGTAAAACTATGGCCATTAGACATCAAGTAATGCTGTGTTACAATTTCTTTTCTGGAAATGTCTTTGATCACCCCATTGAAGTGGGCCCAGGTCACAGCACTATTCTTGCAGACCTTGAGAGATGTCATGATATCCAAGGAGGCTTGGAAAATGTTCCAGCCCACACAGAAATGTATGTACCAGCCTGGGTGAAATTTAAAGGAACCACATATAGGCCAGGTATGACACTTTTTGTGTCTTACTGTTCAAGTGGTGACCCCCAGTTTGGACATATAAGACACTGTTTGGCTTTTGACTCCAAACTGAAATTTGTGATTCAAAAGTTTGAAACTGTTGGATTTGAAAGGCATTTGTTTGCCTATGCTGTGCAATACACTCATGTCTTCACATGTATTGATGTCACTGACCTCACTGATCATCATCCCCTCCATGCTGTTCAGTCATTCAGAAAAAATGACGATTGTTTCTATGTATCTCTCCGATACAGGGTGTTTTAATTATCTGAAAACAATGGAATTCATTTTTTGTTTGAAACAGTCAAATCAAAATTAACTTTTTTAGTATTCAGTGTTACTTAGTTAGGGGAGAGATCAGGCAAGCTTCATCATTATCTGGCTCCAAGCATGCATACAGTTCTTAGAAACAGGAGCCTTCTTCACAAACCAGATATGGAGACAGTGGTCAGGACCTGTACAGCTTTGGCATAGAATGTTTGCACAATTCAGGCTTGGCAGTTGAGTGAGTGGAAAAAATGCAAAGTGAAATATGTTTTAATTCAGTTTTAATGTACTCTAGTGCTATAGTACAATGTAGTGTTTTATTTAATAGGGCTGCACGATATTGAAAAAAAAAAAGGACAATGCAATATTTTGGTTTTCTGCTATTTATTTTGCGATATGAAAACAATTTCACCAGATGATCTGAATAGCTCTATTTGTAAAGAATTAATCATTCTAGGATAATTGGGGTAATTTTGAAGGGGAGTTCATCTGCATAGAAAATAAAAAACAAATTACAAGCAGAGGTAAATACAATAGAAAGTTCAGTGTTGATTCATTTATCAAAAGTTATTAATTCAGTTCATTAATCTATATAGCCATTCTGGAGAAAACTCTGATGTCATCGTCCAGCTCAGTTCAGTTCTCATATAATGGTGTCCATGACAGATCAAAAGTATTGTTGAATACTAAGTTCCTATACTTGACATAACGATTCTAAAACAATATACTGTATCGTGCAGCCCTAGTTTTTAATGTACAGTATGTAGAAAACTGTTTGAAAACCATATATTTGCTTAAACAGTTTTTTTATTTTTATTATTCATTTTGTAGAATAGTATCCCACCACACTCTAGCATTGCTCCTGAAAATACGCAGCCAAGCACTTCTCCTGAAAATACAGTCTCAACATTTGGACGCACTTCACCTGAAAATACACAGCCAACATTTGTTCTTCAGCTTGTTCCAGATGATACGCATGTATGTTTCTAAAACTAATTTGAATTAGATCTGACAGTCGTCTTGTAAAGTAACATGAAATATACTATTTGCAATCAAAAAGTCAACTCTGCTATGTACCCCAGGATATCCGTGCAGTACTGATGAAAGCCCCACATGGACCCTCTATTGTGGAGAGCCTAGAGAGTAATACAATTACCACCCAGCAAAGGCGTGCAATGGTGCGAATTATTGTTGCTCATCTTATTGAGAAATATGGCGAAACGTGAGTAGTGGCTTTTTTTTTTTAACTATATGAAACTTTCAAATTGAAAATAACAAGCTTTCCTTTCATATTTGACCATCAATGCAGACCATCAACAGAGACCAAAAAAGCAATGGCCATCTCTTTAGTAGAGACATTTTCCTGTCTGCGTGACCCTGAAGGCAATGGCTATGTGAGTATATGCATCTTACTTTATTCGCAGTCACTAAACTTTCCTGTCCGGCCGAGTTATTCTGGTCTTCAACCAATCATGTCTATACCCATATGATTGTGTATGTTTTGCAGTGTGTGTCTACTATTGGAATTATTTGTGCTCACTCATGAAGCAGTCTTGTGTTTGAGATAATCAAATTTAAAATTTAATACATAACTCAATAACATCATCTTTCAGGAGGCATGGTTCAGCCCGGGGCAAAGGCACAGACCTTCCACAGGATTTCTTGAGGAGCGCCTTCGCAATATTAGGAAAAGAATGCGCCGATTAAGAACACCATCTTCTGTGGCTTTTATCTGTGAGAAGAGGTCGACTGTTATTCCAGGTAATAAAATTCCTTATGTCGTAATCTTCACACAAAGCACTAAAGTTTTTCTTTTTCGCTACAAATCAGCATACAGTTGACTTTAATTGCAAAGTTTAATCATCATTGAGGCCATCCTTAAAAATATTCTTGTTTGCCGTAACCCGACCGACCCTGTCAATTTAGGACCGACCCAATTATTTTTATTTTTTTTCCCTTTTAGTCCGACCGACTTGCCGGTTGTAACTTGCGTTAAGACCAACTGATTTTTTTTTTACTCTTCAAACAACTAATACAAATTATAATATAATATAATATTAATTATATTTTAGTTAGTATTGTGAAAGTTGCTTATGCCTACATACAAACGTAGGCTACATTCTTTCGTTTAAATAAAAACCCGTGCGGCGTCATCGTCATCTATGATTGTTTATGCCATTGGTTTACGCATGTCACACTATGGCTTGTACATTCGCTTCGTTTCATTCACTGTTCGCGCTTGGTACCGAAACCCGGTATTAAACGGGCCCCGGGGCTGAATTTCAGCCATTTCTATATATGATAGTATTAAACCATTTGTCTGTGATGCAATTTTGCTATTCGCAGTCCAGAAGAGAGAGAGCGATCTCACGCGGAGCCACAGCGCGCACAACACACAGCCCTGCTTAATGAGTAGCCTAACAATGAGGACAGAACTAAACATTCAAACGTGGTTACACTTTAGATCTGGGATATTATTCTTATTTTATTTTAGATTTCGGCTTTGAAAGATTAGAAAAAAAGATATTTGAGATGAAACCATTACAACTCATTCTGTCTAGCAACTTCCTTCCCTTCACAGCGATGCGCTGTCATTTCTTCCTAAAACCCAAACGTACCGTCAGAATCAGCACGATCGTGATTGTTGTAAAATGCAGACTCTACTGATACTAAATTGCGGACGCGTTTAATCATTAAAAGAGCTATTAAACGCACAAAAATCTGCCAAGAGACGCTGTTCACAAGGCGACGCGCGCTCCGAAATGAACTGCAACGAGACAAGAAAAGTATACTTAACTTTGGGCTTCATGTGCGCATCTAAACTATCAAATATACATAAAATATAAAAATGACCAGCTCTGAGATTCACTGAAACACAGTTTGTCTTACATGGACGTAAATAGTTGGGAGAAAATGATGGTGCATCAGTCACTTATTAGATCTGCACTCGTCTTAAAGGGGCAGCGTCTAATAAACGATTGAGCCATTAATGCGAATCAAGAGCAAGAAGACTGGAACTCACGCACTGTTTAAGAACAACTGCTCTAACTTGTTAACATGGTTGGAAAAAAAATATAGAAAATCAAATGCTGACAATATACACTAATGACAAGGGATTTGGGTCTGGGATTTGGTTTATTTCATCCAATTAAAATGTAGCAAACCTTTCTCCATGGTCAGAGGGCAGCCTCACTATAAAACTGGCCCTGAAATGCCCTAGATTAGAATATGCTGTTTATATCCTTTATCAAGAATTACATGTGCTGATGTTAGTTTACCAGTATGACTTTATATTTTATCTACCTTTCAACAGCTTCAATTTTGTCTCCTGAGAGGGCAGTTCAACTGAAAGAATGGCTAAAAAACAATACCAGACCACAGGACCAAGTGGAGCAGTATATGAAAGAAACTGCTCTTTTTAGGGCTCATTGGATTCGTGAGAATGGCTCCAAGCCAATATCTGAAGTTTTATCAGAGTTCCCTCGTCTCATGGACACCCCAGGCATGGTAAATATAATGTAAACTCAATATCTTCTTAACTCTCTTCCTCTCCCATTGGTTTGAAGGATATTATTTTTATTTATAATTAATTAACATTAATTATGATAAAAAGCTAGCCTCACATGCAGCAATTAAAAAAAAAAAAGACAAAAATATAAATGACTTTTTTTTCTCCCAAAAACAGATATCTCAGGACTTCAGTATACTTCACCCTGATGCTGCAGACAAAATGTGCTTATCATGGTTGCCTGTCTTTGCTGACAAGATCCTGGCCTTTGCTAAAAGAGATGGACGACAGATGGATGTCCTCAATAATTTAGACAACATGTCTGGAGGTTAGGAGAAATATTAAATTAAAAACATAAGAAATTATTGCATTTAAAGGGGTCATGAATTGCCCTTTTTCTAATTTGCCATTTATTTCTACTTAGATTCCAAAGGCATACTAGCACTTAAAATCTTGCCTGTCATTCTTCCCCCGCCTGTGTACAAGATTGGCCACAAAACCTTTCGGCCAACTATTCAAGAAGCAAGAAACTCATTCATTGATGTACAACCTGTAAGTAAAACAACAGGGGACAACAGAGCAGGCTCATTTCTTTATACTTGTTTGTAGGGCTGCACGATAAATCGTTTTAATCATAATCGCTATTATTGCTGCTTGGATCTGACACGCATTTCATTTTCTCACAACTCTTTAAGTTAATTTAAGACGTTATTTAACTGATTTAAGACTGCTCTTATGAAAACCTAAGACACACTTTTAAATAATTATCTATGTCTGATATTGTCATTCCCTCATTTAGTCTGGAACCAACATGGTTCTTTACCTGGAAAGGCAGAGAGAAGCGAAACCCTTCCCCTTTGTCTTGGAGCTTGGACTGGCTGGACAGTTTTTTTTGGTGGTGAATGGGCAAGCTCTGGAACAGGTGACTCTCCTCAAGGCTGTGGATGTTTGTTTCAAGTCATTTTATTGCTTTGACATTCACTATCCAAAACAATGTGCCCCTGTTTGGGAATTTTTGCAGCAGGTAGTGTATGGAATGCCTGGGACAGAAAATTCAAGCATACGGTTTTTGCGGGCCTCCATTTTTGCTGCAGAGGACTAAATGATAGACATTAATTGAATTGAGCAATATATGTCAATTTTTCTTTCTTTTTTGTTTAAAATTTTTGTGAAGAGATCCTTTAGCTATTTTTAATCTTTAACTTAGTGTGAAAACACTGCCTGGAAAATTCAAGTATACCGTTTTCACGTGTCTCCCATTTTTGCTGCACAGGACTAATTGATTGCTTATTTAAGTGAATTGTAATGTATTTAAATATGTTTTATTTTATTGTAAATTTTTGTGTAAAGAGAATCTTTAGCTATTTTATACAGTTTATAACAGAGTTTTTATGTGCCTCCCATATTTGCTGCACAGGACTAATTGATTGCTTATTTAAATTAATTGAAATGTATGTAAATGTTTTATTTAAATTTTTTTGTGTAAAGAGAATCTTTAGCTATTTTATACAGTTTATACGCAGAGTTTTCACGTGTCTCCCATTTTTGCTGCACAAGACTAATTGATTGCTTATTTAAATTAATTGCAATGTATGTAAATATGTTTTATTTTATTGTAATTTTTTGTGTGAAGAGAATCTTTAGCTATTTTATTGTTTATACGCAGAGTTTTTATGTGCCTCCCATTTTTGCTGCACAAGACTAATTGATTGCTTATTTAAATTAATTGCAATGTACTTATGGGTTTTTTTATTGTATTTTTTTGTGTAGAGAATCTTTAGCTATAGGCTATTTTACAGTTTATAGAGTTTTTGTGTTTTTATTTTGCTACACAGGACTAAATGATTGCAATGAATATACATTGTTTGTTTTGAATTTTGAGAATCTTACCATTTTATAATCTTTTAACATACCAACATTTTAGCACAAATGATTTTTCTGGACCTAAGTTTATGCTGCAGATGACTAATTGTTGATTAAACATGAACTTATTTATTATTTATTTAAAATTGTATTTATTTATTTATGATTATATTAATTTCCTGGAATAAACACTTTAATTGAATCAATAAACAGTCGTGTTATTATTGTTATTCATATAATTTTTTTATTTTTGTTTAGTATTTTTATTATCTAAAATTAATAACCTGTAACATGGGGTTGTTTGACCCAGCATGTTTGACCCAGCACTGACTAAAAAACAACCCAGCAAATGGGTTAATGTTATAAAACCCAACCTGCTGGGTCAAAATAACCCAGCATGTGTTCTGTCCAATATTTACCCAGCGCTGGGTTGCCAAATAACCCAAATTGGGTTGTTTTTAACCCAGCATTTTTTTGAGTATACATTCAGTCACGCTAAAAATAAATACAATATAAAAACAAGCCTACTGAAGTTGTATTATTTTAGTTACTGCAAAAGCCAAATGAACTATTTTAAATGAATTAATTGCAAACCTAGGCCCTGACAAGTCATCTAAAAGTTTAGTTCACCTTCCCATCATACAATTGCACACATTTTTTAAAATAAATTATAAACGTTTTATAATACATGTCAAGACATAAAGTTTCAATAATTTATTCTTTGTTCATTGTATGTATGCACATATAATGTTTATACATACAGTACAACATATTCACAATATGAGGGTGGCATGACAGATCACTAAACAGAATCAAAACCGTATAAAATAAATCCTAATTAGATAAGACAAATAAATAAGTACATAAATAAATAAATAATAGTATAAATCAGATATATATCTATAGGACTCAAATTGTGTCTGCATGCTTACAGGAACATCCTCATCATATAGACTAAAATAAGAACAAGGGGCTTTGATATTGTACATGAGTTCATGAGGCTACTTGACTTCAACCAACAGAAAAAATCAAAGATTGTGTTAACCAATAAAATTAGGAAGCACTTTTATAGACGCGCGCACACACACACACCTATTTACCATACATATACATACATTCTTTAAAACAGACTCACACCTGTGTGCATTTAACACGCAAACACGCTCACAAAAACACGCGTAAAATATCACCACTGGAGACCCTGAATTGCTGCAATCGCTTCATCTCTGTCTTTTCCTGAGAGTTTAACGCTAGCTTAGCTCACCCGACATGGCCGATCAGGCAGTCACACGGTCCTCTCAGAGTCACAACCCTTTTGAGCACAAAGCTTACAAAAACTTCCCCCTGTGCCCCAACACTATTAAAACACACATTAAATTAAGTCACTGTAATTGCTACTGGAAAGACATAATCTTGTGAACGATGATGAAAAGCTTGCATTTTATTAGAACTCCCTTTCTAGTGTCATTTTTTGCAGTCGTCTCATTGATGTACCTGTACTTGTCTAAATAAAAATCCACAGAAGGCCCCAAATCTATGTTAGAAAAATGATTAGTAGGTTTATTAGTATTTTATACACTAAAGAATAATAATGTGCCTAAATGACCCACATATGACTAAAGAGGTTTTAAAATAAGAAGAACTGTTTAAGAGTGGCCAAGCGTTCACAATAGCAAGCATCAGAATGACAAGAAACAGAAATGGCTACAGAATAGTGAAGGCAATTGTTCATTAACAATGAATCAGTTTACAGAATCTCTACATCAAAATAATGTAGAAACATTAGAACTGTATATGAGTATTGCTTTTAGCTTAAAATACCCTGTAATGTGGTAATCATTTCCCAAATGAACTACAAAAAAAGAAAGAAAAAAGAAAGAGAAAGGGCAGGGGTGGAAGTGAAAAGATTGCAAAACGTTCTGCTCTTCTGAGAAAAAAAAAAATGCTAGAAGACAACAGGATACCGTATTTCTAGATGGTAAGATGAACAGAGAGAGAGAGAGAGAGAGAGAGAGAGAAGGGGAGGGTTTACCCACTTCACATGACTAGGAACATAATTCACTATGATCACATCTCTTCAGATCATCAGATTAAGACAGATGCAGAGACAGATGGGAAAGACTGCAGAAAAGTAAAACATTAAATCTGCTATAAAATTTCTTCAATCCTCAAGGGAAAAGGTACAGGCAGATTACATTACAAACCCCCAGCCCATTCCAATCAGAGTGAATACGCTTATGTTTATTATTCGTCATAAACCTGTGTAGAACTGTTACGTAAATGATAAAGTATATATGTGCGTATATGCACACGTTTATCTACATGGAGAGCGAAGGTCAGCCGATGGCTCTGAGAGAGGTCGCTATGCATGTGGAAACATGTCTGTGTGTATATGTGATTACAAACAAACTGTATGTAACCACACATGCATAAAAACGAAAAATATTATATATAAAGTGGCTGAGCTCCAAATGGTGTGTGTGCAAAGGATCTAATTCAGGGTACACATATTTAATTTGACGTGAATGAAAGCGAGGCTGTAAAGGAACAGTTCAGCTATTGATGATAATATGATGCGAGGTGTAAAGAAATGCTGCTGTAATCTAAAAAAAAAGGGTCAATAGTTGTATTCAGTAGTATGTAATTATTCACTGCAAAATGTAATTTTTTACCCTACTTCCCAGTTAAAATATTTAGAAATTCTTGAAACAAGATACATTTTGAGAAGCAACACTGTATAAGACAGAACATCATTTCAGAGAGTGCATCTGCATGGCAGATTTTTAAATATAAACACGTTTAAAATGAGTGGAAACAATCTGTGTTGTTAGACAAACAAGTTTGGGGTCACTAAGATGCTCTTTTTAGGAAAAAAAAACTTTTATTCAGCAAGGATACATTATATTAATCAAAAGTAAATAAATTTGAATGTTGCAATAGATTTCTATTTTAAATAAATGTTGATAAATATAAACTTTCTATTCATCAAAGAATCCTGGACAAAATGTATTACTGTTACCACAAAAATATTAAGCAGCACAACTGTTTTCAACACTGATAATAATAAAAGTTTCTGGAGCACCAAATCAGCATATTAAGACTGATTTCTGGAGGATCATGTGACATTGAAGACTGGAATTATGATGCTGAAATTCAGACTATATTAAAATAGAAAAGTTATTTTAAATTGTAATAGTAGTTTACAATATTACCAGTTTTACTGTATATTTAATAAATAAATTAAACCTTGGTAAGCATAAGAGACTTCTTTTAACAACATAAAAAAAATCTTACTGACCCCAAACTTATGAATGGTAGTGTAAATTCAAGATACAATCTATGAAAACAAGTATTAATATTTTATGCAGTGTTGCTTGTCAAAGAAAAAATGAAACTTGATTTAAGCAACATTTTGACTGGAAACAAGGTCACTTCAGTGAATCTCAACCATTTCCACCACTGCATGTTCAGGATGCTTCATTGGTCGTACTGTTTTCCAGAAACCCTGAAAAAAAAGTTTCCAGCGGACAAAAACAACAGGAAAACATGCGATGTGAAAAATTAGATTAACCATACAACCTACAGCTTCGCTTTCATTATCATAACATTAAATAAGGCGTTAATAAGTCCTGACTAAGTCTTGGGTGTCATAGAAATATGATGCATCTATGTTGCATGATGCATTTTTTAAATAATGAAAGGTCAAATTACAACTACTGTGCTATCATGGTGCTGGTGTATGTCTCTCCTAATATACAGTGGTCTTAGCATTAGGCAAATATAGATCTGTGTGATGTGTTGTGCTCATGGCAGAATTCATGTGAGGGAGCGTTTTCATGTTTGGCAGTTTCATAGTCTAGTCTGGGCCTCAGGTATATAGATCTCGATGCTGTCTGCGCTCTCTGTGGCTGAGTTCTGCCGCACAGAAGCGGCTCGCTTGGCCGCCATCAAGCGCTTGCGCGCCTCCTGACGCTGCTTCTCGGTGCTCTCCAGTGAGCGGTCTCTGGCCAGGGGAGGGTGGCCTTTCGGGGGTTTCTTTGGCACTGGGGGAGGCAGCCGTCTCTCCTGAACAGGGATGACAAACAGTCAGTTAGCCGCCGCGGCGGGCGGAGAAAGACGAGCGGAGACAGCAATATGGCACACCTGCACACACAGTGCTAAGGCCAGCCGCGGCTCCGCGGCCGACTGCGTGCGGTAAGAGAACGGCCCGGCGGGGGTGAGAGATTGGGGGCCGCTGCCCCCATGGTGCGTGCCAGATGGAATGACTTCTGAAAACAGCTCACTGTCAAACAAACAAACAAACAAACATACAAAACAAACATGAAGAGGATGTCAGGAAATTAAGAGTGAGTGAGAGAAACATTCACAGTCACATTAGACCAACAGACCGACATGAGGCACAGGGAGGCAAGAGCAATACTTTATAACCGTTCACAATAATATTGTGGATTTTGGAGGTTTGTTATTGCCAGTGCCCACCCCTGAATGCATAATATCACACTACAGAAGCAACAGATCATGCACATGAATGAAAAAAAAACACAATGTTGCCCTTCGATCAGGCATCTGGCACGTCTGCATTCATGTCATTGACTCCGTAATGATTCTGCAAGTTTGTTGTACCTTTCTCTCGGGGGGGTCGATGGGTCTCCAGTTGTTGGCTTTGAGCTGGTGAAGCTCATCGAACTTTAGGCTGATATTCTCAATGGAAAGTTGAAGCATGTCCCAGAACCCCGCTAGATCTTGAGCCACTGGCCGCGGGTGAGCATTTAGGTTCTGTTGAGCCAAGAGTTACAGAAGTGGAAGAGGGAAAATGATATATGACTATTCGTTTTCTTTGGAGCTGGTGTGCTCATCGCAAAAGGTGCAAAGGAATATATATATATATATAAACTACTGTTCACAAGTTTGGGGTTGGTAAGATTTTTAAATGTTTTGAAAGAAGTCTCTAAGGTTTACCAAAGATGCATGTATTTGATAAAAATGCAGTAATTGTAATATTGAGAAATATTATTAAAAATGAAAACTGTAATATAATTTTAAGTAGCCATTAATGTTACATAATCCTCCAGAAATCATTCTAATACGCTGATTTGGTGCTCAAGAAACATTTGTGCTGCTTTATATTTTTTTTATGGAAACCATGATACATTTTATTCAGGATTCTTTGATGAACAGAAAGGTCAAAAGAACAACATTTATTTGAAATAGAAATCCGTTGTAACATTAACATTTTAAATATCTTTACAGTCACTTATTATCAATTTAATGTGTCCTTGCTGAATAAAAGTATTAATTTATTTTCTTTTCTCAGAAAAAAAACCTGACCCCAAACTTTTAAAAGGTATTATAAGTTGCCTTTGTCAAATAAATGTTTATTATCATTACTATTGCTACTCACCAGATTTTCCTCACACAGCTCCCTGAACTGCTGAAACTTCTGAGACATAAGCAGCTGTGCACTTCCCACTGCACTGCGGATCTTCCCCAGAACTGAAACACACACACACACACACACACACACACACACACACACACACACACACACACACACACACACACACACAAAAACAGGTGAGCATCAAATACATACATAATAACACTAGAAACAAAGGATTCTGCACATTCTGAAACTTGACAGGCTTGAAAGAAAAGAGCTCTATTATGATTATAATTAGGAGAGACTGAAGTTTCAGGTGATGTCAGCATTTCTTAAAACAATGCCTGAGATTTCAGGCAAACAGTGTGAGGACCAGAATGTCCAGCAGGGGGCAGGCAACTTCAATGCAGAAGGGGTGATCTCAATAAACAGTTTTTGCACTTTTGCATGTGGTGTTTCAGCAAAAAATCTGCATCTTTTTAATATAGCTGTATTAAAATGAAAAGTAATTGGCATTATAATTAGTGCAAACATGCCCACTGAGCACCGAAGCAATGCACAGAGCACAACAAATTAACCAGAATAATCTTCAAAATTATATTTTACTTTCTTTAAAGATGAGACCTACTAGAAGAGATTTATATGAGACTCCATTATGGGTAAAATCCGTCACTCACTGTCATCAGGTAGCTTGTTTTCCTTCTCATCGTGCTCCATCTGCCTGCACCAGCCCTCCATGCGCTCCGTCTCCGCTAGCAGCAGCTTGAGGAACCAGCGGCCGTCACGCTGGCACACCGAGCGGCCCACGATTTCCAGGGGATCTTCCGTTACGCTGTCAATCCAGGGGTCAGGTGGAGGCAGGATGGAGGGATCAAACCCAACATCATCATAGTCGTCTGAGGTGCAGGCATGGTAGTGATTCCCTGAGCCCTGGATGCTGACGGTGGAGGTGGCGGCATCACGCGAGTACTGCCGTGACAAGCAGCCTGAAGAGGGGTACTCTATGACAGGAGAGTCAGCTGGGGTGTAGTCCGGAGTGTCCAGATCAGCCTGCACTGCTGCCGTCACACTGTTAGAGCGGGTGAACCGCCGGTGACTGAGGCACAGAGCAAAGAAAGAAGGGGAAAAAAAAGAAAGGAGGAAGGAAATAAAGAAAGGAAGAAATTCATACCGGTACATACAGTAACTACTACACACACTTATATGATGAAAATGGATTTCATTTCTGTAATAATATTCGTTTTGGTAATTGCTTGAGAGGCATAACAATGTCAGGGTGATACTGTCCCAGTATCATAATGAAGATAAAAGTCTCATTTAAAAATCTTGAAAATAACACTAAGTAGTTTGGCATCATCTTTTATTATATTGAATTAATAAGCACAACATTTTCTTCAACACTGTTTATTAAGATTTGAAGTCATGTGGTGCAACCAACATACAAAAAACAATAAATAATGTGAAATGACCCCTGCAGACCCCCGTGACTATATGTCAAGGTCTCTCAGATGTAAAATTTCATTTGGTGTGACTCCCCAAAAACCTAATGATATTTACTAAATATTAATTCATGATATTTGTTTTTGTAAAAAAAAAAGATACTAGCTTACATTTTTTTTAAAATAACAATGAAATTATCAAAACAATAATGATTAACGGGATTCCAATAATCATTAACGGGATTATTTTTAAACCATATGAAACTAACATGAATACAAAGAACATGTTTCTTAAAACTTGACATGCATTTTCCTTTCCTTCTTCTTCTTCATGGGCCTTACATTTCATTGCCACATCAGCTCTGTCTCAAAACATGAGCTGCCTCCTGCCTGCATGAGCTGCTGTCTACGTACATACCATTTGTGCCACATTAGTAACTGGTTTGAGATGCTGTTTGCAGGCACAAACATCATTAACAGCTATTTATTTAGGAGACAAATAACACCACTCAAGTGATTTACAAAAGAGACTGATACAAAGCACACAGCTAGTGATAATGTCATAAAACGATGTAGCAAACATGAAAATTGGATGAAATGCATCTTTTTAAAGCTGGTTTCCTGTCAACACTTTTCAGTAATGACGTAATAAATATTTACACTCTCCTTTAGCTTTGTTCCACCATATTTAATGAAACTGTTTTGCCAAGCTTGTCACAATGAATTTTGGTACTGCCTTATCAAAAGAAATGTGTAGTGGCACTTCAAATATAGGCAAAAATTAGGTCTTTTAGGATGCAGCATAATCAGTTGTTTACAATTTCTGACATCAGCAGCACGTCTATGGAGCCTAAAAATACAGTCTAGCTAGGCAGTTTTGAGAAGAGCCACGGTGTGCCAGCTTTAGCGCTCTGGAATAATCCTGTCCCTGCTCAATACATTTAATAAAGTGAAAGTGTCTCCCTAATACAGAGTTTCTTAATCCTTCATTTTAATGCACTCTCTCAACATATGCAGTGTGCAGTATAACAGCTGAAGGGGATAAACAATACTTTTCAGAATGCAATAATATTCACCACTCCACTAATCTTTAGATTGAAGCGATTTGATAAAATACATATTTTAAAACCAGCAACTTATCTGGAAATGGAGCACTAGAGGACACAAGGGCCAGGTGATAATGCAAAGGTGAGTGGAATCATTTTGATGCTTTATTACCCATAACTATAATGATCCAGCCCAACATTAAAGACGGAAGTGATTTGGAAACATTTGATTATTCAATAATTTAAAAATCCATACTGATTTGAATATTGGGGGCATCCTCAATGTTAATGTTTCTGTCCTGTAATCAAACACAAACAGCTCTGAGCAGATTGGAACAGATTTAGGCTGTCAGTAGCAACAAATTAAGAATTTGTTCTCTCTGATTTTAGTAAATCGTGGCCATCTTTTTACTAATCCGTTCACTCGTTTTAGTTAAATCATCGCCACAAATTAACTTGTTTCGCCAAGTGTATAGTGTAAATGCAGATATCAGATATGGGTCACTTTTAAAAGAAGATGAGATATAGCCAACAAATCAGAATTGGGCATCTAGACCTGCAGTGTAAAAGCGGCCATAGACTTACCCATGCTCTTCTTCAACCTGAATCCCCACTGACTGGAACTTGGATTGGTCCTCTAGTTCCTGGTCTTCAGGCCCATCCACCTGTTCAAATGTATTATAGTAAACCAGCCACCTCCACACTCATTTGAAGAATCATCTACTAAAATGGTGTTCTAATAGCCAACAGGACTAATCAAACTATGGAAACAATGATGAAAATGTTCTCCCTCACCTGGATGCCAATGGAAAGGCACCTGCTCTTCCTGAGCACATCCCTGCGGATGTCTTCCAGGGCTGGTGTGGGTATGGGCACAGGAACAGGCATGGGCAGCGGAGAGGATGGGGTGGTGCTGATGGTGATGGTGCTGTTGCTGACGTGCTGACTGACAGGGCCGTGGATCTGAGCGTTGGCCGCCTCGATGGCTGCCGTCAGCGCTTTCATGCTGTCAATGCTCTCGGTGGAATTGCTCAGGCCGGAGTGGAGGACGGGCTCACCCCGTGTACCGGGACCATCCATGTAAGCGTCCTGCGCAGACTCCGTGCTGCTCTGGGCCGTGATGGAGATGAAGGGCTTGGTGGAGGTGCGAGGGGGTACCGGTGGAGGAGTCTTCTTGTAGGTGGTGATACATGATGATACTGTAGACAGAAAATTACACATTCATTTTGCAGATACTTTATAACTTAAAACGGATGCAATACAAACTTTAAAAAAGGATGTAAATGGTTGAGTAAAGGATGGAAACAGCTATAAGGCATTTTGAAGCCCTTTGCAAGAAAAAAAACAGGGTTTTATATTAAGAGTCAGGAGACATACTACCAATTCGCCATGGCTGTCTTCAAAAATATTCACTACTGTCCAAAAGTTTGTTTAATGTAAGAAGTCAATTTACCAAGGCTGCATTTATTTGATCATGAGTTCAGTAAAACATTTATGCGAAATATTACAATTTATAAAATAACGGATTTCTATTTGTATATATTTAAAAGTGTATTCCTGTGATGGCAAAGCTGAAATTTAGCATCATTACTCCAGTCTTCAGTGTCACATGATCCTTGAGAAATCATTCTAAAATGCTGATGCTCATTTATTATTATTAATGTTGAAAACAGTTGTGGTGTTTAATATTTCTGTAGAAACAATGATACTTTTATAGGATTCTTTGATGAATAGAAAGTAAAAAAAAAACATGCATTTTTAAAATATAGCCTAATGTTAACAATGTAAATTTTTTACTGTCGCTTCTAATCAATTTAATGCATTGCTAATGAATAAAATAATGGATTTCTTTAAAAAAACAAAAATCTGACCAGAGACTTTTGAACTGTATTGTAAGTGTGTGCATGAGTAATTCAAAGTAGGTACAGCAAGACAATCTTGCGTCTAAACCAGAGAATCCTGATTGCTAATGTGACGAAAGCAAATCTTCGGACAAATGTAAAACCAGTGTCGTGGATCTCCGTGTAAATATCTTACATATTGTGAATGCATATCTTGCAGTAACTTGCTGTTACTTGAATGAAAAGTCAAAGCCGCCCACTGTTATGCTGGTGGTGTTTAAGTTTTCTCCAACACACACAGCTAAGCACATTAAAGAGGCCAGGAATGTTTTGCTGGAGTCATGGGGAATAAGAGATAAGACTCAGAACAGACCACGCTTCCAACATGACTCTGTGAGCTAATCTTTTGCCTTTGCCAGAACCTTGAATCTGGCAGTAAAAAAGTGCTTTCACAAACCATGGATTTGCATAAGATTTGTCTCGTAAACCATTTCAGGTCAAGCTCAGCTGCTACATAGATACGGGTCTGCGATCCAGCAACAGATTCAAATTCTGGATGTTTTCAGTGTATAGCAGTGTGAGCTAATTGATCATCGCTGAGTTCTGAGATAGACCTCGGTCATGTGCATTTTACTGGTAGACATGCAATATTCTGACAATAGTCTCACAGATAAATACAAATACAGAGATGACTTATGACAGTATAGGTATAAAACAGTTATAATGATTAAATAAATAATCTCAATATAAGATAATCATATCCTTAAAACAAATGATATATAACATATGAAATGCAATTTAAAATAATACGTTTATACAATATTAGTTAATTATTAACATATTGGTGCAAAATATGCACGTTTATTATCTTTTCACAAGATTATATGACCAGCAGGGGCCATCATGGTAAAACACTCATTGCATTCATTTTAATTGTATTTATAATCCTTAAAAAGCTTCTGATAGAGAGTATGATTAAATATTCACTTATTAACATACTTATGGAAGAATCCTATTATATCAGTGTGCCATCTGTTGACATTGAAAGTGTTATCTTGAAGTGCTAGTGCTTGACACAGTGCTGGTGGAGCACGGACTCATTTCCTCCAGCACTTCACTTCTAAGAGAGAAACACCCCACACAACCCAGGCTAAACATGACATCCCGAAACCATGGCTGCATGAAGCTGCAGATAGAGGTGTGCATTGTGAGATAAACAGCGAAAGAATCTTTGTGAGCAAGGCATATATTTTTCTTATTTTGTTTCCTTCAAAATAACCACAAGGGGGCAGGCTAGAGTGAGACAGAGACCAGCTGTTAATGTCCTGTCTGATTTCATTTCCTTTCTTCTTCTCTTTGGTTTTTCTCTTCCCATACATTCAGTGACTTCTCTTTTTTTTTTTGTCAAAAAACATAGCATTGATTTGTCATATTCTGCCATTATATACCATCAGTTTGTTTTGAGAGGGACTGTTTTTCCTCTCTTCTTCTGTTTTTATGTCCTAAATATAAAACGTACATGTACAATGATTAATAATTTATAATAAATAAATTATATAATAATATTAATTTAGATAAATAATAATAATAATTTAAATGAAATTGGAGCACCTCTGACTTATTTATGTTGTTTATGTTTGGGGTCAAAGGAGCCACAGAGAAAAAAGAAAATAAAAAAAAGCAAGATTCTTAGCATGTTCTTTCTTATTAATAAAGTACTTTACAACTGCCCGTGCAGACCAAAGTGCTGTACAATCAACATACAAATACATAAAATCCCATACAACATAAAACAAGATAACCCAAAAAGGGTATCAACTAAAACACACGCAGCCACAAGCCCAACTCCTTAAAAGCTAAAGCTTCATTCATGTTCATGCATTTATTCATGTTTTGTCTCAGACCCCAAAGATAAGTCAAATTTTTCATAGACTTGCTATCATGCTATTGTTTATAGTTAATTCTCATTAAAGAGAGAAAGGAATGAAGTATCAACGTGATGACAATCTCAATGTTAAATATTTTTCAAGCTATTAAATGGGGTCTTAGAGATGTGAGACATGAGGGTTAAAAAACAGTCAAGACAACATTAAAGCATCATATTTTCTACGTTATTCATGTTTATGATATCAGTCATGCTAAATAACACAGGCTATGAAACCAGCCCTTAACACTCACATTTATAGGCATTCAGACAAATATGAAGCTCATTTTCACCGCATATGAAAAATATATTTAACATACCCATGGGTTTCACAAACAAGGCCCTGACTAAAATGCATGTTTGAGGTGTTTTAACTGAAAGTAACTTGCACTTATATATCTCAAAATGTGTCAGTGCCTTTGTTTTGTCTAAAGATTCACAACAGTAATGATTTTTTTTATGTGGCAGAAATGGACTTTCATAAATTCCCCTCTTGAATTACCTTTAAAATCGAAAGATAAAACGGCGTTGTTCAAAGGAACAATCTATCACATTTTCTCTGCCAAGGTGCCCATTCTTGTTTGCTTCTTTAACAACCAGTTACTCACATGTGTTTGAATAACAGAATTCACCTCCGCAAACAACAGTATCAAAGAGTGCATGTACAGTACACACAATTAATTCAACCGACTTCATCTCGGTCTCATGCCACACACACACACACACACACACACACGCTCTCCCTCCATCCATCCATGCAGAGGTTCACACACAACTCTGCAGCCAAAACAAATGGTTCATTTCAATTCAAGAAGTCAAGCTAGTAAGACCAGACCAGGACAAACTTCTGCTCTCGAGCTGCAGTGTGTGTTGCTGAGATAACAGCCTGCAGATCAGATGCTGCTCCAGCTCTAGAGATTTCTGTCACCCTCTCCTCTAATTTCACCCCCTCCCTCTCTAATCAACTCTCTTCTGATGGTCCACCTGGGTTTGTAGTGATACAGGGGATCAGTAAAGCTGCACTGTTGTAAACCGTGATTGTTTTTGTGTAATTACCAGCGAGACTGCTGCTGATTGTGTCATTATCTTTGGCGTTTGTTGTTATACCAAAAACAGATGTTCACAGGAGTGTTTGACAATTAATATCAAAAGCATCCAAATTACTACAATAACTGGGAAAGACAGACTGTTGACACACTGTTAGAACGATCATAGGGTTCCTCACATAGGGTCATAGTTCTCCATAATACCTGGAGAAAGCAGAAAACATCTCAAAGGCAGAAAAAGGGAGAAGCTGTTCTCTACAGAACAAAGGGGTGGAGCTTATGTCTAGCTCCTCCTTTCTAGATGTCTAGCGAGGAGGAGCGAATGTAATTTGGAAATAAGAAAAAAATAAGAAAAACTAAACATGTTTAAAATAACATTTTATTATGAGATTGCAGGGACATACAATATGTCAGATTTGAATCCAGCCTGAGCCATCAAGTGCCGCCTTAAGGAAGACACAGGAAACCTGCTCCAAAGTCCTAGATTTCCCGTACTGATTCCTCATCTAGACTAATGGAAAGTGTCAGCTAAATGACTAAAATGTAAATTTGAAAGAGAAGAGATGGGCTGAGCTAGCACTCCTGCTGATGCGCAGTGTAAACACACCCACACATACAGGCACTGCTCAAGTCACTGTGTCTCCTCTGGCCCGCCAGCCTGAGCGCTTACAGACTTCATTCCTTACAAGGTTATGTATCACAGACATCATATAGAGCCTGTTAGGAAAACCTTCAAAATGTGAGAGCCAATCAGCTCTGGAATTACTGTAACTGTTCTAAAGGAAGAGGAACAGATGCTTCTGATAAAACACTATGTTGGAACACACAAATATCTAATAATTAACAGTAATAAAACCCTAATGATACCAACAGCTTATTATGTTTGAACATATTTTAAAAGTTTTACTTAATTACTGCTGTAAGTTGGAGTAAATACACACTTGCAGATAAATGTGTAATGTTTTTAGCTTCCCGATTAAGTATATAATGACATATTTACTTACTAAATAGGAGCGATACATCATGTTAACATTATGCTAGCAAATTTCAGCCTCAGTAGGATTACTGTTATTGCTACTCTCATTAAAATATCACACATAGTTCTCTTATGTGGAGATTTGGTTGTGTAAACTAGTGCATATCACTGTGTGCGAAAGGTGATAAAATGTGTGTTAAAGCGTTTAAACCTTGACCTCCTGTCACTGACAGCATTTGTATTGTGTCTGCCGCTCTCTGACCCTGAGCTCAGAAGACAAGGTGAACGATACGGCAGCAGAAAAATCTATTCGAGCCCGCCGACACGTCTCTCCTACAATGACAGGACGCTCTCTGCACGTTCATGTTCTTAAACACCCTGACAGGCTTGTTTCAGATGACAAACTGACAGAATTAACCCACCTCCATTTCCTCAGGCAAATGGTCTTTCAGCCATACAGAAACATCATAATGAATTATACTCTACATCCATAATCGCAAGTATCCGTATGCATATTGAGTACCCTTAACATCCCCTAATGTTGGTTCTTTTTCAAGGACAGAGTCGTATATGCTTGGCTGATCAGCATAATCCTGACTGATATTTAAGACCACAAAAAGAAGCAATCCGGCCTGGACAGGAATCTCTGGGTTTCATTCCGATATCTAAAGCTGCCAAAGTGTTTAATGCTGTCTAATTCTTCCCAGATGAGACCTGAGAGGAAAAAAAGAGAGCTCAAGAGGGAAAAGAGAGCGCTTGCTGTCATTTTGCCCCATGAGAGGCAATTAACACAAGCCGTCTGGCTAAAAAAGTACACAGGCAGCCATATGAGAAGAAAGGTCAAGTACCAGCCAAACTATGGGTCCCAGGGTGAAACTTTGTCCGATAACCACTCTCACACAATTCTGGAGGATTTTTTTTGCCTTGTGTATAGCATAGTAAAATGACATACATAGAGTAACAGTGACAGAGTTTTTATGTAATGACTGCAGCAACTATCTCCAGCTGGACACAAGAGAGTTTTAGGGTTAAGACGATGATCTGCAGATTATCACAGTCTGGGGGTAAAAGGTTGAACACAATGCATAAATCTTTTAAGTGAGTTGACTTCTATTGCACAAAGCCATTATACACTGATTAAAATCCTATGATAAACACTGTGTGCAGACTAAACCAAAAGCTGCAGAATATACGCACAATGAATAACGGAGATGTATGTTGTTAGGCATGTTGGTCACTGATGTCACACCATACTCAATTTTGGTCAAAGCTATATTGCATGGCCTTCAAAGACTTGGAATATAGTGCATATATAACATTCATTGAATTTGATGTGCTTTTTTGTATATAATATAAGTGTCAGTGCATATGAAAAGGAACTCACATATTTTAATCACACCCGTGTGATTGCACGCCACAAAGGGTTAGATATCAAATGTAAAAATACATATAGCCTATATTGTTTTGTATTTTGGAAGCTGCATTTAAAAACCATTCGTCTCAAAAATCTGAGGGGGCACATGCATGCCTCTGTTTAAATGGATATGACGCTCCTGTTTATGGGACAGGTAATGTCAAATTTTATTGCTGATTTATAATAATAATATTAATTCATTACATCTATATAGCGCTTTTCTCGGGACTCAAAGTGCTTTTATATAGAAGAGGGAATCTCCTCAACCACCACCAATGTGCAGCATCCACCTGGATGATGTTGCGCAAGAACGTCCACCACACACCAGCTTACTGGTGGAAAGGAGACAATGATGCAGCCAATGAGTATAGGGATGATTAGGAGGCCATGATGGACAGCCCTGCTTAGCTTCAGTGGCCAACCAGTCGTGGGCTACAGGGTGATATGGCTGCTGGCTGATATGCTGTTGGCTATAAGAAATATGTTATTTAATTGTCCGTGTGGAAAGCAGTTAAGATTTCAGGATTCACCCATTCAAGTAGATAGGACTTGGATGCCGGAAATAGTAAAACGTACAACAAACAAAGATACTTAAAGGTATAGCGGAGGATCTTTCCGAATTTTAGAGAAGACCTGCCCTCTCCAATTTTTTTAAAAATGCACATGCGCAACACTCTATTTTTTGGAGAGGGAATGCCTATTAGCATCGCTTGTCATAGCTTAACTGTAACTCATCACACATAATACACCTGAAAGTGCGCATGCGCAGAAAGCAAAAACTACATAGGGACGAGCACGTACGACGGCCTTACGTAAACATATCACCAGAATGATTGACACTTAGATGGACCAATAGTATAGGCTACCCACCCGGAAAAAGAAAATCCTCCGCTATACCTTTAAAGGTGCAATAGGTAATCTGTGAAATGCTAACTTAAGCCTGCTAGCACTGAAAACATATGATCCCACCCTCCCTACAAATCACCGTAGGGTGATACACCGTAGAATGCTTTTTTCCCCTTAGTTGGTCAGAACAAAAGTGGATGTTACTTACTTGTTCAGAAGACATTTTCCAGTGAAAATTCTTATGTTGGTCATAATTTCAAAAAGTAGAAGCTGTGATTCTGAATGTCAGTATCCACGCCAGCGCGGTGATTGACAGCACATTCTCCTCAAAACATTGGATTCATCTGCGCTGTGCCGTGCCGAGGCACAACCCACGTAAAGTTGATAATTCCGTGAATAACTGCAATTGCAGATTTCGAACAGAGATGGCGACAAAGAGGAAAATCTACGGACTGCAGCTTTAAATAAAAATTCATGTTTTTGGTTTACCCACTATTAATGTTGTATTAACTTGTATAAATGTATAAACCTGAAAATAAACACCTTCAATTCAGTAAACATAAATTTGTACAGCACTCTTCACAATAAAGAGTTAAAAAGCAGTTTTACTCAAAATATGTGATTACAGTTGCTAACTAGACATAATCTGGTAAGCAAGGCTACTGCTAAACAAGAAACCGCATGATTGAGCATGTCAAATTAAAATAAACTCAGGTGAAGCCTGATTAGACACTGTCCAAAAATGACCTTCACCGTGAATATGTATGAATATGCAAAGGTATTTGTATTCTAAATCCTCACTCAATCACTTTGTAAGCAATAAAATAAAGTATCTCCTAAGTAATGACAAAAGAATAGAGAAAAGAAAGGAGAATAATTTCCTCAACCAAGGCAGATAACAAGAAGCTGACAAAGAAGCGACTCTCCAGTCTGAAAATGTGGAATAATGTGGCAGAGCGTCATCACAGCTTCCACTGATAAATGCTCGCTTCCCCCTGCTGCACTTGTGAAAGTGTTTAAGTGTGTGTGTGTGTGTGTGTGTGTGTGTATGAGTCAGGCATCAACTAAGAGTGACTGTGACAGGCCTTCTTCTCCAGCAGCAGTATTATCCCATCCATATCTCAGCCTCGAGCTCAGCCTGCACCAGTATTACATGCACGTCATGTACAATCACACTTCACCCCTCACACATACACACACAACCCCACACACACTTTGCTGGATTCCATGCTCAACACTAACAGAGAATGGGGAGTTTAGGAATAACAGGCATACTGTATCATCAGCAATGCTTCCTTTGATTTTTGTTCTTGCAGAGAAAAATTGGGCAGAAACGCTTTGGCACCTGAACAAAAACAGCCCATCTACCTGAATACTGCAGTGTCTACTGTGTCTTTACAAAGAAATTCATTAAACAAAATGCCCAATTCAGAACTTCACTTCTTCATTTTATTAGCTATGTAATATGGAAAAGATAAACTATTTATCACATTTTGGCAAAAACATGAATGTAAATATAGGCTAAAACAATATAATCAGGTTAACTGTATCATAATAATAATTCTAAACACAGTATTGCCCCAAACAGGGTCATCTTAAACATGTTTTATCAAAATTGAAATGTCGACCCAGGAAGAACAATAGGACTGTGCAAGCTTTGGGGGTATTGATTGGACTTCGAGTTACTCCATCTATGTTTTAATTGTTCTGAATACGATCTGGATGTAGTCTTTGACAAAAACGCTTTTTTCTCAAAATGTAAACTTACTTACATCAACAAGTGTTGATCAAAAAAGAATGCATTTATCTAGAATAAACAGGTTTTTGTAGTTTAAAAAGGTCTGTTCTTTCTTATGATAGATTGCATATTTAGATTTTCAAACAACAAAATATTCTGGGGGCCATGAAAATGTTGTGAAATGATCAAAAATGCTGGCAGGGAATAAATATTAAATTATTAAATAATAATAATAATAATGATAATAATAAAAATAAAATAATAATACATGGCCTGTGTTTTCACAAAAAAATTGGGTAAAATAATAAGAAAAAGTCACAGTGGAATATAGTCAAAAGTTACAATTATGAAAAATAAAATTTCAATTGTAAGACACATTTTGAGATTAAACTGAAATATAAATTCACAAATAGGAGATAATAAGTCAAAATTTAAGGTTGTAATTGTGAAATGTAAAGTCAAATTTAATAGAAATTAATAATTTATCTTAAATTAATAAATAAATATTAATAAATAACTTTTGCAAACACTTGTTTGGTGCTGCTATGAACTGAACTGTTCCAGTATTCAGAACTTATCTTGTGAAATGCCATGCTGTATATTTCCACAGCAAAATTTTCTCCACAGCTTCAGTTCCATACTAAAAATCAATGAACTTGTGGATGGACTACAGATGAAACACTGCCCATACATTTAGCTCTGATTTAAAGCCCCCTTTAGTCAATAATTGTATCCCTTAAAACGTGAGAAATTATTTAAACGTTTTTTTCCGTATTTTTTTAAAAAAAACTTCATGCCTTAAAATAGCTTGAATGTAACTACACCCTTGCTTTATTTAGTATACGTGGGTCCATAAATAAGCAAATTAGCCCCGCCTCCCCTCACACAAGCTCAGAGATCCACTCGGTCGGTCAACTTTACTATAGTAATGGTACACTCTTACAATGGTATCGCTCTTTACAATGGTAAAATTTAGTTTAGCCTTTTGCTTGACTACGTTATCAAACATAATGTGTTGCTAATCCATCTAAGAGTCAGACAGCTGCCTTCTAAAAATCTTTGAACAACTTAGAACATCAGTGGAGAGATGCATTTAGCATTCATCATAACATTGTAATATACAACATTCATTAATATGTATGTAATATACAATTCACCCGCTATATTGTTAAATGTACCCGATTTTTCATATCAACAGAAAAATATACTGGGATAACCTGGCTCCGCCTGAGACTCCCCTGCTTCGCAACAGTTAATGATATGCAAAAGCCCACCGCCACGTAGACGTGATTGGTACACAAAGTAGTTTCTGCGATTTCTGCGAAACACTAGCGATTTCTAACCGCGTTTTTGAGACTGTCTTTAGAACACTGCAGTTTTTAAGAGAAAATACTCTGTAATGGGGTTGACTTGAATTTGCACATGGTTTGTCTTAATATTAAAAACACCTAACAGACATATAAAAAAACATTAAAAACGGGATTTTCACCTTTAAGACATATTTGAATTGACCTGCGAGGCTGCACACTCGTGTAGCTTAAAGGGAGCATTGATCATCAGTCCCAGCTGTGGTATTTTCCTGGCGTACACAGACTAAGGACAGCTCTAAAATAGCCTCCATCCTTCCAGTCTAAATGATAGCTGATGCCAGGCCAGGAACACAGTTTAGAGACAGTGGGAGGATTTTGCAGTTGCTGCCTGAGGGACGTCACAGCTAAAGCGTCATTGGAGTGCTCTGTGCAGTCAGCCTTGCAAAACGGCCGACGTTGTGCAAACAAATGCTTGAAGTTGCAACAGCCCACCTGTCAGCATCTAACCCCTGGCTGCTTCTCTAAACTTCCTACCGTTTACTTGAACATCTCTCTCGCTCAATCTCTGCCTGTTGAGGGTCGGAATCCTCTGCTCGTGGTGTACTGCTCAGGCTTGCCTTAAGATTTGTGAATGCTGAAAAGAAGCAAACACTTTTGTCTAAACACACACACGTTCCACGGTTTATTGTTTTAACCTTACTGATACAAAGCAAAGAGTTTATATCATCTAACTGAATCTGTGTCCCGACAGAGGAATTAAAGGCTGCCCATTCATGCACGAGAATGTAATGCCTTTTTATTAAAGTAATGCTGGGAAATGGATGACATTAATAGAAGAAATTGCCCATCACGTTCATTCATGACTCGTTTAACGTGTGAGCGTGTTCCTGAGAACAAGACAAATTATGTTTTCAGACTCATTGTCTGCTCCCTGTGGTGAGGATGAAGTATTGCACGCTAATGGTTTGTCAATTATACTAAGAGAAAACACAGAGCAAAACCAAGCCATTAGTAATTTATCAAAAGCTGCATGTCATTATGATAAAATAAACACAAATAACAGCTTCAGTGGAACATTTTGAACATAAATAAAACCCTAAACTTTGCTACACTCCACTTCAAAGACTATGCACACTACCCCAAAGGCAGTGTTGCAGTGTGTGATAAGGGCCTGCTGGGTACCAGGCAGATGGTGCCGCTCTGTTCGTCTGAACACACAGTGGTGTTCTGAAGGGGATGAAAGGAAGGTAGGTGCCCTCTCAATGTCAACCCTGACAGCTCCCTCAATTAGCTATCTCATAATTCGTCTGGCCGGGTCTCTGTGGCGAGGACATCTGGAAGGGCCCGCACTGGACAGGGATGACTGGACACAGTGCTGTATCTACTGTCCAGAGGTACAGGATCATTCACTAAACCTTCTTGTCTTTCCAAACCTGCATGAATTTCTATTGTTGAACAAAGAAGAATATATTTTTAAAAAAACGTCTGTGTTTCTATTTGGTTTTGGACCCCATTGGCTTTCATTACATGGACAAAAACCGTCGAAACATTCTTCAAAATACCTTCCAAAAAATAGACAGTTTTGGAATGACGTTTTGCTCACCGTAATGATGACATACATTTAGTTTTGGAGAACTACCCCGTTAACTAATGATGTGATGATGTGTTTCCACAGTTATAAATAGACAGAAATAGACAGCTGTCTCATTTACACGCAGACGCAGAACGCACATGATAGTTGACCGTTGGCTGCAGTTCTCTCTGTTCTCTGTGTTCAAGTGCAGCTTTTTTGCCGCGACGCGAGGCGACAACAGTCGGCATTCATCAGTGCGAGTTCTTTGCGGTTTGGTGCGTCCCTACCCTAACAAACACCACTCAAATGCACAGCAATTTTCACTCTTAAATCAATGTCAGGCACAGATACAAGGTCAGGTCACGTCTGTCACATCTCTTGCCAGAGTCACCCAGCCAAGGCGTCACATCGGGCTCCTGCTCCCTTCTGAGCTTTGTCAGTATGCGAAGTTTAAACAAATGGCAGCTATCAATTGCACAGCCCTGACTGGCTGAATTGCCTCTGGCTGGCAGGTGCATCCCATGTAGAGCAACACACTATCTCTAACGATAGACATCACGCATCTTTCAGCAGCTGGCTTAAGAGTGACACAAGCGGATTGTTATATCATGCCACCACAATATATAAAACCAGGCATTTGTCATGGTTTGCTTACCTTGCTTTAAATTAGGGATGCCAAAAGTAATGGTAATCATTCATATTTTATACATTGTTTATATGCTAACAACAGACCCATCAACTCTATCAGCGTTGTCTGTATTCTGACGGTCTATATTCCCCGGTGTTTTGTTCCAATGTCAGTAACTGAATCTGTGACTCAAAGATGCTGTTCAAAGCCCTAAATATCCACTCGATTAAACCGGCCAACAGGTGATGTGAGCAGTAACATGAGACCCTAAAGGTTATTCCATTAGATTTCAAGGAACTTTTCACATTTCCTTACTTTCCTCCTCCTCAGCCAGCTGTCTTCTCTCCATAGATGCACTGAGGCTGGTGGCCATATGTTGACTCTCTGACTAGCCCCAGGCATTTGGAGAACACAAGTGGAAAAAACAGCACTCAAATCTGCATTACTAGTGCTAAGAGAGATTGCAGCACTGTCGAAACCACATCATATAAATTGAATGCAACTTCCAGTGAGGGATTACGACATCAAACAGTTCTCCGAACTTCCTGATTTATTCAAATTCAGCATGTCAAAGTTTGCAGCATTAAGGATAATGTCTCATTTAATGTTTTTACTGACACGTATTACATACTTGGGCTTTTCCAAACAAATTGCCAGAGTGAAAATTCCCCCAGAGACACTGTCAAACTTAAACCCAGTTCATACTGACAGGAACCTGCATTGACATAGCAACCGGAAGTTATTCATTTTCAGTATGAATCTGTAATTTTCTGCAACTAGTGTCCAGTGACTCAGTGGAGCTTTAGTTTTTTGTGAGATAATAGTACTAATTATGGGGGACATTGTGTCAAAAAGTGATTGATTGATTTATTGTTTTATGACAGGATGTGGAGATGGGAGGGGTTTTATGACCACCATGTGGTATGTGAACTTTTGGCCCCGACCATGTGTTTCCGTGTGTGTTTATGACGTGCAATTTGCTTGGTGTGACTGAGAGGAATGTTTTTAGGTGGATGTTTTGAATGGGGGTGTCTTTTATTACAGCAGGATAATGTTCACAGAATGATGAAATGAAGAAATCTGACACTGATATGATTTTCATATGCATCGGCATTGTCCATAATGTCTGTGGAGAGAATGAAAAAAAGTGTATAAAGAAATAGCATCGATGACAAATAAAAATAAGCTGTTAATTTATTAAACATTTAACTAACAAGTTAGTTTTAAGATTGAAACAAGTGTTGAACTCAGCATGTTGAAATGAGACTCTGTTTGACTAAGTCTTTTCCTCTATGAGTTTAAGAAAATACAAAGCAATGTGCTTAGAAGTATATAAAATAAATGAAATAAGCTGTTAGTTAATTTTATAAACACATTTAAAAGGAAGTTTTAAACACGTGATGAACATAATGACCCATCTGTCACGGTAGACGTATTCACTGGTTCCTTCTTGTCTTGTGTTTATGTTGTTGTATGAGTGCACGTGTGCTAGAGGCGTGTGTAAGAGGCGTGTCTGTGTGTCATTACCTGATCCGCTCCAGCTGCCCATCGTCAATTCACCAGCTGCAGTCGATCTCACCCCACTACTTATTCTCACCACTGTTCTCTCATCTTTGTCAGATTGTTGTTTGATGTTTCCCTGTCTGGTCTTCTGGTTCGTGTTCCTGCCTGGTGTTCCTGTTCTTCGTCTTCCTCGTGGATTTGTCGTCTCACCGTTTGTCTGCACGTCACTGGATTTGGCCATCGAAGTCCCTGCGTCACCACTTCACCACCCGACTTACTGTTCTGGACTTTGTTACTTCCTAATAAATATCGTTTACTCGCGTTTGCTTCCTGTCGTCAGTTACTATGACACCATCTTTATGCGTCTACTTTCTGAACAGAGAAAATATCTTTTCTAATAGTCTAATAATCTAATAGTCTTTTCCTCTGAGTTTTAAATAAAAATACAAAACATTGTACTTAAATAAAGTATATAAATAAAACGAAATACAATCCATTTACAATAGTGAATAATAGTTGATATTATTTGAAATAAGGTGTTAAATTACCATGTATACACATTGTAATCTAATACATCAGGGTTATCGGGTCACACTGCGATATACTGACTTACATAGATAAATAAAACATAAATTAGCGAATAATAGTTCATATTATTTTAAATAAGCTCTTAAATTATTAAGTAAAAGTATTTTAATCTAATACACCACAGAATACTGCCTTATACAGATAAATAAGCATATAAAACAGTGTTTATATAAAATAAGATGACATTGCACATGTATTTTAAATTAGTTTTAAACATAATAAGCGGACTTACCATCAGTGCAATTAGGAGGTCTTTTTGGTTCTGTTTAAAATCACAGATCTTGAATTTCTGAGCAGAAGAGATGTGTGCTCTCCGTTTGCTAAACTGAAAATGAAGAGCGTCTCCATCATGGCAGGAGCAGCGGCCCTCCCCTTCCTCTCTGTGTAGCTGCTATGTGTTAGCATTTGGAGTTTGTTTCATGAAACATCAAGCAATTAAAAGATAGGCCGGTCTCCTGGTGTTTTACAATCAAAGACCACAAATGTCTCCTATCATAAATCTCCTATCTGAAGCCTTTCAGGTCTGTGGAGGTGTGTATTTGGTTTCTAGGGTGTTGCTAGTATCATATAGTTTTTTTTTTTTCATTTATTTTATTTTATCCACTGATTAAAAGCATTAGACAATTGTCTCCTAACACTGGGGAACTGGTGCCATGCATTCTAGTAGCAAGTTGAGATCATTTTGACTCTTCACACGGCCCATGCTGTAAGATCAATATTATTAGATGTTTGTATGTGTCTTCAGGAAAAGTCAAAACAAAATGACCACAAAGTTACAATTTATATGCCCTACTCTTATCCATTGATTGTTATGATAAGCTAAATAGTCCTTCCCTGGGAGCTGTACCCATCCTGTTTTTCTTGGAGAAAGTGTGAAAGAAATAGGCACCCCGATAATGACACCTCAATTCTGACACCTTTTGAAGAGCAGATTTATTTTTTTCTAACATGTAAACTTAGAATACAGTATTAGAACACCATTTTAATTTATAAATTTGCACATAAATGACAGCTTAATGATTTTTTTTTATATATATATATTTGTGCATTTATTTAAAGAAAGCATGTAGGCCTACCATTTTGACACGTGTTACTTTACTTCTTTGGCCATATTAAAGGTTTTTAAGAAATATTATTTTAAAAATTCTCAGCACATGTAGTATACAGAAATGATTAAGGAGAATTATGTTTTATTTATTTTAATCAGGTTTGTTAAAAGTATGCTTGAATGATGTTAGTTCATTCGCGCTACCATGTATTTGCTATAACAATGAAAATATTTGAAAAATTTAAAATCAAGTAATGATGTGACATTTTATTTAACATGACAGTACCATCAATGACACATCAGGAGATCATTAATCTTCAACCATAATTAAGTAGATGAGACTAAATCGTTACATTTGGCATACAATCTAAATGAATAGGTTTGAATAACGTTTCTATAAATCTATGAGGTCGTCGGTGTCGCTGGTACTCATAAGAAAGTAAAACCAGTGACAATTTTCATGAATATTGTAATGAATATATCATATAATAATTTTCATACATATTTTTTAAATATCATTTATATTTGATAGTTATGTATACATTATTGTATTTTAAATGGGGATAAAGTTGTCATTGACATTAAATTAAAGCATTTTCCCTCTGTAAAATTCTATATAATTAATTAAAAATCAAATATTGTCACATTGATGGCTCAAGAAGTCGTAATTGTTCAAATATCATATTGTTTTATTTTAAAATGTAAATAAACTGTAACCCTAAAGTGTTTTTTTTTGTAAGGTTAGTTCCAGAAAATGGACATTTCCATAGAATGATCCAGAAATGATTTTGAATCGTCTGAAGCGCTTTCAATTTCAATAACTGTAAGTTACTGAAAGCAGTTTATTTTTCTGAAAAGATGACACCTTACACCTTGTGAAGATAGCACATTGTTTTATAATTTTAAGAAAGTAAAGCCAGTGACAATTTTCATGAAACATTCATTTTACAAAATGGATGCTTCAAATCCCATCTTGTCAATCGTGGTATACTAACTAAATTAAGTAGTTTAATCCATAAGTATTCTAGGTTATTTTTTAATTATCATTTATATTTGATAGTTATGTACAAATAATTGTATTTTAAATGGGGATAAAGTTGTCATTGACATTAAATTAAAGCATTTTCCCTCTGTAGAATTCTTTTTTATTTTTACCATTACCCAGTTACGTAGAACCTGTTGCCATGAAAAGTTAAGTAAATCCACCATATATTTTTGATTTTCCAAAAATTGATTAAACATTACAAGGTCAAAACATATGCCCTGGGTGAATTGTTCGCAATTGATGCATAACATGCATTTATTTAGAAAGGACAGATAGGATGGAGTGAAACAAAAGTCCATTTCGGACTCCTCCCGGTGTTTATTCGTCAACGTAAGGTGGGTTTGGTCATAAATGGCTCTTTTCTTATACACGGTGCATACTTTTACAGTAAATTGTACACGCGTGACTGTTGCATAAAGATTATGCTTACATTTTATCCATAACCTTTACAAGGACAGGTAATGTTAGCACTCAGATGTGTTTGCATTACAATAATGTGTTACAGGTACTCTGACAAAACGGACAGAATCTGTTTACATGTTGTAAATGTTTACAGTAACTTATGGGAGGATCTGGGGGTGTTTTGTTTATGTCAACTTAAACTGAATTATTGATCTTTCTTTTTTTTTGCATAAAGAACTTCTTCAGCTCTTTGATGTTAAACACCACGGGGTGTGATCATTTGAATTGTAGGTTTATCAAAAGAAAAATTATCTGTATTTTAAATCTGTATTTACACTGTATTTTGGTGTGTCAGACGTATTTTTAGCATTATTCTCTTGCTTCCTTTTGTATTAACTCCATATTTATCACACTGATGATATTTGTAGAAATAAGAAAAGTGTATTTATAAATCAGAAAGTATTGTTAGAACACTGTGTCTGGCCTTGTGTCAGAACACAACGGGTATGAAGATATGTTTGGTTTTAACATTTACTTTAAAGCTAGATTATCCTTTTAAAAAAAGCACAATACAAACACATAGTATTTGCTTTTAGGGGGTATTTAGAAAACTACCTTACATAAGCTGTTTTCAACAATTGACCTGACCATCCTTGTGTGTTTTGGACACACTGTTTGGAGTATTGCGGCGGCTATTTCTTAAAAACATTGTATCAGACATATGTATCAAGTTTTTATCCAGGAAATGAATTGTAATTGAACTTTTGTAGAAATAAGAAAAAGTGCATTTTATAAAGAAAAAGTATTTAAACATGCCGGAAAGATGATGATTTAAAAGAAATAGGATTTGCTTAGTCTTAATCACTCTCATATAGAAGGACTGTCATTTAATTCTCGTTATGCTATATTTGTTCATGTTTTTCATAAATTCCTTTATGAACATGTTTGACCACGCTGTACAAAAACAAAAACAAACAAAATGTAAAAAGTGTAATCGAGTAGTATACAAAATGTCGATTACAAACATTCTAAACTGATCACAAGTGGCTTTTCTGTATTCATTTTTAAATGGCTCATGTGATATTTACTTTTTAGCAAGTTGACCACTAGAATTTACTTTTGTGCAATTGCATCTGTAGTTTTTACCAGAGTGTGAACCTTTAAGGGTCTCAAGCATGTGAGTTTTGGACACCTTTGTGATTCCTGTATAAAGATTATGTTTTAAAATTAGTCCATTACAAGTGTGTGGAACTTTGCATCACTACGGAGTGACAAAATATGCTGGTGTGTAAAAATACACACAAAGATTTAAGCACAACAATTTACACACATACAATAGTTTATAGTAGGATAATATCCAACTGTATATTGCATATTGTGAATACTCCATTATCTGTTTATTTGGGACAGAGAACATCCATAGCTCACACATCTCTTTAATTGTGTGCTGGATGTTTAAGTGCTAGTTAAAAATAAAAAGGTATTAGTTAATAACAGACCAATAAAAACTATAAGTGAACATGAAACCATAACATTATTAAATTAAATATGGTATAATTACAGATTGAAAATGACTTCCATAATATTTTCTTTAAGTAAACCTATGCCTGGATGCCTGAAACTTACTAATCAACATGCATTTCCGGTGGTTGTTAAACGCCTCGGGTGATTAATGAAATGTAGTTTTGTCTGAAGGAAAAAAAAAGGATCGGTCATACATTTTAAAAAAGTCTTCAAAGGGGAGATGATGTGCTTGTCACAATCACATCTAAAGAGTTTTTACTCGTGTGAGGAAACCTCTAGCAATATTACTAATCAAGTAATCACAGAAATAATGGTCATCAGACTGTTTTAAAGAAATTAAAGCACAAATAAATTTCACTCTTTATTTAAAGAAGATAGACTTCTGCTTTTGCAACATACAAATGTATAAATGTCAAAATCATATGAATGTTAAAAAACTTCTGTTCCATACTTTGAAGCATCATGGTTTTAGGTCTGTAAAAATACAGCATAAACATATTCTGTACATATGTTGTGTTTTCACCAATTGACCATCCTTAATCCCACCGTTGTGTGAGGAACTTGAAGTATTGCAGCAGGTATTTCTTAAAAACATTGCAACAGCCATATTTATCATATTTTTCGGTTGCTTCATTTTTGAACCTTTGTATACATAAGAAATACAAATTTTATAAAAGCAAAAGTATTTGATTTTGGTATAGTTTTGTCTTTTAGCTTAATCTTTGGTTTTAAGGGAAATTAAATATTCACAGAGCCCCATTGACCCTGAAGTTATGACTTCTGAAGACCTTAAGACGAATACAATTAAATATTCACTCAAGACAAACTTTACTTATGCTGCTTCATGGACCACAGAGACACATCTCGGCTCTGAAAATGCGCTGCTATTTCCCAAAAGATACAAATAAACCCTTTAGAAACTGATGCTAAAATAGGGGATTTTTGCATATTTTGTGTTTGACAGTAAAATTATAAAACAATGTGCTATCTTCACAAGGTGTAAGGTGTCATCTTTTCAGAAAAATAAACTGCTTTCAGTAACTTACAGTTATTGAAATTGAAAGCGCTTCAGACGATTCAAAATCATTTCTGGATCATTCTATGGAAATTGTCCATTTTCTGGAACTAACCTTACAAAAAAAAAACACTTTAGGGTTACAGTTTATTTACATTTTAAAATAAAACAATATGATATTTGAACAATTACGACTTCTTGAGCCATCAATGTGACAATATTTGATTTTTAATTAATTATATAGAATTTTACAGAGGGAAAATGCTTTAATTTAATGTCAATGACAACTTTATCCCCATTTAAAATACAATAATGTATACATAACTATCAAATATAAATGATATTTAAAAAATATGTATGAAAATTATTATATGATATATTCATTACAATATTCATGAAAATTGTCACTGGTTTTACTTTCTTATGAGTACCAGCGACACCGACGACCTCATAGATTTATAGAAACGTTATTCAAACCTATTCATTTAGATTGTATGCCAAATGTAACGATTTAGTCTCATCTACTTAATTATGGTTGAAGATTAATGATCTCCTGATGTGTCATTGATGGTACTGTCATGTTAAATAAAATGTCACATCATTACTTGATTTTAAATTTTTCAAATATTTTCATTGTTATAGCAAATACATGGTAGCGCGAATGAACTAACATCATTCAAGCATACTTTTAACAAACCTGATTAAAATAAATAAAACATAATTCTCCTTAATCATTTCTGTATACTACATGTGCTGAGAATTTTTAAAATAATATTTCTTAAAAACCTTTAATATGGCCAAAGAAGTAAAGTAACACGTGTCAAAATGGTAGGCCTACATGCTTTCTTTAAATAAATGCACATATATATATATATATAAAAAAAAAAATCATTAAGCTGTCATTTATGTGCAAATTTATAAATTAAAATGGTGTTCTAATACTGTATTCTAAGTTTACATGTTAGAAAAAAATAAATCTGCTCTTCAAAAGGTGTCAGAATTGAGGTGTCATTATCGGGGTGCCTATTTCTTTCACACTTTCTCCAAGAAAAACAGGATGGGTACAGCTCCCAGGGAAGGACTATTTAGCTTATCATAACAATCAATGGATAAGAGTAGGGCATATAAATTGTAACTTTGTGGTCATTTTGTTTTGACTTTTCCTGAAGACACATACAAACATCTAATAATATTGATCTTACAGCATGGGCCGTGTGAAGAGTCAAAATGATCTCAACTTGCTACTAGAATGCATGGCACCAGTTCCCCAGTGTTAGGAGACAATTGTCTAATGCTTTTAATCAGTGGATAAAATAAAATAAATGAAAAAAAAAAAAACTATATGATACTAGCAACACCCTAGAAACCAAATACACACCTCCACAGACCTGAAAGGCTTCAGATAGGAGATTTATGATAGGAGACATTTGTGGTCTTTGATTGTAAAACACCAGGAGACCGGCCTATCTTTTAATTGCTTGATGTTTCATGAAACAAACTCCAAATGCTAACACATAGCAGCTACACAGAGAGGAAGGGGAGGGCCGCTGCTCCTGCCATGATGGAGACAATCTTCATTTTCAGTTTAGCAAACGGAGAGCACACATCTCTTCTGCTCAGAAATTCAAGATCTGTGATTTTAAACAGAACCAAAAAGACCTCCTAATTGCACTGATGGTAAGTCCACTTATTATGTTTAAAACTAATTTAAAATACATATGCAATGTCATCTTATTTTATATAAACACTGTTTTATATGCTTATTTATCTGTATAAGGCAGTATTCTGTGGTCTATTAGATTAAAATACTTTTATTTAATAATTTAACAGCTTATTTAAAATATTATGAACTATTATTCGCTAATTTATGTTTTATTTATCTATGTAAGTCAGTATATCGCAGTGTGACCCGATAACCCTGATGTATTAGATTACAATGTGTATACATGGTAATTTAACACCTTATTTCAAATAATATCAACTATTATTCACTATTGTAAATGGATTGTATTTCGTTTTATTTATATACTTTATTTAAGTACAATGTTTTGTATTTTTATTTAAAACTCACAGAGGAAAAGACTATTAGATTATTAGACTATTAGAAAAGATATTTTCTCTGTTCAGAAAGTAGACGCATAAAGATGGGTCATTATGTTCATCACATGTTTAAAACTTCCTTTTAAATGTGTTTATAAAATTAACTAACAGCTTATTTCATTTATTTTATATACTTCTAAGCACATTGCTTTGTATTTTCTTAAACTCATAGAGGAAAAGACTTAGTCAAACAGAGTCTCATTTCAACATGCTGAGTTCAACACTTGTTTCAATCTTAAAACTAACTTGTTAGTTAAATGTTTAATAAATTAACAGCTTATTTTTATTTGTCATCGATGCTATTTCTTTATACACTTTTTTTCATTCTCTCCACAGACATTATGGACAATGCCGATGCATATGAAAATCATATCAGTGTCAGATTTCTTTATTTCATCATTCTGTGAACATTATCCTGCTGTAATAAAAGACACCCCCATTCAAAACATCCACCTGAAAAACATTCCTCTCAGTCACACCAAGCAAATTGCACGTCATAAACACACACACACAAACACACAGCCATAACACATGGTCAGGGCCAAAAGTTCACATACCACATGGTGATCATAAAACCCCTCCCATTTCCACATCCTGTCATAAAACACTTTTTGACACAATGTCCCCCATAATTACTACTGATAATGAAGTCGATTTTCTTCGGTTGTCAAATGATAAAGCATGTCGTATATGATTATTTCTATTCACATAATATTCATTGATATAATAAAAAAAGTGTGGAAAACAGTGCCAAAAATTGTCTGCATTCTGAGTGAGTTTGATTCATGCATTGATAATCATTCATCTTGTTCATGATATGATGTATTATACAGTTCAGCTATATCCAAATGGTTCCCCCAGCAGAAATAAAACTTATTCCTTGTCAGAATAGACTAGCATCTTATTTTTACTGGCAATACATTTGCAGTTGCACAGCACACCAATAACGTTAGGGCATCCAACGGCAGAAACACGTTCTAGCGACCAACAGCATGACTGAATGTGAAAATATGGTTTTAAAACTAGGGCGAAATAGTATTAAGAACAGACAGGCTTCACCGCTAGGTTTAGTCTAATAGTAAAAAACAAAACAAAAAACGTGCATTTTTGAGAGACTGTGGGCACTTTTTTATGAAGATGTCAACTGTGATGAAATCAAATTGGGTTTGGATGCTGGAGGTGGATTAGTGATCAATGCGGTTTCAGATTAAAGAAAACCCCCGAGCAAAAGCAGACACAGGTCACACTGAGTTCACACATCCAGCCTGACATTTGGATTGCTGTTGGTCACTTGAAGTCTCACAATCATTTGTGAGACTCTTATTTGTAAAATATTTTCAAATCTCAGCTTGAATGCTGAGCAGTTCTAAATGTGTGTATACATAATAAAGATACTCAATTTCCTATTTGTATATGTTGTACAATAACATGATAGCCTACTTTCGTAGCACATGCAATGATTTACTCTCTTTCTACATCAGATTAAATCATTCAAATTCAATGAATCATTCTTTTCCCCATTACTGCTGTTATTGTCTCACGGTGAGAATAAAAAGCAAATCAGACACATCCTGTCAGGGCATCTGATGATAACCATGTTGTGACCCACAGAGAAAATAACAAATGAATATTGATTCTTCCGCTGACAGCCTCCTTGATACATGAAAGAGTGTTTTATTTACTGATAAAGCAAGCTGCTAATTTAAATATAGATAGATTGATAGACAGATGGATGGATAGAATGACACGACAGACAGAAGTACAAAGATAGAACAACATACAGAATAACAGACAGACATAATGACAGATAGACAGACACAGACAGATGAATAGACAAAGATTGATGGATAAATTGACAGACAAAATAACAGATAGATAACGGAAGACAAATATACACAGATATAACGACAGACAAACCAATAAAATGGCAGGACAACAGACAGATAGACAGAACAATAGACAGATACAACAACTGAAAAACATATCAATAGACAAAACTGACAGACAGATAAACAGACAGAAAGATGGATAGAATGAAAGACAGACAGAACAATAGAGAACAAAAGACAAAGAAAGTAAAAAATACTAGGGCTGTGCGATTAATACATTTTTATTTTAATTTCAATTTTGGTTTCAAAAGATTATGAAAACATGGTAATCGAGGTAAAATGATAATTGTGCGGCATTCTGTCTAGCGAAGCTGTCTTTCTCACTGACACACTTTTGTTCCTCCCTAAGAGCCCAAACTTATCGGTCAAATCAGCTAAATCAGTTATTGTCATAAAATGTAGTCTAATTTTGCTAAACTGTGGAACATGTTTGATAATAAAAAGAGTTATTTAAAATGTATTAAGTATGATTGATAGATGGAGTATGCACTTGGATGCTGACCTGTGCTGCTCTGGATGGTTCTGACAGTAGTAGTGGTCCTCGGGGGGGAGGCCGGGAGCAAAGGTCCCTCGTCGTCCTGCGAGCAGCCCTGGTCGATGGCACGCACGTAACTGTGACTCCTCATGCGGAAGCACCCGGGCATGGGCAGGTCCAGGGCGTCCATGGCCTGCGACTCCATTTCACTGAACACACTCTCACACACTGCCTCGATCTGCCCGTTAACTTCCACCTCACTCACCTGCAGGCATGCAGAGGAGAAATACAGACAGAGAGAAAAGACAAGAAATGAAAATTAGAAAAGAACAGTCAGGAGAAACAGAGAAGGCAGTGCTCAGAGAAAAGAGCTCCAAGTCCCACTTACCACGGGGTTATATAGGGGTGCAAAATCAAAAGAAAAGGGAAAACAGAGCCAGAAACTACAGAGAAGTCATTAGGAGCAGGTGAGAAACACACAACGCAGTGGCAAAAGAGGAAGAGTCAATAAAAAAAGAAACATAGTGAGGCTTAAAAGACAACTTTACAGGGTAAATGAAGGTGTACGCCACACCAGCATTGAGGAAATCCTCAAGTGGGGTTTACTGACAGGATGGAATATGATGAGACAGTACTAGGATCGACATGTGCATTAGTGTTGATCCTAACAGAAACCAAGGGTGGACGAGAGCGGGGAATAATGAAGACGTAATAAGGTGCAATAGTGGAAAGAGGATTCTAGGAAGGGTGGGTGTTTTGGACATTGTAGAAAGCTCTAAACTCTGTCCCAATCAACCATGAGAGCTATATGGGCCACATTCTTATTTACTAACAGTCAAGTTAACAGTCTTGTGCCATCCACAAAGTCTTTACAGGAGGGTCTAAAGCGTTTTAATGTTAATATTTCAAATCATTCCTTGTGAATTTAATCTGTTCCATCTTCTATCAGAGAGCAGTCAATGCTGGCACCAAATGGCAGTGATGTCATCTTTGCCATCTTGTTATTAGCATGACAAAGCAGTGCTTGGGGACTAAGTGTGCCTAAGATGGATGAGTAACTGCCTGATGAATGCCATCCTACTTCTATGATACATGGAGCATGTTAGTTGGTAAGACACATACATCTGTGATTGAACACTTTTATGGTGATGGCTCAAATTCATCTCATCGGTGGATGAATCAAATGTTGGTTTCATGGTTTTTAACTGGACTTGTTGGACTAATCTGGGTGGATTTTCTTCCTCCCCCTGCACCCCGCTATGACGGTGTGTTTGGGGGTGAGCACAAACCTGGCTGATGGTGCTCATAGCCCTCATGTAGCTCTCGTTGCGTGAGCGGTATTGGGGAGAGGCTAGCAGAGCTTTGGGGTCCAGGGTGTCCAGGCTCCTATTGATGGAAACTTCACTCACCGCCCGCAAGTAGCTGTGACTCCGGATCTGCAGCTTTGGAGAGTGCTCTGAAGAGATCCTGTGAATGGACGAAAACACAAGAGATGTTTTTTTTTATACTGACATTGTTTTAACCACACTATTAAGCATATCATTTTAAATAAATAATATTATACATTATTTTTATATTATACTTAGATTTTTAGTGACTATTATATATTATATAGAAAAATTAGAGGTGTAAATAAATACCCTCATGTCCCAATGTGATACATATCACAGTACTGAACTCAAGATACAATATTATTGCGATACTCCAAGACATATGGTAAAAAGTTTAACAAAAAAAAAAAAAGTACTGTTGATTAAAATGCTAAATTTGGTATTACTTTGTGGGTATAAATGAATAGGCTTGGACTTGGTGCAGGTAACCCAAGGCACAAGACAATGGTGACACCAGAATACAAATATACATGATTCTGAAGCTGAAAATATATAATTATTTAGACGAATATGCTTGCACTCTGTCACTGACAAACAACAGCTTGTTAAACAGCTTCTTTCCCATCAGAGAATGTGAATTGTATTTTTTTATTTTTTATTTTATTCTATTTTTGTGTGCGTTAGTATATTTATTAGTATTTTTATTTATTAGCTGCTTATTTTATAATAAATTGTTTTGCTGAGGTGTGAGGATGTGTGAAACACAATTTCGTTTTTATGTAGACCATAAAAATGACAAATAAGGGAATCTCTAGATATATTTAAAATAATGTAGGCCACTTTTTACTGGTAACATAAGACATTAGGCATTATCAGGACCCACAAATATTCCCCCATTGCATTATTATACATTATATTGAACATTATATATAGCAGTTTAATGTACTGACACTAAAACTTAAAAAAAAAATCCTCACACAGAAATTTTATTTTGGATGAACTATACACAATACATATTGTCACTATCCACAATACATATTGTTGCATTTGTTGCCATATATTGTGAAACGATATATTGTTAAACCCCTAATGATAAAATATACATTATTATAAAAAATATTATATACAAATAAACGAATAACAAATTTTCACCACAGATTTGTTTGTTCTAGTATTTTTATTTAATATTTAAATAATATATATTAACCAATTAAGTTTCTTAAATATAAATTTATAGTTAGGACCAATTATTGGAAAACATCTTTGGCGTAAAATGTCTGTGTAAAACATATTTTGCAAGAGCTGAATTGCATTTATTTCTAATTTGTTATACGTGTTATATCAAAAGAAACATTAGATAAATAGATACATAATTAGATAACTAACGAAATAAACAAAAAAAAAGCTCAAAAAAGCATGTGGATCTGTTGGCGGCACACAATTTAATTTCTCCATGTAAACACATGGTTGAATGACAATAAAGAGAAGACATTTTTGGCAAAAAATGCACTTTAAAGTAACAAGAGACAGACGTGGCTCAGGTCGTCATTCTTCTTTAGATGATGCAATCTGAGAAATTTCATTCAATCAAATGTGTAGCATGTTCTTTAACATCACGAGTAGAGCATTTAGATGGAATGCTCCTTATCAAAGTCTGTTCATCAGGGGGACGTGGGGAAGCTGTGAGAAAATCAAACGCTCATGCAGGATTTCTGCATGTGTCCAGTGAACAGTGGCATACATTATGGATGTGGCTCTTCAAATAGATAAAGGGACGGTTCATTCCGATCACTCAGGCATAAAGCAGGTGGGGCGAGTGCAGCACATGGGCAAGGAGAGAAACAGCTAAACTCACTTAAGGCCACCCACGCAGACCAGCACACACATACCAGAGACTCATGCTGACACTTTGCTGACAGGCAGACACCTTGCATCCGCATCAGCAGTATGGGAATTGGTGGAAGCTCCGACATTGGCGTAGTTTTTCCCACCCTCCATCTGCATGGCTTCACACATACATAATAAGTGAACACAACAACTCCTCACAAAGTGGTGCGTTCCAAAACGCCCCAGGGCATCTCCCTACACTACTGGAGAACAGAATGCCTAAACTTCACAAGAAGTGCTAAGGGGGGCCGCATCTCTCACGGTGAACCTGGCTTTGGGGAACTGGTTATGCATGATGTCATCGTTGCGGAATAAGCTGATAAGTTTCCGCCTCACTGTTGCGGTCATCTCAGCGGATTGGTCGCTGTGCTGTTGTTAATTACGTCAGCCATTCACAGTGCAGCGCTGTGCCTCACGTACTTTCTGCTGCAGTGGCAGCTCCCTGAGGCATCTAAGACTGTCTATTTTCATGCTTCACAAAGATATGGAATTGTATCTGATGACTAATGTACATGCGAGTTATTCAGTGTTCTGAACTATAAAATAAGCAATGGCCTACTTAATGTAAAGAACAAGCTCTATAAATATAGACATCAAGCACTCGCTTATTTTTATTAATCATAAACAAAGTTAAAGGTCAAAGCACTGTCCCCTAGCATATAATCAGGGCTTTATTTGGTTCGAAGGATTGTGACAGTACGCTAAAGCAAACAAACCTCCTTTGCACATGCAGATGTAACATTGGCATTTGAAGCTTTTCTTCGTCAATAAATAGATAAAATCATCAAAATGCGGGATTGAGGAAATTCCACAAGATGAAATATTTATGAGCGCTCATAATGCCAGAACAGTATTACAAATCTGCAAAATCCTCCAATCCTTGTCTGGGCTTTCCAGTGGGCTTAGGGTGGAATCTCAGAGCACTTTTGTAGAGCTTGAGCAGATATGAATCTGAATTTGAAGCAAATAAATTACACAGTCTGACATCTAGAATTGACAAGACAGCAGTTGTAATCTCACGAATAAAATTACTGAAGAAAACATCACTGATATATATATATATATATATATATATATATATATATATATATAAGTATAATAAAAAAAAAAAAAAAAGATCTATTTTTATTTGTGTAAATTCACGATAAAAATAAAACATTGTGCTTTTGTAAAATAAAGAAAACAAACAGGATGGCGCTTTCTGACGTCCCAGTTTCCTTTTTGTGAAGTTGGTGGATGAAACGAGGATGATCAAATAAGAAATGAGAAGCACCCTTGGTGCAAAGATCGTCTCTTCTTCTTGTGCTCTTTTTCCTGTTGTGGAGGTTAGCAAACAGTGCTGCATTTCCACACACGCCAACTTCTGGATTGGAGTGTGGATTGCCTGGGACTGACTGTATTTATCGTCTGACTGCATGGACCGAACTGCAATGTCCTTACCGTGATGGTTTGGGACGAATACATGTACCGTTACACCCCTAATATGTATATAGTTGTTGTGAAAAGTTTATATAAAGAATCAGCAAAATGTCATAAAAAAAATAAAAATAATGTTTTATCATTTTAGAAAAAAAAATAGATCTTGCTTGCTTTGTTAAAATTAACATTATGCAAGGTTTATGTAAACTTTTTACCACCATTCTATAAATGTGTGTATATGTATGTGTGTGTGTGTGTGTGGTCCTGGTAAACCCTATGTTATGGGGACAAAATGTCCCAACATATATGGCAATATCTGAAGTCCTTGTCCTTGTGGGGAAATTTTTTGGTTCCCATGAGGAAAACAGCTTAGAAATCATTCTAAGTGATGTTTTATTGTTTTCTGTGATGGGTAGGTTTAGGGGAAATAATATACAGTTTGTACAGTATAAAAATCATTATGTCTATGGAATGTCCCCATAAAACATTAAAACCCATCTGTGTGTGTTTGATTATTTTAAGTGTCCACTCTCAACTAAAATGCTATTTTTTTAGTTGCCTAAAATTTGATACCATTTTAGTGAGTTAAAAATGAAAAAAAAATAATGTAAATTTAGTAACAAAATAAATATTGATTAAATGAATTGGATATTTGTCAAAAGACACAAACTATGTCACTAATTAGGCATTTTGAAGGCTGCGTCCCCCCGGAGGTCGCATTTAAAGGGTGCATACGTCATCAAGGATGTTTTATTTAAGAAAAATAACTTTAATAAAATTGAGTGTTATTCCCAATGAGGTGTAAAATACTGTAATGTATTTCTTACTAATTACTTTTCTTAAATGACGCCTCGATGACGTATGCAGCCTTCAAATGCAACCTCCAGGGGATGCAGCCTTCGAAATGAGATGCGACTAATAATGAGAACAAACAATTGATTTAATGAACTCAGCCCACCTACAGACTATTTGAGCCAACCTTTTAAAATGTATTACAGAATATATAATATGTTACTATGGCAACCCCAGAATGACTTCCCTAAACGTAGACTATCTCCTGCTCACACACGCTGTACTCACATGTGCCGTAATGTGCTGGACTCTTTAAAACCACTATGCGGCATTCATTGCATATTAGTGCTGCTTACTATATCGCCAAAGATCAGTTAATGCTCAGAATAAGAGATGAGTTTGAGGTCCTGCTGCTTACAAGACCTCAGTCGACAGATATGGGAGGGTGTTTTACAATGCAAGGGCTTTTAAGGAAGTCTGTGGGCTTATTAGAGTAATTACTCGTACCTTTGCCACTGCAGTGGGGTGGCATATTGTGCTTCCTTAATTAAATCCGTACTCTGACCCTGGCCGGCAGCAATAATGGTGTTGTGTTACCGTGGAGACGCTGACTGATATCTCCGCTGAGGGAAGCATGTCTGACTGACCATCTAATCGCGGACTGTGCGGATATCAGCTGCGGTTCTGCCCGTCAAGCTGTGCTAGGTGCTCCAAGTCATACGCAGGTTGGTAATTAGCACAGCGATGTACCCGGGCTGATTAGCCACTCATTACTCAGCAGTAACAGAAAAGCCTGGTGACCTACATTAACAGGAGTCAGGTACCTATGGGGAAGCAGGGTATGTAGGTACAACAGTCCAACCCAATCAATCTGATCTCAGAGCTGGACTAAACCAAAGTAAGAACAGAAAAAAGTCAAAGAATAGAGAAAAGTCAGAGAATAGTCAAAGGGCACAAATGCCCAATTTTAAGATTGCGTTCTGCTTAAATTTGAAAATAAACTTAATATCTGTAAAATCCAATGTGGTAGTCATTTGTAATTATTTAATTTTAGTCTTTGACGCTCCTAATGGATTTTCAGTTGGAATGTTATTAATTTAAAGGGGAATTATGTTCCAACCTAGAAGGCAAAGGCTTTTGTAAACATTTAGCAAAAGTTTTCTTGACAAAGCAATTTACTGCAAAAAAGAACAATAAAAATACCAAAATATGCACAAGATTCCATGTATATGAAAGCACATTTTGCTCACTGGAAGAGTGAAAAGTTATTTATCTGTTTTGGAACTTATTTACTCTGTTAAGAAAAAATCTAATTAATATTTCATGAGCAGCCCAGGAAAAAGACAAAAGGCTAAAGGAAAAATGTACATGTCTCATAAAAACCGCTGATATAAATGAGAAACCAAAACATCAGACATCTAATTTCCAGACAAATGAATATCTTGACTAGAAAAATGTTTTCCCTGCACCTCTCCATAGGGAGATGAGTGCAGCACAGCAGATAAAACAGATTGCTAATAAACTCATCACTCTCTAAAGCTACATGGTAACAGATCTGCATGTTTGGCAGGTGTTTAAGGTGTTGACTACAGCTCCGGTATGCTTTGAAACGGCCATTGGAAAGGCAGAGCATTTGAAGCTGTTATAACCATCTGGATGACTATTGCGTGGCTAAAGCACAGTCGTTCTTCAAGAGATGCCAAGCTTTGGATCACTCAGAAGAACATGGTTAGAGCTGTTGCCAACATTAAACACTTTGATGCTTACTTTTATTTCACTTCACTTGCAGTTCAAGTAACACACAGTTATGAGGGCTCTTAATTGTGGAACTCAAAGGAATGAATTCCTTAATCAACTGGCAAATCAATAATCAGTTCAAAAACTGTCATTAATAAGTTCAGATGTTATTATTGGAGGTGCTGGAAGGTTGAAAGATTCATTTTACTGAATCAGTTTTTGACCCAAATTGGTTAAAAAACAACAACACAGGAAATCATCAATCTTTCACTTTTTGCTTATTGTTGAATAATATTTGTTAATAACCTTTTTGTCCCATCTCCACAACAAATTTTCTGTACAAACCCCTATGGCATCAGCCTTCAAGTGAAACATCCCCCAGGATGATGTCTTTGGATTCAGCAAGTGATTCACTCAACTAACTAATCAATTCAACAATCCAACTATTTTTATTTGCATTTTTTGATCCATAGAAAAACATTGGCCACTCAAAAACGGTCAAAACCATGTTTTATCTCACCTAAACAATCCTTATGAGAATTATGTAAAATTAAAGGCGCATTCTGCACTAATTTGATGTAATATTTAATGTTTTTTAAAATGTAGATTTATGTAGCAAATGAGAATCGATAAAATTAACGTCTATATTTTGAGACAAATGCCTTGTTAAAGATTGTTCAAGGTAAATAAAGTAACAGTTTTGCACTGAAATAAAATTTAAAAGTATGGTATTTGGGGTAAAATTCTAAATCTATGCTTTCAGAATCTTTAAAATAATTTTGTTTCTGTATTTTTTAAATTAACATTTTAATGACAGTATAGTTATTGAACAAAAATTAATTGTTTTATTTTAAATCGAAAATAGTGCAAACTTTGTCAAAGTGATTGTTTTGTACAAGTATTAACTTACACATTATTAAAAACATATTATTTTAGCTCAAGTATTTGTATCAATACTTTGTGTCTTTTGCCCCATGCTGGTAAACCTTTTACGTCGTGTGTGGGGTAAAAGGCCCACCTTGCCACCTCATAAGATTTTTAAACAAACCACTTTTATTATTTCTATTCACACCTAATCTGATGGTCCATCAATGTTCAATAAAAGTTTTTTTTTCTGCAATCATACACTATATGGGAGTAGTGAACAGCACATTTTTCTTAGGGTGTGCCTTTAGCCCCGTTGTACCCTACATGATTAGTATTACTTTAGTTTAATTGATATTCTATTATGGTTTTCATTAATGTTTTGAATTAGCCTTTATTTTTATATTTTCTGTTTTTATTTTAAAATCTTTCTAAAAACTTTTAAATTGGTCTAACAGTTATTTTCATTATGATGCCTTGACAACTATCTGAAACTAGATAAGTTTAAGACTATATTGAACATTTAATTATAACACATTTTTTATGGTTTTCATTTTAGTCAACGGTAATAATCCAGATCAGTGCTGAACTTTTACATTACAAATACTAATACATAGAATACCTATGGATGCAAATCTTAGAACTTACTTTAGAGTGGTCATCTCTGTCAGTGATGGCTGGGTGGCTTTGAGGTAGCTGGCCCGTCGCGCCTGCATCTTGGGCGAGGGTTTAGGGCTGCCGTCCGAGTCTCCGCTGTCATCATCCGCCATGGCTTTCACGTAGCTGCCGCTGCGCATGCGTCTGCACGGGATATCCTCATCCTTCCCCAATGGAAAGCCCGTCCACTCGTCTTGAGGGACCTGCGGGGTCAGAGGTGACACTGTGTCATTCACCTCTGCCGAAAGGTGCATGTCACCATCCAAACTTCCTCCTGTGCGCTCAACTCCACAAACCACCGATATATTTGAGAGAATTGTTCATTGAAAACCCTACACTGATTGATCACTATTGTAATACTGGGGGCGAGTCCCTCTAAATTACGGTCTATGTCCGTAAAAGACCTGCATTAATTTGCTTCAATACAAAGCAAACATAATAGCTCAGGAGCTACCTGCGTGCGTGCGCGTGCACACACACACACACACACACACACACACACACACACACACACACACACAAACACACATTCTGATAGCCCCTTCCTCTCTTTGAGCCGGCAGAGATAATTAATGAGGCTGACGGTGTGAGCTTGCATGATTACACTAACGACGCCTCCCTGGGTAGTTAAGCATCTGTCTCAGTGCAGCTCTCCTAGGGCAAACTCTCATCAATAGAACTCTCTGAAAAGTATGAGAAGTTGGACTGCAGTTTTAAGAGAGTGGAATAACTCTGACTGACAAAAAAATAAAATAATAATAAAAAAAAAGGCATTCATTTTCAAACCCTTGGTTATTTCGAGGGTAATCAAATGCAAACTATCTAATGGAAATAAAACCTTGACACATGCTCAGACTCTACTATATGAAAGCATGTCCTATGTGAAAAATATATATATATAAAACAAGCATTCTATTAAACCATGAAGTATGAAGTGTTCAAATTGTGTCAGAGCTGAAGGGGGCCAGGGGTTGAATGCAAATTGGTGTTAAGTACAATAAATAAATAAAATATATTTAAAAAGTAAATAAGTCAAGACATTAAGTAAAATACAAAATTAAAACTTCAACATTTCAACTAACATTCAATTAATTATATTAAATACACAAATTAAATTAAATTTATTAAAAAAATTAACTATTAAATTAACTATTAAAAAAAGTGTCAAAAGTGTATAAAGTTGGTGCATAATAAACTCTTTATGCACAGTGACTCCGACTCAATTTTCATTATGACAACTAAATTGATATTTTAATAAATCAAGTAAAAAAAGACTGCAACTCTATGTCAGCAGATGTATTACAGAAGCAGGATCTAATCTGGTTTAATTTTAGTTGCTTTATTTGATTACTTGCCCTCAAAGCAAGGGTGAACTCATTGTGAACTTAGTTTTACGCAAATACCAGCCAGTATGTTATAAACACAACTGTTCAGCACTTTGGTAATGGGCCCTTCATTATTGATATTATTATTAAATCAGTGTCAGAGTGACAGCATGCAAATAACTGCAAGCTCATTCTAAGGCCATACAAAACTCATGCTAACAGAGAACACTGCTGTGTTTTGAGCTGGTTGCTGCATGTATCAGTCTGCATGGAGGTTCGTTTTAAGGTATGGAAAGAGATACTCGGCAAGCATCGACAGAAAATCCCACTTTAAAGAATTTCACTGTGATTATATGAATCACCGCAGAGCTTGTGTTACTGGGGAAACGGCTGGCCTTGACGTCAGGAAGTGTATAAAAGGCAGTCAGAGGAAGAATGACTCCACTAACACCGGTTCTTTGCCCACACACAAACTCAGACCCGACAAACACAAAAACTTCCTTCAAAGATACCACCAACACCCACACAAGCCTTTCGTCAAGTCGCATCTAATGAGCAGAAAATGAGGATAAATCCTGTTGAGCAGACCTGGGTACAGGGCTCAGTGTCCTCACAGCAGATTGGGCTTTGCTTGATCATTTCAAGGGATGAAAGACACTGTCCCACATGAGAGCCTCCATTTCTTTTTATTAACAGAATTTCAGTTTATATCTGCTTATTCTCGCCTGATGTAGCACATTTTTAAAAGTGCAATAAGCAATGTTAGCTGTTCTGAAATTTTTGTTCTGGAACTACAAGGGCCACATGATTCATCAGAATAACACTGAAATCATGATATGAATTAGTGTGATAATCACATTTTTAATTATAAACACGTGTTTCAGAGTGAAAAGCAGCACTGTGTTCTTTTACACATGTACAGCTCATAATCCACTGTTTTCAATGTCTCAGAGCACTTGGTTCATAGTAAAGGCCACTCCATACAACACGTTTCCAAACTTGCATCGAGATTGTTGTCTATATATATTATAACAATTATTATTAAATATGTTAATACTATATATTATTTTACAGTAAAATATTACAATATACAACAATATTTGTTTAACATTTTTATTAATAATAATAATAATCAATATTATTAGTATAGGTCATACTAATTTATACAGGGCTGTATGTTAACTTTTTTGTACATGATGCTACAGAGGTTGAAAGTTTTGTAGCACAGGCAACACAATTGAAGGATCTGAGAGTTTTCAATTACAAACTTTGTTTTACTTTAAGAAAGCAACCGTATATTTTTCATGTTTTTCATTTTGGTATAATAACACTTGTTGGAATTGTACTGGTCAGGCGAAGTCCAAGCATTGAGTAATGTAACATCTAAACAGTACACATATGAAACGTGAAGACAAACATGCGATTGGAACAATATATGGTTTATCTGTGTTCTTCTAGACATCTCGGGTATTTTCAAAAGCACTAACGCACAGCTAACAACTGAACTCGAATGATCTGCTTTACCTACCATGCTCTCAGCTTCCTGCGTACCATATCTGGGCTTTCCCTGTGAATGCACAAATGATTGACAGGCAGAAAAGGCCTCAAAGTGTTCTGACTGTCAAGCCAAAGAATCTGACTGTGGAGAGATGTCACAGAAACAGGTGCCATTCTATAAAAATCACTTATTGCTCTTTGAATATAATGATGTAATGAAATGTAAAATTGAGAGAATTGTTCATTGAAAACCCTACACTGATTGATCACTATTGTAATACTGGGGGCGAGTCCCTCTAAATTACGGTCTATGTCCGTAAAAGACCTGCATTAATTTGCTTCAATACAAAGCAAACATAATAGCTCAGGAGCTACGTGCGTGCGTGCGCGTGCACACACACACACACACACACACACACACACACACACACACACACACACACACACACACACACACACACACACAAAATCTCTAATTCAAAAACCATACATTTCTGTATGAAGTCCACAAAATCAACATAATTCTAACTTGACAAACTCGCTGAATGTCTATGAAAATCTTTCCACAAACCCTCAGAACAAGAACTGCACAGTGCAATGCCCTGTCACTCACAGTTACTATGGCAACTGGCATCCAGATTTGGCCCTGAAGAAAGATGCCAATTATTCTTTGTATTGACAGAGCATGATAGAGAACATGTGTGACATCCTGCCAGCTCAATTTAGCCTCTGAATTAGTATGGGCTGCCCACGTGCAAACTCTGATTCACAGTCCACTGCAGGTGGTCTTAAGATCTTTTCTAGTTCGCTAGGGGTAATGCATGTATAGCGTAACGGGTTACCTCATTTGTCTGTTCAATCAGACTTTGAGGACTATGCAGCCTTACATACAACAGGAATATAAACAACTTCAAATAATATCAGATACACTGAGTTCCATCTCACCCCAACTTATGTTATTTTATTTAGATACTGATTAATATTAATCATCATTCTAAAAACAGACAAATGCCCTGTAAAAAGTACTGATGATGTAGCAATTACACAGAAACAAAATTTTAAAGTGCTTCCTCTCAAACAAAGTAGAGTATATTTAAGGAATATCATAAGAGTGATGTTATACAGAGTATCAGCACAACAGAGATTGTGGTATTCTTGTCCAATCAACCACTGTCATGAACAATTCACTTGCCTGTTGAGGACCCAAGGGCATAGCCGTTTGTAATGCCTGATCAAACAAAACCATAATACCTATACTTTAATTTTAATTGAATTAAATTTAGGTTTTTTTTTGTATTCCAGGTTAAATATTTAATAAATGTATTTATTTTGACCAGGGTGGACAGACACCTCCTTTCCCAGAATGTATTATGTTTTTTTATTTCTTTGAATTGCAGTTCAGTAAATTCTTCTTGTCATTTCAATTCAAATTCCAATGGTGTGTGGTCAATTTAAATTCACACTCATGAATGGAAAGTGTGCAAATTCTTTCATTCTGAAACTCTGCCGCGCAAGTTATAAATGAAGTTAGAAGGCTAATCTGCTAGCAGTATGCTACGCTAGGACCTAATTGTTCACCAGTGGCCAGTTGCATAAACATAGCTACTATGTTAAGACTGTGTATTAAGGACTAGTCTGACCAGCCAGCAGTTAGTCAAGGGGTAATCTATCTTAATTGTATCATTCAAATTAGACAAATCTACTTTTTTGTGTAACTGACATAAAAAAAAGTTATTACCAGTCTTAAAAGAAAAAAAAACTAGCTTGTAAGACTAGTCTAAGCAGTTTGTGCAACCAGCCACATTTCTAATTGATGTATAAAGACTATTGTCCTCATACGGATCCACAAGAACACTGCTCATCGAGTCAGATCCATCCTATCCCACCACCTACATAGAAACATACACACAAACACACAAATAGCCTAATAAAATAAGAACTTTCTGGAAAACATTAGTAAAAAATTTGATTTTCAGGTTTAGAGAGGGAAATAATACCAGTAAGAGATTGAATGGATCCAAACAGATGCTTGTCAGCTAAACAGAAAGTAAGGCAGCTAGTGGGTTGCACTTACTTCTCGGCAGAACTCAAATCAAAACTGGAGGCTCTCTCCAGTGGTGGAGGAGGAAGAAGAGGAGGGGTGGTGGAAAGGTGGAGGTGGGTTAGGCGAGCATGTGGGTGTAGGGGAGAATCGAAAGGCTTTTTGCATACCTGCAAGAATTGGCATGAGCGCTCCTGCTGACAAGCCTCTGCTTTCACTAGAGCCTTATCTACATTTACCGAGGCCTTCTGGTAGACTTGACGTGCTCTGCTCACCGTGAGAGAGGACGACCACGAGCTCTTCTTCACGAGCTGTGAGGCGTCCACACTCAGCGGGATGCTTGTGCACGTCGAGCACTTGCCCAAATCGTTGTTGCTGCGGGAGTTTTTAAGCGCCTGGTCATTGATGGTGTTGTAGGCCTCGAGAAAGTACTGTGACTGCGATTTATCCGGGTGACGGCCCATGGTCATGACGCCTGGTGGTCCATGGTGAAACAGGCAGGCCTCGCGTTCCAAGTCATCCGAGCTCCAGTAGCCGGAAGGTGGCGTCCGGTTCTTGGGCTCGGCCGACTTGCAGCGCTCCCGGCTCTTGCTGCGCTTGCGGTGCCGGATAGCAGGGGGTTCTCCATCGGGGCTGGCCTTGCCTCCGTTGATGCTGCCCTTGCCGTGGCCATGACCGTGGTGTGGGCCCTCTAGCGAGTGGGACTTGGTGAAGAGCTTCTGAACGGAGTGCACCAGGTGCCGGATTCGGCCAGGGCTGTCGCTCCGTTGTTCCAAGGCTGCGGCGGCACGCTTGTACTGTAGTGTGTGATAGCCGTCCCGAGGCACTGGGAGTTGCCGGTCAAACTGATCCAACAGTGCAATGGGGAGACGCTGTTGGCCCTTGTTGGCTGGAACCCCTCCGCTGGTGTAAGGAACAACAGCAGTCTCATCCTTGAGCTCATGCTGAGAGCTGTAGTGTCGGCGGGGGAAGGTCCCATAAGGCACCACGCAGTCAGGCTGGTAGGGGCTTCTCTGGGAGTAGTAAGAATGGTCGGCTGGGTTGGGGCTGTCAATCTGGCTGATGAGGTAGGGCTTGTGGTCCAAGTGGTGACCCATGGAGTCAAAAGAGGTGTCACAGGTCACCACGTGGTGGTGGCTGCGGCTGCTGGATAAGCCTTTCATCACAGAGATGGAATCATCCAGCGAGGGTCGGAGGCATCCACACACAGTACGGCTCCAAAGTGACCTGATGGTCTGCAGGGAATACATAGAAAGACATAAACGACCATGAGTACACTGGGGGAATCTTTTCATCTGTTTTGTTCTGTGGGTCAAGGACAGGTCATTTTTGTTTGTCCAGATCTATGAATTTATTCAGAAATTATTTAGAAAAAAATAATATATTTTATAAAACTTAATATATATATATTTTTAGATATGAAAACCATTTGTTCGTCAAATCAAATACATGCATGGTGAGACCAAATTGCAGAACCACGCAGAAAAACAAAACAGGAAATGATATAGAGATGACCCCTGCAAACCCTCATGAATGTGTCAATGTCAACGAGCAATCTTTGAAATGTTAGATAATTTGACATTTATGACAAGGCAAGGTTAATTCAAATTCTAAAATGTGGTGCAAAAATACTTTAACTTAAAAAAAATGACATACATGCATTTCAAGTGTAAGAAAATGGTGTTGCGTTTTTTATATATATAAATAGAAAAAATAAATAGAAATAGAAAAATATATAAAACTAATATTAATACATGACATGTATCTAATGTGTCTCATAAACATGTTTTTCCTTTTCTTTATCTTTGATTCTATTATTAGTCAGTAACAATAAATGGCCTTGTTCCTGTTTTATGCAAAGTGGGAGCACAATCACTTTACATAAAACAATATGTACCCTAACCTAACCAAGCAGAGCTGATCTGATCAAATACCCTGTTAGTTCAATGAACATATGTGTCTGACATTACCCAGCAACTGTCAGGCTTTCAAAATGCTTTTTTGTCGGACAGTACTTGAAAGGATTATTCAAGGCTGAGAAGTCTTGACATACTTTTCTGTCCTCCTCAGAGGGAGGGGAAGAAAGCTAAATTTTAGATGATAGACAGACAATGTAAAAAGGAAAGTTGTAGTGAGAATCACAATGAAGTTGCCTTTCAGCATATTCAAGAGGAACTGCATAGATCCTTTGGAGCTCTCAGAGTTAACTTTTTAAAAAAACTTTCAAACAATGATTGCCCATGATTGAACCGTTAAAACATTAAAATATTTATCTTCTTTCATATATATGAAATGCCAAACCAAACGACTTGAGTAGTCTGTACAACCCCAGCATACTATTTTTTTTTAATCCCCACTCACAACTACTTTCAGCCGTTCTCAGTCAGATTCAATAAGATCAGTGCAAGGAGAGCCTGATGGGACACCAGGTAGCACTATGACTACTGGAGGACTAATTAAATGTTACGTGAAGTCTGATCATTACTCTTAGAACCACTGATTTGAGAAAAATCGCATTTTCCTTTTTATACCGATGTCTTTTCAGATGTAAGAGCTCTGGCTTTCACCAAGGCTCTTCTTGGAAAGCTCACACCCTGCAATTGCCTGCTATAAGTTCACAAAAATCAAAACTGATTGTTTTATTTTTCCGGTCAGTCTATCTATTGAACACAAAAATTAGCTGGGATAAACCTCTTTGCTATGCGATGTAGCTGAATCACTCATGTGAACATCGTCATTCCAATTTTGGTAAAAACTTACAAAAAAAATATTTTTGTAAGGCATCCAGCCAAATGTGGCTAACTGCAGATGGTGAGCATATCCTCATTCAGCCACACTAATTGCGTGATGAGAGAGAGAGAGAGAGAGAGAGAGAGAGAGAGAGAGAGAGAGAAAGCGCAAAAGAGCAGCAGAAAGAGTGAGAGAGAACCAAGCCTGTTATTAGAGAGGTTATTATTGAGCCTTGTGACAGTCTAATGTGAGGGGGCTGTTGCAGCTAGGAGTGCAAATTTCACAGATCTCAAACACACACACACACACACACACACACACACACACACACACACACACACACACACACACACACACACACACACACACACACACACACACACACACACACACACACACACACACACACACACACACACACAGGAAGAGAGGAGCTCATTTACACTTAGACAAACTTTAGACAGACAATTTCAAGCCACTGATTCAAACAGGTTCACACTGGCAGTGTGAATGTCCTTTACTCCAGCGTCATCCATCCAATTCACACTATCAACCAGATAGGCTACACAACACCCACAGTCCATGGTCTGTACATAGCTCTTTCTAGATACATGAAAAATTATATAAAACTTTATAGAACTTTATATAAAATCATACATCATTTTATATATATATATAAAAGGAGCGCTTTTCCAAAACGCGATAAATCCATTTCAATAGTTTTCAGGAAAATTATTTTTTTTTACCTAGACCCACACATTTTGTGATTATTCAATTTAGCCTGTTAAAATGTTTTCCCCTCAGTCTGAACATGTTGAACAATGATTATTAAATCAAACAATAATATTGTTGATGATAAATTCAAAGTAAATTTTTTTTCAAAACGCTATAAATCCACAAAAGAAAATTCCAAAAATGGATGATTTTGGCCACTTAATGAAGTTTTGTTTTGTAGAAAGCCTTTCTTTAAAGTGAATTTCGCTTTGTATAAATTGTATCTTAATTTTAATAATTTTTTCATCAACCAATTACCGATAACCAACAACCAACCAATAACCAATATAATCATGACATGGAGGCGCCGGCGTGGTCACTTGCATTGCACGTGAACTGGAGCGCATCTCATCATAAATTAACCGAAACTCAGCGTATGCCTCGTCATGAGAACTATATCTATATAGAAAGTTTGAAATGTCTTTAAACGAAACAATTAAAAACGAAAATAAATAGCATACTCTCTGATTATGTAATCCATTACATGCATTTCTCTCTAGGCGCGTTCACTACAGAGATGCTGATCGTCAATTTAATCTTTGCAGACACTGACACACAGAAAACAGTTGATTAATAAAAATAAAATAAAAATTTCGATTTTCAAACGATATTCGACTTTTGCTCCTTGATTGTCGAATGCCATTTTTGGCAGAAATTATAAACAGAAACCTTTGGCAGCAGCATCTACCCCAGGTGTAGGTCTCACTGGCTCACCAAGACCATCAAAAGTGTTATCACCGTTTAAAACACTCATTTTGAGGAATGAACATAAACAAACCTCTGTTCAGCGCGCCGATGTTGAATTGTGTAGAACGCTCACTGAATCACTGAATTCTGATTGGTCGAGAGAGGATTTATAGCGTTTAGGCTAAAAATAGGCTTGGTGGTTTGGAAAAGAACTGCATCTTGCAGTACCATTTAAAACAAGGAAATATAGCGATTTGAAACATGAAACATTGATGGAGCAGTGATAGGTTCAAAAGACAGCAAAATTACATGACAAACTCATTGTTTTTTAAATGGCGTTTATCGCGTTTTGGAAAAGAGCCTCTCTCTCTCTCTCTCTCTCTCTCTCTCTCTCTCTCTCTCTCTCTCTCTCTCTCTCTCTCTCTCTCTCTCTCTCTCTCTCTCTCTCTAGTCTATGACCAAAACAAAGCAGCAATATTGATATATTTTTACAATTTTAAATATTTATATACATTTATTCTATTTTAATATATCTAAAAAAAAAACATTATTATTATCAATGGTAAAAATGAAGGAGATTGCCAAAAAAGTGATATTTTTGAGCCAATTCTTCTTACCCCATAAAGCTGCGTTCACACTACACGCGACTTTGTCGCTGCAAGTCGCCAGTCGCTGGTGATGAGGTCGCTAGTGGGCGTTCCCACTACTGGTTGCCTAGTGACTAATATTTATGAATGACATCCAAAAGACAGCGAATCAGCTTTCTTGCCGCTAAAAACACAATTACTGGAGGGAAAATACTAAATATCAATATACTCCGTACATAAAAACGTCTGTAATGAAGCACGAAGATGAACGAGACACAAAAGTCGATTTTTCTCATTGCGGCCATTTATCTACGGCATAAGCGCAAACGCTGGTCTACCTGGGTTCACGAGACCACTCGGGCTCGGAGTCGGCACGGCTAGTAGCCTACCACCGGCTGGTGCATGAGCTGCGGCTGGATTAAGTCCGGTTCCAGCGGTAGGCTACTTCAGGCTGGACAGGACCCAGTTTGATGTGCTGCTGCGGAGCGTGGGTCCCCTGATTTGCAAGGACAATACACGTTTCCGACGAGCTATTTCCCCCGGTGAACGGCTGGCAATTTGTTTAAGGTAAGTAAATGCGTACTGAACCAGGTTGATTAAAATATTTAACCGATTTAGATGCTTTTATATAGACTAAGACTATATCATGTTTAATTTAATCAGTATATACAGGTCCTTCTCAATAAATTAGCATATTGTGATAAAGTTCATTATTTTCCATAATGTAATGATCAAAATTAAACTTTCATATATTTTAGATTCATTAGACACCAACTGAAATATTTCAGGTGTTTTCTTGTTTTAATACTGATGATTTTGGCATACAGCTCATGAAAACCCCAAATTCCTGTCTCAAAAAATTAGCATATCATGAAAAGGTTCTCTAAACGAGCTATTAACCTAATCATCTGAATCAACTAATTAACTCTAAACACCTGCAAAAGATTCCTGAGGCTTTTAAAAACTCCCAGCCTGTTTCATTACTCAAAACCGCAATCATGGGTAAGACTGCTGACCTGACTGCTGTCCAGAAGGCCATCATTGACACCCTCAAGCAAGAGGGTGAGACACCGAAAGAAATTTCTGAGCAAATAGGCTGTTCCCAGAGTGCTGTATCAAGGCACCTCAGTGGGAAGTCTGTGGGAAGGAAAAAGTGTGGCATAAAACGCTGCACAACGAGAAGAGGTGACCGGACCCTGAGGAAGATTGTGGAGAAGGACCGATTCCAGACCTTGGGGGACCTGCGGAAGCAGTGGACTGAGTCTGGAGTAGAAACATCCAGAGCCACCGTGCACAGGTGTGTGCAGGAAATGGGCTACAGGTGCCGCATTCCCCAGGTCAAGCCACTTTTGAACCAGAAACAGCAGCAGAAGCGCCTGACCTGGGCTACAGAGAAGCAGCACTGGACTGTTGCTCAGTGGTTGCATGTCATTCGGAAATCAAGTCTCAAGTCTGGAGGAAGACTGGGGAGAAGGAAATGCCAAAATGCCTGAAGTCCAGTGTCAAGTACCCACAGTCAGTGATGGTCTGGGGTGCCATGTCAGCTGCTGGTGTTGCTCCACTGTGTTTTATCAAGGGCAGGGTCAATGCAGCTAGCTATCAGGAGATTTTGGAGCACTTCATGCTTCCATCTGCTGAAAAGCTTTATGGAGATGACGATTTCATTTTTCAGCACGACCTGGCACCTGCTCACAGTGCCAAAACCACTGGTAAATGGTTTACTGACCATTATATTACTGTGCTTAATTGGCCTGCCAACTCTCCTGACCTGAACCCCATAGAGAATCTGTGGGATATTGTGAAGAGAAAGTTGAGAGACGCAAGACCCAACACTCTGGATGAGCTTAAGGCCGCTATCGAAGCATCCTGGGCCTCCATAACACCTCAGCAGTGCCACAGGCTGATTGCCTCCATGCCACGCCGCATTGAAGCAGTCATTTCTGCAAAAGGATTCACGACCAAGTATTGAGTGCATAACTGAACATAATTATTTGAAGGTTGGCTTTTTTTATTTATTAAAAACACTTATTTTATTGGTCGGATGAAATATGCTAATTTTTTGAGACAGGAATTTTGGGTTTTCATGAGCTGTAAGCCAAAATCATCAGTATAAAAACAATAAAAGACCGGAAATATGTCAGTTGGTGTGCAATGAATCTAAAATATATTAAAGTTTAATTTTTATCATTACATTATGGAAAATAATGAACTTTATCACAATATGCTAATTTTTTGAGAAGGACCTGTAAATATACACGTTTCAACATTTAATCAATGTCACCTTGCTATCTGGGATAGGCCTATATATATAACTCCTATTGGTTGTCGCTCGCGAAAATCGCTCTTCATTTGCATAAAGTTAAAAATGTATCAACTTTGTCGCGCCGCCAGACACCCCCCATCCAGTCGTCAACAGTCGAGACCGCGCGTATTGCCGGAAGTCGCCCGCTCACCATTGAAAATGAATGGTATCGTGTCGCTTAGTCGCATGTAGTGTGAACGCAGTGTAAGTCTTTGAGCCTCCAAAAGGACACCTTAAAGAGCATCTGCTTTTATCTCAGAAACTCTGAATTCAGCACTTAGTTCTGACTCTGAGCATGATATCGATAATGAAACTAATGCATGTGTGCATGGTGCTCAGTAAAACACTATTATTTAGTGTGATACTAGAGTAGTGCGAGTGTGCACATGTGTTATGCTTGATGAGAAACAGCTCTCAAATTGGCAGTTATTAATCACCACAATTTCAAATGAACTTTGAAAATATTGAACTAATGTATTATATTTGCCGCAAACATTCACAGATAATAGGAAAGCACTTCGTGGACCATTCCACAATGCGTGCCCTCATTCTACTGTACATATACAAATGAAATATGCTACACACATCTTAATAAAGCCATTCCCCTCAGTCATCTCTGGAAAGACATCAAATGAGAAAAACTTAACAGCTCCTATAGCTCACGTCCTGGAATTGTATTCCGTTTGCAAGGGAAATAGGTCATTGTGACAGGTGGAGTGGATTGGCCATGATGTGATTCCCTGTAAATGCTTTCTAATGGAGACTAACACCTGCCACCCACCTTCCCCTCATGAATCCTACAATACCATTCATAAGACTGTAATGTCATGTCACCAGTTTTGTCCCTCAGTGTTGTTTTTCCCAGTGCAACGTAGTGTATATACAACACAGTACACACACACACAAAGTTTGAGGTCAGCAGAGCTTTTTTTTTTTTTGGTTGTTGAAAGAAAGGAATACTGTCATTCTGCAAGGACACAAAAAAATTCTATTTAAAAAAAGCTGCTCTTTTGAATTGTATTTATATATAAAAAAAACTGAAAAAGTGTCACGGTTTAAAAATGAAGCAGCACAACTTTATTCAACATTGATAATAATGAGAAACCTTTCTTGAGCAGAAAATCAGCATATTAGAATGATTTCTGAAGAATCATGTGACACTGAAGACTGCTTTCCATGACAGGAATAAATTTCGTTTTAAAGTCTCCCTGTAGTCAATAATTGTATACCTTAAAACTCATCATTGATCATCAAAATTACATATTCAAAGGTTTTTTTTCCTGTGAAATTTTTTATTTGTCACGCCCCTTACTATAACAACGAGTTCTGCTCTGGTGTCAGTTTTAAGAATGGCATAAAGTAAAAACCAATTCAAGCCTGATTCAGACTTAAGAATGTTAACAAACAAGAAGACCGTCCAGAAGGGATTTCAACCATCACAGGATGTTTCAGAGGGGTGTTTTTTTATTAATTTTTTTGTGTTTTTTTTTTTTACTCAGACATTTTAGATACAATGTTTTACACCATTTAGTCATGATATTGGTCTGAAAACTATGGTAATACAAACAGTAATCAATCACAAAACCATGGATCATTTTCCAAAGGTGAACAGACTTACATCAACAATAATGTTGGCTAGCAAGCGAGTGGAGGCTAAACTTTGCCCTTTGTTTACGTAGCAACAACATAGAACAACATAGATAATACTGTATTATGGAAACCCAATTCTGTGTTCTATAGCATTATGAGTGGAACTCGTGCCGGAAAGTGTGTTGGTCCATATTTTTATGGGTGACAAAAACTATATTTGATTACTGCAGTCTTGCATGGCAAAATGTCCATCTGGCTTTTTTGTGAGTATTAATGAGAGAGGTTGCACAGCATGAGTAATTAGTCTCTGAGGGAAAAGGGTCGCCTCACAGTGGCTGAACAGATGGGAAAAAACATTTAATATATATATATATATATATATGAGGAGTTCAGATGCAAAAGCATCTAAGTGCCATCTGAAAATTTCTTCTAGAATGATCATTTTTATCAAGCTTGTATATTTAAGTTCAGTAATTTCACTTAAATGACAATGAAAATAACCTATTAATTGTCATTTAGGTGAAATTACTGAACTTAAATATATGAGCTTTAAAGAAATTTTCAGATGGTACTTAGAGGCTTTTGCATCTGAACTCTTCATATACATTATATATATATATATAGTATGTTTAATAAAATAGTGTCACTACAGACAAAACTTTTTATGGTGGTAAAAAAAAAGACTCCATGTTTCATATGCAAAATATAAATTTTTTCATATGATTTTGGGATAAAATGTGAGCTGCACATTATGTGATTTAGCCATTAATGAAGCAATTAGCACTTACACTCCAAACAGTTTAAAGTATCTTGGTGATGCTCTGAGCTCTCGTACAGACAGCGATTGTGATAGAATGGGAGAACTATGATGATGAATCGGTGTGTTTTCCTCCTGATTTAATGCTGTGGTTATTGGAATCCATAAACGTATGGAGAGCCAACACTTTTTCCCACACTTTCCGAGCCACTTACCAGTGAGGAAATAATTACAACTTTGTATAAAACATTCAGACTAACATTCATAACATAAGTGTTCTTGACGACAAAAAAAAAAAAAAACTTTTACTAAAGAAATACAAAAGAACTATGAAGTACTACATAAATGTACAATAGGTCGAACAAAAGCACAGTGACAATGTGTCTCTCTGTTCCGCTTCAGGAGATGTCGTCCATCACCACTTCTCTCCTGAATTCCTGAGTCAAACCCCAGAAAGATCCATGACCCCTGTCTGCCCCTTACCAGCCACTTTCATATCCATCCACCCACCTCTCTATACGTCTATCCCTGTCTATCCTTCTCCGTTCAGTCTTGAATGCCTATGGCCTTCAAAAACCACAACCCCAAAGTGCTGTCAGCAGGAAACGAGAGCCTTGACTGTCCTCAATTGCTCATTTATCAGTTACAGAAGGATGGAGGCTAGGGTTGCCAACTTCCGAAAAGAAAAATGCGGGACAATCGTGGTTCTTTACAGGAAAATAAGGGACACTCAAAATATTTGTACTGTATAACACAGTATATGTTATTTCAGGTTCGTATGTGTTTAAAAGGTTCTCAGTCATAAACACATTTGTTTTGCTTAGCCTTATGTAGGCCTACAATTTAATTCTAAAACGAATTTTAAGGTCACACAAAACAGTCACATTACACACAAAACAGTTCAATATAATAAAATGTATCTGAAATAGAAAGCTTTTGTAACATTATACACTACATTTTAAAGAAATCAAAGAAAGTAAAAGCCTACTTTTATTCAATAAGGATGCATTAAATGAATCCAAACAAGTGACATAAAGACATAATGTTACAAAAGCGTTTTTATTTAGGATAAATCGCCTTCTATTCATAGAATAATCCTGACGTCTTTTTTAAAAAAACATTAATAATAATCAGATGTTTCTTGGGCAGCAAATCACATCAGCATATTATTCCCACGGGTAGATTGCATGTTTTCTTGCGTGGCTGGATGTCGGACTCATGAACAATAATCACGTTGTTTAAATTCACCAAAACTGATTTGCTGAAATCAAACCCCGGCCGGACAGTGACAGGGATTAGCCGTTAGCGCGAGACCGGATCGAACTGCGAGTGACCAGACAGCAGAGGATCCTGTTCGCAAATCAAATTATCTGTCCCAAAAGAATAATTAATTCTCAATTTATAGTTTATTGGTATGGTCTGATGCGCGTGATTTGATGATGTCATTCTCAAGTGTCGCGATCATTCTCAAGTGTCGTGTTGCTGTTGTATCAGTCAGATCAGCGTAGCACTCAATAAAAGAGACAAGAGAGGTCCCGTACGGGACAAATAAATTAGGCCCAATAATCGGGACAGTTGGCAACCCTAATGGAGGCGCACATACCAATATACAATGATCAACATGGACATACATGCTCATGCACACTCACTATGGTGACACACACGTGACCATGCAGAGAATGATGAGCCGATAAAGTGAAATATTGATCCCGGTCTGGTGGTATACCCTTGGAGGCAGCATGATTGATAGCATACCAAGGACCAGAATAATAGACTGAAATTTGATTTGTTCATAACATAATATCCATCTGACATTTATACATTGTTTAAAGAAAACGGATTAGCCTACAAGAACAAATGCATTAGTTATGATCATTAATAATGCAAGAAAAGAAAAACGTTCATAATAATCTATGAAACGGGAGCTAACCTTATGACAAGTCATGTTGTACTGGTTGTAATCCTTTAGTTTTTTTAGTTATTGTGCTAAGAGGGTTTTAGTTGTATCAAGACTTGTGTAATCAGTTGGCACAGCTTTAGCTGTAGTGAGGATGGCGGAGCTACTGAATCGATGCAAAGGCCTATTGTGCATTTTGGTGACTCAAGAGCCTCTGTTTGCAGACTTCCTGCGAGCCAAAAATAAACTCAACTTGAATAGATTTCCTCCCTTCCCACGCAGGAATCAGAGAAGCAGAGGGAATGAGAGAGAGAGAGAGAGAGATAGAGAGAGTGAGAGTGAGAGTGAGAGTGAGAGAGAGAGAGAGAGAAAGAGAGAGAGTGGTGTGATGCTCATTAGCTGTCAGAGGGATCTGATTTACATAGGCCTGCATTTCTTAAGACGGGAAAGGTCATGTGTCATAGCCAGATATGACTCCGTAGACTATGGATTCACTTGTGGGTCTTTTATATCGTACAAGCTATTTTGTGAACCATGTTTAATGGATCCTCAAAGCGTTCAGGTGCATTTGAGGGGTCAATGTTTTACATTGTTAGCCCCCACTGGCAGATGCTGTAACTACACCAATCCTTCTCCATTGACGGTTATTCGAAACTGTAATATATTGAAGAATATTCTGGCCAATCTTGTAATGAAAGCAAATGAGGACTGAAGCTTCAATCTTATTAGCATTATAGTCCAAGTCTTCTGAAGCCATGCAATACTTTTATGTGAGGAACTCACCAAAAACGTATCACTTTGAATTCACAAGGCACACTTGTCCAATTGTGAACTAATTCCTTGAAGACAATTGTTTTTTTACTCAGAAGAGATTATCAGTGAAAAAATTACTTTTAGGAATAATTCACACACACAAAAAAATTACATATATATATATATATATATATATATATGCACCCTCATGTCGTTATGAATTTGCGGAACACAAAAGAAGACATTCTGAAGAATGCTGGTCTAGCCAAACCACTTTGATGACCATTGACTTCCTCTGTATGAAGAATTACAATTTCTCAAAATAAATGTTATGTTCTAAAAAAAAGAAAAAGTCATACAGCTTTAGAACAACACAAGGGTGAGAAAATGATGAAGGTGATGTATCCTTTTAAATTTAACTCAAGTTTTGTTGACTTTTGATACTCTTATGGTGCTTCTGCAAGCTCAAAAGGGAGCTCAAACCCTGACTAAAAATTAGACCAACATTTTGAATTTACTTAAAACCCATTTTAAAACCAAAATTTAGATGTCACCATTTAAAGCACATTTTAAGGTTGGTTGCTTTACAAATCATTATAACAGTATACTGTACATTTTAGATTAGATCTTGCTTGCCTGGCTGGGTTTTACTACGTCATGTAAGCCTTGGTAAAACTCTTTTAAGCCTTTTATATTAACATATTGGGTAATTTTGCACCATGTGACCTCATATAAGTCCTGACATGTGACAGTGCAGGGCTTTAACCTTTTGTGTTCGCAATTCCGACTTATAAACTGATATAGGCATGATAAAAAAAGATCAGTAGATTTCATACAGTTGTTAGGTAATATAATGTGTGGTTACGTTTAGCACTGGATTCAGTGTGTATGTGCACAAATACGTTCCAGAAATATCTCAAAAGATGAGGGGTGAATGTCACCATGGTAACAGATGGTTTTAATATAAATTGCTGCAGTCCTTCTACAAAACATTTCTGCTCCTTTTAAAAACAGCCTGGGCATGACTCCATAAGGCACTGGCATCTGGGAAAACAACAATGAACATTCTAGCAAAACAACATTTAATAATTAAATCAAACCGAATTGAATTAATTGACCTCTAAAGTACTGTTAAATCTGAGACAGCTGTAGTAGAAATAGTCTCTCTCTCTCACACACACACACACAAAATTGATATTATAATATATTACAAAATTAGTATTATTATAAAAAAATATTAGGCAGCACATGCAAATGATTGTGTACGTCAAAATGATTTGATGACCTTTCCATGCACTGAATGAAAATGCAGTAGAAAATAATACAGAGGTAATTATGTAAAAATGTTGGAGTTATAAATAAGAGTTCTTTCCCTTTTATAGCTGAATGGTTTCAATGTCATGTCTGCAAAACATTGGCATTAGCTGATTAAAACAAGTTATCCGGAAAATTGCATTGCAAGGATTCCATCACAAGGACAGACCCAGCTGTGGGAAACAAGGGGTTGTGTTTAGAGGGGATGTGGAAAGAATCTGTGGGATAGGTTTGATGGCTTCAGATTTCATCTATATTTTTATAGTGAATGTCTTCATTATTTTCAGAGGGTTAGAATTAGCCAGATGAGGATAATAAATGACTTAAAATGAAAAAAATCTCTTTTGAAAACTTGGATGGATGGATGGATGGATGGAAATCTTTTTAAAACACATTTTTAATGTAGTATTCAGTGGCATTTACTACACAATGGCACAGGAAAACATACATCTAGAATGCATTAAGGTGAGACATGGCAGGCAAAACATCTTTTGGGATATTTGTCTTCAATAACATGTCTTCTTTCAGACTTGTGTTTAGCCCGAAATACACATTTAGGTCTTTATTTTACTACACTTTGTCTGTTTGCGTCTATAGATTTCTCATAAATTCATCAAAAGTTAGCGTTTTAAATCATCGCGCTGCTCCACGATCGCTGACTGCACCCCGTCATCACACACACCATTAGAAAGCTCTCTCTCTCCTGTACAATGCTGTCAAATCCATATATGGTCAATTCCTTTTTATCAGCAACCAGTCGTGAAAGTAAAAGGGGGGATTTAACTCTAAATGCAATGCGCGATCTCATTGGCTGATGCAAAAATGCCAAGCCCGTTTTCTCAAAATGACTTTTCTCTCATACTCCCAAGTCTGAAATCTCCACTTCAGTAGTACCTATATAAACCAAACTTTCCAGTCTTGTACCTAATTATATTATGAAGACATTTACAAAGGGATTTGTAAATATATTATTCCTAGTCTGATTTGTATAACATTTTATTCCAAAAAACATGGCAAAAATAAATTTAAGAATATTGAGAGTATATTCTGATTTACAGGATAACAAAAGTAGATATCCATAAATCCCTCTGTAATTTATTTCCCATCTAATATGTGAACACGAAAAATAATTTTGAACCTGGCTTTATCCAATACTCAGATTTCGTCTTTTAAAATATATGCAAATTAGTGCATATTTAATTAGAGAATGCGTAATTTGCATATTTAAACATTAAATTACAGAAAACTTGTAATACATTTTTTTCTCATCTTAATCTAGGTAATCGACTGAGAACGATTCATGGTGATATCTGCTAGTTAAAAAATGTTACCCTATTCACCTGTAGTGTCTCGCCTTAAAGGTTTATACATAAAAGGTATTTCTTTTACAAGTTATTTTAAGCCATGTTTTAAGCTATGTTGTTCTACATATAGCACTATATTTGTCATTTATTTAGTAACTAATTTATTTGAGAATAATTTAATCCACTCTATTGTAACTATCTATTATCAACAATGTACTCTGAGCTATAGTAGACAACTGATACTTACAACAAAATAAAGAATAATAATTGCAATGAAGAAAAAGATAAATGACAGAGGTGGGTGATTAAAGCTCCAACGTAAAGTACAAATGTACAGTACATATATTTATAGAGCAGCAACCAACAGATAAAGACTTTGGATGCAATTAGTGTCCCTCATTTACAAATGTATAAATATCACTATCAAATTCTCTAACAAGACCCTTGTAGTCACCCTTGAATACATAACTTGTAAGGCTGTCACTTTTCTGCAGTGATAACTATATGCCAACATAAAATTTCGCTATAGACGGCACAATGCAATTTTTCAACACAAACACATTACTTGTATGATTTAATTATAAATTTAGAAAAGGCACGTCTCATAGAATGATCCTTCAGCTATACAGTGTTCTCAATCTCACTGTTTTGCCATATTTAAAGGGGACCTTATATGCAAAATTCACTTTAACATGGTGATTGAACATAGATGTGCGTTGGCAGTGTGTGTACAGAACCACCCTATAATGGTAAAAATCCACCCACTCCTTTTTTAAAATCCCTATAAATCATAAGCAGTGTCTCAGAATAAGCTGTTTGCAGTTTCTATGCCATGTGACGTCACATATGCATAGATCCCGCTCACGACTGCTGACGGACTCTGTCCTATTAGCATAGACCCCGCTCTGAGTGAGCTGTACAGTCTGCCATGGTTATCTCCTCGCCAGAGCATTTAACAGCAGCATTCAAGTAAGAAATGTATTCTTATTAAAGCTACTAAAGTTATTCAATCAGTTGTTCAATCAGTTGTTCAATTGACTCTTCTGCAACATGTTTACGTTCTCTAAATTACAGTCATATGTTCATTTGGCTTTTATTGTTGGATGCAGCTCCATAACATCCCCCTTTGTTTAGTGTGTAGCAAGCAATGACCTCTCCTAAGCAGTGTGAATCTACTAAAGGAAAGGGCACACCGCTGGGATTTCAAACTGCTAAATGACCTTTTAACGATAGAGCAAGCATTTAAATAAGGATAATTAAAATGCTATTGGATTGGATTTCTAAGCAACTATGTGGAGTGATAAGGGAGATTATGCAGCTGAAGAACAAAAACCCCAATGGTGTGGTATTCCTCAAGTGGGTTCTGTCTTTTATTGTAGTGTTTTCTAAGCACTTGAATTGTGAAGCCACCCAGGATAATCATTGTAAATTAATCTACTCTGATGGTCACATACTGTACTGTCTGTAACGGCACTAAATGAATGGAGCATGCTTCAATTAAGATAACACAACGGATCTATATGTTGACTTATTTGACTATCAATGCTCCCACTGAGCTATTGAAAACAGATCCGTGACAAACTCGGTCCTGGAGGGCCACCGTCCTGCATAGTTTAGCTCACCTGCATGGAAGTTTCTAGTATGCCTAAAAGACCTTGATTAGCTGATTCAAGTGCCTTTAATTGGGGTTGGAGTTAAACTCTGCAGGACAGTGGCGCTCCAGGAGCAGGATTGGAATGGACACCTATGGTTTAAAGCCTTTTGAAATGGTTCCTTGCTTGGCTCCATCTTACTTTAACAAAATCTAAAACCACAGGTTTAAAGTTACTTATCACTTGGCGGATACTTTTCTAGTAAAAATTGTTCATTGGAATATTTAATTTACTTAATTGCTAAATCGTATTCGAGTTTAGTTTATAAAACTACACGTGCTGTGCTTTCCAAGCATAACGTGATAACCACAATCTTAACATAGTGCCATTTTAAAATGGTTAAGAGAAGCATTTGTGGAGATGCATATATATATGATGAATATAGACATCATTTATTGCGGAATGGTGCAATAACACACTTTCATCCTTATATTTGGTCCCCCCAATATTGAGTATATTTTTATAGCCTTGAATTATTTTTCAAGATTTTTAAAAGAACTGGTGACTAAATTCAAATGTTTTCAGTTTTATCATCACAGAGGTTTTACAATGGAAGTCAAGCGGAGCGTTTTCATGCGTCCATGCTTGTCATTTCTTCTCTTCTTTCCATTTCACACTGAAACACATATTTAGCCACTTTCCCCTCATCCTTCACTGCACCAATAGTGCTGAGCAAGTAAATAGTATAGCCAACCATCTAGAAAAGGACGACAGCTCATGAATATTTCAAAGAAACACTAGCTTCTGGTCACACTAACAGCGCAAAAAATGCAGAAATAATATATACTAATATATAGTACTGTGCAAAAGTCTTAGACATGGTAGTATTTTCACACAAAAAATGTTTTAAGCCAGTTATTTATATATTGTTCTTCAGTGTCTCAGTAGTAAATATCAGTTTACATTTCCAATATTCCTTTTGCCATTAATTGAAATGAAAAGTACTGTAGCTTTGCAGAATGAAAATAAAATTATACTCTAAATATGAAACTAAAACGGTCTTAATGAGTGAGTCATTCAGTCAATTCTTCAATTCATTCAAATGGCTGAATCATTCAGGAACGAATGATTTTTATGAATGGGTAGCTGAATCAATGGCTTTCTCAATTCATAAAAAAAAAAAAAAAAAAGTCGGATTCATCCGATAATGAAACACTATTGTGTGTTACTTGGAGACGCATAGTAGTTTTGCTGTGGCTTTTTTGGAACTAATTGGAATTAACTATCAACTAATTGGAACATTGGTGAAATTGAGCAAAAACAGAAAATATTGACAATATTGTGTGTAAAATGTAACATTATTAATTTCTTGTTTATTGAACTGTAGTATAAAATCAAAACCACATTCGATCATGCAGATATTGGGGGGAAAAACTCTTGCTCGTGTGATATTGCTAAACTACTATATCATATGATATAAATATAAGACAAAAACCCATACAGGAGAACTTTTTCCATAATCACACCTATATACACCTTTGTTCTCTGAATTTATATAACAAGGCAAATGAAAAGTGTACATCAATAAAATAAGCATTAAGATATAACCTTAGCAAAGGGAAATGCCTGGTTGTGTTTTAATGTATTAACTATAAGCTGTTTTATCTGACAAAATTAAAGTGAGGTCTACATGGGAGTTGTTTAAAGTTAGTGCAGATGCTATCTGTCAACACATATCCTCCACTGATTAGCTGCTAGTCCCACAGGGCTTAAGCATTCTCTTTAGGCCCAGCACACGCGACACTACTCCATTTTTGCTTTCAATCAAGCCATGATTACAGCCTGGGAACTACAGAGCACAAAGACCCCTCTCTCTAGCCAATCAATTTTACCAGTCAATCAACTGAAAACTCGAGTTTGAGTTTTATCGAGTGAAAAAACACGAGTCAACAGAAACACAGGTGTTCAAAGATGCTCACAAACAGAAATCATAGATTTCAAGAAAAAGAAAGTTCATATTAAGTTCTTCCATCCCTAAATGCAAACAGATCTTAATAGCGTATTGTTGCCATAGATATATTACAAATAGTAGTTTCTCTAAAATGTACTACAGGGTACAAAAATTTGAGAGCACACTGAACATCTGGAACTTAGTCTAATTTACACCTGCAAATAATAATAACGTTTTAGGATCAAAATCGGAAAATGTTATTTTAATATAACAAAATATTATAAAATTCAAAGACGACATTCTGAAATGAATGCAAATGTTTCTATTAAAGGTTTCACTCAAATTGTTATGTTAATAACATAAATTATAATTAGAATAAATTATACTATAAAAATGCTAAATAGAAGCAATTTCACTAGTGTTCTCAGATGTTTGCACCCTACAGCACCTTTTAAATGTTGCAATATTTTTGCTTGAGTATTTTGCTTGTGAGTATTTTTCACATTTCATAATTCATACAGTACTGTGCAAAATTCTTACGCACATTAGTATTTTCACCAGTTGTTTGTATGTATCAGTTTACAACCGGTATGATCCACAAAAAGATCTGATCTCACCATCATCGATCTGTCTGTCTGTGATTACATGCAGAAACCTAAAAACTGAGACAGACTAAATCCAGAAGAACTGCGGCAACATGTCCAAGACGTTATTACTTACCAATTACCTTATTTTATAATAATAACAGGCTGACTGTACATTATCCTGCTTAATACACTGCAACGCATATTAATAAATGGGCATGAAATATTGATTTTAGTTGGAATTATTTTAGTATGTTGGAAGAAAGAGAATGTGGAGTGAAACTAGCACAGCACAGGAAGTCCGTTGCCAGGGACAACGGGAAAATCTACACTTTAGTGACATTATACACAAATATCTGAACACATAATACCACAATTGGTTAATCAGAATCAAGATTCCTCATAACAACATATAATGGCTGGACTTATGAAACCATATGTTGAGTAATGTTGTTTATGCATAAATCTGCTGTAGACGAGAAATCACAGAGTGGAGGGAGGAAAAGCATCTGTAACAATTTTAATGGAATCAAAAGGTTAGCAAGCACTGGCTCATTATGTCACACATCAGGCAGTATGCAGAAATCCATTATGCATCAGCACATGAAAACGAGGAAATGCTGGGAAAAGGAGAGATAAGGGAGGAGAAATGTCAGAAAGCTGAGCCGCAGGCTGCATCCTCCAGTCCGCCTGGGATACGTCAGAGTGTGAGTTTGTGTGTGCAAGTGTGTATGTATGTCTGCGTTTCTTTGGGAGAAAAGAAGCACATTCCCACCCACTCAATCCCATGATTCAACCGAGTCTGCACCAGGCGTGGGCTTGAGAGAGAGAAAAAGAGCGACAGAGAAAGAGCTCTCTTTCAGAGAAAGCAAGAAAGAAGAGACATGGAGAAGAGAGAGAACCAAGCAAAGAGGATGCAATGAGAGAGAGAGAGTTTCTTAAACCACTCCTCGCCGCTATGTCGCAATGCTCCTTTCAGCTGGTGTTCAGGCAGTGCTTTGAGGATGCAGGGCTGCTGGGCCCCAGGGTGGGGAGAGGGGGGCAGTTTGGAAGTGTTTTTGCTTCTGACGGCTTCAGCTCATCAGGACACGTCAGTAAAAGTTAAGCTTAATCAGCAGTGTTTGTGGGATAATGTTTGATTACCACAAACATTAAGTTCATTTGTCCTTGTTTTTTTATTCAAAGAAGCAAAAATCTAGGGTTACACCGATGCACTTACAATGGAAGTGAATAGGACCTCTATGTTAGATGTTAAAATACTCTAAATAGTATAGCCACAAGAAAGATGTGAACAGTAGGCATGGCAACATGGTTTGAGTGCGAAAACACTGCTGTTCAAAAGTGAGGTCAGTATATATATATATATATATATATATATATATATATATATATATATATATATATATATATATATATATATATATATATATATTTTTTTTTTTTTTTATTTTTTATTTTTTTTTCTCCAAAGAAACTAATTATTTTATTCAGTAAGAACGCATTATATTGATCAAAAGTGTCAGTAAAGGTTTTTACACTGTTACATTTTTTTATTTTAAATAAGCGCTGTTCTTTTGGATGCAAAGATGATTAAAAGTGAAAGTTAGACATTTGTAATGTTACAAAAAGTTTATTTTAAATAAATGCATTTTTTAAACTTTCTGTATTCAAAGAATCCTGAAAAAAAGAATGTCCACAAAAATGTCAAGCAGCACAACCATTTTTTACATTTATAATCGTAACAAATGTTTTTTTTTGAGCAGTAAATCAGTTTATTAGAAAGATTTGTTACTGTTTTTACAGAACTTTTGACCAAATAAATGCATCCTTGGTGAGCCTAAACTCTTGAATGGTAGTGTATATACAAATGTACAAATTCATTGCCATCACAATGGAACATTAAACATTATAAAACCTAAAACAACCGTAAAAAAACAACAACAACTTTAGAGCTTAAATAATACACAATATTTAACAGAAGAATCAATGCTTTTATAGTAATTGTATAACATAATAAGCTTAACGTTTCTGCCTTTAAAAATTAATTGTCCCCATTTACTTAAATGTTTGCTTAAAAAAAAAAATTTGTTGTGTTAATGAAAATTATTTCACAAATGCTGTGGATTAAGCTTAACTTGTATTGACCCCACATATTCCTTTAAATGCAAAGCACGGCCAACTGATTCACAACTATGTGTAATTTGTGCATTGTGGTGCTCCATTAGGTTTTACAAGGCAATGGAGACAATGATGATCTAGTAAACCAGACTGATTCAGTTATTCGAGTCTAGGCTTGTGAAATAGACACTACAATCCATGTTGTTAAACAGATTTGCAAGAGCACAAGATGTCAGGATGACAGTCTTCCTGACAGACTACAGGTGTAACATCAGTCCCAGTCAGGTGGTGCCTCTCCCTGCCAGTCAGGTGTCCCCATAGATCCCTGTAAGATCATCACTCTTCACATTTTTTGTCAATCATGGCAACCAGGGCTGGATCAAAGGATAATCGGCCCCTGGAGCACAAATGTCACCCAACCCACCCGTGATGCCACATGACCCCCTCGATGAGAAAGATTTTCCTGCGATTACAATACTGTGGAAGTATGTTAAAATAAACACAACCACATAAGTAAATGGTCCAAAATCAACATTCACCAAGTGCCAAAAGCAAGTGAAGAAATTGATTCACATTATTAGTCACCGCTTTATAATGCATGATTTATATTTCAAGATATTTAAACTTTCACTGTTTCTATTTTTACCTGACGTAAAAGATGAGGTCGAATTAAATTAAAGATGTTCAAGTGATGTTTTCAGATGTAGGGTATCTGAGGTGAGTGACTGTTGTAATTTAAGCATCTTTAATGAACTTTAATGAACCATCAAAGGCTTATCTAGGATATAGGTCTTAAACTAAACAATAAAAAGTGTTCCACATGCCTGGTTGGTAATCCTGTCCTGAAAAGTTTTAATAAAAGTAAAGTAAATTAAAGTAAAGTAAAAGTAAATTAAAGTATAGGCCATGGAGCACTAGCCCCACATTATCCTATCCTTGTTGTATATAATCAGAGTCTAAAGGCACGTTCACCCCAAGGATGATAACTATAAATATAACAATAAAGATATAGTTCTGTGAACTATATCTTTATAACTATATCTAAGATATAGTTCTGTGAACTATATCCACTGTGAGACACCAATGTGTCCCTGAGCAAGACACATAACCCCTTGTTGCTTCAGAGGCGTGCGACCTCTGACATATATAGCAATTGTAAGTCGCTTTGGATAAAAGCCTCAGCTAAATGAATAAATGTAAAATGTAAATGTAGTTCTAAAAATCGTTCTCAATATCAAAGAATAGCTGATTCCACACCACAGATATAATGATAACAGCACAGAGAAACAATATCGTTGGAATCACTTTCAAAATGATTTTATCTAGCTGATGAAAGATAAAAACATTAACAGCCAATCAGAATTAATCCTGCTATAATGAGCTCAAGCATTTAAAGTGACAGACAAGCACGTGCTTAAAATAAACAGAACGATATTGTCTGCTGGTGTGGGCGCTAATATAGTTACTGTTACAGTTAGCTATCGTCCTTTGTGTGAACAGGCCTTTAGGAGTTCAAGGACAGTACATACTGACGACAACTCCCACAGGTTATATTCCAGGAAGGAGTGTGCCTCCAACTGAGGAAATGACCTGCCAGCATTTCTGAAGCACATGCATCTGGTATTAGCCACTGTATTCCCCATGAAATGTTTTCTTCAGGCCATAACGGTTTCATTAATGTGCTTCTCTATCTCTCACATACACACACATGCACACAAAGAAAGGGGAAAATAGAGAAACAAGCAAACAAATACTAAACGGGCACCCTCTTCACATTTTCCTGATGCAAATGTCATCTGTTAATGTTCACTGCCTTGAGTTGGATGACTTGGGGGAGCATAAAAGTTCATGCAATTTGCATTAACAGACTGTAAGAGTATGAAGTCCTGTGGGAAATCTAGCATTGGAGCTGATGGAATGAGATGTACATGCATTTCTTGTTTTAATTTAACTGTGAATGATGTTTGAAACTTTCTTGAGTTTGTGCAGCAACTTCTACCTCTATGAAAACAACCATGTTACGTAAATGTATCATGTAAAGAGAGACAAGTTATGTTGCATTTCTGACAGTCAATGCAACCATGGACAGTTCCCACAACTTCAGCACCCTGGCCAGCTCCCCCAATATACAGTATACAGGATGGCCTGCTCTCTGCCAGCTCACAACCCTACCAGCCCATGCTTGGTGCACTTTCCTCCACAGGGTGCTAAGATGTCACCCTCTGTTTAATCCACCAGTAACAGTGTTGTGAAACACTCTCTTCAATTTGTACTTTCACACTTACAACAAGACTCTGCTCTCTTCTCGTTGAGGAGGAACTGCTGTTTTAATTTGTTTTGTAACTTCAAATTTGTCGCTTGAATGTGTTTTTCAGCAGTGCTTTAAAATCTGATGCCAATGAGGTCTGTTAGAAACCTCTGAACTGGGAATTATAGTCATCACTTGGAAGAGCTCTTTATTTTGTGTGGAGACTGAACTGAAGGTTCTTCTGAATGATAGAAAAGAGGGAATAACCTCATTATGTTTTCACAGTATTTTTATTTTACACTAGGCCAGTGTTATGGACGTGTGAATCTCACAAGAAATGTGAAGCTCATATTTTGTTAAAGCACTTACATGAATAATTCAGCCCAACTCTTTTTATTATTTAAGTTTTCCATATCAACATTATTAAGGTGGGAATACTTGGTTACTTCGTAATTATTTATAAAGATTCCTGGTTTATCAACATTATAAAAACACAAACTTTTCTGCTATAATAGTCAGCTGATTTTTCAATGCAGAAGAAAGCAAGCCTATTTCATGTAAATGTGTGAGACTTAAAAGAATGACAAAGTGCGGTAAACGGTAAACTATTTATCCTACAAACCTGCGTTTTTATGATTACGATAATAAATCAAAAATAATATGGTGATAAATACCAGTGTGCAACATCAAGCAGCATAGCGGGATGTTTTTGTGCAGCAAAAAGTAACTGAAAGAGGCTGACAATGGAAGTTAAAAATGCCCGCGCCTCCTCTTACATTAAAACAAGGTGGATGTAATCACATAACCAGCTAGCTGACAAATTGACAAATAAAAAGGGTTTCATCTGAGGAAGTTCAAGAAGCTGCTAATTCTATTCTATTCAGCTGTCACTGAGGCTCCCCAATTCACTTCTCAGCATCATTACTCCAATTTTCAGTGTCACATGATCCTTCAGAAATCATTCTAATATGCTGACTTGGTGCTCAAGAAACATTTCCTATGATTATCAATGTTGACAGTTGTGCTGCTTAATATATTTGTGGAAACTGTGATACATTTAGATTTTTTGATGAATAGAAAGTTTTTTTTATATATATATTTTTTAAATATAAATCTTGTGTAACATTACTGAGTCTTAGTAGTCACTTTTGATCGATGGTGGATCAAAAAAATAATATTATTGATGCTAAACTTTTGAACAGTAGTGTATAATACTTGTATACATATTTTTTACATAGGCTACTCAATTGATTTTGCACATTCATGTCTATCTTGTGTCTGCGTCTCTGTAAATGTTGTTTTATTTTTTATCTGGTCTTATCTAGAGGTTTTCTCTGTAACCGATACATGTCAAAAATCTGTGAGAGCATGCTTGGCAAATAAACTTTCTGAAAAAATGAGAGTAATGAATCAGTGACGCTAGTAAGTATTATCTTGACTCACACACGTGTTTGTAGGTCAGAGGTAATGGTGGGGAAAGGAGGCCTCTGCTGTGAAACCGATTTATCCCAACCCCAACCGATTGGGGTTTTGTTGAGTGCTCAAACATATTTCATTGAGGAGATATTTCTGGTGCCGTGCAGCACAGCATCTTAATGCTGGGGATGCTAAGATATACTAGGATGTACTTAAGAGAGTATCAGAGATGTTTAATACAAAGTGAACACACACGCAATTACAAATAACATGAGTGAATCATCCTAAAGAAAAAACATTCTGTAATGATGCGAATGGCAGGAAGGGAATTCATTAGGCCTGTTACAAAACACAGTAAGCTGCCTCGCTACCTACTGCCTACATAGACAGCTGCCATCTATGACCGAATCCAAACTGAAATAGAACTTCATAAGTGACTGATTTGGAACACACTATTTAGGCAGCAACTCTGTGCGTCATAGTACATGTAGTGCTCCTCATGCAAAGCACAAGGATTTCATTGACAATTGATTTCAATACAAGCAATTTCAGAGGAATAATTCAATACTTGATTAAAGTAAGATCACCAAAAAATAAAACAATTCTGTTATCATTTAGTCACCCTCATGTTGTTCCAAACCTGTATGACTTTCTTTAGCCTGTGGAACATTAAAGAAGATATCGAAGACTGTTGTAAACCAAATAGTTTTGGTTCCCTTTAACTTTCATTATTTTGTCCATACAATGGATGTCAATGGGAAATCTGTTTGGCTACCAACATATCTTCTTTTAAGTTCAGAATTTTAATTTTTGGGTGGACTATCCCTTTAATAAGCATAAATATACATAAACCACTGTTCAAAAAGTTCAGGGTCGGTAAGATTTGAAAAAGGATTTTGAAGGAAGTCTCTAATGCTCACAAAGTCTGCATTTGTTCAAACAAAAATTCAGTAAAATAGTAATATTATCCTTGCAGAATAAAATCTTTTTTTTTACATTAAAAAAAACCTTACTGACCCAAACTCACACACAACTTCATTGTAAAACAGTTTTCAGTATTTTCTCTTACATTCACCATATTTCATTGCTCAACACAATGCATTTTGGAACTGCTGCCTTTGAAAACGGCCAAAGCGATGTATCTTAGGATAACAATTAATTTGCCTACCTGGAGGCAGCTCGCAAGGTTTTTTTTGTTATTCTGTGCTGAGAGCATGTTGAATAACTACTGCCTGAAGTGAAATGTAGGCATGAAGATATCTATAATAACCATTCAGTGTATCAACAGCATATCCTGGAGTTACACACACTAAAAATACTTCATAATGTCAGACTTTACATTACGTAAAGTTCTCAGACCCTTTCCAGGGGTCTCTTACACGCTCATCGCCTTCAAGTGCATTAGCATGACACATGTGCTTATGAAATATGAACTACAATGATAATGTTATTTCTATATTTGAGGATACAGTGGTTTTCTTCATCAGGAGTTGGAATCAATAATGATTGAATCATCTGTCATCGTGATGCAGTGGGAATTGTACCATCAGACTACTATCATGCATCATCTGTTTTAGGGTACTTCTCAGTGTGAGCATCATATCCCGCTCAGTGCTTTGCTGCCGTTTTAAAAGTGAGGGTCACAAATGTGTCTCACGTTCATTATCCTTCCTTTGTGATTCAGGTTGTCAATAACAAAAACTGGCAAAACATTTCCTGAATTTCTCTTCCTTTTCAGCTTATGCTCTCATCAGATAAAGCAATTTATATGGGGAGCAGAACAGGGGGGAAAAAAAGGGAAATATGGAGATATTAAACTGAAAATTTAATGAGCAGAGCTCTCGCCACAGGCAACTGAGAGCCACCATTCAGAGACAGTGCATCTCCCACCACGTGTTTCACCTTCTGCTGGTGCCAAAAAAGGCTTGTTTCACTCTCGCTCACAAAAACCACAAACATGAACGGCAAAACATGGCCTATTCTTCAGGAAGTGCCCGGCAACCTAAGGCAGCTCTGTTACCAAACTCAGGGATGCTTTATTTATGGAGACCCTTCTCATCATCATTTATGACAGTTTATCATCTCTCCCAAATCCATATGAAACATCTTACACTAGAGAAATGTCCATATTGGGAAATGGGAAAAATAATTATTTCTGACCACGTTGGTTTCTTAACTTTTGCCATATCTTTTTTTAAGGTCATGAAATAAAAAGTCAAAATCTGCTATGGGGTAATAATTGAACAACAGTTTGAAAAAGTGATTTTTCACTATTATTTACAACAGGATTTGCATTTTCATGGAATAAAATAAAATGTCTCCATGCCATTTTTTTAATTTCTCAAAAATCAAACATAGTTCACCCCTCATGCACGTTACCACTCACGTCCGTCGAATATTAGAACTAAAAACATTGACATAGCACACTCATGGGCATCAAATCACTTCATTGAATATTTGCCGGCTAATGAATAATTATTACCGTACGATCCATCTGATTCTAAATCCACATCATTTGAATATCACAACATCAATGTCTGTCAAAAAAAAACATGCACAACACACAGAAGTATTTACGAGAAGCAGAGGTCCACGGAGTACAAGCATTTCCTGGAAAACTCACACTACCGGATGTTTTGAATGTATGGAAGTAAAACAGTGCAATGTTTTTTAAACAAAAAGCCTGTTGAATTGCACAACTTAAAAAATATGCATTGCATTAACCATGCTTGCACTTTAATGCATTGTATTTTTAGGACTTGCATTTTTTATTGGCTCAAATTCGACATGGTTGAATATTTAAGCTGTGAATATTTCAATTCAAAACATTTCAAACACATTTTCATTGTTAAAAATTAAATAATCCATATTCACTCTTCATATTTCACTTCCAAAATATTCAAACTTTTTAAAAATACAACCTATAATATTCAGCAGGCAATTTTCGCTCCATTTTATTTCGCTTTACAAATTCACTTCCACAAATCCAGTGGTTCAAATTCGACAGTAAATTAAAAATTGAAATCCAGGAACTGCAGGAAAAGCAGTAGATTACCGAGCATAATCTCCATCTCCTGTTAGTCGATCTCACCAGCAGGGGGTGCAAGCGCGTGTTGTTGACGAAGACTGAGCAACAGTTAGAGCAAGCCATTCATTCATAAAAACTAATTTATAGAAATGTAAGTGTATTTGTGATTATTATTAGGGCTGTTTTTATGTTTAATTCAGTGTCTTCACTGTCCTGTGTAGCCTATATACATCTTTCTCTACCGTGTATGGGATTATAATGTTATTCCCCTGATGCGGATGTACAGATCAAATGTTAGGCCTACATTTGAGGTAGATATATTTCTCGGTTTAGTTGCCTTAACTTTATATTGCGGTGATGTGCTGCAGTACAAGGGTTTCCCTCAGTACTTCAGGATTGCTGGACATATAAAACGCGTAACGTAGCTTAACTAATACAGTGAAATAAAAGACCAAACTCGAATATTGTGAATATTTAAAATGCAAGCATGGTTAATGCAATGCACATTTTTTTCAAGTTGTGCAGTTAAACAGGCTTTTTGTTTCAAAAACATTATTTTCCTTCCATATGAATGCGTCATCGCTTTCCGAGAAGAGGGAGAAAATAGCAGTCTGCGCAGCTTCAACATGCTGTCTTGTCAGAGATGATAATGTGCATAATACATAACGGAAGCAAGTATACTTATTCTTCTATCTGAAAGTGTATTGGAATGATCAAGGAACTGAGTTAAATACTTCACATTGCATGCTAAAAGATAAACGCCAATCCAGTTGAAAAACTTTGATGGGTTAAGTGAACACCTTTCAACATGTCTTATTTTTAGACAGACATTTTTATGCACAAATTACACATTCTGATTCAGACATTACTGATTTGAATATTTTCAATACTTTTCAGTGATTTTTATAAAATGTAAATGTTTACATGATGTTACATTTAACTATCCCTTCACATATTTTTATTCCAATCTATTTTCTAAATGCATGTTTTTATCTTATTGTGAATGATTCATCTATGCATACATTTTTCTAGAACTTGTCATTTTAATTAAAATGTCAACTGGTGAAACATCCTAGTGACTTATTCCAGACATCTCCCGTCATTTAGTCTGCTTAATCCCATATGTTCTTTCAAATCCAGTTAAAAACCGATGGATAGATGGAACCGATTTTTTTGATAATCTGTTTCACTGATGTACGTCACACCACAGAAGAAATGATCTGTGCATGTAGCTACTTCATACTTTTATCTTTACAGAACTAAACAAAATCCAGCCCTTATTGTAATCAGAAGAAAAACTATTAGCCTACAACTTTAAGCACTATCTAAAAAAAAAGATGTTAATTGTGATGTGTTGTATGTCACACGTAGGCTCACTATTGGCCAATGCTGGTCATGTGTGTGATGCGTGTGACGTACAACCTAGAAACATTGCGCAGTTCCACTACGTGAAATCTCAAGGCCCACAGGGAAGGAAATGAGTAGTTGAATAAAGCCGTTATTTTTTTTTTTTTTGCGCACAAAAAGTTTTTTTGACGCTTGATAAACTTAAGATTGAGCCACTGTAGTCACTCGGACTATTTTAACAATGTCTTTTATAACTTTTGGGCCGGCCAGTTTCGATCCGTTAAGAAGCCTATGGAGGAGTGATCCAGCTCTCAGATTTAATCACAAATATCTTAATTTGTGTTCCGAAGATGAACCAAAGTCTTACAGGGTTGGAACAACATGAGGGTGAGTAATTACTGACAGAATTTTCATTTTTGGGTGAAGTAACCCTTTAAGACCAAGTGGAAGTCTTATCAGTTAAATCCTACTACAGTTATCAGGATATCTTTTCAGGGAACAGATAGGATTACTAGGCATACATTCCTTCACATAATTAATATTCTTGATTTAAGATGAAAAGGTTAACAATATGCCCCACCCACTTTTCAGAATATTCTTAGCCTACACTCTTGCTTCTAGCTGTATAACCCAGATGTTTGACTCAATGTCGTGACCTAAAGGAAAAGAACAATACTGACTCCAGATCAAGAACACAGCTAGTGAAAATGAAATCCTTAATTAAATAAAAAGGCAAAAAGAAAAACCAAATGGCGTCATCTTTCTTGGTTCATGCTTGTCACCTCACAGTCAATGGACGTCATTCTAGATTAGTCATCAAGTACTGCTCTTCAGATCAACTTATAATCAGACATTGTCGTGGACCGAATGATGAGTCCTTTTAGATGTAGTGTTTATATTCCAAAGTGCTCCCGCTATTACGCATCAAAGCTGTGGTGGATTATACTATTATTAAAATATATGGTTTATCTAGACAATAGATGGTTGTAAGTTTAAAAACTCTCGTTTCCAGTGTCCTTTTTTTAACATAGGGTAACATGCTGTTACAACTGTACTGAAAATACAAATTCTGAAAGAATGATTCATATGCTCTTCTGTATTTTAAGATGTATTTCCCATGGAATTCAAAAACATTTTAGAGATAAATTGAAAACTAAAGTGTTTCAAATCAAATCACATCTTTCACTGCAGTCCCACTATGCAGTAAAATGATTGTTTTGTTTGCATTATGGCAGCTGTAGATTGAACATTCGAGCAGCATATGAGTGTGATTAAATTAGGCCGTGTCACTGCCTCCATTTCACTGGTGTTCCTGTGTAGCCAACAGTTGTGTCCTAATGAAAGCAGCCGAGCTGCAGCACTCCAGAAGCTCTTATCAGTGTATGTCAGATCAGTCCTCTACAGAGGACTACTCCCAGGTAACTTAACAGCCGTGACTCTCATCCATTGAACCTGCACACTGTGTGTGGAGCGTTGGAACTGCAGTATCAGATCATAGTCCTGCGCTGGACAGTTAATCCAAGCACCCTGCTGATTCACAGGAGAAACCCAAGGGGGGGCGCACGGTTCATCCATACTCATTATAACGGCACCAGCTATGTGACTGAAAGCACTCTGTTTAGCAGCTAAGCCTAAAGCTATTTGTAAACATCTGGAGAGTCTATATTTTCATAATATGTATTTATGTCTTATTTTCCAGTAAAAAAATATCTAAACACCATTTAAACTACTCGAGAAGCAAAACTGTGAAAGAGCCAATGGCACTAGGCTCACTTCTGTTAATCAAAAAAAATAAAAAAAAATAAAAAAGTTAGTTTAGCATTATCTTTTACTTTCATTGATTAAGAAAACAAAAATATTGTAAAACTCCTTCTCTGTTTATTATATTTTCATTTAATGTGATATTTGAGTTACCAAAAAAATAACACTTTTTACCTTAAAAATATACTTAAATCATCTTTAAAAATAATGCTTGAGATGGGTTCACTCGCATTTACTCACGGTGTAAGAATGTTTTTGCTTTTTAAAATTTGATGATGATTTCAACAAACTCTTTTTTCATTAAAAAAAATTCTTAAAAATGGTATTCAAATGGTATTTTCACAACCATGTAAAAAGCAACTTGAAAGATTTTTCTTGTTCTTTATAGTGGACAACTCTTTCCCCGCCAGTGGCAGTTTTTGTTTTGTTTTTTTAAGTTGCCAGCCACCACCAGCCTTTTTGATAATTTTCACAAAACTTTCATGGGCCCTAGAATATTTTTTGTATGAATATCTGAACATAAAATATATCAAAAGAAAGAACTGAGAAAATCATGTTTTTGTGAAAGACTAGAACTGGATCAGACTCGGGCTCAATCTGTGTTTATTAATCGTTCTATCAACACCCACAAAGTTTACACAGCCATATACCTCTTCCTGGGTCGACATTTCATTCTGTAATAATAGGCAGTTTTGATTTATATGCCGTTTAATATTTGATGACGTGCACAAGCAGTGCTTCTATCATTTGTTTCTGCTGCTTCTTCACTTGTTTTTGGATGCAGAGATGCTGTTCTATTTCAGCAGATGCGTAATAGCGGGCTCTACTGTATAACCGTGGAAATAAAGATTGCTGGAAAAATTCTGTCAATGGTGGGTAAGCGTTGTGTCATAATAAATCGCGCAAAATTTTGTCAATGGCGTGGAAAGAGGTTATGTCATTGACCCCAAGATTAATCTGTTTTCAGAGAATAGCCTAGATCTTGAACATTTTAATATTTTTTTTTATTAGATTTATGCTTGAATTGTTTGTTTTCTTAGCTCATTATTTTAAGATCGATTTTCAAGTCAACTCAATATTTTAAGCAGTTCTGCTTCTCAAGTAAATTTATTTTGTTTTAAGGATGTTTTGAAATATTTTCTGCATTTAAAACTGTGTAACACATTTAAGAGCAGCAGAATATCCACCAACAAACAGGTAAAAGCCTAATACTCCTGTCTTAATCTATTAAACAGACTGTGTTTTCCTTGTAAAGACATGAGTGAAAGTGAGCGTAGGTGTGTGTACTACACCATCTGTCTGTGATTTCTCATGGACAACTTTGTGTCCTTACATGTTGTCCTCAATCGTATGCCAACCAACGGAGAGTCGCATATTAAACAATGTTCCATCTTATTAAATTATTATTATGCATATTACAATCAGGTCAAGAATTAGGTTAATCTGAATGATACCGAACAAACAGCATTAGCAAACCAGGCGGATTTCCACAAAGCTCATAATACAACACAATATTTGGGGAACACATGAAATCATACTCACGCTCAACAGTTCCTCATTTTCAGCTGATTTATTCCAGTGCACAGAGGAATCCTTTTGTTACAAAACTCCACACCAACCTGACGGGGATAAAGAGAAATAGAACTGAGGTTATTAAATTTAACAAGTACACCAACAGGGACGTTCACAAAGCCAGAAAATATACGTACTGCTACCTAATTTGAGCAAGAGAAGAATAAAATGAGAGTGGCTTTATGGTTCTCATTAGAAGTAGGTGTCTGTTTATTATCCAAGATGAAGACAGAAAGAGAGGGCTGAAGGCTAAGATGGTGGAGCTTTGAGACTTCAAACGCATGGGGTGAGAGAGAATGAGCAGAAGATTCATTCCTGCCACACTCTTTACAGGCTTGCAGACACAAGATAGGCTTGTAAACAAACACTAAACTAAACTAAAGAAATATAAAGTGCATTACAGCGAGGTAGACATTGCTTCTTCGACATACACTTGGGAGCTATTAAATGAAACGGGTATCAAGACCACTCAGAATTTCTAAGAGCAGTGTAGTTTAACAGATCTAGTCAATCACGCAACAATTCAGTATTTGAAATTACAGTTTGTGGATCTGTACCAAAGCAGGAAGCTGAATTTTGCTTTGTTAAATGTGGGAGAAATTTAATATGTTCTATATGTATGACTTTCATATATGTGCAAATGTGTGACTAAAGTACGACCGAGACAGAGGGCCTCCACTACAAGGGTATGATGATGATGATGTTTATTTCAAACCTGCATTCTAGTTTTCTCACAAATCAACATAACAGGCTACATAACAGACAATTTATACAAGTACATGGTTTGGAAGGGTAGCATATGATAAGCAAATCTAACGAAGTTAGAGTTGGCAAAGACTTATCTTCATTTGGCCTAGGGCAGGGATAGGCAACTTCTTGGAGGGCCACTGTCCTGCAGAGTTTAGCTCCAACCCTAATAAACACACCTGACCAAGGCAATCAATGTTTTCAGGATTACAAGATAGATACAGGCAGGTGAGTTTTTATCAGAGCTGAAGCTAAATTTTGCAGGACAGTGGCCCTCCAGGATTGAAGTTGCCTATCCATGGCCTAGAGAAATAACCTTGATGGGGAGTCAGGACTATAAAGAAGGAAGGATGCCCTCCTCTCATTGTCACACTCTGCAGCCATTCTGTATGACTGCTGGCCTTTTCTTGCAAGAAAATAAATAACCTTTAAAGACAATTGGTAAATGTTTGTCTCTTATTCAGTGATGTTAAGGTTTGCCACCACATTAAAAATACAAACCTTTTTAAAAATGTAAAATATATTATATGGGCTGCAAATTGATTAAAATAACTGTTTAACAGTAACAAATTTCAAAGGAACAGTATGTAAGTTTCCCCACTAGAGGTCGCTTATTTAAAATAATAACAACAGCGTAGCTTGATGACGGCGTGAATGAGCGTGGAATCATGGGAGCTGTCGACTTCAACTCCACAGCCGACGGGAAGCAGTCTAATGGGACTCAGGCAGAAATCATGTCCATGGATGAGCTAATGTATTAAAGTTTACTAACGTTACTGTGGTATGAATCCGGGTGGGGCCGAGAGCCGTGGGAGTGGAAAGAAGAAGGTGAAGCGAATGCTAATGAGAGATACCTGCACGACACACCGGCCTTGAGTCCCATGGAGGAGCTCCGGAAGGATACAAGAAGGAATGACAGCATTGAAGGGCGAGAGAGGACCAGGCCTGGGACATTTTACATTGCAGTTTTTATTATACTTGCATGCCGTAGTTGGCCACTGCCGCTTCTTTTGTTATGTTGTTTATATCTATTACACAATTAAACTTACAATTAAGCGTTTGCCAGTTCCTGCCTTCTTCCCTGAACTTGAACTTTGTTTTAGTTCCATTTGATCACTTAAATTCACATTATTTTATCTCATTCTAATGAAACAATATTACTGCTCATACAGTTCACTTTATTTGATTAATTAAAATTGTGGGGTAACACAACGCTGTTTTACTTGGTCAAAGCAATCATACTAATATACATTTGAGTGTGTTAAAGTTGTTATAACGTCACTCTGTGTGTTCGCTTCGCTCTGTGTGTACGCCACTGAAAGGCGACGCAATGACACGGGCCATTACACTGGTCATAATTGCGAATTTCTCTGGAATTAAACATTGTTTGTAACAATTAGGATACGCAAGTAAACAATTTAACAAAATATGTAACTGTGCTAGTTGTTTGTGTATTTTAAATGCAAAAAATCTTACATATTATGCCTTTAAAGGTCCCATATTGTACACCTTTTTTGGATAATTATTTTAGGTTTTGATGTCCTTAAGAATATATATTTGCGGTATTAGCACCTAAAACCATCTCAATATATTTTACAGCTCCTTTCTCAGGAGCTCTGCTAAGAACTGGTCGATTTTGGCCTGTCTAATTAATATTCATGCGCCTCTCTTCTGATTGGCCTGTGGTTTTCTGCGTGACGCACGGCCAGGCCAACCACAGGTAACTAGGGTCATATATGCTGTAGCCTGCTGTGGCTTGGTGATGCTCACAAGTGAGGTAAATAAAACACCTGTAATGATGGACATTACTGAGGGAAATGTTATCCGGCCTTATGACTCAGACCCCGAATTGGTGACGACAGGAAACAACCAACCACCTCCTCAAACACACTTACAAAAAGATATTTCAGAATGGTAATTAAGGTTTTTTTTTTATTTTATTTTTTTTAAAACTTTTTTTGTTGTTGTTGTTATGAGTATTATAATTACCATTACATCAATGATGCACACAGATTTAACGTTAATACTAATTTAAACTGCCTGTAAACAAACTCAGACTTTTGAAATAACGTTACCCATGCAAGTAGCCTGACGTCGTCATACTCCGATTCTAGTCAGAATGTGGGTCTGATACTGCTCCGTTGGGCTGTGATTATGGGGCGTTTCAACCGAACCAGGAAAGAAAATGCCTCTGCACTCAATTGGATAGACCGAATCCCGTAGGAAGGACGGAAAAAACATCTTTCCGATCAACAAATGCCTTGATCGCGGTTCTGTGTTCCTTTTTTAAAATGAATGCGCTGTCTAAATTTTCTATAACAGACGCGATGGCAGAATCTACACATCTAAATTCTCCGGCGGCAACCATTCTTTGTTGTAACAAATTCAACCCAAGCGCTCTTTGGTGACGTGGATGATTACGTTACTGTTGATCATCTGTCCATCATCGTATAAAGCCCGCCCTGACAATTTGATTGGTCCGAACAGCTTTGGTTCGGGCACAGTTGCTTCACAACGGATAAAGGCCAGACCGAACTTCCCACCCTCAAATGTTGTGGGCGAGGCGAAGTTCGGCTGGCATCCAGGCTACCATGCAAGTACATTAAACGTTAGTTTCTGTTAGCAAAACAAAAGACACAGAGACTGAGTGAACTCAATCTCACCATCTTTAACTCAATAAAAACAACAGACAACAGGCCGGTGTCTGTAATTTAGGAAAACAAACAACGTATTTTGACTCGTTTCCAACAGATATTCTATCAAAACAAAACAACCATAGACTGTACAAAACAACATGTTGGCATCAACTTAGCGCATATCTGTTTACAAACTATCATTTCAGATTATGCTGGTTCCATAATGTAACATAAAATGTGTTAGAAGTTTATTTACGGGTTGCGAATTTGAGGTCGGACCCAACCATGTAGGGACTGCAGCATTTTTGATGAGTAGCCCGGATTTGAAAAACCGGCATTGAACTGTGCCTGATTGACGAAACCAATCATTTGTGAAATGTGCAGAACAGACGGTTAAGGTTGAACAAAATTGCTGTGGTATTTCCGAATAAATAAACATTAGCCACTGGTCTCATATTAATGTTGTTCGTTTCCTGCAATCCATCGACTGAACAGCGTTTTCTCAACATGTTTCCGTGTTGTTGTTGCTCAGCAACGATGTTGTCTGGGGTTGGGCAAAAGGAGGGCGGACGGTGGGCAGTGCTCGGGGTGGTGAATGAAGGCGGTGACTGAGTAGTTCTGACGTCACATTTTTACGGAAGTCACAACGGCTCGTGAAAAGGCACAGCTACTTTATGCAGGCTGTGTGCATTTGTCCGTGGACTGACTGTTTTGAAACGTATATGTTAGTTACATAGCCCCTAGACCTCTGTTATCATGAAAAAAGCCAGGGAATTTCAGATTAGACAATATGGGACCTTTAAGGAAATAAAATAAAAAGTTGTGTGTGTATTTGTATGGATGACATTCTTAATGGAATATATTCCATTAGATTCAAGAAATATTAGCAAAATGGATTAATCATAAACCTCACTAAATTTCATTATATTTATTCAAGTTATTTTATTAGAGACATATTTTAAAAGTCTTAATATATTAACTTATTATGCTTTCCAATAACATTTATCTTCTTTTAAAAATGTTCAGGTATTTTACTGGACAACAAGACAAAAGGGACACATTTTTAATCATTTTAATTTTAATAAACAAATGCACAAAAGCTAAAACTACCTACAAAACAAAATCTGTTTATCTTAATTAATTTCTGAAAAGCAACACTTTGGGTTGAGATCAAAATCTCTAACCAAAATATTTGAGAAATATCACCAAGAACTGGAATGAAACAATCCAGCCATCAAAATGAAAAAAATATATATATATTCACGGCACTTCAAGGACAACACTCTATCATTTCATTTAACTGAGACTCCAAAGGCCTTTATGAGCTCCACAGGAAGATATCAGATCAATATTATGATTTCACCCTAACATTTGCATATTGAACTCTTTATAAGATCCTCCACAGTAACAGTCGTCAGAGCATTAGAGAGAGCCATGGATTTGTCATGAGATAGCACACACACAGACACAATAAAATGAGTGTTTGTATGATTAAGCGGGCTCTTCCTGAGCCTCCGGATGCAGCTCAAGACAAGCTGTTTCCTCTGCATCATTATTCACACAGACGAGCATCATTGGCTTTGATCATTAGATGTTATCTTTGATGAAACTTCGTAACACAAACGGGTAAACTGTTGGCTGAGTGTGAGACGCAATGAGTGGGAAGCGCTGTGTTGATTTCCAAGCTGAACTGAATATATGGAGGTTTTCTGTCCTGTACCCAGATCCCATTGGTGAACCATATTTAGAGAACACTTTCTTAAAGTGATACATACTGTACACAAATTAAGTCCTTAAACAACCTCTCAATTGGCTATCGCTGTGTACTGGTAGTGGATCATTTGAGGGCTGAACATCACAGTGAGTGTGTAAAGCAGCTCAACAACATCCTCATCCATGTTCCTTCAAGACATATGGAACAACATACTACCAATACTAACAAAACACTAACAATAAAAACAATACTAATAAAGCTATAATATACTTCATGCTCATAGTAACATACTTGCTTCATATTTTTAAAATGCTTCAAAAATAATAGCTACCATACTACAGTTACTATAATATATTGATGTAGTTGATGTTGAACTACTTTTATTACTATTCTTAACAGTCTGATCATTAGTCCTTAAAATCACACCATAAATATATTAATGCTGGCAGGTTAATATAGAAGTGTACATGTAAAAAAAAAAAACCGTCTCAATCACAGATGTGTCAAGACATTTCAAGTTTATTTCAAATGGCACTTCACCAGATATTATGGTGTTACAATGGTGAAATTAAATTAAATTAATTTAGATTAAATTCCTTAGTAGAAACACCCCTGAAAGGAAGAGTCTTGTTACTCAAAGTAAATACATATATATTTTGACCTGGTGCATAATGTGTGTTTGAACTTTCCTTTGCTGCCATTGAGTGTTTACAGTCTTTTCATACTTAATAAAGTGCTGATGTTACTTTGCATACAGATCACTTATGCTGTCTAGCGCCTCAGGCACAAACAAACTATTTACTATGGAATCTATTATCATACAGTACAGTGCGGAATGCACTCACATGCATGAACAACAACCTCTCATAATGTCCTTGACTAAAAATCACATTATACTTCTTTCAATATCTCAGCATTTCATTGCTAAACCACAAAAACATAGATATTCACCAACCGTAGATCTACTTAAGATGACCTTTGCCGTTCATGCCTCACTTATATAGGATAATTACTATATTGACAGGCCACATATAAAGCTTAGCCTAATTCAATTGTCCGCTATTCTCAGTCTTCATACTAGAGGCTCTTCTTACACCCAGCTCCTGTGTGTAAGCGCATGTGATTGATGGAGATAATGAATGAGTCTACATCCATTATCATGATGTGGGCTGCTGTGAGAAGTAATATCAAAGCAGGGAACGCTGAGTGCTGGAGAGGACAGGAGCCCGAGCAGCCAGTCTCACTGATATATGGCACCGCCTCAGGCTACCTGGCAACTGACTAACCCATGGTAATGCAATATGTTCACTTTTAAAGCAGCTCAGATTGCTGTTCTTCACACAGCAGTCAAACTCACTTTGAAATGCAGAGGGGGAATTGTGAACATACTGTTGTTTTAAAACCAGTTGTGATTAAAGCTGCCTCGAAGATTTATAAATGTTTCCATTCAGCAAATGTTTCTATAGTTGAAAAATGAATGAACAAAATGTAATACTTTCTATACATTGCATAGTACCTCCTATGGATGTGTTTGAAACACAACTACCCTATACTGGCAGTAGCAAAAGTACCCTGATAGAGCAAGATGGCTGATCTTTAAAGTGAATTCATTTGCCATTTTATTGCATTAGTCTGAGCGGAAGGTAGGGTATACAGCAGGTCAGAGAGAGACAGAGAGAGGGAGAGTAAAAGAGAAACTGAGAAGAAGTATTCTCAACAGCAGAGTTATCATGCCTCACTTTACAGACATCAGAACTCTGGCAACATGCATCATCTGTACAGATCTGTGGGGCTTTTTCCTCACAGGCTAATTTGTTTGAAATTTTACTGATAAAACACATACTGTCAGTATTTGGGAAGAGGGATTGAAGGTGACATCAGGGCTCAGGGAATCAAGATGAGTCAAATATCAGTCAAATAAAATTGGATTGATTGATTAGTGGCTCCCTGGCACTACTACTAAAGTAATGTTTTCTCCAGTATAAAAAAAAAAAAAAAACGGCAAACAAATTTGTGGATGATTGAGGGAAAGAAAAAAAAATGTTGTTACACATTATCTATTATAAAGTCTACAACAACAAGAGTGATAACGTCCATCCCAGCGTTCACAAGAGAGTCGAGATCCGGCTTATGACGCAGGATGTAGGAGTAGCATAAGCTTAGGTGAGAATAGACGCCTCATTTCAACAAATAGGGCTGGGACACAAAGTCTCAAGCTCCTCTGATATTTCTCTTTAAAAATTCTCGTTTTAGACTTTAGACTGGTGTTTTGTTTGCTCTATCATCTGCACTTCTGCGTTATTCAATACGTCACGTGTCGGGTCAGAGGTCACTCTTCGGTCGCAACTCGACTCACGTACGGCGGAAGCCAGCGATTCTAGTTTATAAAAAATGATATTTTACTGACAAAAACACATCGCTTCACTTCAGAAGGCCTTTATTAACCCCCTGAAGCCGTATGGATTACTTTTATGATGGATGGATGCGCTTGTTTGGGCTTCAAAATCTTATTTACTATTCACTCCCATTATAAAGCTTGGGAGAGCCAGGATATTTTTTAATATAACTCCGATTGTGTTTGGCTGAAAGAAGAAAGTCATATACACCTATGATGGCTCGAGGGCGAGTAAAATATGAGATAGTTTGTATTTTTGGGTGAATTAACCCTTTAAGCAACTGGGCTTCACTCATATTGGGCAGATAATTGTTCCATACAGTTCGTACGGACACTTAGGCTAGTGCTTATAAAAGCTCAGAACGCATGATGTATACAGTATAATTAATTAATAGATTCTATGTTTCTATTGAACTATGCTCCTGGTGTCACCAACTAAATATTAAATATTCAAACATACTTGTTCATTGTGCCTGCTTATCTGAATAAATTATTCATTACTTGTATTATCTTACAGCTGTATCTGACTGATATATATGGAGATTACTTTGACACAATCGTATAGTCAGGCCCGGTTCTACGGGGGTGCTAGAGGGTGCTAAGCACCCTCAAACAAACGTGAAAGCACCCTCAGATGAAATTATTAAGAGCACACATGTAAACGAGATTTCCCCGACAATAGAATCACAGACGGATTTCACACACATACAAAATAAATCCATTTACACGATTTTTCAAATCAGAATTTATTTAATTATGCTTTCATGTTTAATGCATGTGATTGGTTGTGTCCTTTTGCGATCGTGATACGCATAGGTGAAGCTGTCTCTTAAATTGCCCACTTTGCTTGCGTGTGTGCGTCCCCCTCAGGAAATTAGTTCGCTGACTTTCTGAGACGGGGCTTTAGGTAGCCTAAAAATATGAATTGTCCATTTTTCATCATGGACATAAGATATTGGCTCAAGAAAGCTCAAACCTCTAGTAAATCACAAGATGAAATGAAACCGCCTGCCGATGACAGCACCGAAACCCGCCCTACAACCTCACTCTCACCTCTTGACACCCCTGCAAACACCGGCGACAAACCTAGTGTCGCGGCCGATGGCGATGTCGCCGCCGCCGAGTGACCTTAATCTTTAAATCAGCTGTTTCGTTCTAAAGGACTGATTCATTGTCGTCAGAAACTACATGTTTAAAATGTAAGTTACTTATATTAACTTCATTATTCAACTGCAGAATAAAATTAATTTCAATTATTCACACATTTGCAATAGGCCTACTGCTGATATTTGGGAAAAACAGCACTCTTTGTGTAACATTTCTTAACTATATCATATGATATAAATGTAAAGGACAAAAACTCGTAGAGGGCATTCTATTTTGAACTTTGACCATTCTAACTGCATTTAAACCATGCAGTAAATCACTCTAAATGCATCCCCGGTCTCCCTACTATTTTCAGACAGCCCGATCTCATCAAAGTGCGTATCAATACCACGAATGTTATTTCTCGCGCCATTTATACGGCAAAAATTCGTTTTTGCTTGTATATGATTTCGCGTGCATATGATACGCACTTTATGGCGTGTAATACGCATGCACCCCCCCCCCCCCTAATCCTACCCAAGGGGTTTTCAGTGCGTAGCATATACACGCAAAAAACACTTTTGGCGTATAAATGGCACGAGAAATAACATTCGTGGTATTGATACGCACTTTCATGAGACTGCGTTGTTTCAGACTGATGACGATTGGGAGCCATTTCCTATGTTTATGTAAGCAGTAAGCACCCTCACTATTTTCAGAAGCACCCTCAGTGATTTGGTTCTAGAACCGGGCCTGCGTATAGTCACATCAAACATATAGTTCCAACTCCAATGTTGCTAAGCCATGCTGGTCGGGAAACTCAAACAAACAAAGCAGCATTTTAGTTGTAATTTTTCAGTATAAAAAAAAATGTGCACACTTTAAGATCAGCTCAAATATTCAACGTTTCTAACAAGAACTATACAATACCTTACATTTATAAGAAACTAGTGCTACTGAAAAAGATGGCTAATACTTACTAAGTCATACAATGGATACAATATCCACATCATTGTGCATATTAAGTAAATAAGTGTTTGAGTTGGGCCTCACCTACGCTATCTGGACCTCATTTCAGACGTCTACAGTAAAGCAGCTCATATCCCACAGTATTGCACAGTTCATCTGACACCCAGCCTGATCATGTGACAGATGAAAGACGAAAAACGTCAATACCTCTACTGTCTCATCATCTATTTACTAAGTGACTTACTTTGCAGCACAGATACTTGTATATTAGAACTGATACTTAGGTTAGTGCTTAAATGTGGAATTTCATACATAATGGATAATGTTTCAAAGATCTGAAAAAATTCGTTTTGAAACAAACAGCACTAACAGGATGCTTTCACTGACACAATGACACTGGTGTGAACCAAAATGTGAAACGCATCACTGAGGAACACTGATAGTATTGCATGTGCTTTGTTCTTCACCTTTCAGCAGGTTATAGCTAACTTCAGCATAATATATATATATATATATATATATATATATATATATATATATATATATATATATATATATATATATATATTAGGGGTGTAACGATACACGTATTCGTATTGAACCGTTCGGTACGAGGCTTTCGGTTCGGTTCTCGGTACGCATTTTCAAACCGAACGGTTCGTTGGACCATTTTTCCTGCCGGCCAAAATTTAGTTATTTCAAATGTAGGCGCTTCGCACGTGGCAAGCGCGCTCGAGATGCTGGCGCGACCACAACATTGCCCAACATCAAATGGCAAATATAATGTAAGCGGAACGAAACTGAGCTACTCGTTATTATTTGGTTTCACCGACGGACACTTTAACAGTTTGGACCAATGCAGCGCGAGCCGATCTTGGTTAAGCAGCACTGTTACTACACAGCGAGATCCAGTAAAGAAAGCATTTGAATTCGCTACTGAAGTGATAACATCATCGCTGCGAGATCTAGAGAGAAGCACTCACATTTCTGCGTTATTAACGGATCAAACAGCCCTGACGTGGAAACCAGAAAGAAACATTGTGCCATGAATGAACTATCCAGTGTCCACAGATCAGCAACATTCACCATGGGTTTACTGTAGTAACTCAATGTAACCATGCAAGTTTGGCAGGAATAGTTGGCTATAATGCTTTCAAGTAACATTACGTTGGTTTTATTTTGACATTATGAATACAAATGCTGCCCTCAAATGTTAATCTGACTAAAATAAACCTTTGTTTATAACTACTACAATATTACATTTCATTTTGTCCAAGGAGCTGTTTTGTTTTATATGCTCCTAAGAAGAGTCAATTATAGCTCAATCATTGCTCAAAGTAAAAAAAAAAAAATCATACTTTATGATGTTAGTTTTAATAAAAATATAATTAAAAAAATTAAATCAAGGAAATTTCTCTGGCATTTCTTTCTTTTCTGTATCGAAAATGTACCGAACCGAACCGTGACACAAGTGTATCGTATCGAACCGAACCGTGAATTTTGTGAACCGTTACACCCCTAATATATATATATATGTACAATCGTGCTGCACGATTAATCATATCGCAATCGTAATCGCGATGTCAAGCCAAACTGTAGTTTGTCAAGTATCTTCATAACATAAGAGCAGTCTTATAAGTTTTGATGAACATTAAGAGTTGTGAGAGAACGAGGCGCGTGTGAGATGCGCGTCTGTCAGCAGCGGCTGGTCTTAAAGGGCCAGCAGCCAATAAAGCTTTCTGTCAATAAAGTTAATCAAAGAACAAAGGGAACAGAGAAAATTACCCACTGCTCTTGACTAAAGAACTTGTGTAGCTTTAATAAGAATTAGTCTATATATAATTTATAATTTATGCAGCGCAGACTGTTTGATAACTTTATTAAATGTATGTATATGTCCTGTTAGACAGGAATGGCACAGGTAAATATGACATTTATTATGGGTTTATGTGAGGATTGTTTGAAGTTCACTTAAATTAAAAGCTGTTATATTTTTTTTAAGCCTAATAAATGTTTAGACATATAAATCCAGACATCAATGGCGTATTTATCAATGGCTTAGGTGTTATCAATTATTTAGTAGTTATTGCTAGTTTGAGTTGCGAAATACACATTTCAGAGTTATCACTAGTCTGCGATATAATAAACAAATGGTTTCATGAGTCAAATGCACACACAATCGCAATATTGACCTCAATAATCGCAATATGACATTTTCCCCAAATCGTGCAACCCTAATATGTATGAAATTCCACATTTAAGCACTAACCTAAGTATCAGTTCTAATATTCAAGTATCTGTGCTGCAAAGTAAGTCACACATATATGTGTGTGTGTGTGTGTGTGTGTGTGTGTGTGTGTGTTATATAATAATACCAGTATTCATTGCCATTTAATTACACAATATATCCTTTGTTTGCGCACACACACACACTTCTGAAAGATCATGTGACAATCAAAATTGGAGTGAAGATGCTGACAATTCAGCTTTGTCACAAGAGTAATAAATTACATTTGAAAAAGTATTACAATCTAAAATAACTTTTCAATTGTATAGGCCTATAATGTCACAATAATACTGTTTTACTGTATTTTCGATCAATTAAATGCAGCATTGGTGAGCATAAGAGACTTCTTTAAAAAATTTACGTATGTATACATTTTTCTTGATTCCACATAAATGACAAATTATAGAGTATATAACATATGATTGCTTTCATCTAAGGTTCTGGTTTTCAAAACAGTTAACTCAGACTACTACCGAAGCTAAAGGTAGCTGCACTTAATTAGCCTATTAAATGCACATGACATGCTGTCAAATATAATCATATTGATATATGCTGGGTAAGTAATAACGCACACAGCACAGAAAATGCAATTTATTAAACACAATCATGGCATTCTGTGCATTAAATGGGTCATGACTCGTGTGAAAACCCAAAGACCCTGGAAAAAATGAGAATAAAGAGAGGTGTTAAAGGACTGAGAAAATGTGGAGGGGGTAAAAGAAGAAGAGAATAAGAAAGAACAGGAGGAAGAGGAGAAAAAGAAAGGTTGGGCACTGAAAAAGCTGAAGATATAGAGGTAGGCTAAGAAAAGCCGAAAGGGGTAACATTAGAGAAGACAAACAAGAGGCTTAAAAGAGATGAGAAAATAAAAATACTAATATCAATAGGATAAAATAAATCCACCCATAGTGTTTGCTCTATAACAGATAACATAAAAAATGCTTATTTAAGTATTAAAAGTTCAATCACTTTAATGGTGAAATGGTCTGCATGCGCCAACAACAGGTGTAAAGAGAGACAGCCCACGACCTCTTCAGAGGGAAGTGCTCAGTGATTTCAGGATCAATGGGCCTCTTAGCTAAAACTGCATGAGGACGAAAATGGAGGCCTCTCATGGAGAATAGACACTGGAGCGGCTCATGAGAGCACTGCACTGCTAGAACCGTGTCTTTCAGCCGTCAGATAAAGCTTGCAATCGCATCTACACTTCAGCTCAAAAAATAATGCCAACGCCATATGCATTTTATATTTCACAGGAGATTTACATACCAGAATCATGCAATTTCTCATTTAGCTAAAGAATGAAAACAACTTCCTAAAAGACTCGTGTGTTATGTCTTTATCCATTGACAAGGAAAATGATAGAAATTAAAACTAGCAGAGAAAGAAAAAGTACCCCGGTACCACACCTTGACAATAGCATGCTTTTTGTATACTACAATGATTTTTAAATGCATTTAATAATTTCATTGGCCTTCCAAAACAGCATTGGTAAATCAGTCACTACAGAATAATGAATTATTTGTGATACGCAAGATTTTTTTCATGCTTTTGAAAGAAGTCTAACCAAGGCTGTATTGATTTGATAAAAAATGCAGTATTACAACTTAAAAATGTAATTTAGCCATTACTCCAGTCTTTAGTGTCACATGAGCCTTTAGAAATTAGGGATGCACAATATATATCAGCCACCATATCGGTATCGGTTGATGTGTGTTCCTTTTTAATGTTATTGTTATTGGCCCAATAAGAAAATTTGGCCGATATATCATAGCCGATAAAAAAATTGATTATTTCCTTCATCTGAGACACTTCAGATGCGCACTGTTTGCCATGATGGTTTTGAATTTCTTGAAATATGATTGCAATCACTTCAAAAATCAATGCTTTATGCTTAATGCTCAAAAATACAGTTAAGTGCAACATGACATGTGCAGTCCAACTGTCATATAGCCTAGGCCACATAAAATTAACACAGAATTAATTATAGAACATAAGAATTGTGTGCTTGGGATATGGCTTTTAATGGTGAGCCTTTTGTTTTTGTAATCAGGCTCTCAAAAATTATATAAAAGTTTGGATTTAGCTTTATCGGCTTTCAAATATAAAGAATTACCGGGTATTGGTATCGGACAAAATTTTCATATCGGTGGATCTCTTTCAGAAATCATTCTAAGATGCTGATTTGGTGCTCGAGAAACATTTAGTATTTTTTACCAATATTGAAAATGCTTGTGCTTCTTTTTTTGTGGAAACCACGAATTCTTTGATGAATAGAAAGTTAAAAAGTATCACATTTATTTGAAAGAGAAAATTATGTATAAATGTCAGCTTGCATCCTTGCTGAATAAAAGCATTGATTTATTAAAAAAAGAACAGTAGTGTGCATATATATGTGTATGTTGTTTGAAAATAAAATACTTCGTTCGTTTTCAATGGCAATCAATGGAGAAAATATTTTTGACATTTACCAGAAGGGGCGATGATAATCAGACAAAACTGGACTCCTTGAGGCTACCTTTTAAATATCATGATATATAAATATGGCATTCATACTGTACCATGGTACGATCACATTTATGCATGGATAATGCCATTACAGATGCTATGCTCGGGTAAGTACGACTGTGGACACATAAATATCTATATGAGATTGGTTTTCCAGCAGTTAGAGATGAGTAAGCGAGCGCACCACCCCCGGCACTGTGCTCTGCCCGGCCACCAAGTAGGCGTGCAGACTGGCACCTCTCTGACGCCAGCCTTCCAGCACATCATCACTGCTGGCGCACTGAGACAGAGGAGCACACACCTTCCTGAATAACCTCTGCAAAAGACTTTAGAAGGAGGCCAAGCGGAATCTTCACAACAATCAAACAAATACTCTGTCCAAACAATTCAGTGCAACACGATTCCAGTGACAATGCATTTTCAATTCACACAGCAAGTGGCATGACGTGGTACAGCCAATCAGAACATATTTGATATTTACAGCGTACACTTGTCTGGGCTGTTGTTAAACAGTCAGAAAAGATACAGAGGAGACAGAACAAGAACAACAACAAACTACTGATGACAGCAACAACAATAGACACCATGTTGACGAGTGCTTGTGTGAGGGGATTAAAAGATCCCCCAACTAAAGTTTAAATGAGTACAACATGTTATTGCTCATTACTTAAAGAACTTTTAGCACAGACACTCGGCAAGGATGAGTTTTTCTATTGTCAAAGGCTTTAGATAAGGCGGTGCAGTAATATTACTATGAATGGGAGAAAGTGCAATGCTCAAAATGGCGGAATAAGTCTTGCCTTCTAAATAAAAGGGGCCATGAATGTCCAAAATAGCTGCCAATAGTTGCAAATATGCCCACCAAGCAAACAGACATTGCTTGATAAGGATTTTGGTAGCGTGCATGTGTTTGCACATGTTATCAAATGGAGTATGCTTTGAAAGGCTATGCATTCATTTGTGTGCATACACTAGCAAAGTAGAACCAAACTATACTTTTGGCTTAATATGATGTTATAACAGATTTTGGACACATAATATGCCACAATGGCAGTGGTGGACGAAGTACACATACCATGTACTTGAGTTAAAGTAAATATACTCAAGGTAAAATATTACTCAAGTAAAAGTACAAGTGCTGCCTTTAAACATTCACTTGAGTAAAAGTACAAAAGTATTTGCCTTCAAATGTACTAAAGTATCCAAGTACTATGATTTTTTTTTATGGCCATAATGTCCTATTATAATTTGTCACAAGACTTGCTTAACTCAGTCTACGTGAAGACTAATGTCACTCTTCTACTCACCAATCTATTAATAGAATGACATTAATTAGTCATATATATATATATATATATATGTATATATATATGAATTGAATACATTTTTTGTGTTTAATTTTGGAGGGAAGGGGACTGTTCCCGTAAGGTATAATACATTTACAGTATTTACTGTATATATTTTTCTCGAGGATCTATGGTCATAATTATTAACATCCTAATATTATGATACATTCACATAAACCTGCAAAACGCCATTAAATATATATATATATATATATAGCAGAAAGCATTTTTTTCTGGGGAGTAGCAGAAACACTCTAACATTAATACGTTTTTGTGTATAATTTGAGGGAAATTGGCTGCTCCCATAACATATATGTATATTCTATGTGTGTATGTATGTGTGTATGTATGCATGCATGCATGCATATATATATATATATATGTACACACATGCATACATACATATACAGGTTCTGCTAAAAAAAATAGCATATTGTGATAAAGTTCATTATTTTCCATAATGTAATGACAACAATTTGACTTTCATATATTATAGATTCATTGCACACCAAATGAAATATTTCAGCTCTTTTATTGTTTTAATACTGATGATTTTGGCATACAGCTCATGAAAACCCAAAATTCCCATCTCAAAAGATTAGCATATCATGAAAACTTTCTCTAAACAAGCTATTAACCTAATCATCTGAATCAACTAATTAACTCTAAACACCTGCAAAAGATTCCTGAGGCTTTAAAAAAACTCCCAGCCTGTTTCATTACTCAAAACCGCAATCATGGGTAAGACTGCCGACCTGACTGCTGTCCAGAAGGCCATCATTGACACCCTCAAGCAAGAGGGTAAGACACAGAAAGAAATTTCTGAACAAATAGGCTGTTCCCAGAGTGCTGTATCAAGGCACCTCAGTGGGAAGTCTGTGGGAAGGAAAAGGTGTGGCAAAAAACGCTGCACAACGAGAAGAGGTGACCGGACCCTGAGGAAGATTGTGGAGAAGGACCGATTCCAGATCTTGGGGGACCTGCGGAAGCAGTGGACTGAGCCTGGAGTAGAAACATCCAGAGCCACCGTGCACAGGCTTCGCACTGGACTGTTGCTCAGTGGTCTAAAGTACTTTTTTCGGATGAAAGCAAATTTTGCATGTCATTCGGAAATCAAGGTGCCAGAGTCTGGAGGAAGACTGGGGAGAAGGAAATTCCAAAATGCCTTAAGTCCAGTGTCAAGTACCCACAGTCAGTGATGGTCTGGGGTGCCATGTCAGCTGCTGGTGTTGGTCCACTGTGTTTTATCAAGGGCAGGGTCAATGCAGCTAGCTATCAGGAGATTTTGGAGCACCTCATGCTTCCACCTGCTGAAAAGCTTTATGGAGATGAAGATTTCATTTTTCAGCACGACCTGGCACTTGCTCACAGTGCCAAAACCACTGGTAAATGGTTTACTGACCATGGTATTACTGTGCTCAATTGGCCTGCCAACTCTCCTGACCTGGACCCCATAGAGAATCTGTGGGATATTGTGAAGAGAAAGTTGAGAGACGCAAGACCCAACACTCTGGATGAGCTTAAGGCCGCTATCAAAGCATCCTGGGCCTCCATAACACCTCAGCAGTGCCACAGGCTGATTGCCTCCATGCCACGCCGCTTTGAAGCAGTCATTTCTGCAAAAGGATTTCCGACCAAGTATTGAATGCATAACTGAACGTAATTATCTGAAGGTTGATTTTTTTGTATTAAAAACACCTGACCAAGTGTCGAGGTGTCCATGAGCAAGGCACCTAACCCCAGCTGCTCCCGACGAGCTGGATGCCGCCGTCGGTGTATGAATGGGTGAATGAAAGGCAGATATGTAAAGCGCTTTGGTGGCCATTGGGTCTGTGAAAGCGCTATAAATGCAGTCCATATATATATGTATATATATACATACATATTTACACACACATAGAATATACATATATGTTATGGGAGCAGCCAATTTCCCTCCAAAATTATACACAAAAACGTATTAATGGAGTGTTTCTACCACTCCCCAGAAAAAAAAAACGCTATTATATGCAAGTCATTTTAGTGTCAACGTAATAAGCAATGGACATTATGCGTCAATATTTACGGATAATTGCTGCAATAATAACTGCTGCTCTCTGCCCCACTTAAAATCATTGGCAACGCGATTTGTTTGGAACTATCGAGAGCTACACGAATCACGTGACTGCGCAGCGGCGAGATCACAGTGTCGCAACCGTGTATGTTCGCAACTCTCATATTTAACGGTTCTGGGTGCATTTCCCGTAAGAAGACGTAACTTGCTGCTTCACTACCGTAGTACGATGCACTGTTGAAGAAAAAGGTAGTCACGACTGTTTCCCGAAACCGTATTGTCACAAATTGGTTGTTCACCCACATTGGTTAATGATGTCACACAGGTGGTGGAGTAATAACTATTTTTACTGAATCTGTTTGCGATCGAATTAATGCAAGATATTTTGCTATACAGTACGGACATGTCATCTGAGGACTATCTCATATTTTTCTCAGTTATTTGCATTATTTCCAGATTCAATCGGCTCGTTCTTACGCACACTAGAGCACGTTCGCACATGCGCACTCTTCAAAAACAGTGCTTTAAATCTATTGACAAACTAAAAGACGTAAAGGACATTTGTATGTCTTCTAAATAAAATATACTGATTGTACTGAATCTCATCTTTCTTATTTGGCTCAAGATAATAATTTATTAAGCCCATATGAAAACAACAAAACTATGCTTCTAACCACAGGTCGAGATCTGCCGTTCCAACCACACAACTTTGCGATGCTGTTTGCGAATGTTCGTTGGAACAATGGTTTCGGGAAACACCGACTCGTTGAACGTATGATGATAACGACGGAACTTGCGACTATAGTTGGCTAACGATGCTTTTGGGAAACACACCCCAGGTTCGCACTTAGTAGATACCGCCAAGGCAAGTTTAAAACAAAGCGCGCGCGCTGTACTGTGATTGGTGGCTCGTTTGACCAGTTTTTATCCACTCATAAATAAAAAGTAAAAGTCTCCCCAAATTTAAATACTTCAGTAAAGTACAGATACGCAAAAAAGCTACCTAAGTACAGTAACGAATTACATTTACTTTGTTACTGTCCACCACTGCACAATGGGTGAGAGGTATTAAAATACTTTTATTTATTCTTTTTTTTTTTTAAGTAATAGGCTATTTTATATAAAGGGGTTGGACAATGAAACTGAAACACCTGGTTTTATACCACAACAATTTATTAGTATGTTGTAGAGCCTTTTACGGCCAATACAACATCAGTTCATCTTGGGAATGACAGATACTTTCATCTTCAGTCCTTCACAGTGGCCAGAGGGATTTTGAGCCAATCCTCTACAGAACAGTATGCAGGTCACTATGTGAAGCTGGTGGAGGAAAACATTTTCTGACTTGCTCCAGCAAAATACCCCAAATGTGGCTCAAAAATATTTAGATCTAGTGAGTGTGCAGGCCATGGGAGATGTTCAAATTCCCTTTGCTGTTCATCAAACCATTCTGTCACAAGTCTTGCTGTGTGTATTGGTGCATTATCATGCTGATACACCGCACCCCCTCGGAGTACAATATTTGAACGATTAGGTGCACATAGACCTCCAGAGTGGTTGGGCACATCAAATACAGTAGGGAATGCCATGATATTTTAGGCCAAACCATCACTGATCCTGATCCACCCCCGTGCTTCCCTCTGGGCAGCAACAGTCCGGGTGTTAAGCTTCTTTGGTGCTTCTCCAAAACGTAACTCCCACAGATGTGGAAAAAACAGTGAAGGTGGACTCATCAGAGAACAATACATGTTTCACATTGTCCACATCCTAAGATTTGCATTGTTGGCAGCATAAATATTATTGACTATGTGGAGCTCCTGGCGAACAGTCTTGGTGGAAACAGGAGAGTCGAGGTGCGCATTTAATTCTGCAGTGAGTTGGAGCTAAACCATAGAGCTGTTGTTTAATGTTTTTTGGATACAATTCGGGTTAGTACCTGGATATCCCCAACTTATTATTATTGAATATAGAATTATATAGAATTATAATAAATATATTTATAAAATTGGCATTTAAATGATTTCTGTCATGACAACTCTCGGGAGATTGGTATGTTAATAGAGATTGGCATGGTAATGGATATGGCAATGCTAATGTATTTGGTCTTGGTGGAATAGATTTGCTACGCTGCTACTGCAGAGCAAGTATAGAGACTTGCTACTGCAAATACATTCACAGACATTGCTGTGAGCATATAAGACATTATGTACATGTAAGTTATGTACCTTGTAGCAGATCTATACAGGTGGTGCTGGGGAAGGTAGAGGGTTTGAAGGCGCTACATACTGCTAACAGCAACACACCGTTGGTTTGAACGATGAGCCGCAGCTAATTGGCCGCTGATGCAAAAGCAACCAATCAGCTGGGCTAAGTAAATAATGATATGATCGCTACCAAATAAGACATAAGTAAGAGACAGCATTATGACGTGTTGCTTTGTTAAAGACACTTTGTTAATGATGTAAAATATAAACGGTGAATGAATGCTTTTTTGTTCTGGGTTGCTTGAATAAAACTGTCATATTAAACAAACAATGGCAGATTTGTCCCACAATTTTGAGATAAGACTATGAACCCTCACCTTACCCACAAATCAAACTTTTGTCTTCAGTCTCAGTCTCTCGCCAATCACAGATTGACTTGTATTCTCCCTAATTAGGAACCATGTGACCACACAAGCCCTGTGACCCTAGTTCAACCTTCTAGTCTCTCTAAGGCCCAGATAAGCAAAACGTCAGCTTTAAAGGACAGCAGCACAAGAAAATCATAAAAAGCAAAATGACATACACACAAACATCGTTTTAATAAGGTAAAAGACTCTCTCTCCACACACACATTACACACACAAGAAGTCATTCATTTAGAGCTGTAAATGACCCAAAGCCTGTGTCACTCTTAAATCCCACAGCAGCACGCCTGCTGAGCTTTTCCTCTGACCCCACAAGACCTTCTCCTCACCTCTGGACGCCTGAGTGAGTCACACAAGCCTAGTGTGCAAGTGTGGGGGCCTGGAGCAAAGCAAATCTAGTGTTCTATCTCAAGAAATTACACTCCGTCATTACGACAACGATGAATACGAAAACAGCAGGAAGCTGTAGAGTTTTCTTTAGACACACGCAAAACATTCTAGCTTCCGTTTAACGATTCACATACCTCGTAGCCTCATTGTGATTTTTTCAAGGAGCTGTTTTTTGTTTTATATGCTCCTAAGAAGTCAAGCATAGCTCCATCATTGCTCAAAGTAAAAAATGATCATACTTTATGATGTTAGTTTTAATTTAAAAAAAATAAATAAATCAAGGAAATTTCTCTAGAATTTCTTTCTTTTTGCTGTATCGAAAACGTACCGAACCGTGAATTTTGTGAGCCGTTACACTCGTAATCTTTAAGCAGTTGCACTTGTTCTGAATGCACTTTCTTGTAGTAGTCCTACAGAGAAAAAATTAAAATGCACTTGACCTAAATGCACTTTGTTTTTATGAGAGAACATATCATTTTAAAACCTTTCTGCAGGCCAGTAGATTATTATTTAATGTACACATGAGTGGGGTCAAGTTAAACATTTTAGTTTGAATTTTATTTTATACTGTGCATTGTTGCAATGTGCTAAATAAATATTTGCATAATTTGTAATTGATTTATTCTTTGAAACTTTAATATTAATTTATGCAATTGCAATGCCTTGATTTTAGTAAAGTTAGTCATAGCCATAAATGCAATGGTACTAATAATTGGCATAATTTATTTCGGTGTTTCGGTTTTCGGCCTTAGTTTCCTCTTTTTCGGTTTTCGGTTTCGGCCAAGAATTTTCATTTCGGTGCATCCCTAGATGTAACTATTCTTAATGCAACAGCACCGATGCAACCGTGCAAGGCCACACTCATTGCACTTCCACACCAGAGCCGGTGCTAATGCAATCATTGCAAGCTGGCTGTGCCTCAAGTTTTTAATTGAAAATGCTACAGAGGTTTTTGGTTTGAGCTAAGCTGACAGGGTTTGTTTTGTTGCCCTGTTAACCCTTTCACACGTAGGTTTAAAATATTCTAACTGACCCCTTTCAAGGCGACCGTTATTTAGAACCTGTCACTTTAATGTTTCCATAGTGACGCGTCATTGCTTGTCACGTGACACCACAACACAGCGCTGAATGAATGATGACCAGCTTTAATGTCATTTTTCCTTTTTTATTCAAAATATTCACAAATATATTAGGCATAACATTAAAACACTGATATTCCGATTGTCAAATATGTGCAAGCGGATGGGTTTTGTTGTTTAAACAGCTTTATTACGATCTACAACGATTATTACGATTTACAACGATCGCGTTAGTTGAGCTGTATGCGCGATGGGCAGCGCCATGTTGGTTTGTGCCACAGTTCAGAGAATCGGATCTGTTGGATTTACAACATGTCAATTTCTCCACTAATCACGAAATACATGAAAGTAAGTGGCCGGTGAACTGGGAGAAGAATATGGCAAAATGTAAAGCTACTTACACAATGTATATCTAACATGAATAAAACGTGTCGTCTTATTATAACAGAAAGAATTATTATTGCCGCTTCCATAGACATTAGTGTGATCTAAATCATTGTTTTGCTACTTATGTGTATTTAAATGTCTGAAACCTAAAATAAACATTATGTGGTTGAAAACACTGAATAGTTGTGATATATGTAAGCACTGAGCGCATACATCTCTGGCTAAGGCAGCAAACGCGCGAAAGCACTTTTGAATTTAGCAGTTTATCACGTGATGCACCGACCGTTCAAATCACACCGGTGTGATCGTACGTGAAAGGGTTAATGCCTTCCTGCTTTTTGCAAAGCAATTCAATGCCACATCAGAGTTGTAATCTCTGTGGTTGCAACAAAAATCAGCAAATCCACATTACATTTTTTGAGAATTATAATTATTACATTTTCACAATCACATGGAAAAGCATATCTAAAATAAAAACATGGATGAGATACATGTGAACAACCTATCCCATACAACATTAACAAAAAATAAATAAAATAAACAATTAAAAAATAAGATCCCCGTCCCCAAGATTCCTTTGAACCCCTAAAATGAATTAATTAAATAAATAAACAGAAAAAAAAATCTAAAAATAACTATAAATTAAAATTAGACAAACAAACAAATAAAGTTATCCGGTTTTTCTATGAGATAAAACTGCTTCATCTATTTTATCTGTAATTATGTGTGGTAGAGTAAGGTTGCAGTAAATAGAATTTGCAAACAATTTTTTCTTGATATCTGCCCAAACCTTGCAAGTAATAACAGATTGGCAGTTGTTTTCTACTCAGTAAATCAGGGAAATAAATGGTGCAGCAGCAAGAAGGACACCTTCAATTTGTGATTCTTCTAAGCGATGCCATGCAGGAGAGTCAGCATATTCTTCTTGCCAAATCCATCCAGCTCTTATCTGGACTGCAAAATAAAATAAACAGAAATTGGGGAACTGCAGCCCTCCTATAAGGCTTGTGCTGAGATTTCAGCTTACTCGTGTTGCGTTCCTTTTCTAAAATAAAATCTAAAGATGAGTGGACCTATGCCTATAAAGAATGACCTTGCTCAAAGCATCAACAGTTCCCATGGCCAATTAAAGAGATTAATTTTTGTTGTGGCTTGTTCTTGCTATAACCTTTAAAATTATATACAGTATGTTTGGGATCTTAAACGATACGAATGGAAGCTGTAGAACTGTACTGAATATTCCTTGTGGATTTGTCAAGTGAGCCATTTTCCTATTTATCCACATTCTCATTACAGTATGTTTGATTCTGAAGTGGGTGCATTTGGCCTCTCTGCTGCTTAAGAATATCATACTCTCTCATGGCTTGAATGTGTGTAATCTTTGAAGCACAGAATCATCTTTAGATAAAGACAATTCCTATTCCTTAGAGAATATAGTGGACTGTTTTTTTGTGTGTGTGTGTGTGTGTGTGTGTGTGTGTGTGTGTGTGTGTGTGTGTGTGTGTGTGTGTGTGTGTGTGTGTTTTTTCCCCAGAGGAGCAGACAATAATTAGGCCTCTTGAGCAAGTGATTCCCAAAATTACCCCCGGGGATGCAGAGTCTTCATTCACACTTAAAAAAAGTCTCAATATTTGTGTTGAAAAATGTCATGAACCAAGAACTGCTGAGTAAATGATTAATAAATATTCACATTTAAAGCCTGGTGTCGATGTCACTTTAGGATTTCTTCCTGTTCTTTGTGTAAATCTTTAACAAACCTGGGAGGATGGAATTAAAATGGGAAATAAAACATTCTTCACTTCTACAAAATTATCTTAAAATTATCTTCTTATTCAGCCATCACAAATGTCAAGACCTGGATGATCTGTCCAATCGGTCAAGAACCAAAATAAAATAACCTTATTTAATTGTAGAAGGGAATGGCAGCTACCGTTCAAAGTTTTGGGGTAAGACTACTTTTATTCAGCAAGGATAAATTTAATTGATCAAAAGTGACAAGGCATTTATAATCAGGGTTTCCGTTGTCCGGTAATTACCGGACATTGGCCGGTAAAAAAATTAAATGTCCGACAAAATTAAATCTCTCCGGTCAAATTGTCTGATTAAAATTGCCTAATAATCCTTTCCCCCTAACACAATCTGAATTTGAGAATAAGCCTAAAACGCATAAAGCAAAAATACACCGATCTTTTGCTATGTTATAAAGGAATAGGCTCTATTGTTAGAAAGTTATGAAACAACATCGCATGCTGCATTTCAAATAAAGCGCACGCCTAAAATGGCTGCAATATAGACCTAAACAACGAACGATTGAGTGAGACGTTTCAAATATGGACAGGCCCAGGCAGACTAGTTTTAAAAGCTTTTTTCAGAGGCCAGACGATAGTGAATCAGGAATTTTATTTTGTGATTTCACCGGAATTAATAGAGTCTCCACAACGGCGATAGATTGAAACGTGTGTCCTAGTGAAGATTGCGCAACTCGCGCAGCGCGTCGTCCATGCAACTGATAGCAGCGGACACGAGCGCTCAGCTTGATTTCAAAAACAAAAGATTTTAGCGCTAGATCTCTTATTTAATAACAGGCTAAAATAATGATCTGCTAGTTAACTGGAGATGTTTTATTTATATGTATTAGATAAATCCGTGCCTCAATGTTTCAAAAAGTGAATGTGTGTGAAACCACAGTAAAAAACAATTGGCGTTGATTGACGCCAATCGGACGTTCATGGTTTTTTTCCGTCTATTTGAAAGTTAAGCTAATAATAACATGTTGCATTCTATACGGCCTGATTATGTCATTTTTTAAGTTACATAGACTGCCTCCAGTTTTCCTCAACTTGACGATGCGATATATTTGACCGGCATATCATCAAAATGTCCGTAAAACGAAACCTCTGCCGGTCACTCTGACCGGCACCATTTTTTTCTAGCGGAAACTCTGATTTATAATGTTACAAAATATGTATATTTTAAATTAATTCTAATTTCAAATAAACTATCTTCTTTATTACTGTCAAAGCCTTAATGAGATCAATCAATCCTACTTCAAAAAAGTAACTTAGCTATTACTTTTTTGCTTATTATTATATTTACATGCACCCAAATAATCCGTTCAATCTCACTGACAGCTCCGATTAAAAAGACTTCATGTAAACACCTTTCAATACAAACAAGTTTTTTGGTACTTAGATGCATATGTATTTCAAAGTTATAAGTGTTCATTTAAACAGAATTTTGGCCACCAGGGCCCAATCCCCTCAGCCGCTCTCCAAGCACACCATTTCACAGCACTGAGGAAAAGAGTTGCATTCAGTCTGACCTTTTAGCTCACAGCCCACAAATGTCACCCAGTCTTTAATATTTCACTGCACAGTCATGTGACTTCTGCTGAAAACCCTTACATGCTTGCATGGGGTCCACATCTAAATGTTAGCTAGCATATGCTTCACTTGCTAAAAGGAAAACAAGTCAGTAAAAGTGTGTCTATCCGTATTGAAGACAATTAATGTGCATATTAGTTCAATAATAAGCACCTGCTTTGAGATTTAGAGTTGATCATTATTTAAAAAAAAAAAAACGATGGGTTCTACCCATACCTGTATGTGTTTCTGCCCATATGTGGTTCTGAGATAGAGAGATAAGCAAAAATCTCGAATGATTGCTTGAAAATGATTGTTTCAAGCTTCTTGGGAGAGATGACCCCTGAATAGACTGTATTTAATCCCAATGTGACCTAGATTATGAATAAAAGATGCAGGAATATGACATGTGTGCTTGGTCCAATCTAATATATCTAAATCTTTGTCCAGCAAGAAATTCTTTCAACAACAGCTTGTGGAGCCGATCTTAATCTAACAAAGGCTGTACTATTTAACCTCTAACAGGGATTAAGTCGGTCTAATCTATGTCTAAACCAGCCACAACATTACATAGTACTTTGTTTAACATTTACAGTAATAGAATGACTGTTCAAATTCACCATCTATAAAAAGTAAAAACATTAAAGTTAAATGTAAAGCTTTGCACAGCGGCCCGCTGTACCGGTAATAGAATTACCCAGCATTCCTCGGTAGGCCTGGATGTGCTTTGATTAGAGACTTGAGGGATCTCCTGCTTGATATGCCTCTCATTCCTCTAGTCTACTAGTCTGGATTCCTGCCGTCATGAGCTACACAATAACAGTGGGAACCAGGAACGACACCGATTAGTTCTGGGAAATCCTAAATGGTTGATTGGAAAATTTCTGTCAGTGAATAAATTGCGTTCAGAACAACACAGATCAAGTTCCCTGATGTTTCAGCAAAAGACAATCTTTGATCCTGAAAAGCAAAGTAGTATGGGGCCCAAGAGTTCACATTAAAACTAATTTAAAATCAAATTTAATATGGGCACATAATATCAATATGTTAATGGTCAACAGCCAACATTGGTAACAATACAATCGGCCAATGACAATACAACATTGGCCAATAATGATACAATACTGGCTGCTTATAGTTTTTAGTATAGAATTTTAATATTTTCCATTTATTGGTTAACGGCCAAACATAATAATCGATTTATCAGTATCGGCCAAAATGCTAAATATTTTTTTATTTTCATTTTACATTTCAAATTTTATACTGATAATATACAGCATAAAATAAAAGTTTTCTATTTTAATATATTTCACTTTATGACAAACCTGAATTTTCAGCATCATTTATCCAGTCTTTTAGTGATGTGATGCTTCAGAAACATTTATTTTTATTATCAATGTTGAAAACAGTTGTGCTGCTTAATATCGTTGTGGAAACAGTGATTTCCACACTTTTCAGTATCTTTGATGTATAGAAAGTGCAAAAGAACAGCATTTATTTGTAACTTTTGTAACTATGTCTTTACTGTCACATTTAAATAATGTCTCCTAGCTGAAGAATTCATTTTTCTATTACGAAAAAAAAAACAAGTCTGAACCCAAACTTTTGAATGGTATTGTGATTTGTAATGAAATATAATTAAATTAGACACTACTCATTTACCAAGAGAGGAGACCCAATCAAATCAAAGTCTAGTTTAAGTGTGTCTAGTTAAAGTGTGTCCAAGTGCCAACACGGGTCTTACAGAGAAAGATCAGCCTGCTCATAATGTCTAGGCTTTGCTGCCACCTAAAATCCACAGAACTGTCTGATGGCATTTTAGCACTTCATATCTCACCTTGCAGAAGGAACAAAATATGAGGAAAAACACACACCAAAGAGACAGTCAGGGTCCATCTTGTTTAAATGCAATAAAGAACTGCATGTTTGTAGTGTTTAGCACATGTGTAGGAGTACAGCATCTTCCATTCCTCCCACCCCTTTCTCATTTTCCCTTCTTTTCCCCCACTCTCTTCCTTCGAGCTAGTGTGACAACATCTTGTCCCTAATGCGAGGGCTCCCCCACCCCACCATGCTTCTGTCTGCAGTGGCCCAGTTAGTGCTAGATTATTCCGCTTGCATCATCGCATTTCTCTGCATCTCCCACTGTCTTTTGTGCCACCCCAGCCACTCTTGATCTGCGTGTGCACATTTAAGCCTCCTGGATCTGTCCAAGTGGCCTGCCACGACCCACTGTGCAGCCGCCTTCTTCAACCAATCATATTTTTACCCACAATGTGGAGGTAAGGATCCAGACATTGCCATTTTGGTCTATCACTGTCATTAACTCACATAGACAAATGAAATAAAAATGTCTTGGAACCATATGAGCATTTTATAAGGGGTCATTGCTTTGATCAAGTTAAAATTAAAATATAATAAAAGAAGAATACTCCATGCTAAACCAATGATATGTTTTGTTAAATATTTTTAAGTTTTTCAGAATACCAGTTACTATTACAACAAAACTACTGTGAAAATATGTATCTTCTTTAATTACAAGCAACCGGTCCTGATTAATTTGGAATGGGACATGACTGAAATATTCACGAGTCAGCGGCAACTCCGTAACATTTACATTTCACTGACTAAAATAAGTGACTCGTATACAATAACCTGTTCATAACAGTGTTGTTAATGTTAACTAAAACTAAAAACTATCAAAGCTGTTTTCGTAATTGAAATAAAGATAAAATACAATAGATGTAATATAAATATTAGATGGAAAAAAATACATGACAATGGAAAGTTGAAATAAAAGCTTATTCAAAATATTAATAAATATTATAATACATAAATAGTAAAATACCAACTTTATAAGAGTTTGCGAAGCAGGCATTTGGCTCTCAGTGTGTGTTGCTACATGCAGGAAACATGGTATATACTATAAAAACACAATTAATCAACGCCACAACACAACAATGATATCTGACAAAACTGGATATTAACAAAGTTTTTCAGGATGTCACATTTTTGTTTTCTGTGAGGTGAACAATGCAAAAGCACTGTAAAACAGTGTATCACAGTACTGCTTGTGTCTACTCTCTACTTTTACTGAAAGAGCACCCCAATTGATTTCTTATAAAGCCTACCATGTTCAGCGTTACATAAAGAATATCTCGAATTTCAATAACAGCACTCATGTATTTACGGTATGAGTCAAGGACTAGGAGAAATGGGCAGTCAGGACGTGTAGTCAATTACTCTGTTGACATTTAAAATGAAGAAAGGGGTCTTTATTATTTCCATTATTCTCCACCCTCAGGATGCCAGAAACCTCTGCCGAGGGGGCGCACAGCCCTCTGAATGCCCTTGCTGAACAAAAGCTGGCTTTTCTGCACGCCTCAGAACACACAGAATCTGGGTAATAATTTTATGAGAGATTTCGCTGTGGATCATAAGAGAATATGCGTCTCCCTCATCACTCAAATGACAGAGTGAGATTTATAATGATAGGGAAGCACAGCTGGTATCCCAAGATTAAGCCAATAGATACGGCACCATGGCAACATCTGTTTTATTTTTATTATTATTAATGATAGTAGGAGTGCTATAAAGACAGAGCTGCACTTTGAGATTGGTACAAAAAATTCCCTTATAGTGTCTTAATTTTCCCATTTAATAATGAAAACCTATTAATCCTTTTCTATGGTTAAATATTCACCACATCTAACAATAAGCATATAAAAAGTTGTGTTGTACTATATGTAACAATTTGATTTATGACATTTTATTAGTGCCTTAAACCACTACAAGCAGATATGCATCCATAAATGCACATCTTTCACCAAACTAAAAATCACAAAATTGTGTAATTGTGACCAAAATCAGTTGACATTTCAATTCTGGGTGGAGACATGTCAGGAGTGAGGCCCATATTCAAACATTAAAGATGACATCTCTACATACGTCATATTATGGGGTCTTTAACACTGAAATTAATCATTAAGCTTGATAATGAATTAAGGCAAGGCCCATTTTCTTTTATGTGGAAGTACATATCCATAACGAAATGCTGTCTTTGGCAATTGCATGGAGAGATCTTACAAAGGGGACCGATGTAACAGATTAAAGCAGTGGCCATTCATTATCACACAAGTCCCATTAACTCTATACAGTAAGACTCCTGAAGCAGAAATGCATTAACTCAAAACCATTCAACAAACATTTTGAAAGGCATACAAGCACTTTAAAATAAAAATTGCCTTTACAGACATGGCACCAATATGTGCTAGTCAACTAAGCTGATTTGAATGACATAGGCCAGATTCAAATTTAAACAAAGAAAAAAAATAAACAAACATGCTGATAATTCCATATGTTTACACGTCATACTGAAGCAGGTGCAACAAACTACTATGCATTCAAGGGGAATTCATCTTTAATCTACATTTAATCTTATGGCTGTCAGGCTGAACTATTTAGCCTAAGCCTCGGCTCTAAGCAAGCCTTTAGTAGGTGGAGCAATATATCTGAGTTACAAGGGGGACAGAAGCAATACTTAACCATAACACACAGCGAACGTTGTCCTCTAACCTACACCGTTGCATTTTGTGAAGAATTTATGAACAGGGGGGCGCAAAACTCTTTTGGTCTGGTTCTCAAGGGAGCAGCTGGAGATGCTGTTTGGTACTCACACTGTATACGGCACACTTATCCTACAAGCTGTCGTCATCACTTTCCTCCTGACTGCTATCCTCACAATCTACTTTTCTCTAGAACATGGTAGATGATGATGTTTTTATTTTATTAGGAATATTAAGGAATATTAATATTAGGCTGCAGTCACTTTAAGGCTGAATGCACGGACCGAATATACTGACACACATCTGGTCTCTTTCTCAACTGTTCACTTGATATAATGATATAACCGAGAGAATAGTTGCAGAGATAGGCATTTTGACGTAATTGTGTGTGTATGTGTGTCCATTCAAGTGCAAGTAAACACGAAAGACGAATCAATTCAGTGTTTGAGCGCCGTCTGAAAGTTCAGGTGTCTGAATCTGTGCGCACAGATAACAGTGTGTGATTTTCGCCTTTAAAATCGTCTGAATGTGTAAACTGGCAGGACAAAACACGTCCAAATGATAAACTTTCACTCTATGATGGCTAAGCTTAGCAGTTAATCCACGAATCACATGCGTGCTGAACTGTAGGGCCTGGTCTGTACGGATCACAGATCAACTGCGATCCGTTGCACCCCTAATAATTAACGAACCATATTCTCAACCATATTCTCCAAAATATAATTTGCAGCGTCTTCAAAATCTATATTTTTTATCGATGACAGCTTCCCCACCAGATCCACCATCACGTGACAGTGACACTAATATTCGATCGCGTACAGTACTTGCTCTGAAATAAATCACTTGAGCCATTTAAAGTTTTGCTGATTATACTTGTGTATTCTTTTGTTTTATGTCTGCGGTAATTATGAAATGTCATCACTGTGTATTAGACATTGCCACCTTGAGGAATAAAGGTGCACTGCAATTAAGTCATCAGGGTTTCAATTATTGTTTCACAGGAAAAGTATAGGTAAACTATTGCATACCTGATCGCTAGCATCTCTGCCCACTTTTAACAAAAAATAAATTACATTCTTTAGTGACATTCTTTTATATTTTTTGTTATTTTTGTGTTATATTGTTTATAATAAATAGATTGAGGAATACTAAGAAAGGTGTAGTCAAACTTAAATGAATGAGGGGGAAGGTGGTAAATGACGCCCAGGGTTGATAAAGACCAGAGTATGCGTTTTAGGGTTAATTTTGGAGTTGTCAAATAAATCTTTTTTCTGCATAGTATTTCATTATAAACAAGTTATATCTGGTGGTATCTATAATGTCCCACAACTTGAGAGACTGAAAACTAAACTGTCAAAACTCTTAAAAAGGCGATTTTTTGCAGAATTGAATGTTTTTATTTATTATTACTAAACTTGTTCTTAAAAAAAAAAAATCTATGGCATACCAAGAATGTGTACCTTTTGAGAGTCTTAGGAAACACTATTAATGGCAAAATAACTCAATTCAGACACACTGCTACTGTAATAGTCTTGTCAAAGTAACAGCCCCTCATTGAGCCCCTTTCCCTGCTGTGGCCATCTGGTAAGATGACCCATCTCTCCACCTCTCTTCTGCTGGAAGTGTCACTTTCTGGTCAAGAAGCAAGTTTAGCTGGCAAGGATAGACTACTAGACTACAACCTCAGAAACCTTTCAAGCAACAACTACATGTGCATCATTGCTTTCACTGTCAAATAAGGTTTAACAAATGTTATTCCAAAACTTACAGGAAAAATTGGTAGAACAGCAACAAATACACTTATAAGGGTATATTGTTTGCTTACTGGAGTAAAAAAAAAAATCCAGGTAATCACTTTAAATTACATTATTCTGGCAGATAATGATAAGCGAATTATTATTTTATATGTGAAGTCCAACTATTTAATGGTTGATATTAAAATTCAAATAATTAAATAAAAAAATCTAGACTATACTGTCTAAATAAAAAATAAATAAAACCCTATAAACTAAAATCAATCATTTTAAATGCTACAGTACAAGCGCTAGAAGTGAATTTAGGCACCACAATATTGTAATTTACAGTAAATTTTCATTTATATTAGGCTATTTTTTTATTATATTTGAATGTCTTTAAATTATTAGATATGTTTAACTGTAAGCACTCTAGGTCACAAAAAAGCTACCCTAAAAAGTTTATTTTTACAATACAGTTTACAATTATTATTATTATTTAAATCCATCTAAGGTAACACTGTCTCGAAGCCGCATAGCCTGTTTTCTGATTACCATAAGGATTTACTTTTAATTGCAGTTAATGAGTATTACCTTCTTTGTTACATCCTCCCAACACAGTCCTTAGATCCTGTAAATCTAATGAAATTAATAATTGAAATCTATCAGATATCCAATCATCGAACTCTGCTGGATATTATCTGACAAAAAGATTAATCAAATACTATTATGTTTTAGTAATTGTGGAGTGCAAAGAGCTGATTATTAAAAAGTTTTAGAGCTCTAGAGAAAATAACTCAATTAGTCCGTCTATATGGCTAAACATAGCATGTGTATGTGCTGACTGTAAATGGGACTTGTGACTCATTTAAACGGTCAACCTTTCTCCAGTGATTATGGAAAAAGTGCTGTAGTGCTCTCAACTTTTCCCCCCAAAATGCGTAAACGAGGGCGTAGGTGTGCAAGAAAATTTTAATTCGACATTATTATTACACACTTCAAACAGTCTACCTCAGTCGATCTTGGACTTTTGAAAGAGCGCCAAATCAGATGTCATTCAGGTTGTAAAACACCTTCTAGAGATGAACAAACTAATAACATCACTACAGTTCTTCATGCTAGTGTAAAGCAAAGCAATGACAGATAGTGGAAGGAAGATGTGAGGAAGAAATGTGAAAAACTCAGCAGGATATATTGTGACGGCTATAATTTATTTTCTTCAGCCCCTGGTTCTTCCTTCCCTCAGGCCACCTGCCTGCATCTCTCGGCAGACAAGTGTTGCAAACAAAAGAGTCCCTCAGTTCCACTGAGGCCGATAGTAATCATACACATTTACACTGCTTCAGAAATCCCTATCTGATAGTGAACGGTATTACAGCCTGCCATTGTGCCTACATGGCCTCATCACGGACTCAATGGCGTCCCACTCTGCCTTGGATCTGATCAATCCAAATTCAATTCTCAAATGGTCTTGACCTGATATTTAACCCTGACCACGAAAAGAAAAAAGAAACAAAAACAATATGTTGTGGTTAAGCTTTATTTTGCGCTATATTTAGCAGCATGAGAAAAATGTAAAGGCTTAAAAGGTTATCATTGAGGAACAAATCAGAGACTGCCAACAGGACATTTTAAAAAAGCCTGGTAAAAGAAAATTCTATGAACTTGAAGAAACAAATGGTCTGAACGGAATAAAATAACATCTGAGACACGACTGAGAAAGGCTGATACCATATTCCTAAAAAAAACCTAAAAAACATACAATTCTGAAAAGTATGATTTTTAAAGGAATAGTTCACCCCAAAGTAAATTCAGTCATTATCAATCTAAACTAGGCCTTGCATTTCAAACAAAAGGTGAAATTCTGAAGCTACCTTAAGACTTGGAATATTGTGCACAAGTCATTTGTGTGTGTGTGCTAGTGTGCGTGTGTGCCTCAAGAAGGGTATGCAAGACAGAAAGCATCATGATTGGCCTGTTTCAGTAGGTCAACCAGTCAATTATTAGTTTCGGCGGGCTTTTATCTCTTCTCCAAACCAAATTAATCAGAACCAATTCAGGAACCGGTATCGGTATTGAAATTTTTCGACCGATACCCAGCCCTACTCACAGCTAAGGCAAAGTGGAGTGACAGAACACTCTACAAGTCAATGCTCACTCCCTGGTCAATAAAACTTTTATCTGCAACGACTTCATCACTTCAAATGATCTGGAATTCTTCTTTGTGACTGAGTCATGGGTAAAATCAGGTGACCCAAGTCCTTTCTCTGAACTTGTGCCTCCTAGCTTTGAATTTTGTAATACCCCTCATCCTACAGGGCGAGAAGGAGGTCTAGTGACGGTTTTTAAAAATAACTTGCAATGCAGACTACTGACTACTTCCAGTCCTGCTAGCTTTGAAGTTCAGTTGATTCATTTGAATTCCTCTAATAATTCTGTACTGATTGTTTTAATTTACCGACCATCGGCATCGAACAATAATTTTACTGAAGAATTTGCTGACTTTTTGGGGTAAATTCTGACTAAATACGATTGCATTTTAATTTTGGGCGATTTCAATATGCTGTGCAGCTAATGCCTTAGCATAGGATTTTTTAAACCTTATATCTTCACTAAACTTTGTACAATGGGTAAATGGTCCCACTCACTGTCTTGGTCATACATTAGATTTGATACTGACTTGGTTTATCTGTTGCTTATGTTGTCACTAGTGACATTTCCTTCTCCGACCATAAACCAGTGCTGTTCTCTACTATTCTCCGTTCTCTACCCAGTACAAAACCAGCTCAAGCATGCTGGTCTCGTACTCTGACTGCACAATCCTGTGATGCATTTTCTAATATGTATCTGGAAGAACATCAACCTCTCACCTCGGACTCTGTTCCGTCCCACTTGAGTGTTGATGATTAAGTGCAACCGTTCAATAATAGATGTTAAAATATTTTGGATGTTATTGCACCTCGAAAGCTCGTTAATCGGAAATGCAAATCTCAACCATGGATAAATAATGATATTCGGGAACTCAGACAGCAATGTCGTCAGTGTGAACGAAAGTGGCTACAGGTATCATATGAAATACTGAAAGCCTCTTTACACAATTTTCAAAAGGCTGTCAAGATTGCAAAGGCGAAATATTTGTCGGACATCATATCCCAAAATTCGTACTGTTCTAGAAATTTATTTTCAACAATAGATTATGTCTTAAACCCTCCGACCCAGATATTTCCAGAGGTTTCCTTTTCATTATGCGAAAACTTTCTTAAATATTTCCTAGATAAAGTTAAAAATGCACGGGTTCAATGATCTACAATGTCAAATTCTATTCCAGACCCCAATTTATTCACTCCTCAGTGGAGCGATTTTGAAATAGTCTCTTTACAGACATGTAGAGAAATCGCTCAAATTAAAAAAACACATTTTCTCCCCATGATGTTTTGCCCTCACGATTTGTAAAACAAATTTGACACCATTGGATCTGATCTAGTAATGATAATAAACAACTGTCTTTTGAAAGAGAGAGTTCCAGATTGCTTTAAATTAGCTTCCATAAGAATGCTTCGCCTGATCCTTCAGTTTACTAAAATGTTCGACCAATCTCTAACCTGCTGTTTCTATAAAAATGTTTCGAAAAAATGTACGCAGCTACAAAACTATATGAATAGTAATGGTATTTCAGATAATTTTCAGTCTGGTTTTAAAACCTTACATAGCACAGAGACTGCCCTTTTGAAAGTTTTTAATGTCCACTGATGCTGGTAACACCATGGCTTTAATAATGTTAGATCTCAGCTCTGCGTTTGATTTTGTTGATCATGGTGTCCTCCTGTCTCGCTTGGAGCAATACATCGATTTAAGAGGCACTGTACTCAACTGGTATCGGTCCTTCTTGTCTAACAGGAGATTCTCTGTAAATACAGGGAAGCATTCTTCTACTGTAGCACAGGTTATATGTGGTGTCCCTCGGGGTTACCATTTATTTACCATTTAAGCACAATGACAAGTCTGCCATAAATAATTTGATGGACTGTCTTCAAGAATTTAAAACATGGCTCAATAATAACTTTCTCCATTTGAATGATGACAAAACTCAAATAGTCCTGTTTGGGTGAGTGATTTGAGCAATGTTGACTTGGGTTCTCTCACTTCATATCATTCGTTTGCTGCAAAGAATCTGGCTTTTATTGGATAGTGGCCTAAAATTGAACAAACAAATTAATACAGTTGTCAGTTCCAGTTTTTACCATCTCCGGAGATTAGCGAAAGTTAAACCATTCCTAAGCAGGAACAGTTTTGAGATTGTAATTCATGCTTTTATTTCATCATGGCTTGATTACTGTAATTCGCTATATCAAGGGCTACCTGCTTCATCTATCCATCGGCTTCAACTGGTCCAAAATTCAGCTGCCCGTTTGCTTACAGGCATTCGCAAACGGGATCACATCACGCCTACACTACGGTCACTGCACTGGCTACCTGTTCAGTATCGAATTGAATTTAAAGTCTTGTTGTTTGTATATAAAACATTAAGCAATCTCGCTCCTCAATATCTTACTGAGTTGGTTATGGAACACAAACCAGTCAGATGGCTCAGATCACAGACCAACTATCTGTTACGAGTACCCAGATCCAGATTGAAATGCAGGGGTGACAGAGCCTTTGCGGTAGCTGGCCCCAGGTTATGGAACAAATTGCCATTATATATCAAAAAAGCGTCCACAGTGTCTGAGTTTAGAAGTCTTTTAAAAACCTATTTGTACTCTTGTGCGTTTAATGTCTTGTGAAAGTTGTTCCAAAAATTTGGGATGGATCTAGATATATCTTGTACAGCACTTTGGTTCACCAAGGTTGTTTTAAATGTGCTTTATAAATAAAGTAAACTTGAAACTACTACTCAGTCCAGGAGAATGGAATGCTGAAAAAAAAATGCTTCACCAGAAAAAAAATGTATGACCTAAAGCAATGTCTGCATAGGGCATCCAAATTAGATTCATTATCAACACATAAAAGGATGATTGGTTTTAATAAAATAACTTGTAGAGTGACCCCTAAGCTGTGCTGAGCAATGAGAAAGACAGAGGAAGAGAGTAGCAATTGGAAAGTTAAATAGTATGAGAATTTAAAACTATGTTGGGAGAAATAATAGATTTTTAATTCTTAATCTCCCAGATTGTTCCAAATTCTGAATTTTCCACACAATTTATTAGGAAGAACAGAAAATCATGCAGAAAAAAAGGAACTGTTCAATGTCTTAAAGCAGAAGTGCATATTTTTAATGTTAGAATACTTTCACTTATCCTAGCTAACAGTTAGTATTAAATGAAAGTTCACACACTATTTTGTAAATGAGTGTTATAGATCTTATTTTAAACAATTAATTGTAAATGTTATATTTTTGACAATAACAGCTAGTACTACAAACAGGCATTAGAATGCAAGCAAACGCAAGAACCGCTATATACGCAATGGTATGCCCTTCTTGTTGTGTATTAAATGTTAAATAAGTTATTAATGATAACTAGACTGTTTTATTATGGTGATTTGTACAGAGGGTCTGTGGATTTGCACTTAACAAGCCTAAACAGACAGTGAATGAGCTAATTTTTGAACGTGTTAGTTGAATGAACGGTTCAATGACTCACTCAAAGACAGTCCCTTACCGAGACCTCGACAGCTCAGGCATTTAAGCGACACCGAAATGAGGCACTGAAATCTATGTTCTGATTCGGTCGAGTACATAACGGTCATATACAGTTGTTATCAGAATTAAATGGCACCCCTGGTAAATATGATCAACAGTATAAAATAAATCTGCATCGTTTATCCTTTGATCTTTCATTCAAAAAATGTGCAAAAATCTATCCTTTCATTGAAGTAAAAGAATTGAAAGTGGGGGGTAAAAATCACATTATGAAATCAATCTGTATTGTATAAAGCACTATATAAATTATGGTGACTTGACTTGTCCAACCAATAGAAGGGAAACCAGTTTGATACAGTCAATACTCAAGCAATATTCACATTTTACGCACATTCGTCATGTTAAGCAAAAACGACAAACTTTAACATCTAGTGGCCCAATTCTGCACATCATACCTTTCTTCATGACTTATTACATACATTATTCATGACTTACCATGCAAACTTAAAATAGCTCTTTGATTTTAAGACCACTGAGTATTTCAAGCTTGTGTCATAGTCCTCCTTGGGAGAGCTCATTAAAGCAGCTATAGTTCTGTGCTACCACCTTCATTAGCAATTGAGACCAAAATAATGAGTGTGTCAGTTAAAAAAAAAAAAAAAAAAACACAAAGAACTGATTAGCAATAAATACATATAGCATTCAGGAAATGTGTCAGAAACATTGTAAGCTGTTTCTAGGCAACACACTGCTTTGCGACTCAACAATGAGTTATGTGGTAGTAACATTTAGCTTAGATTGTTTCATTCAACCTGCAAGTCCTGCAGCTATCAAGCAAGCATCTAGTGATTGGACCACATTTCAAGGGCAGTAAGTACAGGTGTACAAAGCTCTATGATTGGTCTTTTGCTAAATGCTACTATTAGCAACTGCATGTCAGGAACAAACCGCATGCATCTTTTGCCTAAGGCAACCCTGCAGGATATAAATTCTAAGAACTATGAGCACTGGAAACAGTAACACTACATTCTTAGAGGCTGGCAGGTGTCTACGTTTAGATCTCTGTGAACAGATGGGATCAAAATATATAGTGAAAGTATAAGGCTTGTCTGATTCATCTGAATACATTTACATATGCTCTCATTCAAAGTGCATAGAGATAAATACAGTAATACACACATAGGATCTATATGGTCCAGTTTTTGCCCTCGTAGAGAGCATTATTCTCTCCTACATAGGGCTGCATATTGAAAAAAAAACTGACATTGCGATATTTTGTTTTTCTGCGATATAGGCTATTGCAATATATATATATATATATATTTATTTTAAAAAAAATCACCAGATTAATTTAATAGCTCTATTTGGAAATGTTTTATGATTCTAGAATGATTGGGGTGATCTTGTATGGTGGTGTAAATAGTAAACAAATTACAAGTCAAGTCAACCTTTATTTCAATAGACCCCTTTTCAGTTAGTAAACATGGTGACGTTTTTCTGTGGACGGAGCTTAGTTAGCTTGTTTATTAACAAGGACTGAATAAAATCCTATGTTATCTTAATGTGTAAGGTCACTCACTGTCCAGGACCACGATTGTTATTTGCAAAAGTTCATTGTAATGGACGGAACCAGACTGGCCGACCCGAACACGTTCACTCAATGGATGGACGGTGAAGGATTAACGTTACCTCCGGTTGAGTGGCCTGACCTGTGTTTATGAGGATACTCACCGAGACAGGCATTTTGACATAATTTTGCGCGTATGTGTCCGGTCAAGCACAAATAGATGCAAAAGAGAACGGAATTTGGTGATCGCATGCTGTCTGTGCTGCTCTGTGTGTGTCCACAGACAACAGCAAGCGAGGTCCGAATTAAGTTCTATTTCGCATATTTGTGCCCTCAAACGGTGTAAAAGCGCTTTAATGTTTAAAGTGACAGGATCTAACATGCGTGAAAATGGTAAACTTTCACTTTATGATGGTTAAACTTTGCAATTAATCCTGGGCTGTACGGATCAACTACTATCCTTATACTTGACATTGAACATCCTGCAATGTGAATATTGCGGATGCGCACATCGCAATTTCGATGCTAAAATTATATATCGTGCAGCCCTACTTCTACATTAAAAAGTAAAGCACAATGTTTCCAGATGAACCATGTTATTTGATGTGCGCCGCTGACAGGAATAACTTCGCAGGGGGTGATGCTAGCAGTTTCTAGCAGTGCATCTTGATCTGCAAAGTAACAAATCCATTAAACATGAGGAGTTCACTCCAGTCCACAGAATAGACAATGCTCTGGATTGTCTATTGAAACACCACAGTAATAGGCTTAGACTATTTGGTTGATGCTAACCTGCCCTGGCCCTTGTGTCTTTCCCCATCATGATTATGATCAGGCCAAATGCCAGTAGTCTGCAGTGACGGAGGAAACCTGCAACAGGCAGGGAACCAGTTGCAGAAAAGGCTGTAGAATTGTGGCCGACCTGTCACGCATGGCTGTGATGGATAACTGTATTTTCCTGTCTGATAGTTTAGCTAAAGGAATAGGGTTCAGTACAAGTTAAGCTATATCTACAACATTTGTGGCATAATGTTGGTTTCTCACAAAGATTAATTTTAAAAAGATGGATTACAATGAACAATTTACAATGGAAGAGCATGGGGCCAATAAACCCTAAAACTACTGTAAAAAAAAAGAAAGAAGATCATTTAAAAAGCTTTACAGCTCAAATAATACACGATTTTAACAGAAAGATTGGTGTGTATTAGAGCTGCACGACTAATCATTAAAAGATTCACAGCTTCACAAACAGTCTATAGTTCAGATATGAGGAGCTCTTTTCCAAAACGCGAAAAATCCATTTCAATAGTTTTCAGGAAAATTAATTTTATTACCTAGACCCACACATTTTGTGATTATTCAATTTAGCCTGTTAAAATGTTTTTTCCCCTCAGTCTGAACATGTTGAACAATGATTATTAAATCAAACAACAATATTGTTGATGATAAATTCAAAGTATTTTTTTTTCAAAACAAAATAAATCCACTAAAGAAAAATCCAAAAATGGATGATTTTGGCCACTTAAGTTTTGTTTTGTAGAAAGCCTTTCTTTAAAGTGAATTTCGTTTTGTATAAATTGTATCTTAATTTTAATAATTTTTTCATCAACCAATTGCCTGGATTTAATAAATAAGAAGCAAATAGACAATATAATCATGACATGGAGGCGCCGGCGTGGTCACTTGCATTGCACGTGAACTGGAGCGCATCTCATCATAAATTAACCGAAACTCAGCGTATGCCTCGTCATGAGAACTATATGTATATAGAAAGCTTGAAATGTCTTTAAACGAAACAATTAAACACGAAAATAAATAGCATAATCTCTGATTATGTAATCCATTACATGCATTTCTCTCTAGGCGCGTTCACTACAGAGATGCTGATCGCCAATTTCATCTTTGCAGACACTGACACACAGAAAACAGTTGATTAATAAAAATAAAATAAAAATGTCGATTTTCGAACGATATTCGACTTTTGCTCCTTGATTGTCGAATGCCATTTTTGGCAGAAATTATAAACAGAAACCTTTGGCAGCAGCATCTACCCCAGGTGTAGGTCTCACTGGCTCACCAAGGCCATCAAAAGTGTTATCTTTTAGGAATGAATGAACATAAACAAACCTCTGTTCAGCGCGCCGATGTTGGATTGTGTAGAACGCTCACTGAATCACTGAATTCTGATTGGTCTAGAGAGGATTTATCGCGTTTAGGCTAAAAATAAGTTTGGCGCTTATCGCGGTTTGGAAAAGAACTGCATCTTGCAGTACATTTTAAACAAGGAAATATAGCGATTTGGCATCAAACATTGATGGAGCAGTGAATAGGTTCAAAACAGCAAAATTACATGACAAACTCTTTTTTTTTTAAATGGCGTTTATCGCGTTTTGGAAAATTGATTTCTACGGTAGCGATCAAAATAAAATGAATCACCTTTTGATTTTGAACATGGTAATTTCCAATGCAGGTATATACATAAATAGATCAAGTGTTCTATATACATATGCTTATTGATAGTAAATAAATAAGGTAGTTGTTGTAGTGGTTATGTTTATGTATGAGGTAGGGTTAAGTGATCTAGATTAGACTATTTATGGTCATGCAGAATAAGACATTGATATGTGCTTTACAAGTGCAAATAAACAGGCAATTATATATATATATATATATATATATATATATATATATATATATATATATATATATATATATATATATATATATATATATATACTTAATTCTCTCCGTGCCAGGAGGCACACAAGGCTTGGACATCACTCCTCCATTGGGTTCGGTTTGCAGCTGCACGTCGTGCTGTGTTCCACGTGTTCCAGCCTGCACCATTTCGTTCCAGTTCCACCATTCGCCGCCAAGTTGTTTTTGGGCGGCCTCTTTTCCTTCTTCCTTCAGGTGTCCACCCAAGGGCCACAGCACAGCCGTCTGTTCTGTCCTTCCTCAGCACATGGCCGATCCAGTTCCATCTCCGTCTCCTCACCTCCTGACTGATTTTCTTTGTTTCTGCCATCTCTAGAACGGACTTGTTGGAGACGTGTTGCTGCAATCGAATCTTGAAAAGCTTCCGTAAGCATTTGGTCTGGAATATGTCTAGTTTCTTCTCCTCTCCTTTGGTTAGTTTCCAGGCCTCGCATCCATAAAGCAGAACCGAAAGTACTAAGCTCTTGAAAAGGGAGGTTTTGGTCTTCCTGCTGATATCGCTGGCTTGCCATATGTTTGATAGCCTTTTAAACTGCGCGCTTGCCAGTGCCACTCTTTTCTTGACATCCACTTTGCCTCCACCATCCTTAGTGACGTTTGCACCCAGATACGTGAAGCTCTCCACCTCCTCTACCTCGCTTTCTCCAACCTTCAGCTTGTTGTCGCTCTTGCTATTGACCTTCATTATCTTGCTATTGACCTTCATTATCTTGCACTTCTTGTCATTCAGTTTTAGGCCAACCTTGGCTGCATTGACCTCTAATCTGTTTGTTTTGTGCTGAATGTGATCCATTGTTGAAGATAGAAGGGCAAGGTCATCTGCAAAGTCAAGGTCTTCCAGCATGGTATCGAAGTCCCATCGGATTCCATTTCTTTCACCCACCAAAGTTCTCCGCATTACCCAGTCGATTACCAGGAGGAACAAAAATCCTGACATGCAGCACACCAGCTTCACTCCTGTCGTCATTGGGAACCAGTCTGTTGTCTCGTTCGCGTCCATAACGGAGCACTGAAAGTCGTCATAAAGGGTCTTGACCATCTGGATCAGCTTCTGAGGGATTCCATACTGACTCATGATGGTCCAAAGGCTGTCTCGGTGTATGGAATCGAACGCTTTTTCAAAGTCGACCAAGTGGACGTACAGAGTAGAATTCCATTCGTTGACTTGTTCCAGGATATTCCTAAGGATGAATATCTGGTCGACAGTTCCTCTGCCCTTCCTGAAGCCGGTTTGTTCTTTCCGGAGCAATGAATCTACTCCATCTGGTATTCTGTTAATGAGTATCTTGCTGAGCACCTTGCTGGCCAGATGTAACAAAGTAACCCCCCTCCAGTTTCCACAACTCTGAAGGTTTCCTCGCTTTGGAATTTTACAAATGAGTCCCTTGGTCCATTGTGCTGGAACTGTATCTTGGTCCCAAATGAGGCCAAAAATCCATTTCAGTTCTAAGCTGGTCCGTTTGGTGTCTGCTTTAAGCATTTCGGCTGAGATTTGGTCTACTCCAGGGGCCTTTCCATTCTTGAGGGCCTTCAGTGCGATCTTAATTTCTTCAACATCTGGCGCTTCGACTGGAATATCTATCTCCTCTCTTTCCTCCTCTTCCTCCTGTGGTGGTTCTTCTGGTGTTTCCCTGTTGAGAACTTCCTGGAAATGTTCCTTCCACCTCTCTAGTCTGGCCTCTTTACTCTTCAGCAGTTCCCCGTTCTTACTCTTCACTGCTGCGGTTTGTCTGGTACTCTGTCCTGTCAACTGTTTCACAATATTGTATAGTTCTTTCTTCCTTCCGTTTTCCGCTGCTTGCTGTGCTCTCTCTACTTTCTCTGACATCCACCTCCTCTTGTCCTCTCTCACACTTCTCTTCACTTCCTTGTCCTTCTCCCTGTACTCTTCTCTGATTCTGTTTTTAATTGTTTCTGAGCGGGTACTTTCGATCCTTATCTTGGTGGCTTTTCTTTCGTCGATCAGTCTCCAGGTGTTATTGCTGATCCACGGCTTGTTCTTCCCTTTCCTGAAGCCGAGCACCTCTTCTGCTGACTTGACGTAGGCGTTTCTCTTCTGTTCCCATACCTCCTCTACGTCTTCACTCTCGTTTCTGGTCTTTTTCCAACTTGCTCGTGACTGCCTCGCAGTACTTCTTCCTTGTCTCTTCATCTCTCAGTCGTTCTACTTCTATCCTCGGCGATGACCTTGTTGTTGTTTTTGTGGGTACTAAGACGCAGTTTGATGCGCGTTCTTACCAGGTAGTGGTCGCTGTTTGCATCAGCTCCTCTCTGTACTCGGGAGTCCAGGACAGAAGATCTCCACTGTCCTCTGATCAGAAGATGGTCTATCTGATTCTTCGCTTTTCCATCCGCTGATACCCATGTTGCCTTGTGGATGTCCTTATGGGGGAATAATGTTCCTGTTATCACAAGTTCATTCAACTGGCAGAACTCGCACAGTCTTTCTCCGTTATCATTCTGTGTCCCTAGTCCGTGCATGCCCATTGTCCTCTAGTACCCACTGTTGTCACTTCCAACTTTAGCATTGAAGTCCCCCATGATGATGACGATGTCGTTCTTGTTATATCCATCAAGTGTTTCCTGTAGCTGCTGGTAGAATTGTTCTTTCTCCTCTTCTTCCATCTCATTGTGAGGGGCGTACACTTGACTAACGATAGCGATCAAAATAAAATGAATCACCTTTTGATTTTGAACATGGTAATTTCCAATGCAGGTATATACAGAACATAAATAGATCAAGTGTTCTATATACATATGCTTATTGATAGTAAATAAATAAGGTAGTTGTTGTAGTGGTTATGTTTATGTATGAGGTAGGGTTAAGTGATCTAGATTAGACTATCAATGGTCATGCAGAATAAGACATTGATATGCGTTTTATAAGTGCAAATAAACACGCAATATATATATATATATACACTTATATACATTTTTTTATTGACCCTTTTAAAGTGCCCCATTATACTATTTTAAAGGTTCCTAATTTGTTTTGTTTTTTCTCTCTACAACAGGTTTACATACATCAAAGTCAAAACACAAAACACATTGTTTTCACATAATATACATTGCACATCATGCAATGTGTGTTTCTCAAAGACTAAAACATCTGAAGATTCATGCTGCCCTCACGTGCTTTCAGAAATGTCAACTATACATCTAGGACTCAGCCGCCCGCCTCCTCACCCGCACCCGGTCCCGAGAACACATCACCCCTGTTCTCCAGCAGCTCCATTGGCTACCTGTTCATACCGCATTCAATATAAGCTGCTCCTCCTGACCTACAAGACCCTCCATAACCTGGCACCGCCCTACCTCACTGAGCTCCTGGAACAGCACCAACCCACCCGCCACCTCCGCTCATTTGGCATGAACCGACTTACCCCGATCATCCGCTCTAACCGCCAGACCCTGGGGGATCGAGCCTTCGCTATTGCCGCCCCCACCCTCTGGAACTCACTACCCTACATCCATTAGAAACTCCGATTCACTAACAAATTTCAAATCAGTACTCAAAACCCACTTGTTCAAACTAGCTTTTCCTTAAAACCCACTTTTTGTTTTGTTTTGTTTTATTTACCCATGTGAAGCGTCTTTGAGTGTCCAGAAAAGCGCTATAAAAGTCTGATGTATTATTATTATTATTAAATGTCCTACTTCCCACATCTGAAGTCACGATTACGAGCTAATCGCAATCAAGAGCTTTGTTGTCGGAAAAAAGGAACCATGGTGGACACCAGGTTTATTCTTGTCTATTAATTGGGAACATTTTATCAAAGCCAAAACTATATTTAGCGTCCAATTTATTGACAACTATATTAACATTCACCAAGCTATCTATAGTCAGCTTGCTGACGACTCTCACTATTTCAGTCCAATACAGGCTATTTTCGCTGTGTATAATACATACAATATGCTTCAAATGAGTATTCATACATGTAAATATAGCAGAGCAAAATTAGCAGAGCACTAACGTGAATACCTGATGTAACATGTAAGTGTGTAAAACAAATCCTACTCCATCCTTTATCATTATTCAGTTGTAAGTAGTAAGAACAACAGACAATCAGCATTAATGGACACAATTTTAGGTAATAATGGCCCACAGCTGATTAACAAAACCATTTCAGTAAGACAGTAGAATAACGCGATTTAGCCGGTTAGTCAGAGACCTACACCATATAAAACACAAAACTATGTATTTTAAACACCCGGGAGAAAATATACACATCCAGTGTTGGGAAAGTTCTACAGTTCACAAATTTTAAAATGAACTAGTTCAGTTCATAGTTCATACTTTAAAATTTTTCTTTTTTTCCATAGGTTTCTGCGAGCTATTATTTTTCAAAATTATTGCCACAGCCCATATAGAACCACAGATGGCAATTATTTTATCGGCGGGCAAAGTTTGCACAGAAATGTACGATTTTTTCCATCCTCACCGACCTTGACATAAAACTCGTTTAAATGATCATACGACGCCTCCTTGATGCTTTTTGTTTTGATTACGCATGCGGCGTTGCGACCATAGACTGTAAAAAAGGTTGTGACACTGGTGGCATGGTGTTGCCAGATTGGGTGTTTTTCCGCTACATATTAAGGCCTGTTTACGGTGTGTCTTAGCCGGGTTTTCACCTGGAAGGCTCTATTGAAATCTGGCACCCTTTTGAACGAAGTTAAAATGAAAGTGCTGCCATTCACAGACACCAGAATGAACGAGTCCATCAGGCAGCAATGCAGTACGTTCAGTTCATGTTCACCCAAAATATGAACGAGTTCATGAACTATCGTTCAATGAACGCATTCAGGCACAACACTGTATACATCAATAATGAATGTATTACGGGTGAACTTTATTTATCGTGCACTTTGATCTTTAAAACTTTGCAGACCTTATTCACAAACAGCTACATTACACACTGCATGAAAGGTAATATCTGAAAAAGCATATTGGGGCACTTAAAGACATTTCTTTAGGACAAGTTAGGGTTAGGGTTATTTCCAGCCTGAGGGGAGTGTGAAAGACAGCTGCAAAGCTATCAGAGTAAAACAAGCTAGCACCTTTCCATTAATTTCCCCATCCACGACACTGAGTGTTGCTGGCACATTGTTTCGTCTCCTGCTATGGTACTACTGCCCTACATTAACCTACTAGTGAATTGGGACTGGAGGCCCAGAGAAAGTACAGTACTCAGGGGGGCAGACCTGTGGCAGATGTATGTGTGTGTTCAACAATACAGCACTGAGAAAATGAGGGGAGGCTTATGTGCTAGACTGTGAGAACGTGCAGAGGAGTTGGTGAAACTCATTGTTGGGGATTTGGGACAAATACTCTATTATGTCAACAGCATCAATTTCAGCAAAGTAATTTTCGGTTTACTGAAGTATATTGTATACGAACCTAATATGTTTCAAATGTTGTGGCACAAAATTAATAAATAACTTAACTCCTTAGGTAAAAACTGCACATTAGGGGTAAACAATATATCAGTACAATAGGTATATGTTATTGGCCACTATTAGAGATTATTTTATTTATCAGTATCAACAATATTGGATAAACTATAGTTAAAAAAATAATTATGATTATTTTTAAATAAAATAATTTGGATGCATGAATGCATGCAATTGATCAAAAGTGACTGTAAAGCTTTTCACATCTTTACCAAAAAAAATCTATTTTAAATAAATGTTGTTCTTTTGAACTTTGTATTCAAAGAATCGTGAAAGAAATGCATCACAGTTTCCACAAAAATATTAAGCAGCCAAACCGTTTTCAACATTGATAGTAAAAAAATATTTCTTGAGCACCAAATCATCATTGGAATGATTTTTAAAAGATAATGTGACACCGAAGACTGGAGTAATGATGCTGAAAATGCAGCTTTGCCATCACATGAATAAATTACATTATGAAATATACTTAAAAAGAAAATAAACTAATTAAAATTATACAAATATTTCACAATTTTAATGTTTACTGCATTTTTGATCAAATAAATGCAGCCTTGGTGAGAATAAGAGATATCTTTCATGAACCATAAAAATAATCAACTTTTGAACGGTACTGCTTATTGGCTGAACCCAAATGTTTTATTTTCTATTTTCCATATTTATACACTTTAATGATCTAATTTGCACTAACACTACAATTTATTAATACTGTTAAAAGCAAATCTCAAAATAAATATGGGTTTTTCATACTGTACAAAAATGCATTTAAAATGATTGATTTTTGTCCATTTCATTTAGTCAAAACAGAACTTTAAATAATCATCCATATTTCAGTAGACAACCATAACTTAATATGAGTGCATCCCTTTTCCATATCCCCATTTTACAGTGTGCGTCATACAAGTATAGCGGAACTGAGTTTTAGTAATTCACGTCCATTGTTTGAGTGACGTAACTGCAGTTCTATACAAGGCACAACATATTTCAGTGAATCATCCTTCCACCTCCGCAGCATAAATACCACCTGTTTCAGAGTGCAGAGGGGCGCAAACCTCGGAAAATCACACAGCTATCCTCATTAAGATGCAAACTCCCACAGTCTTGCAGCTAATTCTGCACCCTATACTTACACCCTTCCTCCACAACATCCAGTGTTATTAGCATTATTTAAGGCAGTGTGCTAAATGGAAGTGAAGAGGACTCAAACTGTCCTCGGTTGAATCAAGAGGAACAGTTCTTTGAAGAAATACAAGCTTATATTTTACAATAATTTGACATTAATCCGATCATAAATCTTCTCAAACTGGTAGGGATACATTTTTATCCCCATCAAAAAAGTAGATGTAAAGACTATTAACAGGGGATCGTTTAAAATATTGTTTCTTTTAAATATGCCCATAGAGCCACTCAAAATAATAAAAAAGTCAATATTTCAAGCCTAAGTGAACTGCATTACAAGATTAAAACATTAACAATTTATAACAATCAGAGATCACAGGGCATTTAGAATAGCAGTGGATATCGAATTCTGCCAAGGGAGAACAAGTGGGGTTTCTAAACCATGTGAAATAACAGCGCACAAAAGTGTGTCAGCTTAACTGGCTCCCGTAAAACGGCTGATCAAATCAAGCCAAATTCAGTTACAATGATCATCTCCTCACACTTTGGCCTTCTTGTCCTGCTCCATCTCGCACATCATTCTGTACCACTGTGTCTGACTTTAATGCACAGAATGGATTTTGTTTGCACTACTTAATGGCTAATAAAATGAACACGGCCTTAACAGTGAGGCAGAGATTCAAGGTGCCCTTCAAGCGTATTATTTTAAAGTGATCATTGCCTTTAATTGAGCTTAACGGAACACTTCCTAATTAGATTATTTCATTCCTATTACCAAACATAGCCATAATGCATGCATGCCCACTGATGCTAGACTGGGCAGTGATACAGCTCAGCAAACACAACTCCTACGCGGATGGAGAACTGAGCATCACTATGTGACAGAGACACCCAGGTGGGTATCTATAATCATGTATACTGCAAAATTTCAGACTCGTCTCATTGTTAATCCAAAGCTATTATTAACACGTAACTTTCAAAGACACAAAATATGTTTGGATAGATGCTGAAACGTACAATACGGACGTATCGGCAACATTTAAACGTAGCATTTTACGTTTTTACAGCTATAAAACATTAAATATTTACACATTTTTTATATCATAAAGATATCGGTATATTTCCCCTTTTCCCATTTTACAGATACATGTAAGATCTCTCAAGCCTAAATCATACCCATTTTACACAGAATATAAAACTAATAAAACAGAGATGTGTAGGAAAACGACAATTTTAGTAAAAATATAGAACTAAACAGATATTTTGAGCCGCTAATCCTACCCGTAAACCTACCCATAATTACCATTTCTTAAAACTACGTACAGTTATGAAGAAAAACATAACAAAGAGACAAATGTAATCACAATCATTTATTTATTGTGAAAATGCCAAAAGCGGTACTAAGTGTCAGTCAAATGACAATGTGTTGCAGTCGCAAGTCCTCTCATGGCAGTATATAATAGTTTTGTATGAGGTACAGAGCAGAATCTGATTTGGATTACAGCGCGCGAATACAATTTATGTATTTTATGAATGTGTTTTGGTGTATTTTATGGTTCTATTGTCAGTCGCTGTATAGGAGAAAACGCCTTTTGTGTCTCACGGCAAACAAACTACTACAAAACGGTTAAATGATTACAGAAATGTTATTCATTTAAAGGTTTTAAAGTGTAGTTTTGTAGTTTTTTAACGAGTTTGCAGCAGAAATCACGAATAGAGTGAAATCTTATTTCATATTAACTGCATTTAATAAATGCAACTGAAAACATGAATTGAATACAATAGAATCGAAACATTAATTCAATGATTTTAATATTCATAAATAGGAATACGTACAAATTTGTACATCTGTAAAGTTCATACGTAACTCATTTACGGTTTAAAGCTGTCAATACTTAAGTATTTTACATTTTAGTGCTATCAATATGTCGATATTGTACATTTCAGTGTGTATGAAAACGTAAGTAAATAGGCTATGTGTGGTAGAACCAAACTTTACGTAAAACTACACCAGTTTTCTTGCGAGATAACGTTGAAATTTCATGATCACATTACTATTTTGAATGGAAAATGGATTATTTTAAATGTCTGTAGGTACATTTTAAATAAAAGAAAACCAGACGCTACTTCAAGCTTCATAGAAAAGCTGGTGAAATAATCACACTGTTCCAGGGCACTTGACACTGGACTGACTCAGATCTAATAAATCTCATATACACCCACCTCCACAGTTTGTCTCTCTCTCTTGCTCTCATTCCCTCACTGTCTTTCAGGACATAGCTTTCTGTCCTCCCCTAAGCATGACATCAAAACTGAATTAAATTTATGTCAGACAGTAAGACGTTAACAAGTATAGACTTCTTTGTAGTTCAATGAACAACCTATTGATCCAAACTGACATGAAGAGGAGATTTAAGCTTCCTTCCTCACAAATGAATCTGCCAGATTTAAAAACAATGATTCATTGATTTATTTTTATTATTACATGATTTATTTTAAATAGTGAGAGCAGAGCATATAGTTTATGGTTAGGGGATTGGTGGTGGTGGTTGTTGTTTTCTTCCATTTTTTAGTTTTCATTTAAAGCCCCTTTCTCCCTGGCATCTTCAATTTAACAGTATAAAACTGGTCAATAGAAGAACCTTATGATTTTTCAAATAACACCGATGAGAAACAGTCAACCCAGAAGAAAGAAAATGTAGAAATGTAAAAAGACAATACAACCAAAAATGAAATTTTGTCACCATTTATTCTCCCTCAAAAACCTGAATGACTTTCTTTCTTCTGCAGAAGATGGTATATAGAATGGTAACTAAACAGTTTTGGCTATACCATTGACTTCCACTGCATGGACAAAAACAGATTCATTTCTCAAAATATCATATTTTATGTTCTACAGAAGAAATGAAGTAATTTAGATTTGAAACTACATGATGGTGAGTAAATGAGAGATTTTTCATTCTCTGTACAAACTTTCCCTTCAGAATTATTTGTTTCGTCTTTTCAGAAATGTTTAAAAAAAATGGAATATCTCAAACCTATTAGGCTATATTCAAACTGAAGCTCTAAGGCATATGGCTATCATAATAAAAGTTAAGCCAAGAAATAAAGAAAGAAAGGTAAATTTCAGATTTAATGGCATTCCGGGTTTAGGAGATACACCATCCAAGACTCATGTCATTTCAACAGCCGTGTATGTTCTCACAGCACCAATAGTTCCTCCTGCAACAGATGTTCGATGCAAGTGATGTCAATAAATTAGCTTGATCAAAACAGACGATTCTGATCTGATGTTTCTGAATTTGATTCTTAGCGCGTGCTGTGTGTTGATGAAGCTACCTGTGTCCCCGGTCTTTGTTACACTAAAAGAGACTAGGTATAGCACATCAGAGGCGGTAAAAATTAAGTGAATAGCTATTTGAAACATCAACGTTACAACAAACAAGACACAATTTCTCAGCGTCTGTGAAGAGGCATCTCAGAGGCGTGATGCAAGGAGACCAGCAGAAAACACGCGGCGTGTTTCAGTCAATGCAATTAATGCCATTTCCAACAAGAAAATAATCTTATGAACAATCCACAAACCGCATATCAAAATAACAAAACCTTACCTTAGGCTCTTTATCAGTAACAATTCATAAACACAGAGCGGTGAAGTAAATCCTTAAACGTTTCAGAGTGTACGGAGAGGTGGTCGCAAGAATGAGACTGGAGTCGGTCTGATCCGCACCTGACAGCGAGCCGTGTGGTTGAGCGGAGGTACGTGTGCTGTTCAGTGATGCCGGAGCACCGACAAAATGCGTCGTGGAATATGGCCAGTGGACTTCACTGAGCTGATTCCAGGAAAAATCATGTTATGAGAAATCCAAGAGATCTGAAGTGAATCTTGTTGAATCATGAATGAAATTGTTTTAAATTATGTTACTTTCTTAACATCTGAAATGTAATATGTTGTATAAGGTGTGAATTATTTGAGAGATTGTGTAAATTCCAAAAGAAAAAAAATCTCGACGGTCCCATCAATGGATGTAGCCTACTGTACAATTAGCTTTAAAATGACAGACATTTATAACTAATAATTTACAAGTATGTGTACATTTAAATGAATATAGGCTAATTTGTATTCATCCTATATGATAATGATCATCATCATCATAGCCTACCCGCTTTTTACTGTTTTATTCATCATGAAGTTAGATTAATAATAAATCCTAAATAGACCAGCCTGGAGAATAAGTGCACAATGCAGTTAAAACCCAGACATTATCTTATAAACTCTTTAAAACCTCTTATAAACCCCAAAACATACACTCTTGCTTTGTTCTGGTACTTTTGTCAATTGGTGATCCATGCCAGGTTTTTGATTTTTCCAACCGGATACGCTCCCTCACAAACCATCATTGTATCACGTTGTCACAGAGCCTTACTTTAATTCCAAGAAGCAAGGTGATAATTTTAGCGTTTATCTTTTTTTTTTATCCTTTAGTATCTCAAAATAGATGTATTGCCACAAATTATACTACATGCAGACCAGTTGCATAAACTGCTTTGACTAGTCTTGGTTAACTGCTAGTTAGTCCAACTAGTTCTTAAAGGGACACTCCACCCATTTGCATTAAGCTTTCCATTGTTAGAAACCCAGTAATACTATTGAATGGTCCTGAAAAAATCGTTCATTGTCCCCTGAGACGAGAGAAATCCACTATTTACCTTTTTCACTTCCGCCTACAATGACGCAAAAATCGTCAATTTGCGTCATTGTAGGAGGAAGTGTAAGAATGGGGTATTTCTGTAATGACTACAAGCACACAGGGTGTTTCTTAAACGGAAGGCTGCATATCTCGGCTGCCACGTCATCAATTTGAAGGATCCTTGGGAGGCAGCCTTCATTTCGCGTCCTTCATTCGGTCTGTTTTGAAGGATGCATCGGATGTATCCTTCGCGGCCTTAAGTCACCCATAATCCTTTGCACACATTCCTATTCATAAAAATAAACAGGGAAAATGAGTCGGTACTGAGCTTGTCTTAGTTTATTATGAAAAGTAAGACAAAAATAATGTTTTCAGACATGAAAGCATAGATGTTATCTTTTGTTTTACTGCAAATTAATCACAAACACTTATAAAGTGACAATAATGTAAGCCACTGGGAGACCACAGACGGTTGTCATTCACTCTAGTGCATTAATAAAAAGTATTTTTCCAAAATTAAGCCTTAATAGTATTTTCGTGCGGTGACCGTGGGGGTGGGAACATGTGTGACGTAGCCATGCGCTCTTACTAGACGTCTCATAGTGTTTAATGCTGAGGAGGACACTAGCCTACAAGCCTCAGAAGGACTGAACTGAAGGACAGTCTTAGTAGGATGCAGCCTTCCATTTGAGAAACACCCAAAGTCTTAACATATGGGCTAAGTTTATGCAACTGACCCCAAATGTTTTAAAGTTTGAATTAACATTTTCTTTTGCAGAATGCAAAACAACATATTCCTAAAGAATGAAATGTGGATGATTCAGTTAGCCTAGCATTAATTCAGTGAAGAAAATTTGAAATGAACTTAAAATAAGACCAACATTATCTTTCTGAAGATACAAAATCTCTGCAAGACATGTCATACTTGGCATCAAAATAACATTAATTTTAAAGAGCTGTCCAATCAGATCAAATTGTTCCCTCTTAAAGTATCTGAAATGGGTGAATCTCTGTGAAATGGGGGGGGGGGGGGGGGGGGGGGGGGACCCTGCTGGACAGCCTGTCTGTAGAAGGTCAAAAGGATCTGGCCCTTTCACTGAGCCCATGTCACTTGCATCCAATCAGGGAAGTGAATAGAACCAAATGAGAGGTTTCATAAGCTCCTTTTGCTGCTGCCATTCTTTTTCTTAGTTAGACCCAGCATGCATTTGATCCTGTGGAGCCAAATTTACATCCATGACATGAAAGGAGCTTATTTTCTTCCTTTTCATTGCTGATTTATATTGTAGCATTCAAACGGCTTGATGAGCTTTCTCCTTTTTCGCATGGAAGGTAAAACTCCGCCCCATATCACATACTCTTTAACGTGCTAGTAATGGTTTTATCTATAATGTCCACTAACTTTTAATATTTTTGTTACAAATGACAATACCTTCATTCATCTATGAGGGCCACTTAAAGAAAGAATGATTAACCATCACATTGTTTAATAATTTGATCCTTTAGACTGTGAATAATATTATGCATCACATATTATTTTTATATTTTTGTTTAAAAAAATGTTATTTTTGCTCCATTTTATAATTTACGTAAATCTATAGTATACAACCCACTCTTAAAAACACATGAATTGTTTCACTGTATGAATAATACAAAGAAAATCTGAGTTCCATCATTATGGGGTTAGAATTATTGCAGAAATAAGATCCACAAATAAATGTAAAGAGTTTCACAATTTTTTTTTAAATAAAATTCACAAGTAAATCAAATGAGAAATATGTTTTGTCACAAATCCGCTTTCTGTGAATTAGTGAATCGCTGCACACATTTGTAAATTGTGAATTGCTTCTTGTGCATCCCCACATTTACTTCTAGCGTCAAGACCATCGATTTGCTTTAGAAGGCCTTTATTAACCCCCCGGAGACATGTGGAGTTCTTTTATGATGGATGGATGTACTTTTTTGAACTTGAAACTGATGGTTGCAATTCACTGCCATTATAAAACTCGGGAACGTCAGAGGTTTATAAATATAACTCCAATTGTATTCGTTTGAAAGAAGAAAGTGGTAACACTTTAGAATACGGTTCCTTCATTAATGAATAACTACACAGGTACAAATGAGTAACACAATATTAAGAATCTAGTAACTACTATTAACTAACAAGAAACTCTTGTTAGTTTCTAACTAATCAATAACTACTATATTTTTTTGGGGTTCCCAGATAACTGCTGAAAAAGTTTCATAATTCATGCAAAACTAATCAACAACTAATGCAGGACAAATGACAAGACATGAGACTCAAGCGTTACATACTTCTAAAGAAATTACTAAATATTTGGATCCGTATTCTATAAAGTGAAGATCATGGTAACTAACTAGTAATGACTCAAGTGTTACTATACATACACTACAACACTACATACAAGTGTTACTACATACATTAGGCCTACTAGCTAGTTACCATGATCTTTAGTATACGGATCCAATATTTAGTAATTCCTTTGGAAGTGTGTAGCAACACTTGAGTCATTACTACCATGATTCTTACAATAGTTATGAAAAGCCAATCCTAAAGTGTAGAATTTTCTAATCATTCACAACACACACACACACGCACACACACACACACTTATTTGAGCTAGGAGACATACATAAAAACATATTTCTTTGAGAGGTAGGTTAAATAATAAAATCACTGTATGATACTTGGATGGCTGATGACACAATATGTTCCAGTAGTCTCCATGACTCTATATTGATTCAATGTGAGTCCAGAGGAATGTCGGAAAATTGGCCACAGGACAAGGTCACGACAACTGCATTTAAAAATCCATTTCTATAAAATTATTCCGTTGATAAATAGTTCTCTAGGAGATAGCATAGGTTAATTATTAAAAGTTTTCCCAAATCATAAGTCTGCTATGCTATAACATATTGATAATGTAAACAACCGTGTGTTGTTTGCAGTTAGTCATTTGTCCTGCATTAGTTATTGATTAGTTTTGCATGAATTATGAAACTTTTTCAGTAGTTATCTGGGAAGCATAAAATAAATAGTAGTTATTGATTAGTTAATAGTGAACTACCACTTTCATGTGTGTGCTATTACTTACTAATTCGTTAATCAGAGTTTCTTGTTAGTTAATTACTAGATTCTTAATATTGTGTCAATCATTTGTTCCTGTGTAGTTATTCAAAGGAGGAACCGTATTCTAAAGTGTTACCAAGAAAGTAATATAGGCTAGGATGGCTTTAGGGTGAGTTAATCATGGGGTGATTCTCATTTTAAAGTGTACTCCTTTAAGAGTGACCGAACCTGCTCGGAAGAATGTCGGAGCCGCCCCGATCGCGAATCGTAAATATTCAACATGTTGATCAGAAATCCTGATGTGTGGGGGGAACCCGAGGACAACCGCACACAACTCTGTTGATTGTCAGGTGGAACAAAACGATACCCTATCAGAAAGCGAGCTGACAGAAGACTGCATAACAACCACGGTCATGCAATAGTATCCACACAGCACAGAGTGAAATGGATATGGACATCAGAGATGGAGGATCAGCTTGTCGATTTGTGGCAATGTTCTGTCAAAACCATTCCAAACACTATTAGCAATTTCTTCCTGCCTTCCCGCCATGTTTATTCTGAAGTATCGAGAGATTTTGCGAGATTTCCCATGTTCACAGTCGGGACTCTGGTTGAAAATCGGTTCATGTGTGGTGTGTTGTCTTCTTGTAAACCTGTTGTATAGGAGACCTCCAAAACAATATTAGGAAACTTTAAAATAGCATAATAGGGGCACTTCAAGCTATATTTCCTATTTGAGCCAATACAGATGATTGAGCTAAGTTATTTTGGAGAAAAACCGCCCTGGTTGCAGGGGCCTTAACAGTTCAAAGGGGGTGCTAAGAATAAACAATCCCTAATGAAAAAGAGTATACTTCATTGTATTTGAAATATATTCCCTTTTTCAATAGTACATTGCAAATATACTAACAAAAAATGGTACTAAATATATTACAAGTTATTAATATAAAGTAGTATAAAGTATATTATATATATTAAAATATTAGCATCATGCTTTAACCTATTTTAACAATACAACTTTTAACACACTTTAAAATAATTGTAGTTTAGTAGGCAATATTTTGTAATATATATTAGAAAAATATAGCCTACTTGAAGTGAAAATTCTGTTTATTTGCGCTTAAACTATATATTTTAGGTAGGCCTATATTTTTAACTGTGTGATGAAAATGATCATTGTAACAATGCATTGAAGTATGCTTAATACATTATAGTATACATTACACATTATATAGTAATACATTATAGTATACAATAGTATATTGTAGAAAGTATAGCTAAGTAATATTTGTTTATTAATGTGTTTCTGTTATTGAAGACAGTGTGAAACTAGTATTTAAAATTTAAGCCAAAAGTATTACCGAGCATAGCCTATAGGCTACTTTTTACTCAAATATAATGCACTTATGGTATATGGCTTGTATGTTTCGAAGACACTCAAATTTGTAATCAGGGCTCTAGAGTGCGAAAATTTGTAAGGGTGCACCTAAAATTTTTCCTAGGTAGAACCGGTGCACCTAACGGCATCGCATCCGCTGTCCCTCCACAAACGAAGTGCTTGTTCTCCTTTGTCACAACCATAGAGGTCGCAACTCATATCGATCATATCGTGGTCTAAACCAATCAGTGTCACAGTGTCTGGTTGTGTTCCCTTGTCTTTCACTAGAGGTCCTCGTTCTCACGGTGTCCTTCACGTTTCACTTCAATTCCCAGCATTCTGTCTGTCACTGTCACTCATCAGTTCATTGCACTCAGCTGTTCCCCGTAATCATTGTTCCCAGCTGTTCTGTGTTAGTCTTGTCAGAGTTGTGTATATATTCCCTGTCTTTGTTAGTGTCTGTTACGGAGTCCTTGTTTAATGTCCTAACACTTCTGTGCCTTGCGTTTTCCTGTTGTGTTCTATGTTTTGGATTGCCCTTATTGGATTTGGACCCCTGCCTGAATGACTACAAGTTTGGATTACCCTATTAATAACGATACTGCTACTGGATCTTCCTGTTACCCGTGTGTGTATCGTGACAATCAGAGAAAGAAATGGGGCGGTTCTTTGCCTCTGATTGGCTGTGGTCCAGATATTCCTGTAGGCCTACTGATCCGTGCTATGTTGCTACGTAGCCCTGTCGCATATAGCCCTGATACAATATAGACAGTTGACAATTCAAAAGAGGTCGATATTTCAGAAACTTACGTTACCTCTGGAACAACTGAACGCGCAGCCAACACGTCATATAATGAAAAGTCAGTATATCCTAAAAATTCAATGACATAAAAGTTGCTATGGTAGCAATTCATTACCGAACTCTTACTGTCACAGCTGACGAAGTCGCGCTAGCTAACTAGCTAGCAGGCAGTGCTTGAAAATTGGTTGAAACAACCAACATAAAATAGTAATAATTACACTGTGCATGTACAAATGAAGACCAGTATAAGCATCGCAAAGGGCCTCTGATACAATATAGACAGTTGACAATTCAAAAGAGATCGATATTTCAGCAATTTACCTCTGGAACAACTCGACGCGCAGCAATGAATGGAGTCCAGCGCCCAAATGACTGTGTTTGTAACTAATCAGATCTTCAAATCCCGGAAGTAGGTGGTTAGAAGCGCCGCCATGTTTTTACAATGGAGGTCTTTGGGAGTGTCGCAAGCATAGGTCGCAACTCTTTCTCTCTATGGCTCTGGGCAGATCGGATTTTATGAGGCATTAGGCTCGGTCCGTGGTTTAATGACGAGAGCAACCCCGACGCCCATCTGCAGGGACGGAAGGAGAGGAATGTGGACAAACGTTGACACAACATATAAAAGGTTGGCTTGATCATCCTAAAATTTAGGACCCACTGCTCCTCGTTAAAGCCCACCACGATCTCATGAAAGTGCGTCTATAGCACGAATTTTATTTATGTGCCATTTACGCCAAAAATATTGCGTGCAAATGATACGCACTTTATGGCGTTCAATACGCACGTTTTTGCCTATCATATGCACGCAAAAACTATTTTGGCGTATAAATGGCACGAGAAATAAAATTCGTGCTAGATACACTTCATGAGATCATGTTGTATGTTCCCACCAGTCCTGAGATCTCTCTCGCCGCGCGTTCGTCCATCTGTGCAAGAACTGAGCAAACACAGAACATTGGTGGCCTACGTCATACCCAACCTTCTAACAACGTTTTAACAACATGGCCAAAAGATTGCTATAACGTTATGTGGTGAAGGTTGTTACGGCGTTGTCACAACAATGTTGACATTGAAACACCGTTCAGGGCCATTCGCTCCGTGCACAATATCGCGACCGTTGACGTTCGAAACTTGAGTGTGTGGGCCAGTACCTCCGGTGAATACTTCCGGTTTTCTGACAGAGAGCGGGAGACAGCGACCGAGTTCCATTACCACAGAGATTTTTCAGAATGAGTGTTTTTAGTATTCAAAAGAGGCGACTTGCCTTTCAGAGGGTGACAGCCTCACCACTTCATTGTTGTGTGCCATTATGTACTGTTTTCGTCGAGTTACATCAACGAATCCAGCTTTCATGCATTCCCCGTTGACGCTGCGGTAAGGGCTGAGTGGATGCAGAAGATCCGGAGAGATGACTTCAATCCGATCAAAAACACTCGGGTCTGTAGTCGGCATTTTAAGCAAACTGATTTGAATGTGACTGCCGGGGGGTTGAGGAGGCTGAAGAAGGGAGCCGTACCGGTTTACTTTTCATGGAATGGGTACAAACTACCTGCGCTCAGACCGAGCGTCTGGGAACGGCGTCCATGGGCCGAGAGTCCTGCACCAGAGTCAGACTCGGACTCGGAGATGGAGACTGAAATGGCTCCAGATCATGACTACTGTGTACTCCCTCAAACAGGATCGAGGGCAAGTAATTTGGCCGACGAGAACTAAGCTCTACGTCGCCATATTAGGGAGCTAACTTACAACAGCAGTTGGAAGTCTTCAAACTTCACCAGCGTTTGGGGATAGATCGCCTGTCTGCATCAGATGAGGATGTGCGCTTTTATACCAGGTTTGCGTCCTACAGGAGTTTCATGGCTTTTTGGAGTTTAATTGAACCTGCTGTGATCAACAAGATGGTGCGCATAACCAGCGCCAAGACAGCCTCTGCCAGCATCAGCACAGTCCATCACCCAAAAACGGTAGGTAACAAATATGATAACATGACGTGCATAGAGTTGTAGGCCTAATGTAACTCTGAAATTGGATACAAACTGTTTCATTCCGTAATTGCCCCTGTTGGTTTGTGGAGTTAACTACATCTAACTAAAAAGTAAAAGCCAACAAGCTTATGTTGGTATTATTTTCTATTTACATACTACAAGCACACGAGAGAAATCTAAGTGTCCGAGAATTAGTAATTAATTGGTAGATTGTAATATATAATTACTATATAAGAGGCATGGAAGTCCGATTTATGGACAACAATAATCAGTAGGCTACAAACGTCTTGTTTTGAACTATTGTTTAATAAATATAAATAATTTGAGCACATAAACTTTCATATGGAGGATTAAATAAGATTGAATTTATGTAGTAAGATTTCATAACTAATCACTGTACCACAACCAGGTTTTACATATTATTTTCTGATTTATACTTTGTAATAACAATATCAATGTCTAGGTAACTAAACAGAGGCTTTTATTTTTTATATCTCAACAGAAACTTAGACCCATTGACGAGTTTCTGCTGTTCCTGATGTCCCTGTCAGTGGGTTTTCCTCTCAGGGACCTTGCAGAGAGGTTCAGCATTCACCGCACTACTGCAAGTCAGATCATCTCCACATGGACTCTTTTCCTGTACTGCCTGCTGGGAAGCCAGCGCCTTTGGATTCCTCCAGAGATAGTGAGAGCTCACCTGCCACCTGAGTTTGCAGCTTTTTCTGATACACAGGTGGTCCTTGATTGTACAGAGATATTCTGTCAGACGCCATCCTCGCTGCTCCTTCAGAGTGAGGTTTTCTCAACCTACAAATCACACACTACATTCAAGGCCATGATTGGCATGGCACCCCACGGTGCGGTCACCTTTGTGTCTGGACTGTATGCAGGCTCTATGAGTGATCGCGAGATCTTCAAGCAGTCTGGGATTGTAAAGCTTCTGAAGCCAGGTATGGCAATCATGGTGGACAAAGGGTTTGTTGTGGACAACCTTGCTCCTTGTAAGGTGTACCGGCCTGCCTTTCTCAGCAACAAACAACAGATGAGTCGAGAGGATGTCAGACAGGCACTCTCAGAGACGTGCAATTGACTGTGTATGTGGAGAGGTGCATAAGGAGAGTGAAAGAGAACAAACTGTTCAACAAGGACATACCACTGTCTATATGCGGGAACAGATGAATTGTTCAGTGTGGCCTGCTTCCTGGTCAATTATCAGAATGGGCCATTAGTAAAGGCATGGGCAACTCAGCAATGAATTAAAGATCTTGCTTCTTAAAAACATTCTTTGTGTCATTGTCATCATTACATTAGCTTTGTTTTTACTGACTTGAAATTAAAATAAAAACGCACCAGAGATTAGAACATGTAGAATTTAATAAGGAAATACCGGGCAACACTTATTCAATCATACAATATCAACAATCCACACTTTACAATGGGGCTCTCATTGCAATCAGTAAAAAAGGTATGGTCTCAGGTTAATTGTAGGCCTGCACTAGTGACATTAGCTCTAGTTTTATAGAGATTTGTTAATTGTTCAATCGGCGTTGATATTTCAAGTTGAGATGAACAATAATACCTGATATTTAGTTCAGGCTTTGTACAGATTTGAAAAGATGAACAATAATACCTAATATTAGATCAGAACCAGAACAAGAAAACATTTAAGAAACATTTATCAACCGATTAAAAAAAGAACTGATTGAATGAACCATTGATTTTTAAAAGACATTGGCCCTGCACCTGCCAATAGTAGCTGTGACCTGGCTTCAGGCGCAAGGTGTCACTCTGCATGTGCAAGTACCCGTAGTCCACATAGCTCTTCACGTTGGGGCACTTCACCTCCACCAGCCCGAATGGCGGTGCCTCCGTCGGATCAAAAACAACACCATCTGGAGAGGATCCGAGCCAGGGAGCATCTGGATGGATGACAAATCCTGATGGCCAGTAGTTGATATTTTTAATGTGGGAATATTCCTGAATAGCTACTGGCTCCAGTGCCAGTCCCCTCTTCATCAAGGCTGTCTGAACCACACCTTTGCGGATGCGTTCTGCAAGGTTCTCTGCAGAGCTGTGACCTCGGACATGACACACCTCCCGGAACCTGGAGGAGGTGAGCCTCATCTTCCTCAGGCTGTGCCACTCTGCGCTGCCAATTTGTTCCCTCATGGACATCTCGATGGATCTTGCCATGTCGAAAGTGATGTTAAGGTGTTGTTGGTGAGTGCACGCAAAGGAACATGTGGTTGGGTCCAGCCTGTGACCATCTAACGGCAGGGGTGGTGGAGGTGGTGCGCTTGGGTGCTGGATGACTACCCTACTCAGTGGCACTGGGTGCTGGTATGAAATGAGCTGCCTTCTTGAACCATCCCAAAGGCTGAATCGACGAGGGGAACATCACCACTTATGGAGAGTGTGGTAATTAGCGGAGCAAGGTCTGCCGTGAAGTCCTGGTATGCCTCGTCGACCTTCAGGACATCTGGGTCTGGCAAGTCCCCCCGCACTGCTTTGTAGCACTTGCTCCCTTGAAAACAGTTAAAAAAATAAGAAAACAAAAAAAAAGAAAAGAAAATAAAAAGAATCTGACAATGACTGCAGAATACATTATTACTTAACAGTAGTGCTGGGTGATATGTAAAAAATATTTTAATTTTATATGTCATTTCAATTTTGACGATTAAGGTCTGGAAACAGATTGTTATAATTTACATTGCGATACTGTTGAGACAACGTCGATATACGATAATATCGTCATATCGCCCAGTCCAACTTGACAGTGAATATTACCTTACACCATCAGCAGCTGTGTACTGTCTTGACTTGTGTTTTGTTGATATGAATACCATGTTACCCACTCTGCCTGGTTTCACACCCTATCAAGTAAACAAATAAAACAAACAAACTAAACTTAAGAACAGAAGTTGGTTAGCCACCATAACATACCATCACAAACTAACCATACTGATACACCAGACAGACTTCACAACTTTCTCCAATCCCCTCTTAATGTGATTGGCAGAGCTAACATAGCTAACTGTAATAGATGTGGTAATCATGTGCTTGTTTTGTCTTCGTTGTGCGTTTTAAACAAGGTGGGTAGAGTTTATATCCAATTTAAGAAATAAATGAAACATCAACAATGTGTGATTAAGATTAGTATTAAACTTACCAGTCTTCGTGGTTTATGCCATCGCTGCTCAGTTTCTGTGCAGCTGAGGACAGGCGGTACTGCTTTTCAGTTGCTGAGTATTTAGTTGTCTGATACAGTAGTGCAACACTGTGGTTGCAGAGAGTGGTTCCAGCCACACAGGAGCACTCAGCCCAAACTATTTGAATTGGTGAGCTGTCCTCAAACACAATCTATGAATAAAACATGATTTTAGTAATACAAAAAGTCATTAGATAACAACTGTTAAAAAAAAAAAAAAACATAAACCAGAACAAAATAAGCCAGCCTCAGTAGTATCTTAAAATATTTTCTTGGTATTATAATACAGTTAGAACAACTGTTTTAGTAAAGAACAGGCCTACTTAAACTTGTGCTCCAAAGAACGGGAGCAGTAACAACCAGTTTCTGGGGTATCCATTAAAGTATAGTTCAGGTTTAAATCAAATTAAGAGAGTTTTATTATTGTTATTCTACATCCACATCACCAACTATAGCCACAAAAATACCCCAAAATCTGACTTGAACTGGTTTAACACATTTTTTCCACCCTACTCTGAGGTCGTGAGGCTTCTCATGCTTCCTCATGGACCTATAACATACAGCCCTGACGGTAACCCTCCCTGCAGGATCTTTGTTTGACACTGTGGGAATTCAACATCATTCATGCAATGTTAGACAAAACACACTGGACTTCTTTTCAACATGGTACAGATAATTTTTGTAATTTTTCTACACATTGTCAAATAAATAATCAGAAAATACTGTAGTTTATTAAGGTTAAATATAGCTAACTACTTTTCCTAAAAAAATGGGGGTGAGCACACTTACATTCTTATTTTAGGTAAATGTGGTTTGATTTGTTTACATTAGTTAACGTATTAGGCTAACTAACATGAACCATGAGCGATACATTTGTTACTGTGTATTTATCTTTATTAATCTTAATTCCTAAAAATACAGCTGTTCATTGTGTTTCCATGTTACTTCAAAGTGCATTAAGTCATTAGTTTGCCAATCTGACATGTAATTAGCGGACAACGGCACAAGGTGCAACACAGAATCGTGTAATTCTCAATTGATGCTGGTTAATATGCGCGAGGGATCAAGAGAGAGCAAGACAGTTTGAAGACGATGAGAGTGCGTGCAGGCCGGGCTCTCTCTCTCTCTCTGCTCGTTCTCTCAGTACCATGCGTGCTTTTTCAGGGAGCTGAGTTTTTGTTTTTAACTAAAAACGTTAAAAAAAAAAACAATTGTTAATTCTACCAAATCTAAGGACTCTACAGGAAAACTGACCTAAATGTTAGCTACATAGCTCCTGCTAACTAGTTAACGATACCACAATGTGAATGTGTTTTGCTATCAATTTCAAACTTACCTTCATAGTTGTCAATAAAACTTGAAAGGTACACCTTTTTCCGTTTACTCCGGGGGGCAGAGCATTCATTTCGGACGAGTCTGTGGACATCTGATATGGTTAGCTTGGGCAGATCTTGGAGACATCTGGTGTAAAACATCGCCATCTTACCGGAAGTATTGACCCACACACTCGGGGATGCGGAAGTAGAACAGAAGTAGAGTCTTGCACCGAGCGAATTGCTTAAGGTTGTGCCTCTGGACAACCACTGGACAACATATGTACTCGTCACCGTCCTGAAGCGTGAAAATCAGCCTTTTACAATTTCAACCAACCGCTGGGCCGTTTCATTCATCATCAAGCAAGGATACGTGAGAATTGCGTTTAATTTACCTCAGCTCATAAAATACGGAATTATACAAACACAACCTTCAACTGCCTTGTCTAATGTGACAAATATTTAACGTTATGCCAAAAGTTAAAGCCTAAATTACTTTAATGGTGAGTAATTGATTTCAGCACTCCTTGAACAGGCAGCGAGTGCAAGTAGGCTAACGTTACTGTTGCACGTTAATGTTTTTTCCTTTTTTTTGGAAACGCACAAAAAAAGATTTTTGCAACAGCTCGCACACCTGTTTATTTTTCCTTTGATTTCTCGTCTCATTCGTTTCTTTGCTAGATTTTCTCATGTCTGCTCATGCTAGTAAAGGTTAGGCACTCCCTGTATATAAAGTTTTTTTTCTCACAAATGTATGACTTTTGGAAGTGCAATTTGACTACCATATGCTTAATAAAGTTGAATTAGCCTTCTATGTCATTTTTACTCTTCAAAGTGTACACTTGCAGGTGTTGATTATAATTAATTTACTGTTAGGACCATAAATAATAATAAGGATAGCCTAAACAATATTTTAAAAGTATATAATTATCTAACATATGACTAATTAAAAATTAACCACAAAACATAACATGCTAAATGGGGGGATATCTATATCTAGCTTATTAAAAAATGTAATTGTCAGACCGTCTCTCAGTTGTTGAATGTTGCGCAACAACGTTACGTAGCCCTGTCGAGTCTTACAATTCTACGTTGTTACAATGTTGCGAACACCTAGACAGCAACGTGCCACAGACGCTGCCACAACGTAAATGTGTTTGCTGGTGTAATGGGACAGGGTTGGGGCACGATTGTAATGGGACAGGGTTGGGGCACTACAAGTCCCATGTCAAGTCAAGTCAAGTGTATTTATATAGCGCTTTTCACAATATAAATTGCATCAAAGCAGCTTCACAATATCAATCAAATAACATAATGTTTGTTTCTTAGTGAAAAAACATCCACGTTTGGTAGGGCTGATCAATGGTATTAATGCTTGGCTAATTATTTTGAATATCCCCATCAGCCCCAGCGCTATATAAGGAAGTAGTGAGGTTTGTTTGCTCCCTCACTTCCTTTCCTTGATTGTGTGTTGTGGATGTTGTGTGTGTTGTGTGTGTTGTGGAGGCGGCACATTTAAATCTTCAAAGATCGAGCCCTTCTGAAGGATTGTAGCAGATAAGCAGTTATGTTAACGTCATGGAGAGCTGAGCATATGTTACACACCATTTAGGAGTGTTTTTGCCGGATTATTGCCTGACTGATTGTTGCCTGAGCGTCAGTCAGAAATATTGGATGTTTGAGGGATGCACGGTTACCATTTACTTTAGATTGAATTTTCTTTGGTTTATTTATTAATTTGTCTGATGCTGGACCAAGTGGGAAAACCCTTGACCGTAAAATAAGAGTGATGGTCTAATGGTGCTGACTTGCTTGTCCTACTGCCATTACCCACAGTTAATTTGTTTTCTTTCCTTTTGTAGATTTCTTTTTAACCCAATGATGGCTGCTTGGTTACCCTCACTGAATGGATGGGGGTGGTGAGGTGGCTGGGATCGCGTGGTGTTGGTCACTTTATTTGTATTTTTACCTTTAGGGTTCCAGTGTGGTGAGAGCACTTTCAAGACTACTGCCTTCACGATATAGGTAAGATGTGGCCATTTGTGGGTTTTTGTTTTTGTTTTGTTTCTAGTTTTCATTTATTATTTTGTGGGTTTTTTTGGACTTATTTTCTTTAACTGCTGAATTATTTGAATAAAAAATGTGCCAATTGATGGAAACTGCACAACCGCCTTGCGCCAGATTATTTACCCCTTGTGGGTCATGTTACAATTGGCGTAGTCGGCAGGGTACTTTTGTTTGGCGAAGGTGGTTGTGTTTTCTGGCATATTTGTGTTTTTTAAATATTTTTTTTATATCATTCAAGTAAACGGTAATCGTGTGTGAAGACGAGCATCGCTGTCTCCATGGGACCATTTTCACCTTTCTTCGCTTTGAACTTTCCCCATTCATCAACAGACATGGAACAAGAAATAATAGACTTGCGGGAGCAAATACGGAATCTGCAGGCACAAAATGAGCAGCTGACGAGAGAGCGCCCCCCCGGCCAGTAGCAGCGCTTCTAACCAACCGCACTCTTCTGTGGCTAATCCCAATTAGTAATGGGCGATCGAAATGGCCTACGATAAAGATTTTAATTATATTGCACTATCGCGATAATGCATTGTTGATGACACAATCTTCCCGCGAAATTTAGAGCTACGAGCTGCAACCGTATTCGTGATCTTGAGTAATCATGGATGAAAGCGAAACGGAGGAGCTGGTGAAAAAGACTGGTGCAACATCCATTATTTGGACTTGGTTCGGATTTAAGCAGTCCGACGAGCAGCAGCAAACTATACTCTGTGTGGGGCAACAGTTCCGGCGTTACGCCCGTTTCACACATACTCCGTTTACAGTGCATATGCGATGCGTATTGCTTTCCGTACCCATGTTAACAGTGTGAAACGGGCGTTAGAGTTTTCACACGGCACGCGGATGCGGTCCGGCAATGCACTCCAAGTGCATTTAATTTAATTAAATCATACTACTATTTTTCAGTCATTTTCTTTTTAACTTTAAGCTTGGGGTAATTAAAGCCAGGAAAACTACACAGTACCTCAACAACGCGACATAATGGATACACTCGTCTCTTCGTGGAGGTGGAAAAACAAGTTCTTTGTGACCCACAATATTTCTTGTAAAAAAGATTTAAATGCAAAAGAAAAGGTATGAGAGAGCTGTTTTTGTCAATTGTGTATGTTTTCATTTAAAATGTTTTATATGTTAACATAAATGTTTAAATGTTTTGCCACTTGCTTGAGCAACTTAATATTTAAATCAATATAGGCTAGAAGTAATAATAATACGTTTAAGTGTATTGATTTAAAACATGAATAGTCTACGTCTGTGTACAAATAGAATTGCAATGCTGAAACTTTTTTATATTGTTTTCTAAAAGACGCTGATAATAAAAATAGTGATTTGAAATAATAAAAAAATAGAGAATAAATGTTTGTGGTACAGCCGTACAAACGCAGCATATGTGAAAGCACAATAGCACCGCAACATGCACAGCAACATGCACCGCATACTAGTACACTGCACATGGAGTATGTGTGAAACTGGCGTGCCGCGTGCACTAAAGGAAAGAACCCCAATACTTTACGTTTTTTTTTCGTCTCTGCAGCTAGTGTACTTGAATTTTATTTATCTGCAACATTATGTTGTATAATTAAAGTTTTGTACAATAAATGTTCTCAAAACTACATGCAAAGTTTCATTCTTTCTTTTTTAAAAATACATTTAGCAGTTTGGCTTTCCTTAGAACCATTTCAGAACAGGTTACATAGACCCTATTATAATTTATATATCGTGATATGTATTGTTATCGCAAGAGGCTGCAGTGTATATCGCAATATGGATTTCGAGCCATATCGCCCATCCCTAATCCCAATGCTTCATCCTCCTTTGTCTGTTAGTAGGGTACTTTATGTCCCCCGGGAGCGGAAGTGCCCACGTTTTTATGGGAACATGGACTCTATGAGTATTGAAGACTGGACTGAGGAGGCTGAGGTGTGTATTGAGGGCAGGGGTTGGTCTGATAAAGAAAAGGTGGTGTTTTTGCTTGACCCTCTGGGGGGGGGGGGGGAATCCCCAAAGTCTGTTTTTGATATTTTGAGAGACTTGTATGGGGGGGAGACAGACATTTGTGCAATTACAACAAAGGTTTTATGAACGTAAACAAAAAGAAGGTGAATCTATTACTGAATTTTCCCATGCCTTAATGTCCTTGATGGACTTGATTCTCTATAGCAACCCAGGCAGTGTTCCAAATTCTGATAGAGTGCTTCGTGATCAGTTTGTTGAACATGTTCGAAATGTGATGCTGAAGCGTGAATTAAAGCGATTGGTAAGGGAGAAGCCAACTTCTACTCTACTAGAGGTTCGAAGTGAAGCTTTTAGGTGGGTGGAAGAGGGGAATAGAGAAGCAGCTGCTTCATATGTTCAGCCATGGTGTAACGTTACTCAAGGCCGTGTAGTTGAGCTTGAACCTAAGGTTAGATTTCATGAGTCTACAGAATTAAAAGAGATTAAAGACATGTTGAGACAGCAACAAATCCAAATCACTGAACTGACCCAGCGTCTTGATTGCCTTATGTCTCAAAAGAATTAACCTTTTGTTAATGCAACTCGGCAAAATAACTCACGACGGTGCCTTCGCTGTAATAGAGTTGGGCATATAGCCAGATATTGTCGACAACCATGGCCCATGGAGTCAAACCCTAGATCCCCTCAGGTGAATGTAAATGAGACATCTGTTGGGGAGCCTGACAGTGTAGCACCTGCAGTATTGAGTCAGGTTATAGGAGATAGTGAAGCTTCATCACCTTGTTGCCCTACCATCTTACAGCGTCTTGTGGGTAGATGCCCTGTTGTAAATGTCCAGATTGCGGGGTGGAGATTTCATGTTTACTAGATACAGGGTCAATGGTGACCACTGTAACCCAGTCATTTTTTGAGAAGCATTTCCGACAAGGAGTAGATGCACTTAAAAAATGTAGTTGGCTTCAGTTAAAAGCAGCTAATGGTCTTGAGATTCCATATGTGGAATATTTTGAAACCGATGTGACTGTATTCGGGCAAACCCTTTTGGGGCAGGGCATTGTGGTTGTTAAAGATCCCGTCGATACTTTGTTCCATCAGAGGAAAGAACTGACTCCTGGCCTTTTAGGTATGAATGTGATTGGACAGTGTTATAATGATCTGTTCGAAAAACATGGCCCAGCACTATTTTCAGCTCCACAGGTCAGGCAGGCTGAGTTAGGATGGAGATACGCCTTTTCACAGTGTCACCGGGCAGATGGTTCTCCTTTTCCTGGATTCATTGGTTATGTGAAAGTGCAATCTTGCCATCCTGTGCAGATTCCAGCTGGCACCACGAGGTTAGTACCTGCATTGTGCCCTAAAAAATTTTAGAACCCCAGGATTTCAGTGAGGGGGGACTGCCTGCTGGAGTGTTAATATCACCTTCCCTACTGCAATGTACACAAGGGATAGTGCATGTACCGGTAGTTAATGTTGGTACAGAACCTTTATATTTGCCATCAAGAATTAGACTGGGTAGTTTGGTTGAGGCTGAGGTGGTCATAAGATCAGATCAAGACATTGTGTTTAAGGAAGATCTACCATGTGATCCTAATACTGTGACTGTTGTGTCAAGCTATTACATCAATCTTAAATATTGATGTCCAAGGTTTAAAATTGCCTGGGCTTACAGAGGCTGAGAAAGAGGAATTTGTGAGATTGCTAACAAGATACTCTGACGTCTTTGCTAAGCATGATAGTGACCTGGGGTACACAAACTTAATAGAGCATCAGATTCCGTTAAAAGATGAAACACCGGTACGCCAGCGATATCGTAGAATTCCTCCTAGTCCGTTTGAGGCAGTGAAGGCACACATAAGACAATTGTTGGGCAGTCAAGTCATTAGGGAGAGTTGTAGCCCATATGCCTTGCCAATTGTATTGGTGCAGAAGAAGGATGGTTCTCTGAGGATGTGTGTCGACTATCGCCAACTCAATGTCAGAACTCGCAAGGATGCCTATCCCCTACCAAGGATAGAGGAGTCACAGGATGCCTTGACTGGAGCTAAGTAGTTTTCGACTTTAGATCTGGCTAGTGGATATAACCAGGTGCCAGTAGCTGACAATGACCGTGCTAAAACTGCCTTCAGCACCCCATTTGGTCTCTTTGAATTTAATAGGGTGCCTTTTGGTTTGTGCAATGCCCCAAGCACATTTCAAAGGTTAATGGAGCGAATTTTTGGGGATCAAAGTTTTCAGTCTTTATTGCTCTATTTGGATGACGTGATTGTCTTCTCAACAACCATTGAGCAACATCTTCAGCGACTTGAGCTGGTGCTGGATCGTCTGAGACAACAGAACTTGAAGATAAAACTCAGTAAATGCTGCTGCTTTCGCCCAGAGGTGCGTTATTTGGGGCATGTGGTCTCTTCTACAGGGGTTAGTACAGACCTAGAAAAGATCTCGGCTGTAGCTAAATGGAATCGTCCGCAAAGCCTTCAAGAACTTCGATCCTTCCTTGGCTTCGCTAGTTATTATCGGCGGTTTGTTAAAAACTTTTCACATATTGCGGGACCTTTGAACACATCGGTGGCAGAAATGATTAGGGGACAGAAAAGTAAACGACCAAAGATTAATCTGGGGACCAATTGGACTGACCCATGTGGAAATGCTTTTCAGACGCTTAAAACGGCTCTTACAAATGCTCCAGTCCTTGCCTATGCTGATTTCAGTAAGCCCTTCATCTTGGATGTTGACGCAAGCCATCAAGGTTTGGGTGCAGTCTTATCTCAAGAACACGGAGGCAAATTTCGACCATTCGCGTTTGCAAGTCGAGGTCTGCGACCATCTGAACGCAACATGCAGAATTACAGCTCAATGAAGTTGGAGTTTTTGGCTCTTAAATGGGCTGTTTCCAAAAAAATTGAGAGTATTTGCTGGGTCAGAAATGCCTGGTGTTTACAGACAATAATCCACTCAGTCATTCGCAGACAGCGAAATTGGGAGCGTTGGAACAACGATGGGCTAACCAGCTTGCAGACTTTGAATTAGAGATTAGGTATAAGCCTGGACGTTCTCATGTTAATGCTGATGCTTTGTCTAGAAAAAAATGTTGCATCTGTAGCTGAATTGGCTATGACTACTGGTTTACCAAAGGAACTGTGTCAGCATGTTCATGATGGTCAACGCGTAGTCGTAAGCGAAACAATTTCTGCCCTCCCCGAACAGCCTAGAGAAAATCTTAGTGCTCTGCAAGCAACTGACCCCATTATTGGGCAATTCCTTGTCTGTTGGGATCGTCAAAGGCCACCAGATGCACAGGAGAGGGGATCAGAACCATCAGAAGTGCTGGAGTTGGTGAGACAGTGGGAGAAGTTGGTCAAGATCGAGGGCATAATGTATCGGAGGTTCTGTCCCCAAGAGGAACATCATGAAATTCGTCAGGTTGTGTTACCAGCTGTTCTCAGGGAAAGAGTCCTTATAGGTTTGCATGATGACCATGGTCACCAAGGAATCGAGCGGACAGCAAGTTTAGTGAGATCTCTGTTACTGGCCTGGTATGTTCAAATTAATTGAGGAATGGTGTAAGAAATGTCAGCGCTGCACCCTGGCCAAGGTAGTACGACCAAAAGTAAAAAAGTTTTATGGGGCACCTGATGGCAGAGAGGCCATTGGATATTCTGGCCATTGATTTCACGCTGCTCGAACCTGCATCAAATGGACTTGAAAATCTATTGGTGATGACTGATGTTTTTTCAAAGTTTACACAAGCCATCCCAACTAGAGACTAAACGGCATCAACAGTGGCACGGGTTCTAGTGGAACGTTGGTTCTACCTATTCGGGGTCCCACGACAAATTCATTCGGATCAAGGTCGGTGCTTTGAAAGTAGGCTGATTCAAGAATTATGCCGGCTGTATGAGATTTCAAAATCTCGTACCACGCCCTGCCGACCACAAGGGAACGGTCAATGCGATCGTTTTAACAGAACAATGCATGATTTGCTGCATACTTTGCCTCTGGAGAAGAAATGTCATTGGCCAGACCATCTTGCTCAGGTAGTATATGCTTACAATACCACAGATCACCAGTCTACAGGATATTCCCCTTACGTCCTGATGTTTGGACAAAAGCCCCATTTACCTGTTGACTTTCTGTTGGGATTAGATAACCATGTCCAGAGTGAAGTAGACTGGGTGGTGGACCATAAAAATAATTTGGAACAAATGCCCGAGCCCACCTTCAATGTGCCACAGAACACCATGCCCGATCAAACGACCTTAAGGTACGTCATGGACAATTAAGGGAAGGTCAAGTTGTGTATCAGAGAGCCATAACATAAAAGGCAGGAATAAGATCCAGGATGCCTGGGATCCAACCCCCTATAAAGTGGTCCGGAGCCCAGATGGACATGGAGCTGTGTATGCTATTGCCCCTGCAGATGGAGGTGGTAATATTAGACACATTCATCGTTGTGAGTTGCGTCCTGCTTATACTCCCTCAAATAATCCTGGCCTTCTAGATCTATTTGACCATCAGGAAACTTTAAGAGACGAAGGCATGGTAGTTTTGTCTCTAACGCCTGAGGATGTATTTGCCCAGGACCAAGTTAATACGTCTCCACCTTTACAGGAAGATAATACCAACTTCTGTACTTGAGTAGTAGATCATGAGGAGAACCATCAGCCTCAACAACAGGAGGAAGCTGTAGTAAGGCGTACAAGGAGGGCAACAGCTGGATGTCATTCTAACCCATATCGTCTACCTCGGTCAGTCCCTATTACTGAAGTCCAGATTAATGACCAGGTTGCTCTCCCTATGATGCGGCTGTCCAGTAATGGTTTGAACGTAATGTTCCGCCCCTCGTTGTAGTATTGATGTAATTGACGGGACGTTGATTTTTTTAAATCTGGGGGGTAGATTGTAATGGGACAGGGTTGGGGCACTACAAGTCCCATCAGTCCCAGCGCTATATAAGGAAGTAGTGAGGTTTGTTTGCTCCCTCACTTCCTTTCCTTGATCGTGTGTTGTGGATGTTGTGTGTGTTGCGGAGGCGGCACATTTAAATCTTCAAAGATTGAGCCCTTCTGAAGGATTGTAGCAGATAAGCAGTTATGTTAACGTCATGGAGAGCTGAGCATATGTTACACACCATTTAGGAGTGTTTTTGCCGGATTATTGCCTGACTGATTGTTGCCTGAGCGTCAGTCAGAAATATTGGATGTTTGAGGGATGCACGGTTACCGTTTACTTTAGATTGAATTTTCTTTGGTTTATTTATTAATTTGTCTGATGCTGGACCAAGTGGGAAAACCCTTGACCGTAAAATAAGAGTGATGGTCTAATGGTGCTGACTTGCTTATCCTACTGGCATTACCCACAGTTAATTTGTTTTTCTTTCCTTTTGTAGATTTCTTTTTAACCCAATGATGGCTGCTTGGTTACCCTCACTGAATGGATGGCGGTGGTGAGGTGGCTGGGATCACGTGGTGTTGGTCACTTTATTTGTATTTTTACCTTTAGGGTTGCAGTGTGATTGCTATGAGTTTTGCTGTGGTGAGAGCACTTTCAAGACTACTGCCTTCACGATATAGGTAACTTGTAGCCATTTGTGTTTTTTTTTTTTTTTTTTTGGTTTCTAGTTTTCATTTATTATTTTGTGGGTTTTTGCTTTTAAGGACTTATTTTCTTTAATAAGAAAATAAGTAATTCTTTGAATTATTTGAATAAAAAATGTGCCTATTGATGGAAACTGCACAACCGCCTTGCGCCTGATTATTTACCCCTTGTGGGTCATGTTACACTGGGAACCCCCTTTAAACATGCGCGATGTTTCAGATCTATGTCAAGTGTAAACACATGAATCGGATATGGGTCACAAACAATTTAAAGAACGTGCAAACGGAAGGTAAAAAAAATCAGATAGGCAACAAATCAGAATTGAGCATCAAGACCTGCAGTGTAAGTTAAACACGGCCACGGCAATCAGCATGAGCAAAATAAACGCAATAAAACAGACTACGAACAATGAAAAGAAATAGACAGTTTTTTTCTTTAAGAAAAGTAGGCCTGTGTCGTCGTGTGGCGTTAATGGGGACGCAGAAAAATTTGGGTGCACTTGATTTTTTCTGCACCTAAATAAAAAAGTTAAGCGCACCAGTGCAACCAAGGCAAAAAGTTAGTCTGGAGCCCTGGTAATGTACTTGTAACACAAAGTAGGCCTACACTTTAATATCACTAATCAAGCATGTGATTAGTCCCTATACAGCCATATAACTTGTCGACTTGCAGTCCCATAGACATATAGCCTATAAGCATAGTAGCAAATTATGTCCATATATAATAACAGATAGTGAGGGCTTTAACCAGGCTGGTTGTAAAGCAAATCGTGATTAATTTGAGCGAGAGCGTGCAATGATTGGTCAGCGCAAATGGCTGTTATGTGATTGGCTTAAGTAGGCAGTGGGTGGAGTCCACTTATTTGTGGATTTGTCTGCACATCTTGACGCTGCAGGTAAGATTATAAAGTCACCTGTGAACAGAAATACCATGTTTGAATTAGATCTTTCTATCCCCCCACTTGAGTCAAAACGAAAGTAATGCAAATGTATTTCCTTTCTTTTTTTTTCTTTTTTTCTATTTATTTAATATTATTTAATTATCAGTTTAAATGTCAATATGTCCCTCGTACAGTCAATTGGTATACTCATGGTTAATTTCAAATGTCAGTAGGATTTATGTTAATGGTATGAATGCTAATGGTTGTTACTTGCAAAATGTTAATTAAAAATGTGTTAATTAATTTGACACTGCATGTTTCAAAACCCACAAAATGTGTGCTACAAATGCAGACGCGTTTCACTTATGCTAGGCAGAGTTGAGTTTGTGACAATTTTTTTTTGTAAATTTCCTCTTTTTATTTGCAAAACTCGTTTTATTTATTTGTGAATTTTATTAATTTTTGTTCAACTCTTTACATTTATTATTAGTGGATCTTAATTTATTTGGAATAATGCAATTCTAACCCTATACACCATTATGAATTAATATTTTTGAAACACACTGATTTTAGTTCTTGATTTATTAGAACTCTCCCAATCATTAGTCTAATTATGAACGGATGTATCTTAAGTTCAGATTTATATTGAAATTTACATATAGGCTGCACCTCATAAATTGAGCAGTTACATTAAACAGTGGAACAGTCAGTGTGGTGTTATAGTCTAAGAAAAATTATTCTGCTCTGACACCTAGTGGTTTAAATGATCAGTTGCACATAAGGTATCCTATGCATGGGGATATCAGGGCTAGTTTTTTATACTTTTACTCCAGTGAACATTATAATTACAGGTTTGTGTTGGAATATTTTAAAGTCTTTTGATTTTGATAAAGTCAACGTCAAAAACAAAGCTCTTAAAATAGGCTATCCCTATGCCTAATCGTGTTACAACATGCCCCAAATAGTATAATTGTGTCACATGATTATATGGTGCAACTGTAATCTGCCCTTAAATAGTCTTAAATATGTTTTTTTCAGCTAAATATGAACAGTTAAACATTAGTAAAGATAGTGTACAAATACACTGAACCATTGTTTTGGCCATACACATTTGGTAATAAAGTACATAACTTTATAACCTGTAAATCAGTGACAACTTGCCTCGACCTGACATTTATGAAGAATACCCCTGTCTTAAAACAGTTCAAAATCGTTTTAATTATGCAGAATTAAAATAAAGACAAATAAAATCAGTAGCCTAAATAAAATGATCAGAGACGGAGCCTTCGATTGCTATTTTCCACCTTCAGCCACCAGATGTCAGCAACTGAATAATACAAAGAGGTCAAACGAACACTCATCCGTTTCACAATTACAAATAGCTATTAAACACGTTATTTAACATAGGCCCATTGAACACACATCAATGACATATGCATATAGCCTATTGGTAGCCTACAGTATAACACATTATAATTTAGCCTACGTTTTTCCAATCAAAAAGTGTTAAGACAAAGTATCTATGTGGGCTACTTTTACATTTATGCATTTGGCAGACGCTTTTAAAAAGCGACTTACCGGTACACTGCATTTCAAGTTACACATTTACATTCTTCTTGCTTTCCCTGAGAATGAAACCCATGAACTTGGCGTTGCAAGCACCAACGCTCTACTGTTTGAGCTAAAAGAAAGCCAAGATAATACTCAATAATATATATATATATATATATATATATATATATATATATATATATATATATATATATATATATATATATACACATATTATTGAGTATTATAGGCTACTCCTTGAATTTTTTAAGCAACGAGCATATATTTAGACCTCATAGCTTCAGTAGCTTATAATTGTCTATCATCACCCCTCTCGTTGTGTGCGCAGTGGCCCCTTTAAATAAGCGCCGGGAACTTCATTGAACGGGTACCAAAAGATGTAGGTGAATTAACGGCTGCTTCTGTTTTCTTTAGAAATGTGAATCATAATAACGCTCTAAACGGCCACATCGGCTACAGAATCAGTCATTAAGCTACTGAGATCCTGAGTTCATCGGCGCACCTCCACTTGTTCATTCTGCCTGCGTAACTACACAGCATCGCATAAGGACGAAGGAGGTCAAGATAACATGTATCGCTGACCGGATAACGGATGTGTTTCTGAATCGTCAAAGAAAGTGACAAATGATTGGGTTTGCTATTTGAGGCATCGAAGAGCAAAAGCAACTTAAACGCCAGGAAAACAGAGAGGACCAGTCGCGTGGAATGTCCGCATCCCGTCTGTTTCCTTGCCATCGAGCATCCCGACCCATTAACGTTATAGCAATCGATGCTCAACTTGCGAATTAAAGGGACGGGAGGTGCGATCTTCTGATTTGTTCATGTGTCTTCTGACTGACTCCTCCTGTGCTACCCGGAGACCAAGTGGCCAAGCCCTCTGGGTTGATATAGGTACCAGTACCAGCTGAGGACCTCTATATAAAGGCTGACATAGTTTGGAGGAACAGTTGCTGTCTTTAGAATTCGGGGCTTACAAGTAGAAGAGTGGAACACGAAAGACACAAGTAATCATGTCTCACGCCTGGGGTTATGGACCAAATGACGGTAAGATCAGGATACCAAATTAATATATTAGTCTTTAGTAATTAATAATGATTAAATTGATGTAATTGTTGCTAAATTATATTAATATCAAATAGCATAGCAGTCCTTTAGTCACAAAAGTCTTTAAAAAAAATAATCTAGGCTACTACACTGATGCGACATCTAAACAGCTTTAAAAAGTGACAAAGGAATAAGTATCTTGACATTTTATGATTCATTAGGTACCTCTATGAGGACATCTTTTCATTATTATTAAACACAGAAAACCAAACACCACACACGCACTACAAATAAGCAAAATTTGACGAATTGTGGCATATATTTTGCCAATGTAAATATTTGTTTTGTCTGATTAATTAATCTAACTGAATCAGCTTCAAAAAAGAAAGAAAAAAGGCAGTTATGTGACTTAAACAACCTGGATACAATCTGAAACAACCTAATTTAGGTTACACAAACAAAAATAAATTTCTTAATGTCAAATCAGCTAGAAAAGACTCCTCAGCTGCACGTATCCACTTCTTACAGTGTACATTTGCTGACCTTGAATATCGCAAGGAATGTAAACACACGTTTGTTGTGCATAGGCACTACCTTTTTATCTTCATATGTTCGGCTTTTCATCTTTTTTTCTCTCGCTCTGTCCTTTTAGGGCCAGAAAAATGGGCAGAAGGCTTTCCCATTGCAAATGGACCCAGGCAGTCTCCCATTGATATCGTACCCACCCAAGCACAACATGACCCTTCTCTGAAGGGTCTCAAATTGAAGTATGACCCCGCCACCGCTAAGGGCATCCTCAACAATGGCCATTCATTCCAAGTGGATTTCACTGATGACGACAACAGCTCAAGTTAGTCTATTACTGCTTTTTGTGCTGTTTTCAACCTCTTAAAACAATTATTAAGATACAGCTGAGAATGTATTAATTTTGTTTATTTATTTGCATTTTACCTTGGCATAGTCACACTTTCATATTTATCAATATTCTGGAGATTTTGTCAGGGCAATAATTTGGCAACATTTCAGCATGTCCTTCAGAAAATATTCATATTTTGTCCTTGAACCCATAACAAGTGTAACAAATCAGCAAAAAAAAAAAAAAAAAAAAACTGCAAGACCTTTCTTTGCATATCAAATACTAAAATGAAAGGAGCTGGATAATTTATGCAATAATATATAAACATCTCAATATGTCTACTGTGAAAGTCCTCTTCCACTCCTTCTCCTTCCCTATTTCTATCCATTCATCACAAACTTAATTTGTTAACAACTCCAGAGCGACTTATAGGGTTCAAGTCCTCTCCATTCCGGACAGTAAGGATAACTCATGGACTCATGAATTTCTATTATTGTGTTCTTGTACACTAGCTTTGCCTCATTGAAATTCCTTTCAGTTTACTCCATTTGAATATTTCATGTACAGGTAGATTGACGTAAAACTGCTATATGAGCAGCGAATGTTGATGTGTGGATGTGTCCCTTCCTCTGCTAGAGGAAACCAGGGACTTAGAGCTCTGTGTACTCAAGTGCTAATGCATTCTATTATGAGAGAATGAAAGAAAAGAGCCACATATGTATGCCATGGTCGCTCAATGAGAGCAACATGTGCTGAATTTTAATGACCATTTCAAGAGGGGACTCACAGCACACACATATGCTTGGAAAAGACGTTTTAAAGAGTGCTACAGAAACACTACAAAAAAAGTCTTAACAAATAAAAATTGCATACAAAATGCTTGCTGAAAAGAAGTAGCTAATTGATATATTAGGTGGTGAATATTGAACTGCATGAATTTTAGATTTTTGGATGCACCCCCTCTTTTGTTGTTAGAGCATCTCTTTTTAACATTTTTTGAAAATTAAACACCCCAAATAATATCCTAAGTAGTCCACTCACATTAACATTGCCCAGCAGGCAACCTGTCAGTCTACCAAGAAGTAAACAATTAGGCCTACATGTCAAAGTCAATAAGGATGCATACTATACATTATGGTCTGATATTAGAGCTTTTTTAATTCCTTATTTGTATTTATTATTATTTCATATGAAATAAAATGTATTTTTATTATCGGCAGATATTTCTGCATGCTAATAATGAATCTCAAAATGAATATCCAATTCATAATGTACTTTATAATCCTGTAATGCCTATATTCACTGATCGACAATTTTAAAAAAAATAATTAATTTTAATATCAGCCATTTATTATTTGTTATCGGCCGTAACATGTAAATGGATATTTGCTTATAGATATCTGTCAATATTTCTATTCGCATCTTACATTTATTGCTTAAGAGATTGAATCTGAAATACAGTTTTAATATAAAAAAAATTCTGACTAATGATTTAGTGCTGTTAAAGAAACAACTGAATGATTGGAATAATTGTTTTCTGTAGCTCTGGCTGGAGGCCCCGTGACAGGGGTTTACAGGTTGAGACAGTTCCATTTCCATTGGGGAAGCAGTGATGACAAGGGCTCAGAGCACACTATTGCTGGAACCAAGTTCCCCTGTGAGGTAATGAGGCTTTCATATTCCTGCTCCCAGTACCATACATTACAACCAAAGCAACCTTCACTCCTCTGTGTTGTGGTACAGACCCTGTTCTAATTCTTGAACGTCTCTCTTAAGACTAGCTCACTGCTCATGAATATTCTTGATGTTCTCTCATTAATTTGTAAATCCCCTCTTTTAAATAAGCCAAGATTTTAAGCTTATTCAGTCATTTTTTGATGTTTCATAACACATCTCCTCCTTTCTAAAGCTTCATCTCGTTCACTGGAACACCAAGTACCCAAACTTTGGAGAAGCTGCCAGTAAGCCTGATGGCCTTGCTGTGGTTGGAGTTTTTCTCAAGGTCAGGATTTTATCCAAAATCATTTCAAGCATTGCAGTGATTACATGATATAAAATGATGGATAAATTGTGTGGTTCTGTTTACCAGATTGGTGCTGCCAATCCAAGACTTCAGAAAGTTCTAGATGCTCTGGATGACATCAAATCAAAGGTTTCAACAGTAGCAGTCATTTTTAGTCAATGAATTAGTATATTTACTCCTCTCACTTGCCCTCAGATGTATTTTATTCTTCTACAATATGTCTGTTTCTTCTCCAGGGTAAACAGACTACATTTGCCAACTTTGACCCTAAAACCTTGCTGCCCACATCTCTGGATTTCTGGACTTATGAAGGGTCTCTGACCACGCCCCCTTTGCTGGAGAGTGTCATGTGGATTGTTCTGAAAGAGCCAATCAGTGTTAGTCCTGCTCAGGTACTTTATGCATCTATGCTTTCACACTCTTATTTGTATACTTACGATTACAGACAGGGACATCTACTTCTAGTCCTTATCTTTAGTACCTTATGATATTTAGAGTCATCATAACATCATTTTGTCCACACAAGTTTTGTTAATTCGGAAGGGGAACATGTTTAATAAAGTTGTGCTACTTGGTTGAGTTGAAAAAAAGTTAGTTAATACCTAAACAAATACTGCCCGCTAACATAGTATGATAGCTCAAATTGGTCTCAACTTTTAACTTAACTCCTACTTCAAAACTGGGAGGGTCAGTGCTCCATAGGTTCCTGCTTCTACAAGATTACTTTATCTGAAATATATTGGTTGCCTGACAGCCAATATCACATTTAAGTCAGGCTTGTGCCGTTAAGATAGATGTCTACACCCTTGCATTCAATACTGAAGAGGAATTGGGACTTTGCAGTCTAAATATAGTTATTATATGTTTTATGTATTAACACTAGGACTCCCGGAATTCTATAACTACTATAATGGCCATAGCAGTCATTCTGACTGCTCATACATTATGTGCATATAATTTCAATAGGCTATATCAAATCTAAGAATAAATGGATCTGTAATGTTAGGATAGGTAATAATAAACATCAGAACACTACATTTTAATTATGATGCATGTAAAAATTTATTAGTTAACCACCCACTCAGCCTCATCAAGGCACTGAAGCATGGCTAAAGCCTCTGTGGCAGTCATTCTTCTTGATGAACTTGTTCTGATATTCTCTTTTCAATATTTCAATTTGGTTTTAGCTCGAAGCTAAAGCTAGATTTCAGCTTTGCAATAGACTAAACAAACAAGAGAAATTGTTGCTAGGCATTGGTGATGCATCTTCAAGAGCGGGAAAAAGGAGCAACCGACACGGTCTGTAATGCATAGGGTCAGTATGACTGTTATGGCCATTCAAGGTAGAAATACTCAAAACTCTTCTGTGTCTTGTAATTTTAATAAAACAACAATGATAAAATAAAATAAACACATTTAGGAAAAGTAAGGGTCCTATAGTTACATGGGTTTTATTTCAACTAAGTTATTACATTGCAAAATTTTCAAACAGTCAAAATGACTGCCTTGGGAGTTCTCGTGTTAAAGGCTTTATTTTGACCTGTCACTGCCTGAAGCTTTTTATATGACATAAATGATTATCACGCCAAATTAATATTACTCAGTTTAGCAAGACGAGGAAGTACAATTATAATTTAAAAAGAAAAATAGGTATTCTACAAAACACCAAAACCTAAATTCTGGACAGTGCCAAAAAAAAAAAAAAAAAAGATTGTTTGGAAAAAAAAAAAAAAAAAGTTTTGTTTGGAATAACTAAATATATTCAAAATATACACTACAATTCAAATGTTTGGGGGCAGTAAGATTTTTTGTATTCACTCAGTACCAAATCAGCATATAATTTCTGAAGGATCATGTGACACTGAAGACTGGAGTAATGATGCTGAAAAGTCAGCTTTGCATCACAGGAATATTGCATTTGTAAATGTATTAAAATAGAAATTAGAAAACAATTATTTTGAATTGTAATATTTCACAATATTACTGTTTTCTCTGTATTTTTAATCAAATAAATGTCTTTCAAAAATATAAAAAATTCTTACCAACCCCAAACATTAGTGTATACTTGTTCTTCATTAAGATGACATAATACTACCATAACATTTAGGCTCAAGCAACTAAAATATTGGTCAACCATCACAGACCACATGCCGTGTGTTAGGCTAATCGTCTTCTGATGCCTTTATGCTCCTTTTCCCAAAATGTGTCTGAGCTATGTGGTGAAGCACAAGGATTAAGAAGGTTTAAAGCTTGTCTTGAAAATTCTGCATCAGCAGCAGGACCATATCGGCAGTGACATTGTTTTAAAAAAAATTGCCCTATTCATTACTGTCCCTGGTGTAGGCAGTGCTTTTAGCCTGCAGTGGTTATTTTAGTCTCCAGTGGTTAGTCAGAATAGTCTAACGGCTGCACAAGTGCTCCATGAATGAGCATGGAGCTAAATATAGTAAATATAGGGTGTAATAAGGCTCTGCAAGACTGCCAACAACACACTAAACTCCACAATTCTCTCTCTCTCTCACTCTCTCTCTCTCTCTCTCTTTTAGATGGCTAAATTCCGTAGCCTGCTGTTCACACCGGAAGGAGAGTCACCTTGCTGCATGGTTGACAACTTCAGACCCCCTCAACCTCTCAAGGGACGTAAAGTCCGTGCGTCCTTTAAGTAAATTGCAGCATCGATGCCACAACCCTCCCACTTGCCTTTTGATCATGGTGCTTTTGACTGGTTCACAAAAACATTCCCAATGAAATCGCTACTGAAACATCACAGTATTATTTTTTGTTCTCAATTCAGGCCCTTGCTTACATTGCAGTGTCGATAACAAGAAAGCTGGATCTAATCTCCTCTCTGTTTATTACAAATGCCCCTATTATGACTTAACATTAGGAATAATATTTAAAGTGCTTAATCAGTGGTTAGTTACCTACATTTCACTGCAGATGTTAATCTGGACAAATGGGAAAAATTGAAATCCCAGTTAAGTTTTGATTGCTTCACTTTGCGCTTTTTCTAGCTTTGCCAGAATTGCACTATACTCCATGTTATTCAATAGGAAAGACATTAGGGTTCTGTTTGGGTTTATGGCAATGTGTGAATATTTCAGTTAAATGTGTGGATGACCAGATGTGTTGAAACTGAACTACCTACAGAAAACCACTCACTAAATGCAATTTGTTGTTGTTAAAGTGATTTACTAGGAGGAATACCAAGGGTTTTGCTTTTAAAGATTGCTTCTAAGAATGATGTAACATGATGTTCTGCAGTAGGTACTATAATACAGATTTCTTAGAATTAAAAGTTAATTGAGAAGTATTGCAAACAAATATTATATGTAAATTAGTCATGTATTAGAAATGTTATCAGCAATAAATAAATATATTTTAAACTAGGCTACATTTCCTGTGATTGTTTTCTGTCCATTGCACAATGAATTATGTTAGTGATACAAACTGATGTTGAGATCAACTGTAATACAGAACCAAGGATTTGATAACACAATATAATACAATAAGATCAAACTCAATTGACATTAGTTATTCAAATTAGGTATCATATTTTAACAATGGATACATTTTTTTACAGCATTTAAATAGTTTCATGTTACTTATTAATACATACTGTTCAATGTTATTAATGTTTGGTCATAATATATAGTTGTTAATTTATACACAAATGTATTGATTTAACTTTAAATGTTAAAAATGTACTCTACATCCTTAAAAAAATGAGGGCTGGGGGATATTTTTGAAAGAAATACTTTTATTCAGAATGCATTAACTTGATCAAAAAGTGACAGTAAAGACATTTATAATGCTACAAAAGCCTACAAAAGTTACGTTCTTTTCAACTGTCTATTCATCAAATAAAAAAATTGTTTCAGTCTTCACAAAATATATTAAGCAGCACAACAGTTTTCAATATTGATAATAAAGTAAATGTCTGGAGGAAAGGCTTTGCGATCAGAGGATTAAATTACATTAGAAAATATTTTACATTATTGGTGAGAAAAAGGGACTTTAAAAAAAATATAAAAACATTAAAAAATCTTACCGACCCCAAACTTTTGAATTATGTGGTATAATTATACTAATACATTTCACATTATTAGCATTCAAGTATGAATAAACATAAAAAAAATAACAATGAACTTATAAATCAAAAAAACTTAAGTATACTTATAAATCAACATAAAACAAAAGCCCAATATTCTGGTAATCTGAAGTTGTTAGCCCTGTAATTCAACAACATTTAAGACCAGTTTCCTGCACTTTTTTGTCCTGTGGAAAGAGCTAAATAACAGATTCAGAGAAGACGCTGAGCAAAGAAACCTTACTGCAGAGTCAGACCACCAAACCTTTTAGTTTTAACCAACAAAACCTGCTTTGCTTTTCACATGGGCTTTTGACAAATATACAGAAATTAAATTAACCTCTTCCTCGTGCTTATTTCTGCTACTGTGGTTTGAAGTAATTCTCACGAACCATTTCAGCAGTAAAAGAGGAAATTTGTAATGTGAGAACATTCAAGATCAATATCTGTCAAGCACTCTCATGTCAGTTCTGTGCTCTGTTATCATGGAGAATTAATGAGATCATTACCCAGAGATACTGTCATAGAGGCTAAGAGAGGCCTTTATCTTGGGAGTTGGCACATCACCACAAATGAGCGCAGTTTTGGATGCCAGACAGTGTCTCATTAACACATGGCTAATGCTCTTTGTCAGTATCCACCCTTACTTACGCAACCCATGCTTTGCTGGGGACACATGCTTATGGCGGTCTTGATTCTGGGTTGGCATCAGAGTGGTACAAATCAGACAACATTTGGTGGTATAATCCACTGCTGTTGCCTTGCAGTGACACCCTCAACACAAGATCGTATGAGCTTGAGTGATAAATTACTTATTAAAAATTGCTTTCCATCTACAGCTTAGTACAGTTTGTCCAATGGCTGCTTTCATGAAAACATTCTGGCTTGAAAACAGGAGGAGTGCAGTAACAAAATGGAAAATAGATGAACACACTAAGCATGTGTTAGAGATGGGAGAGCACAGCAAAACACTGGGATTGTCAGTGATAAAGACCGAGGATAAGGTGAAGCACAGGTTTGAAATCAGAGGATAGAGGGGGCAAATAGAGGAAGGGAGGAGAAATCTGAAAAGCAGAAGATGAAATGGGAAGACAAAAAAAGCAGAAAGGAAACAAAAAGCAAATATAAAGGCCCTTTCTTTTGAGTCCAGATCATATATGTGAAACAACCACATGCTTAAGAATTTTAATGCTGCTTTATGCCATATAAATTAAGCTGGTGACATACAAGCCTGCAATCCATATACAACTGCATACTAATGGCATCTAGCACATCATTAGACATATAGCAAAGAAAAAAGTGAAATGCTTGATAGATACGCTCAAGGCTGTTGCTCTTATCACAGCGTGTTACAATTACTTCAGCATTACACAACAAATAATGCCTATGTACCCAGTGGTAAAGTACAGTACCTAAAGAAGACCTGCTATTGTGTTGCTTTTTCCATTACACCAATGAAAATCACAAAGAGATTAAAAAAAACAAGTAACCAGATTGTAAATCTGTAAACTGTACAAAGAAAGAAAGAAAGAAAGAAAGAAAGAAAGAAAGAAAGAAAGAAAGAAAGAAAAGTACACAAACTAACAGTAAAAGGGACAGACTGAATCATTGAGATCCTTTTTTTTTATTATCTTGATAGTTCTGTAGAAATGGACAGCGCCATAAGTAGAACTGTGGATAAGTGGTCCAGAATAAAGCCTCTTTATCCAAACAATAAAACCATTGAAGAGTGGATTTCAAAGGACAGATCAGTTTCTTGTGAGAACTCCACCAGCAAACCACCTGAAAATGACTAGCAGAAAAGGTTAATTTTTCTTCCCACATGCAGTAACAGCTTAAGCATTGTAGAAAAAAAGTCAAAACATAATAAGGTTTGAGGACTTGGTTCAGAATCACTGACCTTGATTTGGCAAGTAATCCATAATTCTTTGTACCTGAGGTGCTGATCAATATACAACTATGATGACATATAGAGGAAGAAAATGCTCTCCTCAAGCAGCAGAATTCACAGGACCAGCTTTATATGCTCAAAAGTAGCAAAATGATTTAACAAGGATTGCTTAATTAGGCTTATCTGTTGCAACTTGCAGATTCAAGTGGAAGTTTAAAGCTGTAACTCACTCCCACTGACACTTGGGATAACTACCTCTATCGATTAATTCAAATCTCAGCTCAAAACCTATTTGTCCTCCCAATATTATCAGTTGTAATGTCTATCTGCTTCGTGTATCACTCACTGTGTTTGTATGCGTATAAGGTCTACCTTTATATGCTGTCTACATGATGTGTTCTTTGTTATGAATTTGAATGTCTTGCACAATTTGATGCAACCGCTACATGCAACTGCACAGGCTCTTGTTCTGGACTGGGCACATGCATGGATTTACCTGACGCATCATCATCTGTGTTTACCTGCTTTCAGTATGCCATCTTCTCATCAAATCATTGTGTGTACCTGCAATACCAAGAACTCTACAAGTTAAGTCTGCCATCTTGCCTGCCATCTGCTTTCTCTGTTTAATAAACATGCGTTACCTGCATTCCTGTTGTCTGTCCCTCTGTTATATGACCGTCCTTCAGAAATCATTCTAATATGCTGAATTAGTGCTCAAGAAACATTTCTCTTTATCAAATTTGAAAACAGTTGTGCTGCTTAATATTTTTTGTGTAAAACAGAAACAGATTTTTTTTCAGAATTCTTAGATTAAATTCAAAAGAACAGCATTTATATGAAATGGTGACCTTTTTATGACTTTTAATCAATTTAATGTGTCCTTGGTAAAAGTATTTATTTCTTAAAAAAAAAAAAACAGATCTTACTGACCCAAACTTTGGAACAGCCGTGTGTATGTAATCATATGCTGTCTAGAGTCATGGAAGGTTAGGAAGCCCCATAGTCATGGCTGCTAGACAAGATAAGAGTAGGCAACAGTGTGATTAGCAGGGTGGGTCACTGTAACTTTACTCTTATGCAACACCAGCCAGATAATCTACAAAGGATCTGTATTATACCAATTGCGGTCTATATTTTGGAGGCATGTACAGGATATTCTGAAGATTCAATGGCCACCGTGATAGCAGGATTCAAGAGGAATGGGATACATCATTCTTGACAATATTGCAGCATTCAAAGCATTACAAAGACGTTAGCAAAGCAGCTAATGCATGTAGACGCCATAAAGTTACTAATATTGTTACACAATGTCTTCATTAATAGTCTTGCTTGTTTCAATATATGTCACTATTTTTCTGTTCTCCCCCTGTGGGAGAGGAAACGAGATGAATTGCATCCATTTAGGCATTTCCTGCAGGCCGCCATTTTAAACAGGATGTGATGGGCGGTTAATTTTTTTTTTTTTTTTTTTTTTACATGCATGGCAACTAGCTTTTGAATATCAGTTTTGTCTTCAAGTATTCACCTTTTTTGATTAACAATAAATACAAAATTACACAAGCAGGTTTGGATTTGTGTCATATACTTTCACACATGGAAGTGTCTACAAACGAAAGGAAGGCACTGTTTATTCAAACAACAATGTGAATATTGTGGTCTGATGATCCTACGGATATCTGGATATTTGGTTGTGTTTTTGCCAAGCATGGCTGAAATGTCTACGGATAAGCGTCGGATGAATGAAGTGAGAACTTTTAGTGAATTGGCGATGTGGAAAAATGTTAAAAAGGATCCAAAAAACATATTGAAGTTAGTGCTTCAAATGTGTCCAAAAGGTCACATACAGTAAATCTTGTAGGCCTAGTTCTCACAGCTCATATACATTATCATCTGTGTCCTCAATGAAAATAAAAGTAGCTGCTGATAAAGCAGCTCTTCTTGCACACAAAGCTGCATTAAAACAAAAACATGCTCTTGAAATGGAAAAGGCTACTTTGAACGTGACACGGAAAATAGTAAATTGGGAAAGTGACCTAGCTACAAACAATGCTAAATTAAAGGTCTTAGAGGACTTTGAAACAACTGCAAGCCCAAGTAAGTTCGATCTATAATTTACCAGCAATCTTAGGACCAAAGGACCTTACCTAAGGAAGAAATGAATGGGTATCTTGAAAAGTATAGTGCTGAGAATTCTAAGCAGACATCGATGACACAGCTCAAACACCACCAGGACCATCACCATCTTTTGAATTTGTTCAACTTGGATCTATCCTGAAAACTCCATTGCTAAGGATGCTTCAACCTTCAAAACCCATCCAGTTGCACGAAGAAAGTGTGACAGCAACATCTGAAAAGCCAGAAACGAATAATCAAAATCCATCTGCTAGTTGAAATAGCAATGTGGGACTTACAAAAATGAATCTATCAAATGTGGTGCAAAGGCAAAATGACATTGCTGAACTCTTGGGATTTCAGCAAAAACACACTTTACGCCCCTCCAGAGAGATTGTAACTAGATCCACTAAATAGAACAATAAACTCAATTATTTATCAACAAAGCGGTAAAATCTCACTATTTAGGAAGGTTCGATAAAATGAGGTCAAAACACAGTTTGGAGATAAAGAGCTTTAAGTGGAGGACCTTACACATGCAGAGAAGGCGTTATATGCTTCTACCCAGCAAAGTACGACTCGCCGTCGCGTTTCTCACACACACACGCAAAGAGAGGGAGAGCGAGAGTCTTACATACCACGCAAAATCGACGCGCTAAACGACATTCTTGTTTGTATTTTCCTGTCAAAATAAAGGAGTTCATCTGCTGGAATTATTCAGCTTTTAAGAACAAGCAGAATATATGTCTGTTTCTCTGGTAATGGGCGGAACTAATGCGCAAACGGCTAAATCTCATTGGCTGGCGCTCATCCCTGTTTTAATTTCAGCAAATCAATTCGAGCGAACGCGATTACGTGATTAACGTTCATGAACCCTGCAGCTCATGTGTTGTATATTGTCATTATAAGTAGAATAATTAGTATAGGATTATTATCTTTTAATAATAATTACTTTCATCAATTACTATTTTTATTTTTTTACAGAAACACTGAATGACCAACAATATCTTAAGCACCACCAGTCCTAAGTTCAGTTAAAATGACAAATATGCATTCATGCAAGATTATCTAGTTTTAGTTCTAATTACTAAAGTTCTATCATTAAATAATGCTTGATCATCATAATATCATAATATAATGCTTGATTGACTGATTTTAAGACTGTGCGTTTAGATATTTAAAAAGCTGTGCCATTTTACAATGATAAGTTGATTTGATGGAATTGCATATATATATATATATATATATATATATATATATATATATATATATATATATACACAGTACATATACTGTATATCAGTCTGGCTGGCGAGTAGCCCAAAAAATGTACTAGCCAATGGCGATTCTATTGCCAAGGTGTCCGTAGAGGGTTGCCCTAACTGACATTTAACAACCCTAATATCAATGCCCGAAGATTTGAAACATCAAGTAATTTGGCCAAAGAACAGTCACCTGTCCACACTGCTTTTAAACCATATTCATCAAACAGCAGGTCATTGTGAAAAAAAAAAGATACTCTCAGTCTCAAAGCTTCGCCAGAAATACAACTAACAACTAGCTTTTGAATAAAAGTTTTGTCTTCAAGTATTTACCTTTTTTGTCACAATAAATACAAAATTGTGCAAACAGGTTTGCACCAAGTCATCAAACTTTCCCACATGGAAGTGTCTACAAACGAAAGGATAGGCACTGTGTTTAGTCAAACTATGTGCATGTTGTGGGCATAAGCCAATGCAATGCATGATGTGTTGCTGCAATTAGAAAGAACACTAGATCTTTTTATCATGACAGCATAAGTGATTCTGCTCTCTCTCTCCAGGGGTTCTGCCACTAATGCTGGAGTCATTCCCAATTGATCCTGTAGCTTCCTTTGTATTACAGTAGGGAGGAGAAGGCGCCATTAAACCTTCAAAATTCAAGCTTTGAAACTAGGAAAATTTGTTTAGATATAGGCCTAGATGCTAAAGAGATCTTGACTGTTACTGTAACTGTCTGTTATTTTGGGAAAAGGTAGATAACTGAATTTTGTGTGCACATACTTTGTACGTTATACTTGGTAAACTTTATTACAGATGTTACAAACTCCTCCACATCGTTTTCCACCTGCGTCTTTCATATTCATTTCAGAGAAGCCAATGTTTCAGTAACAGTTATTTCCCCTGTAAATAACTGAAGATTAGGAAAATGTTAATTCTGTAATAAATCTTGTTTTATTAAAAACACTGACATTACTTTCATGTTACTCTCACTTCAGGCACTTAGATGAACTTTGTTAAAGTCATCCCAAGGTCTCTGCTCAGGGGCCGTGTACTGGCACACTGAGTGGGTGGCTGACATGGGAGAGGGTGCGGTTTACTCTCCTCTCTAATCAGAGTCCAGCACCTGGGACATATAGGCTTTCTACTTTCTGATGTAAGCCTCTTCTTTATGGTTTTCACCATGTTTGATCAATAGATCACACAAATAATGAGGAAATTTAAAATTGAATAATAAGACCAATTAATATATATTAGGGGTGTAACAATAGTGTCAAAATATAATGCAATACGAAAATGCATCAATATGTATTGTGGATAGTGACAATATGTATTGTGTATAATTCACCCAAAATGAAAATTTCTGTGTGAGAAAAAAAACAGTTTACAGAGTTTTAGTGTCAGATGCAGTATTACATTAAACTACTATATAATGTTGAATATAATTCCATTATTGTAAATATATCTAGCCAGTGACAGTGCAATCATATTCTTCTAAAAATAAATAATTCTGTATTTTCAGCTTCAGAATCATCAATATTTGTAGTCTGGTGTCACCATTGTCTTGTGCATTGGGTTACATGCACTACGTCCAAGCCTATTCATTAACACCCACAATGTAATACCACCAAATTTATTATTTTAATTAAGGGTCATTTTTTTTAACCTTTTACCATAGGTCTTGGAGTATCTCAATAATATCGGATCGTGAGTTCAATATCATGATATGTATCGAATCGTGACATGAGGGTATCGTTACACCCCTAATATATAATTATAATAATAATTTGTTACATTTATATAGCACTTTTCTGGGTTCTCAAAAGGCTTTATATAGAAGGGGGGATCTCCTCAACCACCACCAATGTGCAGCATCCACCTGGATGATGCGGCGGCAGCCATTTGCCCCAGAACGCCCACCACAGCTAATTGGTGGAGAGGAGACAGTGATGAAGCCAATGGGTATATAAAGGGATGATTAGGAGGCCATGATGGACAGAGGCCACTAGGCAAATTTGGCCAGGATGCCAGGGTTACACCCCTACTCTTTTTTTGAAGGACATCCTGGGATTTTTAATGACCACAGTGAGTCAGGACCATGGTTTAATGTCTCATCTGTGCTCTTTGACAGTATAGTGTCCCCGTCACTATACTGGGGTATTAGGACCCACACAGACCACAGGGTGAGCGCCCCCTGCTGGCCTCACTAACACCTCTTCCAGCAGCAACCTGGTTTTCTCAGGAGGTCTCCCATCCAGGTACTAACCAGGCTCAGCCCTGCTTAGCTTCAGTGGGCAACCAGTCTTGGGCTACATGGTGATATGACTGCTGGGCTATATACAGAAGTCTTATAAGTGAGGCATCAAATTAACGTTTTCATTCTTCAGATATTATCGTATTATGCATTCAATTGATCAAAAGTGACAGCAATAATGTTACAGAATATTTATATTTCAAATACATTGTTCCTTTTGCACTTTTTATTCAAAATGTATCATAGTTTCCACCAAAATATATTAAGCAGTACTGTTTTAAATATTGATAAATATTTATTGAGCATTAGAATGATTTCTTAAGGATCATGTGACACTGAAAACTAGTGTTATGGCTGCTAAAAAAATCATCTTTGCCATCACAGGAATAAATTACATAAAATATATTAAAATAGAAAATATTGTAAATTGGAATAGTATTTCAAAATATTACTGTCATTTTAATAAAACAAATACAGCTTCTTTTTTTTTTTTTAAACATTAAAAAAAATCTTGCCGGCCGCAAAACTTTTGCAGTGGTGTATTAAGTTACATTGTAAAACCCGGATATCCATATTTCAGATCCCATACCCTCGAACTAAACATAACCGCATTACTGCATAAATTACCGCCTGTTCACATATAGCCAAGTTCGTCATGTGTTGAATTCTATGTTAGCTATGTGGCCTCATCACTGAGGATTATTAGCAGTGCAAGACTGAAAGTAGCCTTAATATAATCATAAGCATAACAAACAAGTATAACTGACTGAAATAATAATTAGCAGGGAATCTGTCAGGTTTAAAAAAAACAGAATACAACATGACAGGATAACAGCAGAACACATGCACACCATGGAGAACATAGTTTGAACCGCTTTATCCTTGATACATAGCCTAGCCTATATATTTTGTGTGGCAATAAAATGAAGAGTTATTAAAACTGAGTGTGGGAAACAATGATAAATAAAGTGTGCCCAATTTGTGGATCTGTATCACAGGATTTGTGTTTGTGTGAGCTATGTTTGCTGTGCAAAGCTTCAGTCCGTTGAGACTCCGGCTTCTCATGTTGCATTCATGCCTTTGATCATAATAACAATTTTGCAGGTACAATGAACACAGCTGTGGCAAAGCCTTGTCTTACACTTTAATGGTGCCAGGCAACAACCGGCACCTTTAAAACACAAGCTATTCCCACAGCACAAAAGGCACAGTCCCAGATCCGGGTGAAGGCAAACAGAAACTAATGCATTCACACACCCACTCAAAACACACATGCACTCACTCTTCAAAATGGTTAAAAAAGTGTTTTTAGCCCTATTGCTTTGTCACAATTTTCACAAGCAATTGGAAAATTTTCAAAACTCTTAGCACTGATATCACAGCAGATCATCGAACGTGCTCTTTTTTCAAACGTTTCAGCATATTTTCAATTGTGTTAACAATTCACAAAACCACAAAGTATCCTTTTCACAACACAAAATAAATGCTTCATCTATATAAATGTTTGAGTCACAGTAACTGCCTTTCATAAAGCTCTTACTATTAATTTTTGATTTGCATCTCTTCAATTTAATACATTTGCCTATTATTTAATCCAACTGAACTTAATGGTTAATCAATGAATCATTTGGTACACTTATAGATTTCAATACAGTGATTCTATAGACTCATAGCTTCAATAGAACTTGTTTGCAATTTCCGATATGGATAGCCAACTAAAGAATTCATTTTACATTGATTTTCTTAATGATAATTAACCACCATGTTCAAAGTGTGTGCTTGCACGTGTGTGCGTGCTTGTGTGTGACAGAGAGAGAGATTTGCAATTTGTGAACAGAGTTACACGGAAGAGCAAACAGTCAATGATGTGTAACATCAGATGATCAGATGCATCAGAAGAAGCGAGACAGATGACATCAAATACAGCATTTTACATTACAGTAAATGCCATGTGATACTTAAAATACCATTATTACCATAGAGACTGTTACATTACTGTAACTTATCCTTCATCTGTAAAGGTCAACATAGGGTACAGTGAGAACATTTACTGAATTGGCAGCAAATTCTTTTCTAGCACTAAATCTCATAGCTGTGTCATAACTTCATGCACCTTTTGATAACACACTGGATATTACAAATAATATGGATTCAATTACATAAGTTAGGTAATGTAAGTGTATTTTCTATTGTGGCATCTGGCTACAGATGCCACATTAGAAAATACACTTACATTACTAAACTTATGTAATTTACTGTAATTAATTCAGCAACAAGGGGGATTTAAAACATTTATTTTGCATTGTTTGCTATTGAATGAACTGATTGTTAAAAGTACAAAATTGAAAGAAGAACAGATACTGTTGTGATTCGGTGATTAAACCAAATGTTCTCATTACAAATCAAAATGATCTTGTGTTTTGAAACAGTGATTATGTAGATTGAAATAGGTAATTGGAATGAAAGCATAAGATCAGATTTTTAAAGAATGAAAAGCTGTGTTACAATTTTGATCAGTTTTGAGTTTTGTACTAAGAGTTTTGAAAATGTACACCTTACTTGAAAATAGTACCAAAGAGAATAAAATAAATAAATTGTACAATATTGTTCTGTCTATTACTTAGAAATACAAAAAAATGACTAGTTTGTGTTCACGACAGCACATTTACTGACATATTCTAAAGTGTGTGTTTGTTTCCATTGATTTGATCGCAAATGTTCAATTGATCATCCTGCGTCAGAAAACACCCCTAATTGTTTTTCTTTAAAAAAATCTTCGATTACATAGAGTGCCAAAAAAATTCTCTTCTTTTTAAGAGCAATGCTAATAATCTCATCAATCTTTTTGCCATGGGCCTATTTGTTAATAAGTGTTTAATAAAGCATTATCAATAACACCGGAAAGAATAGAATAGAAGTCAAATGAAACCAATTAACCTGTGGATGTCATTGTGAAAAAGCTGATTTTGGTCTGGAAAACTTGCTTGGAGAAGTCAGTCCCTCTTTCACCACTGCACCTCTACAGACTCAAGAGGAGTACCGCAGGCGCAGAAGGATTCCCAATTAAAATGAGAATATATGTGTGTTCCTTCATCAGCGGAATAAAGACAGATTGATAGTTTGTGTTTCATTAGCCACGTTCCCCAGGCTACTCTGGGTCAGAGGCGGCTATGTGAAATACTGCAGCTTCAGCACACACACATTGAACAGAGGTCCTTCAGACTCAGCAAACCTCTCTTTCTGCCCCATCCCACACCCTTCCCCCCTTCTCATTTCTATATCTTACTAATGCCCTCCAAATGCTTGACTGAAAATGGTCGCCATGGCAACTGCCTGTTCATCATTTACCATGAGCTGGAAATACAGTGGGATATAATGCAGAGGGTCTGACATAATGGGGTCATTGTTTAATCTGTCAACATAGTATTTTTGATTGCCATAACATCTTCAACCCATGTGATTATCTTTCATGTCTGCCAAAACAGATTATGTTTATTTTAGTTATGGGTAGAATATAATTTTTACAGCTTTTGCCACATGGCTTGAGAATAACAAATCACAGCATCCCATGATGCAGTTTAGATGTTACATTTGAATATGATCCGTCGTGAATGATTTAGGGCCTTATTAATTTTTCACATGCTGCATTTAAAGAAGTTGTTATTGCAGAGAAATACTGTCTACAGTTTGTGATGCCTTTAGATAAGAGGTAACCTGAGCATTCCCACTGGTCTGAATGTGACCTGGATATCACCACCAGCTTGTCAGTGTCGTGCCTCTACCCCTGCCCCCACAACTACAGTACAATTTATGTACTGTACTTATAACGCCCTGCATGGTGGAGAGTACAACAGTTTTGTAGTGGGGATAAGACTCAAGCAGGCCAGTCATGTCATGTTTTAGACTATAAAGAGCTCCAAGTCTAATAGAGAGCAACAGTGCCTGACCCCTTCTTTAGCGGCGCTGCTTCCGGAAGTATTTATTTTAATTATTCTTTTTACCATAGGGATTTTAAAATAGTCTTGGTTAAAGGGTTATAATACACAAACCAAGCAAATAATCTATGAGGTGAATCACAACACTACAAACTTTGATTTAAAGTAAAAAGTTTTTTTGAAAATCTGAATAATTTGCTAAGCGTTTCTGCTATATTGTTATTGTAATTGTTTTTTTTGTTGGTTTTTTACCATCATGATGTGGCGAGTGGAGCATGAGCTTAGTTTGAGAACAGATGTTAAAGTTTAGAACAGGCTAGCAATAGCAATATTGGCTTTGAAAGCAAGATCCCACCCTCCATTCAGAGCACATGAACACATACAGCAGGGATCTAACGGGTGTCACGAGAGACGGCGTTAAACTATCGCATATCTCCCAAAGCACATAACATTACAATAATAATGAACATAGACAACTAAAGAGCACTGACCTGTACCACCTGACTGCTGCAGATTCATTTCGGCGTTGATAGTGTTGATGATAGTGGGGGGTGGGGGTAGACGATAACATTCTCTCGCTCGCTTTCCCTTAATCCCTTTCTGCCGTGCGCGCGCCACGCGGTTTCTCCGTCTCGCATATGCGTGCTCGCTCTAGATTCCGGGAGATTTTAACTAATTTGCGGCATAACTAGTCGATCACGATTGGCTCAACTGGTAGATCTATACATAAACTCATCTTTCAGGCATTTGACCGACCGGGTTGACACTTCTGCGTGAGAAATCGGGGGTGTGGTGTGTGAAACCAATCGTGTGTCTCACGGCCAATGCGTGATAGTTGGCAGCTCTGCAGTTTCTCAATTCCAAGAACGATTGTTTCGTGGTGCGTTTTATCTTTTGGTTCGATTCGTTTAGGCAAAATTAAGGGGGGGGGGGGGGGGGGGTTCAATCTTCAGCTGACTGGAGTGGCAGGAGCCGCCACTGTCATGTCACGTGACTTGTCAGTGGCTGTTCACAGCAACTTTCTGAAACCATTGATTTTTGGCAGTTTTTGTGTTTTGTGTTCCTCCCTTTTAGCTCATTTATTATGCATCTGTTGATATGATTATGTTCTTTAGTATGATTTATGTTTTGGGGACCGTTATCCCAACCAGTCAAATGGCCGTGATCAGACTGGCAGCTTACTGACACTTTGCTGGAGGCTCAATCCATCTATTGTGTGACACACACACACACACACACACACAATGATTCGAACAGGTTAAATGGTCCAGAAAAAATAGTCACACACACTTGACCGCATTGGAAGTGAATGGGGAGACAAATTTCACTAAGTGGAAACTTTTGGTACTGCAAACAAACAACATTTTGAGATATCACGCTCAAATTTGGAACACAGCTTGTTTAGATTCATGGCTTTGTTTTCAGTAAAACATTATTTTAAATATAAATATTTCATGTAAAAATTTTAAATAGTATTTTTGCAAATTTTTCATAACAATAAACGTACATTTCTTTAACTTTTTTTAAGTTCACGTTTTAAAACTTTGTTCACTTCAGCAATAATCTGCCACGTGTCGTCTTTAAAAAGAGATCAAACTTAAGTCTGTGCTCTAAAGCATTCAAGATTTACGACAGTTTAAGTTGGAAATTTATTTTCAGGTCTGTGCTCAAAAAGTAAATAAATGAATTATAAATACAGCATAAATGTAATTTATGAATCCCCTAAAAATACAAAATATTAAATTAAAAATATCATCAAACTAAAATATAGTACATTCATTTAATTGAAATAATAACAAAAAAAATAAACACATGAAGAGCACCATGGGTTAAGTGAGAACGAGAAGTTTTAAGCTTACAGGCTTCCGTACGTCGACCGCCAGCAGTGTCTTCAGGGATTTTAACGGTTCGATTATCTCAAGTCTCTATAGTAGGACACTATTTGAGGTGATAGCCATTTGCAGTGGTGTACGAAACCATAGTGGACGTTATTGAGTGCACTCATTCAATCCCACAACACAATGCACTGCAATAAGTGAACAACCGATGTTCGCTTAACCATCGACATAATAAATAAGTACTAACTTTCAAATGATTATTAAAGATCAAGCACAAACTAAGCAAGAACGGCAGCCCTTCCGGCGCACTCAGAGTCTGAATTCCCTCACTCGTTTTCATCAACTCCTTCATGTGGACTATATTAGTGGAGTAATGGGAATATATAATGAGGATGTAAGGGTGAACATCAACGGTTGATGATGACGTAGTACGAGAACACAAGGACGCAATGGAAGATCGCTTAAGAACGCTTATTGAGAAACAGCCTATATGTTGACAGGCGGGTACTGTAAGACACTGCCTTTGATATCCCACAATCCTGTGCTTTCCATTCTGTGACAGTTGAGCTAGAAAAATAAAGATGGCATTTGAAAGTTGCGACTGGTAGTACATTTTTGATCAATGTTTTCCACTTGTGAAGTCATTTCTAGCGAGAAATTACTATTGTAGTCATTAAATATTCACTTTGTTTTCTCCAAAGCTCGCTTTATTTGGTTGTAGATCATTAAACAGTTACGCTGCCTCAGAAGTCCAAAATCAGTTTTGATGATACACCTGGAAATTTGGCTGATCCTTGACGCAATTGCAGACAGCAACGCAAAGCTGATTCTTCTCAGATCCATCAGACTTACATTAAGAGGATAGGTAGGAAATGTCAGTAAAAAAAAAAAAATTTAAGGTGGGTTTTAGCCATCAGTTTCCTCCACACTGACATCAACAGACTATGTTTAACTCAAGTGACTCATTCTGTAATACATATCTTTTTTAGTGTAATTTGGGGAATTTAAAGTGCCCGTATTATGATATTTTAAAGTTTCCTAATGTTGTTTTGGAGTCTCCAACAACAGGTTTACATGCAACAAAGGTCAAAAAACGGTTTCATTTTCTTATAATTTGCACATTCGCACATCACCACATTTTCAGTGATTCTCAAACGACTCGTCAGATCAATCAATCTCTCTAAATCCCTCCTTTCCATGAGCTACTCTGCTCTGATTGGCCAGACAGCTCAGTCTGTTCAGAGCCATAGAGAGAAAGAGTTGCGACACTCTCTGATGTCGCCGCTATGGCTGTCACGTGGTTCATGTAAGCCCCAAAAGTTCCAAAACATGCGCTGGCTGTCATGTTCTTCTATGAGACAGACAGCAGCGATTGCATTATTGAACGGTAAATATAAAAATAAAACACACACCCAAGTACTTTTTCAACTGTTATTGCATTATTGCATTTTGTTAATGTCAGTTTGGCATTTGGAGAGGCAGGGTGACAACGAAATACTGTATATTAGGCTACTTACATAAAATATAAATAATTACACTGTGCATGTACAAATGAAGACCAGTATAAGCATTGCAAAGGGCCTCTAATACAATATAGACACTTGACAATTCAAAAGAGGTCGATATTTCAGAAACTTACGTTACCTCTGGAACAACTCAACTCGCAGCCAACACGTCACATTATGAAAAGTCAGTATATCCCAAAAAAAAAAACAATTAAATAAAAGTTGCTATAAAGGTGGTAGCAAATCATTACCAAACTCTTTCCGTCACAGCTGACGAAGTCGCGCTAGCTAACTAGCTAGCAGGCAGTGCTTGAAAATTGGTAGAAACAACCAACATAAAGCAGAGCTGCCAATTTTTGAGTTTAGCATGGCGTGAGACTTCTCCATGGGGGGTTGGGTAGATGGTATTCTCCAACGGGGGGGGGGGGCATTCTCCAACACCGGCTCTCGCTCGCTTTGCATCTCTGCCGTGCATGCGCGCCATGCTGATTCTCTGGCCGTTTCTCAATATGCGTTCTTGTCTGTACTTGTGTTCTTGTGGACTTGTGAAACCTCATCAGTCGCTGCCAAAGTACTGTTCCAATTCAAAGTTCACATCTTGCCAAGTCCAGTTCAAATCCCGGATGTGTTCTTGATCCGCCCCTTTTACCGAGGATTCATCGGCCCTGTCCCAAATGGCGCACTTCATGCAGACTTTCGGTCTCGTGGACTTAAATTGCGCGTGCTCGCCGAGTCTACGAGTCCGTAGGCCGTCCCATATAGCATTTTAATGCTCTGAAGTGTGCAGAGCAGTGCCCCCTTTGTACCCTTGAAGCGGTCTTCCGCAAAGCCCGCATAGATGCAGGCTCCACGCACTTTAACTACCAAGGAATCCTTGCGAAATGCCGATCAGAAAACGGATGGGATTTCGCTCACGGACTGTAAACATGGCTGAGAAGAGAATATTTAAGTGTACTGCTAAGTATCATTATGGTTTTTATGACATATGCGTACATTTTACAGTTTATACAAACATTATCGACCAGTGGTTGATATCTCAAACATAATAATAGTACGTTAAATAATACGATCGCATTATGATTCATTAGAACGAATGTCATGGCTTTACTGAGTCATATAAACGAAGTATGAATATTGAAACCTATACATTTGTCTTGAAACTCATTTTCATTTTGTGTTAAAATGTAACTGTAGCAATGTTCAGGGAAGAAGGAGGCGGGAACCGGCGAACAATCAAAATATAATTTATTTAAAATAAAACAAACAACCAAAATACCACCAGCAGCCCCTCGCGGACGACTGCTGGCTACCGAAAATAAACATAAGAACTGCCAGCAGCCCCTCGCGGACGACTGCTGGCTAAAATAAAATACAAAAACAAAACACAACTAAAATACAGGCCTGTTCCTCTCTCGATCATCAACGTCGTCGCTCCTCCTTTATGCTTCCGCTCCTCCGTGAGAGATGCGAGACCGGTGTGCCTCACATGTGATGCTCATTAGCAATCGCACCACCGGCCTCGCGCCGTTCTCTCACGTCCCTCGGCCGTCCTGTTCGCCACATACCCCCATCGCCCCTCACAGGCCGGGGGGTACCCACGAGCCTGTGCCTACTCCCCCCCCGGCGGCGGCGATCCCTGGGGAGTATGGACAGACAAACCGAGGGAAACGGAGACGGAAGCATGAGGAGCGACAGATCGAGAGAGGAACAGGCCTGTATTTTAGTTGTGTTTTGTTTTTGTATTTTATTTTAGCCAGCAGTCGTCCGCGAGGGGCTGCTGGCAGTTCTTATGTTTATTTTCGGTAGCCAGCAGTCGTCCGCGAGGGGCTGCTGGTGGTATTTTGGTTGTTTGTTTTATTTTAAATAAATTATATTTTGATTGTTCGCCGGTTCCCGCCTCCTTCTTCCCTGAACATTGCTACACTGGTGCCGAAACCCGGGAAGAGGGAGGAACGCGCTGTCAGAGAGTCCTCGCCGGTGTGGGGAATCCGCGGTGCCATCGAGCATGGTGCGCGAGTCGCCGCCGCTCGCCGTGGGCCGGAGCCTGCTGCCATCCGCCGAGCGAGGGGAGGAGCAGGGAGCGGGGGACTCGCGGCCACGGACGCTCGAGGCGGTGCGCTGGAGTGAGTTGCCGGTGGGACGGTCGAGCTCGCTTCCGGCCGCCTGGGTATTGGAGGGGCGGCTGCCATCCGGGAGGGAGAGGAGGAGTCGCCGCCGCTCGCCGTGGGCCGGAGCCTGCTGCCGTCCACCAGTGAAGGGGAGGAGCAGGGAGCGGGGGACTCCTACCGTCTGCCCAAGGCACCCGAGGAGCCGTCGCCGTCCACCGGGCGGCGGAGGAGCGTCGAGCCGTCCACCGAGGGCTACCCAGCGTCACCGCCAGGCACCGCGGAGGAGATCGCCAGCTGGTGGGGGACCAGATGGCAGCGCGTTGTGGGAACCGGACCAATTTTTTTTTTTCCTCTCTCCCCTCTCTCGATCTGTCGCTCCTCATGCTTCCGTCTCCGTTTCCCTCGGTTTGTCTGTCCATACCCCCAGGGATCGCCGCCGCCGGGGGGGGGAGTAGGCACAGCCTCGTGGGTACCCCCCGGCCTGTGAGGGGCGATGGGGGTATGTGGCGAACAGGACGGCCGAGGGACGTGAGAGAACGGCGCGAGGCCGGTGGTGCGATTGCTAATGAGCAACACCTGTGAAGCACACCGGTCTCGCATCTCTCACGGAGGAGCGGAAGCATAAAGGAGGAGCGACGACGTTGATGATCGAGAGAGGAACAGGCCTGTATTTTAGTTGTGTTTTGTTTTTGTATTTTACTTTAGTTATATTTATTTTCGGTAGCCAGCAGTCGTCCGCGAGGGGCTGCTGGCGGTATTTTCGTTTGTTTTATTTAAAATAAATTATATTTTGATTCTTCGCCGGTTCCCGCCTCCTTCTTCCCTGAACATTGCTACAGTAACATTATGTATTATGTCCAACTGTATTTATCATTTACATAACCATGACATCTATTCTAATGCCCAAGTGGCATATACAATTATAGAACTGTAAAAGCAGGCTAGTTCACATGGACATAAGATTTGGGAAAATAAAATAAATCCTGTTTTCGATGCTAAAGACTGTATTTTTTTTTAAATGATATTTGTGATATTTTTCTAATAAAGGGACTGATGAGATGACCTTTAAGTTTCCGGCGTGACGATCGAGTCTGTCCCAAAATGCCTCTCAATGCGCCCTCGCGGACTCGCGCTAAGGGCCCTATAGGTCTGCACTACATGACGTCACCGAAGTGTGGACTCTGAGGAAGTCCACAAGTCCGGAGTGTGCCATTTGGGACAGGGCCATCGAGAGGTGACTTGTGCGGACTTGAGACAGCCAGGTATTCCAGAATGCATCTCGCACCAACCAGCAAGCGTCAATAGCAGAAGAGAAAACCCGCGTAATATCAAAATACTACTGTTATTGTGTCACGAAATGTAATTTTAATAGTGTTTCAGGCGAGAATATAGTTGTTTAAAGCTCAAATCTGTGGTTTATTTATAAAGATAGCGCCTATTTGAAACTATTTGAGTTGTGAGATCCAGGCGATCACCGGGAGTTCGGCGCTCATTAACCCCGACTGGAACAGCTTTTCCTCGGCTAGTCCTTCTGATGTCTGCCGCTGGCTCTGATGTCTCTAGTCTAGTTCAACATGAGATATAATTTGTGTATAAGTCGATCTTTGGTATCGTTTGTTCCATGGCAAATCGTTTTGGCTGAGGGCAAAGTGAAGTTTCATAACTTTATATATTTAGGCTATTTAACTTGAACTTTGTAGCCTATTAGAGAACTGTCTTATATTTGACTGAGTCGTTTGCTTTATTTCTCATTGTATAGCTTCTTATTAGGCTACGTATACTTTAAACTGGATATTATTGATCATTAAAACTTTTTTATATATATTATTTTACAATACATTCTCTTCACTGTATGTACTGTTGTACATGTATAATAAAATAAAACGACACAACCCTATCTCTGTTTGTTAAATGTCAGTTTTAATGATCAATAATGTTTCATATTTTTAAAATGAAAATTAAAAGAAGGAGGGTTGTGTTTTATATTTCGTGTTGTTATAAATATATGCAGTGAAGATAATCAATGTGCGTTGCCTGAACCACATTAACAGGCAGAGTGGTGTTTTATTACATATTTCGTTTTATTGATGATGAAAAGAGGCAGAGTTGTGTTTTATACCATATTTCGTTTTATTGTTGCCTAAAACATACATACAGATATAACCGGAGTAGCCAGAGCAAGCTGAGTGACGCGATCAAGAACGTTCTGTTCCATTTGCAGAATAATCGGACTCGCGTCCTCGGGAGTTCGTTCTCCTTAGTCGAACTTGGCAAGTCTACCAAGGACGCAAGTCCGAGGTCTGCGTACTTGGTATTGAGAAACGGCCTCTGTTTCATGTGAACTCGCTCTAGATTCCGGGAGATTTTAACTCATTTGCGGCATATACGATCACGTGTGGCTCAACAGGTAAATCTATAGATAAACTCATCTTTCAGGCATTTGACCGACGGGTTGATATTTCAGCGTGAGAAATCGGGGGTGTGGCGTGTGAGCGTGTGAAACCACTCAAATGCGTGTGTCTCTCAAGGCCATAATCCGTGATAGTTGGCAGCTCTGCATAAAATGTAAATAATTACGCTGTGCATGTACAAATGAAGACCAGTATAAGCATCGCAAAGGGGCTCTGATACAATATAGACAGTTGACAATTCAAAAGAGGTCGATATTTCAGCAACTTATCTCTAACAACTCCACGCGCAGCAATGTAAGTGAATAGAGTCCACCGCCCAAATGACTGTGTTTGGAACTAATCAGATCTTCAAATCTTCAAAGCGCCGCGGCTAAGATAATACACTCAGCTGAAAATTGCATTATTAAGTTCACTTATCTGTTCTAAAAATTCGTTCAAAAAATGTGATGACGTCACATATTTTAATACTACCAGAGGTGCTGCTTTACGGCAATTCCACTTCATGGCTTCCTTTCTCGTGGCATCGGCAATGATAACACCAGCTGATAATTTGAGGTAAGGCACTTTTGGTTAATACACGAGTTACAAAGAGTTCTAGTTAGGGTTAATATAATGTTTCTGATTCTACTCTAGCTTCAGGTGCCATCAAGCGGGGTCACTGGTCGTAATCAGTCGCAATCCGTCTAGCAGAATGCTAGCATGTTCCGGCCAACAACGGCCTAACCTGTATGAAATCGAAAGGACATAAGTAGGCCTACTCGTTCATTCGACTCTTGGCCTATAATCTATATTGAACTTGCGGAATCAACAATAAAATCTACGTTTATTCAACGACAAGCAGGAGAAAGAGATAAATTTAGCCGTCTAGCTCCATAGACTCCCATTCATTCTGCACTCGCCCGCGATCACCTCCAGTGGAATTCTAATGGAACTGCAACCAAGATGATACAAAAGGGCTAATAGGAAGTGCTAAGGCTCTCCGTAGACGGGCTCTGTTATGACTCGTTTGAAAAAGGATTAATTTCATTGACTCAGAGTCGACTCTTTTTTGAAAGACAATAACTTTATATACGGTGCACTTTCAGATGTAAAACTTTGCAGGATGTTTCCATTCACTTAGAGTTATGTTACACTACATGAAAGGTCATTTAAAAAAAAATCCATAATAGTGAATTACCACACTGTAATTCAAAGTCCTGTACATATTTACATGAAGGCTTGGGGTGAACTACAGGGGCTTGCTGTATCCTAACAACAAATGCACTACAGGGGCTTGCTGTATCCTAACAACAAATGCACTTCCAAGTGGATATCTGCCACAGGGACTTTCAACAGCAGAGGACACTGGTGACGTTGGACACACACACACACACACACACACACACACACACACACACACACACACACACACACACACACACACTTTGAATAGCATGCACACTCTGAAATCAGGACACTACGTTGCTGTAAGCAATAACTGAATTAAGTCAAAGATGACATTTCGAGAGACAGCTCTGCTTAGACAAACATAATTAGGCTATGCCCAAACCCAAAGAGACTATTTTTAGTTGGCCAAGCAAACTAATTTTTATCATTACTCACCTGAACATGTCATTAAATATTCAGGGCACAAATGCTGAATCAGCATTTCTCTGTGTTATACTGAAATACAAATAGACTTTTATTCATTATTTATAACTGATCGCCGATCACTGATCACTGATCGATTGCTCCTGTCTGCCTTCCTGCCTGCTGAGTTTGTTTGCGTCGAGGCTGTAAGCTCTACGCCTCGTATTAGCTTCGTATTTCTTTCTGTTTTTAACCATCATTTACTATCATTTCTAGTTGTTTATATTACTAAATATAGTTTACCCACCATCTCAGATTAACCTTACATCGCTAGCTTCCGTTATTGTTAGCACCGCACGCTAGTGTTTACGCGCCACCCGCGCTCATTTATTTATTTTCTCTCGCGCGCCCGCGCCTTTGAGTTCATAAAAGCCCAGGTAAGTAAGAATCAGTCAACACAAACGGTGAGTAATGTCTTGTCCTGTTATTGTCACCTGTGTCACATGTCATATGTTTAGTATAGCCTTCTCCGATGGCAATATAGGATTTATTTGTGATAAATGCAAGGAGACAGTCAGGCTGACGGAGAAGATTTCAGAGCTAGAGACACGCATCCAAACTTTAATTGAGGATAGTAAGGATAGTACTAGAGCTTTAGATACTTTTTTGGATGCGCCTAGCATAGTGAACTCTGTACATGATTCGGTTCCGGCTGAAGTAGAGCCCACGCAGCAGGGCAGATGGGTGACCGTGAGAGATCGCTCTAGTCGCGGATTAAAAAAACACTCTTTCGTTCCGATTACCATAACAAATCGATTTGCCCCACTCAATGAAACACCCACTGAGAATTCTGTTGATTGTGCCCTGGTAATTGGTGATTCGATCACACGGAACGTGAAAATAGAGACACCAGCCACCATAGTCACATGTTTGCCGGGAGCCAGAGCGCCTGACATCAAAGCAAATTTAAAAGTGATGGCTAATGCTAATCGTAAATTCTCTAAGATCATTATTCATGTCGGCACTAATGATGTTCGACTCCGCCAGTCGGAGATCACCAAAATTAATATTAAAGAGGTGTGTAAACTCGTAAGAACGATGTCAGAATTTTCTCTGGCCCCCTTCCTGTTCGCATGAGTGATGAGATAGTTAGTAGATTGGCCTCACTCAATGGTTGGTTGTCTAAGTGGTGTCCGTTGAATAATATAGAATTCATAGACAATTGGAAAAGTTTTTGGGGCAAGCCTGACCTGTTGAAAAGAGATGGTGTTCATCCCTCCTGGGATGGTGCTGCTCTTCTCTCTAGTAATATGGCACATAGTCTTAGAGCTAAAACATGACAATCTGGGGCCCAGGTCAGGAAGCAGACAGACTGGCTAAACCGACCGTCTGCTAGCGGCCTCGCGTCACCAAGGTCAGATAAATCCCATCACATAGAGCCTCTTTCACCTAGATATCATCATATAGAGACTGTGTCTGTTCCCCGAATTTGGAAATCCAAAAAACGTCAGGTGAAAAATGTAATTGATGTTCAACAAATAAAAAACAGATATAATACAGATGAACAAATGATAAAGCTTGGGTTGCTGAATATTCGATCCCTTACTTTAAAATCGCTCATAATTAATGATATGATTTCCGATTATAATCTAGATGTGCTGTTTGACAGAAACCTGGCTAAAACCAAACGATTACATTACTTTAAATGAGTCAACCCCACAAGATTACTGTTATAAACATGAACCTCGTCTAAAACGCAAAGGGGGAGGTGTTGCTGTAATTTATAGTAATATTTTCAAAACCACTAATAAATCTATTTTTAAATATACTTCTTTTGAAGTGTTGGTGCCTAATGTAAAAATATATAGTGTAAACGATAAATCACGTTTGAGATTTCTGCTGGCTACTGTATACAGGCCACCAGGGCACCATAAAGATTTTATCAAAGAATTTGCGGACTTTCTATCAGAATTAGTATTGGCTAACGAAAAAGTACTAATTGTTGGTGATTTTAATATACATGTAGATAATGAAAAAGATGCATTGGGATTGGCACTTAAAGACATTGTAAACTCAATTGGAGTTAGACAACACGTGTCAGGACCCAATCATTGTCGTAATCATACTCTAGATCTAATATTATCACATGGAATAGATGTTGATGCCGTTGAAATTCTGCAGCAGAGCGATGACATCTCAGACCATTATCTAGTCATGCAAATTACATTTAGCCAAGGCTGCAAAGCCGACTCCGTGTTATAAATATGTTAGACCTATAACTTCTGCCACTAAAGATTGCTTTATCAATAATCTTCCTAATCAGTTTCATCATCTCAGCATCCCGGATAGCTTAGAAGAACTTGATATTGCAACAGAAACTTTTAACTCTCTCTTTTCCAGCACTTTAGGCGCAGTTGCTCCGTTGCGCTTAGAAAAGATTAAAGAAAATAGTCCAACGCCGTGGTACAACGAGCACACTCAGGCCCTTAAGAGAGCAGCCAGAAAAATGGAGCGCAACTGGAAGAAAACAAAACTAGAGGTATTTCGGATTTCATGGAAAGAGAGCTCGATTGCTTACAGAGAGGCTTTAAAAGCTGCTAGATCTGCTTATTTTTCAACCCTATTAGAAGAAAATAAACATAATCCTAGGTATTTATTTGAAACAGTGGCTAAACTAACGAAAAAGAAAGCTTCAAGCACAGAAGTTTCAGGCCAACACAGTAATGACTTTATGAACTTCTTCACTTATAAGATTGATAATATCAGGGACAAAATTATAACTATGCAACCGTCTACTACAGTATCGCATCAGGGAGTGCATTGTAGTCTCCCTGAGGAAAAATTTTATTCATTTGTTGCTATAGGAGAGGAAGAATTCTGCAAACTCGTTAATTCATCTAAATCGACAACTTGTATGTTACACCCTATACCGACTAAGCTATTGAAAGAGATGCTTCCAGAGATCATAGATCCTCTTCTTAATATCATTAATTCGTCTTTGTCTCTAGGATACGTACCAAAAACTTTTAAGCTGGCTATGATAAAACCGCTTGTTAAAAAAACGCAACTTGATCCTTCAGAATTAGTCAATTACAGGCCGATCTCAAATCTGCCTTTTCTGTCAAAGATATTAGAAAAAGCAGTATCCTCACAACTGTGTTCCTTTCTTGAAAGAAATGATATCTGCGAGGATTTTCAGTCAGGATTTAGACCGCACCATAGTACTGAGACAGCTCTCATTAGAGTTACAAATGATTTACTTTATCATCCGATCGTGGTTGTATCTCTCTATTAGTGTTACTTGATCTTAGTGCTGCATTTGACACAATTGACCACAACATTCTTTTAAATAGACTAGAAAACTATGTTGGCATTAGTGAAATTTCACTAGCATGGTTTAAATCATACTTATCTGACCGTTATCAGTTTGTAGCAGTAAATGAAGAGATGTCTTATCGATCACAAGTTCAGTATGGCGTACCACAAGGCTCAGTACTAGGACCGCTGCTGTTCACTCTGTACATGCTACCATTAGGACATATCATTAGGAAACATGGAATTAGCTTTCATTGTTATGCCGATGATACTCAGCTGTATAGTTCTTCAAAACCTAACGAAACTTACCAATTCACAAAATTAACGGAATGCATAGCTGATTTAAAAAATTGGATGACTAGTAATTTCCTACTACTAAACTCTGAAAAAACAGAGATTCTAATTATTGGACAAAAAACTTCCACACGTAATAACCTAGAATACTGTCTAACACTTGATGGCTGCTCTGTTAAGTCTTCGTCGTCGGTTAGGAACCTGGGTGTGCTTTTTGATAGCAATCTTTCATTTGAAAGTCACGTGTCTAGTGTCTGTAAAACCGCATTTTTCCATCTTATAAATATATCTAAATTACGACATATGCTCTCATTAACAAATGCGGAACAATTAGTTCATGCTTTCATGACATTAAGACTAGATTATTGTAATGGTCTACTTGGTGGCTGCCCTGCACGCTTAATAAATAAACTACAGCTGGTCCAAAACGCTGCAGCTCGAGTTCTTACTAGAACCAGGAAATATGACCATATTAGCCCGGTTCTGTCAACACTGCTTTGGCTGCCTATTAAACATCGTATAAATTTTAAAATATTGTTGATTACTTACAAAGCACTAAATGGTTTAGCTCCGCAGTACTTGAGCGAGCTCTTAACGCATTATAGTCCTTCACGTCTATTGCGATCTCAAAATTCGGGCCAGTTGATAATACCTAGAATATCAAAATCGACTGCTGGTGGTAGATCCTTTTCCTATTTAGCAAAAACTTTGGAACAGTCTTCCTACCATTGTCTGGGAAGCAGACACACTCTGTCAGTTCAAAGCTAGACTAAAAACACATCTCTTTGACCTAGCATACACATAATATATTATAGACTTCTATAATTCAATGTTAGGCTGCATAGATGTACTCGTTACATCATCATAAGAAGAATGGCATCTACGCTAATTTTAGTGTCTTTGTTTATCCGAGGTTTTCCTGCAGCCTACCGGATCCAGGCCGTATCCAGATCTGACTAGGAGCTTTGCCTGGACCCGATGACAACGCAGTGCTGAAGTGCCAACTAGCCTCTCCCTATGGAGGATCCCTTTCCCACTCTACAGATAAAACGTTGTGATTCGGGTTCGCGTACCCACCCCGAAGTGATAAAATAAAACAAAATTCTGTATCAAATTACAGTTACTGTAAATCCAGCCTCTAGTTCATAAACGCCAGAGGAGAACTGGCCCCCGACTGAGCCTGGGTTCTCCCAAGGTTTTTTTTTTTTCTCCATTAGGTCACCTGATGGAGTTTTAGGACACCAGTAGGTCACTTGATGGAGTTTTTCGGTTCCTTGCCACTGTTGCCTTTGGCTTGCTCAGTTGGGGATATTCAAATTAATTAACCAAGCATTAATACCATTGATCAGCCCTACCAAACGTGGATGTTTTTTCCACTAAGAAACAAACATTGTTATGTTATTTGATTGATATTGTGAAGCTGCTTTGATGCAATTTATATTGTGAAAAGCGCTATATAAATACACTTGACTTGACTTGACTATAAAGACCATTTTCAGACTCCATAGAGTTTTAAGGCAAATGAGGAACTCATTACTGTAAAATCCCAGCAGGGATCATCAACCTTTTTCAGGTCAGGAATCTCTTGGTGGATAGAGATGAAGTTACTAATATTAACATTCAATTGTGTGTACTGTAGTACAACATGTATTTACATATATATTGCTTGTTTCTTATATTGCAGAGCTTTTATAATGTTAATTACAGATGTACAGAGTCATATACTCAAACTTATTTATAGAGCACTTTCAACCCCACAAGTTGAACCAAAGTGCCAGACCAAAGATTGATTAAATCAGTAACATAATCTATAGTGCAAGCCTTAAAAACATACAACACGTTCGTTGTAATGAATTATGTATTGTATAGGTAACCAATGCAGTTTAATTAACTAAGGAGTAATAGGTTCTCTCTTCTTACCCGTTAAAAGTAAATGTACTTGTACAATTTAAATTTCCCTTAACACAATTTAATGGAGGATGAACATTTTGCTGAACTTTTTCTTCTTAGCTTTAGCCTGTGAAGTTAACTAAATATTGTATTTTTGTTTAACGCATACTTGAGAAAGAAATTTGAGATTGTAGACCCCCTGTTAAAGACCCCTGCCATACAGTTGGAATAATCCCCATTGTTTTGGTTTGTAAGTAGTTTTTGAGTATTTACATTTAATACGTTTGAATAGCTTACAGTGCATTATATGGTTTTCTCTACAATACTCATACTCATAACTCACAAATGCACTTAATTGTCTTACCATTTTCAAATAACTTTCTTACTCTGGTTGTAGCTTTTGGAAAAACCTGTTCTCAACGTTTCATTTGACCAGCAGAGCCGAGCATGAACAGTGATTCTATTCAATACTGGATATCATTTTCACTCTCCATTTGTATAGAGACTTTGTTAACTGATTTGGACCACCAAATAATATACAACTTTCTTTAAGGCCTGAAAAGAGGTTAACACATGGAAGATGGATGGGTATCTTCTTAGGGATAGGCTTCAGCTGCATTGTTTTATCTCAGTCACATTAAATGTCTGTGGTTACATCACTTATCTCTTCAAGTTTGTTGCAAACAATGGATGCATTAAGATATGAGGTAAAAAACAACAAAAAAAACAGACTGGTTATAGGAAACTGTAAAAAAACAAAACAAAATACTGAAGAAAATACACAAAAAACCCATATCTTTTGAAAGTGACAGGATCACATGCGATCACAAATGAGATCAGTGAGAATTGAAAGTTATATCATGTGTCATATTATGTATAAATACATAGCTATAAATATAAATGTCACAAAATACTGGTAATTTGTACATACAATATAATTATATATATTATATAATTATAATTAATTATATATATTATATTATGCACAGCACTTAGGAGGGGAAAAAACATCAAGAAAGAGCATAAAGCATATTAAGGAGAAAAGGGTAAAAAAAAACGAATAAATATACCATACTTCATCAGTTGATTGATTACATTAATAATTCCAAAAAACATTTGAATTACAAGTTTTCTGAAATGTTTAAATATGCAAATGAGGTGCCATGTAATTAAATATGCACTAATTTGTATACATTTCTAGAACAAAAATCTGAACATTTTTATATATTAGAGTCAAAAGTTTTTACAGAGGGGATTTTGGATATCTCTATTTATCACTCAAATACTTTCAACAGCCAAAAATAAAAAGCATTTTTTGAATTTTTTTTTTGTATAAAATCATATATGAACAAACCCCTCTGTGAAAACCTTCAGAATATAGATCAGAAAAAAACTTAAGTTTTGTGAATGTAAGTGCTACGGAAAAACACTGTTTTTGCCTGTAGTATCTGCCCTTAAGCAATTCCAATCCATAATAATTATTATTATGGAAACAATTATGCGTTTTACATGCCTTTTCTTTAGGGAATAATTTGTTGGATTAAGATGCTCTGATAGACACCCTGACAGTAACATTGTTCAAACAAGCTGTCAGTGAGCTTAGATTTTGCATTGGAGGACTGCACTACATTTACACAAAGATACACAAGATAAAAATATATGCAATGCATCATCAGATAAGGAATGAGTCTGCACTTTTTGACAGTATAGTTTGAACAATCAACATAATGTTTTTTTTTTCTCCAGCACATTCAGGCCAAGGTGATTAACAGATAAGTTCCATCTACATCATAAAACATCTCCTTTTTGTAACTAAATATCAAAAAGCACCCATCCACAGAAAATTTGCTAAAAGGTTCACTGCAATTATAACATCCTCTTTAGAAAGGAGCCTCCCCAATTTAGCGAGATGCGTTTGAGAGATACAAAAGAGATACATCCTTCAAAGCCCATCCACTATCTACACAGAGAAGGGCATGGGGTAATACACTTGGGAGTTGATCATAACTGATTGAGGGAAAAAAAAGATAAAAGCTGGAACCAGGAAATGCAAAAGTTGAGAGAAAGAAAGTCCATTACTTCAAAATTAAATCTCATCATAACATTATGTTGGCAAATGGTCAAAATAAACTACTTATCAAGAAAATATTGGTCTAAATTATACAGTGGATAAAAGTAGGATGAAAAGCTGAAGTTTAGGTAACTAAATTGTTACCGTTGTCTTGGTGTTTTTGGGTATGAGGAGCACCACAAGGTCATTCTCTTTGGTGTCTGTGACTTCTGCATTACCCATCCCCCAATCCTCCATCTCTCGTCTCTCTCTGCCCCCTCTTTGTTTGACACTGGCCTTTCTTGCAGTCTACTGAGGCGAGACTGTTGTGCAACTATCATTTGCCAGACACCCACATCGTTGTTGAATGAAGTTGGCCTGAATGTCTTTAACTCTTTCACTGTCCACTTATGTCCCCAAATATGAGGTAAAATCAAGACTTAACGAACCAAAAACTATAGGCTAACAAAAACTAAGAAGTATGTTATGCTCACCAAGCTTGCATTTTTTAAAAAATCAAAATACAGTAAAAACAGTCATAATGTGAAATATTATCACAATTGAAATCTATTTATATTTTAATGCATTTCAAACTTTTAATAATATCCCTGTGATGGCAAAGCTGAATTTGTTAGCATCATTGCTCCAGCTTTCAGTGTCACATGATCCTTCAGAAATCATTATTAATATGCTGATTTGCTGCTCAAGAAACATTTCCTGTTATTATCAACATTGTGCTGCTTAATATTTTTGTGGAAACCGTGATGTATTTTTTTTTCAGAATTACAAAGTCAGTAAGAATAGATAGTTTAATAAAACCAAATTATTAAAAAAAAATTAAGATTAATCTTAATTTGTAACAAATATATTTTCTGTCATTTTTAATTAACTGGATGCATCATTGCTGAATACTATATGTATTACAGTAATGTCTTTCAAAAACAACAACTAAAACGTACTGACCCCAAACTTTTCAACCTATAAATATAAAAAGATTATTAGAAAGTAACCTTTGAAGGCTACTCTACCAGATCCCAAGCAGAAGTTGCATATAATGTATTCAAAACTTTTCAGAGAGGATACATTTCTTCTGAGCTCAAACAGTTACTTATTTGTTGGAAAAAAACAGCCTGTCAGAAACTTTTGGAATTACTTTTAAACAATCTGGAACTTTGCTGAGTGGAGTAAACTTCTTTGAAAAACATCAGAGAGGGAAAACAGTACAAATCAGAAAAAAACACTACAGTTAGCCTAATAGCCTTAAGCTTGTGTAAAAGAGGCTGTCCTTGTACTTTGCAACCATACACCTAGCACTGACTGAATAAAAATCAGTTGGCTTGAATATACAAAGAAAGAAAGAAAGAAAGAAAGTGTGCAGTAGTTTATTTGCAGCATATTCAAAGAAGGTCACTAAGTAAGGTCATAGACGAGCTTGATAAATATATCTTGTTTGCAGTTATAATATTTGTGTAAAATGGGACGGGTCAGGCGCTGGACACAAAAGATTAGCACGTAAGATACAATTTCACTAGACAAAAAATCCCTGGTAAACAGACATCAAGTTATGACTCAATACATGATGCTTTCACTACATGAAGTACCAGCAGGCATCCAGTGGTTAAACTATTATACTAAAGAAAAAAAAGTTTTGCTATAAATATTTTAAATGATTCTTTCATTTATCTGCTTCCAGTACCGAATTACAGCTGCTGTTTTACTGCTCTTAGTAACAAAGATAAAACAAAAATGACTCATTGTGTGTCATTGGAAATCATTGGCTTAATGCTTTTATCAGCATGTTTTTGCAGTCTTGAAAGGACACACATAAATTGTCTATGTCTGTCTGTCTGTCTGGCTAACAAAGCCTTTATAATAAATAACAAAATATTATAATTCCACTATAAATGCACATCATAAGACTATAAATCTTTCTAGTATGATAACAGAAATGGTCAGTTTAGTATTGATTAACAGTGTACAATTAACATGTAATGTCTTATTCTTTCATTCAGGTTAGTTTCTTTTTCAGTTTGAGGCGTGAATGAATAAGTTTTACTGCCAGTATCACAAAAAAGAGCTCACTTTTCTGATCCCATGTTGTCTCCCATGAATATATTTACATCATAAACATGTCCAACACCACCATCTGGTGGAGGCCGTATGTTGTTATAAATAGCAATCTCCAGAACCTCTCTTTGTATTCACTGTTAGCATTACACATATTCTTTAATGTATTTTTACAGCAATATGTATTTAATCAGTTGAAGCATTCTACGCTAAAATATATTTGTATAATGACCAAGAAACCATTGTCCCTGGAAACTCATTTCCTACACATCTCTGTTAGTTTCTTGTCTTTCATATTAGTCCATGGTCTCTTTCTACTCACATAAAAAGATAATACCACAATTTTTGATGTCCATATATTTGTGTATTTGGGTCAGTGACCAGTCAGCTGGTCATTATCGTGAAATAAACATATTCAGAGTGATAAAAAAAAACACTAATTTGCTTTTGTGTATTTTGTGATAATAACCGGCTGACTATCTATTAGCTGCCTTGCGCATTTATGCATGGGAATGCATGGCTCATTCATATACTATTTTACATTGGCAAAAGTATTGGGACACCCCTCCAAATCATTGAATTTAGGTGTTCCCTCTAAATCATTGAATTTAGGTGTTCCAATCACTTCCATGGCCACACTTGTATAAAATCAAGCACCAAGGCAAGCAGACTGCTTCTACAAACATTTGTGAAAGAATGGGTCACTCTCAGGAGCTCAGTGAATTCAAGTGTAGATAGGTTGCCACCTGTGCAATAAATCCATTCGTGAAATTTCCTCACTACTAAATATTCCACGGTCAACTGTTAGTGGTATTATAACAAAGTGGAAGCAATTGGGAACAACAGCAACTCAGCCACGAAGTGGTAGAAGACGTAAAATAACAGAGCGGGGTCAGTGCATGAGGCACACAGTGCACAGAAGTCGCCAACTTTCTGCAGTCAATACAGACCTCCAAACTTCGTGTGGTCTTCAGATTAGCTCAAGAACAATGAGGTTTTCCATGGCCGAGCAGCTGCATCTAAAGGTGATGATACACAGGGCAACTTTTTGAGCAATGTTGCTGGGCAATCTTGCCAAGCGATTGTTAAAATGGGCAATACATTTCTATCTGGAACATTTAGATCAGTCGTGGGCCCTGTGTCTCATCTGGTTGCCCGTTGACGGCAACATTGCCCAGCAACATTGCTCAAAAAGTTGCCCTGTGTATCAACACCTTTACGGCTGCAAAGGGTGGGCCAATTCCATATTAAACCCGACGGATTAAGAATGGGATGTCATTAAAGTTCATGTGCATGTAAAGGCAGACATTCCAAAACTGTTGGCAATATAGTGTATGAGAAATCAAATTTATATGATGCAGTTTTTCCACAATCAATTTGGCACATTTCTTCAAATGGATGTAAATTAATTGGTCTCAAAACTATTAACACAGCAAACTAAACACACAAACCAGTTCAATATTCACTGCATAATGAAGCACTGGATTTTATTCTAGTAATATATTTATTAGAAATAAATAATAATATCAAAACTACAAGTGATTTGTTTAACTACTCTGTTGATTTGATGATAAATTCAGCTGTCCACACACACAAATGCATGAAAATACGTGTTTAGCAACATACTAGAAACATGCCAAAACATGCTAGTAACAATGCAGCATGCTAGAAACATGCCAAACACATGCTAGTAACACTTAGCTAAGTGTTAAAGCATGCAATTAATTTCAATGAAACAGGATGTTGATGAATCTCTGGCATGCAATGTCCAATCTGCCCCACTCTTTACATGTATGATAAGAGTCCTGCCTTGAACAGGTCCATGGCCATATTTAGTTAAAGTCATAGCGCCACCTGCTGGCAAGAGGAAGTGACATGTTTAACACTGTGATGCACTACAAGCAACATACTAAAATACAGCATTGAGTGCCAAACATGTTAGAAACATGCTAAAACGTGCTAGCAACACTTAACTGAGTGCTAAAGCATGTTATTAATGCAATGAAACAGGAAGTTGTTGTAACTCAAGCATATAATGTCCAATCTGCCCCAAACTACACGTTTGAAAAGAGTCCTTACCTGAAGACATATACTGTACATGCCAAAATAGCAATAGTCATAGCGCCACCAGCTGGCAGCCGGAAGTGTGGCAAATACAAATCGGAATATACTTCCTATATTCACCTAATTAAATGAATATTGTCCTGCTCTGTTTTTCGAAATGGTACACAAATGTTTGTGATTTTGAAAAACCACTAAACCAAAGAGTTTAGGACAATTACTAAGTTTTCAGATTACTGTGTTAACTGTTCTGAGTATTTACTATAACTGAGTTTGGAGAAATGTGTCAAATTGATTGAGGAAAAACTGTAAATACAGGGTGTGGTATTATATATACTGCTGAACCAGTTTTATGCTCTTTATCATTGCATGCATAAATGTATTACATACAGTAGGGACCAAAGGTCTGAGAACATTCAACTACACTCTTTAACATGAAGGGTTTTAACATTGTTGGTTCCGTGAAGAACCTTTAACATTCATGGAATCTTTCCTTTCTACAAAATGTTTTCATACAGTGCAAAACGATTTTTAAAATGTTCTTCACACTAAGAAAAATAGGTTATTTTAAGAATGGTTCACGGAAAGGTACTTTGGGGAGCCAAAAATTGTTCCCCATAAAAAAAAGCCGTAAGCTTTCTTATTAAGAGTGTTTTGTGCATTAAAAATGTCTAAATGAGATTCTAAATTAGAAAATTCTAATAGAAAATATTTTATTACAATTTATACATTTCAGCATAGCAATGTGAATTCAATTTTAAATTGAATTAATAGACTGAAATTTATAAATACAATGCATGAATTTCTTAGAACTTTCTAAGCATTGCATGTAATAAAAAATTAAATAACTGTGAATTTAAATCATCAGCTTTGTATACTGTCATTGTACAAAAGTAAATGGTTTTAAACAAATATTTATAAAAATTAGCATACCAATCTGAATCTGAAATTAAATTGAATTCATAGCTTGAATTTCATAAGTAAAATGCATTCATTTCAGAATTTCTTTTCCCCCAAAAAACTTTCCCCCCGAAATATAAATAGAGCATCTTAAACCACTATCTAACATTTTTTTCGACAAAAACTTTTAAAGTTTTGAGTGAAAGACTGCATATTTATATTGCAGTCTCAGACTTTTGGATCCCACCGTATATAGTATATCTGTTCCAGGTGGCAGGCAATATAATGCAGGTGGATGACAGCTGCACTGCAGAGATATGTGTGTGTGTGTGTTTATCAGGAAACCCCGTAGGGAAGTGGGGGGCAGTTACAGTGCCCTGAAGCCATCTATTCTGTAAAGCCGCTATCGACCTCCAGCTATGAGAGCAGAACTGGGCAATTTTGGTGAAAAGAGCTCTGAAGATAGAGAGCAGTTCCCAGTACACATAAAGAATGATACAAGACTACCTTATGATTAACCGCTGGAATATTACCTTCTTTAGTGTAAAATAGACGGAAGGCTGCCTGCATTAAAAAGTTATGATCTATTAAGGAATCTAAGGAAGCATGTGGAATGCAAAAACGTAATTTTGTACCACCAGGGGGCAGACTGAACAAGCCAAAAAGATTAACAATTGGCACTCAGATTCTTGGGAAGTACATGATAATTATTTACTTTTAATGTAATAATAAAACTGTGCCAAGAATTGAGTAATTTTATGATGATGTTGAAAATAACAATACAATATATTTACTAAAAACAGCACACTTTGCCAATTGCAATATGGCATTGTTCTCAAACAAAAGCTATAAGGTAAACTAAAAGCAAATTGATTCTTCCCATGCAGGTTCCCATGCAGTCATTTTAAGTAGAAATGATGATATTTGTCACAAACTGACAATGGCACATCTAAAATAGATTCCTTTAAAAGGAAAAGGTAAAGAAAAAATGATGAATAATGCTAAACTCACTTGCAATCCAGATTGCAATGATCACCTGGTGTAGGGCAGCCAGGTATCTCATTCCTCCATATAAAGCATAAAGAAGTGGCCTGCTGGAGGCTGATAAGCTTTATTTTGCAGGGACTTGGGGGACAGATTGAATAGAGCTGTGCTGATCCATCTCAGAGATTGAATCAGGTATGGGACTTAGCCTGTGAATAGCCATGCTCTCAAAGGGGACATCACTTTGCATGTCCTGCACATGTACAGTATATACAGTTTTTGATGAGTGCTTACCTTATTTACACATATGCTTAAGTCAGTAATGATAGTAATGATGCTCAAGCCAGTAATGACAGAATAGGGATGCCTCCCTGAAGGAATTCAGGTAAAATGCCTTGCTTTGTTTCCAAATATCTAAATATATATCTCTTAAGTGTCTGAAAAACTTAATCAGCAGCCTTGCTAAACTCAAGACCGTTGATGTGGTGGATAAAAGAGAGGCATGTGGTTGAAGGTATTTCACAAGTCACTAATTTACAGAAATATTATGTGTCTGTATGGAATAACTGACCCTTTTTGACATCCTGCTACCGCAATTGCTGTAACATTACCACTTTAGCTCAAGGTGACAGTTTCATGGTTGAAAACATATCACTGGAGTCATCACCCATTATATGAGACATTTACTGTTATTTCAAACCGTTTTCTGCTGTAATACATCAACCTGCAGTTTGTTGCAGTTACTTAGTGCCCCTTTATAGGTCATTTTTTATCATATTTGTGCTGTCTCTGCAAAAAAGAGCAACAGAGAAGCTTTTGAGATTAAAACATTATCAAAAGGCTTAAAGTGAGGCTTTGAAACCCTTAATGTATTTCCAAAAATATAAAGGTAGTTATACAGTCGTGCTCAGAATTAATGGTATCCCTGGTAAATATGATAAAAAATGGCTGTGAAAAATAAATCCGCATCGTTTATCCTTCTGATCTTTCATTCAAAATATTGGCAAAATTCTACCAATTATTGGTACCCTTTTATTAAATACTTTTTGCAATCTCCTTTTGCCAAGATAACAGCTCTGAGTTTTATCCTATAATGCCTGATGAGTTTGGAGAACACAGACAAGAGATCAGAGACCATTCCGTCTTACAGAATCTCTCCAGATCCTTCAGATTCCCAGATCCATGTTGGTGCTTCTTCTCTTCAGTTCACTCCACTCATCAGGTCTGGGACGGTCATGGCAGAAGCTTCATTTTATGCTACTTAACACACTTCTGTGTTGATTTTGATGTTTGTTTTGGATCGTTGTCCTGATGGAAGATCCAACCATGGCCCATTATAAGATTTCTAGCAGAGGCTGTCAGGTTTAGATTTTTTATCTGTTGGTATTTGATAGAATCCACGATGCCATGCATGTATCTGAACAAGAAGTCCAGGACCTCCAGCAGAAAAATATGACCACAACATTAAAGATGGTATATTAAATTGTACACATGGGCTACTTTTTATCCTTGTGTGCACCAAACCCATCTTGCATGTTTGCTGCCAAAAAGCTATTTTTTTGTTTCATCTGACCACAGAACCCTGTGCTGTTTGAAGGTCCAGTCATGTCTGACAACTGAATTTGCTGGGGTTTGTTTTTGGATGAGCAAGGAGGATTTTTCTTGAAAACCTCCCAAACAACATGTGGTGATGTAGGGGTTGTTTAATTTTTTTTAATAGGCTTTCTGAACCCAAGACTCAACTAATCTCTGCAATTCTCCATCTGTGATCCTTGAAGAGTCTTTGGCCACTCAAACTTTCATAGACACACGTCCACTTCCTGGCAGATTTGTAACATCTTTAGTTGATTGGAAGTGCTTAATTATTGCCCTGATGGTCAAAATGGGGATTTTCAATGCGTTAGCTATTTTCTTACCGCCACTTTCTATTTTGTGATGCTCAACAATCTTTTGATGCACATCAGAACTATATTCTTTGGTTTTACTCATTGTAATGGATGATTAAGGGAATTTGGCCTTTGTGTTTCCCCATATTTAAACTCCTGTAAAACAAGAAGTCATGGCTGGACAATTTCATGTTCCTAGTCACCCTGGTGTGCAAAAAAAAGGTAAATATGAATGGGAATATACTTCAGAGATATTTTACTCGTAAACAATTCTAGGGGTACCAATAATTGTGGCCAACTTGTTTTGGAGAAAAACATTTATTTCATAATGTGATTTCCCCTCCACTTTCAATTATTTTACTTCAATGAAAGGTTCGATTTTTGCCCAAATTTTTTTTAATATTTTAAAGAAAACTAAATTAAATAATTGCTTACATAATTAAATAATTGCCTTTGTAATTTATCATTGTACAAAAGCTAATTTTCTTAATCATATTTCTTTCATATCATAAGTGAACATAACATGTGTCACGGTATACTCGTTCACTGGCTCCTTCTCTTGTGTTTATGTTGTTGTATGAATGCACGTGTGTAGTGGGCGTGAGAGTGTTGTGTCATTACCTGATTCGCTCCAGCTGATCATCATATCATCACCAGCTGCAGCCCATTTCCTCACCTTATAAATACTCACCGTTTTTTTGTCCTCTTTGTCAGATCGTTGTTTGATGTCTCCTGTGTCGGTGCGCCAGTCCTGTCTTCCCGTTCATCCGGTGGTCGTGGTTTCCGTGGATTATCGTTGGTGTTGGATTATCGTTGTCTTTGTGTGGATTCAGTCGTCATCATCTCCCCTCTTCTGTTCCTGTCTTCACCATCGAAGTCCCTGCGCCATCCTTCCACGCACGTGTCATTGTTCTTGCATTCTGTTCGTTTAATAAACTGAGTAACTTGCTCTTGCTTCCTGATCCTTTATTCACTGGCATGACAGAACGATCTGACCCGACCATGAAGCAGCGAGTGTTTCGTCGACGGCGTTGGAGGATGTCATTCATCACAGCATACGAAGGATGGATTCCCAAGAAAGGAATTTGAATGACACGGGTCGTGCGGTACAATCTTTGGTGGCGCAGGTGTCCGAGCTTACCCAGCAAATCCAACTTCTGCGAGCTCCCACTGCGCCACCCACACCAGCCGTTCCCCTCACACCACCAGAGGTCCATCACCAGTCAGAGCCACGCCTACCAGTTCCGGAAGCCTACTCTGGTGAGTCAAAGTTTTGCAGAGCCTTTTTGACAAGATGCTCAATGCATTTCGCTTTACAACCCAGAACTTTCCAGACTGAACAAGCCAAAGTAGCATTCGTGCTCACCCTTCTGACTGGGAGAGCGGCGACCCATGCTGCGTCTCGTTCCAGAAACTCCGCCGAAATAAGGCGAGTCTTCGATCGTGCCGTCGCGGGGAGAGAGGCTGCCAGGGTTTTGGCCGACCTGCAACAGGGAGAGAGGTCGGTCTCGGACTATTCCATTCAGTTTCGGACCTTGGCGACCGAATGTCAATGGAACGAGGAGGCGCAGTGGGACATGTTCCTGCATGGGTTGGCTGACCGCGTCCAGAGGGAGATCTACGCCCTGGACCTCCCTACATCTTTGAATGGACTCATCGAGTTGGCACTGCGGGTGGGCGCTCGACTCTCACGGGTCGAGCGACGAGTGGCGTCCACCCGCACACCGAAAGGAGCCGAGGGTCCACGGTCCAGTGGCAGGGACGTGGTCAGCCCCGTCCACGATCACGAACCCATGCAGGTAGGGCGAGCTCGGCTTTCCCGGGAGGAGAGGGAGAGGTGGAGATCCCAGGGCCTTTGCCTCTACTGCGGTGGAACGGGACACTTGGCATACAACTGCCTGGTAAAAGGTCAAGCCCAATAGTAAAAATGAGGCTACTATCGGGTGGGATCTCCGCCGAGAAGACCTCATCCACATCCACCCTCCTTCCAGTAAGACTAAGATGGTCTGTCCACCAGCACGACTGTAGAGCACTTTTGGATTCCGGGGCAGAGGGCAATTTCATGGACAAATCATTCGCACTCAAGTTTCAGATTCCCCTCAAACCCCTCACTCACAGGATAACAGTACACGCACTTAACGGTCAAGAACTTCCCACTATTTCTTTCACCACTGAAGACATCACCCTCATCACATCAGGCAACCACTCTGAGACTATTTTTTTAACATACTGGATTCACCCCTCACACCCATCGTTCTTGGACACCCATGGCTCATCCAGCACAACCCTCGAGTAGACTGGCATCAAAGAGTGGAGCAAGGAATGTCATAAGTCTTGTCTTGTGTCTGCTTGTCCGTCTGTACCTGTTTCTGTTTCAGGAGGAGGCAGGGGATTTGTCTAACGTGCCCATGGAGTACCTGGACCTGAAGGAAGTGTTTAGTAAGTCTCGTGCTGCTTCTCTCCCTCCGCATCGTCCCTATGACTGTGCCATAGATTTACTACCAGGTAAGTCTCCGCCTAAGGGCAAGTTATACTCGCTTTCTGTCCCAGAGAGGGAGGCCATGGAGAAATATTTCTGATTCTCTAGCAACCAAGTTCATTTACCCTTCCTCTTCTCCAGCGGGGGCGGGGTTCTTTTTTGTGGGGAAGAAGGACGGTTCTCTGCGACCTTGTATCGATTACTGGGAGTTGAACAGCATCACGGTAAAGAATACTTATCCTTTGCCGTTGATGTCTTCAGCTTTCGAGAGGTTACAGGGAGCCTCCGTCTTCACGAAATTGGACTTATGTAACGCATACCATTTAGTTCGCATTAGGGGGGGGATGAGTGGAAGACTGCGTTTAACACCCCCAGGGGGCACTTTGAATATTTGGTCATGCCATTTGGGCTGTCCAACTCCCCTGCGGTCTTCCAGGCACTCGTCAACGATGTGCTGCGAGACATGATAGATCAGTTCATTTATGTCTACCTGGACGACATATTGATTTTTTTCATCGTCTCACCAGGAACATGTGCAGCACGTCAGACGAGTGCTTCAGAGGTTGCTAGAGAATGGCCTTTTTGTCAAGGCGGAGAAATGCGATTTTCATGCACAGTGTGTTCCTTTTCTAGGGTACATCTCGTCTGAAGGAGTGCGTATGGATCCTGAAAAGGTTAAGGCTGTGGTTAAGTGGCCAAGCCCAGATTCCCATAAGGCCCTACAGAGGTTTCTGGGGTTCGCCAATTTCTACCAGTGTTTTATTCGCAACTTCAGCCAACTAGCCGCGCCTCTGACTGCCTTGACCTCCCTCAGAACTACGTTCAGGTGGCCAGACTGAAAGGCCGCTTTGTTTCAGCCGCCATCCTTATTGCCCCTGATTCTTCACGTCAGTTCGTGGTGGAGGTTGATGCGTCAGAGGTGGGGGTAGGTGCAGTGCTATCCCAACGCTCTTCTACAGACGACAAGATGCATCCCTGCGAGTTTTTGTTCCATCGCTTATCCCCAGCCGAACGTAATTACGACAACGGTAACAGAGAGTTGTTGGCAGTCAAATAAGCGTTGGAGGAGTGGCGTCACTGGTTAGAAAGGTTGGGGGTACCTTTTATCGTCTGGACTGATCATAAGAATCTAGAATACATCAGAATAGCCAAAAGATTAAACTCCAGGCAGGCTCGGTGGGCACTGTTTTTCGGTCGTTTTGATTTTCCTCTCTCGTACCGCCCGGGTTCCAAGAACATCAAACCCGATTCTTTATCTCGTATTTTTGATCATTCCGAACGCCCGTCTGCTCCCGAGTGCATTTTACCCGAGACCCTATTTGTTTCCACACTCACATGGGAGGTCGAATCAAAGTTCAAGACGGCCTTAGAGGGGGTAACGCCTCCGCCCGGTTGCCCACCGAATCGCTTAATTGTGCCGGAGAGATTACGGTCCGTTATTCAATGGGGTCATTGCTCCAACGTGGCTTGCCATCCAGGAGTTAACCGAACCAGTTTTTTGGTCAAGCAACGATTCTGGTGGCCACTTATGGCTCGTGACATTCACAGATTTGTTTTGGCTTGCTCAGTTTGTGCCACTGGTAAGACTTCCAATCGTTCCCCAGATGGGTTACTCCAACCGCTGCCAGTCCCTTCGAGACCCTGGTCCCACATCGCTCTAGATTTTATTACCGCCCTCCCGCCCTCTCAGGGCAAAACAGTCGTTTTGACCGTGGTGGACCGGCTCTCAAAGGCGGCTCACTTTATTCCCTTACCCAAATTACCCTCAGCTAAGGAGACAGCGTTAACCGTAGTAGACCACGTCTTTCGCTTACATGGTCTTCCGAAGGACGTGGTCTCCGACAGGGGACCCCAGTTTGTGTCCAAATTTTGGCGAGAGTTTTGTAGATTACTGGGTGCGACAGTTAGTCTGTCCTCAGGGTTTCATCCCCTGAGCAATGGCCAAACTGAGAGAGCCAACCAAGATCTGGAGAGAGTATTACGATGTTTGGTCTCCAAGAATCTTTCCTCATGGAGCCAATAAATTTCTATGGTAGAGTACGCCCACAACACGCTACCGGTGTTGGCCACGGGCCTTTCTCCGTTTAAGTGTAGTTTAGGTTACCAGCCACCGATTTTTCTCAGTCTGGAATCCGAGGTCGCGGTCCCCTCTGCTCACGCCTTTGTCCAGAGGTGTCACCGTACCTGGACTAGGGCCTATTGTTCTTGCATTCTGTTTGTTTAATAAACTGAGAAACTCGCTCTTGCTTCCTGATCCTTTATTCACTGGCATGACAACATGTTTTTTCCCCGATTGCAAACACACTATGATTGATTCAATTGCCACAGTTTCCCTAACCATTCATTGAGTTTGTAAAACAAAGACACATTTCTCAAAATGTTTGACACATTTCACCTGTTTTTACACACATTCCAAATATCTTAATGATTTCTGCAAAACTCTACAAAAAATGGCCTCATTTTACACAGGTTTAATCATGTTCTCCATTGTAACACATAATATAATTAACTCAAGCATCCCAATCTGAAATAGCAGACATTTATCCATGAAGATAACATTACTGTAAGTTGCAGAGCTGATGTCACACCAATCAGAATCTCCGGTATCCAAACACTAGAGAGAGAGAGCTGAAAGAAACCAAAGATATATCAAAACAGGGTTTTTATATACTTACACATACAGTTTTATGACAGTACACAATAACAGTACTTCAGATGAGGGAAATTTAACTATTAACAATAAGACTAACCGTGTTGAGCTATAATTAGTTTTCTGTCAACAAAAGTATCCAAACAGTTGCTGTCTAATAGAACACATAATATATTAAATTCCATGGTTTCTACGGAAGTAAAACTGGAAATGAAGGGTAACGTGGATATTATATCATTGTCAGGTGACGCAATGACACAAGCATTACACTGGTTATATTTGGTAATTTCTCTGGATTTAAACATTGTTGGAAACATTTGGGATAATGTACACAAGTCAACAAAATATATAACACTGATCTAGTGGTTTTTGGATATTTTAATAAAAAAAACCTTACAGTATATATTGTGCCTGTAATACAATATAGATGAAATATATTCATACAATAAATTTTAACATAATTGGACACAATGCAACATTTACTTTCGAGCCATGAGTTTTATTTTTGGCCCTTAGTAGTTAAAAGTTTGGGCACCTCTGCACAAACTTTTTTTTAATATATTTTATATATAGTGAACTTTTTATGCCTCAAGAATAAATGTTGAATATTCTTGATCTTGATTGTAATTTAGTTTTACAACAATAAATAATTTATATCACCAATCATTCCAATTGCTTAAAAAGAACATGTCAGGACATCCTTGTAGCAACAATACTGATGAAAAAAAAAGGATGTTGATCCAGAAGCATGCACTAAATGTGCCACTTTAAGTGTTATTTATAGTTTCCACTAAAACAGGGAAAGCCATTAGAGCCTTCAGCTCTATAAACCATTATTAATGCTATTTGTGATTGTTTTATATGTCACTTTTGGCAGGCTAAAATGAGGCTGGCATCGTCATGGTAAAGTTAGAGGAGTGTCTAAAAGTAGGCTTTCCCCCGGGAAGGTCATGCGCTCAGGCCTACACAGTGAAACATCTTTCTTGTTGACTGTAGTAACTACTGTTCCACTAAAACATCATAAATTACACGTTGTTTGAAGGTGTTGCAACCTTGAACACCAGTATTCTGAGCTAGTTTAAGGAAACATTAATCACATTCAACTGCATAGTGAAAATCTTTCACAACCATTGCTGCACAGAAAAACTAAATAAAAATCATTGTGTTAGAAAAACCCCTAACTCTACATCAAACCCTAACGAATACAAAATTGATCTTACTGCTGGGGTTGTTGTTGATAAATTCTCTTAATGATCAATGCTTCACTTTGTTCGTTTTTTGTTTTTCAGTGTGCTCAGTTGTTTTAACCATAACAAAAATCCCACTACAGAATATGTTCTCAGAACACAGTCCTCAAAGCAAGCCGGCATTTTTAAGCGGAACTGAGCGACCGTACAGAGTTACCTATTGATTTGTAAGAGTAATACACCCCTGTGGTATTTTCATTGAAATATATTTTAGATTTTATACCTAAAGTGTGACCATAGAGCAAATATAATATAGGTTAAAGTTTATGAGACAAAACTTTAAGCCTGACAAATCGATTCTTCTGTAACATTTGCGAACGTGAACATTTCCCACATTCCTATTCCAAAGGCAACGAGGAGGAGATTGGAAAAAGATCCAGGTTGTTCTGTGCACACCACTGTGAAAGTAAGTTATAACTTCATAGTTTTGAAAGTATAATATAACTCAGGATTGTAAAAATGTCATTTATAATGTTGATTTCATATCAAGTGTACAGTATATATTTGTAAAACATTTGGTGTAGGATTAGACATAACTAACACGATTAGGCATAATAAAATAAAATAAAATAAATCATCCTCTTTTGAACTTTTTATTCATTAAATAATCTTGGAAAAAAGTTCACACAAATATTAAGCGCCACAACTGTTTTCAACATTGATAATAATAATGTTTCTTGAGCACCAAATCAGCATATTAGAATTATTTCTGAAGGATCATTTGACACTGAGTATAATGATGCTGAAAATCATCTTTGCCATCACAGGAATAAATTATATTTCAAATTATATTAAAATTAAAAACATTTATTATAATATTTTACAATTTTACAATTTTATTAATACAAAATGCAGCCTTCTTTCAAAAACATTAACAAATCTTACTAACTAATTTGTATATAGCCTATTTGTCATTACAAGTTCGAATTCAAGGCTGTAAAATAATGCAGTATGTTACTGCATTATTTTATCACATATGTATACATTGCAGGCTTCTGTTCCCTGAAACCTATGAATTCAGCAGAATCTGCAGCAGGTGGTACTCTTTAAGTTGTTTACATTCAATTACTATTGTAATGTTATGCGCTCATGTTTTAAAGGAGGTGTGGCTTTGGAGACATCTAAAGCAGTGGCGGAGCCAGGATATTTAACTGCAGAACCTCAGAAACACTCTTCACAGCTAGCAGTCTGAGGAGAGCAGCACCAGCAGCCTCAAGCCTGAAGTTGGGGTGGCGCTGAAGATCGTGTATCTCACCCCTATACTAAACCTAACCTTCACTATAACTATAGAATCTACCTTAATGAATGCCCAACCCCACCCCACCACTAAACCTACCCTTAATGATGCTATAAGCTCCACCGCAGCATCAATATGAGACTGCTGGCCTGACACTGCTGTCCTTAAATTGCTGTGATGTGGATCTGCGTTTCTGCAGTTGGTTATTATTGAGGCAGTGGCCAGCAGCCAGTCTGGGGTGGAACAGAAATATTCTGGTTCTTAAAACCCACAAAAAGCTTGCTCTCCATTATTGTAAACTCATGAATGAGACATGCAGATGTCATACATAGTTGAACGATTAGTCAACCTTCATTGTGTTTTATTATATAATAATAAATGCAACTCTTTTGAAATATAATTGATGAATTCTTCAACAATTCTGAGTTAAGACTGTGAGGTCCGTTTCAAAAACTTGCAACTTAAAAAGTAAACATTAAATGTTTAACATTCTTTTAGTTGTCAAAATAAATTAATTGCAACAGCTCCATACCTAAATTGAACTCAGTACAAAGGGAAAAATGTGATCTATTTTGAATCCTCATGTGCAAGAATTTGAATATGGCAAGGGCAGAAGCCGGCAGCACATAAATGTCAGGATGTAAAATGGGTTATTTTACTCATTTAAATGTAGTTTTAATCTGTAATTTGTATTGTACTTTACCAAATAACACAAAATTGGTGCATATTTGCTACAAATGCACAGCACATGCATCTATTTTTACATTAAATTACTTAACATTAAATTACAGATAAAACAAATTACATATCAATTTGTGGCTTATATTGTGATCTCACATAGCATTATGGTATATTTTTGCATACATTTGAGACACGTTCTTAAACGCATATAACAACAGTTTTGATACTGCTTTAATCCCCTCCACCTCATGTTACTCTTTCACAATATTATATATCTACTGTTCGCCATTGACTGTTGATACTGAAGCTCCCTCTGCACCTGTACCTTTTCCGCACTCATTTGACTTGCACCTGGTGTTGAGGCGAAGTTGAGGAGCACACCTGAAAAGTCTCCCATTTGATGGTTGTAAAGAGACGGTTCTACATCTAGGCTAAATAAACCCAATTCTTGTCATGACAAAAAGAGAGTGGGGTGGCCAAGCTCAGATCAATGGTGGCCACGGACACAACTGACCCCTAGCAGGATTTTAAAACATTTTCTGAAATCATCTACCCTACCTTTAATTTGGATCTTTGTTCTTTTAGGTAGACACTAAAAATCTTCTAAAACACAACAAAAACTTCTACCACTGATAATGCTGTGATGACTTTATAGAAGCAGCTTTATAACAGTGGAAAGGAAAAACTCCCTTAAACTGTCAAAAGTTAAATACGCTTGTTGCGGCTCTAGGACATAGCCCTTCACTGCTTGACATTGTACGGTATCAAACAGTTTCAAAGTTGCTGACACAATACATGTTATACCCCATGATATGAATTTGCTTCCGGAAAGTGACTCCAGTTACACGCTGCTCCCAGTCATCATTAAGACTAGCAAGGCACATAATTAGCAATTATGAATGAGATAGATAAGTGAGTGCAATGATGGACTCATTTTCTCCATCTGTAAGTCTATACCCTGGAATTTAATTATTAATACATGAGCTTTAATTGAGCTTCTGTCTGAGCACATGCTCAGAGTAATTAAAATGTGACTGAGATATGCTTCACAAAGTTAATCGGAATATCAGGGCTCAATTTAAAATATTTTATGAAAAAAATAAGGAGGGCTGCTGATAGCAGGGAACAGTACATTTTGAGGAAGAAATGGGACAGTCATCAGCACACAAAATTTAGGTAAGGATATATTTTTACCATTGTATAATCCCTGGTAGATCACATCTTGAATATGCAAGCTCAGTCTGGTGCCCATATAAATTAAAATATGTAGAAAAAATTGAAAGGGTTCAGAGAAGAGCCACTAAATTAATTACAGGAATGAAAAATATGTCGTATGAAGATAGACTGAGGGAATTAAGTTGACCAACTCTCAAATTTAGGAGGTATGGAGGAGATATAATTCAGGTATATAAGCTTGTACAGGGAATATACGATGTAACAGTGGAACCAATCTTTCAGTTTTGGAACAATATGTATGAGACACGAGGGAATTCTTTAAAACTCTACCCTAGAACATGTCTGTCTGAAAAGAGAAATAACTTTTTTACACTCCGTGCGGTAAAATCATGGCATTAACTTCTTGAAGAAGTGGTGTGTTTCCCCCTTCTATTAATTCCTTTAAGAACAGGTTGGATGCATTTTGCCTGTCAAAAGGTGTTATGTATAATTATAAAGTTTATCAGTAACTAATGTAATTATTTTTATGTCATTATTTATGATTGTTAAAAAAAAAAACTTCAATTATGAAATTGATGTGTTTTTTATAAATGTTAAAATGTGAATTTATATGTAAATATATATTTGTTGTGTTTTTTAGAGTCTGGAATAGAGGATAGAATATCCTGTACCAGAAATCTTTTCAATAAATTTAAATAAAAAATTCATGATATACTCACTCATTTATCATGGTTCCCAGGCAAACATTTCACTTCCGCAACATTATAAATCCATTGAGGGGATGTTTTAAGCGCTTTTCATAGCAGACATTAAAGGTGAAGTGTGTCATTTCTGCACCACGAGCAGCTCCAAACTGAATTGAAATCTGTGTTTGAGAGGCCCAATTGGGCAGGAATTAACACTGGCTCAACCAATGGTGTCAGTTTGATACAGTGTGATATTCTAAACAGATCATTGCGCAAACAACTTTTTTTTTTTTTGCACCGCCAATTTTGTCCCAGCGTCCATTTTCAAATAGACAACTCCTATTTCGTGTCATTTCCCATTCCACTTCTCGCGTGTGAACACCACAACTTCAAGACTCCAGAGCAAGTCATGTAGTCTAAACAGCACAGCGATCTGCCGACGTTTAAAGTTGTGTGGTGTGAACTAGGCATTACTGTGGATCACACCAGCCCGCATGTAAGCTACACAAATTGATTTTAGAGAAACATCAGGATTCAGTACCAAGCTCTTTGCAGGCGCTACATGCCACAGTAAGGTGGTTTACTTTAAATTATGAAGGCTACAGTATAAATAGCTTCCTTCAGCCTCATATTCAGTGAATAGAAGCCTAGGCCTACGCAAATGGGTAGAGAAGGGAGACTTCCCTTCAGATACATGTAAAGGTCACCTTTGTTCACGTTTACCATATTTCGACAAAAGCATTTCCCAACAGATTGGAGGGAATCAGAGCTGGCTGGAACTCCTTAAAGGGGTGATATCTCTATTTCATCCATTCTCTGAAATTCTCAGAGACACAATCCGCAGATCTGTTCGGTTAGGCTCTCCTGCAGAGCTCTGACCTTTGGCGAAATAAGAGAGAGAGAGAGAGAGAGAGAGAGAGAGAGAGAGAGAGAGAGAGAGAGAGAGAGAGAGAGAGAGAGAGAGAGAGAGAGAGACAGAGAGAGAGAGAGAGAGAGAGAGAAAAAGAGAGAGAGAGAGGGAGAGAGAGAGAGAGAGAGAGAGAGAGAGAGAGAGAGAGAGAGAGAGAGAGAGAGAGAGAGAGAGACAAAGCAATCTGATCAAAGCTCTGGTGGACATTTCTCACAAAAAACAGCAAGCAAGAGGATTGCAATATTAATTGTGGCAGTAACTCAGAGAGATTCAACAAATCGCAAATATACTTTATCAGTCAGAAGTCTGGACACAATAAACTCAATTTACACTAGTATTCAAAAGTTTGGGGTCAGTAAGGTTTTTTATGCTCACCAGGGCAGCATTTGCTTGATCAAAAGTAAAACAATAATATTTTGAAATATCACAATTTAAAATGTTTGTTGGTTTTATTGATATGATGACCCCAAACTTTTGAATAATAATAGTGTGTATGATTATGTTAACCTTTTGATAACTCTTATGCTGAGATGCTTTAAGTTAGTTTTGTAAACAAATATAAATTGAGCCTATTTGAATTTCTTAAAAAAAAAAAAAAAAATTACATATATATATATATATATATAATGAATGAATGGACCGGATAGTGAAGGAAATGCAGACAGTAAGACAGCAAAAGCATTTGTTTAAACACTATTTCCTTTTCAATAACATTCAATAACTCCATTTAAGGATCCGAACTTGTCATAGGAGTGACAACGGTTAAACAGAAAATAATTCTTAAATTAAATGGGATATCATGAGGCAATAGAAGCATCATCTTAACACCTCAAGTCTCAAAAGACACAGTGCTAAGCACTCTTGTTTATACAGTGCCAAAAAACACATCACCTCAGGGTTTTAAAGTTCACTGTCATGGAAGGTCCAGTGACGATGTTATTAAATATTTCAACTTTTTATTCCTACAGAGGACACCTTCATGTGACAGCTGGCAACATTGCCCTATAGAGAAAATTGTATCATTTATTACTGTACATTTATCCATATTTGTTAATGTTAATTTCAAAATTTACAAATACTTTACTAAAATATTGTTAACATTAGTTAATGCACTTTGAACTAACATTAACAAACAATGAACAGCTGTATTTGTATTAATAATGTTAACAACGATAAAAAAATACAGTAACAAATGTATTGCTCATGGTTCATGTTAGTTAATACATTAACTAATGTTAACTAAAGAACCTTATTGTAAAGTGTTACCGTTTTATTATAAGAGAAGAACCATTTTTAAAAATGAAAGTGTGAAATGAGATTAAAAAGACTGAATTGTGTCATCCAGATTTAAAACAACAACTTGATATTAAAAGAAATAGCAGAACATTCAACCTCACTGGCTAAACTGTGTGGGGGTTTAGTGCTCTCAGAAAGGATGGCCACCAGATGAAACGACAGATTTGATGACTGTGGCATGTTTCCCAAAGGACACTATCTGAGATGTAGTTGTAACCTTCAAGCATCCACCTTTTAGTTTTAGGAATTCAGCAATGACCCAGTACACAACCAGTCTCTCTGTAAGCAGGGGCTGACATTTAATGCTTTTAACTCCACTATGCAGTGCATCTCGGAAAATATCAGCAAGCAATTATGTCACTGGCCAGGAAAAATGAATGTCGCCATGCGAGTCTTATTGAAGGTTTTCCTCCCACAAGAACAGTGGCTTAAGCCTTCTGACTTTTTTACAGTGTGATCTTGCCTCACATGGCAACACATTGGAGAATAACTGCACATTCTTGTTTAAATTACGCTAATGTGGACATTAGACGTGGATCAAGGAAACCTGCAGAACAGGAGGCTTTGATCACGCTTGGAATGAGAAATCACACAGGAGATTTCTTTAATATCTCAATTGTTCAATATAGACAGAAACTAAAGGTGCAGTGTGTGATTTTTAGCGACATCTAGCGGTTCGGTTGCGAGTTACACTAATGGCTCCGCCCACTGCTCACCCCTTTCGAAGAAGCTACGGTGGCTAAAACGGGACAAACATATCGTCGACTGAGACAGCAGAGAATAGCCAGAGTAAGCCGAGAGTGTGTAACATTGTCACTGTTTCTGTACCACAGGCCATTATAAACCACATCATGGATAAAGTTTACAAAGCCATAGTCAGATGAGGGTCTTAATATATAATATAATAATAGTAATCAGCTGATTGTCTCACAAACGTAACCAGCAAATTTCTCCCCACATAGCAAACCCATAATACATCGAGGGAGAAGAACCACATGAAACTATCCAACTAAATCTTTTTCTAACAGGGTAGTAAAAGTTTACCTGGCTAATATGAGCTTACTGTGGCTGAGCTGGTTAAAGCGTAAAGCCTTGTTTAAACTCGACACGTCCGCATGAGCCCAAAGATGCGTGCGGCAAAAATGACATGATTGTAACAGCGCGCGCGCCTCCGCATCCTTTAGACACCATTTACTACACACAATAGGCTTTTTTTCTGATTTTGAAAACTCTTTCGCGAACACGTTAAAATGCTTCCAAGATCGACTTGTTGCGATCGACAGGTTGGTGATTCCTGTAACATACTGTTTTACGGTCAATGAAAAGAGTTCTCAGCTGTCTCACAAACGCAACCAGCACATTTATCCCCACATAGCAAAGCCATAACACAGCGATGGAGAATAACTAAGTTACATGAAACAATCCAACTACATATTTTACACCACTGACAAGGGAAAGTCACTACTCAAGGTGTCTATCTGGCTTCTAGCTTTCAAGGTGACGAAACGCGCTCTGTATTCGCTGTCGGCTACGGTAGAATCATGACGTCACAATATGGCGACCTTCATAGAAGGGGATTCCCGCGCATATGTAGATATAAATGACTCATTCTAAGGTAATACAAACTTAACGGTTCATTAAGTAAGGTCTTTATACACCACTAAACGCATAGTTATGGATCTTATATTGCATTTCTGTCAATAGATCCACAGAAATATTACACACTGGACCTTTAAAGGGATAGTTCACCCAAAAATGAAAATTCTGTCAGTATTTACTCACCCTCATGTTGTTCCAAACCCGTAAGCGACGAGAATACATTTTGTGCGCAAAAACAAAGAAAAATAACAACTTTATTTCAACTATTCATTTCCTTCTGAGTCAGTTAAACTAGTGTAACAGCGTAAGGTTCTGTTGTTGTACGTCACACGCATCACACACACAACCAGCCTCGGCCAATAGTGAGTCTACGTGTGACGTAGCTCTACGTAAACATACTAGTTTAACTGACTAGAGGCCCACGAGAAGGAAATGAATAGTTGAAATGAAGTCGTTATTTTTGTTTGTTTTTGCGCACAAGAAGTATTCTCGTCGCTGGACAAACTTAAGATTGAGCCACTGTAGTCACTTGGACTATTTTAACGATGCTTTTAATAACTTTTCGAGGCCGGCAAGTTTCAATCCTTGAAGAAGCCTATGGACTAGTATGGAGGAGTGATCCAACTCTAAGATTTCATCAAAAATATCTTAATTTGTGTTCCGAAGATAAACGAAGGTCTTACAGGGTTGGAACAACATGAGGGTGAGTTATTACTGACAGAATTTTCATTTTTGGGTGAACTTACCCTTTAACTGTTTTTTTCTGGTGATTGACATTATGGCTAAAAATTGAGCTTAATTTGTATTGAACCTGGAATATTCTTTTGAATAATAATTTGGGAATTTTAAAAAGATTAATTTCAGAAAATGCCAGGGTACCACACTTTCTTACAATATAATTCAAGACAATAGTTACTCCTTTGTGTTGCTGATTTTATACCTTTGTAAATTATAATAATACTGACTCAAAAGTGACAAGTGTTATATAAAGACCTGTCATTTATTTATGGGAGAAAACAAACAGCACGATGATACTAAAATGTACAATCATAGTATCATGATAAGTGATCTCTGAAAAAGAATATTAGTAACACTTTACAATAAGGTCCCATTTGTTAATGTTAGTTAATGAATTAAATTACATCCACTAACAACGAGCAATAAGTTTGTTGCAGTATTTATTTAATGTATAGTTAAAAATATATATATACATTTTCATAGTTAGTTCACGTTAGTCGAGGTCCATTAAATAATATTAACACATTTATTTTTTTATTTTAATTTACAAAATGCTTTAGAAATATTTGTCATTATTGGATCATGTTAGCTAATGTAACTAATGTTAAAAAATTGAACCTCATTGTAAAGTGTTAACAGAATATCTAAATACATATTTGCGATATGAGCTATTTCTGGAAAGAAAACAAAACTTGCATAGAGGAAATGTAAAAATTTTGATTTACAAGAGACTGCCCCATTTCCATTTTGGAAAAAACAAGGGGAGAGTGGCATCCTACTGCATTTGCAATTCCACCCTTGCTTACACCATTACACACAGGCCACGTTTCCCATTCTAATGACCATGGTCTACACAATATAACTAAAAAAAAGCCCTGCATTAGTGAGAGAAGGGTTCACAATGTGAGGTTTTAACCTTCCTAAGAGATGTGTCAGTCACGTCTGCCTGCCAGTTCTATTCATTTTCCGTGACAGCTGTGGAGATCTGTTTAGGGATTCCAGGAGCATGCACATCTTCCAATCAAAGGAAGGGCCAGAAGTGATGGAGTGGATGCATGCAGTCAATACCACACCAGCATCAGTGCTCATGTTTCATCACAAATGAAATAAATGATCCTCTCTCTCCCTTTACATGAAAATAAATGAGTGTTAAAAGCGGAGTGTTAAGCGAGTTGTGAGTGTTATTGAAGGTTTTCCTCCCACAAGAACAGTGGCTTAAGGCCTTCTGACTTTATTACGGTGGCTATGGATCTTGCCTCACATGGTCACACATTGAAGAATATTTAGGTAAGAGCGAGGCACAACCTAGCACTTTTTGACTTTATCAGTTTGTGTAAATCCAGTTCAGAGAATCATTTTTTTCCACATTAATCACACACGTCTAGTACAAATATGTGATTTTGTTTAATAATCTTTTTCATAATCATACATTTTTTTTAGCCTGAAAGAATGGACGTGAAATGTGACAACATGTGTATCATTGTAACATGACCATACGACAGCTTAAAATGTTATCTGATCTAATGAAAATTTTTTCAAGACAAACTAAACTATCGTCAATTGTAAACTATTTCGTCAAATTGTAACTTTTTCTAATTAAATAATGGCACTTTTTTAAGAATTAAAAATAAACAGATTTTGGAGTTTGACAATAATCACATTGCAACCAGGGCCCCCTGTCCCATGCAAAGACAAGGGTTCATAAACAAGCTAAAATGCCATGGTTACGATTGCGTTTTTATGTCGCATTTGCTTTTGTTAACACTATCAGGTAGGTTTAGGGTTTAATGGGTAAACGTGATGGAGCATTCATCTTTTAGCGTCACCCCACCGGGCATTTCAATTCAGAACTGCAGTGATACGTACAAACACCAACGTAATAAAAAGTTGGCAATGCCATATTCACGTTCATCTGTTCTGGAAAAACACTATACATGCTTTTAGCATCACTTTTTGGCAACTCGTATATTTTGCGTTTTGCAAAAATGTTGCCACAGATATGTTTTTCTAATGAGCCTAGGCTGTAAAACTCACTCTCAGCAGAGTCGGTTTGAAGTACATCTTTAGGCTGATTCCCCCCAAAAGTGTAAACACTATGGCTCTAGAAATACATTAGCTGTGTCCCAATTGATGTACTATACACTATGCAAGGGATCTAACACCTGATTCAACTCATCAGTTCATTGCAAGACCTGATTTGTGTGTATCAGATAATGGAGACATACAAACTGTGCAGTGGTGGTCTTCCAGGACAGGTTTGAAAATCCCTGTTCTATGCACTCTTACCATGCACTATACTCTACCATCTAGTGCAGTGGTTCTAGTGGTTGCAGTGGTTCCCCCCCCCTGCTAAACCAATGGTTTAAGTTTGGGGGCAAGACTATTTGTTAGCTGACCAATGGCAGATGCCACAGGGGTGACCACCTTCTGTTAAAGTACCGCAAAAGTGATTCGAAAGCATACAGAGCTTTATTTACAGTATTTACGACATGGCGTGAACGCAGCAAGTGTCCCGCATTTCAGTTATGTCTGTATAATGTTTCTCTTCCCAAAAATTGCAATACTACAATAAGAAATTAGATATTAAAGTCATGTTTTAGCTAGGGGGGAAAAACAAACAACCAACATATATTCGTAGAAAGGTTTTTCCCCGCTGGTGACGACTGCGTGGACGGAGCAAAGAACTAGTGTGGACCTCATCAAAAGTCGTTAAATACAGCTACACCAGTCAGGAAGACTTTAGACACACACGACAACATCCGGATTAAACCAACGAAAAATATAAGTTAAAGATGCACTGAATCTGGTAAAACACATTGTTTGTATAGCCTAATAAAGAAAAATAAACTAATCTCTACTTAAGGAAATTTATTTTATAAAATGTGATTTTTACTTAGGCTACTGAAATTCAGTTCATTAAATTTAGTATAGCCCAACTGAATAGGTCCCATATAGAGGTCCCATGTCCCGCATTGTCCCACAAAATCACATCTACTGTACTGTTTTCTTTTATTATTCACAATGTGTACAGTAAATATGTTTTAATGTTTCATTATGCCTACTCCTTACATACAAATGGATAACTTTATTAAATTGAATAAAATTAAATACAATTAATTAAAAATTAAATAAAATAAAAATATTTTATAAATGTACTAAAAGAAGACAAGGTCTACTAAGAATGACAAAAAAAAAAATCAATTCTACATGACTGACTTTATGCCTATGTAAGTTATGCTGTTTTTTTCTCTGTAACACTCATCAGTAAAACCAACTGACCCAGTCTAAAGTGAAAGAGCTTTTCAGCAAGTCTCAGAAATACTGTGAAACTCCCTTGGCACTTTGTGGGAAAGAGGCACACAAATAGCCATAATAACAAGTGGATCTGCCTTGTCTTACTAACAGCTGATGAATTTCATCTCTACAGTGCAAAAAAAAAAAAGAAAAAAAAGAAAAAGAAAAAAAGAGGATAGGATTCACATTTCAGTCAGCTGCAGATTGCTTTTCCTCCAGGATACATCTGAGATGGATACAAGCAGGACTGGCATTACTCATAGTATGCCCTCTATGATGTTTAGCAGAGTCAGGTTAGTCCAGATTCACAGTAAGCGATCATTTTCTCCCATTTCATGGGTACATGCTCCTCTATACACGTTAAATACACAAAAAAGATTCTCATCAATTCTAGACACAAAAAAACAACTGACTTTACAAAGTTTGCAGTGCATTGCATCACGTTTGTTACAAGCAATTTGCAGAGTTTGTGTCCAAATCTGTCTGAAAAAGAGCCAACAATGCCTTAGGGAACTTCTTTTCCAGTATATGCAGCTTATCATCCGTAATGTACTTTGATATTTTTCCATCACTCTGTTGTCGAGCTCTATCGAATCAGGACAAAGGGATTGAAATGTGCATGCAAGTGGTTTTGTGTGGCGGTGGCGCAAGGAGTCATCTCTTTTTATTTCAGATTTCACGAAGAGTATTTCTAGGTGGTCTCTGCACACCATGATGGAACAACTGGGACTTGAAAGCCCACCCGATGTGCATTTGATACAGTCATGGCTGAAATTCTTCCTGCTAATGGAAACGTTTTGATCCAACGGAAATGTTAATCATCTACAAAAGTGGCCCACTCACGGAAATGTCATTGCCACCCTCTTCATTGCCTTCCTATAATTAAGAACCTGCATGAATTTCTTTTTGCCTTTTTTATTTGTAATACTGTGAGCTCTTTGAAAGTTGTGATTTTTTTCATCATTTGGACCCCCTGAGTAGCTGCCAACAGCTTGCTCTCTCTGAAAGATACCTCTCAGTTAATCCCTACTCCTTTCATCCACAAGTACATAGAGCATGCATGAAACAAACTTCACAAGCTTTCCAAGTGCTCCAATAGGTGGTCCACTCAGCATTAGAAAACCACATCCACTTTACATATTGCAATTATAAAGGACATGAACCTCAAGCATGCTGCACCATGTTGGAGAGAAAATATTAATGTTTTAATCTACATTTAGGGTGCAATTGTCAAATTCAATAAAAAGGATAATGGCTGATGAAAGTGAGCTAAATGTTATTCACTATAATGCTCATACTGTATATAAATACTACCTGTGTTGGGGAAATTTACTTTTAAAACTAATGTGTTACAATATTACATTACTCCATAAAAGGTAACTTAGTTACTTTTCATTGAAAGTTATGTTACATTACTTTACTACAAATGTAAAGGCCCTTTCACACCAAAAGCGAAATGAATAAGCCTCAGGCTGAAGAAAATGCTAATTCTAACCTGTACAATAGAGGGCACAGCTCAAACAAACTTTTCAGATGTACTGCCATTCTGGATAGCAGAAAAACGGGAAGCAGGAAAGGTCAACAATCTTACTTCAGCAATAAAATAAAAAAAATAAAAAAAACAAATGTAATGTTTATTCAAAGTCCATTTTGCTTATTAGTACGGTTGAATTGAATCGTTGCGGGTCAGCAGCAAATACTTTGCTTAATAAAGTGAGATTAAATACATTATTTGTGTTATTTAACATTTAAGTGCAGATTTGTCTTATATTCTGAGTTAGCATTTCACTGCTTTTATTCATTTGGAGGATTACTGAATTTTGTGCAAGTGAGATAAGTAAATACATTCTCACATTTAGTCTACAATAACCATCATGTTTACACAGTGCACTCAACGCCTTTACACTTTACTCCTGATTTCTTTCAACATGGGGACAGGAGATGTGTCAATGAATAAACTTGCGTTACTAATTTGAAAAAGTAACTCAGGTATTTTCTTGTAAATGAAAAAGTAATGCGTTACTTTACTTGAAAAAAGTAATTTGATTATGTAATCATGTTACTTGTAATACGTTACCCACCAACACTGCACATTACATGTAATTTAGGTATACTTGTACTGTTGTTATACAGTCTATTTTATCTGACATAAATGTATTCAATTACGTATTTTATATCCAATGCTATTTTATTACATTTGAACAATTAAATATACAGAGGCATGATTAACCCAACATTTTTTTTTCAGAGTAACAGTTGTAGTAGCCAGATATTCACTGTAAAAACTTTGACAATGTTTTCAGCATTACTCTCAATAAAATTATTTCATTACCCTTCCTTCATTTAACTAATAAAGTTTTATTAAGTTTAAACACAAATTTATTCAGCATTATGTAATGTATGTAATGATCAAATGAGAAAAGACTGATGTCAATAATATAAAATGACACTTACATTTACATTTATTCATTTAGCAGACGCTTTTATCCAAAGCGACTTACAAATGAGAACAATAGAAGCAGTTAAACTAACAGTAGGACCACGAAATGTAAGTGCTATAACCTTTCTCAGTCTAATTTAACGCAGAAACCTTGTAGCGACTACGAGAATGAACCAAACACAAGAAAAGCTTTTAGGTGATTGTCCACACACAATCACACAAAAGAGGCTTCACATTACAGATGACCCCAGGCTCTGTAACCAAAAAAGACTTTTTATTGATTAACTAAAGGAAGAACGTTGTCAATGTTTTATAATTTGGCAAGAATAGGGCTGCGTTTCCCAAAAGCATCGTAAGCCTAAATTGATCGTAAAAACGATCGTACGACTGATCTTAATATTATGGTCTGTTTCCCAAAAGCATCGTAACTTAAGTAGCACTTGAAAATCTTTGTAGAACTACGAGTGGTCTGGAGTAATCGTAAATCCCCAAGTGCATCGTAAGAAGACAGATTTATGAGGTCACCTGCAGGACAACCGATAGATTACACTTTTATCTAGATTTAACAGATTACACTGCAACGTAAGTATAATATACAGGTTTTTATTGTACTTTATTGTACACTTTGTTGTACTCGTGTTTTGTTTAAATGAATAAATGAAATAATTAAAAAGGGAAGAAAAAAATAGAAATACACATCTAAATTAAACGAATGAACAAAAAACAAAAAATCACAAAATAAGTAATCTGGGAAATATGCTTTAAAGACCGGGCAAAATAGGGATGAATTCAAAAAAATCTGTCAATGACTTGCTGACGTGCGCAAAAACCAGCCATGTATTGGGCATTTCTTGCGGACCTCCTTCCCTGATCTTTGAACACGGTTACAGTTTACAATGTGACAATGTCCTTCCAGATGTTTTGTTTATCCTTATTTGTATGGTGTCCTTTAAATCTGTTAAAAATAAAATCTTTGTTTCCCCTCTAAAATTACATTAATTTTATCTTTTTGAAAGGTCTCTTCTCTTGTTTTTTGTTTTTGTTCAGCCATTTTGTCAGCCTGTATAGGTGTTTATATCCATAGACTTGTCTTGATTTCGAATCCACAACAAATGACGATTATTAGGTTAAACGTTCAGAATATGATTCAATATAAGGTTATATTTCAGCACTTCGCGAATGGACGGCGATGCTTAAGCAGCACGTAGAACGCGTTCTCGCGCGTTCATGTTAAGTGCATTTTTGGGAAACGCGCGTGGAATTGCGGCGAGCATTTGTAACCTTGCACGTAGAGAGCGCTCTTAAGAGCTAAGATACATCGTTATCGGGAAACCGGGCCCAGATCTGTTCAGAAATGGTGAAACAAGAGGCCCTAACAAGAGGTCACCTGACCCCTGCGACTAACAGACTACCCTTAAGGACCAGAGGTCCCATGAGAGATGAACGAACTATTCCATGACCTCAGACCGGAATGGCTTAAACCCCACAAACTCTACACGGTAAAACACTTTACATATCAAAATCGTCTTAGGTTACTATTGTAACCATAGTTCCCTGAGAACAGGGAACGAGACGATGCGTCGATCGATGCCATGGGAACGCCTCCAGCGTGACTGCGTCTGAAGCATCTATATCAACTAGTCCAATGGAAAGAATGAGCGTCACGGGCGGGTGACGTCATGACCAGGAATTGATAAAAGCACATCCTGTGCAAGCCGGCATTAGCTTCGAAAATTGCAGAAGCAAGCCGATCACAGGGATGCAGGAAGTATGGCAGGGTGACGCATCTTCTCGTTCCCTGTTCTCAGGGAACTATGGTTACAATAGTAACCTGAGACGTTCCCTTTCGAAGGGAACTCAACGATGCGTCGATCGACGCCATGGGAACGAGAATACCCAAAGCGCCAGAATTCCAAGTACCTGAGTGTTAGTCTGTTGTAACCAAGCACTAAGCACCTGAGAACCTGGGGCAGCATCCAGGTCCAGGCTGTAAAACCTAACGAATGTGAGCGGTGAGGACCAGCCTGCCGCATCACACACTTCTTGAAGAGAAACTGAAAATAATAAGTCTTTAGAGGCCGCCATACTCCTAGTAGAATGAGCTCTGACCGCCAAAGGACACGGCTGGTCAGAGTACTCGTATGCAAGTGAAATAGCCTCAACTATCCACTTACTAACCGTCTGTTTAGAAGCAGGAAGACCCTTCTTAGGTGATCCAAAGCAAATAAATAACTGGTCGGACTTCCTCATTGAAGATGTCCGATGAACATAAGTATCCAGTGCTCGCACTGGACACAAGAGGTTCAGCCTTTCCTGGTCCGCAGATGTAAAAGGAGGAGGACGGAAAGCCTGCAGCACAATAGGCCTCGGAATCAAGGTCGGCACCTTAGGGACGTATCCCTGTTTCGGATATAAAAATGCCTTGACCATCCCCGGTGCAAACTCAAGGCAAGTGGGGGAAACCGAAAGGGCCTGAAGGTCTCCAACTCTCTTAAGGGATGAGATAGCTAGCAGAAAGATAGTCTTAAGGGTAAGAAATTTCTCTGAAACCGAATCTAAGGGCTCGAACGGAGCCCTAGAAAGGCCTTCTAGTACTATTGCCAAATCCCAAGCTGGCACCCTAGTGCGAGTTGCAGGCCTCAGCCTCAATCTGAGCCTCAAGCGGTCTAGTGGGCAAAGCCGAGGCTTTCAGAGACGATGCAGGACCAGGCGAAAGATAGCTGGCTAAATTCTGTTCCGCCTGGGGCATCGCCTCATAACCATACTCTTTTAGCCCTCTTATTCTCCAATAAGTGTTAACTTGAGGGCTAAAAAGTCGTGAAGAGTATGGTTTATTCCACGATTTCGATAACTCATTATGAAGATATTATGAAGCCCTCGTGGTGGAGATAATGTCGCTAAAGATAAAAAACGCTCATCTAATTAACTTTTAGGACGAGCGTCCTTATTCTCAGATGGCCATTCAATATTTAATTTCTCTACTGCCCGTGACATAACATCCACCAGCTCATCATATGCTGGGGAAATACATTGAGAATCTTTTTCCCCCATGTGTGTGCTTTCACTTTCCATACTCATAACATCAACCTCCTAGGAGGAAGAGCAATGAAGTAATGGAGGGCTCTCTCCCCGGGCGGAAGAAACCGCAGCGCGTGCTTCCGACACCGGGGGGGAGAGCGCTGAATCTTTCGGGTAAGGAAGGAGAAAAGGCCCGCGGACCCGTCTCTAATCCCTCCGAAAGATCCTTTTGCGATCCCCAAGAATGCATTCTCCGCGCCGCCTCGGCAGACGCGGGTCCTGATCCCTGAGGATCGCGAGCCTGCCCACTCTTCTCATCAAAGAGTGACAGGCGAGAGCGGAGTATGCGAAGCGGCAGCATCTCGTAAAACTGGCACTCAGCCCCCTCGAAGGCTGAGACCGCATGCTCCACTCCCAAACAAATGACACAAAGCTCGTGTGTGTCCCCACCCGTTAAATAACGCGGGCAGGGAGGAACACACTGCTTGTACACCTGTTTCGCCATAACGTAACCGAATAAATTGAAACAGACAACAATAAATCGACAGAGACAGTATAACACAGATCGCTTGCTGAGGCAACAGAAGCTAATGCCGGCTTGCATCGGATGTGCTTTTATCAATTCCTTGTCATGACGTCACCCGCCCGTGACACTCATTCTTTCCATTGGACTAGTTGATATAGATGCTTCAGACGCAGTCACGCTGGAGGCGTTCCCATGGCGTCGATCGACGCATCGTTGAGTTCCCTTCGAAAGGGAACTATAAAACTCATCCCAGAACAATTCTCGATGGACTTATAATCAAACATCATGCAACTACACAATTCTATGTAGTTCCCACAAAATATGTGTGTGTCTCATATGCTTAGATGCCATACAACCCATAATTGTTATAAATATTAGGTGTGTGAATGAAAGTGTGCCGTGTTTCCTGTCAGCAGGATCGTATTTTTAATTCAAAAAGATGGTTTGATTTGAAATCTGTGTAAAATGTTTTGTATTCGTATAATAGTAATAATGTCTAAACTGTGGCTTCTTGTTCTCTCTGCTATTGCTGGAGAACAAGGAGATCTCAGATAACCCATGATTCACGATAAGAAGAAAATAGGGCCACCTCCTAATTGGCCAGAACCCATCCAGGAGGTTGGACAAACTTTGAGTTTAAAATCTTAGACCCGAACACAGAATTGCTCTCTCTTGCTGCTCTTGTGTGCGTTCTCTGGTTCTCTGGGGGCTCTTGCCCTCTGCTCTCTGGTGCTCTTGCCCTCTCTCTCCCCCGCCCTCTCCCTCGGAAAAGGTCTCGGCAGAACAAGTCGGGTGGGGCAGACGATGGTTATAGTAGCCATGTAGACGCATAGAGACAATTGACCCAAATCAAGATCAGGGTTAAAACAGATTTATTCAAGCCATCTAACTAGTCTTACCTTTATTTTCCTTTGACTTCTTTTCCGTCAAAAGTCTCGGTTCTAAGTTAAGTTTTGCTGCAAAGTTTCGTTTAAACGTTTCGACTGCAACGCGCTTCCAACTTCAAAGACTTTCAACCATCCGCCAACACACCACGTGATTGGCTGCCCAAGATCTGGACCCGGGAAACCCCTTTACACCGACAAAAGGGAATCCCCAAAGCAACGCAAGGACAAGTAAGTAGCCTCCAGACTCTTAACTGAACTGGTGCATTTATATAAAATTGAATTACCCGCCTAAGAAATGATAAAAGGGTGAAATTAATTATTGTTCGTTCAGGTTGTGTCTTATAAGTGCATAGAATCTTTGGATTTCACCTCACTCTTAAACTTATTCTTCCTCACTCTCTTTCTTTCTGCAACTCGTATGAATGTGTGTGTTAGATATTAGTTTTATGTGTTAGTCTTATAATCAATAAGGTATTGTTTGTGTGTGTTAGAAATTAGTTTTATGTGTTAGTCATAGGCTTATAATCAATAAAGTATTGTTTGTATTTGAAAAGAGAAGCATTACTTGTGTTATGTGTTTACAAATTTATTGTCTTGAACTACGACCTAAGCTACTTATGCTTTTACCCTTGAATTATTTCTTAATTTAGCTGTTAGCTGGGAATTAGTCTTTCTTGGCCAGGAAGATATTATATTTCCTAGAATTAATAATTGTTTATGCTTTCCGTTCATTGGATGAACTGATAAAATGATCATACTATTGATTCTGCTACAGTAAATTTTGAAAATAATTAAATTATTAATTATTGATCATAATCCGTTATGAATAATAATTAGTCATATTTAGACGTGCGTATAAACGCTACAACCCGTAAAGTTTTTTTTTAATTAATAGAAAGGAAGAGAAAAGTGTTAGTATTACTGGAACAAGTGCTGCAGAAAGAGATGCGTCTTCAACCATTTCTTGAAAATGGCTACGGACTCCGCAGCACTTGATACCTAAATGTACAATCCTAATGCAGTCCCTTGCAAAGCATGCTGGGAACTATATCCCTACATAATTGTAAGTGGCATGCACACAAAGACAAAACACCATCAGGATAATACGGCATTAAATAATTCTATAAACATGAATAAAAAGCAACAAAACACTGTAATGTACTTTGCTTATAACAAAAAAAAAAACATTTTATATATATATTATTAATTTAAAATATAATCATATGTCATGTGTAAGGGACTTCTGGAATGTCACCATAGATTATATGGTATTTCATAGTTTGTTCTTCAAAAAAACAAACACCTTATCTGCGCATGAGTTTGTGATGATGAAGGCATCTCAAGCTATTTTGTATGCTCAGTCCTTTGTGCTGATATATACGGTATAGAGGCTTCTCTCATGCTGAACGTGCTCAGTAGCTGATAGCCTTGAATTAATGAGGAGGAAGGTCATGACCACCAGATCAGGGCTTGTGCAGGATTCACAAACAGTTCACAAATGTGACCTATATATGTTTCCCTTCTTAAGATATTGTGACAGGCCTGACTAACGGGAGATTACAATGGTTGTTGTAATCATTCTCTGCTGTATCATTGATAATATTTTACCATGATTTATATTGCATGCTGCAAATATATGCATGGCAGGTAACCTAGCAGCGGTTACATATGTCATGTCAAATAAGCAGGCTGTTTTATCAGCAGGATAAGAGATGGACACAATAAATGTTAGACTATTGTTGAAGCTTTTATAGAACCCTGTTAAACCAAAATCATATTGATTAGGACAGGTATTTATTTATTTTGAAAAAGCAATCTACTTGAACATATTGGAAACGTCTTTCCTGAACTCCAATATAAAACAGATTGCAGTATATTTAGTAAAGCCAGTTATTGAAGGTGGACCTTTTTTGTTTTATTGTAAATTCCATGGTACTATATGCTGTTGGTTATTTTCTTTTCCTGAGCATAAAAAAAAAAAAACACCCCCTGAGAACTTTAATCTGTGAGTGATGTCTGTACTGGACTGATATAGTGGGACTCCATTGCGCTAGTTAAGTTTTTAATTATTTCAAAGAAATTGTGGCTTATCAACAAGGCTTTTTCACAACTTTGAATGGCACAAAAAGCTTCAAAATTCGGTCACAGTTTGATGCCAGCTGTAAGCAGATGGAGACACAGCTGGCAGCTCTTGTCTTTCTACCCTCTACCGCAGTTCCAAGCGATGTACTCTGCTGGACACCTCCCAGTTCTCAACTCCAATAAGCAAGTGAGTAGCAAAAATGTACTTTGGTATGCTGAGGCACTCCACACAGCAGTAGATAGACAAGTGCAATACACTAGGGCAATTATAAGCACTTATCCAGAGAAGTGACATGATACCTGAGAGTGCTTTTAGATCATTGTTATCACTTTCTCCTTCTGTTTGATGTTAAAATACTTTATCTTTTTCTCAGTTTAATATGAGACAACTATAAATTAGCTATAGTTCAATTTCCTGGTGAAACAAATCAAATACACTCCCCATTTCACTGCTTGTATTACTGCGCTGTGCAGTATTGACGGGCATTTTCAGTTACTGCTATGATATGGAAGTGAGCATATTAGGACACATGTACACACATTCATTCAGGATCAAAACAATAGGCCTATTGTTTTTTGTTGTTTTTTTTTTTGCTTGGAGATGCAACAGTTCATTTTTGTTTGGAATAATTTTCATTGGTAGATCACAATCACATAACATATTGCCAATATTATGTTTCAAATGTAAGTTACTAAATATTCATTTTACTGAACCATTTTACTGAACTATTAAATACAACTGAATATTTAGTAATTTACATTTAATTAATTTTTTTTAATAAAAAAAAAAACATCACTTTCGCAATAATGCTGTCGGCTTGCGGAATTGTACCTATGGCCGAATCACATCCGTGCTTGTGATATTGTTTGAAGTCAGCATGAAGCAGAAGTTTTTTTTTTTTGTCTCCCAAATGTCCTTTTAGGCAAGTCATGCCACTCGGCCGCCATCTTGGCAACGCCTCCGAGCAGCTATTTCGGACTAACAAGACCAGGTTCCTATCTAAATGAATGGGCAGAGAGTCAGAACTGCATTTTCACTGGTCACCCGGACATAAAAACTGCATGTATAGAAACAGCAGTAAAATATGATAAAAATCACTGACAAAGTTTGATGACTTTGCCCCAAAATAAGGTTTTAAACGCCTTTTCCCCCACAGGTTATACTTTACTACGCATGCGCAAGGGTTCTCTCCCTCTCTGACGTGCGCGCGCGGCACGGTTTGAAACACAGTATGTGTGAGCTCTCGCTCGCTCGCTCGCTCTAGATTCTGGGAGATTTGAACTAATTTGCGGGCATCAGGGAGCCGCTATCAATATGCGGTAGACACTTGGGATGTCTGATATTTACACAGCGCACACATACACTGCATATAAAATCTGCCGCCTTTTCAAACAGTAACGTATTTTCCACTGTCGCAAACCTCAACTGTGCGCATGCGTCAGTGGAACCAGACGATAGGCTTAAATGTTTCCTGGCTTGACTGTTAAAAGCAGACGATTGGCTTTCCAGTGAGAGGGGCGGGGCATGTGCATACAACCGCCATCTTTGGCGTTACGGGTTTTCCCTATATAGTTGTATTGAGAATTGAGTAAGTGGCATGTCTCTATATAAATTGTCTCTGGTCTCCCTAAAAAAATGTAGGGAGAGACTGGGTTTTGTTCTTGGCAATTGAATGGTAAGTTGGGTGTTGCTAACTAAATGGAGGCATATCTGCATGTTAGTTTGCAGTCAGTTCTGAGGAATATTTAGTCCCACCCTCTGCCGAGACATCCTGTATGTCATGAAGAGAACAGATGCTGTTTGGAGGGGGATGTTCAAGTTTTTTTGATTGAAGATTAGAGTACACATGATTAAACAAATAAATAAATAATGAACGTGTTATAATGAACATCCTGCATATGTAGCTCTTTTTTATTATAATTATTTATATAATTATTACTATTATTATTATTGGTTTAGTTTGGTTTGTGTGCAACATGCTGGTTGTTTTTGATTGATGTGGACATTGTTAAAATATATATTTAAAAAAATAATGCACAAAAAAAAAACAACAACAACCCGAATCGTCCATTTTGATCTCATGACGTAAAAAGAAAGGGCACTTAGTCTAATTAGACTATACTGGGCTGGGTTTCCCAAAAGCATCGTAAGCTTAAGTTGATCTTAGAACAATTGCCACCAATGGTCTCTACGATCAACTTAGGCTTACGATGCTTTTGGGAAACGCAGCCCTGGACTAGTCTACTCCCTAGACTTAGTCTAATTAGTATAGACTAAGTCTAATACTCACTTAGACTATTTCTACCTGTTTGGCCGACAAAAATTGCAGAATGATCGGAAAATGCTTCATCGTTATATTTGCAGTTCTGTTAAGTGGTGCTGAAAATTGCACACTTAGGGCAGGTTTACACAAATTGCATTTTTTGCATGAGACGCAGAGAATGGAAAAAAGCAAAAAGTTTAACACAAATTCTAGACTAGTTTAACTTATTTCTTGATTGTCACATTTTTAGAGTGCCAACTCATGCTCAAGATGCGAGACAAGAGTGCAAGGGATCACAATATAATATACAATATAAAAGCATTACAGTGCAATGTAAATAATGCATTCTGTGTATGAATTCTCATTCATTTTCTTATTTATTTAAACAAAATGCTATCTTCAGTTAGTATTTAATCATAGTAGGATATGTGAGAAACCTCATGTGACATTTTTCACCATCTTTATTTCGTTTAAGAAAAGTGGATGACTATAAACTTCTGACATTGCAATAGCTGAATCTATACTATGTGCAAATAAGTTCACTGTAAATATGTAAAGGTAAACCACTAAGTTTATGCTGGGCTTGCTGTGCACATTCATTATTTCAAACTCAAACCTTAACCATCTATGCATGAATCTGCCCACTAGTCTACAAGATATTTTTTTAAAAAGTTGGTCTCATATTAAGACCAAGAAATAATTAGTGAAGCGAGAATATGCTAAACAAAAGGTTGAAAGAAGTTACCCAGACACTGGATCTAATACAATCCAGTCTCACTAGCCAACAACAAAATGATCAGGGTGAGACACCTTTGTATCCGCTGCTGAGGGAGTCGATGCATTTGGCTCATACACAAAAGCTTTAATTGGCCATACACCTCCCACACACTCCAAATGCCTAACAGCCTTCAGACAATATGGGTATTTATAATGAGAGCTTGGCATTGTCTACAGGTTCAGTCTGGTAGGGTTCAAAACCTCTGGTGGGACTCACTTTTTTGAAAGGGACACCAGCAATCCAGTCATTATTCACCTGGTGCATGCTGAGGTCCAACTTTAGCTAGCTTTTTACAAACACACTGACCTATAGGAGGGCAGAATGTCTATTGAAAGCAACCATAGAGGAGTCACTGACTGTGCTATTAACACAACTTGCAACCTTCCATAATTCATGGGTTTGTACGCTACTACAATAGTAATGGAAAAAATAGCCTTGAGATGTTTTTCTTGTGTTTTTCTGCTGCACCTAACACTTGGCTTGTCGGTTTGTTCCACATCCTCCTCGAGCCAGATTCATAAGTGCACTTTTTGCACATGCTAACTCATTTACCTCATTTGTTATGCCCTGTCCTGATTATGCCACAACTTCACCAAGGGTTGACAGCTAGTCACAGAGCTCTGTCAGTAAATATGTATGCACTGTTCTAAATGAACTACAGTGTGTTTTGTGTAGTTGAGCTACAGTTGTATTCATCCAATAAGTATACATGACAATGTATAATCAATTATTTGAAGGATTAAATATGCATTGCACATCACATCTGTCTTTCAAAGCAAGACCAGGATTTGTAGTTATCAAGCTACAATCACATTTTCTAGGTTTGTTAGTCCAGACTGTTATGACTTTAACCAGACTAAAGAGTTTACACAAAAGACAAATTATTGTTTTAATCCAGATGAAATTGAACTGTCTGTTTCCCTAAAACTACAGTATGTGATTACAGAAGTTTCTGTAGAAATGCAGAAAGGCAAGTGTTATGCTTTGTTTATGTGGACTGTACTGTCACATTCTCCCTTTAAGGTGCTGGCTTAGTGTTTGCTGTGACTTTATCTCCACTAACTCTATCTGTGGGGATGCCTTTGACTTTTATTTGCCTTAAGACAGATCTTTGCCGTCTCCAGATTGTCCAAAATTCTGCTGCAAGGCTTTTAACCCATACGAGTAAAAGGGCACATATCACTCCAGTTTTAGCTTCACTTCATTGGTTACCAGTGAAATTTAGAATGCACTTCAAAATTTTGGTTCTAACTTTTAGAGCCCTACAAGGACAGGCACCCCCATACATCTCAGACCTGATACAGCTGCGTACGTCCTCACGTAGTCTGAGATCAACAGGCCAGAGACTATTAGTTGCCCCCTTACACATTTTAAAACTAGGGGGGACCGTTCATTTCAAGGTGTGGCACCCAGGTTGTGGAACGCTTTGCCTCATTCCATACGCTGCTTGGATTGTGTGGAAAATTTTAAAACCCAGTTGAAAACTCTTTTCTTTTTTTTTTTTAAAGAGGCTTTTAACTAGACTGTAGGGTGTTTAGGCTGGTCTAATGTGTACGTGTGTTTAATTTGATTATGTTCTGTAATGTATTTATAAGAGTTGTGAATTATTTCTTTGGTTGTGAAGCACTTTGTGATTTTTATCTGAGAAATGTGCTATACAAATAAATTTTACTTACTTACTTTTTCTAGTGAAAAAGCGCCAACTAATCTAAAGAGGTAAATGCTGTGCTGAATTTCCACCGTGCTGGGTGTAATACTCCCCAGAACCAGAGTGTAAATGTCCTGTTCCTATAGACCTCCAAGTGGATGCAGTTGGGAATAAATCCCATGTTAAAATTTGTCTCGTAAAATTCTACACTAGCTGTGTTTGTTAAATTAAACATTTGGTAAATGTGATTATTCTGTTTAAAACATTTAAAAATTATTTATCAACATTGAATAGTTATGCTTTTATTATTGACTTTTCATGTGAACATCAACAAATCCAATTTTGTTAATGGGAGATATGTGGGGTAAGATGCCCCTTCAGTATGGAGCAGACATTTTTAATTCATTTTCTAATTCATGTAGTTATGATTACATTCAAATTGGCATCATTTAAATACAGGTCCTTCTCAAAAAATGTGCATATTGTGATAAAGTTCATTATTTTCCATAATGTAATGATGAAAATGAAACTTTCATATATTTTAGATTCATTGCACACCAACTGAAATATTTCAGGTCTTTTATTGTTTTAATACTGATGATTTTGGCATACAGCTCATGAAAACCCAAAATTCCTGTCTCAAAAAATTAGTATATCATGAAAAGGTTCTCAAAACGAGCTATTAACCTAATCATCTGAATCAACTAATTAACTCCAAACACCTGCAAAAGATCCCTGAGGCTTTTAAAAACTACCAGCCTGTTTCATTACTCAAAACCGCAATCATGGGTAAGACTGCCGACCTGACTGCTCTCCAGAAGGCCATCATTGACACCCTCAAGCAAGAGGGTAAGACACAGAAAGACATTTCTGAACAAATAGGCTGTTCCCAGAGTGCTGTATCAAGGCACCTCAGTGGGAAGTCTGTGGGAAGGAAAACGTGTGGCATAAAACGCTGCACAACGAGAAGAGGTGACCGGACCCTGAGGAAGATTGTGGAGAAGGACCGATTCCAGACCTTGGGGGACCTGCGGAAGCAGTGGACTGAGTCTGGAGTAGAAATATCCAGAGACACCGTGCACAGGCGTGTGCAGGAAATGGGCTACAGGTGCCGCATTCCCCAGGTCAAGCCACTTTTGAACCAGAGACGGCAGCAGAAGCGCCTGACCTGGGCTACAGAGAAGCAGCACTGGACTGTTGCTCAGTGGTCTAAAGTACTTTTTTCGGATGAAAGCAAATTTTGCATGTCATTCGGAAATTAAGGTGCCAGAGTCTGGAGGAAGACTGGGGAGAAGGAAATGCCAAAATGCCTGAAGTCCAGTGTCAAGTACCCACAGTCAGTGATGGTCTGGGGTGCCATGTCAGCTGCTGGTGTTGCTCCACTGTGTTTTATCAAGGGCAGGGTCAATGCAGCTAGCTATCAGGAGATTTTGGAGCACTTCATGCTTCCACCTGCTGAAAAGCTTTATGGAGATGAAGATTTCATTTTTCAGCACGACCTGGCACCTGCTCACAGTGCCAAAACCACTAGTAAATGGTTTACTGACCATGGTATTACTGTGCTCAATTGGCCTGCCAACTCTCCTGACCTGAGCCCCATAGAGAATCTGTGGGATATTGTGAAGACAAAGTTGAGAGATGCAAGACCCAAGACTCTGGATGAGCTTAAGGCCACTATCGAAGCATCCTGGGCCTCCATAACACCTCAGCAGTGCCACAGGCTGATTGCCTCCATGCCACGCCGCATTGAAGCAGTCATTTCTGCAAAAGGATTCCCGACCAAGTATTGAGTGCATAACTGAACATAATTATTTATTTGGGACTTTTTTTGTATTAAATAAAAACACTTCTTTTCTTGGTCGGATGAAATATGCTAATTTTTGAGATAGGAATTTTGGGTTTTCATGAGCTGTATGCCAAAATCATCAGTATTAAAACAATAAAAGACCTGAAATATTTCAGTTGGTCTGCAATGAATCTAAAATGAAAGTTTAATTTGTATCATTACATTATGGATAATAATGAACTTTATCACAATATGTAAATTTTTTGAGAAGGACCTGTATAATAAACTTCAAATTTACATTATTATTATGTATGGAATCATTTAATACATTTAACATTTAAATAATCTTAAGATGCTTGTAAATTTAAATGCTAAACTAAATGCATCTCATTACAGTTATGTAACAAATCAGTTCTTAAGGGGAGCATTTTCCCCATTATCAACTTCCAGATTTCCCCATAGCAAATTCAAAAGATGTCTGCAGATTCTGTTAAGTGTCGCAGGCGTTTGCAAAGGAAGTTGAAACTAGATCTAAATGCAGAAAATTTCAAAATGTATTTGATCAAAACTCAGGGTCCTCAGGACACAGAACAGAACAACCATGTAAAAGCAACAATAACAGACTTAACTGAACTGAACACAGAGCTTACAGTGAACTAAAGAAACGAGACACAGCTGCACATAATAATCAATCAATGAATAACCAAGATAACTGGAAAGCTGAACTAAACATACGACAATAAAATTACACAAGACGTGTAACTCGTATTGTTTTGAATGGGGAAAAGTGCCATGCTCAATATGGCAGAATAAGTCCCGCCTTCTGAATAATAGCCAATCTGCGATTGGTAAAGTCATCCCATCACTGCAGCTGCCGAAGTCAGTTAGACGCACGCTTCCACTGCGCATGTGCATTAGCTTGATCCAGCCTGAAATTTTATTTTTCTGTTATGATTCGAGCGTTTAAACAAAATTTATTTGACAGTTGTTGTCAGATTTCATTGGTGATTTCAAATATGAAATTTAATCGTGTAAGCTTGGCAAACAGTTTTTGAGAATTTGATGTTTCCCCATTCAAAAAGATTGGAGCTGCACTTGTATGCCAGAGGCGTTTCAAAGATGGCCGCCAAGTGAAATGACTGGTCTTAAAGGGACTTTGACTAAACATGTGAAAAATCACCCAAACATACAATGAACCATGTGCACGCAGCTCAAACAAGCCTCCTTATTTCAAGATCAAGATGATCCGTTTACTTAATTTTCCATTTTGCCAGGATATTCTAATTGAAAATAAAACTTCTGAAATGGGCCAAAACCCACCTGCACGCTCTCATAGCAGCCGCATATTTTACAGTTGAGTAAAGAGGAGAGAAATTATTCTCTTTTTTCCTCCCTCAAAAGGAGAGTAAACTGCTGCGCTTCCATAATAATGAGATCAATTACACTTCTCCATCGTGTTTTGTGCCTCCATTCCCAATCGATTTTTTTGGAGAGTCCTCTTTGAAGTTTTTGCCGCTCTGTTTCCAGAGCCATTCTGCTATGTGTCCTTGACTTCATGGAGGTATGCACCTGATATAAACATACCCAGGGGATGGAACATGCATGGTGAGAAGAAAAATCTGCAATCCTTTGAAGGCGCGGTGAGTAAAACGTTTTGGAGGCAAACCAAAATAAAAATTAAACTTCTCTTCTCCATCTTGCTATAATGTAGGAACTCGGAATGGCAATGCCTTAAAAGGAGATCAAAACCCCTGGGTTGCCCTTTGAATATCAGTCAGTTTCAATGTATTGCAGCAACCTCACTCTAATGCCCTAGTTCCAAAGTGAAAGATCACATTAAAACTTTCAATTTCTTCAAAGTGTAAAAAATAATCCCTTCCAACCTTTTTTAGTGCAGGTATTTCTTTCACTCGTTTTAACTATTATTAAGATGCCACTGTAGCAAAACTATCTAAATGCAGCGAACCAGTCAACTAGAACCCGTCAAGAAATTTGCATAGGGAGATCTTGTGGATTTCACTTGAAATGATTGAAATTCGCCTGCAAAAAAATACAAATAAATCACAGAACAAAAAATGTGACCTCACCTTTATTACAATTTTTAACATAGTTTTCCAGAATATTCATTTCTAGACTGGTAAATCATGCAATCCATTTCACTGTAGCCATGAGACCATTCTTCTGCGCTACTTTCATGCCTCGTATCACACTGCGGACTCACCACCAAACGTTTTACTCAAACACAACAGGTAATATCTTGCATGCCAGTTACCAAATGACATTGTTTTAAAATGACTGTGTATTTTTACAGTGTTAGTCTTGTTGAAGCCGATTGTTTTGTACATTGGACTATTTTTCCTTAGGGGCAGCTTTATGATAATATACAGGTGAAATGATACATTAATTTTTAACTCAAATCTATATTTTATGTCCACATATGTATTTATTTGGTGAGTCGAAAATGTACACATGCCTCCCTTTTGCAAGTTTTGTGAGCATTGTCTCCACTGCTGTTCCTTATATGTCACCAAAATATCATCAGCTTCCCCGTGCATGCCCCCATGACATCTCCGGCAGACAGCAATATGTCAACTTCCTTCATCACTCTCGTGTCATCAATCATCCCGCTGAAGCAATCAAGCCAAGCAAGGGAAAACTGTTTTCGGAGGGATTGTGTTGACTCTGAAAAACCAACATGACATGCACAGAAATAAGAACTGAATATTAAAATCGCGGGGATCGACGAACATTTTATTTTGACGTGTCTTTCAGAAAAGACAAGCAGATCTGCTCTTCTTGCTTGTAAACTATAACTCCTCAGAAAAGATTTTGTATCTGGGTTTTGTACAAGGTCAAAGCCAGTTTTTATTTAAAAGAATAATTATGTATATATAATATATAACGATGAGACTTGTTTATTAGATATTAAACATATAGATTGTGACAAAACAGGCTGTCAGACTGTGTATTGGTGGGGATTTTTCAACTATTTCAGCACATGCGATTTTTACATAGTTACGTCCAGTAGGTGGCGGAAAAGCACTGTTATGAGTGAGTAGCCTAAGTCAGCAACTACTCAACGACCATTTCAGTGAAAAAGGCTGCTTTATTCAGAAACAAACAATGCCATGGCAATCAATGTCAATTATTGCTGTTTCAAGAGTGAATCCCGCATAAATGCGTATGTAATTCCCGAAACTTTGTGTTTACGTGGTCATTGGTCCTGGCAGCATGAAAAACAAGTTTTATACAAATTCTGAACGGAAATTAAAAAGCCTAGAAAGCACACAACGATCGCTCCCTTTACTAAAAAATAAAAGTAACTTCAGCCTAAATGTTTCCAATTTACGCAAGGAATACAAAAGCCCCGATATGGTGTGGGTAGATATAAAGTAGAACGATATATAGAGAGAGACAATTACCCCTCAAAAAAGTCGGTAAGAAGCTTTCTCTTCCCGACCTCGAGTGGAGGTTTATTTTTCTCCATTTTTTAAAAGTTAAAATGAGCTTCAACGGAGCGGCGCCAATCAAACAGTCCTGTCAGTCAACGATGTCATGCGCAAAGCACTCTTTAGATGTGGGGCGGGGCGTTTACATTTTAAAGAGACATGGCAACTAGCCAACTTTTAAAAAAATATTGTAAATAATCAATCCACGAAATGTACCGTATCCATTGCATGCATTTAATCAGATTTGTTATTTTTTACTAAAATAAAAATATCTGAGGGACCCCCCCAATTCTATTTTTTACTTCTTATGGGGGTCCCTAAAACCTTACGGGGGTCCCGGATCCCCCCAGCCCCCCCCCCCCCCCCTCAATTCGAGGACTGAGGCTGGGGTTGGACAGACCAGTCAAAGAGTTGTGTCACAGTGGGCTGACATTATTTTTCTCATCCTCTTTGTCTCCTCCTCGCCTGTCAGCCTCCCCACTGTGGTAGACAAGCAGGAGAGTAATCCCTCTGACTCAACCTACCCTGACATTCACAAAACACCTGCGTCTGGATACAGACAAACAGCAGGATGCTTGTGCCTCCATATCAAAGCATTTAAGATGAGCTGAGTTTCACGCCTAGCTTAAGCTCACTACTCTATATTGGTCCTCCTGTGGCGCCAACATGATTCATTACAACCGTGCATTAAAACACTTTTTGGACAAACAAACTGCTTTCTCACTCCCTGCTGTGGAGTGAGCCTAATTTTAAGAAAATAATAAAGAGGGTAATAGACTGTGATTTGACTTTTTACAAATTGTACAAATTTAAGCTGTTTAAAATCTCTTAATTTGTTGTGATCAGTAAATGCAGCTTTAGATCACGGTTGTAAAACATATTGTGTTGTTTGTGGCTGGTCATGAATGAACTGATGTGATGCTAATTTAACAGCATAGCTATGGCAAATCAATAAACAAGGCATCACGGTTAAAATAGCAAAGGGAACTATTCATTAACTTTTTTTAAAGGGGTCACTTGGAGAATTAAATTGAAATTCCCATTTAAATTGGGAGCTACGGATACATACAAATAGCACAATTAAATTATACAAAAAAATGACTCCACAAGATTTTAAGTGTTTCAAGCCTTAAAGCTACTTTGACTAAACTCTATTTTACAAAGAATGTTACCCTGTCATATGGTCACTTTATTGAGAGCTTGAAATGAAGCAAAATCTTATTACATTCTGGATTTCATTACATGTCAATTAAGGATGGAACACCTCATTTGACTAAAGCTTTAATTTAATAACTTTCATCTAGATCTCATTAGGCATGCCTGTTTGACCTAAAAACTGCCTCTGGTCACTTATATGCCTATGAATAGAGCTATAACCTACTTACAATAATGTAAACGGTTCTGATTTAAGTATATTGTGTCATTTGGAAAAAATATGTGCTGAATGCAAGTGACTAATGTTGTGTGGCCTTCACTGTCTGAATAGCATGTGATACATTTCTGTGAATAATCTCATTGAGGACATTAAGGAAATACTATACCATCTGGATACAGGCTATATAAAGACAAAGTCAGAGAAAGAAGCATTCATAGTGTAAACAACAACAACAACAACAACAGAAAACAACAACACTCAACCAAGCTAGAATTTTTTTGTTCTAAAAATGTTCTGAGAACATTACCATGCAGTATTCTAACAATGTTTTCATTTCACGGGTAGTTTTATTTTGGTTCCCAGAATGTTCTCTTAAAAGTTCTAATAACATTCTTTAAAAACATTCTAAATATGTTTAATGTTAACATTGTTAGAACATTATTTCCTAATGTTCTTAAAACATTTTTAGAGGTAATTTTCTTTTTGTTCCCAGAATGTTCTCTTAAAAGTTCTAATAACATTCTATAAGAATATTCTAAAAATGTTTTGTGATGACCTTCTATAAAGGTTTAATCATAATAACATTTTTATAACATTATATCCCCTAACATTCTTATAAAGTTTTTAGCGGGAAGTTTTATTTTTGTTCCCAAAATGTTCTAAAAAAAAAAAAAGATACATAATCAGAAATTATGTAAAGACTAATTTATTGAAAGTATAAATATGATACCTTAGGAGTATAATTTTTGTTTTAAAACATGCACATGCACAAACACTGTTATTTAAAACATATACTTAATCCATTATATACATGTTAAAAGGATTAGTTCACTTTTAAAACTTTTGCTGATAATTTACTCCCCATCCAAGATGTGTCATCCAATATGTCCACGTCTTTCTTTCTTCAGTCGAAATGAAATTAAGGTTTTTGATGAAAACATTCCAGGATTTTTCTCCATATAATGGACTTCAATGGGACCCAAACGGTTCAAGATCCAAATGACCATTTCAGTGCAGCTGAAGGGCAGAAGGGCTTTAAACGATACCAGACGATGAATAAGGGTCTTATCTAGCGAAACGATCAGTCATTTCAAAAATGAATAAAAAAGTTTACGTTTTATAAGCACAAACGCTCGCCTTGCTCTGTTCTATTATGCGCGTTTGTGACGTCACTTAATACGCAATTACGCTGAAAAGGTTGCCCTTCTTGACGTATGTGGAAGTACCAAGTCAGTGTTTACAAGTTGAACGTGCAAACAAAGTCACACGCCGTTTACAAAAAAAGGAAGTTAAAAGGTCTAAAAGGTTAAAAGTTAAAAAAAATCCTGGAATGTTTTCAACAAAAACCTTAATTTCTTTTCGACTGAAGAAAGAAAGACATGGACATCTTGGATGACATGGGGGTGAGTAAATTATCAGCAAAGGTTTTTTAAAAAAAAAAAAGTGAACTAATCCTTTAATAACACAACTAGAGGCTAAATTATGTGAACAAACTTTGTTGTTGGCTTGAGAAGCCTGAACCTGGAACCAGGACTGGAACTCAGGTCACCGTGAGCACAACTGCAGTGTCACAGCGCTGCCCACGAGGCTATTGCTCTGACATAACAGCAGTTATAATGTCTATGGATCGTTACATTTCTTACAGATTTCTGCTTGTTTTAAATCAGATACAGATAAAGTAGCACTGGATTTGAATGCATTGCCGATAGAACAATTTCTAGTGTGAATTAATACCAGCTGTAAGTTTTAGTTACTTCAAAAGCGGAAGGAAATGTATGCTAAACTAGTTATTTTAAAGCTAGTTATTTTAGTCAATAAAGTTTCAAATATGGATATTTTTCTTACACAAACGCATCGCTTTAAAAGGCCTTTATAACCCCGCCAGAGCCGTGTGGATTACTTTTATCATGGATGGATGCACTTATATATAGACTTAAAACATTCACTGCCATTAGGCTATAAAGCTCAGAAGAGCCAGGACATTTTTTTTATATAACTCCGATTGTATTCGTCTGAAAGAAGAACGTCATATACACCAAGGATGACTTGAGGGTGAGTAAATCATGGGCTAATTTTCATTTTTGGATGTCTTTTGGATGAGATCCTTTATGGTCTGGGTTAGGTGGTTTTAGCACTAAGGCTCTTGGAGTTAAGAGTTGAACATTTTTGTCTCAGAAATCAGAATAATAATAATAATAGTTTAAATAGGTTAACAATATGTTGGCTTTCTAAAACCAACATGATTTCCTAACATTTGAACAAGATTACTATAATCTGTACTATAATATAAAGGTAATTCTATGAGGATTTACAACAAAAGTTACAAAACTTACCAGTTACAAGGCTCTTTAGCACCCATATCCATTCACATCTGCAGGTTTATGTTTGCTTCAACAGTTGCCAGATTGTGTCCTTTACATTGACCATCAGCACCAGAGTAATTACCTGAAATATTTTAAGACAGGTCTGTCAACATACAACGATATTACAAGCACATACAATATTTGCTAGAAACACAAATGACTGAAAACGTTTTAGACTGAATGCTCTTTCCAATTTTCCCATGACCTCTTTATGAATTACTGAAATATTATTAACTTTTACTTTCAAAAGACATATTAAGATTAACACTTTTAAGTAACAAAAATACTGTATTCTTATGCATAGAACACAATATTATAGTAGGCTAACGTTAACGTTACCTTTGTTGTAAATGTAGACTTTATTGCGTCATCGATGGTGTCATATTCATCTTCGGCAGTTTGGAGTCTGGATTAAAACAAATCTAACTGTTATTCAAAAGTAATAGGCCTCCACTCAGATTTATTGCTTGCAACTGTCAAACAATTCTAAGAAAGAAAGATCTGACAACACTGAAAGACATTGATAGGCTATATCAAGGATAAGTGAAAGCTATAACGTTATGTAAACTGAAAAATACACATACACAAACTTACAGTGAAAGAGTTCAGTTCCGTTGACCATGAGTTCTGTTATTTGGTCCAATGTGTCAAATAGCCAATTTAGAGAACGGACATTTTGCCTGTCGATTTTAAATGTTCTTACGTCATGGGAAAATCACGCTGTGATTGGTGGTTTTAAACGTCGATCTATAGTAGCCCCCAATCAGCTTCTCGTCTCTTGCAAATACATTTCGCGCAACAATTCTCACAGTTCTGAGTAATATCCTCAAAACACGTCACGAATGCTGTTTTGATAATGTTCCTTTTTTATTATGGAACATTATGCCAATATTTTATAGGTTAAAATAATTCTACAATCTGTTACCCTAAACAGCTTCCCTAAAATATCCTTAAAATGTTATGAGCTTTTGTTAATAATAATAATAATAAACATTTATTTGTATAGCACTTTTCATACATAGAATGTGCTTTACAGGCATAAAAACAGATTCACAAAATGTCACACAAGACTTATACACAACTTCACATAATATTATTGAACTGATAAGCACATTTAAAAATATATGTCTTAACCTGCCTTTTAAAAATATAAATGCTAGTAGCCTCTTTCACTTCATTTTGGTAAAGAGTTCCAAATTTTGGAGCATAGTGGTTAAAAGAAGCACCACCAGAACGTTTATGAGCTGTATAATGTGCCTAAAGATTAGAGTTAGGATCTTAATCTACGATTTGGAACATACCTTGACAGACAGTCTGAGATATATAAAGGTGCCAGATTATGCTGAGTTTTATAAACAAATAAAAAAACTTTAAAATCAATCCTGAGATGAACTGGCAACCGATGTAATTCCATTAAAACCGGTGTAATATGTTCTCTCCTTTTTGTATCAACTGTAACTTCGCTATAGAACCCGCCAGTGTAGATAGCATTACAATAATCAAGATGAGAGAAAATGAAAACATGAATGAGTTTCTTAGCATCATCCAAGGATAAAAAAGGATGAATCTTGGCTATATTTCTCAGATGATAAAAACCAGTTTTTGTCACTTGATTAATATGAGACCTAAAACTCAAATCGCAGTCCAAAGTGCGCAGTCCAACCTAAGCTCTTTACTTTTTTCTTAGATTGTAAGGCTAAGTGACCCAATCCAGCCTCTATTCTCTCCCGCTCATGTTTTGGGCCCACAATAAGAATTTCAGTTTTGTCTTCATTCAATTTTTAAAAAAAATTGTTCATCCACTTTACGATACTGGACAGACAATCAGCCAGCCTCTCTAATACAGTATCTCCTAACTCAACTGAGATGTATAATATCATCAGCATAAAGATAATTCATGTCATATTCCTTCATTATGCTGCCCAAGGGGAGCATATATAACGAAAATAAAACAGGCCCAAGAATTGAACCTTGTGGAACACCTTGTTTTATTTCATGTGACTTTTGATATACAGTCACCTCTATTAACTAAAAAGTTGCTTTCTGTTATATATGTTGTGAACCAATTTAAAACATTACCAGAGAGACCGACAAGCTTTTCGAGTCTGTTAAGCTTGGAATATGATAACACATCATATGATGAGATTTTGTTATCTCAGGCCAATAATGTCAAAACATTTGATGAATGTTGCTTTGATAATGTTCCTCCTTTGTTATTGTGCCAATGATTTATAAAAGATAACATCCCTAAAAAATCTTTAAAATGTTTAATACAAAATGTTCTATTTTTTATTAAAAAGTCAATTGAAAGAAATGTTTTATAAAAAAAACATTTGTCATCTCAGGCCTCAATGATATCCTCATAACATTATACGAATGTTGATTTGATAATATTCCTCCTCTGTTATTATGGGACATTGTGCCAATGTTTTATTGAGAACATTGTATAATCTGTTACCTCAACAACATTCCCAAAACATCCTCAAAATGTTACAGTTAAAACGTTATATCTTATTTTACATTTAACCTTATAGGAACATTATTTGAAATGAGAAAACATCCTTAAAACATTCTTTGAACATTACATTCAAATGTATTCTTTAAAACATTAACCAAACTTGTAGGGAATGTTAGCCAAAGTTCTGAGAACGTTCCCTGCTAGCTAACATGGTAATCTAGTATGTCTAGTGCAAGCTTAATGACAACAGACTGTTAAGTGAACAGTCTTTACCACTTTAACTGTCTGCCTTATGCTGGGAAATCTTGTCAAACCTAGCAACAGTAACCAAGTGCAGGGGCTTAACAAAGGGCTGTTTATTACATCACTATAAACTGCTGGACATTAGTCAAAGGTTATAGGCCATTAGTGCTGCACGAAGCACCGATCAATACTGTAATGAATTATTAAGACAGGCTAAATGTACTAATGTCTAATAATTCACTATAATAGACTTAATTTAATTCTGTATAGACTAAACATCTTTCCATTTCTACAGTTTACTTTCTTCATTCTGTCAGTGTCATTCCTCATTCAAGATTTAACGGTCCCAACTGCTTACCAATTTTTTTTCCCATTCTTGATTATGTGGCATATCTTTTTCTTGACGACAGAGGTTCTGGTTGACTTCAGATATTGCAGTCACACAAGAGTGGCAGGAAAAAATAGCTCCATGCTCCAGGAACAGATCTGTGCCAGTGGCAGAAACTGAACTGTGCCCAGGTGACAGGTTACAGAACCTGAAGGGACAGGTAAGTAATAATAAATTACTTTCTCTTATCATGTATACAATATGCCAAAAAGCCATGATAGGAATAGCTTAAAATGTTTAAATTTACAATATAAAAAAACAACAATATAAGCCTATAGTGCTATTATAATAACCAGTAACCATACATTACGAATGCTTTAAATGTTAACAGATTAAACCGTATTGTAAAATGGTAAAGTATTTGCATAGTTTCTAATTTACATTTTATTTTATTTTCTATGTTTATTTTATTTTAACCAAAACGTAACAAAGTTTTTAGTCCTTTTTTAATTTTTTTTTTTTTTTACCTTTCAAACGTTTGGTGTTGATAATATGTTGATATTTAAAATAAGTATTTTATGCTCACCAAGGTTGCATTTATTTGATATAAAAATATAAAAACAGTAACATTGTGAAATATTACAATTTAAAATAAATACAAAGTCCTGTCATGAAACTCTAGATGGGGCAGGCTGATAGGTCCTTAACTCAACCTGTTTGCAATCACTTTATTATCTACGGGACACAGCTGATTGGTTCCTGCTGTATCAGTAGCCAATGAGGTTGTGTGCTCCACATTCAAATATTTGGTTAGCATATATGCTTAGCAGAGCAATATGCTTTCAGAAACCCTCCACCTTCCCCAGCTCCACCTGTATAGATCTGCTTTTGGTAATTCATGTACGCTATATTGTACAGTAGCAGCATGTCTTACTTGCCGCGTGTCGTGTATGTTTTGGCAGTAGCAAGTCCCGTACTGACTCTGCAGCAGTAGCAGCGTAGCAGATCTATTCCACCAAGACCAATTATATCAACATTGTCATACACATTACCATGTCATGATAGAACTGATTTTCTGAACTGAAGTATTCCTGTGATTGCAAAGCTGAATTTTCAGCATCATTACTCCAGTCTTCAGTGCCACATGATTCTTCAGAAATCACTCTAATATGTTGATTTGGTGCTTAACTGTTTCCCCACCAGCGTTTAAAAAAAGTTACCATGCAGCCACCACCAGCATTTTTTATCGTTTTGACAAAAATGTCATGGCCTCTAGAACATTTTGTTGTACAGGTATGAATATCTGAATATGCAAAATATCAAAAGAGAGAACAGACGCTCTGCTTTTAAACAAAAAGACCTGTTTTATCCAAGCCTCATGCATTCTTTTTTATCAACACTTGCATATTGGCAAGTTTAATAAAAAAAAGCAAAGTTTGAGCAAAATGTTTTTTTTTTGTCAAAGACTACATCTGGATTGGATTCAGAATGATGATCGAAACATAGATGGTGTTAAAGAGAGTACATCAACAACCCTAATGCTTGCACAGTCCAGTAGCACATCCCGGGTTGACATTTCATTCAGTAACATTAGACAGTTTTGATTTATATGCTGTTTAGTTGATGATCACATTATTTTACATATGCATGTGATTACATATGAGATCGCTTGTTTCTGCATCTTCTTCGCTTGTGCTTTGATCAGGAGATTCAGTACTCTATCAGAAGATGTGTCATAGCGTCTCCTACAGTTTAACAGTGAAAACACAGAAACCCAGAAAATTATGTGTTTGGCGGGGAAAGAGTTAAGAATAATTTATTATTATTATCAATATTGAAAACGATGCTAATATTTTTGTGGAAAACATGAAGAATTTTTTGATTAGTTTGTTGCATTTATTTGAAATATCTTTTATGTCTGTGTCTGTTTTGGATGGGTTTGGCACACATTTTAGTTCAGTTTCTGTGTTTGAGTTTGTTTCTATGATTTCTCATTGATTGATTAAGTTGGACCTGCTTCTTGTTTCTGTGTAGAAATTCCCCTACACACTTAACTTAAAAGGTTTGTTCCCCCAAAAATGAAAATTCTGTCAGTAATAACTCACCCTCATGTTGTTCCAAACCCGTAAGACTTTCGTTCATCTTCGGAACACAAATTAAGACATTTTTTAAGAAATTGAGAGCTGGCTCACTCCTTCATAGGCTGCTAGAAAGAAAAGTTAGTAAATATATTGTTAAAATAGTCCAAGTGACAACAGTGGCTCAACCTTAAGTTTATCAAGCGACCAGCATAGTTTTTGTGCGCAAAAAAACACAAAAATAACGACTTTATTCAACTATACATTTTCTTTCGTGTGGGCCTCTGATGTGAGTTCACGAGAGCGCCATGATGCATGCGCGAGAACTGTGAATGTGATCATTTGATCACGATCATTTGATGGGAAAGTGTGAAAGGTAAGCCATTCATTTTGCGGCATTGGTAAGGCACTTTTACGTGACATCCAAGAAATGCACACGTTAGAACCATTTTAAACACTACATCGAGACCCATCTGCTTCATCAGTTCTTGCGCATGCGTCGTGGCGCTCTCGTACATACATATAGACACCTGTCTAGTTTTGTTTCTCCCTATTTGTTATTTTCAGACACACACATTAATTTTGGTCCAAGTGTTAGGGACGGGCATTCAGTATTCAAAAGCAATAAATCTTAAAATTAAAAGTTAAAATTCCCTCCACATTTCGTTGATTGATTTGTTTGTGTATTCAAGCTCTGTGTTTTCTTTTCAGTTCTTAGTTTGTTCTCACACGTGGGATACCAGTTGTTCTGTTCCTCTTTATCTAGTCCAAGTATTCTGAGCGTTTAGTTTCTTTGAGATTTCTTTTAACGAAATCAACTGCTGCATTTAGATCTAGTTCTTTTCCTTCATTTTTGCAACCGAGTGTGACAGTGTATGTCTATCCTATCATTTTTGATCAATTTAATGCTTCCTTGCTGAATAAAATATTGATTTTCTAAATAAAAAAAATAGCTGACTCCAAACTTTTGTACCGTAGTGTATATGACATTTCAAATAAAATAATCTAAAGGGGCAAACATGAAATAATGAAATGTGAATGCTGACAATGAAAGGGAAACCAGAATGTGATAACTCGATTGGACAGAAAAGGTTGATGACAATGTCCTCACAGTATGTCATAGTAAACTCATTGGATTAGTGCCTCTATAGAGGAATGTCCTGGTGTGAGTCTTCCAGTGTCAGAGCAAGCGTCAGATCTCTAAACCTGCTCCCAGCTATGCCCAAAGGCACCACTTTCCCATTCAGCCAACCCCACACCTAGCCTGACAAATGATTACTATTGTGGACAGACTATTCTAAATCCCTCTCATGTGGCAGGTCTCGCTGCCTTGAAATAAATCAACAAGGGTATGGAGACCAGTGGTCATGGTTTCAGTTAGTGAAAATGTTTAAAGCAAGGCTTGAGTGGATGGTCAGGATTTGGATTTTATTTTTAGCACGTCAAGAATCTGGACTGCTTCCATTAGCACGGCCTGCTTGGTAAGTGTTAGGATCCAATTATCGCCTGAACAATCTGCCTAATCACACTTACCTAATCACACAAGTCATATTCTGCAATTTTCTCTTGCAAGGTTTAAAAGGGGAAACAGAAAACACAATTTAGGCAAAAATGTTTCACAGCATGCAGCAAAGTGTCCTGCCCAAATGTTCCACGGGGATGACGCTAATTGTTTTCATAACTTCCATAGTCTGGTAAGAGCGCCTTGAGTTGTCGCTGTCTGCTCTCTTGATCATCTAAAAGCAGAAGTAGTCTCATTCAGCCATCTGCCATTTGTAACATCACTAGCAAATTTGTGCGAATGCCTCGGGGATGTCTAGACTTAAATGTTGTCAGATATGAGCTGCATGATATGTGTGGGTCTTTTCCTGTTTTGTTACTGTATGTAAATACTTAGATACGTAAACACTATGTAAATGTAAGACAGTCTACTAATACTTAACTAATACTCTAATAAGAGTTATAGTCACTAGAATGTCTAAAGGGGACCATCCAAATCAAGTATATCCCATAATTATATCATTTAAAGTCTGTGACTATAAGCAATTATTAAGAGGCTTTTATTGTGTACTTTTTTAGGGAACAGAATATCCTACTAAATAAAAAAAACCCAGATTAACCTTGGCGAGAAGTTACCATGATGCATCTCTCCTGCCTAGATTGGCCCCTAGTGCTCCTGTGACCAACTAGCCTATAGACTTACTTGGAGATGCTCATGTTAGCGGTTCACTGTAGTTCAATTTCACTGAACAGTATCAACTTAATCATATTCTGATCTCATCCAGTCTGAGCTTAAGGGCCAAAGTTTTAGAACACAGTTTTATCTGGCCCAACATAGTGTAACAGTCTCAGGCCTGTTGACATATTTTCTTTCACTGAGGGTAATGCTACTACACTCCACTAGCAGTGCAAGGATGCTCTAGTGACTGGTATATGCCCAGGTGGCTGGTAGAGAAACTTAGAGAAATGGCATACCTGCTGCGTTACCACAAAGTGCTCTGAATCCTGATTGGGAAACTTTGGTTTTAAGCTCAATCAATACAAGGAGTGTTATATTCTCTTTCATTTATTCTATACCTTTTCTAGTTTGGTTTTTATGTTGGTTTGTAATCATTGCACGTGCCTTTTCTGTATTGTTTGAGATTGCTTGCTAACTGGCTTCACTCTTTATTTCCACTAGCATTTATACCACTTTCCCTCATTGATTTGAGATCAAACAGAGGACTACCATTCATGAACAATCTCATTGCTTCACCTTGTGGATCTCTTGAATACAGTATCACAAGGATTATAAAGATGCAACTTTTCTGTTGGATTACATGAATGTTTGATTTGTTTAGATTGTAAATATTCTATGTTCAAGATCACCATCTCCTTCTTCACCGGACTATCTTTTTTATCATTGAACGATATCAGATAAGGCCGTAAACATTGATTTGAATTCATGCACTGTTGTTTATATTGCTCCACATTAGGCTGGCTTTCATATAATTAGGTTTCAAGGACTGTATTTACATCTGAGCTACATCTGTACTGTTTATTTCTTTCTCATATCCTCATTGTTGGTTTTGTTTTCACCATCCATTGCAGTTTTAGCTTTTTTTTTTTTTGTTACATTATTGTGTATAAAATTGCAAAAGCCAATTTTTATGGTCTTTCTGTTTCATTTGATTCATACCTGGTTTAATTTGTCTATGTAAATATAAGTTGACGGGTCCCTTCCTAAATACTAAAGTACTCTTTATATTCTGAATACTTGCATAGCAAGTCTGATACACATTATTTCAAAAATCTTGATATCTCTCATAATGTGTTGACCAAGAAGAATATTTGGTCAGTACTGTAAATATAGAGCAGTAAATGTAAAAACCAGGAAAGTCTTATAAGTACATTTGAAGCTGCACAAAGTCTCTGCTCTTTTGTTGAAATGGTTTCCAGAGAGAGCTGATTGTTCTTAGCGGAAAAGCGATAGATAAACAATATATGAGCTAGAGCACAATATATGTCTCGGAAAGGGCATCTAGGTCCCGGGAAGTAATTACCCTCAATCTACACACAAAAAGGCTGTGTGTCATCTATGGGCCAGTAATGAAATGGGCAATTATGTAGTTCATTATTTTTAATGCAAGCTGCCATGTTGAACAGGGGCGTGGAGAATCCACCAGCGTTAGCTCCTGCGCCATAAAAGTAGTCATCAAAGGCAGCGTGGGAAATTGCTGCACACTAGCAAGCTCTGTGCTCATCACGGTTTGATTCCCCAAGCAATTTATGCAGACGGGATCAAATACATTTGACATTGCGGGACTTATTCAAGGTCTATTTTTGTGGCAATAGTAGGCCTATCTGAGGAAGACAAACAAAGAGGGCAAAAAAGAAATATGACAAAATACGCACTTTTAAATTAAATATTGCAGGGTTTCGCATGTATAGTTCTGAATGTGAAAAATTTTCAAATCTAAACTATTAATTCAAGATACTTTGGCCTGTTGTCATTTTGATATGGATATTTCCCCTTAAGTTCTATCTTCAATTATGACATTCACTACCTTTATTTTCAATTTTGATCAATTTAATGTATTCTTACTGAATAAATGTATTTCTTTAAAAGATCGTACTGACCCAAACCTTTGAGGGGTGTATTACTGCTGAACTGACCTCCAAGTATCTAAGTTTTGTTAGAGTATTTTCAGTACTGTCAATAAAATTGGGACGGACACACACAATTACAATTAGCAGCAGAACACCAAACAGAAGTCATTAGCCGAATGGCTCATCAGATGTCCGAATGAAAACGAGAACAAAGACAAACTACAAGACAATAATCAATCACGTAATTTCCCAACTGAATCAAAAACGATTCCAAACTTCGGGATGTTTTAATTGCTTTGAGAGTGAGACTGTGCAGAATATGTTTGGTGGATCTGTTGGGCTGTTTTAGGTTCCAACTGAGTTCACTTAGCATGATCTCAACAGAGATCTGTTAAAGCAGCATGTTACAGTAAAACTCATTAAAGCAAACAGGCAAACCTGACTTCAGTTCTGTCATACAGAATTATTATAAAGGCATTTGATTAACTATTAGAACCATTCTGTTTTTCTATATATATATATATATATTTTAATACATTATACTATATATCTTTACAATACATTACAACGACTGACAGTTTTATAATGAACTCGTCTGATACGTCCAAACATTAAGTGTGTGACTGTGGAACAGAACTGGGCCACTCGCCTCAGTCAGGGCATTGAAGAGTTCCTCTAACACTACTTGGACAGTATAATTAGAACAGTGCAGGCAAAACGAAAAAGCTGAGGAATATTAAAGGAGAAACCTGTCAACAAAATCTGTTGATTAATTTTTTTTTTTCCTCTGAGGCACAGATCTGAAATTGAACTGAAAGACTGTACTAATAGCCTGGAAACAGATGAGGTCAGGTCCGTTAGGGTGCCTGTCTTTTCAGTGCCATTGTATTTTCTTTATTCAAGGAATAAAAGATGAAAACAAAAAACAAGGACATGAAATTGCCCTGTTCATCAACCCTGTTGATGTGAAAATAGCATTGTGAGCAGTAAGAGTATTACAAATCTGTTCACACTGTCAGAACAGAATAACATAGTTCTTAGATAATCACATGATGATGACAATAACAACAAAAAAATCAGACAACAAAAATGATAATGATGATTCATGCGCAGGCAGGAAAGAACTTAGAAAAAGATCATATCAACAATATCTTTCATAGATGAATTTAATGCATTAGACTATTTATAGCTAAATTTATGAATACCTGAATACATCCAGTGTCATTTGTAAGTCAAGGTTAACAGGCTTACAATGTTTAAGTTGAGTTATTATAAAGTTGTCAGTTCCTAATAATAAATAATAATGGGTTATATAATTGTATAACTCAGTCAGCTCTAATGAAAAACATTAATAAAGACATGTCTTGCTATATCGGTTGAACTGTTCAATTCAATGTGAATTGCCATTTTGCTTTCATAATGTGAAGTTTTTTTTTTCTGGCACAAGATGCAGGATATTCAACCAGAAAAATGTAATTTGAAGCTTATCCATGAATAACTGATTGGATTAAAATGATGATTAAAATGATATAATAATAATAACAATAACAATAATATAAATAAAAAAACAATTGATTGTGAATTTTGGGTCCATGACATGTAAAGGTTTTAAATAAAATGCATTTAATTTCTTAAAAGAAACATTCCAAAACATCCAAGTTAACTACAGCAACCAATATGCGATTCAATAAAAAACGTGCAAGCATCTCTTAGACAAGCAGGTCAAAAATAGTCTGTGAAAAGTCACATTCAAGTCTCTCAAATCATCACAATTGTAATAGTCCAATTATTAAATCCCCAATCTGTTATTTTTTTTTCATATTACCATACAATTTGAGTAGACTTATACAATACCTGCATGATTTCCTTTCATGCTTTAAACAATTGGTGAATTGTCACAAGCCAATTCACTTTGAATTCAAATACAATAAAAAAAATAAAAAATTAAATAAAAAGAAGAATGAAAAGTGACATGGCAATCTATGTGTACTTCATCCAGCATCAATCACCCAAATTGAACACGTCAGTTACTATAAACCCAGACTCATTTCACCCCACTTCATTTTTTGCTAAAAAATTTGATCTGCTTTTGGTCGCATGATAATGATGTATTCGGCTCACAAAAATCAAGGTCAGAAAAGTCCATATCTGTGATGAGGCTAATCAACAGTCTAGATCATCATTCCCACCACCACCACCATTAATAGCAAAATAGCCACAACAAATTATCAATAAACACTGAAGGCTGACACAGGAAGAAAAACGCACTGGTGTGCGTGAGTAGGTTTTATTCTGTGTTTGGTGGGTGTAGATGATTTCATAGAAGCAAAGATATTAAAAAAACAAAAAAGTAAAAAAATAAAATAAATTATGTAGTTTACATTTAAAATATTATAATACAATTTCTTTAAATATTGTTATACAATATAGTAGCCTCTAATTTTTCAATACCTTTCATGTTTCAGTTTTAAAGCACTAAGAGTTTAAAGTCCGATCAGTCAAGAAGGATACCTGGGCACACTGGCCTGATTAGAGAGCTGTGAGACAAAAATAAGAGCATTGATGCCATTATTATCATTACAATTATGTTTTGCCAATTAAATGTCAGGGTCTTAAATACCATGACTCTTTGCTGGCTGTGCTGTTCTGTTCATGGCCAGAATGTAACACTTTATACCCAGTCAGAGGACCAACAATCACATGGTCATCCTTGCTATATTAAAGTTTGAGCTAAACCTCTCATAATCGTCTTACTCTTAAAGGGATAGTTCAAACTAAAATGAAAATTAAATGTGTGATTATGATCAGAAGTAGGTCGGATTAGCTGAATACAGTGCCTGAATTAGTCAAGATTAGCTGAATACAGTGCCTACTAGGGTCACATAATTCGGTGGGTCACATGAGTCACATTGTATTTCATGTTGTGTTGACAATAGAGTAACAAGAACGCAGACGTCGCATTGCCGTTACACAGACCAATGGCCAAGGTCAGGATTTTCATTAAATAATACATTAAATTTCATATCATATACCTCCAGAACACTTGGAATAAATCGACACGTCGCATAGGATCATTCTGTGATACTTTTGTGTCCTTTTTAAAAAGCTTGATGCAGGTCACTATTTACTGCTATTATATGGATGAGCGCAAACTAGATAATTTTTTTAAAAAAATTCTCCTTTTGTCGTCCATAAAAGAAAGAAGGGCATATACGGCATTAGACCAACACCAGGGTCATTTATAACTTAATTTTCATTTTAGGGTGAACTAAAGACCAATTACAATGTTCAATGACACTCAAATGTATTCAATTAAAATAAATATTCTACACAGTAAACACTTAATGAGTTGTTGACCTTATTAAATGTAACTTGACATGGCATATTTTGAAATTATGCCTTAAATATATAGTATATGTATATATGTATATATATATATATATATATATATATATATATATATATATATATATATATAATAAACTTCTTGATGAATTTAAAGCTTAATAACTCAAAACATTCAAGTATAAAACCGAGCAAGCCCTTGTGCTTAAATAATTTAATTATTCTTGGTCAAAGCATAGGAGATTATGCAGACATGAAGTAGTTGTTTAATTATGTTGATGTTGTTTCGTTACAGTTGATAGTCGTGTTTTGTGACAATTCGCTGTTATATTCTTTTATATATATATATATATATATATATATATATATGTATGAATGAGTCTATAATAGACTTATATAAATTAGATTTCAATAACATAATAAAAATATTGTTAGTTTACACACATATGTGTGTGTGTGTGTGTGTACATATACTGTACACATGTATACACTAACAATATTTCTGTTATATTTTATATTCTCATTCATCACATGAATAAAAAAAATCTTATTCTAAATATATAATTCTAAATATATAAAATAGTTTAGTTTAGATGTATCTTGTTCACTTAAATGGTTAATTTCACTAATAGAGACTATTAAAATACCACATTAGGCAAACTTGATTATATGAGTCTTGATAGACTTAATTAATTTGGGGGAATTAGTTACCTGAAATAATTGGTATACATTGAACCCATTAGTGTCAACAGTGTATAAAAATATAGTCTTGAGGAATCAAGACTGTTTGTACAATTAGCAATCCAGTACGTTATCTTGTCAAAAACAAGGTTCTCATCTTATCATTTTAACAACTTCAAATCATTGATTTTGCTGTCAGCAGGTATTTTTCTGGAATTGGCTTACTAATTAGCTAATGGTGCTGTCAGAGGAAACGATCCCACTTTTGAAACTCCCTCAGTATTCAAAAAGTCGTCATCCTAAACAATCCAGCACTACTAGTGACAGCCGAGCGCATTTAGATCAGTAAAAGTGGCCGTTGTGTTGCCGCTTGTGAAGTCATCATCATCATCACGCTGGCTATTAAAGCAATCTGTAGGCTCTTTATCTGCAGGTTGTGAGGCTTGTGGGAATTGATCAGGTCTGGATTGCAACACAGACTTTTCACAGTTGATTTATAAGTCCTAGGAAAGTAATAAAAGGTGCCCACTCAAGCATTTGAATCCAATTATCTTTCACAGAATGCCGTTGTTATCCAATTAAAACTCTCTCTGCTCATGAGAATTATAATACGTTATTTTCTTGCTTTTGACAGAGGTGATTTATACTAAATGTTGCACACTATGTTCAATGTTGATCTAGTATACCAAGGCACATCATATTGGGTGAAAAATGAAAACTTAAACACTAGGCTGTGAAAAAAGAAATCAAATTTCTATTTTGAGAGGGAAAATGATCAGTGTAGAATGAAAGATGTCATCCCAAATCAGCCGGGATATTGAATCGGACGCTTTTGTAGCTGGAAAAGGAGGAATATACAATAGAGGCATGTTTTACTTATCTGGAATCATGAATTTTATTAAGCAATAGAAAATATACACCAGGGAAAATAGCTTCCTTTATGAGTAATCTTTTTTTTTTCCTTTTTTAAACTTTTTCTTCAAAAATCAACTTACTTCCACTTGTAGAGGCCAGTGAAAAACAACAGTCAAATAATCCAACAGCAAAACTGGATGACAAAAAAACTTCAGTATTCACTGCAGTCCCCTTTGACCCGACATCAGGGAAACAACACAACTTCTGGTTTACGGAACATGCAGCCATTAGGGGGAGTGCTGCCGACCTTTCTCTTGATAGACTCTGCAAAGTATTTGTACCTCAGGGCCCCAGTTGTCTACCTTACTGAGGTCCAGCTCTGACTGAAGCTCCGGCAGGTCCAGAGAGCTGATGGAACCAGATGGGGAGCCGCGGCCCTCGTAAGCGTACGTCTGAAGAGAATCGTACGGCGGGCCGCTCGTGTCCCGGTCTGCCTTGACCACCTTGAGCTTAATCACCTCGTGGATGTCCTCATCCGGTAAGGTCAACGACGGACTGAGAGTCTCCGTACCCATTGCCCTCCACACCTCCGACTGAAGGTCTTTTCTTATTCTCATCTCCTCGGCTGCCTCGGGGTTCCTCAGCGCCGCTATGTCAAAGGCCTCTGTGTCTTCCTCGCCTCCCCCCTCGTCGTCGTACGTGACTACGTTCTCTCTGATATCCTCCGACGAGATGATCAGGGGCTCCTTTTTGCTTTTCTTGCTACGCAGAGTGACAAACAGAACCACGATGGCTACAAGAGAGGAGACACAAGCTCAGTTTGCTCGTCCATGTAAATGGTGATGTGAATTAGCTTTACAACTATTGTGAGTTAGTGACATATCAAATAGGAGTGAAGTCATCTGCCTGCTGACATTTTCATACAGGGAAAAGCTTTGTCTAGGTAAATAATCACCTTATGTACTGATGTGAAATCAATGATGTTTTGTCATAAATAGCCATGAGCCTCTTCTTTTGAACAGATTAGCTCTGCTCTAAAACCTAGTTAGCAGCAACATTAATATAATTATTGTTAAAGTCCCCCTGTGGTGAAAATCAAGTTTTTAATATTGTTTTTTTATGTCTATGTGGTGTTTTTAATGTGCTTTAAGACAAACCATGTGTAAATTCATAAGTCAACACCAGTGTTTTCTCCTTAAAACTACAGTGAAAAAAAAACAGTCTCAAAAACGCGGTTTGAAATTGCAGCTGTTTCTGACATCACAAACTACCTTGTAACCAATCACATCAATGTGCCGGTGGGCTTTAGCATATCATTTACACCAAATTAGCAAGGGAGTCTCAAGAGATGGCAGGTTATCCCAATATATTTTTTTTGTTGATAAGTAAAATTGGGTAGATTTAGCAATATACGGTGTATAATGTATGATGTTTATTACGATGTCATGATGAACTATATGCCTTTCTCCACTGATGTTATGAGTTTTTCAAAGCGTTTATGATGATTGTTAGAAGGCAGATAGAGATGGCGAACAGGAACATAGTTTGTGTAGCAATAGCAACCCTTTATTAGCTGTTTGATAACAAAGTCAAGCAAAAGGCTAATCAAAATAATTACCATTATGTGTCCGACGTTGTAAAGAGCGACACCAATGTGCACCATTTACATCAGTAAGTTGGCCGAGTGAATCTGTGAGCTGGCGTCAGGGGAGGCGGGGCTAATTTGCATATTTATGGATCCGCGTATACTAAATGAAGCAAGGTGTAGAGTTGCATTCAAGCTATTTTAATGCATGAATATTTTATTTTTCCAGGAAAAAACTTTTAAATACAGTATGTCATTTTGGTGATCAAAGATGAGTTTTAAGGGATACAACTATTGACTACAGAATATAGCCATAGAATCAATACTAAATAACACTGCTCATAAGTGACTGTTTTGGAATGATTAAATCAATGTGCCACAAAAAATAAACCTCATGTGAAGGGCAAGGGAGACTTTGCTGTAACATGTATTTTTATATATATTTACCCCCGGTTTCTAAGGCTAAAATGAATGTTTGAGCTAATTTAACTAAAATCATCTTGCACTGACATATCTAAAAATGTCACTGCATTGTTTTATCTCAAGATGAATACCAGTAATGTTTTTTTTTTTTTTAAGGAATGTTTATAAAAGATATAAATGTACTAATTGAACTAATGCCTAATCCTGGCTTAATCTAAGCCCTGCCTGTGAAACCAGGTCTTAGAATTACATAGCATACGCATATTAGGTAAACTAGTCTATGTTCATTAGATGAAACATTACTATATTACAGACATTTTTCTCAACTGGATGAATGTTTTCACTGAGTTCCATGAAGGATATATGTGATAACTCAACCCTGTTGAAAACACCCGACCAGCCTAAGCTGTTTTTTTCTAACCAGTTTGCATAATATGTTATCTTCAGAAAGGTAGCTAGGCAGCTCACTAGACTTTGGAATGGAGCTATTGTGTTTGAGTATTTTGCACTAGTCAGACAAAATCATCTGTATTGTGTTTTGCCATAAATGGTAATGAGCATCTAAATTCAGGAAGACAAAAATAATGTTTTGACCAATATTTTAATATCTATTCAGGTATATGCATGTTACGATTGTTGTTCCTGGTTTCAGCCTACACAATTGTGCAGCATTCCTGAGTAGTGTCTATATTTGGCCTTGTCAGTAGACCAGAGTGAGAGAGGGGGTTTTCACACTTCCTGCAAGGTGAAACTTCTCATCTACAACCAGTGAATTTCAAGCAGTGTTTCTTAGGATGTCAGATAAAAGAAACAAGCAGAGGAAAACATCTTCGATATACTGTACATCCTCCCACGATTCCTTGGATCTTTCTAACAAATGATCCGCAACAATGTAAAGTTCATATTTGCTTGGTTATCCTGCTGTATCCATCCATCCATCCATCCAGCCATCCATCCATCCATCCATCCAGAAAGAAAGAAAGAATGTCATGCTGATAATTCAATTTATAAATTAAATAATTTACTAGTGGATTCAAAATTTCAAAACCCCATTGTATACTTCTGCTCTTTTCCTGATGGCAAATTCATTGAGGAAAGAAACAAGCTCTTCTCTTGGCCCTAGAGTTTTCAGTCTTACCCAAGAGGATGATCACGCATAGCAGGATGGCAATGAGGGCTCCAGTGCTGAGGCCGGCCGAGGATAGGAAGGCATGAGCCCTGCACACTGGCGTTCTGGCGCCGCGTTGGCACGGACACACCCTGAGCGTAAGTGTGCTGGTGCTGCTGAGGAGGGGCTCTCCTCCATCCCACACAACCACGGGCAGCTGGTACAGCTCCTGTTCTGCCTGGCTGAAGCCCTGCCTGCGCGCCAACACGCTCGCGCTGCTATCTGTCAGAGAGAGCAGAGGTTTATTCTCGCTGGCTGCATGCATGACGACACCGTGCAACAGAAGCCAACAAAACAATTCGCTCCCCATCCTCGGCAGTTGCCTCCGAGAATGGAGAACAGCTTTTCGAATATTGCATTCTGTTACTTCATTTTCAAGCTGTCTGATGTGATTTTGGATTCTTCACTGTTGAAATGACAACAGATATAAAAACAGCAGCCACAGCACTATGATAAACAACTATGTTTAATAAACAGTTACATTTATTAATAATGTGATTGTTTAAATGTTATTGGGTTCGAGGCCAATATATTTAGGCTAATAAATTATTGCCAAATGATCATGGGACCCCATCATTTTCTAGTTGGCCTATCCACCTGATTTTGCCACGAGGAAGCAAGCTATTTTCTGTGAATGCGCGAGACTTCAGAGTCATTAGCCGCTATAACTAGATTATCAAAGTCAAATACACTGTAAAAATGTTTGTACTACAAATCAGTGTTTATAATTAGAACAATAAATTAAAATAATATGCAAGAAATACCAGTTTGCGTATCAGCTACATGTTTTGTACAGCTACAATTTACTGGAAGTGGATTACACCGGAAGCCGGACACATTCAATTTACAAATGGCCGTGCCCGCTCCTACGCTAAGGTGGATACACAAATAAAATAAAATGTTTAATCAAGATTATTTTAAGCATGTGTATTGCACTGTACAGAATTTGTGGTGTCAATTTAATCAAATAATTAAAAGTGACAGTAAAAGGTTCTTCTGAACTTTCTATTTATCAAATAATCTTGAAAAAAAATATCATGAATTCCACAAAAATATTAAGCTTCACAACTGTTTTCAACATAATAATATATTAATGTTTCTTGAGCTCCAAATCAGCATTTTAAGATGAATTCTGACGGATCATGTGGCACTACTGAAATTTCAGCTTCGCCATCACAGGAACAAATTATTTTAAAATATATTAAAAACAAAGCAGTTTGTAAAAAATTGTAATACAATTTGACAATATTACAGTTTTACTCTATTTTGATATAATACATGCATCAATGGGGATCATAAGAGACTCCTTTCAAAAATATTTTAAAATATTACTGACCCCAAACTTTTGAACAGAAGCAGTCGGATCATCCAATCGGAATTTAGAGTTTTAACTACATGTATGTGTTTTCTAAATGCATTTTAAGCTGGGTACACCTGCTAAATAATCATATACATGTAGTTTTATGTTTTCTGATTCACATTGGTCCATGTTTACTTGTGTATGATTTTAAAAACAAAAAACAAAAAAACAAGAAAACAACTCTTTGCTTTTCTGCTGTACCTCCCCAACAGGAGTATTGAAGCGCTGGTGTGCTTACTCCCTACGGTGCTCCAACTTTTCTCATTTTTTGAGAGGCTTGTGCAAGCTCCTCAGTGTATGCATGGTCATGCAGCTTCTTCACATTGTAATTGTGGTTTGAGCTAGTGTCTTCTGACTCTGCAGGCTGGGAGGGTTTGAGGGGGATTTGGATGCAAGAAGAACCCTGCCTCCCGCTGAATATTAGCTACCGGGAGAGCAAGAGCGTGGGTTTGGGTTTAACATTGGTAGGGACATTTTAATGTCAATCATGCTATATACACAATATTTAGAGAAATTTCAGCTTATCAGATGTATAGGAGTATTTACTGTATAAAAGTATTTAGCCACAATCTTTTGAATACTAATAAAATCCAATATCCAGTACTGAATAAAAATATCCAAACAATGTACTAGATTTTGATCCACGCCTGGTATTTAAACTACCAACAATACAATTATTTAGTATTTAGTATTACATTGGTATTCTATGGCCTGGTTGCACAGACAAGGTTTAGATTAAGTAAGGATAAGGCCTTAGTTTAATTGTGACATTTAAAGAGATAGTTAGTTCCCCAAAAAATGAAAATTCTGTCAGTAATAACTCACCCTCATGTTGTTCCAAACCCGTAAGACTTTCGTTCATCTTCGGAACACAAATGAAGATCTTTTTAATGAAATCTGAGAGCTTTCTGTCACTCCATTGACAGCTACGTCACGACCACTCTGACATTTAAAAAAAAAAAGTTAATATAGAGACCGTAAATCTAATCTGTATGAATCGAGTGGTTTAGTCCAAATTTTCTGAAGAGACACGATCACTTTATACATTGAACAGATTTAATTTAGGCTTTTATATTCAAATATAAACTTCCATCAATTCACACACCAGTTGTGGAAAGAGTAAGCTCAAGCATGTTCGCTTGACGTGTGAGAACCAATGAGGTTCATTCTTGTGTGTTACGCAGCACGTATGAGATTCAGCAAGAACCAATGAGGTTCATTCTTGTGTATTACGCAGCACGTATGAGATTCAGCAAGAACCAATGAGGTTCAGTCTCGTGTTACGCAGCACGTATGAGATTCAGCAAGAACCAATGAGGTTCATTCTTGTGTGTTACGCAGCACGTATGAGATTCAGCAAGAACCAATGAGGTTCATTCTTGTGTATTACGCAGCACGTATGAGATTCAGCAAGAACCAATGAGGTTCAGTCTCGTGTTACGCAGCACGTATGAGATTCAGCAAGAACCAATGAGGTTCATTCTTGTGTGTTACGCAGCACGTATGAGATTCAGCAAGAACCAATGAGGTTCATTCTTGTGTATTACGCAGCACGTATGAGATTCAGCAAGAACCAATGAGGTTCAGTCTCGTGTTACGCAGCACGTATGAGATTCAGCAAGAACCAATGAGGTTCATTCTTGTGTGTTACGCAGCACGTATGAGATTCAGCAAGAACCAATGAGGTTCATTCTTGTGTGTTACGCAGCACGTATGAGATTCAGCAAGAACCAATGAGGTTCATTCTTGTATGTTACGCAGCACGTATGAGATTCAGCAAGAACCAATGAGGTTCAGTCTCGTGTTACGCAGCACGTATGAGATTCAGCAAGAACCAATGAGGTTCATTCTTGTGTGTTACGCAGCACGTATGAGATTCAGCAAGAACCAATGAGGTTCATTCTTGTGTGTTACGCAGCACGTATGAGATTCAGCAAGAACCAATGAGGTTCATTCTTGTGTTACGCAGCACGTATGAGATTCAGCAAGAACCAATGAGGTTCATTCTCGTGTGTTACGCAGCACATATGAGATTCAGCAAGAACCAATGAGGTTCAGTCTCGTGTTACGCAGCATGTTTGAGATTCAGCAAGAACCAATGAGGTTCATTCTCGTGTGTTACGCAGCATGTTTGAGATTCAGCAAGAACCAATGAGGTTCATTCTCGTGTGTTACGCAGCATGTTTGAGATTCAGCAAGAACCAATGAGGTTCATTCTCGTGTGTTACGCAGCATGTTTGAGATTCAGCAAGAACCAGTGAGGTTTATTCTCGCGCATCAAGCAGTTTCGGTTGAGCTTCTGTTTATGTTTGCTGATCTGATCAATGTTTATATTTGAATAAAAGCCTAAATTCAATCTGAACATCATATAAAGCAATTGAGTCTCTTTAGAAAATTTGGACTAAACCGCTCAATTTATATGGATTAGTTTTTCGATCTCTTTATGAGCTTTTTGAAGCGTCAAAGTGGTAGTTGCGTAGCTGTCAATTGAGAGTACAGAAAGCGCTCAGATTTCATCAAACAGATCTTCATTTCTGAAGTTGAACAAAAGCCTTATGGGTTTGGAACGACATGAGGACAAGTAAATAATGACAGAATTTTTATTTTGGGAGAACTATCCCTCTAATTAGCTTGTATAAACTTGCCTTAGAAAAAAACTGGTGTGCATCTTGATACAGAAAAATGGCACTGACATATTTTAAGATATATCAGTGATAGTTGCTTTCAGTTTAAACAGCTCAAAAATGCATTTTAGTCTAGTACTAGGTTTAAACCTTGTCTATGACACTGGGAGCAAAAGAAAACACTAAAAACTAATATCAGTCAATTGAATTATAATGTTTATTAAAATGTACAGTACAAAAATGGATATTCATTTTGAGATAAAGATATTTAAGTGTTATTACATTTTTAGTGCTTTTAAAGATTAATTTAAATTGAGTGTTAGAGCTTGAAGGTAATCTAAATGTAAGAATAGAGAAATGTGATTGGACAATAAAATAAAATAAAATAAATAAAAAACATCTTATATCTGCTTATAACTGATTTAGTACTGAAATATCATGCATCCGGAACCAGCAACTATTGTGCGTGCATTAGATACTACAGGAAGGAACATTTTTAAAACTCAAGGTTATCGTTAACACAACCAAAATTAGCATCTCTGAAATATTTATGCATAAATCAGCCTTTCATGTAGTGACCCCTAGGTTTATCGCATTTGTGTTTGATTTCATGCTGTAGGGGTTTTATGAAATGGCCTGCAGGTAGACTCCATTTAATCTGTCCAAACACTATTAAAAAATGAACATGAAATGACAGAGGGTGGAACGATCATTAGCGCATCTTTACAAACAACATAGAAAACGTGGTCTGTAATTATACATGGATGGGAAATTCACAGTTATGCTTTGATTTATGTAGCAGGGAATTGTAAACACTTTCCCTGTGAAAATACATGAGAGCGATTCATGCATGTACTGCAGATAATTAATCGTCACTGTGAGATGTGTAGTGCAAAAAATATATAAAAAAAATAAATAAATAAGAAATAGCAACAACAACAACAACAACATATATTGCCAATACTGCAGTTCTGGCATGAGTCCTGATCGCTCTAGCTGTTATAACTTAATGTGAGTGTTTAAATGCCGGAGATAAATGGCCTGAGAGAGAACTGCAGTAAATTGGCCCAGGAGGGATCCTCTCGATGTAATGTGTCCCATCCCAGATGACACAAACACTCTTGCCAAAGCTATGGCATGCTGTCAAACTTGATGTAGGCTATCTTTGCGGATTCTCTCACCCATTCTACTGAAGCAGTGGAGAGCTTCATTACAAATGCTTCCTAGATTCAGAATATGAACTATGTTGAAAAACGTAACCGGCAAGATAATTTTTATCCAGTTGAACTCACTGCCATTTCACAGGGGGAAAATAAGTGCACCTCCGGAGGGAATTTCCATCATATTTTTTTTCTGCCTCACCCTGGCAAGCGCTATGGTCATGTGGACGCTGACACAAGGAGAGAAACATCTAAGTGATCAAAGATGACAGGTTTGGCTAAGATACAGATTCAAATAAAGCTCTGAAGGCACTGGATCCTCTGAACTCTGGGATTTTAGCATCTGCCTCTTATCTCCCTGATTGCCCTGTTAAACCCCGACCGGTCCACCTGCAGCCCCGATTCATTGAAGCTGCACCTGTACCAATAAACGATTGACTGTGTTCTCACTGCAACCTGTGTGAAGCATGTTTATTCTCTGTCTTTAGCCGATATCTAGTCAAGCTCTGTTTAACAGAAGCAGCAGTCCGGCATTAGAAGGAAATCATTACAGCCCGGCCGTCTCCACCAGGGAGCCTTGAGCTAACATAAACAAAGACCTGGTTTCCAGGGAAACGGCAAAGTTGGCCTTGCAACGATATTAAAAAAGAGCAAGAAGATAAGGGGAAGGCAGAAAATGAGGGTGATCTGTGTGACAACATGTGGTACTAAATATGTTTGTGGAGAGGCACTGAGGGTTTGCCCTGAGCAAACATCAGGAAATCAGTTGGAAAACATTAGAATGATTCCATTACAGAGATGCCATCTGAGAGTCTCTTTAGATCAGTTGGATCTTATTTGACTTTCATGAGAGCCTGTGCACAACTTAAGTACTGAATATGGAATTTGTTTTTGTAACCAACTCCTAAAATACAGGCTTGCCTCATCAAACTATTTCTAATAAGATGTTATACCAAGCAAAAACAAATTATTGTTATTATTTGTATTTTACCTTCATTGTCCTTCAGAGTGAAGTTTGGATTCTTTGGAAGGTCTTCTGGTAGAGCAAAGGTGAACCGTCCATTGGCGAAGTTGTCCTTGTCTGTGGCCCTGATGGTCTGAATGACCTACAAAGAGAAAGAAACCGAACAGAACAAGAGAAAACAGGCTCAAGCGTAGTTCTTTCTTACTCCAAAATTAAAGTTGAATGATAAGTGGCACTAAAAATATCTAAAAGAGATACTTTTGTTTCTCTGAGAGGCGGGTTGTGTCACTCTTTATAACCCAGAAATGTAATTGGACCACCTGGGTTTCTTCTTCCTCTCCAATTTTGAAAGACATTAACTTCAGACTGCTGACCCGAAGCCCCTTGGCCAGTTGGGTGTTTGGATTACAGTCATTGAACAGATAGCTGGTTTGAAGCATTGCTCAGCCTCATGATGTTTTGTCAGCTTGTTAACCTAATTGGCTCCTGCTAGCACATCAGCTGCAAGTGGGAATTTCCTCATGCAGTGTCTGGACCAATTATTGAAGCCTTTCACCTGTCTGTGTTGCATGACCCATGTTAGACCAGGGGTTTCTCTCTCTAGGGCACTTTTACATCAGAGCATCTGGTGTGGATTCGAGTCGATTTTATGTAAGAGTTTGGACAGTTTGTTTGGTGTTTCGGTAGTTCGGTTTATGTGAGTAATTGGTATGAAATAAACCTGTTCTAATATCAGAATTGAACAGATATTATTTAAATAAAATTCACTCTTATTAAAATATAATGCAAATTTTTCTCAATACACTGAATCTGGGAACAGCTCGCACCTGCCCCATCTTATAAAAAATAGTAACAACAGAAATATTACATTTTTAAATATTAAAATAGTAAAAGTTATTTAACTTGTAATCATATTTTATAATATTACTGTTTCACTCTATCAAATAATCAACTAAATGCAGCCTGTGTGAGCATATGAAATTTCCCTCAAACATATTTTTACAAAAATTGGTAACACTTTAGTTTAGGGTCCAATTCTCTCTATTAGCTAGTTGCTTATTAGCATTCATATTACTAGGATATTGGCTGTTTATTAGTACTTATAAAGCACATATTAATGCCTTAATCTGCACAAACATATTCTACGTCCCTTAATCCTACCCCATACCTAAATTTAACAACTACCTTACAAACTATTCATAAGCAGCAATTAGGAGTTTATTGAGGCAAAAGTCGTAGCTAATAGTTAGATTCTGATTCTGAGATAATAGTGAGAATTGGACCACAATCTAAAGTGTGACCAACAATCCTACTGACCACAAACTTAAAACTGTAAATTCCACATATTTTAGCTGTAAAGTCATGGCATATAATGCAAAACATACGGATTGCTTTGTTTTAATCACATTCTTACTGATTCTTTCAAGACTATCACATGCAATTTTTGCAATTTCAATGGTGCAAACATAGTACACATTAAACACCTAAAAGTAAAATGTGAAATAAATTATGCTGTTACATGCAGAAGGGAGTAGAATAAAACTTGGGGTCGGACCAAACAAGAGTATGAAAACCACCAGTGTCACTGCATTACAGCTTTCTTCTCAAATTACAGTGCATGGTTTCATGCAGCGTACAGTTGTGGATCAGTGCAGTGCAAATCAAAAGGAAAGAGCTTCCTTTGAGTTGATGCCAGTACAAGCAATGTGGTTCTGCCTTATCTCTGTGGAAACACTTAATCAAGGGCCACAGCATGACAGCAATTCCTGATTATCTTACAAAGTTACAATCACGAATTTCAGTAATTGGGACGAGGATTTTATTTAGATGTTAGATGGACCGATTTGAGCCGAGCAGACCAAAAGTCATAATAAATGAGAGCCAATTTCTACGCTTATGAATGGAACTCTGTCTTATAAAAGACAGCAAATGGGTTACTGGCCTTGAATGAAACAGAATATGTATAAAAAAAATTCCATTAAAAGCAGCCTTTAATAAAGAAAGACAAAATAAAAACACAACTTTGTATATTAAATCACACACTTTCTTTCAGGCAAAGAAATTTGATTAAACCGCTCTATTCATATGGATTCATTTTATGACGATCCCTTTTTGGATCTTCGAAGTTTTGGTTACCTGGACAATCAATGGAGGGGCATAAACCTCTCAGGTTTCATGAAAAATATACGCTTATGGCTTTGGAACGGGATGGTGAGTAAATGATGACCGAATTTTCATCATTTACCCTTCAAATACCCTTTATGGTTTAGCAGACACAAATGTCTGGAGAGGACCTTTGATATTTAATCACCCCCCAAAAAAAAAAAAAAAAAGTATTGTCGCCCACTGTGTGTGAATTGTGTGTGTTCAACCGCTTAAATCGTAATCTCATTCAAGGGTAAAGCTATAACGGCTATGCTGCTGCACATGGGCCTAGATTTCAACGTGCAATGATTAACATTTCCTGTGAGCCATTCTTAGTGCGCTTGATGCTGACTCCTATCTGCCGGTGAATATATTGGTACACGCTGAATTATTTATAGGTTTAAGATCCTCCAAAGTCTGTCGAGCCACATATAAATCCATCCTTGATGGTGTCAGACATATCATAAAGGAAGCGTATGTGTTTCTCATTTATGCATGTGTCCATAGTATTTGTGTGCATGGGAGTGTGTGGGTTCATACATATGTGAGAACTAAATGGCAGAATTAAAGCATGAAAAAATATGGTTTGAGAAAATAATAGGGCAGGAGAAAAGAACAGGAGAACAGGACAGGAGAAAAGTGCAGATAGGAAAACCGGTTTCAAGGGTTCAGATGGGAGCTGACAGGTTGAAAAAGAGTGGGACACACTGAGAAAAGGAATGAGAGGGGATAACTAACCTGGCCTGCCTTGGAGCCTTCACACACAACCAGATCGCTGTCTGTGGCAATATAGGGGGCATTGTCATTGACATCCAAGACCTGGATTGTGACTGGTACATAGCTCACCAGATTTGGATTGTCTGGAAAAAGATATTTGACAAATATTCAATCATGGATATTTTCTGTAAGGACAGTTAAAAAATAGCCGGCAAAACAACGATGAAATATTGATGTATGAGGGATTTCACATGATTGAAGTCATGCCATATCAGGACACTCTGGTGTGAAGCTTAATTGACTCCGCAATACTTGCTGATGAATACCACGTTTTATTTACAATATAGAAATATTGTAACCCTTTTGGGGAGTTTATTTAACTGTGAGAACCTACTAGTTTATTTGTCTAACAGTAAATACATACATCACAGTTGTTGTCATTTTTGTTCTGAAAATTCTCACCAAAATGTAATTTCCAGAACATCTAAAATGCTCTGTATTGTGTTTAATAACATTCTGTCAAGGAAAAGACATTTTGAACATTTATTAAACAAAATGACTGACTCCTTTTTCTTGCCTCAGCAAATTTCCCATTTGTATTTCAAATATGAACAATTAAATAATATTTTTACATTTTTGGCATAATTTGACAAAATTAGTGCACGCGTCTTTTTTTCTGTAATACTTTACAATAAGGTTAATTTACTAATGTTAACAAACAATTAGCAATACATTTGTTACCTTATTTATTTATCTTTGCTGATGTTAGATAATACAAATACAACTGTTCATTGTTTGTTAATATTATTAAATGAAGCTGAGCCAATATTAACCGATTATTAACTTTAGATTTTAATAATGTATTAGTAAATGTTCAAATTAAGCTTTACACTAAGTATTTTGCATAGTTTGTTGATGTTAATTATAGTTAACTATTAGTGAAAGTAAAGTGTTACCAAAGTGTTGGGATGGAAATGACACCATAACACCATTATAATTTTCACAATACATTTTGAGAAGAATCATACAATCAACATGTAATTGCTTCCTGTCAAGCCTCTACTTTCATTCACACTAAAGGCAAAAATTTGAAAAATAAATTCTGAAAAGCCTGAAGTTGAATTTTTTTTCTCATGATATAACATTATAGTTATTACATTTACCATGTTGAAAACCTTACAGTGAAAAATAAATAATTCATGCTTCTCTCATGGGATTCACTGAAGCATGACGAGAATTTAAAATTGGTGTGGGAAACGTTAGACCCATTTTGGAGTCATGTGTGAGGAATGTTGTTCAGTATAATGGAACTGAGATTAACTACAGTGACCTAACATTATCAGTTCACTATCAGCAATAACAGAGGGCAGTTTCAGCCCATTAGCTGAACACCATTGTGAAGAAAAGTGTAGAGGAAAGATAATTACTTAGATAAGCATCTGTAAAAAAAAAGAAGAAGAAACAAATAGGAAAAAGAGAAGAAAATTGATTGACCCTGTCCACCTTCAAAGCCACACCAGCATGCTAGCAGCAGCCTCAGCATCAATCCCACAACGCAACACTCCTTCAAGGAGACATTTGTTTTTGTCAGTATCGATGATTCAGACTTCAGGGCCTATGATTCCCTCTTGGACAAGGTGTTCCATCTCCAAACTTCAAGAAGAATGCTTGATTCAAAATGAAGTTATCATTGGTAAAATGGTTCCCTGTGTTTTCCTCAGAAACCAACATAAAAACTAAAATCAATGAATACAGACAGGATTCTGGCCCGAGAGCAGTACATACCAATCTCTGAAGCCATCACTGTGATGTTGTGCCAGGCTACCTCCTCTCGGTCTAGACTCCTGGTGGTTGTAATCAGTCCACTGTCAACATCAATGCTGAAAAGTGCATCACCTTCTGCATTTTGGTCAATGGAATACCTAAAATTGCAATACAGAAAAGTTAAACTCAAAGACATTGTTCAAGTTATGATGATGTATTTCAGATGTATTTCTGAATTGTATGCTTAATAGTCATTTTAATGCTGAAAAAAGTGTCCTTGAGTTGGAAATAAAAGAATTCTGATTATTTTTTTCAATGATTATCAAAAAGCAGATTCTTATAAGCCTCATGATTTCCTGTGACCTATGATTTACACATCATTTCTGGTTAGACAGGACTTTAAGATGCTTTGTTACACTTAACCAGTTGATGATTAGTAAATAGTTTTTATGCATTTAGCTAGCTGCAGAAGAAAACCCTCAGTTCCTCTCTACGTACGTACGTTGTGACCGACGAATAGGAATCTCGCTAGAGAGGCCAATCTATTTCGAGTGAAACTAAACAAGCCAATGCATATTGGCGTGCAATCATTTGCATCAGCTGTTCAGCCACGCAGCGGGGGTATTTAATGAGCAGGAGGTGCGATTGCACTTCAGCTTTTTGCTTCGGAGCCAAACACTTCGATGCTGTTTTCTTTACCAAGAGTGTTTCTTCAAACGAGTGCGAGCTTTCAACGAGACATCTCCAGTCTGGTACGGGTGATACAGCGCAGCAGCATGGGCGATCTCTCTCTTTCTGTCTTTTTTGTTTTGAAATTTGAGCAAAACAAAAAAAGCTGTTTTTAAAGCTGGTCGCGTCCCTGCGACCTGAAGGACGTGTACTTTCATGTCTCGATTCTTCCTCGACAAAGGCCGTTTCTGCGCTTTGCGTTTGAGGGTCGAGCATATCAGTCTCTGTCTCCCCCTATCTTCACGAAAGTCACAGAGGGGGCCCTTGTTCCCATGAGAGAAGAGGGCGTTTGCATCCTCAGCTATCTCGAAGACTGGCTCATACTAGCACACTCTCGAGATCAGTTATACGTACACAGGGACCTCGTTCTCAGGCACCTCAGCCAGTTGGGTCTTCAGGTCAATTGGGAAAAGAGCAAACTCTCCCCCATGTCAGCGTTCTCATTCCTAACAGAAAGGGCACGCTTTCCCAGTGTTATCCAATAATCTCACTGTATGGGTTATCACAGAACAACAGTGACAGATACGCTCTGTGTTAGCCTTCTCCTATCATGTTTGCAAGCCAGAAGGGGGCCTACACAGGGCGCTGGATGGGGTCAGCAGCTGTGGCGCTTTGGTAAGGATTCCTACTCGTCGGTCACGACGTACAACGAGAGTGACCGGCTGATAGGGAACGTCTCTGTTACATATGGTAATCCTCGTTCCCTGAAGGAGGGAACCGAGACGCAAGTCCCGTCGCCACATCTGCCGAGATCCGGCGGGGCAGCCAGCTCATAGGCTCGGCTCCTCAGCAAAAAACTGAAGTGCAATCGCACCTTCTAATCATTATATACCCGCGCTGCGTGGCTGAACAGCATTGTGCATTGGCTCGTTTAGTTTCACTCGAAGTAGATTGGCCTCTCTAGCGAGATTCCTAATCGTTGGTCACGACGTACGTATCCGTTCCCTCCGTCAGGGAACAAGGGTTACCATATGTAACTGAGACGATCTCTCTATACAGTGACTGGGAGGGGACATTATTGATGTTTACTGATAATAACAAACTTCATTTGAATGCTGTCTATAGGCAACATTGCGCGAGATATAATAGGCAATATGTTTATAACCATTTCTTAATTCCACGCTTTTTCTTCATTAAAAATAAACATTATTAAAGGTCAATCCATTTCTGATAATTCCCGGTTGCTATGGTCACGCAGGTTGTTTATGCATTTAACTTTTGGCCACGAGAAATACATTTAGTTCCCTGAAGAATATGAAGTCGTGGCCACGAGCAAAATATGTTGTTCTCTCAACATATGATCAAGAGGCCATGACTTTAGATCGTGTGGCCACGGCATAAGGGTGACGTTACCTCGAAAAAATGATCTCGTGGCAACGACTTACCACGTTCACATGAGTAAATATGAAGTTCCCACAAATTAATATTTTGTGGCCACAACAAAACTAAGCGAACCGAACATGTCCCCTCCCGGTCACCGTAATAAACCTTTTTTTTCTTCTTTTTTCTTTTTTTTTTTTTACAAAACTTTAAGATGAAGCTTGAAGGCTTGTATGTTTATATATACCACAGAGATGTGAGGGGTTTCTTCTGCAGCTAGCTAAATGCATTCATAAAAACTATTTAATAATCATCAACTGTTCAGGTTAATACATGTTTACTATAGTTGATAATAGATACTATATTATAATATAATAAGTTGTAATCAACACTTATTAGAAATATGACAGTAAGAGCTTGCCACTACTACAGTTTGCTATGGGAGAATATTCTACCGGAATCTCACATAGCACAGAGATTTTAACGCAATTGCATGCTTTTCTCTTCTTTTTTTTATTCATTTTGAATGTACGTCCTTAAATTCAAATGCAATTCTGCATCCTATTTACTACCTCCATTTGAATTCAGTAATTTAATTAGAATTTAAAAGGAGTTCTCAATTTAATACCGAACTGTGGACAATATTGGCAATGACATTTGCTCTGATAGCCATTTAAAATATACCTCAAGGCCGTATATACCAGCATCATTCTCTCAGAAAACTTACCTGACTTTGCTTCTAGTGCTGTCCGGGTCTTGAGCAGTTACCATGCCAACCTCTGTCCGAGCCGGAGCATTTTCATACACGTCCATGATATAGTAGTCCATAGTAAACACTGGAGCCTCATCAACATCCCCGATGATGAGCTTGAGCATGATGGTGTCTTTGAAAGGGCCCAGGTAAGAAAAACGAGGATCCAGATGGGTGTTGACACCTTCAATGTTCAAAGAGTACGCCTTCTTCTTCTCGTAGTCCAGAGGCTAGAAAGGACATCAGTAATAAGATCAAGGGTGAAGCAGAAATGAAATTTTGGTCAGTATGGGAAAAGACAGGGCAAGGCTGAATGAGCAGACATGAATTTACATGAAGCATCGGTTCTGTGTGAACATCTAGATCAGACCTTTCTGAGGGAGATGATTCCTTCTCTCCTGTCACTGTCTGTAGAGATGGAAAACATGGCAGCTCCTTCTTCATTGATAATTCTGTATGTCATCTCAGCGTTGACGCCAAGGTCTTCATCGTTCGCTTTGATTTTACCAACTGCTTTCCCTACCTCAGCAGATTCTGGCACATAAAGCTGATAGTTCTCTGAAGTGGAGAATAAACACAAACATAACAGAACAGATGTGATTTTATTAAACATTTGAAAGCTTTTGATGCAAATATTAAAAAGTGTTGCTTCGCTCAGCTAATTTGTAGGATTTATATGGGATAAACCTGAGCAAGCTCAATAAAAGTTGTTTTTTTCACAAAAGAAAGCTCAAACGAATGCAGCCATTTGGGATAAATTCAAAGTACATTCACAGGGATTTAGGGATTAGATGGTCTCTGTTGAAGGGGCGCGCCTAAAATCCTGACTTTATTTCAATGGTGAAAGTGACTGAGTGAAGCAGAGACTCATACTTTGAGGGAATCGTGGTGGATTGTCATTGACGTCTGTCAGTGAGATGTTGACTGTGGTAGATCCGGACAGACCACCAACAGAGCCGGCCATGTCTTTGGCTTGGATGATGACGGAGTACATCTCTCTAGTTTCTCGGTCCATGTTCGGCAAAGCTGTCCTTATGACACCTGTGACACAGAGGGTAGAAAGCATAAATTTATCTCCCGCTGACCTAAATACCCCATATCCCATTGTTGGACATTCAAAATTGTATTCCCATTTTCTGCAAATTAAGGTGTTAACGTACAGATATTAAATGTAAAACAGCCTATATTTGGGGTTGCATTATTCACATTATTTATATTATTGATCTGCCTTCATTGACACCATTATATGAGAACTAAAACTGAGCTGGACGATGACATCACTGTTTTCTCCAGAGCGGCTATATTCATAAATTAACTAAATTAATAACTTTTTTACAACAAAACTGAACCACCACTGTACTTATTTAAGCTAGACTATGACGCAATTTTCTTCTAGATCTGCTGTACGGCAGAAACAAACTATATTTTCCTGTTATCACTGTAAAGCTGTTTTGAAACAATCTGTATTATAAAAAGCGCTATATAAATAAAGGTGACTTGACTTGACAATAATTATAAATCTGTATATAGGCCTAGTAGTTCTTATTATTCCTCCAGGAGGTATATATAAAAAAGAAGTTACTGATTAGTGAACTACCAAATTCAACTGAAAACTTTTATTTACTAATTCATTAATCAGAGTTAATCAGTCAGATAGTAGTAATTACTAGAATGTTAATATTGCGGCACTCATTTGTTACTGTGTTGTTATGATGGAACAGTGTTCAAGTGTTACCTATTATTTTACATTACACTTACACTGCTATTCAAAGGTTTAGGGTCATTACTTTTTTGTTTGTTTGTTTGTTTTTAGAAAGTAATGAATACTTTTATTTGTCAAGGATGCATTAATTTAATCAAAAGAAATTTAAAATGGTACAAATATTTCTATTTCAAATAAATGCTTTTCTTTTGAACTTTCACAGTATCTACAACATATTAAGCAGCACAACCATAAAAGCAGCATACAAGTCATCCACACAACTTGTGCACTATATTTTAAGTCATTTAAAGCCATATTATATCTCTATATTATATATGTGTGAGGATTATGTTGATAATAATTAATTATTCATAGAACATCTGGCTTGATAGCCATGGCCACCTTTCACTTTCATTATATGGAAAAGAGCTGCTTGAACATTCAGCCTAACATCTCCTTTGGTTTTCCACAGAAGAAAGGAAGTGAAATGGATTTCGAAAGACATAGGGTGAGTAAATTCATTTTGGGGTGAACTATCCCTTTAAGTCAAACTTCTAATCGTTTGATGGCATTTCCAGCATTAAGAGCCCTGTTTACTGGAAGAGTACGTGTCCAGAATATCATGTGTACACTGAAGATTTTTGACCCCTATAGTTATTGAGGTGGTGAGCTCAACGAGTGGTTATCCTCTGATTTGCCCTAGCTCTGACCTGGTCCAGGTTCTTTTCGAGCTTGACAACACACCAGCAGGCGAGTGCTGACCCCTTACCTCTATGTACTGTTCTTTTGTGGTGTAAGCCCTTAGCATGTACCCTACTGTCCAGATGTGCGCACACACAAACACACACGTGCAAAAAGCATGCTGGTGATCATCTCCTGCATACTCCACAACTCTAAAGCAAAGTCTGCCATCTGCTCCAAGTGTTCCCTCAGGAGATAGAGGATAAGAGAGGGATGAAGGGAAGGCTGCAAAGCAGAACAGCTTGGGTTTGCCATGTGAACTTACATTTGAGCCCCTTTACGCCATGAGATCCCAAGGTGATATTTACTGTGAAATGAGCACCAACTGACAAGACACACTCAGGCACCAGTGCACCAACACAGCAAACAAAGGGTGTCTTTAAAAACAAATGGAAATCGATAGCATCATTCTAAAAAGCACAAGCTCTGTCAAAACATAGCACTAGGTACATTTTATTTAATGAATATAATATAATGATAATGTATAATATATAATATATGATGATGTACTGATATATACATTTCATATGGTGTTTATTGTGTTTTTTTTTTGTCTGGCAATAACCTAAGAATGCCTAAATGTATGTGCGCACACACACAAACACGCACGCACACACAAATATATTTACAGTATTATTAAATCTGATTCTCCATTTTATAGCTTTCAGGTTTACAACAGTTAATTACTGTGTGCGGATAACATTTAAATAAACTAAAATGGAAATAAAAACAAAATTCTCTCTTCTTTTATAATTGCCATGGGTTTACCTGCACATAGCAATAAAGATGCTAGGGTGCTTTTTGCTCAAAAGTCGTGGACATGCGACATTTATGAGAACTGGTTAGAGAAAGTGGTCTCTTAATTGTCTCCAAGGGCTCTGGTGGAGCATTAACCGGTCACACAGCAGACACTAACATCTCACAGGCAGGGGCTGTGTTCGAAATCACACCCTATACTCTCATTCACTATTACCTACATTACTCCACTAATATACTTGAATGGAAATAAGTGAGTGAATTCGGACACGGAGTACGCTGCAAGAGCTGAGCTTTTGCATATTTTGTGCTTGCTGTTTAATAATCATTTGAATCTGGCAGCTCCAGTAGTAATAAAGAGATTTCTTGAATTATGTCATGGAAACAAGCATGTATAAACCTTTTTAAAACTATTTAATAAAAGTAGTTTTAGTTAAACTATTTAGTAAAAAGGAAATTACACCTGAATGAAATTACGCTGTAGCCACATTGGACCAGAGGCGGTCCAAAGCAGTGAATCTAATCACAATACAGGCAAAAGTTCACTTCAAGAATGAACAGTCAATTGAAGTGGCATCAATGAGTTTGAATTAAGGTATTTGGAAAAAGAACAGCGTGAATGTAAAGAGAAAGTGCAATCTATATAATTTCTCTAGGAAGCATATTTTTTCAAGCCACAAAACAAACATGCCTACTGAAAAATGCACAGTACACAATCATAGGGTGAAGTCAAAATGTACATATTTGTCCTATAATTAGTAATTTTAATGGAAAACGATTTGAGTGATGCTGTGGTGCGGTTTTAAAAAAACACAGCGTTTCTCTCAGAGTGAAACCCTCGTTGTTTACTCATTGTTTTGCTAATGTTTGAGGCTCCTTTTAGCAGAAGGGGTCTGATAGTGATGCCATTCAAAGTGATAGAACATAATCCAAATCGGCTAGTGTGTTGGTATGCATTACTCACCACAGTGGAATTTCACCTACATTTGGCTGGTAGGTGGGTGTTAATTTCAAACCCTAATCGTAATCATTATGATCACAACTTGTAATAATTGCTTTAACGAGATCATTGTTTCTCCATTATGAATACATGATAATAACTAACTGCCAGATTTGTATTATCTTAGAACTGTCCATTTTTTACATATGGACATTACTTTGACACAGTCACCTCTGATTATGGATCACTATTAATTGTAATGTAGAAACATGATTTTTTCTGTAAAGCTGCTTTGAAATTATATGTATTGTGAGAAGCGCTATACAAATAAACGTGAATTTAATTGAATTAATTTAATATATATATATATATATATATATATATATATATATATATATATATATATATATATATATATATATATTAAATTCAATTAAATTCACTGACAAATTAAATACCTGAAAGAAATACTGTATATATGGACAGCATTACACATATATTTGTGTCTGAATGTCCGAATACATCACACACAACACAACACAACACAACACAACACAACACAACCATAAGCAAGCCCAAAATGTTATCAAGGAGCTAACATATAAGGAGGACCTGTGAGGCAATGACAAGTTGGGAATTTATATTTTATATTATGTGTGAAAGTGTGAGATGGACAGTTTATATATTCGAACATGCAGTTCCCTTTTTAAATGGACACGACCAGTGGGAGTGAGAAAAAAATATGCAAACAGATACCTCAATCCGCCAGAACAAATAAACACACGCCAGTGTTCAGCCCCAGAGAATGTCATAGAGATTGCACCCAGCCCATTGAGAGCAGACACCACCTGCCAGGACAGGGGATTTCAGCAGACAACACAACGGAAAAAGCAAAATGTTCATGTTAAACAGGCTCTTAGTATTCAGCTAGTAGCCACAAAGCAGAGACAGAAAGTAAATAACGCAAACAGGACCAGACACTGATGCAGAACTGGGTAAGCCCAGCTCTATGTACTCGGGAGTTTGAGTTCCTATATGGAACAACAGATAGTCAGTACTTCCTATAGTGACAGTGTGAAACATCACGCAGGTTAAGCATCACCCTAAGCATATACTAATGTAAATGCATCTGATTGGCCATTGCATTCAACACGCTCAACAAACACGTCTGTGATTGGCTACAAGGCTCAACGATGAAAAAACACATTGTAAACAGAAACATTTGATACTTTTAACAGAGTTTTTAAAATGCAAGTATCGCCTGGTACTGAAATACCAGACTTTTTGACAACACTGGCGTTGTCAAAATAAAAATGCTGAAAATGCCAAATATTGTTTGATACATTGGCCTTGGTGATATATTGGTTGACCATTAGTTGGAAGTAACTAACTAGCAACACTACTGTCACAGTTATCTAGACTCATTCACCTTTAGTTTAGTTTTCATGGACTTTCAGTTTGTTTTCATTCATCACATGTGTTCCTTTCTTTGATTTTCCCGCCACTCATCAGCAACCATGGACATTCATTCATCACAGCTGGTCGTCATTTAGTTTGTCACAACCAGTGTTCACTCAGTTTCTGTCGGTTGATGTTTGTGTTTTGTACTCGTAATGTGTATAAAAGACACCTGTCCACAGAATCTGTAGCTTCCATTCCAACCTCTCCACCACCAGGGGCAAGACCAAAGAGCGGTCAAAGGACATCAGGGACAAGATTGGAGACCTGCACAAGGGTGAAATGGGCTACTAACAAGACCAGCAGGAATAAGCTTGGTGAGAAGGAGACAACTGTTGGTGCCATTATTCGGAAATGGAAAAAATACAAAATAACCAGCAATCGCCCTCGGTCTGGAGCTCCATGCAAGATCTCACCTCATGGGGTAAGGATGATAATGAGAAAGGTGAGGGATCAGCCCAGAACTACACAGGAAGAGCTTGTTAATGATCTCAAGGCAGTAGGGACCACAGTCACCAAGCAAAATATTGGTAACACACTACGCTGCAATGGATTGAAATCCTGCAGCACCTGCAAGGTCCCCATGCTCAAGAAGGCACATATAGAAGCCCGTCTGAAGTTTGCCAATGAACATCTAATGATTCAGGAAGTGCTGTGGTCAGATGAGACCAAAATTGAGCTCTTTGGCATCAACTCGTCGTGTTTAGAGGAAGAGAAATGCTGACTATGACCCCAAGAACACCATCCCTACAGTCAAGCACGGAGGTGGAAACATTATGCTCTGGGGCTGTTTCTCTGCTAAGGGTACAGGATGACTTCACTGTATTGACGGGCTAATGGACGGGGCCATGTACTGTCAAATCTTGGATGAGAACCTCCTTCCCTCAGCCAGAACACTGAAGATGGGTTGTGAATGGGTCTTCCAGTATAACAATGACCCAAAACATACTGCCCAGGCAACAAAGGAGTAGCTTAAGAAGAAGCACATTAAGGTCTTGGAGTGGCCTAGCCAGTCTCCAGACCTTGATCCTATAGAAAATCTGTGGAGGGAGCTGACATTTCGAGTTGCAAAGCGACAGCCAAGAAACCTTAAGGATTTATAGAGGATCTGTAAACAGGAATGGACCAAAATCCCTCCTGAGATGTGTGCAAACCTGGTGACCAACTACAAGAAACTTGCTTGCGAACAAGGGTTTTTCCACCAATTACTAAATAATGTTTTGCTTTGGGATCAAATACTTATTTCACTCACTGAAATGATAATCAATTTATAACCAATATATAATGTGTTTTTTTCTGGATTTTTTTGGTTGATATTCTGTGTCTATCCGTTCAAATAAACCTACCATAAAAATTATTGAGCCTTCATTTTTTTGTAAGTGGCCAAACTTACGAAATCAGCAGGGGATCATATAATGTTAGTTATAAAGTTTTTTTTTAAATCTTTTTTGTTTAATACTTGTCATCCTTATAGATCTACGAATAAACTCAAAATGTGATATGTTTTATGGTGGTGATGCTCAGAGCAGAAAGAGGTGAGCCTCCATCAGCGCTTTATCCCTCTCCTAGAGCAAAAGTGTCTCTCTAGACCTAGAGTATTGGATTATTTGAGCGCAATTCAAACACACACTGTTCTCAGTGCTAAGAGCACAGGCACGTCCTGCCAAAACAAAGAATACAATGCTGATATGCAAGAGTGCAACGTTAAACCAACATCCTATGATAAACCCCATGATGTGAACATTATCATATGGCCTCTTAATCCCATTATAACCTTCATAATAGCCACAAACACGGGATTAGAGATGAGAAAAGAGTTGAAAGAGTGACCGTGGGAGGATTACAGTCCATCCAATATCATAGTTCTAGCGTCAGAGACACCACTAAAAAACAAACTGCAATCAGAGATCCTATTTCAGTGGAGGACGGCAACGATCCCATGGGTCCCAGTGGGAGGGAAACTGAAGGAGCAATAACACATAATAAATAAACGCATAGTGGAGTGTCCATGAAGCAATTCTGTGTAATTGGGTGTGGTTCTGTGGCGGATATCTGAGGGATAGAAGTATGTATTGGTGCTAAGCCGAGTCCCTTGGGTCAGCAGCTCATGCTGTTGCTGACAAGGCGGTGTTGAAGAACTATGCACACAATAACAGCTGGAACAGATGCTTCTCACCATTTTACCTTGTACACTGCTAACATAGACGTATGAGCATTTGCACCACTACCCTGGCACACTCAAATGCATATAAGCCAAGCAAATTTATCCTGCATCAAATAGGCTCTATCACGGGAGAAACACTCAGCTGGTTGGCGCTTTCAAACTGGGACAAAGACCCTCCAGGCACATTCAACTTGACATAAACAAACACCACCACTGTGGAAATTGAACCAAATGGCTACTAAGTACAGAATGAAAAAGCAGGGAGCAAGGGAAACATTAAATTAGGATATACACTGTAGGCGAGTGGTACATCATAACAAGTAGGCCACGGTTCGGGCGTTTTTGCCGCCACAAAACATTGTAGTCTGGGACACACGGTGCCACACTCTCAATGTTTCAATAATGTGTTTATAATATTATGAAAATTATTTGTTTATCCACCCGGGCTTTGCAAGAGTAATTGAGTGTACCATGTAAGTCTCAGAAGAAAACCCTCCATATTCATTGCCCTCAATGCAGGTTTATTGATTTATTTCTAAGAGACAACCCAGAGTGATATTTCCTACATTTCCCACATTATTTAACAGAATTTCAATCTGTGTGTCTGAGTCCGAGTGCCGTGCGGAAGAGCAGACAAACACAAATATATTATTTTAATGCTCAACTGATGTCGCTGCAACAAAAGACACATTCTGGTACTGGTCAGGATGGCTTTTTCCCTCACTCTTGGGGGCTTTTTGCTGTTTTTACATCAAAGGTTGAAACAACATGTATGACAGCCCCTCAACAATATGAGAACCCATCAATTATTATCCACATAGGGTAGCGCAATAAATTGGGAGTTCCTTTGTGAGCCTGAAAGCGGTTTTACAGAGAAACTTTATCTGTGTTTCCTACAGCCTATTATTGTGGAATGACTCATCCGCTGGTGACATTGCACAAGCTCGCAGGAACAATCAGAAAATATTCAAGTGGAGCCTTCTACAATCGAAGGAATCTCAAAGCGTCCATAAACCAGAGAAAGTGAGGTCTTTAAGTACCGGTTTTGGGGTCAACGCTGAAGAAAGGCTGCCCTTGGAGAATGCTGTAGACGATCTTGGCACTGTTTCCATAGGTGGGATCATCGGCATCTGTGGCAGTGATCTGGAACACTGATGTTCCTGTGTGGACATAAAACACATGTCCAAGTTAAACTGCTAAAATTATTCACATGCTCAGATTTGCATTCATTCTCATTAATGCATGCCATAAGCATGCTCCAACAGAGGCAGATGCGGTATTCATATGCCGCTTGCTAATTCAAATGATTCATCTCATGCCTCCTTGACCTGTACCAGGTTGAATTCACCTTTCATGAACCTCTCTCCTCCAAGCCTTAAAGCATCTAATGCTATTACAAAGTGTGTGGGGCTTTGATGGTAGTGATAACACTGCTCTAGCCTGAGACACATTCTCGGTTTAAGAAAAAACACAAACACAAAAGAGAGAATAGCCCCTCTTGAAAGGCCAGAGACCCTCAACTGACTTATATGGCTCTATGAATGCTGCTAATGATTACTTCATCACAGATTGGTGAGTGGAGTCAGATAGCTTGCAAGCTCACTCGTGGTGTTTGTCATGTACCCAAACCCAAATATCTTATTTGGGAAGGCACAAATAATGACCTGTGGATAACTAATTATATTGACCAATAGGAAAAAAAGCTAATTATTTAGAAAAGAATAAAATGATATTTAAATTAAAATATTTAAAATGATTATGAAATGGCATTCCTGTGAAGCTAACAAACTAAAGTGAGAAATGTATGAATGAAAATATAATTGTTAGTATTGTGCACTAATATATTGTTGTGAACTAATATAATATATTATGCATATTATCTACATTTAAAAATGTTTATATTAATGTTTTAAACATTCTGAGAAACATAAAAAATAGGGAGAAAATGTTCTTTTGAACTTTCTATTCATCAAAGAGAGAGAGAGGGGGGGGGGGGTTGAATGGCTAAACAAATAGTAAGCAGCACAACTATTTTCAACATTGATAATAAAAAAAAAAAAAAAAAAAAAAAATATATATATATATATATATATATATATATATATATATATATATTTTGAGCACCAAATCAGCATATTAAAATGAGTTCTGAATGATGCTGAAAAATCAGCTTTGTCATCATAGGAATAAATTACATTTACAAATTTATATATACATTTTAAATTGTAATAACATTTCACATATTACTTTTTTACTGTATATTTGATCTCATAAATGCAGCTTTGGTGAGCATAAGAAACATCTTTCAGAAACATCCCCCAAACATCTGAACGGTATTGAAGGCTTGTAATTTAAATTTATATAATTTATTTTATGTTAAGGCATCCTTTCTGTATGGAAACTATAATTTAGTTTTGAATTGTTGGCCACATCCAGTTCTGTCCGAATACTGTACAGATAATTTTGTCATTGCAACAGATACATATAATAGCCTTCTGTTTGTTTAATATTTGTAAAGACTCAAAAAAACGTGCAAAAAAATTAAGTGGTGGTGGGGAGCGAGAAATAAACCTTGCCCTTATCCTATAGCTGCGCCCGGGGTGGGGGGGGGGGGCGTACCGAAAGGTTGTGAGGAATGATAATTTCACAGCTCTTTGGCTTGAGTCCAGCCAATTGATTCGGATAGGAAGGAAGAACTCTACGGACAATTAGCACTTTCCTGACAGTCCATTTACTGCAGAGTTGATGTGCACTGCCATTGATGCAAATTGCATGCTCTGCATGTGGATTACTCATGTATTAGGGTAGATAGCACAGATCTATAAAACATTGACGTTTCAAATTGAGATACGGGTGTAAAAGACAAACACAGCTGGTTTTTGTTTATCAAATGCTGCTTTAGATTGGTAGCAATACAAAATATTTGCACCCCATGTGTGAGTGAACATACTTTTGAGGCTTTTATGTGAGATTCTGGTTTGATTTTGACATTACTCAAGAAATCCCTTTTTCTACCACAGACAATACAGCATCCTCTTGAGAGGCTTTCTATAAGAAACAATAGCTTGAAAAAATCCCACTATAAATCCACGGCAACCAACCAGCAGCATGTGATTCATCCGGGTCCAGGCCAGAAAGGCTCCCGATCTGCAGTTGGACTCTGTAGTATGAAACTGATGAGGCAGCTAATAAACCTATGCTCTACTAACACAACGTTATTGTGTTCCACAGGCACAGCCTCAGACAAACCCCAGAGCCAGGAGGTCCTGGCTGTTGGCTCACCAACGTCTGCCATCTCAGGCACGGAGGCTGAAAAGAGGCCGTCAGGGAATTTAGGGGCGTTGTCATTCACATCCTGGACCTTGATGATGAATTCCGACTCTGGTTCCACGGCTCTGTTGGTGAAGCGGTCGATGGCCCGAGCATGGAGCACGTAATGGCTCTTCTTTTCTCTGTCCAGGCTTTTCTTTGCATGAATATCTCCCGTTAACTCGTTGATTATGAAAATGGAACCGGCACCTTCTCCAGAGAGTAAATACTTGATGGAGCCATCACCTTCGTCTGAGTTTGAGTGTAACTGAAAGTAACAAAAAAAAGATGGTTTTATTTTCTGTAACACTGCTATTTTGCCTTAAACCAAATGTAAATGTTCTGTGGTGTTAAAACCACATAATTACATAATTGCTATCTGTACAGACAGTCATATTTTATAGCTTCCACTGAAGAACAAAATTATTTGGATTCTCGAACTGCTGAAGTTGGTCAAACCTGATGATCATGTTCTCCAGCATGATTTATGATTTAAATGTTAATTTCTCAATTCAACCTTTTATTCAAATTATGATGATAAAACGGTTTCCAATAAATTTTCCAAAATTTTCCTAAGTGGTCTCAGACTTTTGGTCCCCATTAGAAATACAGCAACTTCATAGAATAGTTTTAAATGTCAATCTTTGCACTTTTAAATAATCTAACTTTAAGAAAACAGGAAATTAAATGACAAAGACCTAGAAATAAATGTTTGAAGTCAGAAGACAAAGACATTAAAACACTCCTGTCATAACCTTTACATATGTGGGATAAATGACATGTCATACCGTTCAAGCGCTTACTTCATTTTTTTTCATGACAAATCTATCACGATAATGACTGTGCCACATCCCAGCTCGTCACAGAATGCTCTTGATTGTAATTAGCATGCTCTTTAAATATAACTCAAATTACGAAATGAGCACAAGGATACCCCATGTGTTCTGAGGAGATACTTTTCAGAGGAAATGGTTTCCTAAGTTTAAGTTTTTTTTTTTTTTAAATTTATTCAGGGGTAAAAAGTCATGGTAGAGACTCAGCTACCCTGAAATTATGAGACTAAAGCCTGTGGCTCCGAAATACACATGCATCACAGGGGTGAAAGGATAATAAACATGGGTTAATCCCACCATATTCAAATTAGTTATGCAATAAGATATTCTGTAAAAGAATATTGCTTTAGCTGAAGGTATACAATTTTCTGTGATAGCGAATATAAATATCCAAACAAGTATTTAGAATTTGCATAAGGAAATATGCAGTCTACAACTATTATGCTGATCCTTCAAAGACCTAATTTTGCTTATTTATTTATTTACACAGCAGTCCCCTGAAGGAGGGATCGGAGACGTTACGTTAGTGACTGACAAATTGGGGTTTCGCTTAGACGCCTATCACCTTCGAGTTCTACAAAACCAGCCAATGGCAAAACAATGCCATGGGTCAGTGGAATTTGCCTAGCGCAACTCCACCCAACCTTGTGGGTATAAAAGGAGCTGCACTTGCAATCTCGCATTATGTTACATGCTGAGGAGCCGAGACTGAATGCCCTGCTGTTCCAGCGGTACAGCGGTTGTGGCAAGTGGACGTAAGGTCTCTGTTACCCCCTTCAGGGAACAAGGGTTACATAGGTAACCGAGACGTTCCCTTTCAGTCAGTCACTACAAGTTACGTCAGAGACTGGTGAAATGGGGATCCCTATTTAATCACGCCACAGGGACACAGTTGCATCGCCACAGAATGCTCCACCGGGGGGATCCCAGTTTAATGTTAATGCTGGCACACCCGAAGGAGGCAGCACAGCTAAGTCTCCATCTCCAGATGACTCAAGCCCACCTTGTGATGTGGCGATAGACATGACGTCATCTGCTGGGGTGCCGAATGAAACACTGGGCCCGCCACAAGACTAGCCAGCGACCTCATGGGTTGCAATGTGCTAGAGGGGGGTGTGGTCCGAGGAAGATTCGTTGGGATGTTCCACACAGTCACCCTCAAACCACCATGGCCACCAGCCTAAGTATCCCCTCTCGCGGAGGGAAAAGATTGGGGTGTGGTGGAGGGGAATATACCTCTACGGAGGTCATGGAGTCTCGATCGCAACATTGCAATGGTCAAGTTCCCACAATGGGGGCCGCGAATGCTGCACGGGCGTGATTTAAGCCCAAACACGCCAGGCAGCAGAGCTGGTGCCCATCAGCGGAATCAATCCGTCTACCGCACCCAGAAATACATGGGCGAGACTTCTTTAAAAAGACGCACCGCGTGCAGCTCTTTTAGAGAGAAAAAACCCCCTCAACAGCAGTGCTGGAGTGCCCAGGGAGAAAACACACACTGCTGGCAGATCACTGCACAGACCAGCAGCAGGAATGAGATCTCGCTGGAACACGCCGTAACACCAACACCGCTGAAGAGTCACTCGTCTCGTCTTTCGAACTCGTAGACAGTTTTGCAGTGGAGAAAAATGAAGTAACACTCAGCTCCGAACCAGAAACATAATGCTAGATTGCAAGCGCAGATCTTTTATACCCATGAGGTGGGGCGGAGTTGCGCTATGTTTCGCAGACCCATGGCATTGATTTGCCATTGGCTCATTTTGTAGAACTCAAAGGGGATAGTCTTCTTAGCGAAACCCCCATTTCGTCAGTCACTGACATAACTCGTAGTGACTGACTGAAAGGGAACATAAACGATCACTTCTGTTCATGTCAGCTTTCAGTAAAAATCAATATGAAACCACCTGTGGCACTCATTTAATTAGTATCACATATGCTATGCTCATGTAATTAAAGTAACACAAAACGGAAAAAAATGCATACAAAACAGCAGAAAGCTTCAGATGTACAGGAAGCTGGATGAGACCACCTGAAACGGAGATACATAAATGTTGCCATTTCAGTTGCTAATTATCACAAATGTGGCTCTAAAAAGGCAATGTGTCTGATCCAAAAAATTTAAATCTGAGCAGCAGGAATTGGCAGAGCATGGCCCTTGGTGTGGAGAAAGAAAAAATACAACATTACTTGGCATGTTGCTGGGTTGCTATTCAAGCAGCTTTCTTTTCCCACCGTGTTCCCATAATTCTTGGCAGCCTGTGTAATCCCACCGCGGAGAGCAATTAGTCAGAATGACGTTCACCTTCCAAACCTTTTCCCCCTGGCTAAGAGGGACATTCACCTTCTTAGATATATATGGCAGGTGGGATTGAAACCACACTATTTCTTGGAGCTATTGCTTTATCTACAAAACTTATTGTATATGCCTGGTTACAGCTGCAATGCAGCAGGGCACATACAGTATTAAACAGCACAAAACATGCACTCTTATGCACACAGCTAAATCCAAGACCCATACCAACGCCATTGTTTGAGGATGCGTTTGTCCACCTCTTTCATCCAGCTATGTATCCTAATGTCCAGCTGCTGCAGCATTATGAAAGATTGAAGAATCCTCCTACATTGTACTTGAAAATGAGTGAACCTTGTTTTGAACTTGCCTCGTATTTATGGAAGCACCATTCACTCCTCCAAATGCATTAGGTTCCCAAAGAGATGGATAGAGTATTTGAATAATGTGTTCTATCACTACACAATTCCTGAAACAAAGGATGAAATAGATGTTTTTTTTAATTATTATTATTATTTTTTTTGAAAATGTCCTAATGTTTTTCCTTTTATTTTTCAAAAAAAATAAATAAAAAAAAATAAAAAAAAATGCACATATACACCAAGATGATCTTCAACATTAAATTTACTGGTCCTGGTCTTATTGTACATGATCTGAACCAAATTTTCTTTTTCTGCTGATGTCACTTAGGCCATGCAGGCTATTGGTGAGTCAAGTTTACAACTAGCCAAATTACTGTTAAGCCATTACTCTAGCATTTATTTAAAAAAAAAAAAAAACAACTAGATTAATAACCTGTGTCACTTGGAAATATGTTGCATCACCAAAATAAAGTGGGTAGGGGTACATTGTCAAAAAAAAAGAAAGAAATTAAAATACATTTTTACTGACATTCATTATTTCTATTAATATTATTAGAAGTAGTAGTAGTAGTAGTACTAAAGTATTTTTTTAATGAAAATAAAAATAATATATATATATTTTTTTTAATTACCATAATCAAAGGATGAAGTTTAGAACTTCTTTAGTAAGAAGAATATATTAAATTGGATATGAAAATTAGCATTGTGTTCTAAATAAATAATAATTAAAAAAACATGTTTTGAATGCTGACTGGCCTTCAAACGACTTTAAGAGTCCAAAAAACAACAGGAGAGGAGGGGAGGCAGATGAGTGGGAGATAGAATGCATTGACTTGTCCTGCAGAAAGTGTGACGCTTGACCCCTTCACAACATTACCACACAAATAAAAGGCTTTGATACCTGCCAGACAGATATAGACTCAAATCTGAAAGCAGCCAGGCTAGAAAATAAAAATGCATCAAATGCGATTAATATTATGAATCAAAGCAAACACTTGAGCACAATGAAAACTCATTAACCATTTGAAACAAACTGGGTGTGTTGCACATTTTGCATGCTAAACAGGCTGATCCGGCTCGGAATACATTCTGCCATTAACTTATAACCGTGACCACTGAGTATTTGCACACCCTCTTAAACATACACATACACATACACAGACTCTCTACGCTTCATTCAGGGCTAAGACATTTTATTGTGGTTCTAAAGTGATGCATTTAGATGCATTAGAGCACCTATTATGGATCAGAAGCCTTTTTAAATGTATGCATGTTAGGAGGTGACACTACACAATCTTGCAGCACGAACATTTAAGTGCTTTAGGCAAGGCAAGGCAAGGCAAGTTTATTTATATAGCACATTTCATACACAATGGTAATTCAAAGTGCTTTACATAGAAGAAATTAAAACAAAAGAAATCAGAAAAATTAAAACAGTTTAGAATAAAAGATAAAATACAGAAAAATTCAAATAAAATCAGAATAATTAAAACATTAAATAAAATACAGTACAAACAGTCGGACGAGCAGTGGCACAGTGCTCATTCAGTAAATTCACAGCTAAACAGATGTGTTTTGAGTCTGGATTTGAATCTGACTACTGTAGGAGCACATCTGATCTCTTCTGGAAGCTGGTTCCAGCTACGGCTGGCATAGTAGCTAAAAGCACACTCACCATGCTTAGAGTGAACCCTTGGTATTTCTAGCTGATGTGATCCTAGTGATCTGAGTGATCTGTTGGGTTTATATTCAGTGAGCATATCTGCAATGTATTGAGGTCCTAGGCCATTGAATGATTTATATACCAGTAATAATACTTTAAAATCAATTCTATATGTAACTGGCAGCCAGTGTAAAGACCTGAGGACTGGTGTGATGTGTTCATATTTTCTGGTTCTGCTCAGAATCCTGGCAGCACCGTTCTGTATGAGCTGCAACTGTCTAATGGTCTTTTTAGGAAGGCCAGTGAGGAGTCCATTACAATAATCCACCCTGCTGGTGATGAAAGCATGCACAAGTTTCTCTAAGTCTTGACTGGAAATAAAGCATCTAATTCTTGCAATATTTTTCAGATGATAGTATGCTGATTTAGTTATTGCTTTGACATGACTACTGAAACTAAGGTCTGACTCTAAAGACACACCCAGATTCCTGACTTGATTTTTAGTTGTTTGACCCCTAGACTGAAGGTAAGCGTTCACCTTGAGAACTTCATCTTTTGTTTCCAAACGCAATGACTTCAGTTTTGTCTTTGTTTAACTGAAGAAAGTTTTGGCACATCCAATTGTTTACTTCATCAATGCATTGGCAAAGGGAGTCAATGGGGCTGTAATCGTTAGGCGATAGGGCTAGGTAGAGCTGTGTGTCGTCTGAATAGCTGTGGTAAGAGATTTGGTTCTTTCTCATTATTTGGCTCATTGGGAGCATGTACAGGTTGAATAGGAGTGGCGCAAGAATTGAGCCTTGAGGGACTCCGCATGTCATGGATGTCCACTCAGACTTATGCTCTCCTATAGTCACATAATAACCTCTCCCTTCTAAGTATGACCTGAACCATCTTAGGACTATCCCAGAAAGCCCGACCCAGTTTTCCAGCCTGTCAAGAAGTATGTTGTGATCGACAGTGTCAAATGCAGCACTGAGGTCGAGTAGTACTAGAACTGATAATTTGCTTGTATCAGTATTTAAGCAAATATCGCTTATTATCTTTATGAGCGCTGTCTCTGTGCTGTGATGCGGTCGGAAACCAGATTGAAAGTAGTCAAAGTATCCATTCGAGCTTAAGAATTTGTTCAGCTGATTGAAGACAACTTTTTCAATGATCTTGCCTATGAAAGGAAGATTCATTCCCTTTAAAGGGACAGAGACCCTCATGGCGTTCCAAGCCTCTTCTTTCTTCTGCGGAACACAAACGGTATTGTGGTAAACAGTTGGTAAACAATTTCAGTTCCAATTAACTTTCATTATATGGACAAAAATTTCAATGCAAGTCAACGGGAACTGAAACTGTTTGTCACAAATATTTTTCAAAATATCTTCTTTTATATTCCACATAAGAAAGAAAGTCATACAGATTTCGAACGACTTGAGATTGAGTACATTATAACAGAGTTTTCATTATGGGTGGACTATCCCTTTAAGAATATACTTGTGCATATATAAATGAGACTTTGAAGAAACAACCTATGTTGTCAAAACAAGCACCTCATTAGAGGTGTCTTGGTTTTGACCGACCTCATTCCGGCAGCTGTTTTAATATTCACAACAATGTCTACATTAAGAATGCACTGAAAAACCAACCTGTACGGGTACTATTTAGCTGCACAATTAAGAACAATAATGTTTTATTTTCCTCTGGAAACAAACCATCCTGGGTAGATATGGAGTCATGTGCTTTTGGGTTGCCATTAAACTTGTATATACAGGTCCTTCTCAGAAAATTAGCACATTGTGATAAAGTTCATTATTTTCCATAATGTAATGATAAAATTAAACTTTCATATATGTTTGATTCATTGCACACCAACTGAAATATTTCAGGTCTTTTATTGTTTTAATACTGATGATTTTGGCATACAGCTCATGAAAACCCAAAATTCCTATCTCAAAAAATTAGCATATCATGAAAAGGTTCTCTAAACGAGCTATTAACCTAATCATCTGAATCAACTCATTAACTCTAAACACCTCAAAAGATCCCTGAGGCTTTTAAAAACTGCCTGTTTCATTCCTCAAAACCGCAATCATGGGTTAGACTGCCGACCTGACTGCTGTCCAGAAGGTCATCATTGACACCTCCAAGCAAGAGGGTAAGACACAGAAAGAACAGAAAGACACAGAAAGACACTGAACAAATAGGCTGTTCCCAGAGTGCTGTATCAAGGCACCTCAGTGGGAAGTCTGTGGGAAGGAAAAAGTGTGGCAAAAAACGCTGCACAACGAGAAGAGATGACCGGACCCTGAGGAAGATTGTGGAGAAGGACCGATTCCAGATCTTGGGGGACCTGGGGTGCCATGTCAGCTGCTGGTGTTGGTCCACTGTGTTTTATCAAGGGCAGAGTCAATGCAGCTAGCTATCAGGAGATTTTGGAGCACTTCATGCTTCCACCTGCTGAAAAGCTTTATGGAGATGAAGATTTCATTTTTCAGCACGACCTGGCACCTGCTCACAGTGCCAAAACCACTGGTAATTGGTTTACTGACCATGGTATTACTGTGCTCAATTGGCCTGCCAACTCTCCTGACCTGAACCCCATAGAGAATCTGTGGGATATTGTGAAGAGAAAGTTGAGAGATGCAAGACCCAACACTCTGGATGAGCTTAAGGCCGCTCTCGAAGCATCCTGAGCCTCCATAACACCTCAGCAGTGCCACAGGCTGATTGCCTCCATGCCACGCCGCATTGAAGCAGTCATTTCTGCAAAAGGATTCCCGACCAAGTATTGAGTGCATAACTGAACATAATTATTTGAAGGTTGACTTTTTTTAAAAAACACTTCTTTTATTGGTCGGATGAAATATGCAAATTTTTGGAGATAAGAGTTTTGGGTTTTCATGACCTGTATGCCAAAATCATCAGTATTAAAAAAACAAAACACCTGAAATATTTCAGTTGGTGTGCAATTAATCTAAAATATATGAAAGTTTAATTATTACATTATGGAAAATAATGAACTTTATCACAAGATGCTATTTTTTTAGAAGGACCTGTATACTCAGATAAGTTTAAACAATTGAAAACAGTCACCACACACCCCATAGTTTGTAATATGATTAGAGTATGGTATGAAGTTAGAGAGTACATGAAAATAGATAACTCTTTATCCCAGTTTAGCCCCATTTGGGGCAACATATTATTCAAACCTGGCACGAAGGACTCAGGATTCCGGTTGTGGGCTGAAAAGGATTAAGCAAAATTAGTGATCTTTTTGAGGAGGGAACATTGATGTCGTTTGAGCAGGTATCTACTAAGTATAATATTACAAAAAAACATTTCTTTAAATATTTACAGATAAGGAGTTTTGTTCTCTCTATGCAGAACCAATCATTAAACTTGCCAGCACTATCTTCTTTGGAGGAATTAATTACCAAGAAATGCAATAATAAAGGATTAATATCAGTTTTTTACAACTGGCTTGCATCAGGGTCTACTGAATCATCAACCCCGAAACTTGAATTATGGAAGGTGGGATTGAAAGAGGATATATCTGAGGATGAATGGAGACAAGTCTGTAAAAACTCTCAGAAACAGTCAGGTAATGTTAGCTTAAAACTACTTCAATATAACTGGTTGATTCAGACTTACATAACTCCTGTCAAACTAAATAGGTTTAATAAAAATATCCCTGATATATGTTTTAAATGCAGAGGGATCATTTGTGCATTGTGTTTGGGAATGCAGTAGTATTAGAGACTTTTGGAGGGGAAGTGATTAATGTCACAAATATAATTTTATATGAATATTTATAAATATTCCTCTAGATGCAAGAATGATTTTGCTACACTTACATCCAAAGAACTTTAAACTAAATCACCAGCAGCGTAAATTTATAAATTTTGCTATATTACAAGCTAAAAGAATGATAGCTCTTAGCTGGAAAAGGTCTGATCCACCAGTTATTGGAGCTTGGATTAACTCCATGGCACAGTGTATGGCCTTGGAAAAAATAACGTACTTTATTAAAAACAAAATGGATGTATATGAAGAAATATGGAAGCAGTTTAATTACTACATTAACAACAATAATATTGGTAATTTTTTACAGGAGGTGTAACTATGTATTAGGGTTATTTTTCGTCTTTTTTACTCTTTTATTTAATATGGTGTTTTGATGGAAAATGTAACTTTTATGTGTAAAGAACAGTAATGTATACTTGATTTCTGGGTACCTAGCAATATTGGTTTTGTATTTAGAATGACGCTTGTCTGATACCTTTATGTATTTCTGTATGGGAGAAGAGAGTGATGTGTTTCTGGTTGGGGTGGGAAATAACTGACGATCTGAAAAAGTGTTTCTCTGTTAACTGTCTTGTATAATCAAAAAATAATAAACACATTGTTCAAAAAAAGAATGCACTGAAAAAATATATATGAAAAACATTTCTCTCTGCAGAATGCAGACATGACCGTGATGCAGGGTTTGTGGTTACTGCTGCAGCAGACCTGAGAGCACAGGTTGCCTTGTGCAGGGGCTTGATAAACTGCCCACGCTACAAGAAGGAAAGGACTGATTAAATCAGGGCTCAGCCTTCACCGCTAACCACAAATTAAAGCCGGCGTGCTGATGGAAAGGTCAATTTTACACTGCACCAAGAGCCCTTCACGTCAGAATAAGGAAGTGTGCATGGGCGGCACTGAGTTTGGTAATTTGCCATTAGTGAGAAGGAGGTGAGCGGTTTAATGTAATCCTCCATTTTAAAAGCTGCAATGACAGATATTCATCAGCCATACCGACTCCAATAGGACGACAGTGGACTGATCTCTATTGGTCTTCCTCTACTTCAAAGTCTATTTTACTGTAGACCCTCTCTAGTTATCACACATTCACACTAATGTATGCTACCAGTCTGCTGGTAGGGAGATTAACATTGAAAGAGACCATCGAGAGCGCCAGCAGCTTGCTAGCTCTCTATTACAAATTTCAAAGCTTAAGCTGTTTGTGTGCGTTTGCATCTCTATCTGGGTGTCTGGGTGTGTGAATGCGTGTGTGCTTTTCTACATGAAAAGGGAGCATACCACAGCAATAATCTATAGTACGAAGAACAAATTGTATCTGGTAGGCTAAAATATATTAAACAATTATTTTCTTTTGCTTTTTTTTTTAAACTAAAAAGCGCTCAAGTGCATGCTGGCAACATTTTCACGTTATTCATTTGACATAAAAGAGAAGCGTGAAATAAATCAAAAGAGCACCTGAATTAAACCCTGTGAGAGTGTTGTGTCTCTTGCTCAACCAGAAACTTCATCTGCTATTGTGTAGATTGCGTAACCAATGGATACCACTGATGTATCACTTCTATGACAAGAATCATACAATAAGTATAATGATACTTGGCAAAAAAAAAAAAAAAAAAACACAAACACCACTGTGGCGAGCAGGACGAGGTCGAGAGCCGAGGGAGAACGAATCTCTCGTGGCGAGCAGGTCTCGTATCTCTCACTCATGGAGGAGCGGCATAAAGGAGGAGCGACGACAGTTCGTAATATTGTGACGAATTCACAATATTACTGTTTTTTCTGTATGTTTTCTGTATGTTTGATCAAATAAATGCAGGCTTAATAAGCATAAGAGACTTCTTTCAAAAACAGTAATGTTTCCAAACTTTTGACCGGTACTGTATGTGTGTGTGTGTGTGTGTGTGTGTATTAAACCCTGTATATTTGTACACAGAAGCTCTTAGAATACAATTTGGTGTTATAATACACAACTTAGCAACTTATCTTTAGATAATCATATAAACATTTTTACAAAAACAGCCTTCTTCCTCCCTAGAAAAGATACGGAACATGTTATCTGTTTCTGATGCAGAAAAGCTATAGTTCATGCATTCATGATCTCATAGACTGGATTACTGTAATGCACTACTAGTTGGTTGTCCTCTATCCTCAATAAACAAACTACAATTAGTCCAAAATGCAGCTACAGGAGTTCTTACCAGGACAAAGAAAATATGATAATTTTAACCCCAATTTTATCATCTCTACACTGGATACCTATTAAGTTCTGTATCGATTGCAAAGTATAACCTATAAGCCCCTAAATGTTTCGGCTCCCTTGTATTTAACCGATCTTCTATCAACCTGCATTCCATCATGCTCTTAAAGGTCACAAAACTCTGGACTTTTGGTAGCACATCCCTAAATAACTAGAGAGTACGTCAGCTCCAGTTTGGATCCAGCCTATTACAAAGATTTCAGATAACCCAACACCTAAAGAGATAATGCCAACCCTTGCGAGGGCTTCAGAAATAGGGCTTCACAGCCAAATTTTCTATATGTTGTAATCATTATGATCACAACTTGTAATAATTGCTTTAATGAGATAATTGTTTCTGCCTAAATGAATACATGCATGATTTTAATTATCTTAGAACTGTACATTTTTGACAAATGAACATTACTTTGACACAGTCACCTCTGAAAACAGATAACACTAAATTACAATCTAGAACATGCATTTTTACGTAAAGCTGCTATGAAACTATGTATTGTGAAAAGAGCTCCATACATGAATGTGAATTGAATTAAATATATAATATATAAGTTTCTTTTCATTTGGCTGATGCTATATTGCAAAGCACAATACAGTGTTTTGCTCAAGGGTTCAGTGTTGAAAGACTGATTCCAGTACTTAATTAACTATAATTCACCCTCTTTTGGAGTCCTCCTGATAGAAAACTTGGTTTGGACTCTTAGAGGTTATTTTCATCAACTATATAATGATATGCCATTTTAGGCAGAAATATACAGACTCCAATTAATACATGCAATATGATGAAAACATACTGATTAAGACATTTTTGTCCAAAAGACAAAAACTGTGTAAAATTAATAAATACAAAAAAAAGAAAAGACAAAGAAAAAAAGAAAAATACAAAAAACATTGACCCAGTAAAAACATTGTGCAATAAATCATTAGGGAACCTTAAAAATCATACATTATTCATCTGCTTTTTGTAATTTACCATAATTAATTTTTTTATGAAATACATACGATGGCCAGACAGTAACAAAATCACTAGTTTTCAGAGCTGTGCTGGTGTCGAATTGTATTTCAGCCAACACATTTCAGGATAATTTCTTTCTAAGTATCATATGTGTATGTTCCATTTCTAACCCACAAAAGATGGTCCCACTGAAATATCTCACCTGTTTTTATAAAGTGACATAGTTTAGTATGTTCCCATAACTAGATATTTGAGGACAGGCATGGTTTTAGTAGAACAGTCTGTCTGGGCCCCCAAAACCTCTTTTTTGTCTGACCACTGAAGTGGAGAGAAGAAAAGATGGTGGTCTGAAGGGACCAGACAGGAGAAGGTGTGAAAAAAGAGAGGAGTGTAGGAGGCTACTGAGAGCCTCAACCCATTTCTGTCACTGCAGTTTAAGAAAGCCTGAGAGAAAATATTCAGCTCACTCAAATCTATTACAGACAGGTCACACCACAGCAGCATAAAAATTAAGTGGCACCCATGTGAGCAGAACAAGGGCCCTGTTTGGCTTCATATGTCTCAGTTCAATACAAGTAAGAATGTTCTCACACTTTGCTTCCAGAAAGGGGCTAATCATGTCTGTTCTGCTGCAACAAGAGCTTAATTGAATTGACTCCACTGATGTTTAAAAACGAACTTTAAAAATACTATTTGCAGTATGACTAGTGTAGTCCAATTCTAGTCAAATCTCTCTGATGCCTAATCTCTCTTATGAGTCAGTTCTTCTCAGTGAATCAAAATCATACATCGCAGCCAATGACTTTCACAAGAATCAGTCTTATGAGTGTTTCTATTTAGTGAATCAAAATCATATAGCATGAATATAGTCCAATTGTAAAACAAATGACTAATGAATAAGTTCTTCTCAGTGAATCAAAACCATACAGCACGACTGGTAGACCAATTACAGAACAAATGACTCTTATAAGCCAGCTCTTCTCTGTGAATCAGAATCAGGGTATTCCAATTACAAAACCAATTACTATAATGAATCGGTTCTTGTCAGTGAATCAAAACCATTTAGCACAACCAGTAATCCAATAACAGAAAGTGAATCCTACAAGTCATTATTTCAGTTAATCAAAAGCGGGACCAGTGTAGCCAGACTCCTGAGCTGACTGTTATCCTTAACTAATCTAGAGGACTGTTTGTTCAAATAGCAACGATTTTAATTTTTTTTTCTTAATAGTACTATAAAAAAATGTGTTAATGGGCCCATTATAGAAATGGGATTGTTTCAAATCCCTAGCACACATACACATGTCTGTATTTACACTCAAGTGTGCAGATCTGAAGCAGCCTGTCCAATGGTGCTTGAAGGGACATGGCACACAAAAACTTGGCTCAGTTCCTAAGGGATGTAGGTGTAAACAATTGATGGCTCCTCAGCCATTTCTTCATAAACTCTGCTATCTTCACTTAACCTTCACTTGCTGAGTCAATGTCAAAAGCTGTCAGTGTCACCCTGTATTATTCAAACCCAGGAAACGACAGTTGGCCATATTCACAGAACAGAATGGGCAAAATAATTGATTGTACCGCTGCTGACGTTTATAAGCCGCAGAGGGATCTCTGGATTTTTTCCAGAGTCACAGAATAAAAGGTGCTTCAAATAATTATCATAAGAACATGTTAGCTGTCTCCAACTGTGCATAAGAAGACAATGGAATAAATAGAGACAAAAAAAGTCCTCTAGATCCTCTCGTTTCTCTGTATTCGACAGTCAAAATAATTATGCTCTTATTAGCAGGGTGGATGTCAGTCACAGGTCAGTCTTTAATTTGCAAGCCAAATCAATTTTCTGACAAAAACATGTTTCTGATTAGTCACCTGCACTATTTACTAGCTTCCAAGAAAATATGATTACAGGAATACACTGACATTGCACATTTCAATTATAGTCCAAAAACATGACGTACAGCCATTGTCTCTCAGTTAAAACAGTGCTTTTTCAAGAAACCGTTTTCTCAAGAAACCCCATACAAGGTTTATTTCAGATAATCACCTGCACAGAGTAAAGGTAGGGTAGGCAATTTCGGAGAGGATTCCCATACGGAAATGTTATATATATATATATATATATATATATGAAATATCAATATGGAATACATGCTCATATAAAGTATGTGAAACCTATCTGAAAAAGGAACAAATCCATATACTGACAAGTATATCCCGTATAAATATATTTAGGTATGTGTATATGTGTGTGTGTGTGTGTGTGTGTGTGTCTACTACATATTTTGACAATGTCCATATTATATTTATGCTCATATTGTGTGAAAACACATGTACATACATGCACAGCCATAATATGAAACTTATTAGAAATTGGAAAAATCCCATATATTGACATGTTTATGTATGTATAATACATATTTTGACATTATATATATATATATATATATATATATATATATATATATATATCATATATGAAATAACCATATATGAAATATATGCTCATATAGAGTGAAAACATACATATACTGTTTACTATTTCATATATGGTATACTATAAACCTATAGAAAACCCATAGAAAATCATATAGCATACCAATTGTTTGCATATATATTCTGTGAATAAACTTAAATGACACATATTGTTCACATAATTTCTTAGCAGCATACAGTAGTATTGAAAGTATAGTTACAAATATACTTTTAGTACATTGATATTAGTATACTTACAACAAAGTATACTTAAAATATACTTGAACTTTACTTAAGTATACTTATTTTTTTGTAAGGGAAGCTATCTTTGAAGCATATAATCCCACCCTCACTTCAGAGTGCCTTCAAAGCCACGTCTCCTCCAAAACACATGAAAGCGCACAGCCAGAGCAGAGTCTGCAAAGCGTCATGAGAGACGGCGTTAACGGCGTTACCTCATGTCTCAAAGCACATAACATTACAAAAAAAATGAATGTAACCAACTTACAGAGCTCTTACTTGTACTACTTGACTGCTGCAGATTAATTTCGGCATTGACATTGTTGACATAAAAGCGCATAAATAAAAGAGTATGAGTACGGCTCTGGTACGGCCATCTTGTACTTAAGGTTACGACAAGTCGTGAACGCAGCATAAGCTCGTTGTTTTGGTTTAGGAGGAACTGTAAAAGGTGGCTGCTGTTTGTTTTTCAACACTCAACTCTTGGTGTCTTGGTGATAGATGGTGTGTGATACATAGATGGTGTGTGATGTCTGCGCAAGCAGGGTGCGCGGAGGTACGGAAATGCATATGTTGGCAGAAAGATTCGACATTATATCATTGCAATCAGACTATATGCATTGATTGGACAAAAATAATTTTTGGTCCTGAGACTTCCACAGAAGATATGTAAATTATTTCATATTCAGACCACTTCCTTCTATTATTGATCACTATCAAGATGTTTCAACCAGTATTACAAAAGTGTTTATTCATAAATTGCCTACCAAACCTTTAAGCGCGTTTCCCACACCTGCACACAGATCGAAACAAAGAAAGGGCTCTTACCTTCCCCACGTACTGGTCTTCCGGCCCAATGTGCTCTTCCAAAACGAAGAATTGATTCCAGATCCAGCCTCGTTTGGGACGATGGTGCGAGTCCTTGTCGCTGTCGGGCAGTCTGGTCTGGTTGTGGGTGAACGTGTGGCTGGGTGGGGAAGGGGTCCCATAGCTCCTCTGGAGCATACATAGGCACAGCAGCAGAGGGGACAGACAGGCAGGACTGCTGGCTGCTCTCATGTTAAAGAGTCGCAACGTTCGAACTCCCGCTCACCCAGACAGAGGTCTCTCTCACGGTGGGCGGCTTTAGACGCCGATTGGACCAGTTCGCAGGACTTGGCTGACGGCCATGGTTTAAAATCCAGTTGTAGCAGAGACCCAGCGGGCAGCACTCACATCGTGGGCCAAGAGCAAGATGCGTTGATTCGTTGGGGAGTCGCCGTCAACTGGAGACTCACTGGAGGCAATGGCAGATTTCCACTGAACATCTGTGTGAAGGAAAGAGGACAAACTGTACTTTCATGGAGGGAGAAATGAAACACAGCCAGCGATTACATTTTAATTCCACAGAAAATTTCAGATTAACTGTTGCCTGTGAAGACCTAAAATATGAAATTTGGCCTAAAACCCCATTGCGATCTTGCTGATTGCCTTTCAATGAAACATCTAATACATTTTTGATGGAACAGCTGTTCCTGTATAATAGCAGATATCATGACTGCTGGTGCACGGGACGTGTAATGAGAGCTCCAGCGTGGCGAGTTTATTCAAACGGCTGAACTGCATTCCGAGGATCAATGGTCTGCAACGTTTGTCCATGGATACCTCCTAAAAAAAAACGGATAGCTCTCATCTCTTCAGCCTCCCTCACAATTCGGATTCATCACTTGTTGAAGAGAAACTCACTAGTGCTCTTCATTACTCGACGGCATGAGGGTTATTGACATAAGTGAATAAAAGAACTTTAGGGTTAGACTTTTTCAAAACGAATGGAAATTGCGATGTCGTTAAAATGCTAAAAAAAAGGATAGAACAAATAAACAAATGACAATAGAAATGCTGCAGGGGGAGGAGGGGGGGGGGGGGGTTTCCTGTCAACTTAGCTACATTTGAACATTTCATTTCTAAGCCGTGTTTAAAATAGTCACATAAATGCTTCAGCCTTGTCCCAGGGGTCTAACATTATATGACCGGAATAAATATTTCATGGTGCAACACACACTGACAGTGAGATATATCTGAGAAAGTCCCATTTGTTTGTGAGGAAAGATGTCAGCATGACATTGTGAATGTAACTTGAATCTCTCAAATATTTTTTTGGCAGAAATTTTACAGAAAATGTATTTGATATTGCAGAGATTCAGCATTTTAGGATGTGTTTTTATTAAGTGCACTGCCTTATTTATTTATCCATCAAAATTGACAAATTCCGCAAAATTCCACATAATACAGTAAATTCAGTTTTTATGACTGGATTCTGCGATTCCGGCGGCATTTTCTGCATTGCGGAAATCATAGGGCCCTAAATGCTGTTTTCCCACCTATAGAAGGGAAGTATGTGATTTCGGATGCAGCCAGACACTTGTTTGCTTATGAATGAATTAATGTTTTTGAAGAAATCCATTGGGTGAATGATTCAAAGTCAGTGAGACAAGTGAGTAAAACACAGTGACATATCGACACCTACTGGTGTAATGATGTAACTTGAAAAAGAATAATTCGAAAATCCCCACCAATAGACTGACAGTCAAGTTCGAGGACTAGAATCATTAATTGCACTAGCATGGTTTAAATCATACTTCTCAGACCGTTATCAATTTGTAGCAGTAAATGAAGAGATGTCTTATCGATCACAAGTTCAGTATGACGTACCACAAGGCTCAGTACTAGGACCGCTGCTGTTCACTCTGTACATGCTACCACATGGAATTACCTTTCACTGTTATGCCGATGATACTCAGCTGTATATTTCTTCGCCCTGACGAAACTTACCAATTCACAAAATTAACGGAATGCATAGCTGATACAAAAAATTGGATGACTAGTAATTTCCTACTACTAAATTATAATACTACGAAAAAAACAGAGATTCTAATTATTGGACAAAAAACTTTAACACGTAATAACCTAGAAAACGGTCTAACACTTGATGGCTGCTCTGTTAAGTCTTCGTCGTCGGTTAGGAACCTAGGTGTGCTCTTTGATACCAATCTTTCATTTAAAAATCACGTTTCTAGTATCTGTAAAACCGCATTTTTCCATCTTAAAAATATATCTAAATTACGCCATATGCTCTCATTAACAAATGCGGAACAATTAGTTAATGCGTTCATGACATCAAGGCTAGATTATTGCAATGCTCTACTGAGTGGTTGCCCTGCATGCTTAATAACTAAATTACAGCCAGTTCAAAACGCAGCAGCTCGAGTTTTCACCAGAACCAGGAAGTATGAACATATTAGCCCGGTTCTGTCAACACTGCATTGGCTCCCTATTAAATATTGTACAAATTTTAAAATATTGCTGATTACTTACAAAGCACTAAATTGTTTAGCTCCGCAGTACTTGAGCGAGCTCTTAACGCATTATAGTCCTTCACGTCTATTGCGAAATAGATTGTCAAAATTCCAGTCAGTTAATAATACCCAGAAAATCAAAATCGACTGCTGGCGGTAGATCCTTTTCCTATTTAGCACCAAAACTTTGGTACAATCTTCCTAACATTGTCAGGGACGCAGACACACTCTGTCAGTTCAAAGCTAGATTAAAAACACATCTCTTTGATCTAGCATTCACATAATACATTATTGACTTCTATAATTCAATGTTAGGCTGCATAGATTAGGTCAGCCGGAAATGGGAACACTTCCCTTAAATCCTGATGTACTCATTACATCATAAGAACAATGGCATCTACGCTCATTTTAGTGTCTTTGTTTATCCCGAGGTTTTCCCGCAGCCTGCCAGGTCCTGGCCGTATCCAGATCCAACGAAGGACCTTCGCCTGGACCCGATGACAATGCAGTGCTGAAGAGCAAACTAGCCTCTCCATATGGAGGATCCCTTTCCCACTCTACAGATAAAGCATTGTGGGGAATTTCGGTTCGCGTGCCTAACCCGAAGTGATAAAATTAAATAAAATTCTGTATCAAATTTATAGGCAAGACAAGTAGTTTGTTTAGGCATGGTTTGTAGGGAACTCACATAACTATAGAATCAATTCTTAATGCGCATGTAAACGCCATCAGCATTTATCACAGGTTCGCGTTTAAAGTCTGTTTAGAGAGAATGGCGTCGTCTTAGCGGCCCCTAATTTAACAACAAATAATAATTTCAACGGAAGTGAATCAATCATAACTTTAGCTGGAGAATAACATTATTCAAGAACTGCTATAAAGCCAAAACAATCTCTGTTACCTTAAATTATTGTCAAAAGGGCTATATAAATGAAGATGACTTGACTAAAGATTCAAAACAATGTTCAGAGATGACAGAGAGGTTCTCAAGAATACTGTATATACACAAACAATCTCAGATGAAGAACAGTCTCCGACAAGCATTTTTAATTATAAATGATTGTGATGAGTAAAAGAGCTCAAAATAAACATCTAAATGCAACAACTTACATCTGTGAATCTGGATTAATCTGTGTGATGAAACGTAATTGATGTGAACCTGCCTAACTGAACTCACCGTGCTTGATGCAAATCTGAACACCAGCCTTGATAATTACCAGACTATGGCCTCGGGTCACTGGACAGTGTGTTTGTCATAGGAATGGATCTTAAGATTTTTTGACAAGGAATCTCAGAATTTTTGACACCTTGTCACTCAATTAATGGGAGCATGAGTGAATGAATGTTGAATTGGACACTACGGTCTCAAAACAACAGAAAAAAACAGTCCCAGTTTCATCAGTGTATGCTAATTACACACAAATTAAATTCTAATTATGTAAATTAGTTTATCTATTTTGTATTCCATAATTTAAAAAAATGTTGCCATGTGAGCCAGATGTGCTTTTAAAAAAAAAAAAACATCTTTTAAAAGGAAAAAAAATAAAATAAAAATATGGCGATTGCTTTTTACTGGCAAAACATGACAGAAAAAGAGCAAAAAAAAAATGTTTTCTTCTCAAAGAATAAAAGCAGAAGCCCAAGTCTAGTTTCGAAGGGAAATGAATATGCTAGCTTCTCATTCAGAAAAATGTCCATCTGCTCAATCAGAAGCGCAATTTATTTACTGAGTCTTGCTGAAAATTTTTCAAGAAGAGGAGGGAGTGCAAAGCCTTTACTCGCTCTTTCAAGCTTATTGTGTTGCCTTGAAAAGAAATTGCTTTTTGAGTGCATTTTGACTAATACTGGGTGACAGCTCCCTTTCCTTTCATGATGTTCCAGTAGTTGATGTTAAAACAGATGGTTGTAAAAGTTTTCAGGTGCTTAACCCACATCCTTGCAATTTTTCATGCAAGCTGCATCTCTCTGTATTGTAATATTGATGTCTAGACCAAGACGTAGACCAATGTGACCATTTTATATAATGATCAATTTCAATTAAGTGTAAGCCTTATTTAAAGGTGATTTTTCATTTCTATTTTTGGACTCATGTAGTAGTGTGAATTTGATTAAAAGAATCAATTCATTAGTTAAGTGAATTAAGCTGAGACTCTCAGGAACTGTCAAAACACAACGGTTAAATAATGAACTTTCTGAGCAAGAGAAAAAGGTGTTACACATGTGAACAAAACACTGCTCCAGCAACACCTAAAAGCACAGTAGGCACGGATAACACGCATGCCCTTGTTCTGCACTTCAAAAGCAAAGGGGTCTCGAGTGATTCACAAAGGTTTCTTGAGGTCTTCAAAACAAATTTGTAATACTGATTAGAATCCAGTGCAGCTAATTAGGATGCTAATTGGAATGGAGTGAGGCTCAGATGGAACAGTGGCTGAGAGGCGTCTTCTCACAATGACATTTTTCTATGTTTGTTCCTGTCGGCTGCTTGAATTAATCTCTTTATACATGCAAATTAAAAGAAACGTCACTGATGGAATTTGATCTAGGAGTCATTCTGTATTGTGAGATAGTGCTAAACGAATATTTTCCGGGTTCAGTGCAAGTTAAGCTCAACTGACAGCACTTACTACAAAAATTAGTTTAGACTTGCCCCTCCTTTTCTTTCAAGGAAGAAAAAATCTGGGTCACAATAAGCCACATACAGTGGCTGTGACTGGGGCCAGTAGGCAAACATTAAAAACTCCCTTTCTTTCAATAGTAGCCTATAGACAATCATATATATGATTTTAGTGTGATGTTCACATAACCTTTGGTGTGTAAAGTTATATCCAATTTTACTACTGCGTTGCACTGGCAACAAAACACCTAAAACCCTAAAATGACCATAAAAATTATGAGAAACATTTTTCAGCTTAAATAATACAAAAGTTTAAGTGCTTTTATAAAAGTTTCATGTGTCTCATTTCTGCTTTTAAACTGGGCCCATTCACTGCCGTTGTAAGTGCCTCATAGTAAGAGATTCTTTTTTTTTTTGTAAAATCAAAATGATGCTGATTGAGCTTAACTTGTTCTAAACCCAGAGTATTCCTTCCCTGTTGAAGTCGGCTCATGCATCATAGAGAACCTTCGAGACATGAAGCAGTAAAATATCCCCAGTGTAGTTAATTCAGCCCACTTTATTCATTTTTTTCTCTCTACTTCTCTCTACTGTAAATTGCAGTTCTTATATATAGAACTGAAGTGGTTTTGTAACCAGAAAGCTCTCCCTGCCGTCTGCACTAAATCCAGTGGCATGAGGAAAAGGTGATGCTGAGACTGATTGCCAGCTACAGGATTAGTAATATCGGGGGAGGGACTCCAGGAATCCATTGAAGTGCATTTGTCACCTTGGCATGTCCACTGCATGGAGGCATTGGTTGAAGCACACCACTTCCCCCATGCATCAAATACAGGCTGGTCTAATCACTCAGTCATTGTCAGAAAACCCTCAACGTCTGATTGTTAGGCACCCCCAATTTACTCTGAATGCTTTTCTAGGAACAATAAAAAAATATATATAACAATAAAGCATTTTCACATGTGGAGTTTTGAAGTCCACTGCAACCATTTTTTATATCGTCATAGCTGTAAATGATTAGCAGTAAAAACATTAAATATTTGTAGAAAGAAAGCTTGCCGTCCATTTTCACGAAGCAATCAAGAAGCACTAGAGAATCAGATACAAGGACTTTCAACAGCTTCACTTGCTGTGCTTTGTTCACTGGAAAGTGAGACAGAGCTCTGAAGAATTACACGCAGCCACGATAAAGTACTGGAGTAATGAAAGAGGCTTTCCTTCTCTCGTCCCGCTGCTCCGTTTCGTCTATGACCACATGTACTCTAGAACAACTCCCAGACTTTCTCTGAATGCCTCCTCACCACAAGCCAGGCAAACAGAGGCAGCAAGCTTCAATCAGCAGAGTACAGAAAAGCACACAGAGTGCCTCTTACCTTCTCAGTCTATCCTTAAAAGATGACAAGGCTTTGGAATACGGAGGAGCGCTCCTGATGTTCCACCACATTTTTTAAGTTACACACAGAGTATGTGTGCAGCAGCACAATCCAGTCCAGAACAGAACCGCTTGGGCTCCCAAAATCTGCCAGCCTGCTGCAGCTCGGGAGGCGCGCTCTGATTGGCCGGCTCCACGCGCTGTCATATCCACACACACACACACGCGCGCGCGCAGGGAAAGTCAGCTCTGCTTTTCCCCTAGCACATTTCCTATCCGTTCGCTCGCTATCTCCCTTTCTCTTGCTTTACATCTCTGACTCTACCTCCCTCACTTTATCTTCTAGTCTCTCTCTCTCCCCCTCCATTCGCAGCAAGGAGAGGCAAATATGTTCTCAGTGGTGAGCAGTGCAGGCAGTGTTTGGATTAAGGCAATAATGTGGCTCCAGAAGGAAACCTAATTAATAATATAGGGAGCATGGGGAAAGCAAGAGAGATGTGAAGCGTGTGTATGCTGAGCCCCTCAAGACCGAAGGCCATTTTTTTCTTCCAGGAGGAAGCTCTGTCAGCTCATAACATAACAGAGGGCATCAGGAACAGGGCAGTAGCTCTGTGGAAAGGTAAAATGAAAATGTGATATAACAAAGGCCTTGAGGGAGTACCGCAGCTTTATGTACCGCAACTCCGAGTCATCAAACTCTCAGCTTGCTCTCGGAGGCTATCCATCATTTACCTCCAGGTTTCCCCCTTTCCTTTCAGCCTCAACACCAGCACAGGTTGATGATTTATCATTTCGACTCCATTTATTTATTTACATTCTCTCCATCCTTTTTTCATCTCTCCTGGTGGGCTTGAGGATGGCTTAAAATGAAGATGCAGAAAGAAATAAAATGCTGTCATTAAATATATGCATATTTTGATTGCAATTTTAAAGTATACAAATTGTAATTGTGCATTGATATAAAATAATATAATGTTAGAAGTGTTTTTCTTTTTTCTCTCCCCCCAAAAAACCTATTATATCACCAGTTAAGCATGGTATATCTAAAGCTGCAACATAATTATAAAACAATTAATGACCAGTTGTTCAAGTTTATGCTATGATAAACACAGATAAAAAGACTTATTGCTTAGTAAAAAAATCTGTTGAGTTAGTGACTTTTGACAAATGTTATGAGGTTAAAATGAAACAACAACAACAACAAAAATCACCTTGACAGTACAACAGCGGACTAACTAGAAACATTATACTGATGGTGTTTGTGAAGATATGCATACAACAGCATTGCTCAGCAAATTGTGGGTCAAAAACAGATTATTCACTTGGATGAATCTTATGTCAAACTTTAAGGTGGAGTTTAAGCATGAGTGGGTGTCAATAGTGGAGATAAATGACGACATTTGAAATGGATTCCATTTTTACCTCTCTTTTTTCCTCCATATATTTATTTATTTTTGCAATATTGTAATGTAAACCATAATGTGAATGTCAGTCTTTTTTTAAGACTGACAACAAATTTCCATTAAGTTCCATTACCATTTGAGTAATCTTTAAATGGTGCTCATGATAATTCAGAATAAATGTTTTTAATAAAAAAAATCATACAAAAACGTCTTTTAAAACTAATTAAATAAAATTCATAAGTTTTAAACAATGCAGTTTTGGTATATTGCAAAGAACCCACAGTTTCTGTGGCCTTGATTTAAACTAATTTAATACTTAATTTGATCATATTTAAATAAATGTAATTTAAACCATTTGTGTAGCAAATTATTTTGCAGTGAACATGTTTGGGTGTATCAGAGAAGGAAAACAAAGACTAATATATTCAGTCTGACAACATTTGAAACTAAACAGATTCTTGAACCAGAAATAAATAAATCTAACTCACAAAAATTAAACTTAAACTCAAAATCAACCCTGAGGACTAGTGAAAAAGTAAAGTCAAATAACTGAATCTTCACAACTGAACACCTGTTGACTTTGAGAGCAAAGATGCCTGCAAGCGGATTATAATCTTTACAAAATGGCATTTGAATTCACTGTTCAAATGGCATCAAATGCAGGCTACATTCCAGTGCGAGAAAGCCTCTGATTTTATGCTTCTACTTACATAATATTATATAAACATCTCGATCCAATATCTCAAATGCCTTTTCTACATTCAAGGCTCCATTGAGATGCATGTTTAATTGGGTTTGGGTGGAGGATTTGTTCCGAGGCCCGTCCTCACATGCTTTCGTATGTCACTTTAAGCCCAGAGCTGCAAAACAAAAGACCACATTGCACACTGTCCTACTGTTATTCTCTAAAAAAATGTAAGATTACCCCAATGTCGAGAGAGAGAGAGAGAGAGAGAGAGAGAGAGAGAGAGAGAGAGAGAGAGAGAGAGAGAGAGAGAGAGAGAAAGAGAGAGAAAGAAAGAGAGAGAAAGAAAGAGAGAGAAAGAAAGAGAGAGAGAAAGAAAGAGAGAGAAAGAAAGAGAGAGAGAAAGAAAGAGAGAGAAAGAAAGAGAGAGAGAAAGAAAGAGAGAGAGAAAGAAAGAGAAAGAGAAAGAGAAATATGCTTTTCAATGAATATGACATATAACATAAACTACTTACTGCTAACAAATGTATATATTTTGTCATGAAGGTTCTGGTGGCTCCTCATTTTCAAGACTGATGGACTGCCTCTTTTTCCATTATTCTTGAGGAAATTATCTATATTCCCCAGACTGGGTTTATTCATTCAACATGAAATTATACTTAATGAAAAAGACCATCAAGATTTCAATTCCTTTTTATCTTTTCAAACATCCAGACACACAACAGGATGTATTATACTGTAGGGTAACCAACTATGAGTAATAACTGTGTCAGTGTGATTATGACAGTAAAGGTAAATGCATTAAGGTTTAGTCAAGTGACCGTATTTTTTTCTAGAAGCTGCTTTTGAAATGAACTCTGCCTGAATAGTCTTTCCCAAAAAGCTGTAACAGTACAACCTATTTGGCCGATTCCAAATAGTCAACTTTGCAACTCTCCAATAAAAACAAATGCAAATAGAAAAAGCATAATATGCCAACTAATGGCAACACTAGTCACAGTGTTACATACAATAAATCAATTTAACAGGTATCAGGTTAACAACCCGTGCTCTCAAGACAGAAGTGAACCATTAGCTTAAGCATTAGATTAAGCACTTAGTCAGTTCATTCATACTTAATGCATGAATAGCGTACTTGATGGTTTTATTTTATTTTATTTATTTATTGGTAGACTCATTGTCAAGATAAAAATAAGAAAGAAAGAAAGAAAGAAAGAAAGAGCAAATTACTGAATAGAGCATTAAAATGTGTCTTTTATTTTAAAATACAAATGTATGGCTATTATTTTTATCTATCATGTTATGTAAACCGTTTTAAGCCATTTTCAAGCCTTCTATCGACACATTTCTGCAGTGACTGCATTCTGCAAACGGACAACACTGTACAGCTAGGAGCCTCATTTTTGCAACAGTCAGATTCTTGAGTCAACTTCAATCAAAGCCTCGTGGCTCTAATTACTATATTCTTTCCTATTACAGAGGTAGTGTGAGAGTGCTACCAACAGCCACATAAATCACTTGATATCTGTCCCTGAGGTTAGGCATTTCAGTGTATAATCTGAGCTATCTCCCACAGACACTTAAGGACTCTCTAATGGTAGTGGATACATCTATGTGCAAGAAAACTCAAAAACTCATCTGATAGCATCAAATTCAAAAATTTCTCTAAAATAATTAATTATAGTACATGTATATGCAATTACAGGACTTATTTATTTCTGAAATGTCTAATATAGTCTTTTGTGACAAATGACATCATAGTGGACATTGTCAGCAGTCCTTGGCCTGTGATGATAAATACATTTGGCTACATGATCAGAGTATGTTTTAGGCTTAATATAAAGGGATCTGACATCCCAATAGTTTCAGAGCGAATTTAAACCAGACCCTCCAGCCATAGCTATGACTTAAAAATGAGCAGATTTGACAGGGGCCCATTATCCAATCTCTTAATCTGGCATCTGTGTTACACAGTGTCAGAGAGCATTTATCCCTGAAGCAAATCAAAAATTTAGCAAATCTAAAATTGTTTTCATGCAGTAAAAATCAGTGGCAGGACTTATAATACCAACTTGTATAATTACCAATTACAGCTCTGATTTAAGAAATATGTAAAACACAGTAAATCTTTGAAAGATAATACATTATAATGAATTATACCACAGTTACTTCCAGTCCTTGAATTTGTATGGCTGAACAGAATTGATATACAGACTAACAGACTGGGACTTTCTTACTGTTTGTTTCACTCTGCTTTTCTTTCTTTGCGTTTCTCACAGAATGTCAGTTCTTGCATTAGTGGTGGAAATTTTGGTAACACTTTACAATAATGTCCAATTAGTTAATGTATTCATTTTTTACAATAATCATGTTAAACATCATGCATTTAATATTAAAAAACAATGATAAAAACACTTGAGTATTTATTAATCTTTGTTAATCTCAGGTCCATTAAATATTTAGGTTGTGGAATGCGACTGTGTTTTTGCAACCCGATCTCACGTAATTTGTACGATTTTTACTAAATCGTACATATTTTACGAGTTGCCCAATTTGGATGAATTACCAACCCCTGACCCCGCCCCTAAACTTAACCGTCACTAGGGTTTAGACAAATCGTAGGAATTCGTACGAGTGAGGTCGTACTTATTCATACGAATCAATCACACTTTACTCATTTGTATGAATTTGTACAAATTGGTTTTGAGATAGTGTTGGTTGTTGATATAATTAATTGATTAATTCAACCGATTCTTTCAAAAACACTGATTCATTCAGGAACCATACAAGTCTTCTGGATGATGGAGTCATTCAACTGATTAATTCAAAACATTGATTTAATTAGGAAAGAAACACCCCACTGGTTCTGCTTTGGATGTGTTTGAAACTATTTTCATTGGCGGAGCAAAAATTGGCAAATAACTGGCAATATTGTTTCTAAAATGTAAGTTACTCAATATTAACTTTTTGTTAATTGATTTGTTTGGCATGTTATTCCGTGCTTAGCACAGATGTTGTTTGTAGCTTGTGTAATAGCTATTGCTTAATTGTAAATATACTCTCATTTGACAATTCTATACATGATAGCTATTCTTGTCCTCACTAAACATGATAAAGTCCACACAGTGTGAAAAGCAACAGCAAGACAGTGCACAGGGTCAAAGTGTTGAGACAGACACAGAATTCATCACAGCGGGTAATGGTCCGTTAGACAGTGGGCTAGTCAGAGGCCACTAGCTTATTGACATTCATGGGACCACACGGTGCTACGACATACTGGCAGGCTTCTATACTGCTGTGACAAAACACAGACTCTGCTGAGACAATCACAACAGTGTGTGTTACACCTCAGTGAAATGGAGAAATGCCTAGCAGTGATAAACATGATAGCCTCTCATTTCCTGTGATGCCCATCTTGTATATGTGAGCACATCAGTGTGTATATGAGCAAGAAAAAGACACAATTTTTATCATGGCATGCTCACAAACAAATAAACATTTGTATCCTGATATGGAGCTTTCATTTCAGCCACGGTGTATATGCCATGGCAGATTATCTGCTAACTTGTAATAGCTTAGTTTGTTGCTCGGATTCTTACTCACCACATTTACTGTCATTTTGGCTTGACTTCAATAAATGAACACTGTTCCATAACCAGAAGATGATAATAAGAGTCTGTCAGTTAAAGGAGGTAAAAAATCAGTTTCATTTGCCTCTTTGAGAGAAACTGAATAGCAACATTAAGCATGTATTGTATAGCATATGGAGACAAATCATGGACATTTCAGGAGGATATAAGTATAAGCTATAAATTAGTAGCTGGCAAAAGTAATGTGTTTGTTGTTAGAAGGAGAGTTACAACCTCTTATGGCTGTCAGAAGAAGGGTGAAGGTATGAAGAGAGGACTCAGTAATGCAGAAGTTAAGGGCTTTTATTAATTATAAAAAATAAAAATAAACTACCCAAGGGGGAAAGCTAGACTAAACAGCAAGCCTTGAAACAGAGGGAACATTCAATGGGTAACATACAACAACAATCTGGCACAGGACTGTGACCACAAGGAGAAAATAATAGGGAGCAAACAAGGCGGGTAATGAGGGTGGACAGGTGGGGTAAATGAACCAATAATCAGGTAACAAGATGGGTAGTGTCAAGACAATAGACATGTGCTCACACAAAACAAAAACAAGCACATGGCCAGTGAAAACAATCTCAAGACATGTTCTCACACAGGGACGAACCAGGCAGGCTTCGGTGAATCTGGAGTCCAGGCTGAGAGCCAGGGCGGTGCAGGAGGGAGAGACCAGGCAGGCTTCAAGGATCCTTCAAGGGTCCTTGCAGAGGGCCAAGGCGGTGCCGGAAGCTTGGGCGGAGCCGGCAGGGCTAGACGCGTGGGAATGGCCTCCGTGGACCACCAGAGATGGAAGCCTTCCTTCTCCTTCCTTCTCCAAAATAAAGAAATGATCAGACAGCCGTTCCTTAATAACAATCAATGAAAAGTTTAGACCCTTACTGATAAGTAAATCTAGAGTGTGTCTACGATTGTGAGTTGGTCCGTGTATATGTTGAATCGGATCAAAAGTATTTAAAACAGTTATGATTTCTTTTGCCAATATTGGTTTCTGCATTATCTATTTTCAGCTGATTGAAGACAACTTTTTCAGTGATCTTGTCTATGAAAGGAAGATTTGAGATTGGTCTGTAATTGCTCAATATGTTGCTATCCAGATTGCTCTTTTTCAGGAGGGGCTTGACAACTGCAGTTTTAAGGGACTTTGGAAAAGTCCCAGATAGAAGTGAGGAGTTTACCACTTCTAGGAGGTCTGCTTCTAAGCAGTTTAATACCTTTTTGAAAAAGGAGGTGGGGAGTCTGTCAAGAACGCAGGTGATGTTTTAAGGTGCTGTACTGTTTCTTCTAAAATTTTACCATTCATTTCTTCAAAATCAGACATAGTAACTTTGTGGATGTGGTCTGATCTGTCTTACCTTAGTGCCACACCAGGATATGCTGATTGCCTTTCTGATATTATTGATTTTCTCAGAGAAGAATAGCATAGCAGTCAAACTCTGAGGAAATTGTTGATAACAGTTCTGTAAAGTCCTCAGCAAAGGCTGGAGAGTGTTTTGGAGGCCTGTAAATAATGATAAGTAAAATGCATGGAGCCCCTTTTAACACAATGCCCAGATATTCGAAAGACCATTCCCAGATTCTACTTGGTTACATTGACAGGAAAATTAAATAGATAGCTATACACTCCCACCTCTCCGACCTGCTCTGCAGACACTCATAAACGTTAGGAGGGTCTGTTTCATTGAGGACTGTTGCACCGCATAATGAAGACAGCTGGGATGAGAATGGATAATTGTAACACTTTTTGATTGTATTGTATTTATTTAGAAAAGGTTCAGCATAAACCTGAAATTGCGGTCAAATTGTGCAGTCACACCCATACACATTCACACACACACACACACACACACACACACACACACACACACACACACACACACACACACACACACACACACACACACACACACACACACACACACACACACACACACACACACACACACACACAGTGTTGATTGTTACTGTAACTGTTACTTAATTTGAGAGCTGGTAGAGGATTGAGGTATTTGAGTTATTACAGATGTTACATGTTTTGAGTGTTACAGTTATCCAAGCTCTCCTGTAAGATTTCACGTATAGTCTATTTTCAGTTATGAATGGCTAAATGCCTTCACACACACACACACACACACACACACACACACACACACACACACACACACACACACACACACACACACACACACACACACACACACACACACACACACACACACACACACACACACACATATACAGGTCCTTCTCAAAAAACTTTAATATATTTTAGATTCATTGCACACCAACTGAAGTATTTCAGGTGTTTTATTGTTTTAATACTGATGATTTTGGCATACAGCTCATGAAAACCCAAAATTCCTATCTCAAAAAATTAGCATATCATGAAAAGGTTCTCTAAACGAGCTATTAACCTAATCATCTGAATCAACTAATTAACTCCAAACACCTGCAAAAGATTCCTGAGGCTTTTAAAAACTCCCAGCCTGTTTCATTACTCAAAACCGCAATTATGGGTAAGACTGCCGACCTGACTGCTGTCCAGAAGGCCATCATTGACACCCTCAAGCAAGAGGGTAAGACACAGAAAGAAATTTCTGAACAAATAGGCTGTTCCCAGAGTGCTGTATCAAGGCACCTCAGTGGGAAGTCTGTGGAAAGGAAAAAGTGTGGCAAAAAACGCTGCACAACGAGAAGAATTGACCGGACCCAGAGGAAGATTGTGGAGAAGGACCAATTCCAGACCTTGGGGGACCTGCGGAAGCAGTGGACTGAGTCTGGAGTAGAAAAATCCAGAGCCACCGTGCACAGGCGTGTGCAGGAAATGGGCTACAGGTGCCGCATTCTCCAGGTCAAGCCACTTTTGAACCAGAAACAGCGGCAGAAGCGCCTGACCTGGGCTACAGAGAAGCAGCACTGGACTGTTGCTCAGTGGTTGCATGTCATTCGGAAATCAAGTTGCCAGAGTCTGGAGGAAGACTAGGGAGAAGGAAATGCCAAAATGCCTGAAGTCCAGTGTCAAGTACCCACAGTCAGTGATGGTCTGGGGTGCCATGTCAGCTGCTGGTGTTGGTCCACAGTGTTTTATCAAGGGCAGGGTCAATGCAGCTAGCTATCAGGAGATTTTGGAGCACTTCATGCTTCCACCTGCTGAAAAGCTTTATGGGGATGAAGATTTCATTTTTCAGCACGACCTGGCACCTGTTTTCAGTGCCAAAACCACTGGTAAATGGTTTACTGACCATGATATTACTGTGCTCAATTGGCCTGCCAACTCTCCTGACCTGAACCCCATAGAGAATCTGTGGGATATTGTGAAGAGAAAGTTGAGAGACGCAAGACCCAACACTCTGGATGAGCTCAAGGCCGCTATCGAAACATCCTGGGCCTCCATAACACCTCAGCAGTGCCACAGGCTGATTGCCTCCATGCCACGCCACATTGAAGCAGTCATTTCTGCAAAAGGATTCCCGACCAAGTATTGAATGCATAACTGAACATAATTATTTGAAGGTTGACTTTTTTTTGTATTAAAAACGCTTCTTTTATTGGTCGGATTAAATAAGCTAATTTTTTGAGACAGGATTTTGGGGTTTTCATGAGCTGTATGCCAAAATCATCAGTATTAAAACAATAAAAGACCTGAAATATTTCAGTTGGTGTGCAATGAATCTAAAATATATGAAAGTTTAATTTTTATCATTACATTATGGAAAATAATGAACTTTATCACAATATGCTAATTTTTTGAGAAGGACCTGTATATATATATATATACACACATTATCAGCTAACATAACATTAAATGTTATGAATGAACAACTTAGAGAATTGATGATTTCATGAATACATTACTGTAGTGTATGACTGTAAATAAGCTCGAGCTTATTTATTTTTAATTAGGTTTTTTTTCTTTTTTTAAGTACACACTCAGACATTGATTGAATGTCATTGTTGAAAGAAAATGCCGTCATGTGTTTATGGCCACTGCTCTCCTAAGGTTTTATAATGAGATGGGAGACCGCACATCTCATATCTTTTGAATTTGGGGATAAGTGTCACATTGAAATTCTACACTTTGGCGTTAGTTAAACATGATGGATGGATGCGGCAACTTCTAATTTATTTCATGGCCAGGGCAATGGCTCTGAAAGACGAGATCACTAAAAAGGAAGCATTAATCAGGACACTGTGACTCTGGTGGCCATTTGAGTTACAAGGTCAGAAGTGAAGTTTTTTTTTTAACGGCCATAATATTAGGCAGGTTGAAATGTTTTAGAAATTTTACAATTGAAGATATTAGAGGTAGAAGTATTGCGTCTTAATATACTAGTGAATTCAAGGGTTTGATTACCAACAAAATATGTGTGGGCATGTTTCTGGGCCTTTATGAACCATTAATTTAATTTATAGTTAAGCTATACAATAGAACTGTAAGGTTGAGTACTTAATACATTCATTCAAGAAATCCATTCGTTCATTTCAACAGCTGAGGAGATAATTCAAAACCAGTGAGCAATGAAATCCTTTCTGGAGAGGCAAACGCAGCATGAGTCCATGAGTTTGGACATGCACTTCCAGGGGAGGAAAGTGACTCAACCCCTGCTGGAGTATTACTGGTTGCCGCTTAAATTCACAGTCAACCCAAAGGGAGATTGCATTCAATACTGGGTGTACTGTAAGCAGCCGTGACAACTTTTATTCTACATAAGCTTCTTTATCTTTTATTACCCTTCCTCATTTGGAAATGAACAGGGAATAACCATTGCAATGTTGCAAATGGTTACTACACTAATGAACATTCTCTGTGGTACGAAGTGAACACCAGCAGGTCTATTAAACCAGAACACAGTAACTACTACAAGTATAGCAACAAACTGTTGCAAATTTTTATTTAAATGTTGTTTTTCTTTTTTTCTTTTTTTTTTGTACCAAATTGGTCTCAGAGAGAACGTCTCGGTTACATATGTAACCCTCGTTCCCTGAGTAGGGAACGGAGACGTTACGTCGGATGACGACGAATGGGGGTTTCGCTTAGAAAGCCTATCAGCTTCGGGTATTTAAAAACGAGCCAATGGCAAAGAAATGCCATGGGTCTGCGGAATTTGCATGACGTAACTCCGCCCCACCTCGTGGGTATATAAGGAGGACGCCGGCAACATGCAGTTATGTTTCTTCAATGAGGAGCCAAGACTGAACTCAGGCGATCCCAGCGGTACAGCGGAAGTGGCAGGAAGACGTAACGTCTCCGTTCCCTACTCAGGGAACGAGGGTTACATACGTAACCGAGACGTTCCCTTTCGTTGTAACTCCGAGTTACGTCGGATGACGACGAATCGGGTTACCAGTCTAATCACGCCACCTTCACAGCTGTCTTCCAGTGCCCTGCGTAAATCTGAGCCCTCGAGAGATTTAGGACGAAGGACTCCTATTTAACACAGGAATACCAAAGTACACTGGGAAGCATATCCCATAGCTTTAGAGGAAATATGCAATTATCACCAACCAAGTGGGGGGGGGGGGGGGGGGCATTTGGAAATACACATATGACCCGAAGGAAACATATGGAGAAACTCTGAGGTGTCCAGCCGCAGGTGGAATATTTCAACCTCAGGGGTGGCAAGGTGGCTTGCCGAGGGAAAGACACATGCTCAAAGAGGCTTACAGTGGAAATACACGTGTGGGGGTAGCTCCGGGGAGGGACCATGCACACGGGAGGCACTTAGCCGACATCCAGGCAATAGACACTGGCGCTAGCATCAGGGGTGCTGGAGGAACTCAGGGCTTGCGGAGAAGCTCACCTGAGCAGAATATCGCACGTATCCAGTCCGTGGAGTGGAATGGCGAGCAAGCGAAGACACCTGAGCGGGTCCGGTACTAGCTGGTTGAAGCGAGTACATAAGAGGACACTGGCTCCACTCGGAGATTGTAGAATCTGGCGAATGTGTTCGGTGTCGCCCAGCCTGCAGCTCTGCAGATGTCTGTTAGCGAGGCGCCATGCGCTAGAGCCCAAGAGGATGCCACACTCCGGGTGGAGTGGGCAGTCACACCAAGGGGGCACGGTCGACCTTGCTGCTGGTATGCCACAGCAATGGTGTCTACTATCCAGTGAGACAACCTCTGCTTTGAGAGAGCCTTTCCCTTCAGCTTCCCACCATAACAGACAAAGAGCTGGTCTGAGGTCCTGAAACACTGCGTCCTGTCTACATAGGCGCGGAGAGCGCGTACTGGACAGAGCAGTGCCAAGGCTGGGTCTGCCTCCTCCGAGGGCAGCGCTTGCAGGTTCACCACCTGGTCCTGGAAGGGAGTGGTAGGAACCTTGGGCACATATCCAAGCCGGGGTCTCAGGATCACGTGAGAGTAAGCCGGCCCGAATTCCAGGCATGCTTCGTCAACGGAGAATGCGTGGAGGTCCCTGACCCTCTTGAGAGAGGCCAATGCAACCAGGAGCGCTGTCTTCATTGACAGGAACTTAAGCTCCACTGATTGCAGAGGCTCAAAGGGAGCACTCTGCAGGGCACTTAAGACCACTGAGAGGTCCCAAGAGGGAACGAGAGGAGAACGAGGAGGATTCAGCCTCCTCGCCCTCCTCAGGAACCTGACGATCAAGTCGTGCTTCCCTATGGACTTACCTTCCACTAAGTCGTGGTGAGTGGCAATAGCGGCAACATAAACTTTGAGGGTGGAGGGAGACAGCCTTCGCTCCAACCCATCTTGAAGGAAGGGGGTCCTTTCTCAGAGGAATTGGCCAAGGAGGTGCTGTCGTGAGGAGCACTAGTTCGGAGAACCAAGTCCGGGTGGGCCAGAATGGCGCAACCAGAAGGACCTGCTCCTCGTCCTCCCTGACCTTGCGCAAGACCTGCGCAAGAAGGCTCACTGGGGGAAACGCATATTTGCGGCCCCGCGGCCAGCTGTGCGCCAGAGCATCCGTGCCGAGCGTGCCCTCGGTCAGAGAATAATACTGGGCGCAATGGGTCGAGTCGTGGGTGGCAAACAGATCTATCTGTGCGTCCCCGAACTGGTCCCAAATCAGCTGGACCGACTGGGGATGGAGTCGCCATTCTCCAGGGAGGAGCTGAAGCCGTGACAGCTCGTCGGCAGCACGGTTCAGGGCTCCGGGAATGTAAATGGCACGAAGGGACCTCGAGGCAATTGACATGCCATAGGCGCTGGGGTCCTGTCCAGGAGCCCGCGGCAGCATGTCCATTGCACATGGCGCCCAAGCCCGTGGTGGAGACATCTGTTGAGACAACAACATGCCGAGACACTCGTTCCAGGGGGACACCAGCCCTGAGAAAACTGAGGTTCAACCACGGGGTGAAGGTCTGACGGCAGGTCGGAGTAACTGGTACTCGGAGCGTGCCTTGTTGCCATGCCCACCTCGGGACTCGGTCGCGAAGCCAAAGCTGAAGCGGTCTCATATGAAGCAATCCGAGCGGCGTCACCGCGGCTGCAGATGCCATATGCCCCAGGAGCCTCTGAAAATGTTTCAGTGGAACCGCACTCTTGCCCTGTATTTGTCTCAGACAAGTCAGCAGTGACTGCGCGCGCGCGCGCTCGCTCGTAAGCTGCGCGGACATGGCGACCGAGTCGATGTCCATACCGAGGAAAGAGATCCTCTGCACGGGGCAAAGTTTGCTCTTCTCCCAGTTGACCCGAAGGCCCAGACGAGCTAGGTGCCGGAGCACAAGGTCCCTGTGTTCGCAAACCTGATCTCGAGAGTGAGCTAGGATCAGCCAGTGGTCGAGATAGTTCAGGATGCGAACCCCGTGAACCCTAAGGGGAACAAGGGCTGCCTCGACGACCTTCGTGAAGACGCGAGGAGACAGGGCTAGCCCGAAAGGGGGAACCGCGTACTGGTATGCCTGCCCCTCGAAAGCAAACCGGAGGAACGGTCTGTGTCGAGGAAGAATGGAGACATGAAAGTAGGCGTCCTTCAGGTCGATCGCTGCAAACCAATCCTGGGGCCGAACACATTCGAAAATGCGTTTGGCAGTGAGCGTCTTGAACGGCATCCTGTGAAGGAAGCGATTCAGTACGCGCAGGTCCAGGATTGGTCGTAACCCACCGGTTTTCTTGGGGACAATGAAGTAAGGGCTGTAGAAGCCGGACCTCATCTCGGCTGGAGGGACAGTCTCGATTGCACCCTTCACCAGCAGGGTGGCAATCTCTGCTCGCACGATGGGGGCATTGCCACCGACCAAAGTGGAGCGGACTCCCCTGTAGCGGTGAGGAGACCGTGCGAACTGAATCGCATAGCCGAACCTGATTGTGCGCGCGACCCAGCGGCACAGTTGGGGAAGCTCTAACCAGGCTCCCAAGAACGGTACCAGCGGGGTCATGTGGACCACAGGCGTCCCCCCGGAGGGGCAGCGAAGCGGAGTAACTGGCCCGGACGTGGACGGCATAGCGATCCGGTGTGGGGGCGCAGTTATCATCCGCGCCCTGACAGAGGAGGCCAGGGAAGGACCAGCGTTCCACGGGGGCCTGCTCTGCCAGGGGTCTGGCGACAGAGTGGGACAGGGACGAAACGGTCCGTGGACAGCACGCCGTGTCAACCGACTCTGGGACAGAGGGGGACGAGGAGAGCACGGCTTGTGGGCGGCGCTCTGTGTCGTCCGAGAACTCTGTGTGCTCAGGGATGAGGGGGTTGTTTCTTTCTTTAACCACATTAGGGTGCTGCCCACCCGTGGGTGAGCAGCGGGGGGTGGAGAACAAAAGATTCTCCCCCGGCCCTCCACCGGGGAAAGGAGTGGTCCTGCTACCATCTCCTGAAAAACAACCGTCATCCCTGAGCAGCCCGTCTCAGGAGCGCCGCTTGGCCCGACGCTTGGCGGGGGGCGGGGCAGGAGAGGGCTGTGGCGCCTTCCTACGGCTTCCTCCGCGACTGGGCCTGGGGTGAAGGCTGCTGCTTTGGCCGAGCGGGAGGGGCGGGAGCCTTAGGAGGGCGCCCTCGGCTGGAAACAGGCTGAGGCGTCTGCCCGGCCGACATCGAGGCAGCAGCGGGTCGGCGGGGCAGAATATGTTTGATTGCCTCTGTCTGTTTCTGTGCAGTTGAGAACTGTTGGGCAAAATCCTCAACTGCGCCGCCGAAGAGGCCGGCCTGGGAGAGGGGCGCATCGAGCAGACGAGTCCGCTCGGAATCCCGCATGTCAGCCAGGTTCAGCCACAGGTATCTCTCCTGGACCACCGCAGTGGACATCACCAGACCGAGGGAGCGCGGAGAGCGAGGTCGGTTGCGGCACGCAGCTCATTGAAGAGCCCTGGGTCTGTCCTGCCCTCGTGCATGTCTCTGAGCATCTGGGCCTGGTAGACCTGCAGAGTGGCCATAGCATGCAGAGAGGTAGCCGCCTGTCCCGCCGCTCTGTAAGACTTCGCCACCATAGATGACGAAAATCTACAGGCCTTGGATGGGTGCTTAGGCTCGCCCCGAGAAGAAGCACTCTGAGGACACAGTTGCATCGCAACAGAGCGTTCATCCGGAGGAAGCCCAGTGTACCCACGGGCGGCCGCCTCATCGAGGGGAGGAAAGGCGGATGAGACCAGCGAGCGGTCCCGAGAAGACAGGGGGGTCTTCCAGGACTTCGAGATCTCATCATGCACGTCCGGGAAGAAAGGTATTGGGGTTTGCCGTGGACCACGGGGGTCGGCAGCCTTACCCAAAAACCAATCGTCCAGCCGCGAGCGCTCAGGACAGGGTGGAGGCCTCCACTCTAGACCGATGCTCGCGGCTGCCCGGGAAAGCATGGCCGTCATTTCCGGATCCGACTCAGGCACAGCCGTATGCACACCGGAAGGTGGCAGCTGCGCTGAATCTTCACTTCCGGAAGAATCAAGCCCACCTTGTGATGCTGCTACAGACATAGCGTCTTCCTCTGTAGCTTCAACCGAAACTCGCGGGCCACCCGAAGGTCGACTCGCGGGAATCGGAGGTTCACTAGCGGGCACCGTCACTGAAGAGGGGGGCTGGGGTCGCGGACACATAGTCGGCGCCTGGTTCCAGACCGTAACCCTCAGGTCACCCTGGCCACCAGCCGAAGTAGCACTCCTCGGGGGAGCGTTAGATCGGGGTGTGGATGAGGGGACTCTCACTCTTGCGAGTTCATTGAGTCTCGACCTTAGTGACGCGATGGTCATGTTCCCGCAGAGAGAACATGACTCATACACGAGCGCTGCTCTAGCGTGATCCATGCCCAAACGCACTAGACAGCGCTCGTGCCCATCAGAGTCAGACACTAATCTGCCGCAACCAGAAGTGCACGGGCGAGGCATCTTTAAAAAGACTCGCCGCGTGCAAGCTCTTTTAAGAGAGAAACACTCTGAGTGTTGAAGCGCCCGGGGAGACACGCAGTCTCTGGCAAACCACTGCACAGATAAGCAGGAAGCGCGCGCTCGCTGGATATCGCCGTCACATCAACACCAGAGGAACTCGTTCGTGAAGCTGACAGTTCAGAGATGGCTTTGTGGAGTGAAGAGAAACTCTTGGCTCCGAAGCGAAAACATAACTGCATGTTGCCGGCGTCCTCCTTATATACCCACGAGGTGGGGCGGAGTTACGTCATGCAAATTCCGCAGACCCATGGCATTTCTTTGCCATTGGCTCGTTTTTAAATACTCAAAGCTTATAGGCTTTCTAAGCGAAACCCCCATTCGGCGTCATCCGACGTAACTCGGAGTGACAACGAAAGGGAACTCTTAATCTTCTCAACCAATGACATTTTCTAAATTCTGCATCTACTTTAAAATCATCCTGACATTCATGTTAAAACAACATGTATTGTTTTATTTATTTATAAGGCAGAACCCAAGATCTTAAAAAATATGCATGTAAGACTGTCTAATCATGTAATGCCTCACTAAAAGAGTCCACTTCACATGCTTTTAAAGGGATACTCCACCGGTTTCTCATATTAAACTATGTTTATAACATAACATAGTTTAAATGAAAAACCGGTGGAGTATCCCTTTAACATAATTAATGTGAAAGCACAAAGGATTGTAGTACAACAATTCTAGCACTCCGCTAACTTCAATACAATACCCATTCCATTTGTTTTAATTGTAGACCTTTTTAAAGTTATTTTGCCAGTTGGAATAGAGGCATTAAAGTAATAGTTTGTATATTCTGTCATCAGCTGCTCTCAAGTCATTCTAAACCTGTATGATTTTGTGAAACATAAAAGAAGTTTATCTAAATGTGAATTCTTTTTCATATCAAGCTCTAAAAATGATAAAAGCACCATAAAAATAGTCCATATGATTTGATATTTGGCAAAGAGAAAGGATTTTAATAAATAATGGCACATACTCTGGTTCGGGAATATTTCACACGAGTTATATGGCCTACTTTTATGGGTCTTTGGTTTCAGTTTTGAAACTTGACAGTCGCTGGTCACCATTTGCTTTCATTATAAAAAAGAGCAATGTAAACATCCTGAGCATCTGTTTGTATTCACAACAAAGAAAATCACACAGGTTTGGAACAACATGTGGTAAGTAATGATGACAGTTTGTTCATTTGTGACTAAAATATACCTTTTAGACTACTGTATATGTAGAATTATCAAAGTGTCTGTGTTTAAGAGGAAGCATAAATTCTGACTGGGTATTATCCAAAAAATACTGAAATATCCTGTTTATTTTGAGCTTAAACCTTGGATAGTGTTGATGCAGACACCCATTATTGTGACAGTGATGGATTCTTATGTCAGCTGCACTGACAGGGATCGAAGGAGGACTTTATTTCTGTACAGCTTGCTTGTTTTCCAAGGGTAATACTCTTGATCAAAGTGAAGGGGTGGTCTGCTGTATACTCTAAATTTTATCTTGCTCAGTCAGATCTAGTGGACTTCCCATCAGGAAGCTATGGATGAATTATTTCTTTTTAAAAGTGGTGTCTCATAGGAATATGATAGTTTATGTGTTTAGGACAGATGCAGTTGCTTTCAGATTTAAGATTCAGTTGCTTGTTTTCTCATTTGAGGCAGAAAAACAAAAACAAAAAAACTTGCAAATATATTGAAAATATGTGGATTTTAACCCTTGAATACATGAATGTTATCTCAATCATTATAACATAATCGTGTCTTTAGCAACCCGGATCTATATCTAAACATGGACGGATCTCTACCTGTCAAGACAGTAAAACTATCCTGATATTATGAGTAACAATTGATGCAGGGAGTTTGATTGACAGGCGATCTTACCAATCATAATCCGCTGAATCTGTCCGACAAAGATTTGAAATTGGAAAGCAGTGTACTGACGTCTTTCCACAGTTAAAACAACGTACCTTCTGATGTTCATTCATGTTTATTTGATGCTATAAATTAACTAGAAGGAACAGATGATCGGTTCACGAGCAGATTTAACTGAGGCTCTACAGCAATCTGTCAGACACATTAAAGAGCCCCAAAACGGTATTGTTTACATTTCTTTTAACAAAATGACCAAATTTGAAAGTTGAGACTTTGTTTCATATCAAAAGTAAGCTGGTCCATCCTGTCTCAGAGTGTTTTCAGGGTCCTCTCTGCTCCGCGTACTATGTGTAATAACGAGATGTGACGTGAGAAAGGCGTCGCTTGTCGGACATGGCAAAAGCAGCTAAAGGGGGCGGGTCTATTATGGAGCTAATAATATGACAAAATGATTTGAATTTGAATTGTGTAAATTTGAATTATTTGTAAGTGTAATCTAATAAAATTGAATTTTAGGTTGTAGTTTAAATAGTTCTGAATTTTGATTTTTTTTAAACGAATATTGAACATTTGAAATTTAACTAATTTAAATGTTTTTATGGCTGAATTTTATAGATGTGTTTTCAAACAGCTAGTTTTTTTTGTTCTGAATTCTTATACTGCAAATATTCAGTTTAAAAAAATACAGATTCAAGTTTTCAAGATGAAGAAATTCGGAACTTCAAATTCAGTTTTCTAAAATTCAATCTCAAAAATTCAAACTCAAAAATTCAGATCTTACAGAAAGTAGGTTACAGGTCATCCACAGGGAAGAGTAGGTGATCTCAGAAAAGTCGAACAGAGCATTTTGGCCAATTAGGGATTGCAGAAGTTTTCCAGCGCAAACGTGTTGGTGGTTCAAGAGGTTGCCACTCTCTGACTCTGATCAGTGATTCTTAAACATTAAGGATTTTGTGTTTATATGTTAGGTTAGCGTTCTCAGCACGTGAGACATTTGTCTAAGCGGTCTCTGGTGTTTGTTTTAAAGTATATTTGGTGTAAAATTGATTAGAATGCCACCGTGTCTACTACACAGACAGGACGCGAGCGGCGCAACACAGAGCTTGAAGCGACTGTTGTAAAGAGCTGGGACTAGGTCAGAAATAGGATGGGGAATCCGTGTGCTGTTGGGGATTTCACGGGTCGCGTCGCACCGCTCGCGTCCAGTCTAAACTACATGCATGAACTGATATCTAGCTAAAAGCAGTGGACCGTTAAACCAATAATGAACGAGATAAAAAATTATTCTGCTTAAACTGTTTACAGGACAGTGAAGTTGTAAGGTCAGCCAGGCACTTGTCATTGCTGACCTACAGCTGGTCTCAGTCAGGAAAATGCCAGTTTTTTGTGTATTTTTTTATTGTGTTAAGGATAGTTTGTGAGAAAATAAAACCCTGTTATATAAATGAATTTGTGAATTTCATGGTTATGTTGAAATTACTTAAAAAGTTGTATATGCATTCATTTCATGATTCCGCCTCCATAGGCAGTATGTTCAGCAGAATTTTTTTTAAAAGAAAACATGTAAAAGTAAATTCTAAACTGAAAGGTTTCATTTTTTTCCGTCAAGACATTTATTCATTTTTGAACGTATCTCCGTATTTATTTTTCCTTGGTGCAACATGCAAACCGTAGCCTACCTGAACAGAGCTTTCTTCTGTGTACAGTATTGGCCCAGAGGCAGCAAGGCATGGAGAGAGTGATCGCCTATGCGAACCGGAGCCTCCATCCGGCAGAGAGGAATGATGCGAACTACAGCTCCTTTAAGCTTGAGCTCCTAGCAATGAAGTGGGCAATGAGCGAAAAGTTTAAAGATTATCTGTGGGGGGCTAAAGTGCTGGTCGTAACGGATAATAACCCTCTGGTCCATCTACGCACGGCTAGGTTGGGGGCGGTCGAACAACGGTGGGTGGCTCAGTTGGCTAATTATGACTATCAGCTGCAATATCGGCCAGGACGGGAACACGTGAATGCAGATGTGCTTTCAAGGCTTCAAGGCTCCCTATGGCGGATCCAGGAAGTTCAGTCTCGTCTCTGCCCAACGACACTGGAGATGGGCTCCTGGTGGGGATAGTGGAAGCCCCAGGGTCGGATAAAGGGGATGTTCCTGCGAACTGGGGATGGGATCCAAGGCGGTGGAGAGAGCTGCAGGGAAGGGACAGAGACTTAGCGGTGGTTCGGTCCTGGTTGGACAAAGGCTGCTTGCCTCCAGCCGCCGAGAGGCGGACACAGACAGTAATGGTGCGACGACTCTTGGGGCAATGGGGCAGGCTTTGCCTGAGGGAGGGAGTAATATGTCGCTCCATCCAGGATCCAGCAACCCGCGAAAGTTTAGAACAGGTGGTGGTACCTGACGACCAGATTCAGCCGCTGTTATGTGCTTATCACACCCAGATGGGACATCAGGGGCAGGGGAGGACATTGTCCTTATTGAGGAGGTGCTTCTTTTGGCCCAGGATGGATGCGGCTGTTGGAGTCTTTATTCAGGGCTGCCCCCGGTGTTTGCTGTTCAAGACCCGGAAAGAGGTGCGAGCTCTGTTAGTCCCGATGCGGCCCCGGCCCCCAATGCACATCATAGGGGTAGACTTCCTGACGTTGGGACGGCCAGCAGATCGTTATCAGAACATCTTAGTGGCCACTGATTTGTTCACAAAATAAACTTGGGCTATTCCTACCTTTGATCAGACGGCGACCACTACCGCCACCGCTCTTTGGGAGGCTGTGTTTCAGCCCTTTGGATGCCCTGAGGTTCTCCATTCAGATCAGGGTCCGAATTTTGAGTCGAGGGTGATCTTAGAATTGTGCCAACTCTATGGATGCCGTAAGACCCACACGACCGCATATCACCCCCAAGGGAACGGAGGGTGTGAGATGTTTAAACAGACCCTGTTGAGTTTGCTTGGGACCCTTGAAGCAGAACAGCAGGGCTCGTGGGCGGACTGCCTCCCCGCATTAGTGCAGGCATATAATAACAGCGTGCATAGCACTACAGGCTACGCTCCGTCCTATTTGATGTTTGGGAGACATGTACGTCTACCTTCTGACCTGCTATTGGGGACTGTCCCGGCAACAGGGATTCGGGACCTGTGTACACTATCCGGCCAGAAGGAAGGTTAGGCCCCGAGCGGGTATTACATCGTAACCTACTTCGGCCTTGTCCCAACTACTCGAGGTCTACAGGGGAGGTACCCATGGCCCCAAGGACCCCCGCACTGCCAGTGGTAGGATGGGCGGTGGTCCCAGTGGGACATGAGCCGGTGGCAGTAGGAGAGGTTCACCCATCCCCGCCACGACGCTCCCAGCGAGACACTCGAGGACAAGCACCGGCAAGGTATGGTGAGTGGGTGTCGGCTCGGGAGTTCTAGGGACTAGAACTGATTGGCGGGGGAGAGTGTCACGGGGTGACTAAAAGCGGAACCTTAGTTGCAGAAATTTGGGCCCGGGGAACGTTTCCGGCGTAACACGGGACCGTTTCCGGGAAAATAAGGAAGTAGGGAGAAACAGGGAAGGAGAGTTGACGAACGCGATTGTTGTCAGCTGTGCAGCGGGGAAAGATCCTGAAGGGTGATTGCACCATGAGGAACATAAAAGAGGTTGATACGGAGAGGAAGGGGAGCGGTGGAGCGGGGAGCGAATCGCGGAGACGCAACGGAGGTCGGGCGAAGCGAGGAAGTGGCCAGCGGTGGAAAGCATGAGGCTTAAAAAGAGATAAGTGATGGTCTCGTTTCACTGAACATAGTATTAGGATTTGTCATGGTATTATTGGGTGGAAGAAGAGGAGCGCTTCAGATGTGACATTGCAGTGCAGAGTTTGTTTACACCTGTCATAGAGATTCTGTTCGTCGAGGCTGCCGTCAGGGGCCCGCATGCTGATTTCGGTGGGCGAGGTTTTGCGAGTGCAGTGCCGGTCATTCTAATCACGTGTGCAGTTGAGTGTGTTGTAGTGGAAGCACAAGTGGGGAGAGAAAGCTGCGGCCTGTGCGGCATCCGAACGAACAGAGCTACGACGGAATTGCATTCCTTATTGTTGTCAACTGTGCCACATCCTCGCTGTTGCATCCAGCCCTGTATCTGAGAAGAAAGAGTGAGCATATTGCATCCATCCTAATCTGCTTGTTTACCAGTCTATGCTGAAGTCCCGCTGAGCCAGAGAAATGAGCCACATCCTCGCTGCTGCATCCTGCCCTGTATTTGAGAAGAGTGAGTGAGCATATTGAATCCATACTAACACACTCTGTTTAACAGTCTATGCTGAAGTCCCGCTGAGCCAGAGAACTGAGCCATATCCTCGCTGCTGCATCCAGCCCTGTATCCGAGAAAGAGTGAGCATATTACATCCATACTCATCTGCTTGTTTACCAGTCTATGCTGAAGTCCCGCTGAGCCAGAGAACTGAGCTACATCCTCGCTGCTGCATCCAGCCCTGTATCTGAGAAAGAGTGAGCATATTGCATCCATTCTAATCTGCTTGTTTACCAGTCTATGCTGAAGTCCCGCTGAGCCAGAGAACTGAGCCACGTCCTCGCTGCTGCATCCAGCCGTGTATCTGAGAAGAGTGAGTGAGCATATTGAATCCATACTAACACACTCTGTTTAACAGTCTATGCTGAAGTCCTGCTGAGCCAGAGAACTGAGCCACATCCTCGCTGTTGCATCCAGCCCTGTTTCTGAGAGAGAGTGAGCATATTGCATCCATACTCATCTGCTTGTTTACCAGTTTATGCTGAAGTCCCGCTGAGCCAGAGAACTGAGCCACATCCTCGCTGCTGCATCCAGCCCTGTATCTGAGAAGAAAGAGTGAGCATATTGCATCTATTCTAATCTGCTTGTTTACCAGTCTATGCTGAAGTCCCGCTGAGCCAGAGAACTGAGCCATATCCTCGCTGCTGCATCCAGCCCTGTATTCGAGGAAGAGTGAGCATATTGCATCCATACTCATCTGCTTGTTTACCAGTCTATGCTGAAGTCCCGCTGAGCCAGAGAACTGAGCCACATCCTCGCTGCTGCATCCAGCCCTGTATCTGAGAAGAAAGAGTGAGCATATTGCATCCATTCTAATCTGCTTGTTTACCAGTCTATGCTGAAGTCCCGCTGAGCCAGAGAACTGAGCCACATCCTCGCTGTTGCATCCAGCCCTGTATCTGAGAAAGAGTGAGCATATTGCATCTATACTCATCTGCTTGTTTACCAGTCTATGCTGAAGTCCCGCTGAGCCAGAGAACTGTGCCACATCCTCGCTGCTGCATCCAGCCCTGTATCTGAGAAGAAAGAGTGAGCATATTGCATCCATTCTAATCTGCTTGTTTACCAGTTTATGCTGAAGTCCCGCTGAGCCAGAGAACTGAGCCATATCCTTTCTGCTGCATCCAGCCCTGTATCCGAGGAAGAGTGAGCATATTGCATCCATACTCATCTGCTTGTTTACCAGTCTATGCTGAAGTCCCGCTGAGCCAGAGAACTGAGACACATCCTCGCTGCTGCATCCAGCCCTGTATCTGAGAAGAAAGAGTGAGCATATTGCATCCATTCTAATTTGCTTGTTTACCAGTCTATGCTGAAGTCCCGCTGAGCCAGAGAACTGAGCCACATCCTCGCTGCTGCATCCAGCCCTGTATCCGAGAAGAAAGAGTGAGCATATTGAATCCATACTAACACACTCTGTTTAACAGCCTATGCTGAAGTCCCGCTGAGCCAGTGAACCGTGCTACATCCTCGCTGCTGCATTCAGCCCTGTATCCGAGAAAGAGTGAGCATATTGCATCCATACTCATCTGCTTGTTTACCAGTCTATGCTGAAGTCCCGCTGAGCCAGTGAACCGAGCCTCGTCTTCGCTGCTGCATCCAACCCTGTATCTGAGAAAGAGTGAGCATATCAAATCTATACTAACACACTCTGGTTACCAGTCCATGCCGAAGTCCCGCTGAGCCAGTGAACCGAGCCACATCCTCGCTGCTGCATCGAGCCCTGTATCCGAGGAAGAGTGAGCATATTGCATCCATCCTAATCCGCTTGCTTACCAGTCTATGTTGAGCCAGTGAACCGAGCTACATCTTCGCTGCTGCATTCAGCCCTGTATCTGAGAAGGAGTGAGCATATTGAAATCCATACTAACACACTCTGCTTAACAGTCTATGCTGAAGTTTCCCTGAGCCAGTGAACCGAGCTACATCCTCGCTGTGGTATCCAGCCCTGCTTCTGAGCATAAAGAGAGAGCATACTGAATCCATACCAATCCACTCGGTCTGCAGTCTCGTTGGCCTAGCGACTCAAGCTCAATCCCCACTGCTGTCATCCAGGTCGGACTTGCCGACACAGGAGGAGCGGTTGGCCTGTTCTCTCCCCTTGAGATTGCCTTTGAAATAAATAAACTTGAGATTACTTTTACTCTGTTGTCCGTCGTTCTTGAGCTGCGGGGTAGCTCCCCAGGGGGGAAGGTACAGTAGAAGGAGGGAGGGGCGGTCGACAACCAGAGTCCCCACATACAACTCCCCCTGCCTGTGACAATAAGATACTCATTGCATCAGTTGGGTTGAAATAACTTGTTGCCAGCTGAAAACAGCACAAGGAATATTAAGTTAAATTTACCAAACATGCAGTCTTGCAGGTGTAGCGTTTGTACGCACGTATAAATATGACTAATTATTATTCATAACGGATTATGATCAATAATTAATAATTTAATTATTTTCAGAATTTACTGTAGCAGAATCAATAGTATGAGCATTTTATCAGTTCATCCAATGAACGAAAAGCATAAGCAATTATTAATTCTAGGAAATATAATATCTTCCTGGCCAAGACAGACTAATTCCCAGCTAACAGCTAAATTAAGAAATAATTCAAGGGTAAAAGCATAAGTAGCTTAGGTCGTAGTTCAAGACAATAAATTCGTAAGCACATAACACAAGTAATGCTTCTCTTTTCAAATACAAACAATACTTTATTGATTATAAGACTAACACATAAAACTAATATCTAAAACAAACACACGCATTCATACAAGTTGCAGAAAGAAAAAGAGTAAGGAAGAATAAGTTTAAGAGTGAGGTGAAATCCCAAGATTCTATGCACTTATAAGACACAACCTGAACGAACCATCAATAATTAATTTTACCCTTCTATCGTTTCTTAGGCGGGTAATTCAATTTTATATCAATGTACCAGTTCAGTTAAGAGTCTGGAGGCTACTTGCTTGTCCTTGCGTTGCTTTGGGGATCCCCTTTTGTCGGTGTAAAGGGGGTTTCCCGGGTCCGTTGCTTGGCTGGCGGTCTCCTCCTGCCTGCTAGATATTGGGCAGCCAATCACGTGGTGTGTTGGCAGCTGGATGAAAGTCTTTGAAGTTGGAAGCGTGTTGCAGTCGAAACGTTTAAACGAAACTTTGCAGCAAAACTTAACTTAGAACCGAGACTTTTAACGGAAAAGAAGTCAAAGGAAAATAAAGGTGAGACGAGTTAGATGGCTTGAATAAATCTGTTTTAACCCTGATCTTGATTTGGGTCATTTGTCTCTATGCATCTACATGGCTACTATACCCATCGTCTGCTCCACCCGACTTGTTCTCCTGCCGAGGCCTTTTCCGAGGGCGAGAGCGGGGGAGAGAGAGGGCAAGAGCTCCAGAGAGCAGAGGGCAAGAGCAGCAAGAGAGAGCAAAAAGAGCAAAAAGAGAAAAAAAGCGACGGGTGTTCAGTCCTTTTGAAGACCTGACGTTTCCGCCTTCTTTTGGAAGAGGATCCAATCAGGAGCTGTCCCTTTGGAGGGAGATTTTATGATCCTTTGTGGTATAACCAGGCATTTAAATCTCTAGTTCCATTGGGTATTTAAGAGAAGAATCTTCACACTTCTTACAATACTAATGTGTCACAAAGTTTAGCAAAATGTAATGTCAATTAACAAATGGGGAACGAAGATTGGAGTTTATCGAGACCAAACTTGCCACAAATGGATTTGGTTAAACATTAGTTGGCAAAGTTTGAAACATTATTCCATTAAAGTTGTCGAGAAACATAGACCAAACCCCAAAAAGGCAACTCATGAAATAGGGAACTTAGATACATTGTTCATACAATTCTCAAGTGGATATATAATAGCGTATATATATATATATATATATATATATATATATATATATATATATATATGATATATATATGAATACAGGATTCATTTCTCCTCCTTGGTTAGAATTCAGAGAGAGAGTCACAGTTCTGTGAACATTCCTTTGGATCGTAAACGCTGTTATCTAAGAACACCAGTGATGTTAGTTTTGGTCTCTTTTCACTCCAAAGATGGAAAACATAGTAAACTATATTTAACTGGATATTACTGTACGTATTCTGATTGATCACACCAAAAGCATTCTGGAGGTGTCCAGAACTATGTGTACAAGTTATGGGAATAGACAGTTATTTTTAAAATGCATAATGAAGGTATTTATAATTCACTTTAAGCTACGATAAAATCATAGTCATTCCAATGTGACATGGGCAAATGGACACACATAAAAACACATCAAATATATCTGGTTAAATGTATTTTAAAAAGAGAAGTTTCTTTCTCTTTTAGAACCTCCTTCTGTGGGACATTCCAGTCAGTCATAAAAATGTCTCGTAACTGGACACCGCGCTCTGTCCGGAGCGGGCTTCCCTTGTGGGGGATGCGTGTGGTTCTGTGTGTGTGTGTGTGTATGTTAATTTACATCCAGGCTTTTTGGGCCTGAAGGCTTTGGGATTTTAGCTAGGATGTATTTAGTTATTCAGATTCACCCCTCGCCCAGTCCTTACACAGGCAAGTGTCCCTAAATGGCAGCTTGGCCTCACTGTGTTTGTACGCTTTCCCTGCCCAACTAAATTTACAGGCCAGGCCGTTTGTTAAGGCTGCTGCCAGCATCCTCCTGATCATGCAGGTCGAGCTGGTGCCTCGCACCATGGCCAAGCGGACAATCTATTGAGATGTGAGGAAAAATGGATTTAAGTACAATTCCAGTTTGCCTGTTGATGTAACTCAATTGGAACACTGGTGTTAAAGGTCCGACCATGCGGAACATGGATAAAAAACAGTGAAATGTTAAAATGTTGAAAATGTAGAAATGTTGGGAAATCCATTACAGGAACATGACTCTCCATGAGCTAGGAGAAGGTGTAACATCTGTCTTTGGATGTTTAATAACATCTAGAGGACATAAGCTTTCAGAAAATGTAAGTTTTGAGTGGTATATTGGATTTCCCTAAATAGTAGAGACCAAAATGTAAAGTCTTTCTACTTGATTCGCAAGGCGAATCTCGATAATGACCGGCGTTCTATACATTATCCCTTACCTAACATTCTGATCAATGTTCAGCATGGTCAGACCTTTCAAAAACAATTGGTTTTGTTGGATTACGGGGTAGGGGGTTGTGCGCAGTAAGGCCCAACAGCACCTGGTAAGGCCCCGCCTAATATGCAGAATGTCTCATTATGCAGCTCAGTTTATCAAACAAATTACCATCTTTTGTCGGACTGCCTCTGTTTTTAAGAGGGCTTCGGCCTCATTAAAGTCCTCCTCGTTTGTGATAGGCAGCTGGACGGGGAACGGCTCTCGGCTTGTGGCTGGTCCACTAGCTGGGGTTCTACCCTCGGCCATTTCCCCCATGATGAACTGCACATCTCGTGAAAGTTCCTTTACCACCACTAGCACTTCGGCAAGCATCCCTGTCATCTTTTGGATGGCGAGGTCTTAAACAAGGGTAAAAACAAATTGTCATGAGATAAAAATGTGCAAAATACTTCTGTGGTTACATAGCACAACATTTTCTAATAGACTTGCCTTTCAAAAGCTACAAGATGCCCTATAAGAAGACATTATGCAGATTCTGTCACCAGAGTACAAACCTTTGTATTTAATTGGTAGCAAAAAATGTGACTCTGCTTGTCTTGGATCCTGAAAAGGAGAAGAGAGAAAATCAATGTGCTGTAAACAACTGTTGCATTAAAGCTGTTTCTGCTAAGTAGATTAAGTAAAAATTTGAGGCACTGATGAAGCACAAAGCCTCCTAGAAGTATGTGTGGCCATATTGTCATTCAGATTTAAATCAAGCAGGCAATACCTATACTTCCAGTACTTATAAGATCCATTCACTTCGGATGCAGCCTAAATAGTAAGTACGGGAAGTATGGGTATTGGAACACAGGGATAGACTATATGACAGCAGCACCCTTAATGGACTTCATAACTTTGTTAGTATCAGGTAAATATCACTAAACCCACACTGTTTAGACCAATCATTTTCACGTCTTATTTCATAACCCCCTCCACACACACACACACACCCCACAAACTTAAACATTACCACTCAATAAGGGTTTATAGGACAAAAGCAAGCATTTCAATTACCGCTCCGGGGCCCCCTAGTGGCAAGGGCCTGGGGCTACTGCTCCTTTTCCCAATTCCTCATTAATGTCTGGCTGCGGCCTGTGGGACATGGACATCCATATCCAAGTGCTATTATGTTTGTTTTCGCAAATGAGGCATAAAGTTCTTAACTATGCACTAATTTGCATACAAGTATTTCAAGGAAAGAAAGGATAAGGAGAATGGATGGATGCAGGTCCAATAATAATAATGGTAAGGGTGGCATATGTCAGACCATGTTGGATCTCATTCTGAGGGTATATGCTTTCAGAAAAGATATGGCTTAGGTGGTCATCTTATTATGATGATGATGATTATCATTAGCTGTAGTATTAGTATTATTAATATTAGATAGATAGATAGATAGATAGATAGATATCTACTATTAATAATACTAATACTACGGCTAATGATAATCATCATCATAATAACCAGATACTAGTATAAATACTACTAATACTAGTAAATTGTATGATTATGATAGGCCTACTACTAATAAAATTGATAACATTATCAATTATCATTATTATTGTTATTGTTATTATTATTATTATTGGCCTATTTTTGTCACTCTTGGGAAGACAGTTGAGTTTGAGGTCTGTGGGAGTGCCTGTTACTCAGCAGCTGATAGCTGTTGTTTACAGCCAAACAAATTTGATATGTTGAAACTTGTAGCCTTGTCATGACTCGGAAGAATTTAATTTCTTGTAGCCTTGTCATGACCCGGAAGAATTTAATTTCCTATCAACCTGCATCATCATCAACGAATCACTCTCTGAGACAACTCGGTAGGTACAATTTGAACGGTTGCTGTAAGTTAGTTTATGGGCGCATACATTTTACAAGTTTTCTGTTAACTTTGAAACGTTACGGATCTGATCCCCTCCTCGCTAGTAACACACTCGGCTCGCACTTTTGCAACAATATCGTTGACTTGTTGTCACTACAGCAACTGTTTAAATTGTAGCTAGCGTTACCTGCTTGCTAACTAGCTCTAGCACTACTCACATAAATCAATCATGGTCATTCCCTTATTGAGTGATAAAGTTTCCATTTAACGACAAAGTGCCAAAACAAACAACATGTTTATTTTTATTTTTTTTAAAAACATAAGTCAGTTAAAACTTACCACAAGCAGGAGTGGGTATAAGCAGTCACTGGAAATGGCGCTGGCTAACTGCAGGTCTAACGGTAGCAGCTAGAAACTGATATGGACCGTTCCAAAGAAATATGTTTTTTTTATCTTACTTGTTTTTTATTTGTCCTCTGTACAGGTTACACACATAACGTCTCGGTTACGTATGTAACCCTCGTTCCCTGAGTAGGGAACGGAGACGTTACGTCGGATGACGACGAATGGGGTTTCGCTTAGAACACCTATCGACTTCGAGTATACAAAAACGAGCCAATGGCAAAGAAATGCCATGGGTCTGCGGAATTTGCATGACGTAACTCCGCCCCACCTCGTGGGTATAAAAGGAGGACGCCGGCAACATGCAGTTATGTTTCTTCGCTGAGGAGCCAAGACTGAACGAGGGGCTGAAGCCGTGACACCTCGTCGGCAGCACGGTTCAGGGCTCCGGGAATGTAAATGGCACGAAGGGACCTCAGATGCCTCTGACTCCATAAGAGGAGGTGGCGAGCGAGTTGCGACATACGGCGGGAGCGTAGACCACCTTGATGGTTGATGTACGCTACTGTGGCGGTATTGTCTGATCGGACTAGTACGTGTTGACCCATGAGCAGCGCTCGGAAGCGGTGCAGGGCAAGGCGTACTGCCAGCAACTCGAGGCAATTGACATGCCATAGGCGCTGGGGTCCTGTCCAGGAGCCCGCGGCAGCATGTCCATTGCACATGGCGCCCCAGCCCGTGGTGGAGGCATCTGTTGAGACAACAACATGCCGAGACACTCGTTCCAGGGGGACACCAGCCCTGAGAAAACTGAGGTTCAACCACGGGGTGAAGGTCTGACGGCAGGTCGGAGTAACTGGTACTCGGAGCGTGCCTTGTTGCCATGCCCACCTCGGGACTCGGTCGCGAAGCCAAAGCTGAAGCGGTCTCATATGAAGCAATCCGAGCGGCGTCACCGCGGCTGCAGATGCCATATGCCCCAGGAGCCTCTGAAAATGTTTCAGTGGAACCGCACTCTTGCCCTGTATTTGTCTCAGACAAGTCAGCAGTGACTGCGCGCGCTCGCTCGTAAGCTGCGCGGACATGGCGACCGAGTCGATGTCCATACCGAGAAAAGAGATCCTCTGCACGGGGCAAAGTTTGCTCTTCTCCCAGTTGACCCGAAGGCCCAGATGAGCTAGGTGCCGGAGCACAAGGTCCCTGTGTTCGCAAACCTGGTCTCGAGAGTGAGCTAGGATTAGCCAGTCGTCAAGATGGTTCAGGATGCGAACCCCGTGAACCCGAAGGGGAACAAGGGCTGCCTCGACGACCTTCGTGAAGACGCGAGGAGACAGGGCTAGCCCGAAAGGGGGAACCGCGTACTGGTATGCCTGCCCCTCGAAAGCAAACCGGAGGAACGGTCTGTGTCGAGGAAGAATGGAGACATGAAAGTAGGCGTCCTTCAGGTCGATCGCTGCAAACCAATCCTGGGGCCGAACACATTCGAAAATGCGTTTGGCAGTGAGCGTCTTGAACGGCATCCTGTGAAGGAAGCGATTCAGTACGCGCAGGTCCAGGATTGGTCGTAACCCACCGGTTTTCTTGGGGACAATGAAGTAAGGGCTGTAGAAGCCGGACCTCATCTCGGCTGGAGGGACAGTCTCGATTGCACCCTTAGCCAGCAGGGTGGCAATCTCTACTCGCATGATGGGGGCATTGCCACCGACCAAAGTGGAGCGGACTCCCCTGTAGCGGGGAGGAGACCGTGCGAACTGAATCGCATAGCCGAACCTGATGGTGCGGGCGACCCAGCGGGACAGTTGGGGAAGCTCTAGCCAGGCTCCCAAGAACTGAACCAGCGGGGTCATGCGGACCACCGGCGTCCCCCCGGAGGGGCAGCGAAGCGGAGTAACTGGCCCGGACGTGGACCGCATAGCGATCCGGTGTGGGGGTGCAGTAACATCCACGCCCTGACAGAGGAGGCCAGGGAAGGACCAGCGTTCCACGGGGGCCTGCTCTGCCAGGGGTCTGGCGACAGAGTGGGACAGGGACGAAACGGTCCGTGGACGGCACGCCGTGTCAACCAACTCTGGGACAGAGGGGGACGAGGAGAGCACGGCTTGTGGGCGGCGCTCTGTGTCGTCCGAGAACTCTCTGTGCTCAGAGACGAGAGAGTCAGTTCTTTCTGAATAAGGATTCTTCCCCAGCCCTCCACCGGGGAAAGGAGTGGCCCTGCTACCAACTCCTGGAAAGAACTGAGTCCCATCTCTGAGCAGCCCAACTCAAAAGCGCCGCTTAACCCGGCGTCTAGCGGGGGGCGGGGCTGGAGAGGGCTGAGGCATCCCCCCACGGTCTTCCAAGCCAGCCCGGGTGAACGGGCGGGGTTGGGTCCGTGGGAGGGCGCCTTCGGCCGTTGGCAGACTGAGGGACCTGAGCGGACGGCGGGGCCGTCGGCAGAACAACCTCGATCTGCTTCCGGGCGGTTAAGAACTATTGGGCAGAAGTACTCAACCGCACCGCCGAAGAGTCACCCTGGCCACCAGCCGAAGTAGCACCCCTCGGGGGAGCGCTAGATCGGGGTGTGGATGAGGGGACTCTCACTCTTGCGAGTTCATTGAGTCTAGACCTAAATGACGCGATGATCATGTTCCCAGAGAGACTAAAACTGTTTTGACTAAAACAAATACTCTGACTAAACATATTTTGCTACTTATCACAAGCTTTTTTTTGTCAAATTCTGTCATCAGATAGGGTAGGGTTTCTTATTATGCTTTTTTTTTTAAACCAAATTATTATTATTTGTCATTTAGCAGACACTATTATCCAGAGTGATTTTTAGTGAACTAACTTTGGGGACAGTCCTTGCTCAGGACTGTCCAAGTGCTTTGCTAAGTGCCTTGCTCAGGGACAGAATGGTGACAGCCCCAGGGATTGAATTCACAACCATACTGTGTTCCATATGGAAGCACAGACTATTGATGACTAGACAACCACCTGCTGTATTCTGCACAACTTTGTTCTCATTTTTGTCTTTTTGTATTTTGTCAGACATGGAAGGTGGCTTGCACACTGGGCTGAGGAGGCCATGGTGGTTGGATCTTGCCTCACTGACAGTGAAGTAAGCTTTTGTTGTCAAAGTATTTTTATTTATTTTTTTATTCGATTTTCAGTCGACAATATTCTATACTTAGACTTTCAGGGGACACAGAGATCAGCTGGGTTCTAAAAACACACACCAAGTAAGTCCCATTGATCCAGGGTTGATCCTTGAAAGACCCTAAAAGACATGTGCCCCAAGCCAAATGGTCTAGAGCTAGTCTGATCATTACAGGCATGTACTACTTTAAATGTATGTTCTTGCTAAATGTAATGTTGTAGTTTTATGATGCAGTATTAAAAGGGCTTAAAAGTCTTAACTGGTGGACACCCTGTATTAGGGCAGGGACATTCACCTTTGTTATTTTTGTTTGTTTTTGTAAAGTGGATTGATACAAATACCTGAATTCTCTCATGTGTAAATTAGAAGTATATCAACTCTTTGTTTGGTTCTGCATTGAGTATGCATGAAATTATACATTTTATTAAATGATAATTTTGTAGTCTTATGGACAATTGAAATACATTATATCACATTGTGCTCTTCTTCAGCCGATGATAGACCAGGAGAAATTGAGTATGGCGTAGGAGCGCTGGAGGGGGTCACGCCACCACACAATCTTGAGGTATTTTGTAGAGTTCTGCAATGTATATATTTAGACTTCAAGTTTTATTTATTTGAAACTATAAAATTGTTGATTGCTGTTAATTTTCAAATATTTTTCATAAAGAATGCCAATATGATGAGCAGCATCAGGAAAGGTGTTGAATGGTTGAAGGAAAATCACCAGCTGATGAAGAGCAAGTACTTGCCACCACACATTGACTGCATGGAGGAGGAAGATGCACTGAAAGCCCTTGCTGGACTGCATACACATTGTGACACAACTTTGGATGAGGATGATGAAATAAGAGCCCCATTCTTTTTTACATTTAAAAACAGGGAGGACATGCTCCTTTTCATGTCAGAGGTTAGGGACAACAAAAATGTTAGTGTCATCATTTTACAACCCTGATATTTAATTTTTTTCCCCCTATTGGTGACAGACTTGGTTTCTGTCTGTCTCTGTATCTGTCTGTTTCAGTATGTCTGTATCTGTCTGTCTGTCTGTTTCAGTATGTCTGTCTGTATCAGTATGTATGTCTGTATCTGTCTTCTGTATCTGTCTGTCTGTCTGTTTCAGTATGTCTGTCTGTCTGTATCAGTGTGTCTGTATGTATATCAGTATGTCTATCTGTGTATCAATATGTATCAATATGTCTATCTGTCTGTATCAGTGTGTCTGTCTGTCTCTGTCTGAATCAGTGTGTCTGTCTGTATCAGTATGTCTGTCTGGTAATTAAATTGAATTATTAAATTGTATTCTTGGTAATGTCTCCAAAATTAATAAAATATTTGAAATTATTGTAAATAATTTGTGTTCAAGTCATTTATTTCATCAGGCAGATTTAATTAACTTAAGAATAATTAGACATACATTGACTTAGACTAATAGTTCGCCTTTGAATGTCTAATCAGAAGTTTGTGTGTTATACCAGGCATTGAACAATTAAGTGTGCACATATAGGCCAGGCTGTTCGTTTTGGAGGAAAAACGTAAAAGATTAAAGTGTTCCTGACACAAGCATTGCTTTATTTCAGCAAAGGACCCTGAAGGCCTGGGAGTAACCAAAAAATAACTAATAAGCAAAAATAATTGGTAACAATAACCATTAGAAAGTTTTAATACTGAACAATATGACAGCGCATGCAGGTACAACTGAAACTGCGCATGCGCGGGGTAAAACTGCTGGTGTGAAACTGCTGGGGTAAAACTGTGGCTCTGCGGCTCTGCAGACAGATTTTATTGAAAACTTCTGCAGTCCCTAATTGACCAAAATGCTCTGTTCGACTTTTCTGAGATCATCTACTCTTCCCTGTGGATGACCTGTGACCTACTTTCTCTAAGATCTGAATTTTTGTGTTTGAATTTTTGAGATTGAATTTTAGAAAACTGAATTTAAAGTTCAGAATTTCTTCATCTTTAAAACTTGAATCTGTATTTTTTAAACGGAATATTTGCAGTATAAGAATTCAGAACAAAAAAAAAAACTAGCTGTTTGAAAACAGGTCTATAAAAATTCAGCCATAACAAACATTTCAATTAGTTAAATTTCAAATGTTCAATATTCTTAAAAAAAAATAAAAAAAAAATTCAGAACTATTTAAACTACCACCTAAAATTCAAGTTTGTTAGATTATACTTACAAATAATTCAAATTTACACAATTCAAATAATTTTGTCATATTATTAGCTCCATAGTCTTTGCGAACGGTCAATTACAAAAAAATAAATAAAATAAAACAAAACATATTTTGTTACCTTTTGGAGTTTGGAAGGGTTCAGTTTGAGCAGATGCTTTATACCATCATCATCCTCATCAGAGCTCATTTCCCAGTACATTCAGTGGCTCATATTCGCGATCTCAACATATTATGAAAAAATAAGCGATTGCAGTGTGGAAGATAATTGGTAGCCTAACTCTTTTAATTTAAAGCCCCCTAGCAGTTACAAAAACGCATGTATTTTGAAGAAAAACATTGCATTTGTTGTGCTTCGGCTCTGCGTGACTGTGTGGATGAATTTTGGTTTTTTATACATAACTAAAATAGGGGAGAGAGAAAGAGAGAGAGCAAATTCACGTGTGTACAGTAGTACAGCTAAAACAAATCTTTCAGCTGTGCTGCCATTCTGGATAGCAAAAGGATAGGATGCAGGAGAAGAAAGTTTAACACTTAGTACACCAACAAAAACAAAAAACTTAATCTTCAGAGGTCAGCAGTAGACATTGGTCAAAGATAAATTAAATGCATACAAATATTTGTTTTATTTAACATATTTAATTATTGGAGGTTTGCGTAGTATTCAGATTTTGCATTTCACTGATTTCATTCATTTTGAGGAATACTGAATACTTTTTTGTGAGAGTGAGATGAGTAAATGGTTAGTCTAGAACTACAATTACCATGTTCACACACAACGCCTCCGCACTATTAGTCCCGATTTTTTTCTACATAAAGATAGAAGAGCTAGTCAGTCAATAAGAAACAAAGTAACTTGTGTTATTTGAAAAAGTAACTCAGATAGTTTCTGTAAATTGTAATGCATTAGGCTACTTTACTAAATAGCCTACTTAAAAAAGTGATCTAATTACGCAACACAAGTTACTCAAGTTCCCCAACGCTGCAACCAATGAAATGACCCTTCACAAAAAATACTGCTTTAAAACGAATCAGTAGAGAGCTACATAAGACAAAATATCTGTTCAATAAAAAACCTTATACTCACCTGTTGAGTAAAAAAAAACGCCATCTCCACATCGTTTATACAACATTTTAAATTTCAGAAAAGCCAAGCCAAATGTTGATTTTCGTTGTATTTTATGAGCTTTGAGCCAACAGACTCTCTTCTGTTCGGTATTTTTAAACAGGTGATTCCCTGAATTATCCCGACAGGTCTAAAATATAAACACTTACAATAGGCGTACCAATGTACCATAGTCTCCGCCTCTGACTTCACACCCACAGACAGTTGACTGAATGTCTGATGCATAATGGCACACAAAAGCTGTATACGAAAGCTTAACAATTCTGCCCTTTGAGGATACATCCCAAGGTAGGAATGCATCAAGCCATGTCTGAATCCAATGTTAGTTTCACTTCCTGTCTCCTGAGATACCTTCATCTGATCGATTTTTGAAGGCAGCATAGTGTAGCCTACATATCCTTCTCTGTCTTTGATATCCCACAATCCTCTGCGCTCCATTCCGTGACAGTTGAGCTAAAAAATTAAGTTTGTGTAAATGTACATTTTTGACAAATCTTTTCCACTTTTTATGTAATTTTCAGCGAGAAATTACTATTGTAGTAATTGAATATTTGCTTAGCTATCACCAAAGCTCTCTCTATTTTGCTGAAGATCATTAAGCCATTGCGCTGCCTCAGAAGTCTGTCCGAAATCAGTTTCATTTTGTGAGTTAACGCTGCCTGTAAAGTTAATTAATAAAGCAATGACTTCAAAACTCCTGAAGCGTTTCCAATTTTGTCTGTGTCCGAAAACTTAGGCTGCTGTATAGTCCAGAAGTGACAGTAAATTATATTTATAAGAAAAAAAAAATAAACATAAAAAAGCTAAAAGCCTAAAAATATTGTATTATGGTTTAAGCAGTATAACTGTTTTCAACATTGATAATAATAAGAAATGTTTCTTGATCACCAAATATGCATATTAAATGATGCTGAAGGATCATGTGATACTGAAGTAATGGTGCTGAAAATTCAGCTTTGCCATTACAGGAATAAATTAAATTTGAAAATATATTAAAATGTTATATATAATTTTAAACGTAAATATAAAAGTATATCAAAGTCCAATCATATTTCACAATAAACTGTTTTACTGTATTTGTTATAAATTAAATGCAGCCTTTGTGCAATCTCTCTAAGGTTTTATGGCCATCTTATACAGTGTATTATTGTGTCCTGCAAGTTCATTATAAATAATGTAATCTGAAGCACAAATAACATCTGTGTGTTAAATGATGTTATTATGTGATCAGTGGCAGGAGAGCTGTTCCACTGATCTTGCATTACACTTCAAACTTGAGCATGTTATTGTGTTTAAACAGCAGCGATGCATGAGACAATTCACAGCATGCTCAGTCCTGAAAAAGAAAACGCTGACAGTGACCTCTCTTCCACTCCATTTCATCCATGCTCTCCTGCCTCGTGTGAACGGAAGCTTTGTTGTCTTTGTTTTCTTACTCCATGGCTGGGAGCGTAGAATATGTGCTGATTATTTCACTGAGAGTTTCCATCACAATCTCTCCCTCTGCCTTTCTTCACTGTTAATGTCCTCGCACTGTCTGCCCCTACAAGACGTTCAAAGCAGTAGCAAACTGTTGTGAATGCCAATCTCCAGGGAGACCTTGAATTCAGTCAGTGCATCAAACGTTTCCTTTTCTTCATTCCCTGTTTTGTGCCTTGGCTTTTTTCCTTGTCTGAGAATTGCCATTTCGACCCGCTGTCACTCCACTTTGTCTTAACCCATGGTGCTGTTGTCAGATATGTAGGAGATGGAGAGGTGGTTGAGAATGTTAATATTTCCACTGCCCTCATCTCTGCTCCTGTCACAGGCCAAATGTCAGAGGAATGTGAGATGTCTGTGGGATGATGCTTAGAGGATAATAAAGCAATACTGTCAGGGGCTGTAGAGAAAACCAAGAACAGAACAACAGGTCGCTCAGTGTAGTATTATTGTATATGCTATATGCTCAACCATACAACTTCTACAGACTTTATATACTAACAGTAACTGTACATTATCCGACTTAAATATTTTTTACTAGACTTAGATATATTAAATAAAATGATTATTATTAAATATTATTAAAATATTATACATGATCTAATATTTAATAAAACAGTTTTAATAATATAAACTATTCATGCTATAAATTCTTTTTTTTAAAACAACTGAATTTGACTGCCAGGAATTCTCATTTGTTTTTATAGAGGATTTTTCTTTCTGAAGTAAATGACCTTCTGAGACTGTTAATATTTTTTCTTTACCTACAATATATTTGTGCAATAATCTGAATGGGCAGATGCCATCCCAGTTTGAATGGACATGACACTTTTGCATATATCAGAAATGGGTCACCGTAAGCATGCACATCTCAATAGTGTAATGTAATATGGATTTTTCTCAAGGAATTATTCATGATATTCTTCAAACTGTCATAATTGTCACAATACATATCATTTAAAAGCAGCTTTACTGAAAAGAGTGCCTTCTAGTAAGCAAACCAAGAGTGCCTATAGCAAGGAAAAAGCTGTTACTGTAAGAGGGAGAAAATTTAGCAAGAAACCAGACTCAGCTACACCTGTAACACTTCCTCTCACTCTATAATTCTGCCAACTATATAGAGTTGCATGATTCACTTCTAGATCCATAGATTCTGCAACTGAAAAGGGTTTCCAGTTATGACAAAGCATCTGTCCGTGTGAGCGACACAATGACCAGAGAGCACGCTGTAACAGAAGGCATTAATCACCTGCACGTTCAGCCTGAGAGCTTTTTGATCTGCGCTAGAGGCTAAGCCCTGGCCGTGGCAGCAGGTTTATGTCACCATAACAAGACAGGTCAGTGATCAATGTCTTTGGCACACTGTAGACGCCCTGGCAGTGGCTGAGTGAAGTGTTGTGTGGGACACTATTGTTGCCATATGCAATAATGCACGAAAAAGAGATTTGTCATTGTTAAACTGACAGACTTTCTAAATGTCTTTTTCCTGAAAGGTATTGATGGACCTGTTTACAGTTGCCTGCCAATCAGCTGCTCTGTCTTTTCAATTCACACGACAATACAGAACTTTTGCGTTTAAGCCTCGGATATGCACATTCACCTGACCCATAAGGTTCTGATTGCTGAAAAAAAAATCGATATACCTGTTAGCTTTACCTTTGAAAAATGAACATTTTTCCTGAACAAAATTACTTTGATTATCATTATGAACCAATGGAGGCTCTCATTACGAGTAAATATCTGCATACACTTCTGACCTTTGGTAAATGGTTAAAACTTATTTGCTGTTGATAAGAGCAGCCATTTTCTCCAGCTCAATCATTTAGGAAACAAATACCCACCTCTCTGACCAACCACTGCTAATCGGAGCAAAGAGCTCTCACTCAATCTAATCTAATCTCTCTTCACATGGAGCAATACTGTGCTTAGATTTCATGTGAAAAAGGTAAAAGCTGATTTGAGAGAATTCACACACCTTGTGATTCCAAACCCTTTCACATCTTGCCCTTAATAAGAACTCGTACAAAAAGACTCTTATAACAGATAATCCCCAAAAAAGGACAAATTTAATACTGTCTTTAGTAATTGGCCTTATAAATTATGAATAGTCTTGCTGTCATGTTCAGCCTCAAATTAGAGGGAAAGTTAATATACCAAAGCAGAACAGATGACAGTTGGTACATAATGTTATAATGGCCTGCAATTTATTGAGGCTATTAGCATTTCACATAGTGAAATGTTTAAGTGCTAATACATCATTGAAAAGATTACTTTAAGCAATCAGTAAGAATATTTCTTTTATGACAACTCTTGGAGTGTTTGGCATGGTTGTTATTGCAGTGTTGAAATGATTGGTCTTGATGGTATCTATCTGCTATGCTGCTGCTGCATTTATTGCTGCTGCTGAAGAGCAAATATGGGATTTTCTACTGTCAGTACATTCACGGCATGCTGCTGTGAGAAAGTAAGACATGCTGCTGCTGTACAATATAGCGTACATGAATCACCTATAGCAGATATTTACAGGTGGAGCTAGGGAAAGTGGAGGGTTTCTGAAAGCATGCTGCAACTGCTACAGCAAATGTTAAGTATCTAGTTGAGCAGCAAGCTCATTGGCTACTGATTCAGCAGGAACCAATCAGCTGTGCCCTATCTATAGATAATAATGTGATTGCCAGCAGACTGAGGTAAGGACCTGTCAATCTGCGCCATCTAGAGTTTCATGATAGAACTTTGTATATTATTAAATATATTAAATATTACAAATATTAAATACTTTAAGATATATTTTAAATAGTTTATTATAAAACAATAAATTGTATTAAAAATAATTAATGCAAATATGAACTGGATATTATCAAATGTACCAAAATTTAGCATGATTCTGTCCAGTTACTATTGTTTATTTGTTTGTGTCCTTTGTAAGAAACTTTTGCAAAACAGTCTGTACACTGTATATTTAATTGGATATTTTAATAAACTTTTCAGACAGATTCTAATCTAAACTTTAAGTCATGCATGTGCACCCAGATACAGGCAGAAGCTGTTTTATATAATGGAGGAAGTGAAGATTGGCAGATGTGGTGATTTTGTCTGATGGTAGATGAAAGGCTGTTGTTTTATTAGTAGCCTTGGCGGAGAAGACATATATTTTCAACACAGATTAGTGTTTTTGCTGGATAGGTAATAGCTTGTTTTGTTGTCTTCAAAGCAGGATTATTTTTATATAAGATTTATTATTATTATTTATTGCAGGGGATAAAAAAATCCTTTTTACCCTTGCATAGGTGCAGAGTAATCTGATTGCTATCATCTTGAAGGAAATTCTTCAAAGGCTTTAATGTGTTTTAAAGGTGTTGGGTTGATAAACATGCAAACATGCCTGTTTAATCCATTTAATTACATTGCCTAGTCTGTTTGTCTGGATGTGCATCCGTATCACCTTTAGGCTATGTTGAATTAGATTGTACTCTGAGCAGTAAAAGTGAAACATTAACTGACCCTGCCATGTTAACATGCATCCACTGTCATGTTATCTCACCCAAGGATAATGTCATGTGTCTCAACACATTTCTGATATAATTTTAATGAAGTCTTATCCTTATTTTCAGTTCAGTTCAGAATTAGCTTGTTCTAAGTCTTTTATCTGGATATTAATGTGTAATGTCCATGATTCAACTCAACCAAGATTGGCTTGATTAGCTATGCAGGGATGATTATACCGAAAATCCTTTCGCATATAGAATCCCAGCAGTGTAGGCTACGTACATCTTAACACATGATTAAGCACTTCATAAAAGTCCACTTTGGTGTATGGGTGCTTTCCACACTTTCAAACGAGAACATTTTATTCTGCAATTAGTTTTTTTTGTGTGTGTGCTGTGAAGTAATGGAGTACTAGAACTAGAAAGCACATAACAAAATCTGCAAGTTAAATAAAAACATATATATGTATGTTCTCAGTGAAATGTCTCTATAAGATTCTTAAAATTCCTCCAAATTGGCTGGCGCCAAATTTATTTGACAACATAGCACTGTAACAGGGTAGGACATCCAACAAAATGAGGGTGTTGTGCGTGAGGGCTCTTTACTGTTTACTGGAATGTAGAAGCAAATATTGTGCTTGTTATCAAATATGTTTCTTACTGTACTTGTTACAAATATGTTACTGCTGTCACGAGTATGTTAGTTTCATTGAGTTTAGCTTATGTTATGTTCCTGTTTGCCTGTGCTCCAGATCCTTGTTTACTTCTATGGTTACTAATTTTATTGCACACCTGGCTCTGTTCTGTTGATTTGCCCTTCTTTGTGATAAACCAGTGTTCGGTTTCATTTTAGTTTGCATGTGGTTGTGCTATTAAGTATTAAACTTCTTTATATGGTACTGTAGAATCGGGAACCATATTCATTTAAGTTCTGCCTAAACAATTGTTTAAATAAATAAGACAGCTTATATTAAAACAACAACAATCAATAATCCATCAAGAATTCACATGGAATTATCACTTTAATTTGATCCTGTAACTGTAAAATCCGCCAGTTATTACACACTACAGGACACAAATAGAGATAAATGTTATTCACCCTTTTTAACAATGTTATATAATCTGGTGCTAAAACAAAAATCCTCTTTTAAGTATTTGTTACTCTGTATACTTTCAAAGGTTTCTGCCTTAGTTTTACAGGACAGATTTGATGTTATTTTAAATATACTAGTCTCTATTTCTCTAGGCTCTTTATATAATACTGCCATCCACAGTGAATGCTACTTCATTTGAGGATAATGCGCAGCAGTATTTATGATTAGCCGGTGCCCTTGTACTAACATGTATGTTTATCTGAATATAATATGCATAACTCTATCTATTTATATCATTTTAGCATCACTCAGTGATCTCAAACAAAATAATTTTTCTAATGTGGTGAGTGCCATAGCATGAAAAAAAAATACATAGAAGTGGTCATGAAAATGTCTATCATTCCTCTTCACACATCTCAGAATATAAATGTTCATTCTGAGATGTGTGAAGAGGAATGATAGACATTTTCATGACCACTTCTATGTATTTTTTTTCATGCTATGGCACTCACCACATTGCAAAAATGGGTTTTGTTCTGGTTTGTCATGTTTCCTGTTTTAAGCAAGACAATAGAGACATGATGAGACATTTATATGATCGGGTATTTAACAAATTCTAGATTTCGTGTTATGGATCAGACAGTTCTGGTTTATCTCTTTATATTTGATATGGTCACACTGATAATAACATATCATATGATAAGTCATATCATGTTCAGTACAGTCACAAAAGAAGCTATTTTAGGAATGAATTTCAAACAACACAAGACACCCATAATTCCTGATGAATGGACAAAAAAGACGGACATTTTCAAATATCTTCATTTGTGTTCTACAGAAGATAGAAAGTCACAAAGGTTTGAAACGACATAAGGTTGAGTAAATGACAATGAACCATCCCTTTAAATAATATGAATTAGGAGTCTTTGGTTTCCTCCGCCTACAGTTGCTCTCGTGTTATCAGCACTGCAGTGTTACATCTCGGCCCTGTTCAGGCTCAGAGCTAAATGTCTGCCTCTGGTCAAATGGCCCATTACACTGTCTGCTCCTCTCTGCTCTCCTTCATTACTTATTATATCCCATTGGATCAGACCCAGCTCAGATACTGTGCCATGGTCACATGGCTAATACAATTTAGTGATTCTCACAACAGCACTTCCCACTGGCTAAGAACTGCACTGTCAGGTGGTCTACAATAAGGTGCGACGGTTCCTTTGCTCTGGTCAAGGTTTTTGTTCAGCTACTTCAAAACGTTTTCATGAATAGGCTGTACATTACTTGGAGTTATTATTATGTTAGACAACATAAATGAGTTTGTTGTTTGCTGTGCAAAATATATTTTTTATTTTTATAGCGTTGTTTGCGTGAAAATTAATAATTACATTTTTCCATATGGTATACAATGGGGCCTTGAGAAAACTAAATAAAACTAAACCCTCAAAATAAAAATTTTGACTATAGACTGTAAAAACACATATTGTAAAGGTAAAACCCCTTTTTAAATGTAAAATGTGTATGTGGGTAAATTCCACACCTCTACTGTAAGTTCCCTTATTATATACAGTAAAAAAAAATTAATAGACCTAATAGGTGACACAAAGGTTGCAGCAAGGATGAGAATAGAAGGATCTATGCGCAGGCAGTTGATTTGATTAAACTCAAAGAAACAAAACAATTGGAACACTGAGGCATGGTTTCACAAACAGGTTTAGATTAAGCAGGATTAGGCCTTAGTTTAATTAGGACATCTTAATAGCTTTTATAAACATGCCTTAGAAACAAACATTACTGGTGTGCATCTTGAGACAAGACAATGGCATTGATTTTAAGATATGTCAGTACAAGTTGCTTTCAGTTAAAACAGCTCAAACATGTATTTTAGTCCAGGACTAGGCTTAAGTCTCTTCTGTGAAACCACGGTGTCATTTGAAAGAAGAAGAAGAAAATAAAACATGAACAGAACATCTCCTCTGCATCTTCATCTGCATCTCCATCTCCTCTGCATCTCCATCTCCTCTCCATCTTCTCTGCATCTCCATCTCCTCTGCATCTCCATCTCCTCTCCATCTTCTCTGCATCTCCATCTCCTCTGCATCTCCATCTCCTCTCCATCTTCTCTGCATCTCCATCTCCTCTGCATCTCCATCTCCTCTCCATCTTCTCTGCATCTCCATCTCCTCTGCATCTCCATCTCCTCTCCATCTTCTCTGCATCTCCATCTCCTCTGCATCTCCATCTCCTCTCCATCTTCTCTGCATCTCCATCTCCTCTGCATCTCCATCTCCTCTCCATCTTCTCTGCATCTCCATCTCCTCTGCATCTCCATCTCCTCTCCATCTTCTCTGCATCTCCATCTCCTCTGCATCTCCATCTCCTCTCCATCTTCTCTGCATCTCCATCTCCTCTGCATCTCCATCTCCTCTCCATCTTCTCTGCATCTCCATCTCCTCTGCATCTCCATCTCCTCTCCATCTTCTCTGCATCTCCATCTCCTCTGCATCTTCATCTCCATCTTTGTGAGTCTCTATCTTCTTTCTGTTGGCTGAGTAGAAGTCAAATGAGAATGAACATTTAATTGTGTTAATTAGACCTATTTCAAAAATGCTTTTGCACTGTTAGACACTGGATGCTATTTAGTTATTTAGTTATAAAGTCAGGTACCCTACATCCATGATATGCTCAAGCCTTACCTGATTGAATTATGTTTTTTTTTTCATTTTCAGCTGCTGCCATGTTCTTTTAATGTCTAACTACATATGACATCTTCAACAGTGTAATTAGATTAATGTAATAATTTCTATCTCTAGAAAGTATCTGTCTACTTATTACTAATTACTTTCTAAATCCCATATCAACCTCAACTACTTGAACAATACAAAAAGAGACAATAAACTGCACTTTTCATGCTTTCAAATTAACAATATACAATTGGATGAATTATTATTGAATTGACCAAAGTGTGTAGAGAGTGAAGGTTACATTAAAAATATACCTTTTAAAAATGTTATGTTAAATCCACTATTGTTTTAAACAGAATTGTTCTATAGGCTATGCAGTATTTAATGCAATGACATCATATTTTACTTTATATTACAGAAGAATTTAGAATAATCCCTTTAACTAAATGACAGTATTTAGATTACTCGGTAATTACACCCAACACTGTATAACCCTAATTAAAATGTAAACTTACGCATTGATTCGAGCAACTAATTTCTCCCAAACTAACTCTCTCGATCGCCGCTGCTGACGTGTTACTTAAAAAAAAAAAATAATTACGTACTGCTGGTGAGAAATATGCAGACCTCTTTTTGTCTGGTGCTGTTACCATGGTGAGTCATAATATCTGCGCTCCATTGATAATGGCTTTTATAGTTGAGGTGCGCGCGCTTGACTCAGAGTCAGTCAACTTAGAGTTGATTGAACTTACTCATTTCAGCTGTTCTGTAACCGAAAACTCAGTTTCCCATCTCAGGGTAAGTCAACTCAGGGTTCAAGTTTTAACTCAGAGTTGGTTGAACCTCCTTATTGAAACGGGCCCCTGGTGTACAACTTAATCAACGATAAACCATATAACAAACTGAAAAACAAGAAACAGAACCAAAACATAAGCAAAAAAAAACACACAAACACAAGCACAGATGACACCGGGACATTTCATATAGTTTTACAATTAAAATACTGGTAAATGTAGTGTTTGTTGGTAAAAGTTAGGCTAAATTATGCACCAATCTGATTTTCTAGCAAAAGACATATGGAAAGACCTTAAATAATGAACAGTTAAAACTATTGACACGATCTCATCTAAAATGTATTCATTATGAAATAATTTCTTACAGTGTTTACCTGTGTTGATGACAGTGGTTAGTGATTAACTAATTTCAGTCAGCAGGGAGAGATGGGAGTCAATGGATCAACCTTCCATCCACAAGCCAATTAACTCTGTGTGGTTACTCAGATCTGCTGGGAGTTGAGCTTAGTCTAAAAGTGGGTATTTATGAAACACATTGATTTATCCCTAGAGTACAATCTCTGTCTACAAATAATTTAATGAGAACCTTGGGGAAAAAAATATTCTTCTTTTTTTCATTTTGCAAAAGTAATCATGGGTATAACATTTCAATTCCCAGCGCAGGAAGTGTGTGACTTATGTTGATGTGATTTGGAATTGTGTAACAAAATCAAGCCCTTATTAATCAAGAATGGTTTACATTTAAACTTCTTGATGCTGTTATGAATGTTTTGTAGGTAACTCTGAAGCCATAAATTGTGATCTGGCAGTATTTATATTTTCAAAGGGCAACATGAACATTCATTTAAGCATTTCAAAATGACCAGCAGTCAAATATTACCAGTATATCATCGTTTGTTCACTCTTGAACTGAACCCAGACTAAATAACTGCACAGCAAAATCTAATTATGTTGTTCATCCCAACCTGGGAGATTATTTCATTTTACAGTTGCATGTTTGATCTGTCAGATACCTGAATTGATGTTTGGTAATATAGTGTCTTGGGAGACAGGCATGCTAACAAGGACGCTAAAGATTGCAGCCTCTAACATCATAAACCCTACTTTTCTTCTTTAGTCTTTTTTGTCCATACAATTATAGGCAGTGGGTTCAATGTTGTTTTGCTCCCCACTAACTTTCATTGTGTAGACAAAAACAGCTCAGTTCTTGAATGAGTAAATAACAGAATTACATTTTTGGATGAATTATCCCTTTGGGGCAACTACAATTCTGATAAAATGCTCTCAAAATCTGCATTTATTGTTGTTCGCAAAGAAATCCAGGATTCATAATTATGTTATTAAATTAATTAATAATTATTACTCCTAAATGTAAATAGATACATCAGTGTGTTTTATGCAACTGCCTATACATCTGCTAGTTACAGTACATCATTTGATAAACTGTCAGTAAGAAGTTCTAGATGGAAATTGTAAAGTGGATCAATCTATCACAGCTTTACATTACCTGGACAGGTAAGCAGAAGTGGTCTTTCACCATTACACAACCTTTTACTGAACGGGCAGCCTATAAGGGGCATTCCTAGATTTCATTTCTGTGCCTGGATGACCATAAATCCACAGCAGGGCGATCAATAAAAAAACAGTGAAGGTTTAAGTTAGAAGGAAATGGGGATGAATGCACTCCTCAGTACACTTCACATTTTAAGGTCTTCTCAGTAATACAGCTCCAAATTGCTTTGTCGGTCTTTATCGGTTTGAATATCTGCAGTTTTCACAATTGACTGACAAAGTGTCAAAGGTGGGTCTAGAACCCGGGTCTCCCGGTCAGAGAAAACCATTTTTCTACCTCTGGTGGGAAGATAGTTTGTAGAAGACCCATAGTGATGTTACGTCTGACACCGACGCTCCGAAGCTTGCTTCAAACTCAAACGGTCTTTGCAATGAACCACTGCTTCGGAGCTTGTATCATTACGTCACTAGTCACTTAAAAATGACTTCTAAAGCAAACACACTACAAAAAATAATTCTGTAGTGGTTTAAATGGTAAAAGCCAATGGTTCCTATTGGTGTTTTAATAGAAACCATTAGAATTTCTGTGTTGGTTCAAAACTTTTTTTAAGCTGATCTGATCTTCTGTCCTTGTCTAAAGAAATAATTACACACATCATGCTTAATGTTTTATTATCAAGGTGAACACATGAAATTCATCAGTATCTGTAAAATTCACCTACATAAATGAGTTTCACAGCACTAACACTGTTTCAGCTTTGATCACCTCGGTAAACACGTAATAAACGGGGCGTTAACATATAAGCCTACGTGCATTTTATGGTTGTCAGCTTGGTTACATTATATTTACTTCACCAGGAGATGGTGCTGCAATTATTATCTGAATGAAGCTTCGAGTAATTAACCATTTTCGACACAATTTTATCAGAAAGCAATAATGTTTTGAAACGCTTCATTTGGCCATCACTACCCATGCACAGTATCAGATAACTCAAAAGCAGACAGTCTTTACTTGATCTCAGTTTTCAAATACAAACAAAATAGCAGTCATAGCTTTACAAAACATAACATACAGTAAGCCCAATGGTAACAGCACTTAACTCTTCTAGAACTCAGGAAACACATAGATGGTAGGCTCAAGACTGAACACAGCTCAATGAAAACTGCCAACTTAAATAGGGCAAAATACAGGTGGAACACATTAACTTGATTAGCAGTCATAACTAAAGAGTTCACAGCAGGTGGTGCCGCCTAGTGGCTTGGAGAGTCATTGCAGGAGGAGTCTTACAGCAGTTCTGTGCGTGTGTGCACCAGTTGGATGGAGTAGAGATGGGTTTGTGTGGTTTAGATTAATCGGGTTGAATATTATTCCACATGTGGTATTCCAACCCAATCTCTCAGCACTTCGTACGATTTTTACGAGGTGGCTAATTTGTACGAATTCATACGACCTCACTTGTACGAATTCGTACGATGTTTGCTAAATCGTACATTTTTTACGAGTTGCCAAATTAGTATGAATTCGTACGAATGACCTAGCCCTGACCCCGCCCCTAAACCTACCCATCACATGGGTTTAGACAAATGGTACGAATTTGTACGACCTCACTCCAGGCCACCTTTTAATCACTCGTACGAATTTGTACGAAATGGTCGTGAGATAGCGTTGGGTATTCAGGAATACCTGGTAATGTTTTGGGCTGAGTAGGTAGGCATTTCAATGTATCCTCTTTCATATCCATCAGTGATTGTCGTAAATACTGTCCTGCAGGTTGTCATAGATCAGTGGTTCTTGACTGTCAGACCCCAGTATGCTGCATGAGAGTGTGCATCATCTGGCAGCTTACATACTGCTGTTGCTATGGTAGCCTGTTCTCCTCGTGAGCTCTTGTCAATGAATGTGTAGACCTCTAGCATGAAAGCAAATTTACTAGCTCTACATTCACTTTGCTGGATTATAAGTAGCCCATATAATTCATAGTTTATTTCAAACCATTGTGCAATGCCGATATTCATTAACACATATATTTTTTACATTTTGTAAAGGTGTAGTAAGTGATTTCTAAGAAAGAGCGTTGAAAGTGGATAGGACCAAAGACCACAACACACTTGTAGCCAATCAACAGTGGGGTTTTTACAGTTTGCTCACAATGACAAGACAGAAGGAGTGTCAGAGCTCTGTCACCAAACCAAGAAAAAACAGACCGAAGTGACAGAACCCTGACGTACAGCAAAATTAATGCTCCCTAACAGGAGATTCACAGTAATATTGTGAACAGGAAGATATTATGTTGTGGAATATAACATGGCATGTTGTATTGACCAATCGGCATCCAATGACTGAAACTGTCCATTTCATTATAATAATGTTTTGATGTTTGTCAGTTGTCTGTTTGTAGGAAACGAAAAAAAAAGAGTTTTGCTTCAAAGGGTCCCCTTTCAAAAGAGACCAAACCCATGTGTGTCAAAGGTGGGGAGGGGCAAACTCCAAAAGAGACGCCTATAATGGCAACAAAGGTCGACTACGCCACCCCAGAATACTGGGTAATAAATGCCCTAAGGGCGCACAGGTTCTTGTCAAAGAATGGATGAGACGTGGGTCACATATAGAAAAATGTACAATTTTATTTTCATCAACATTGAATTATAAATTAGTTGCATGTAGGCCCCACATGTTGATAACAGCAAAAGAAAATGCAATCAGATGCTATAAACTGATTGATAATAAGAATAAAATCATTGTGTGTGAGTTTTATACGGGTGATATGTTATTCATTTTGTTTTATTGTTGTGATTCTACAGCAAGAGATCCAGCACATTTTTATCAGAACATGAAATGATTTTTAAAACACCATTTACGCATTTTAGACTTTTTGGATTTGAATTTTTACTCACACACAGACATCAATAATCCACATATGAATCTCAACAATGGTGACATGCTTCATGGTGCAATGCATTCTGGGTGCATCATACGAAACTTATGGCTCCCAGAATACATTGCAGCACGAAGCACGTTACCATTGTAGCGATTCATATGCTGATTCTTGTGTGAGTAAAAATCACAGAAGTCCAAAACGTGTAAATGGTGTTTTTAAAAATCATTTCATGTTCTGATAAAAATGGGCTGTAGAATCACAACAATAAAACAAAATGAATAACATATCACCCGTATAAAACTCACACACAATATTAGTGAGTTAAGCCACTACATGATGATTATATTCTTATCATCAATCAGCTTATAGCATCTGATTGCATTTTCTCTTGCTGTTCTCAACATAATAATCAGATACAGCTGCCAGAGAAAAACGTCTCGGTTACGTATGGTAACCCTCGTTCCCTGAGGAGGGAACGGAGACGTCTCGTCGGAGGAGTTTCCAACGAATTGGGATCACGCTAGGGAGACCAATCGACTTCCAGTGAACTAAAACGAGCCAATAAACATTGGCATGCAAGATTTGCATTCCGCGACCCGCCTACCAGTGCGGGTATAAAAGCGGAAGCAAGCGCATACACAAACGTTTTTCGCTGAGGAGCCGAACGGTGTCCAGTCCTTCGCGAAGGTACAGCAAGCATGGCGACGGGACGAGACGTCTCCGTTCCCTCCTCAGGGAACGAGGGTTACCATATGTAACCGAGACGTTCCCTTTCGTTCGGGAACTCCTACGTCTCGTCGGAGGAGTTTCCAACGAATTGGGATCCCTAACAAAAAGCCATGGTGCTGACCCCTTCCAGCGCCCAGCTTAGCTCCCGGCATAGCAGTTTCTTACTTATATGAGCGGAGCTAGCTAGGAAGAATCACACTGCTGTTCCGCAAGACCCGCTCAGTGGATTGGATAACACTGGGAAAGCGTCCCCACCCCATAGGAGGGAACGCTGCGGAGACCCTGCCTGCCCGAAGGGAGGCACTGGAATACACGTATGTACTAACCCGTAGGGTAGTGAAACATACGGCAGTCCTTGAGGTAGTCCCAGCCCGAGGGGTGGGAGCGTACTCAGCAAGGACGAACAGAACGGGTCTGTCGAGGGGAAGACACGGTGCTAACCCGGAGGGTAGCTGGAACGTGGAAGAAATGGGTCGCCGTAGGGACCACTATTAAGGCCACCCAGTCTAATAACAACTCCTACGAGAGGTAATAGACCTGGCGCCGGGCGATCCGCCTCGCCTGGTGCCGGAGGTGTAGACTTGGAATTAAAGCCTCTTTTGTTTCCCCGTTATTATTTAATTTACGGGACCAGACACCAGTTATCTTGCCAAGAAAGATTTTATTCTTATATGTCAGGAGAGAAACTTCAAGATGTTGTATTCATGCCAGGTCTATGCGTTTCCGTGTTTCTCTGAGGTAGTACAGTAAGATTGAGCTTTTATACATCACAGAGAGTCTTACAGCTTCCTTGTAAGGTAACAAAACATGTTGCTCTGAGCTTCTTAAAATTAGAACGTATGTCATACGTATACGTTATGTTTAGCAAACTATAGCTTCCCCCTGTCTGACATATGATCCTCCCATGGATCCATGCTATCTATAGTTCCCTCATGCATTCAAACTCATGCTTTTGAAACTTCATAAGATGATACAACTGATTATGAATATTAATAAAGAATAATAATACAGATACATAATATTTAATAATAAAATAATATTAAAAGATGAAATTTTGAATCTTCATCTCCCTCCACTGGAACTACGACCGTCAGTTCCACACCATCATTCCCAGGTGGCCAACCTATAGAAGTGATAGTGAGGAGAAGAAATAGCAGACCAAGAAAATAGACAGAAAGAACAGAAGAATGGAAACAGAGAAACAAAACAAAGAACAAAACCCCAGCCCATGTTATGTCCCCGTATACTATGTGTATTTTAATATCTATGTGTATGTCTTTAAAATGAACCCCAATCATCTAAGAAAAGAAAAACTAATAAGTCTTCTGCCCGTGCCTGAACTCATTAATTAATTAACTCGTTAATTAATTAAATCCTTCAGTTCCGAACCAAAACAAGAAATTAAAATAAACGTTGACGTTAAAGGATCCTATCCCTTGGGGTTGAAAATCAGTAAGCGGATGTTCATTGTTTGTGAGGTAGTGTTTTGCATAAAATCTCTTATTTCACGCTGTATGTCCCATTCTTAGTTCTATCCATTTGGTTAGAAATAATCAATTTGACAGGTTTGGTACTTTTCCTTCTAATAACACATATAAGGACTTGGCTTATTAGCATGACCATCGTCGTTGGGTATCGAGAATAACTTGCAACCATCTCTAATCAATGTCAATGGAACTGATTCCTGAAATGGAAGCAGAGAAATAATTAACATCACTTCTTTGTTCCCAATCTTTAAAACTAATGGATGAACATTGCTCAATCTCAGGCCATAAGCCATCATTATCATCTTGTTCATTCACTAAGCAAGGTTTAACTTGTGACCAATGATACCATCTATCTGTTCCTACACCCTTCCCTTTGAGACAAACACTTGTATCAGTAGTTAGGAGTATCTCATATGGTCCTTCCCATCTAGGCTCTAAACCTTTCCTAGCAATTCGTTTGATCATGACAAAACTACCTAACTCGGGAATGTGTGGAATGTCAGTAGTGGTGTGTTTTTCATCCCATTGCTGTTGAACTTCTCGCACTTTCTTATTATTGTCTTTAGTAGCTTTGTCTAGCATTGCGAGATAGCGGCGTAACTTTTCTTGGAACAAAGTAGAGTCTCCTCCTGTTCCCGCTGGTGGCGGAGCATCAGGAGGTAGAACCATTGCTCTTCCCGTCATTAGTTCAAAAGGGGTTAGTCCTGTAACTCGGTTTGGAGTTGCTCTCAAGTTCCACAGAATAGCAGGTAATAACTTATGCCAGCCTTGGCCAGTTTGCAGAATGGCTTTGGTAAGAGCGGTTTTCAAAGATCTATTCATTCGTTCAACCAGGCCTGAGCTTTCCGGCCTGTAAGGAATGTGGAATTTCTGTTTAATTCCCATCAATTTCATTGCTTCCTTCATCAATTTCCCAGTGAAATGAGTTCCATTGTCAGAATCAAGTTCATATGGAAGGCCCCAGCGAGGAAAAACTTCTTCCACCATTACTCGTGCTGCCGCTTCAGCAGTGCAGGATTTTGTAGGGTATGCTTCCACCCATCTAGTAAATCTGTCCATGATTACAAGTATGTATTGATACCCTCCACTGGGTGATAAAGGTCCTGTGAAATCAATTTGGAGGTGTGTCCATGGACCTGTTGGTCTGGGTGCATGTGACATTCGCACCTTTACAGATTTTCCTACATTTGCTTTGAGGCATATCAAGCATCTCCTACAGTAATCATCAATGTCTCTCATCATTCTTGGCCACCACCAAGTCTCACTGATTTGAGATTTCATTGCTTTTGCTCCAGCATGTACCTTTCCATGATACAGCTGCATTAGTTCTCTTCTTGTTCCGATAGGCATCACCACTTGTCCTGTTGGAATTCTCCAGATACCTTGATCATCCTCTTTCGCTCCCGCTTTCATCCATTGTTCTTTCTCTTCATCTGTCTCCAATTGATATGACAGAAGATGGAGCTCAGGATTATCCTTGCTATTTTCCTTTACCAAGGTAACAGGAGTAAAAGGAAGTAGAGCTGCTTCTCTAGCTGCTGCATCTGCTGCCGTGTTTCCTTGACTTTCTTTGGACTTGTCAGATTGATGTGATTTTACTTTGATCACGGCTGCTTCTCGGGGTAAGTAACATGCTGTAATCAAACGACGAATTATGGAAGCATGTTGTATTTCGCTCCCACTGCTAGTGATAAGTCCACGTCTTTTCCACAGAGCAAGGTAGTCATGGACCACGCCAAAAGCATAACGACTATCTGTATAGATGTTGACTCGATCTCCTTCTGATAGTTCAAAGGCTTCTGTAAGTGCTATAAGTTCAGCTACTTGTGCTGAAAATTTCCCAGAAAGGGCTCCTTTCTTTACAACAGTTCCATCTCCTTTCACTACAGCCCATCCAGTATGTCGTTTTCCATCAACATAATAACTGGATCCATCAACCCATAACTCTTTGTCTGGGTTTTTAAGAGGGATTGGATTAACTGGACCAAGACTATCTTCTTCTACTTGTTTTTCACACTCATGTGGTATTCCCTCGTGTGGTTCCAGCATCATTGTTGCAGGGTTAAGAGTCGTGTCCCTGATGATTTCCACTCTTAAATCTTTGTTCAACAAAGTTGCTTCCCATTTTGCTCTTCTTGCATCAGTTATGGTTTTGATGTTCGTGTTGTTCAACAGTGTCACTATACTGTGTGGAGTGTGCAATATGATAGTTTGTGCTCCTATCAGATTCTCAACAGCATCCACTGCCCATGTGGCACCATCGAGGGCTTGTATACATCGTGGTTGCCCAATCATAGTGACAGGAATCTTTGTGGAAAAGTATCCAACTGGTCTGTATCGATCACCTGGTTTTTGACACAGTACTGCTGAATATGTCTCATCTCCTACCCTGGTCCACAAATGAAAATGCAACCGTCCGTCAGGAAGTCCCAATGCTGGGGCTGAAGTCAGTTTTTCTTTCATAGAAGTAAATGCTTCCTCAGCTTCTGATGTCCAGTTTATATGTTCCACTCCAGGCTTTCCTCCCTTGTACAGGTCGATGAGGGGGCTGGTGATGCTTGCAAAATCAGGTATATACTGACGACAATAGTTGAAAAGTCCCATCACCTTTCGCATTCCTGTAACTGTTAGAGGTTTTCGAAGTTGTCGTAATGCCTCTACACGCTCTGTTGTCATTCTCCTTCCCTCCACAGATATTTCTTGGCCCAAATAGATAACCTTGGATTTGGCCAGCTGTGCTTTATCGGGGTTAACTTTGAATCCCCCTTTCCTAAGGGCTTGTAGGACAACATTCAGAGCAAATACATGGCTGTTTTCATCTGGGCTTGCAATTAACAAGTCATCAACATATTGGAGGCAGACACTTCCTGATTTCTCAATTTCAGCTTTTTGCTCCGTTAAGAACTGGTCCAAAGCTCTATGAAATACAACAGGAGAAAGATTAAGACCTTGTGGGAGTCTGTTCCAAACATACTGTTTTGCGCCCACTGTGAAGGCTAATTTCTCTTGAGATCTTTTGTCTATAGGTATAGACCAGAAAGCCGACAGTACATCCAGTACCGTAAAAATTTTAGCATTTCCTGGAATGTCATTCAGAATGGTGGCAGGATTGGCCACAATAGGATGCGGTTTTGGTGTTACACTGTTAAGTCTTGTGTAATCAATGGTTAGTCTCCATGAGTTATCAGATTTCTTGACAGGCCAGACAGGACTATTAGTGGTAGATGAAGTTTGTCTGATGATTCCTTCAGCTTCCAAGTCTGCCACTATCTCCTCCACGGCTCGTCTTGCTTCAGGTCGGATGGGGTATTGTTTATGAGGGGCATGTATCGGTCCCTCAATAACAATGGGATCAATGTTGGCTTTACCACAATCCAATTTGTGTTTAGCCCAAACATCCGGATATAAACTGCACAGAAGACCCCACACACCGTCTTTCTTCCAGTTTCTGATAATTGGTTTTGCTGTACCAACAGACCTTAGATTACATGTGCGATCTTCGTGTGGTATTATCCCAGCAGTTGTAGCGATTTGACGACTGTCAGTGAATATGATCATGTTTAACAATGGAAGAATGTCCATGCCAATAAGGCTTCCTTGTGAATTCGGCCCAACCCAGAAAGATGTCCATAAGACTTCATCTTCATGTATTTGCAGTGGAACTTGAATACTTTTGCGGAATTTTGTGATACCTCCTCCAACTCCTTCAACATCCATAGTTTCCTCTGTTGTAGGTAGGTTCAGATCTGTTATTGAAATGGCTGCGCCTGTGTCAACAAGGATGTCACATGGGTGGCCCCCTATTAATGCATTGACGAAAAGGCGATTGTCTCTTTTCTTACTAATACAGGGGGCCGCTGATTCCTATTGCGGACGCATAATTCCCTCAATGAGCTGACGGACTTGTGCTTCAGTCCACGTCTTCCCTTGAGGGGTTTCATTATGGTTTTTTGCACTGACCTGTCTAAATGATGGACCTTGACCTTCTGCTCCACCTCCTTTAGCCCAACAATCTATTTTTGAGTGTCCACGCTTTCCACAGTTGCTGCAGGAAATCACCCTATTCTTTGTGTCCTTGTTGTATTGAGCTGTTGCCACTCCTCTTCGATATGGCTTGTTTCCTTCTTCTTTATTTGATCTCATAGCCATCTCTAAGCGGCCAGCCCATTGCATAATTTGGTCAAATGTCTCACCTGGGTTGACTCCAAGTGATAAGGCTTGTTGGTATTTTGTGCTAAGTCCATCCACAAGTGTGTCAGTGAACTGTACATCATCTCTGTCAGGTTGTTTCTTGGCACAGAGAGCCCATCTCTCATAAGCATTCCACTTACGTAGAGCATATTCATCTGGAGATTCATCATCCTTTTGCTTAATCAATGTCACTAATGTGAAAGGAATTTTGCCATTGCCCAAGATTTCCTGGATTTCTTTTCGGAACACATCTAATGCTTGCCAAAGACCCAGGGGTCGTCCCTGGCCATCAACCCACAAATCTATCCATTGGGCGGTTGTTATCGAAGCTGGCAAGCGTTCCCATCTGTCTCTTGGGATTTTAGCTTTCACAATGGTGTGTATGTCTCTTAATGTCATTTGATGTGCTTCAATCAATGAGTCTAATTCTCGCCAAAACTCTGTGTTTGGATCTTGTCTCTTCAGAGGAGGCAAGGCTGTGAGAATGGCTTGACGTTCTCCTGGTGTGAATGGTCTCTCTTCTGTCATCATCTCAGATCCTTCCCTTTTAATTACAGGTGAAGAAAATTCAGGACCGAGCTTGTCAATTGTGATCATGTCGTCATCTTTTGTCTCATCACCCCAGTCAGAATCATAATTCCGAACTGGTGTACATCGCAGCATGTCTCTGTTTGGCTGAACTGTTTTAGATCTTGTTATTACCGGAGCTGCTTGTGCAGATGCAATATACATTTTGTCAACTGGACCTCCATTTGATCTCGAAGCTTGAGGCTGTGTCAGAGGTTTAGATGAATTTGTATATTGTTCAGGCAAAATTGGATAAATTGGGTTGTAAGGAGGAGGCGTTACAGTTGTTGCAGATTTCACTGGTGCTTGTGAATATTTCTTTTCAGCTTCAGTTATTATATTTGTCCAATCTGGATCAAATGAATCATCATTGGTTGTATTTTCTCCATCTGAACATTTAATAGATATAATTTTGTTCAATTTGTTATATGCTTCAATTTGAGGCTTCATTGCTTCAACAAGTGGGACTGGGCACCCATTGATACCACAACAAATTCCACCTTGTTTCAAAATCCAATGTGCGGCGAGGATTGGAAATACTTTTGACTTGATAGAGTCCTTCTGGGACTCAAGCCAGCTTAACTGCACATCCATAGATGTGTTAATGTCCAGTCCTTTTTTCAAAAACTTAGCTTGCTTTTTCTGTTTTCTTTCTAAGTACCAAGCAGATATTGTTCTGCTGTTAAATCCACTTTCTGCCATTGCAAATTATTTGTCACTCTGTGTCTGTGTGCTCAAACAGCAGGGCTATTTTTGTGAGGGAGTGTGTGTGTGAATTCCAGGGGAGGCCCTCTGCTTTTCTCACTTTCCACCTGTTCTAATTTCTCAAGAACAAAGAAGGGGTTGGGAAACAAAAAACAAAAAAAACAACTCTAATATTTTCTGTTTTTCTTTTTTGTTTGTCTTAATTCAGATTAATTTATATATATATATATATATATATACATACACACATATACACATATATATATATATATATATACATATACACACACATCAAAGTTGCTCTCAGATCAGTCTTTTCCTCCAAACACTGAACAGCTTTATTGTCAAAATCAGAATGCATGCAATTCTAGCATCTATTCCATTGATACCCTTCTTCTAAGGGTTCAATCCTCTGCGTATTTACGTTTTAGGGTTTATTTGTATTTTTTATACTGCACTGTACTAACTTCAAGCACAAACCCGCCACTGTAAACCGCTATAAATCACTGCTTGTCACACTATCCTCGTCTTCTTCTGAAACGATTCTTTGTGTATTGGATATATTTTAGAGATAAATCTGCCCTTTATCGCAATCTCGCCATATTCCAACCACCTTACAAGCTAATTGCTAAATCGCCTTACAGCTATTACCAAAATTTGACTAAGATGGTCTTTTTCCTAAAAAAGATCCACTTTCTACAGTTTTTTTTCAAAAATGAAAAAGACTTCCCCAGCATCATTCAATATTCAGAGGTTTACTGACCAGAGCAACTCAAATAAGCCACATTCTAATTATTTAAATTATTATTTTTTTTCTGACACATATATTCATTGGCAAAACAACTGGTACTTTAAATAACACAGTTCTTTTAAGCAGTTTCAGTCAATGTCCAATCATCAGGCAGACTTAGAATTATTTAGAATAGAAAAAGTCTTACCTTGAATGATTGACAAATGCCTGAAGATGCAATCCTGTTCGTTGTGACGCCAAATGTAGATTTGGAATTAAAGCCTCTTTTGTTTCCCCCGTTATTATTTGATTTACGGGACCAGACACCAGTTATCTTGCCAAGAAAGATTTTATTCTTATATGTCAGGAGAGAAACTTCAAGATGTTGTATTCATGCCAGGTCTATGCGTTTCCGTGTTTCTCTGAGGTAGTACAGTAAGATTGAGCTTTTATACATCACAGAGAGTCTTACAGCTTCCTTGTAAGGTAACAAAACATGTTGCTCTGAGCTTCTTAAAATTAGAACGTATGTCATACGTATACGTTATGTTTAGCAAACTATAGCTTCCCCCTGTCTGACATATGATCCTCCCATGGATCCATGGTATCTATAGTTCCCTCATGCATTCAAACTCATGCTTTTGAAACTTCATAAGATGATACAACTGATTATGAATATTAATAAAGAATAATAATACAGATACATAATATTTAATATTTAATAATAAAATAATATTAAAAGATGAAATTTTGAATCTTCAGGAGGGGTGATGGAGGAACTCACGAGGTTAACCGTTTGTTGGGGAACCAACGGAGCAAAAAGACGCACGTATCCGGCCTGTGGGCGGGAATGGCGTAGCAAGCCGACACAACCTAATTCCTCGCGCTACTGGCCGTAGCGAGTACACGGGAGGAAACAGGTTCAACACGGAGGCTATAAAACCTAGCGAACGTGTTAGGTGTCGCCCAACCCGCAGCTCTACAGATGTCTGTTAGCGAGGCGCCTTGTGCCAAAGCCCAGGAGGAGGCAACACTCCAAGTAGAGTGTGTCGTCAACCTAGGTGGGCAAGGCATGTCCTGGGACTCATAAGCCCGGACAATAGCATCCACTAACCAGTGGGCTAACTTCTGCTTGGAGACAGCCTTCCCCTTCTGCTGGCCTCCGTAACAAACAAAGAGCTGATCTGAGGTCCTGAAGCTTTGCGTTCTGTCCACATAAACCCGCAAAGAGCGGACGGGACAGAGAAAATAACATGAGAAAGGCCTGGACCGAACTCTAGGCACGATTCGTCTACCAAAAAAGCCTGCAGATTCCCTACCCTCTTAAAAGAAGCCAAGCCAACAGGAGAGCTGTCTTCATAGACAGGATATTCAACTCCACCGAAGGTAAGGGCTCAAAAGGGGGACTCTGGAGTGCTCTGAGCACCAGAGATAAGTCCCAAGAGGGTACGGGGTGCAAGGACCTGCTCCTCGTCCTCCCTGACCTTGCACAAAGTCTGTGCAAGAAGGGCTCACTGGGGGAAACGCATACTTGCGAAGGCCCTGGGGCCAGCTTTGCGCCAGTGCATCTGTGCCGAGAGATCCTTCGGTCAGAGAATAAAACCACTGGCAATGGGTCGTGTCCGGAGAGGCAAACAGATCTACCTGAGCGGCTCCGAAGATTCGCCAAATCAGCTGGACCACCTGGGGATGGAGTCGCCATTCTCCCGGAAGAGGCGGCTGCCGTGAGAGCTCGTCGGCCGCACGGTTGAGCACACCCGGGATGTGAATGGTCCGAAGCGACCTCATATGCTTCTGACTCCATAGGAGGAGATGGCGGGCGAGTCGCGACATACGACGGGAGCGCAGACCACCTTGACGGTTGATGTACGCAACAGTCGCAGTGCTGTCCGTACGGACCAGTACATGTCTGTGCAGAAGCCCTGAAGCGGCAAAGAGCTAAGCGTACTGCTTGCAACTCTAGGCAGTCGATGTGCCAATGCAGTTGAGGCCCCGTCCACAGACCTGAAACTGCATGCCCGTTGTACGTGGCCCCCCATCCGCTGGCAGAGGCATCTGTAAAAACCACAGCATGCCTGGACACCTGGACTAAGGGAACTCCGGCCCGGGAGGGTCCGCAGGGTCCGACCAGGGACTGAAGGTTTGGCGACAGTACGGGGTAATGTTGACCCGGAACGTGCCGCTCTGCCACGCCCATCTCGGGACTCGATCGTGAAGCCAGCGCTGAAGGGGTCTCATATGAAGCAAGCCAAGCGGCATTACTGCGGCTGCGGCTGCCATATGCCCCAGGAGCCTCTGAAACTGTTTCAGTGGAACTGCTGACCTGCCTTGAAAGGACTTGAGGCAGTTGAGCACTGACTGGACGCACTCCTCTGAGAGGCGCGCAGTCTGACCGACCGAGTCTAACTCCATACCGAGATAAGAGATCCTCTGCGTGGGGCAGAGTTTGCTCTTGTCCCAGTTGACCTGAAGACCCAAACGGCTGAGGTGTCGGAGCACCAAATCCCTGTGTTCGCACAACAGATCTCGCGAGTGAGCTATTATGAGCCAGTCGTCGAGATAGTTGAGAATGCGAACGCCATGTTCTCTCATGGGAACAATGGACGCCTCTACAACTTTTGTGAAAACACGGGGCGACAGGGCCAGGCCGAAGGGTAGGACTTTGTACTGAAATGCTCGACCCTCGAACGCAAACCGAAGAAAGGGTCTGTGTCGAGGAAGAAATGAACATGAAAGTACGCGTCCTTCAGGTCGATTGCTGCAAACCATCCCGGGGACGGATGCATTCGAAGATGCGCTTCTGCATGAACATTTTGAACGGGAGCTTGTGCAGGGCCCGATTCAAAACTCGCAGGTCCAGGATCGGTCATAACCCACCGCCTTTCTTGGGTATAATGAAGTAGGGGGCTGTAGAACCCAGACTTCATCTCGGCTTGAGGGACCGGCTCGATCGCGTCCTTCACCAGCAGGACATCGATCTCTTTCCTCAAGACAGGGGCATCGACGCTCCGCACACAAGTGAAGCGGATACCCCTGTACTTGGGAGGCCGGCGAGCAAACTGAATTGCATAGCCGAGCCGAATGGTACGGATGAGCCAGCTGGACGGCCTCGGAAGCGCTAACCTTAACAAGCCCACCCAAACCACCGGCGCACCCGCGGAGGGGCAGCTAAGTGGAAGGCAGGGACCAGACTCCGGAGGCATTACTGCGGCCGAGAGAGAGGTCTGGGTGTGCAGGGCAACACCTACCTGCTTCCACCGAGGGGCAGACGGCAGGGAAGGCCCGGAGGCGTTCGACTGCTGGCTGTCCCGAGGCGAAGGAAGGAGGGGAAACGAGGAGCGAGGCCTGGGGGCGTCGGTCCCGGTTTCCGCGCCTCCTTGCCCAGCGGGGGGACGGGAGTGACGAGGCCGTGGCGGCGTCACTGACGTCTGAGCGCTGGGGCTGGGAGAGGGGAACGGGAGTGGTGCAGTTTGGGGGGCAGCACGGACTGCCACTCTGACCCTCTCGGACAGAGGAAACTGGTCTTATTGACTGCCAGTCTCGACCATGAGGGGAAACGAGGAACGAGGCCCGGGGGCATCGAGTCCTGATTTCCCCTCACCCAGCGAGAGACGAGAGTGACGAGGCCGTGGCGGCGTCACTGCCATCTGAGCGCTGGGGCCCGTGAACTACTCAGAGGAAGTGGACTGCTCAAACTTTGGGTACCGCTGATTCTGTATAACCAGCGGCGGAACAGAAACAAATTCTCCACCCGGCCCTCCCCCGGGGGAAGGAGTGGTGATGACACGCACTCCCAAGAGCAGAACGTCACATACTCTGGGTAGCTCCTCTCAGGGTTGTTTCCCTTTCCTTTGCTGGGGGAAAACAAACTCCGAGCGGGATGGTTTTGGGGTGCTTCTGGACCACCAGTGTGGACATCGTCTAACCGAGGGCAAGCGCTGTGACTTATCACGGTCAGTCACTAAGCACAGCTCAACTCTGAATTAGAACTACGCACGTGCAGTGGTAGGGAGAGAGGAAAAACTTTTGCAGATTTAGGCATGTTGGCTTGCCATATTGGCACCAAAATGCTTCCATACTGCCAAAATTCTTCACACACATCCAGGCACTTTAGAACAGCCCAGGAAAGTGTGGCTGTTAAGTCTGAATCTTCAGCATGAGAACACACCATTATAATAGGAACTCAGCATTATATTCAGAGTATAACAGCCCTCTCTCCGATCGAGCGATCGACATCTGTCCTCCCCGGGGCCCCGAATGAAATGCCTGGTCCCTCATGAGAAGGACCAGAGACCCATCCGAAAGCCTAGACGGCACACAGCACGCTGAGCGGATCAAGCCTTTACGAGAAAGGGGAGACGAACAACGTGCCGACGTGGTCATGCACTCCTGAGAGAACATGAACCACCCACGAACGCAGTCACAGACTGATTAGGCATGTGAAACCGTGATCGTGGCCGTCAACCAGGCATACAAGATAGTGAACGTGGCCATCGCTTTGATGACACACAGCACGCTGGGCACTCCAGCCTACAGGCAGGCGAACAACGTGCTGACGTGGTCATGCTCTCACAAGAAAGCATAAACCACCCACGAACACAGTCTCAGCATGTTTGCGATGCACTAGAGGAGTGAGTGGTTCGTGCTCACTGAAACCCTCAGATCACCAATGTTATTTGCCAAAGTAGCCCTCCTCTGGTGCACCAGGAGAGAAACTAGATCGGGAAATAAGCAAAGGGACTCACCTCACAGAGGCACACGAGTCTTGATCTTGACCGCGCATCTTGAGCGCCGAATGACGCGCGCTGGGGTTGCCGTGACAACCCGCGCTGTCAGCCGGCGCTCGACGGCACACGGCACGCTGAGCGGCTCAAGCCTTTACGAGAAAGGGGAGACGAACAACGTGCCGACGTGGTCATGCACTCCTGAGAGAACATGAACCACCCACGAACGTAGTCACACACACCGATTAGGCATGTGAAACAATGAACGTGGCCGTCAAATAAGGACAGGAAACGATCGCATCCAGAAAGACACGAGTGAAACGTCATCCTGAAAAGGACGCGATCTTCACTCATGTTGCTCTTTCAGGAAGAAAGTACTCTGTATCGTGCTGAAGCACACAGGGACCCAACGCGGCAACACAGCGGGGAAACTGCAAGCCCGCTGTGCGCACTCAAACCGTTTACCAGCTGTGAAAACAGCTTTTGAATTAACAGCATATAGATGCAGCCGGTAGACAGGAAACCGCGCGGTCGCTGAAACGCCATCTCACCAACACAGAGAGATCCCCTCCCGAAACAGCAGACTCGTAGCTCGTAAGAAAAATACAATCTTAAAGCTCACTCACTCAGAGAGGACGTTTGTGTATGCGCTTGCTTCCGCTTTTATACCCGCACTGGTAGGCAGGTCGCGGAATGCAAATCTTGCATGCCAATGTTTATTGGCTCGTTTTAGTTCACTCAAAGTCGATTGGTCTCCCTAGCGTGATCCTAATTCGTTGGAAACTCCTCCGACGAGACGTAGGAGTTTCCCGAACGAAAGGGAACTAATGTTTAAAAAGTCAAGAGCCCAACTAAAGCAAACGCTGATCACCATAATGGTGGCATGAAACCAAACTATTATTTTCAATAAATCATCAACATCTTAACCTCTGTTAATTCTCAATAAGAACTTCTGTAGACGTCAGGGTTAGGGTTAGGATTAGACGTCGCTTAGCCATCATGTGTTTTGATTTCGGGCTACTAGGGAGAGAAGTAGAAGGAGGGTTGTACGCAGGCGCCCAGACTTGGTGTTGTTGTGTAGCAGTGCTTCACATTGCCACCTAGCCGCCTGGAGTGCATACTACATCGAATTTCACACACTTTTGCATCAGCATTTGCACGCAGATCCCCCCCCACCCCCATAACGCCTGTCTAAACTCAGAATAAAAAGTGATAACACAACGCCACTTCTGCGTTTTTTCTTCAGATCATTTCCGTGTAAACATAGCCTAAGGCTGTGGCTGGAAGTAGTTCTTGTGTTTCTCTTTTCTTCAGTGATTCTGCTTGTTAACAGCAGGTGTTCATCAATAATGCTCACTCATTATTCAAACAATTAATTATCTCATTAACTCCAACACTGATATGTGTTACATTTAACAGCCTGTAGTGTGCACACTGTTTAATCCACCCTGCTACACATGCATATACCTCCAACAGCATGCAATTTATTTTGGGTATGCCTTTTTAGGCGTTTAGGGCAAATTTTACAGGAACGCTAAGGAGTTAATGACTGAAAAAAAAGCAATTATTTCATGTTTATAAATGGTTTATTAATGAGTACATTTTCATGCTGTCTCTCATAAGAAGCATAATGATCTACCCCATTTCTTCTCTTTGGCTTCATGTTCCGGTGGCAAATTTGTCATTTTACTCTTGTTGTTAGTAATTTCCTCCTCTCAATCCACTTAATCAGTTTCAGCGTGTTCCTCTTAGATGTGCTCCCATTAATAAACCTCATCAGCATATTTCTTGAGAGAGAAATATAACATTGTTTTACTGACTTTGAGCTTTTCATTTAAAGGAAACTTTTGCAAAAAAGGACTTACATAATGGAGGGTGCCACAATGAAACACCCTTCTGAAGGTAAACAAATTTACTTGCATTTTTAAATATTTTGAATTGGACCATAAAGGGCTGTTTCAACCCATTTGCTCTTCATTAGACAGATGTTGTATTGATGCTGCCTTCACGTGCTATCGGAAATATTGTAAATACAAGTTTCCTAGTTAAAAATTGGACATGAACGTATTTACAACTGGGAAGTCGTATTTACCACTGGGAAGCTTGGGGGTAATTTTTATATCCAAGTTCCCGAGTTGGGCGGGCCACAAACTTTACAAACACACTTTTAAAGTGAGCCACAGAGAAGAGTAAAATGCATGGGAAATCCTGTTTCAGGTATTGGTCTCTCAAAAGATAGTTGTAGAACTTTCTAGTAGGTGGAACTAATGATATATATATATATATATATATATTAAGAGATGGATGTTAATATTATGTTATAGCGTATTTGAGAAAATAAGGTGAGGTAAAATAAGAAAATAATGAGGTATATTTATGTTATATTTAGTGTAATATGTTATATCCTTACTAGGTAGTTAGCATCCTTTCTATTTGTCTGTGTATGTTTAATTAGTTCCAGTGCGCAGGCATTTCACCTTTAAGTTTCATTTCGTTTAGTTGATGTTCAGGACTGGTACGCCTTCCCGGTGAGTGACTATAATCTAGCATCGCTAGTAATTCAGAGAAAAACAACCTAATATCACATGATTGTGTAAATTTATCATTTAATCCTGGTGTTTCTGTTTCATTGCAGGTTAACAGCCTAACTATTTAACGTCACTAATCCAACTAACAGGCTAGCGTAGGAGTAGCTTTCAGACTAGTTTGTGGATGAGTATTGTGTGTGAAAAATAAAAGCTCACAAATTGACTCGAGTTGTGTCCACCGTATTTGTCCTGAAACCCTTCCAGTGGGGAGTTTATTGAGCTATAGTAGGTAGCTTAGTAGAGAGCTGGACAATAGTGCTAACGTTAACTGAATCTTCCCACTGATGCAACAAAACAACCAAGATGTGAGAAGTCCAGAATTCCTTCAGGGCTGCTGGTGCCACTGCTGGTTGGGAACATGGAAATGCTTTATCCAGTCTCAAGTGACTACACCACCATGCGAGGATGACAACTCTATTGTAACTGGTTGTTCTTTCCACTTCTCTTGATTTTTGTTGTCATGGAAGGATTGAACATGTTGAGGCAGCTCAGTGTACACTTCTTCCCTTCCACAGCGGAGCAAAGCAAAGGAAAGCAGTAAGGGTATCATCCAGATCTTTCATGATGGCAGAAAAGATTGTTCACAGATTCTTTCCAGGCAAGTTTAACTTCCTCCTTTTACTATTTAGGATGGATAAGATGTAATGTGCAATGCAGCATTTGCTCTGCTATCCTCGCAATTAGTGTCACGTTGTATATACAGTGTCTGTCTGCTAAATGACTAACATCTAAATACTCCACAGGAACATTTTTTCACATTAAATAAATGGCACTTCTCATATTTCAGCTATTTCTTACTGTCAAAATGTAAAATCTACTACCTAAAAACATTTTTGCACTCAGTTGGCAGAATACAGGTGCAGTGAATGTTAATTGATGCACATTTCTAGCCTGGTTAAAACCAGACCATTCTCAGTTGTAACTGAGTTATGGTCTAGCAAAGCGTCATAGACATAGGTTTTTAACAAAAAGGAAACATTCAATCGCTTAAAACAGACGCGATAGCTGATTCGAACGAGTGATGTTCGACGGCGGCATCCATCTTTGTAATGTAGGCTACAAAATAATTGTCACGATACACACACGGGTAACAGAGAGATCCAATAGCAGTATCTTTATTAGGGTAATCCAAAACATAGAACACAAATGAGAAATAAGAAAACGCAAGGCACAGAAGTGTGAGGACAATTAACAAGGACTCCGTAACAGACACTAACAAAGACAGGGAATATATACACAACTCTAACAAGACTAACACAGAACAGCTGGGAACAATGATTACGGGGAACAGCTGAGTGCAATGAACTGATGAGTGACAGTGACAGACAGAATGCTGGGAATTGAAGTGAAATGTGAAGGACACCGTGAGAACGAGGACCTCTAGTGATAGACAAGGGAACACAACCAGACACTGTGACATAACCCCCCCTCTACGGAGCAGCTACCAGACGCTCCACGACAACACTAAGACACGACACAAGAGTTCAGGAGGGAGGTGGAACGTTGGAGGAGCAGGGGGAGGGATGGTGGGCCAGGTCCGTGAAAGGAGACAGGAACAAGGGGTGAGGGCTTAACCGGGCGGCCAGGGCGAAGCAGACGACCCATCGGGCGGCCAGGGCGAAGCAGACGACCCATCGGGCGGCCAGGGCGAAGCAGACGACCCATCGGGCGGCCAGGGCGAAGCAGACGACCCATCGGGCGGCCAGGCGAAGCAGACGACCCATCGGGCGGCCAGGGCGAAGCAGACGACCCATCGGGCGGCCAGGGCGAAGCAGACGACCCCTCGGGCGGCCAGGGCGGAGAAGACCCCTCGGGCGGCCAGGGCAGAGCAGACCCCTCGGGCGGCCAGGGCGGTGGTGAGGACCCCGGCTCCGGCTCAGGAACAGCGGACACTGGCTCCGGCTCAGGAACAGCGGACACCGGCTCAGGAACAGCAGACACCGGCTCAGGAGCCGGCTCCTGGCTCTGGAACCGGCACTGGCTCTGGAACCGGCACTGGCTCTGGAACAGGCATTGGCTCAGCCTCCGGCTCTGGAACAGGCATTGGCTCAGCCTCCGGCTCTGGAACAGGCATTGGCTCTGCCTCCGGCTCTGGAACAGGCATTGGCTCTGCCTCCGGCTCTGGAACAGGCATTGGCTCTGCCTCCGGCTCTGGAACAGGCATTGGCTCTGCCTCCGGCTCTGGAACAGGCATTGGCTCTGCCTCCGGCTCTGGAACAGGCATAGGCTTTGCCTCCGGCTCTGGAACAGGCATAGGCTCTGCTTCCGGCTCTGGAACAGGCATTGGCTCTGCCTCCGGCTCTGGAATGGGCAATGGCTCTGCCTCCGGCTCTGGAACAGCAGACACTAGCTCCGGCTCTGGAACAGCAGACATGGGCATGTCCAGGATCCGAACCAGACGCTCCAGATAGTCCAGATCCAAGAAGGCAGACTGCACTGGCTCTGCCTCTGGCTCTGGAACAAGTACTGGCTCTGCCTCCGGCTCTGGAACCGGCAATGGCTCTGCCTCCGGCTCTGGAACCGGCAATGGTTCTGCCTCCGGCTCTGGAACGGGCACTGGCTCGGCCTCCAGCTCTGGAACGGCCATTGGCTCTACCTCCGGCTCCGGCTCTGGAACAACAGACACTGGTTCCGGATCCGGAACAGCAGACACGGGCATGTCCAGGATCCGAGCCAGACGCTCCAGATAGTCCAGGTCCAGGAAGGCGGACGGAACGTGAACAGTCTCTCGCTGGGCAGACGTGACGTGAACAGTCTCTCGCTGGGCAGACGTGACGTGAACAGTCTCTCGCTGGGCAGACGTGACGTGAACAGTCTCTCGCTGGGCAGACGTGACGTGAACAGTCTCTCACTGGGCAGACGTGACGTGAACAGTCTCTCACTGGGCAGACGGAACGTGAACAGTCTCTGACTGTGCCGCCGGGACGTGATACATCTCCCTTTCACCTCGTCTGCGGCGACCTCCACGGGTCCCGCGGAACTTTACCAACTGGGTCCCCTTAAACAACTCCCTTCTCTCCCGCTCGGTTGCTGGGGAAGAGATGTTGCAAAACATACCGCTGGATCTTTGTGTGACGGAGTCCTTCTGTCACGATACACACACAGGTAACAGAGAGATCCAATAGCAGTATCTTTATTAGGGTAATCCAAAACATAGAACACAAACGAGAAATAAGAAAACGCAAGGCACAGAAGTGTGAGGACAATTAACAAGGACTCCGTAACAGACACTAACAAAGACAGGGAATATATACATAACTCTAACAAGACTAACACAGAACAGCTGGGAACAATGATTGCGGGGAACAGCTGAGTGCAATGAACTGATGAGTGACAGTGACAGACAGAATGCTGGGAATTGAAATGAAATGTGAAGGACACCGTGAGAACGAGGACCTCTAGTGATAGACAAGGGAACACAACCAGACACTGTGACAATAATCTGCTTCAAAATCCCAGCGCTGTCGTCATCGTGTAAAGCCCGCCCCAACGTTTCTGATTGGTGCCTCGATTTCGACGGATTGGAAATGGGCTTGATTGAGCTCTTTGCCAGACTAACTTTCAGAGCAAATCTAAATTTGCCGGAAGTTGTCTGGGTTTTCCCAGGCTAGCACATTTCTGCTTATCCAAAATAAACCAAACTTTTTTCACAATATTCCGTATGACATAGATGAATCAGGAATTATTAATCTAAAATGCAGTTATTATTGAAATTGTACCTTTATCATGCCAAATGAAGCTGAGATAATGGACATTTGCCTCTAGGATGTTGTTGAACTAAACTGGCTTCTAGACCTGCTAGACCAATCACAGAAAGATCTTTGATCGAGAACACAAAGATGACATTAACCACACCTCATAAAAGCAAAGAAACCCCACACAGTCCACTAATCAAAACCTGTAAAATAAAGTGGATGAAGGGAGTGACTCTAAGACATCTGCTAAGAAATGATTTACTGTATAAACTGCATCACACTGAGATTGACTACTTAGATACTATCAAATTACCCACACTATTTAGAATGAAACCCAGTATTTTGACCGAAACATGCTCACTGATGTCTTTTACACAAAATGTATCACTATTAATGACCCTAGAGTGGTGCTTGTTTTCAGCCACTTCGAATATTATGAAAACTGTTAATGATATTTTTGCATATAAGTTAGTATCAAGCTTATTAACAAACAGTTCACGGCACCTGAAATACAGTTATTTGTTTGAAGTGACCATGCTCGTGACCTCTGATTGAGTAGGAGTATAAACTCAAGTAGCATTGCAAAATTTGATTAGGTTTTGTCATGGCAGAGCATAAAATGTGCATACCTATTTTAATATATGGCCCTCTTTAGAACTATAACCTGTAAGCTCATTTTCATTCTCCTTGAAAATAATTGTCTTTTTTTCAAGGGGCTTGTAGGTGAGAGCGGCTTATTTGGCCAGATAATTTTGAGTTTTATAGCGTGCACTGGATACTTGTTTTGTTTTATGCGAGAACTGTCAACTGCTCCGGGCCCATGATGAAGTATCTTGCCTCAGGTTTAAGTGTTAACAGAGAAGCTGCTAGGCCATAAAACCACATGCTCAGAGTCACTAATCACAGCCATTCATCAGCACCACCTCATTTCCATGGACCACAAGGTTCCTGCTCCCATATCTGCATTTAAAGCACAAGTCTTATTGGCAAGGGGAAGCCTCAGATGACATTCAACAGTTAGATATTGACAGTGGAAATGACTTTTCTGTGGAAGTATATTGGTTTTTCGCATACATTTAGGTGAGATGTAATGCTAAGCAACATGATGTTCAAAATAAAATAAAAGCAAAGTTTGTCAAGATAAACTTTAAATTTTGGCTTGACAGAGAGATAGATAGATAGATAGATAGATAGATAGATAGATAGATAGATAGATAGATAGATAGATAGATAGATAGATAGATAGATAGATAGATAGATAGATAGATAGATAGATTGATTGATTGATTGATTGTGGCCTGTGGAATGTTTGCCCACTCCTCTTCAATGGCTGTGTGAAGTTGCTGGATATTGGCAGGACCTGGAACACGCTGTCGTATACGCCGCCAGGTTAGAACCGGTGAGTATGCTGGCCGTGCAAGAACTGGGATGTTTTCAGCTTCCAGGAATTGAGTACAGATCCTTGCAACATGGGGCCATGCATTATCATGCTACAACATGAGGTGATGGTCGTGGATGAATGGCACAACAATGGGCCTCAGGATCTTGTCACAGTATCTCTGTGCATTCAAAATGCCATCAATAAAATGCACCTGTGTTTGTTGTCCATAACATACGCCTGCTCATGCCATTACCCCACTGCCACCATGGGCCACTCGATCCACAATGTTGACATCAGCAAACCGCTCACCACATTACGCCATACACGCTGTCTGCCATCTGCCCTGTACAGTGAAAACCGTGATTCATCCGTGAAGAGAACACCTCTCCAAAGTGCCAGACGCCATCGAATGTGAGCATTTGCCCACTCAAGTCGGTTACGACGACGAACTGCAGTCAGGTAGAGACCCCGATGAGGACGACGAGCATGAAGATGAGCTGAGACGGTTTCTGACAGTTTGTGCAGAAATTCTTTGGTTATGCAAACTGTTGCAGTGGCTGTCCGGGTGGCTGGTCTCAGATGATCTTGGAGGTGAAGATGCTGGATGTGGAGGTCCTGGGCTGGTGTGGTTACACATGGTCTGCGGTTGTGAGGCCGGTTGGATGTACTGCAAAATTCTCTGAAACACCTTTGGAGATGGCTCATGAAAAATGGGGGCAAAAACAAAAGTGTTGCGTTTATAATTTTGTTCAGTGTAGATAGACTCTTCTTGTCTCCACATCCGTGGGCTGTGATCAATTAAATTCAAATCCCAAATCATGAATTGTCTACTCAGCTGCAATTTCAGAATCATGTCTTGAACCCTCCAACGAGAATAAATATCTGAATATGTTTAGGCAACCACATATGTGCTGAGATTCCTATCCAGAGCATGTTTGTGCATGACACCTCACTCTTGTGCTACTGATTTAGCTTATTAAAAATATGCTCCACTTGGATGCCCAAAGCACTATTCATATCATTCAGACTGGGTAGATGGAGTGTGCTGACAATACCCTGTTTAATACATTCCCATTTCCTCTCAGCACAATGCCTCATAGTGGCACAACCTCCAAATGTAATGAGACAACAAGGGTAATGAATGATGTGCGATATGAGATCATTGGTCTTTGTATGGAACTGATAAATAAGTAGCACTTAACCTGACTCTCTGTAAAAAGTCACATACAAATGACTATGCATATATACCTTGCAAAGATATAAAATCTAATTTAATCCACATAACAAACCACACAATGTATTTTTCCTCTCCATTTTTTTCCTCTTATTCCTCCATGTATATTGAAAATATTTTTGAAAGAAATTAATACTTGGTAACACTTTATTTTGATGGTTCCTTTTGAACATTCTGTTGATTACAAGTAACTTTGTAACTACATGTCAACTGACTCTCATTAGAGTAATAGTAGACTGTCTGATAACTCTTTATTGTGATGGTCCTCCAACAGACTTTCTACTGACTATAAGTAACTTTGCAAGTACATGTCAACTTATTCTAACTCTAAACCTACCAGTCTACTAATACTCTACTAACACTCTAATGAGAGTTAGTAGACATGTAGGTGCAACGTTACTTATAGTCAACAGAAAGGGACCATCAAAATAAAGTGAAACCGAATACTTTTATGCGTTCAAGTGGTCAAGTGACAGTAAAGACTTTCTCATTGTTACCAAAATAAATAAATACAATTTCAATTAAATGCTGGTCTTTTGTAACTGTACTTTCAACTTTTTTTTGCCAAATAATTTAGTCAGATAAATACCTTAACCAAGTTTAGTGTTTTTTTTTCTTCCCATATATTTAAAATATTAAAAAATATCTGTTATCCTCGTATTTTTATAATTTAAATCAAACTTCATTAAAAACAAATTCCCAAACCAATCCCCTCTGGGCATAACTTTTTGCCACTACTGTATACACACACATAAATAAACTAAAGATTTTTTTATGCAGTTTTAAATACAGATTTTAAAGCAGATTTGATTTTTTTCATGTACTGGCTCAATAATAAATCTCTAACAAAAATTAAATGAGATATGTTCCAAGACTGAAGTTTTGCATCAAGTTAGGTCTGATTTGAAAATGTGGAAAAGAAAACATGAAAGTAGTGTATAAATAAACCACACGTTGGCTGCCCTTCTCACTCTTTATAATCCATTTGTCAGTCTATCATTGTGTCAATCAAAATATCACAAAGTGATACATTTATCCGACCAAATCCAGCATCTCAGTCTATCTTTGATAAAATAGTATTGCTATGATTTAGCTGATAAATTGTGCAATATGGCTGGACACAAACTTTGTGCTTCACTGAATGAAGATGGCAGAAGATTGCTTTGTCTGAGACAGAAGTTGAGCCGGGGGCTGCTTTGGGTACTCAGTCTTTCAAAGACATTGCCTCTAAATTGAACACAGCTGCAAGATGCCATATTGCTTGGCAGAGATCCAACTCCCGTATCATCAACATAAATTCACTTCACACCTGAGCAACAGAAGCCATATTGGCAGTCAGCTTGCGTTGTATTGTGGGTGTTTGTGAATGCTCACAACTAATGAGCCATGATATGCATGTGCATATGTGGCATGTACACACACACACACACACACACACACACACACACACACACACACACACACACACACACACACACACACACACACACACACACACACACACACACACACAAAGCGTTCACTAGACAGATGGCCTCAAAGGGAAATTTACCTGATAACCGATACTGGCAAACAACATGCAACAATTGGATGCAGCTACAATTGCACTTGAAAAAAAGTCGCATGAGAAACTTCCTAAAAGTTGAAACCTATTTAAAACTGCTATGATGTACTCAAAACAAAGTTCAGGCAGATGCATTAAAAGTGTATACAATTATTACATCGACATTTGGTGAGGCCAAATCACCTTGAGAGCATCCAATCCCTAACTCATACCATTGATATGGATTGAGTCAAGACGTTTAATCGCCTGCTGTCAACCACAGAGCTCCAATTTCTACTGCAATCCAGCTGGCTTGAAGCTTCAGGTCCCGAATGGATATGACAGGAAAGTAATTAAACAACTTTGCTGCGATTACACAGCTTCATTGAGCCTGAAACCTTCTTTTTATCCCTAGATATCTTCCAGTAACTAAATTACAAAATCACACCAAAGGGGTTTTTGAAAAGATAAATATTAGCCATATGATTGTCAGTGTTGTGTTTAGTTGGAAGTCCCGAAGCATGCCTCACCTGCTCATGTTGAACGCAGTGCCTCCAGCTGTGTGGAGGGGAGTAACAAGCTCCAGGGACCCCCGATACTTGAGGAATTTTCTCTTTGCTGTCACTCTGTCCATGAAAGGTTATGTCCTTGCTTGTGAATATCAAGCTCACAGCTCACTGGAGAACTGCGTCCACCCGTGGCAGAATATGATGAGGAGGCTGATAAGGAATAAAAGGTCAGAAAACGAGCACAGCCTTCTGCGCTCTGCCATGCTCCAGTTCCTCTTTAGTGTTGTGATCCACTCAGTGTTATGACTCTTTCTCCCTTCATCACTCTCCTCTCCTCTTCATATCTCTCTATCTCTCCTCTTTATGTCCCTCCATTCTTCTCCGTATCTGCAGCTCTTTTTAACCATCAGTGTGAATCTAAAAATTGCATTATTTCTTCAAAGAGTGTTTTCCAGAAAATGAAAATCTGTCATCAATTGCTCTATCATGTTCAGGATGAGAGATTAGTTACCCCCTAGTAAAATATTAAAAACTTGCACTTTGAAACCCGTTTTCAAAAGTTTGTGTTTTCAGGCACCCAAAACGTTGTTGTCATGTAAATGAAAGGTCAAAACGAATAAAACGTTTTATGTTTTTAGTTGAAAACGGTGTCATGTAAACAGCCCTTAGTCTAAATTGCTAATTATAAACTAACCTTGATTCATAATCCCTGTCCTTCAATAACCTCGGAGTTGGGTACACTGCACTAAATTTATCATAGCTAATAACTGCCATCTCAGCCTAACAAAGACCTTGCTATGGCTTCTCTTTTGCCTGTCATATTTGATAAACAAATGCTATAATTGTACAGCGACTGAATTTTCAACACATGAAACGATTGCTTTAGAAATGGGTCAGTTTAGTGTGCAATAATTCAGCATTTAACTTTCTTTAGACTTGCTCGTTTCTGAAGCCAGACAACTTTTGTGCTTTATGTAGCATCTGGCCCAATCAGACACAAATTATTCATTATATTTAATTGATTAATTAGATATGTGTAAACCATCCCCAGAAAACTGCAACTAACACAGGCAGAGCCAGGTGTCTGGTTACAGGACACATGAAGACTGATAAGGATTTTACAGAGAGTTGTGGCTCTCACTTAATTCTCATTGAAAAGGACAAATAAACCCTTTTAATCCTACACATTCTATATATATATATAACCACTTGAGAAATGTTTAAGCGTATCCAATTTTCCCATCTCATGATTATCCTTTTATAGGATTTGGCCTATTAATTCAAACTCTTTTGGATTAATGTTTCAGAATTGCATACCATGGTTAACTAAACTCATGCTTTGCATGTTTGGTATCTATGAACTCCAATTTTCGTTCCCTATTAACATTACAGTTTGCCAACTCTGTGACACATTTGATTTATAAGAATCTTGAAGGCTCTTCTCTCAAACACCCAATCAAATTACATCTGCAAATGTCCCGCTATAACACGGGCACGTTCAAGCTCAAACCGGTGCGCAAAGTATGGTTCAGGATTGAACGACATGTTTCCTGGAAAGTTGGAATGGTGTGCAACGGGGCTTGAGATAAACGTTTTCTCTTGTTTGGGTGTGTCAAAAATGTCAGCCCAATCAGCAGCAACATGTATATAAACATGTATATAGACACAGCTCGCACAATGGGTCCAAGTAAAGTCGTTTACAAATGTGTCCGCTGCAGCTCGGTATACGCAACAATTGAAGATATTAGAAGACATGTTTGTCGTAAGAATTTTATAATAAAAATATAGCATATCAACAGTGATTAGGAATAATGAGCCTAATACTCACAATAAAAATAATAAGGCCATATAGATCATAACACAGTTTTGGAGGTAAGAAGTGGATTATGCTTCTCCTGAATTGCTTGTCTTGTCATCCTGAAAAAGGATTTCATCAGGCTCCAAAAAATCTTCAAAAAGAACACAAAGAATGGCCTTCTCATCTGCCATAGTTGCAACTCTTGCGTCATCATAACAGGGTTCAACCTCGCCCTTTCCGTTTAAAAAACGTTTAGCAACTTTTTGTCAGGGCTAAACGCACTCAGCCCAGGTAAAGTTTTCTTCTAAAGGAACAACGTATTGGCTCTGTCACCTCCAGAGGGTGACATCTTCACACTTCACTGCTGATTACAAGATCACACGTTTTTTTCCCGATTCTGAGAATTTCTGGTGTGAAGATCAGAAGATGTATTCTACTTCAGCTCTCTTTCCTGTGGTAAACTGTGTGTATGTTAAGTGTTTAATGTAGTTAATAAAGTCTTATTTGTATCGCACTCAAGGGTGTGTGTTGTTTTGCTCATAACTGGAGTCTCTAATCATGCAGATTTTGACTATATGCTCTGAGTACTGTACAGTAAGGAAGTTATTCCCCATACCCTGGAAATTATAATTTAGAATTAATAAACAATTAACAATCTGTGTTTGCTGGACAAACAGGTTAATTAATTGTAATATTAATTCCTCAACATTAAATTAATTATATTACCTGATCCACAAATTTATAATTAATCATAATTACATAGCTAATTATCAGTGGCAATGCAATTAATATCATCAGCATTGTCTGGACAAATAATGGAGTTTAATTTTAGCATGATGCAAAATATGTCTGATTTGGTTGTGTTATTAGTGACAGTTTACATTTACAAGCCTAAAATGAATCTCTTTATTCACAGGAAGTTCTTACAAGCAAAGAAAGCTCTCAAAGTTTACTCTGCATTACTTTACAGAGACATCATAAAACATATTATTATATCAAACAACTGTTAATTTGAACATTTAGCGCTATGGTTTCTTCTTGGAGCCAGGGAAGAATTTACTTAAGTTAAATGGCAGAAAATTGGTTTTAAGTGCCAAACATACTCAGCAGGGAAGGGCTTTTATTTATTACTTATTTATGTATATTTGTTTAATGGGTGAATTCTCTTGAGCGCTGCAGTAGAGATACATTACAGCTTTATCTAAATACTAATCGATGTAGCCTGTCAAACTTTGGAAGATTATAAATGATAACATATAATTCATTTGAAATAAAATAGTCTTAATCTGAGTTCCTTACATCAAGCATTTTTCATGTATTATCATGTTGTTGCAGAGAAAGATGAATAAAGATCCCCTACCGTGCTATTTTCCACCAAAAGCTGCATTTAAAAAATTAGAGATACTTAGAGATATAATTAGAGATGCCTTTGTCCAGGCACTTCTCTGCACAGAGAAGCCGTAAATGCATATAAGATGCAATTGCAGATTGTGTACAATTAATATAAAAACAAATAAGAATACAAAAAGTATAAACTATTAATAAAATGTGAGATAAATAAAAATAAAAAAAAACACAGGCATACAAGTATACAGAGGCGGTGAAATACTAGTCCTTTAAGGCCTTGTGGTGCAACATTTAAATTGACACAACATACATGTATAGAGACTTGAAAAAAATATCAAGACAAAAAGTACCATATGGCACTAGAACAATTAGTAAACAATTACACATAAAAAGAGGAAAAGCAGCACAAGGTTAGTTAGAGCCAGTGTATTTAGTATGGCTTTTATGCAGCATGTGTCTGTTAAATTATCTTATGAGAATTGTTACCATTCTGTAATTACATTGCTTTCACATAAACCTCTGAACCGATTTGGGCATATGAAGGCAAAAGTCTTGACACACTTGTAATGAGGTTAGATGAGATATAGTTGCAAGGACAGTGTATGCGACTCTCATCATTAGTGCACCTGTTTTTCAGAATCACTACCATGAAACCCCAGTGTGAGAGCTGTGGGGTCAAAATAAATTAGCACCAGTGATTCTGAAGCCTTGTAGAATGGCTGAGAGGGCTGTCAGAAAGTCCAGATGGTGTTTTCAATGGAAGGTGTGCAGACAGAATCAACACACCCTGCTTTTCAGAAATGCCTGGAAGTGCGAGGCTGGTAACAAGCAATTTTGTATGATTTCTGGGGTAAAAAAACGTCTCGGTTACGTATGTAACCCTCGTTCCCTGAGTAGGGAACGGAGACGTTACGTCGGATGACGACGAATGGGGTTTCGCTTAGAAAGCCTATCAGCTTCGAGTATTACAAAACGAGCCAATGGCAAAGAAATGCCATGGGTCTGCGGAATTTCCATTACGTAACTCCGCCCCACCTCGTGGGTATAAAAGGAGGACGCTGGCAACATGCAGTTATGTTTTATCGCTGAGGAGCCAAGACTGAACTCGGGCGATCCCCGCGAACAGCGGAAGTGGCAGGAAGACGTAACGTCTCCGTTCCCTACTCAGGGAACGAGGGTTACATACGTAACCGAGACGTTCACTTTCGTTGTCACTCCGAGTTACGTCGGATGACAACGAATGGGGTTACCAGTCAAATCACGCCACCTTCACAGCTGTCTTCCAGCGCCCTGCGAAAAATCTGAGCCCTCGAGATCTTAGGACGAAGGACTCCTATTTAACACAGGAATACCAAGGTACACTGGGAAGCATATCCCAAGCTTTAAGGGGAAATATGCAATTATCACCACCCAGTGGGGGGGGCATTTGAAAATACACATATGACCTGATAGTAACATATGGAGAAACTCTGAGGTGTCCAGCCGGAGGTGGAATATTTCAACCTCAGGGGTGGCAAGGTGGCTTGCCGAGGGAAAGACACATGCTCAAAGAGGCTTACAGTGGAAATACACGTGTGGGGGTAGCTCATGGGAGGGACCATGCACACGGAGGCACCTAGCCGACGCCCAGGCAATAGACACTGGCGCTAGCATCAGGGGTGCTGGAGGAACTCAGGGCTTTCGGAGAAGCTCACCTGAGCAGAATATCGCACGTATCCAGTCCGCGGAGTGGAATGGCGAGCAAGCGAAGACACCTGAGCGGGTCCGGAACTAGCTGTTTGAAGCGAGAACACGAGAGGACACTGGCTCCACTCGGAGATTATAGAATCTGGCGAATGTGTTAGGTGTCGCCCAGCCTGCAGCTCTGCAGATGTCTGCCAGCGAGGCGCCATGCGCCAGCGCCCAGGAGGATGCCACACTCCGGGTGGAGTGGGCGGTCACACCAAGGGGGCACGGTCGACCTTGCTGCTGGTAAGCCAAAGCAATGGTGTCCACGATCCAGTGAGACAACCTCTGCTTTGAGAGAGCCTTTCCCTTCAGCTTCCCACCATAACAGACAAAGAGCTGGTCTGAGGTCCTGAAACACTGCGTCCTGTCTACATAAGCGCGGAGAGCGCGTACTGGACAGAGCAGTGCCAAGGCTGGGTCTGCCTCCTCCGAGGGCAGCGCTTGCAGGTTCACCACCTGGTCCCGGAAGGGAGTGGTAGGAACCTTGGGCACATATCCAGGCCGGGGTCTCAGGATCACGTGAGAACCGGCCGGCCCGAACTCTAGGCACGCTTCGTCAACGGAGAATGCGTGCAGGTCCCCGACCCTCTTGAGAGAGGCCAATCCAATCAGGAGCGCTGTCTTCATTGACAGGAACTTAAGCTCCACTGATTGCAAAGGCTCAAAGGGAGCACTCCGCAGGGCACTTAAAACCACTGAGAGGTCCCAAGAGGGAACGAGAGGAGAGCGAGGAGGATTCAGTCTCCTCGCCCCCCTCAGGAACCTGACGATCAGGTCGTGCTTCCCTATGGACTTACCTTCCACTAAGTCGTGGTGAGCGGCAATAGCGGCAACATAAACTTTGAGGGTGGAGGGAGACAGCCTTCGCTCCAACCCATCTTGAAGGAAGGAAAGCACGAAACTGATCGAACAACTCCGGGGGTCTTCTCGGCGAGAAGAGCACCAATTGACGAATAGGTTCCACTTCAACGCGTAGGCATGTCTCGTGGACGACGCTCTAGCGGAAGTGATGGTAGCCACCACCGCAGGTGGTAGGGTACTCAAACCTGTCTCGTCCCGTCGAGGAGCCACACGTGGAGGTTCCAAAGATCGGGACGAGGGTGCCATAGAGTGCCCCGTCCCTGAGAAAGGAGGTCCTTCCTCAGAGGAATTGGCCAAGGAGGTGCTGTCGCGAGGAGCACTAGTTCGGAGAACCAAGTCCGGGTGGGCCAGTACGGCGCAACCAGAAGGACTTGCTCCTCGTCCTCCCTGACCTTGCGCAGGAGCTGCGCAAGAAGGCTCACTGGGGGAAACGCATACTTGCGGCCCCGCGGCCAGCTGTGCGCCAGTGCATCCGTGCCGAGCGTGCCCTCGGTCAGAGAATAAAACTGGGCGCAATGGGATGAGTCGCGGGAGGCAAACAGATCTATCTGTGCGTCGCCAAACTGGTCCCAAATCAGCTGGACCGACTGGGGATGGAGTCGCCATTCTCCAGGGAGGGGCTGAAGCCGTGACAGCTCGTCGGCAGCACTGTTCAGGGCTCCGGGAATGTAAATAGCACGAAGGGACCTCAGATGCTTCTGACTCCATAGGAGGAGGTGGCGAGCGAGTTGCGACATACGGCGGGAGCGTAGACCACCTTGATGGTTGATGTACGCTACTGTGGCGGTATTGTCTGATCGGACTAGTACGTGTTGACCCATGAGCAGCGCTCGGAAGCGGTGCAGAGCAAGGCGTACTGCCAGCAACTCGAGGCAATTGACATTCCATAGGCGCTGGGGTCCTGTCCAGGAGCCCGCGGCAGCATGACCATTGCACATGGCGCCCCAGCCCGTGGTGGAGGCATCTGTTGAGACAACAACATGCCTCGACACTCGTTCCAGGGGGACACCAGCCCTGAGAAAACTGAGGTTCAACCACGGGGTGAAGGTCTGACGGCAGCTCGAAGTCACTGGAACTCGGAGCTTGCCTTGTTGCCATGCCCACCTCGGGACTCGGTCGCGAAGCCAAAGCTGAAGCGGTCTCATATGAAGCAATCCGAGCGGCGTGACCGCGGCTGCAGATGCCATATGCCCCTGGAGCCTCTGAAAATGTTCCAGTGGAACCGCTTTCTTGCCCTGTATTTGTCTCAGACAAGTCAGCAGTGACTGCGCGCGCTCGCTCGTAAGCTGCGCGGACATGGCGACCGAGTCGATGTCCATACCGAGAAAAGAGATCCTCTGCACGGGGCAAAGTTTGCTCTTCTCCCAGTTGACCCGAAGGCCCAGACGGGCTAAGTGCCGGAGCACAAGGTCCCTGTGTTCGCAAACCTGGTCTCGAGAGTGAGCTATAATCAGCCAGTCGTCGAGATAGTTCAGGATGCGAACCCCGTGAACCCGAAGGGGAACAAGGGCTGCCTCGACGACCTTCGTGAAGACGCGAGGGGACAGGGCTAGCCCGAACGGGAGAACCGCGTACTGATATGCCTGTCCCTCGAAAGCAAACCGGAGGAACGGTCTGTGACGAGGGAGAATGGAGACATGAAAGTAGGCGTCCTTCAGGTCGATCGCTGCAAACCAATCCTGGGGCCGCACACACTCGAAAATGCGTTTGGCGGTGAGCATTTTGAACGGCATCCTGTAAAGGGAGCGATTCAATACTCGCAGGTCCAGGATTGGTCCTAACCCACCGGTTTTCTTGGGGACAATGAAGTAAGGGCTGTAGAAGCCGGACCTCATCTCGGCTGGAGGGACAGTCTCGATTGCACCCTTCGCCAGCAGAGTGGCAATCTCTGCTCGCATGATCGGGGCGTTGCCACCGACCAAAGTGGAGCGGACTCCCCTGTATCGGGGAGGAGACCGTGCGAACTGAATCGCATAGCCGAACCGGACGGTGCGGGCGACCCAGCGGGACAGTTGGGGAAGCTCTAGCCAGGCTTCTAGGAACTGTACCAGCGGGGTATGCGGACCACCGGCGTCCCCCCGGAGGGGCAGCGAAGCGGAGTAACTGGCCCGGACGTGGACGGCATAGCGATCCGGTGTGGGGGCGCAGTTAAGCTCCGCGCCCTGACAGAGGAGGCCAGGGAAGGACCAGCGTTCCACGGGGGCCTGCTCTGCCAGGGGTCTGGCGACAGAGTGGGACAGGGACGAAACGGCCCGTGGGCGGCACGCCGTGTCAACCGACTCTGGGACAGAGGGGGACGAGGAGAGCACGGCTGGTGGGCGGCGCTCTGTGTCGTCCGAGAACTCTGTGTGCTCAGAGACGAGAGAGTCAGTTCTTTTTGAATAAGGATTCTTCCCCAGCCCTCCACCGGGGAAAGGAGTGGCCCTGCTACCAACTCCTGGAAGAACTGAGTCCCATCTCTGAGCAGCCCATCTCAAAAAGCGCCGCTTAACCCGGCGTCTAGCGGGGGGCGGGGCTGGAGAGGGCTGAGGCATCCCCCCACGGTCTTCCAAGCCAGCCCGGATGAACGGGCGGGGTTGTGACCATGGGAGGGCGCCTTCGGCGGTTAGCAGACTGAGGGGCCTGAGCGGACGGCGGAGCCGTCGGCAGAACAACCTCAATCTGCTCCCGGGCGGTTGAGAACTATTGGGCAGAAGAACTCAACCGCACCGCCGAAGAGGCCGACCTGGGGCGTGGGGGTGAGCAGATGAATCTGCCGACCTCCAGCACATCAGACCGGTCAGCCCCAGAGTGGTAAACATCACCTGACTCGGAGAGCGCGTGGCCACCTTCGTCGCTCGGAGAGCAAGGTCAGTGGCGGCGCGCTGGGTAGCTCATTAAGAGCCTCGAGTCAGTCCCGCCCTCGTGCAAAACCATGAGCATCTGGGCCAGGTAGACCACAGAACGGTCACGGGCTGCAGTGAGGCGGCTGCCTGTCCTGTGGCACTATAGGAATTCGCCACAGATTAGTGTAGACGAAAAGAACTACAGGCTTCGGACGGGTGCTTAGGATAGCGCCGGGAAGCACTCTGAGGACACAGTAGCATCGCAACAGAGTGCTCAACCGGGGGGACCCCAGTGTACCCATGGGCAGCGGCCCCGTGAGGGGGGAAAGGCGGATGAGACCAACGAACGGTCCTGAGAAGACACGGGGGTCTTTCAGGACATCGAGATCTCATCATGCACGTCCGGGAGGAAAGATATTGGGGTTTGCCGTGGACGCGGGTCGGCGGCCTTACCCAAAACCAATCGTCCCAGGAAAGCATGGCCGTCACCTCCGGATCAGACTCAGGCACAGCATAACACACCAGAAGGTGGCAGCTGTGACGAGTCGTCACTTCCAGAAGAACCACGCCCACCTTATGATGTTACAACAGACATAGCATCTTTCTCTGTAGCTTCAACCGAAACCCGCGGGCCACCCGAAGGTCGACTTGCGGGAATCGGAGGTTCACTAGCGGGCACCGTCACACAGGAGGGAGCTGGGGTCGCGGACAGATAGTCGGCGCCTTGATCCAGACTATAACCCTCAGGTCACCCTGGCCACCAGCCGAAGCAGCACCCCTCGTTCTTTTTTTTTTTTTTTGGGGGGGGGGGGGGGGGGCGCTAGATCGGGGTGTGGATGAGGGGACTCTCACTCTTGCGAGTTCATTGAGTCTCGACCTAAATGACGCGATGATCATGTTCCCAGAGAGAACATGAATCACCCACGAGCGCTGTACAAGCATGATAAAAGCCCTACACACTAGACAGCGCTCGTGCCCATCAGAGTCCGATACCAATCTGCCGCCACTTTTTTTTTTTTTTTTTTTTTAAAGCACGGGCGAGCCGTCTTTAAAAAGACGTGCCGCGTGCGAGCTCTTTTTGTGAGAGAGAGAAACACTCTGATGTCGAGGCGCCCGGGGAGACACGCACTCTCTGGCAAAACCACTGCACAGATCAGCAGGAAGCGCGCGCTCGCTGGATATCGCCCACAAACACCAACACCAGAGGAACTCGTTTGTAAAAAGCTGACAATTTCAGAGATGGCTTGTGGAGTGAAGAGATGCTCTTGGCTCCGAAGCGAAAACATAACTGCATGTTGCCAGCGTCCTCCTTTTATACCCACGAGGTGGGGCGGAGTTACGTTATGCAAATTCCGCAGACCCATGGCATTTCTTTGCCATTGGCTCGTTTTGTAATACTCGAAGCTGATAGGCTTTCTAAGCGAAACCCCATTCGTCGTCATCCGACGTAACTCGGAGTGACAACGAAAGGGAACAAACCATCAAATGACAATGCCAGTCAATAGCACACTGAACTCTAGTGAACCTACATGTGAGAGGAGAGCAGCTCTGGAGAAATAGATACCATTAATTACAAAGCAATCGTATGACGGATACTATGGTTCTGCTTGAGTTTTGCTCCGTACTTGATGGAGGAACCTTAAAATGTCATGCTGGATGATAAAAAATTGTAAATATAACTATACCCTGTACTATTCAATAGCAGTCAGCATGTGCTGGTCTGCAGGGGCTGCCTGAGGGAATGAGCAATTTCAGGCTCCAGAGCAGCGGTGTGGAGGGATCCCGCTCATGTGCTCTGAATGTGGATGATATCTGCTGGACAGAGACAACATCTGATGTAGCGGTGTTGTCCCTGTCCTGTTATAGATAGATAGATAGATAGATAGATAGATAGATAGATAGATAGATAGATAGATAGATAGATAGATAGATAGATAGATAGATAGATAGATAGATCACTTATTACCTTATGAATTCACTACCTTAGTTGATTCAATCAAATAAGGTTTTTACACAGAAATTTGATTTATTTAATTCAAATGAAATAATGTGATTAAGTTAAGTTAAATCAAATGATGTTTCATTAATTTTCTTATCGTTAAACATGCCACTCTCTCATCATTATATGCGATGTATAATGAACAAGAAGAAAAAAAAGACGGTGTCATGTCTTACTGACCCCAAACTTTTGAACTGTATACAATGTATTGTTTTTAATACAAGTTTGATACAACTATATCTATCAATAAAATATAAATAAAATTAGATAAATTAATACAAATGTTTAAATAAATGTTTTGTTTTTAAAATATTTATGTACATGTGTTATTTATATAATTTTATCTAACTATGTATCTCTCTCTGTCTCTCTCTTTTTGACTCAATTTTAAAGAACCCTGTATGCAATAACGGTTCTATATAGAGAAAAATGTCTTAAATTATTTAATGTTTAATATGTTATTTCAAAATGATCTTGTGATAAACTATGTTCAAGTACTTTTTAATTAATAAAATGTAATTAAAATGAAAACGAATTGAAACTAAATTAATAAAAAAAAATCCATAAAATGTTCCAATATTTAACCATTTCTTTTAAGAGTGTATGTGGTTACTTTTGGTGTACAAGTGACAATCCGCTTATGCCTAAACTCTAACATGTTTGGATTTAACCCTGGGTATTTCTGTCTGTGTAGCTGATTTCCTTTAAGTTCTTTCTTTTAAATGGCAGAAAATACAAGGGGCACACATAATTGCAGCGTTGTGATTAGTCTGCTTTTTAGAGGTGTGCAAATGAAGATGAATGTGCATTTCTTCAGTGCTAATGGCAAACTAAAATGGAAGGGGATACAGGGTTAAGAGCAAGGTGAGTGGCAGTATTCTGAAAGGAAACAGTCTAATGATGACAGTAAGAAATGGGCCACCCTCACAGTGGGGAAGTGGAGGAGACAACCAGTTTTCAGCTCACACACGTCAGACATGGGACAGATTGACGTTTCTTGGTGTAAGTCAGTGGTGTAAGACATTCTTTCCAAGGACACCATTGTGTGAAGAAGCAGAGTGGCAGATAAGAAACCTTTCACATCGCGACCTCGACAAAAAGATTTTAATTGGTTTGTAGACTCTACTAAGTCTCCCTCAAAGGTATATAAGACCCTTAGCAGAGACATTGTCTTGTTATATCTTAAAGAATGGCACCTGAAAATGAGTGTTATGACAGCAACTAAAAATTAATGGAATGCTGATATTAAAGAATTACTAAAAAACCTAAAAAAAAAAAAAATCTTTTGTGAAATGAGAGTTTGGATGCAGATGCCTGAGACAAGATGATTGACAAAACACTGAGTCACAGAGATAGATGTAGGCCCTATAAAAACATCTCTATTTACAACTGCCATTATCAATTTTTACCAGACTTAGAGAATATTGACCATGACAGTCAAAGACTTTCTACCACTGACGCGGAATGAGAACCTTGACCTCAACCTTTCAAACAAAGACCAGTTCGTCATCTCCAGTTACCGTTGTCATGGCCACCATGGCTTTGGGGGGCTTGGTTTCTTTGCTCTACGGTCCATAAATCTGGCGAGCGAGTGCTAGTTCGGTGGGCTCCGGCGGAGATGAGGAATAGTGCCACTGAGATTGATGGAAAGGAACTTGATTAGGGGACAAGGGATGATTAAAAAGCTTGCGGAGAAATGAAAATGACTCCCTTGGGAAGTGGATGGAGGACTCTGAGTTTTGGTATTATCAAGCAATATATTTGTCTTCTAATGTGCAAGCAGAAATGTGCTAGCCTCTTCAATATGCTAATGTCATCTCATAATGAAATGCAAAATATGAGTATTTTCTGCAGTGGGAATATTGTTTTCTTTATTCTCTGCGTTTGCATGCATGCAGCAAACATGCTGACATATTCTGAATGTAAAAAAAAAAAAAAATCGAAGGATAGCAAAGGGTTCTCTGACCTTTAAGGACATGCGTTGGATTCACTCGCGCATGACCAGTCTAATCTGTAATCACTTACTGCTCACTCTTTAGTGTGAGGTTGTGTGCACATGGTAAAATTGGAAGGATTTGTGGCCTAATCTGGAGTGTGCTCTTCTGCTCTACCTGAAATAAATTAATGTTCAAGTTTGCAGATGCATTATTTGTTCCTTCCTCAACATATTGCTTGAAGGGAAAGTTCACCCCAAAATTAAAATCCTGTCAGCATTTACTCACTGTGGCGAGGGGGGCGTGGTTTCGCGAAGTCTGTAGCGGGAGAGGAGTCAGCGAGTCGCGCGGTGAGTAAGTGGGTCAAGTGCAGATGACGAACACCTGTGTCTGATTGCAGTAATTGGCGTGGAGACTGCATATAAGCTGCCGGCTGAGAGGGAGAAGAGAGGGAGACCTGGGACTCGCACAAGACCGTGTGGCTGCGTGAAAGCTGAGCTCGTGACTGTCTGTTTTTGTTTACTACTTGTTCTTTGTTTTGCCGTGGGAAGTGACACGGCGGCCGCGCACGAGCGCACCCCGACTGTTGGTTTTTTTTTTGTTGTGAGTAATAAAGTGCGAGTCCCAATTTCGCCGACCTCGTCTTCTTCTTCCTTCAACCACACTGAACACACTACACTGGTGCCGAAACCTGGGAAGAAGAAGACTGCCGCTGCCATGCAGACCCCGCCGGGAACGCCATTTGCGGAACTCATACAGACGCTCGCGGGTCTTCATCGGGAGCAACATCACGCCCTGCTGGCCGTGAAAGAGGAGCAGGATCAACAGTTCCAGATGCTGCTCCAAGGCCAGCAAGAAGACCGCGAGCTGTTCCGGAGCTGGCTCGACCGGGAGGTTCGGGCCGTCCCCGCACCAGCTACGGCCTCGGCCCCGCCCCTGCCTCTCAACAAAATGGGACCCCAGGACGATCCGGAGGCGTTCCTGGACCTATTTGAGAGGTCTGCCGAGGCCCGGGGATGGCCCCAATCGGACTGGCCCATGCGGCTCATCCCGTTGTTATCTGGTGAGTCCCAGATAGCCGCCAACCAACTGCCAGTCCAGAACCTCCTGGTCTACGACGATCTGAGGCGCGCCATTTTGCAGCGGGTCGGCCGGACCCCCGAACAACATCGTCAGCGGTTCCGGTCCTTGAGCCTGGAGGAGTCTGGCCGACCCTTCGTGTTGGCGCAACAGCTCCGGGACTCCTGCCGCAGATGGCTGATGGCCGACGGAGGCGACGTCGAGGATGTCATCAGCAAGGTGGTACTGGAGCAGTTCATCACCAAGCTGCCGAAGAAAACCGCTCAGTGGGTCCAGTGCCACCGCCCGACGTCGCTGGACCAGGCCATCCACCTGGCGGAAGATCACATGGTGGCGTGCTCAGGGGTCGGCGAACCCCTTCCATCAGCCTCTCTCTCTCCCTCTCTCTCTCTCTCTACCCCTTCTCTCCCCAAACCTGTGCCCCTTCCCAGGTCTCGCGGGGGGCTGGTGCCCCGGCCGGCGCCAAGATGGAGGACAGGGACCCCGGCGGAGCCCGTCCCTACGCCACGTCCGACCACCCCGTCCCGAGTCCGGCAGCCCTGCACTCTCCACGTCAATTCCTTGACCCGCTTCCTGCCACTGGAGCGGCGGGGAGGCCTGGGCCGGCCTGTTGGCGCTGCGGGGACCCGGGACACTTTGCCCGGGGCATTTAGGGTCAGGCGGCGAAACTAAACCGTCTCATGGCCCGGTTCTTCTGGCCGGGCATTCACAAGAACGTGCGCAGGTGGTGCGCGTCTTGTCGTGAATGTCAGTTGGTGAATCCACCGGCCAATCCAAAAGCACCATTGTGCCCCCTTCCGCTAATGCAGGTCCCCTTCGAACGAATTGGTATAGACCTCATCGGGCCATTAGAGCGGTCAGCACGAGGGCACCGCTTTGCGTTGGTTCTGGTGGACTACGCAACTCGATACCCGGAAGCAGTCCCGCTTCGTAACATTTCGGCTAAAAGTGTTGCGAGCGCGCTCTTCTCGTTAATCTCCCGAGTGGGAATTCCTAAAGAGATTCTCACTGATCAGGGCACGGCGTTTATGTCACGAACGATTCGCGAACTCTACGAATTGTTGGGCATTAAATCGATTTGCACTAGCGTCTACCACCCACAGACAGACGGTTTAGTGGAACGATTTAATCGCACTTTGAAATCCATGATTCGTAAGTTTGTTCACGAAGACGCCAAAAATTGGGATAAATGGCTAGAACCCCTCTTGTTTGCTGTACGCGAGGTTCCCCAAGCCTCCACGGGGTTTTCCCCCTTCGAGCTCCTCTATGGACGTCAGCCCCGCGGGGTGCTTGACGTTCTTAGAGAGACTTGGGAGGACGGACCGTCCGCTGCTAAGAACGAAATTCAGTATGTCCTGGACCTGAGAACAAAGCTCCACACTTTGGGGCGGCTATCAATGGAGAATTTGTTACAGGCCCAGGGCAGACAGAGTCAGCTATACAACAGGGGGGCTAGACTCCGTCAATTTGCACCGGGAGATAAAGTACTTGTATTACTCCCTACTACCAGCTCTAAATTACTCGCAAAGTGGCAAGGGCCCTTTGAGGTCACACGGCGAGTTAATGATCTCAACTATGAGGTAGCACGTACAGACAGGGGTGGAGTACATCAAGTTTATCACCTCAACCTCCTCAAAAAGTGGGTTGAGGCAGAGTCAGTGATGTTGGCGACGGTGGTGAGCGGAGAGGAGGATCTCGGGCCTGAGGCGAGTTCAAAATCACAATCTCTCGCGCTGGCTCTTGGTGGAGATCACCTCTCGCCCTCCCAGCTCACTGACGTTAAAAATATACAAGCTGATTTTGCGGATGTGTTTTCTCCCCTGCCTGGCCGGACAAACCTCATTCAGCACCACGTTGAGACCGATCCCGGGGTGGTGGTACGCTGCCGCCCGTATCGTTTGCCTGAACATAAGAAAAAGGTGGTTCAGAGTGAATTAGAGGCTATGCTGGATATGGGGGTAATAGAAGAGTCAAGCAGTGACTGGGCGAGCCCGATAGTTTTAGTTCCTAAAACTGACGGCTCGGTCCGCTTCTGTGTAGACTATAGGAAGGTGAACGCGGTGTCTAAGTTTGATGCTTATCCAATGCCGAGGGTTGACGAATTGCTTGATCGGCTGGGTACTGCTCGTTTTTATTCGACATTGGACTTAACGAAGGGTTATTGGCAGATCCCCTTGTCTCCAATGTCCAAAGAAAAGACAGCTTTCACAACGCCGTTTGGATTACACCAATTTGTCACCCTTCCTTTCGGGTTGTTCGGGGCTCCAGCGACCTTTCAGCGTCTGATGGACAAGATTCTCCGGCCGCATGCTGCATATGCCGCTGCCTACTTGGATGATATTATCATCTATAGTACCGATTGGCAGCGTCATATGCAGCATTTGCGGGCTGTCCTGAAGACGCTGAGAAGGGCGGGGCTCACGGCCAACCCGAAGAAGTGTGCAATTGGGCGTGTGGAGGTAAGATATCTGGGTTTCCACTTGGGACACGGACAGGTGCGTCCCCAAATTGATAAGACGGCAGCAGTTACGACCTGTCCGAGACCCAAGACCAAAAAGGAGGTTAGACAGTTCCTGGGGCTAGCTGGATATTATAGAAGGTTTGTGCCTAATTATTCGGACCTCGCTAGCCCGCTGACCGATCTAACTAAAAAGGAAGCGCCAGATACGGTTCAGTGGACGGAGCAGTGTCAGCAGGCCTTTACCCAGATAAAGGCTGCTCTATGTGGCGGGCCGCTTTTGCATGCTCCTGATTTCTCTCTCCCCTTTATCCTACAGACGGATGCATCGGACAGGGGGCTGGGCGCCGTCCTCTCCCAGGAGGTGGAGGGTGTAGAGCGGCCGGTGCTGTACATCAGTCGTAAGCTCTCTAAGAGAGAGACGATGTACAGCACCATTGAGAAAGAGTGTTTGGCCATCAGATGGGCTGTTCTCACCCTCCGCTACTACCTCCTGGGGCGGTAGTTCACCCTCTGTTCGGACCACGCTCCCCTGCAGTGGCTCCACCGCATGAAGGATACCAACACGCGGATCACCCGTTGGTATCTAGCTTTACAGCCTTTTAAGTTCCAGGTGATCCACAGGCCGGGTGCACAGATGGTTGTGGCTGACTTCCTCTCCAGGAGGGGGGGGGGGGGTGGCTGCAGGCCGGACGGCGCCCCGGCCTGAGACGGGCGGTGGGGGTATGTGGCGAGGGTGGCGTGGTTTCGCGAAGTCTGTAGCGGGAGAGGAGTCAGCGAGTCGCGCGGTGAGTAAGTGGGTCAAGTGCAGATGACGAACACCTGTGTCTGATTGCAGTAATTGGCGTGGAGACTGCATATAAGCTGCCGGCTGAGAGGGAGAAGAGAGGGAGACCTGGGACTCGCACAAGACCGTGTGGCTGCGTGAAAGCTGAGCTCGTGACTGTCTGTTTTTGTTTACTACTTGTTCTTTGTTTTGCCGTGGGAAGTGACACGGCGGCCGCGCACGAGCGCACCCCGACTGTTGTTTTTTTTTTGTTGTGAGTAATAAAGTGCGAGACCCAATTTCGCCGAACTCGTCTTTTTCTTCCTTCAACCACACTGAACACACTACACTCACCTTATGTCAATCCAGCTGTTTTTGTTCATACAGTTAAAGCAACATTTGGTCCTCATTGACTTACATTTTATAACAGAAAAATAAACCACTTTTGTGTTCCATAGAGGAAATAATATAAACAATGACAGATTTTTCATTTTTGTTTGACCTGTCTCTTTAAACATATACTGGGACGTGGGACCTCGCCAAACATGCTGCCCTTTTTATAGGGAAAATCAGAGACAATTGCATATAATAATTTAATGCTGTGACCAGCTCCCCAAAATACTTTCTCCCTATTAAAGGAAAACGGCCTGATTTTATGATGGTGATGAGTTCACTAAACCATTTTACACTTATAACATCATATAAAACAGTAGTGAATGGAGTGCTTCTGCAGCTTGAACATAGTTTTTATATTTATGTTTAAGGTGTGTTGATGCCCTCTGGGGGAAAACACAACACATTGTTTTAATCTGTAGGCTTAATGTTTACAATGAGGCTTAAAATAAATTAAATAACACTTGCTTTAAATACTTGGTTGTTGGTACTAGACATGTAATCATTACAAATACAGTATAGGGAGGAAGCCTTTTGATTTACCTGGATTTGTGCAGTCATGAAATTTGATCAAACTCATCTATGTTATTTTTCAATGTGTAAGTAAGCTATTTTCTGTGAATGTACGAGACTTCCGATTCATTAGCCACTATAGGAGGAGGAGGAACTAGAAGAATGAGAAAGTGCAGTAAATTGTAAAAGTAGTTGAGCAACAAACCAGTGTTTATTATTACGATAATAACTTATTATATTTTAAAGACCTCCCTGTGGTGAAAATCAAGTTGTTTAAAATGTCTATTAATGTTGTTTATATGTCTATGGGGTGTTGTAATATGCTTTAAGACAGGAATGTGCAAATTCATGTCAAAACCATTGCTGAGTATTTTCTCCTCAAAAATGCAGTGAAAAAAAAACAGTCACAAAAAAGCAGTTTGAAATCGCTAGTGTTTTTTACGTCACAAACTACCTTGTAACCAATCACATCAACTTGAGGGCTTTAGCATATCATTACTATTCTCTGAAGAAGGGGAGTCTCAAGAGAAGCCATGTTATCCCCGTATATTTTTCTGTTGATGTGAAAAATCGGGTACATTGAGCTATATAGCAGGTGTATGATGTACAGTATACTGCAATGTTATGATGAAATATATGCAGGGGTGCACATAACCTTTTTGGTCTGGTTCTCAAGGGAAACACCTGGAGATGCTGCTTGGTACTCTCACATTACACAGCACACTTATCCTACAAGCTGCCTAAATGTAAAATAACACCATTTGTTCACTGCAGAATTTAAATATAGGTTCATCTTTGTTAAAGCTCTATTTTTTATTTTAATAAAATTAAGTGACACAGTCAACATCAGGAATATTAGGCTGCTGTCACATTAAAACTGAATACATGGCCGGAATATACTGACACACATCCAGTTTCTTCCTCAACTGTTCACTTGTTACATAGCCGAGAGAATACTTGTTGAGATGGGTATTTTGGTATTCACGATACAGCACAGGCTCTCCTTATTGCTTACGCGTGTGGGTGTTGAGTTACATTCAATCTATTTTAAGGCATGAATACTTTTTTTTTTTCACAGGAAAAGAAAAAAACGTTTAAATATGAAATTTTGGTGATCAAAGATGAATTTTAAGGGATAAAATTATTGACCACAGGAGGACTTTAAAATAATATAGTAAAAAAAATACCCAGGTAAATAGACAAGTATACAGTAGTCTGCTTAACACACAGTAATACTTTTTCATGATTTTATTGAACACAATGTCAGCATTCACAGTAGAAGGTGAAAAAAATACCTGAGCTTTTAAATTTAATGGACTGTTTGACTCTCACTTGGCGGCAATGACCTACACCGAATGTTTCCTGTAAATGCGGTTCGGACTTGCCTAGAGTAAATTTACACAATTCTTTACAAAACTGTTGCAGTTCTTGACTTGTCTGGCGTGTATTGCTCTCTTGAGGTCATGACAAAGATTCTCAGTCTGGTTGAGGACTCCAGAAGGAGCATTTTCCTCTGTTGAAGATGTTTTGTTGTTGATTTACTCCAGTACTATGAGTCGTTGTCCTCTTGCATTACCTCAACTGGTAACACTTTAGAATACGGTTCCTTCGTTAATGAATAACTACACAGGTACAAATGAGTGACACAATATTAAGAATCTAGTAACTACTATTAACTAACAAGAAACTCTGATTAACGAATTAGTAAGTAATAGCACACACATGAAAGTGGTAGTTCACTATTAACTAATCAATAACTACTATTTTTTTATGCTTCCCAGATAACTACTGAAAAAGTTTCATAACTCATGCAAAACTAATCAACAACTAATGCAGGACAAATGACTAGACATTTGACTCAAGCGTTACATACTTCTAAAGAAATTACTAAATATTTGGATCTGTATTCTAAAGTGAATATCATGGTAACTAACTTGTAATGACTCAAGTGTTACTACATACTTACATACACGACATACACTACAAGACTACATACAAGTGGTACTACATACATTACTAGCTAGTTACCATGATCTTCACTTTAGAATACAGATCCAAATATTTATTAATTCCTTTGGAAGTATATAGTAACACTTGAGTCATTACTAGCTAGTTACCATGATTCTTACAGTAGTTACTAATGAAAAGCCAATCCTAAAGTGTAGAATTTTCTAATCATTCACAAGTGCGAGTCCAGAGGAATGCCGGAAAATTGGCCACAAGTAATGTCACGACAACTGCATTTAAAAATCCATTTCTTTAAAATTATTCAGTTGATAAATAATTCTCTAGGAGATAGCATAGGCTAATTATTAAATGTTTTCCCAAATCATAAGTTTGCTATGCTATAACATATTGATAATGTAAACAACCTTGTGTTGTTTGCAGTTAGTCATTTGTCCTGCATTAGTTATTGATTAGTTTTGCATGAATTATGAAACTTTTTCAGTAGTTATCTGGGAAGCATTAAAAAATAGTAGTTATTGATTAGTTAATAGTGAACTACCACTTTCATGTGTGTGCTATTACTTACTCATTCGTTAATCAGAGTTTCTTGTTAGTTAATAGTAGTTATTAGATTCTTAATATTGTGTCACTCATTTGTTCCTGTGTAGTTATTCATTAACGAAGGAACCGTATTCTAAAGTGTTACCCCTCAACTTCTGTTTCAGCTTAAATCGGCAGGCATACACCCTTATATTATCCTGCAAAATGTTCTGATAAACTTGGGGAAAATATTTTTTGTCAATGATAGCAAGCTGTCCAGACCCTGAGGCAGTAAAGCAGAGCCAATGTATAGCATTTTGTGTCGTTTCCCAAACAACTCAACTTTGTGTTATTTTCTGTCCAGATAAAATTCCGCTGGACCACTGTGGAACAATTTTGGTCTTTAAACACTAATCTTGTTAAGCGTCAACAGAGATGTTTGCACATGCCAGGGATTTCCACAAGTCTTTAACTGACAATTTGAGATTCTTCTCAACATCAAGTACACTGCGTTGTAATCTTGCAGTCACTTTGGTATAGGAAACCAACTAGGAACAGTGCTAAACTTTGTCCATTTATAGATGATTTGTCTTACAGTGGAATGGTGAACATCAAGCCTTTTAGAGATACTGTAAACTTAAGTGATCTGAGCTATCTTTTGTTCTAGGCAAGGCACAAACATCTCCATTCTTATTGATTGGACTCAAGGTTAGCCAACTCCTGACTTCAGTTAACTATTGGAAAAGTCAATAGCCTTGGGATGTATTCACAATTTTTTAGTGTCTTCCATAAAGACATAAAACCTTTGTTGAGTTATTTGTTTAAGCTGACTGTGTTTTTCTTTTATTGTGACTATAAGATCTAATTTTATGACCAATACATGTGAAAATCCAGCTAAAAACAGAAGGTTAACACCTTATAGAGCCACTATTCTCTGAAATCATCTACCATTTACATGTAAATCAGACACACACACACACACACACACACACACAAACACACACAAGACAGGACTGCGCACATCCAACTACTGAGAAATTAATTTTTATTGTTAATATCCTAAATGTGGATAAGAGAGTATGAATCACATACTGTAGTGCTTGGCAGCAACTAGGTGGGGATGGAGTATTACGCTTCCATCACTTAAATGAAACTGTTGCGCTATGATACAAGAATCAATATTAATTTCAGGAAAGAATAGAGGCTTCAAAATAAAGCCGCCTATCTGCTCTCTCCAATTGGTTCTTTTTATAAAGCGAAATAACACTCACTCAGCAGGGGAGAAAAAAGCTTTTCACTTCCAAACAAAAAGACATCTGTATAAAGGTAAAAATATAAAAATTAAAATTAAACATGGTGTGCTTTTCAACACTAACAAGCAACCCTCTTTGTCAGGTTAAGAAAGACTCTTTTGTTCTGATACAATGAAGCAGACGCCTTGTTTGCTGGTACTATGTCAATTTATGTTGCAGTATGTACCAGTGAAAAATACAGTTATTTAAAGTGAATACAAAACCCAAAACCAAATGTGACACCTTCAAGGTGGACACCTTCTACCAAAAGTTAAATCATTTGCATTTTTATATGGTAGAAAATATCATCAAAATGAAACATTTATAAAATATAATCTATGAGCAAAGCAAATTAAGTTTTTTTTTCTTAAAAAGTGATTGAATGCATTTAGGTAGTAATACAATACATAAATCTTTCCAACAACCCAAAACGTCATGATTCCCAACCTCCTATAATTACTTGTGTGACATCATCAACCGTCCCAATTAAACGCTCACTTGATGTGTTATAATCTGCAGCATGTACATTCACACATAGGTGTCATCTCCAATTGTTCATTTTGTATCAAAATTTCTTACAGCTCCTGAAATGTTATAGCAACTAGACTTTGGATATGCACATCAAACAGCTTACAAACAACTTCAGCGCAGACCTGTTTTTGATATCCTTTCCTTAGATGAAGCAAAAAAGCCATTTGACACCATTAAAACGGTCCTTATGAAAACTCATGATATGTCAGTATATTAAGAACCCTTTTAGTCCACCCCTTTCTCTGAGAGAAGAGAGAGTGCGACAAGAAGAGAGGCTTACCTCTGAATCCCGGATGGTTGGTGAAGAAACTTTTTAGTGACATATTTAGAGCAATGAATGTGAGTGTGATTCAGCAGAGACTGAATCGCTTCCTTAGAATTCATAGGGCTTGCAGAAAACAATGCATTTGTAGTGCGGAAAAGGGAATTGGGGCCTTGTTATGGAGGAGGGAAGGAAAATATAGCTTCCAAAACACCCACGTGATGCAAGACAAATGTCTCTCATTTTTAATTAATATGACCTATATATTGCTTAAAGGAATAGTTCACACAAAGATGAAGATTCTGTCATCATTTACACACCCTCATGATGATTTAAACCTGTATGATGGTCTTTTTCACATGGAAGACAAAAAGAGTAATTTAGCAGAGTCAAATGTATCACTAGTCATCACAGGACAATTAGTAGATGCAGACATTTAATATGCATGATTTGGGAATGTAGTAAATTCAGTGTAGTTGGAGGAAGAAGAAGACGGGGTCGGCGAAGTTTGGGACTCGCACTTTATTTCTCTCACCAAAATTAATAAACAATAGAAGGGTGCGCTCGTGCGCGGCCGCCGTGACACTCACTCACGGCACACAGAGAACGGCAATATTTCAAACACTCGGTCACGGCTTCAGCTCCGTGCATTCACGAGATTGGTGCGAGTCCCAGGTCTCTCTCCGCTTCTCACTCTCAGCCGGCAGCTTATATGCAGTCTCCACGCCAATTACTGCAATCAGACACAGGTGTTCGTTATCTGCACTTGACCCACTTACTCACCGCGCGGCTCGCTGACTTCTCTCCCGCTACAGACTTCGCGGAACCACGCCCCCCTCGCCACATACCCCCACCGCCCGTCTCAGGCCGGGGAGCCGTCCGGCCTGCAGCCTCCCCCCCCCCCCCTCCTGGAGAGGAAGTCAGCCACAACCATCTGTGCACCCGGCCTGTGGATCACCTGGAACTTAAAAGGCTGTAAAGCAAGATACCAACGAGTGATCCGCGCGTTGGTATCCTTCATGCGGTGGAGCCACTGCAGGGGAGCGTGGTCCGAACAGAGGGTGAACTCCCGCCCCAGGAGGTAGTAGCGGAGGGTGAGAACGGCCCACCTGATGGCCAGGCACTCTTTTTCAATGGTGCTGTACATCGTCTCTCTCTTAGAGAGCTTGCGACTGATGTACAGCACCGGCCGCTCTACACCCTCCACCTCCTGGGACAGGACCGCGCCCAGCCCCCTGTCCGATGCGTCAGTCTGCAGGATAAAAGGAAGAGAGAAGTCAGGAGCATGCAAAAGCGGGCCGCCACACAGAGCAGCCTTTATCTGGGTAAAGGCCTGCTGGCAGTGCTCCGTCCACTGGACCGTATCTGGCGCTTCCTTTTTAGTTAGATCAGTCAGCGGGCAAGCGAGGTCCGAATAATTAGGCACAAACCTCCTGTAATATCCCGCTAGCCCCAGGAACTGTCTAACCTCCTTCTTGGTCTTAGGTCTCGGGCAGGTCGCAACTGCTGCCGTCTTATCAATTTGGGGACGCACCTGTCCGTGACCCAAGTGGAAACCCAGATACCTTACTTCCACGCGCCCAACTGCACACTTCTTCGGGTTGGCCGTGAGGCCCGCCCTTCTCAGCGTCTTCAGGACAGCCCGCAAATGCTGCATATGACGCTGCCAATCGGTACTATAGATGATAATATCATCCAAGTAGGCAGCGGCATATGCAGCATGCGGCCGGAGAATCTTGTCCATCAGACGCTGGAAGGTCGCTGGAGCCCCGAACAACCCGAAAGGAAGGGTAACAAATTGGTGTAATCCAAACGGCGTCGTGAAAGCTGTTTTTTCTTTGGACATTGGAGACAAGGGGATCTGCCAATAACCCTTTGTTAAGTCCAATGTCGAATAAAAACGAGCCGTGCCCAGCCGATCAAGCAATTCGTCAACCCTGGGCATTGGATAGGCATCAAATTTGGACACCGCGTTCACCTTTCTATAGTCGACACAGAAGCGGATCGAGCCGTCCGTTTTAGGCACTAAGACTATCGGGCTCGCCCAGTCACTGCTCGACTCTTCTATTACCCCCAACTCCAACATAGATTCTAATTCCGTCTGAACTACCTTTTTCTTGTGTTCAGGCAAACGATACGGGCGGCAACGTACCACTACCCCAGGTTCCGTCTCAACGTGGTGCTGAATGAGGTTCGTCCGACCAGGCAGAGGAGAAAACACATCCACAAACTCGGCTTGAATATTTTTCACGTCAGTGAGCTGGGAGGGCGAGAGGTGATCTCCACCAAGAGCCAGCGCGAGAGATCGCGATTTTGTGCTCGCCTCAGGCCCGAGATCCTCCTCTCCACTCACCACCGTCGCCAGCATCACTGACTCTGCCTCAACCCACTTTTTGAGGAGGTTGAGGTGATAGATTTGATGTGCTCCACCTCTGTCTGTACGGGCTACCTCATAGTTAAGATCATTAACTCGCCGTGTGACCTCAAAGGGCCCTTGCCACTTTGCGAGTAATTTAGAGCTGGAAGTAGGGAGTAATACAAGTACCTTATCTCCCGGTGCAAATTGGCGGAGTCTAGTTCCCCTGTTGTAAAGCTGACTCTGTCTGCCCTGGGCCTGTAACAAATTCTCCATTGATAGCCGCCCCAAAGTGTGGAGTTTTGTTCTCAGGTCCAGGACATACTGAATTTCGTTCTTAGCAGCGGTCGGTCCGTCCTCCCAAGTCTCTCTAAGAACGTCAAGCACCCCGCGGGGTTGCCGTCCATAGAGGAGCTCGAAGGGGGAAAACCCCGTGGAGGCTTGTGGGACCTCGCGTACAGCGAACAAGAGGGGTTCTAGCCATTTATCCCAATTTTTGGCGTCCTCGTGAACGAACTTACGAATCATGGCCTTCAAAGTGCGATTAAATCTTTCCACTAAGCCATCTGTCTGTGGGTGGTAGACGCTAGTGCGAATCGATTTAATGCCCAACAATTCGTAGAGTTCGCGAATCGTTCGTGACATGAACGCCGTGCCCTGATCAGTGAGAATCTCCTTGGGGATTCCCACTCGGGAGATTAGCGAGAAGAGTGCGCTCGCAACACTTTTAGCCGAAATGTTGCGAAGCGGAACTGCTTCTGGGTATCGCGTTGCGTAGTCTACCATAACCAACGCAAAGCGATGCCCTCGTGCCGACCGCTCTAATGGCCCGATGAGGTCCATACCAATTCTCTCGAAGGGGACCTGCATTAACGGAAGGGGGCACAATGGTGCTTTTGGATTGGCCGGTGGATTCACCAACTGACATTCACGACAAGACGCGCACCACCTGCGCACGTTCTCGTGAATGCCCGGCCAGAAGAACCGGGCCATGAGACGGTTTAGTGTCGCCGCCTGCCCTAAATGCCCGGCCATTGGGTTAGAGTGAGCCGCCTGAAAAAGCATTTCCCGGCGGCTTTTAGGAACCAACAACTGTGTTGTATCTTCTTTTGTCTGGGCGTCTTGGGTCACCCGATACAACCTATCTTTTAAAACAGCAAAATAGGGATAAGAGAGCGGTTGGTCTGGGTGGAGGAGCTGGCCGTCGATGGAGCGGACCTGATTGAAGGCGTTCTTTAGTGTCTCATCCTGGGACTGCTCCAGGGGAAAATCATCGCGCTCGGAGAGAACCGTTCTCTCCAGAGCCCTCTGTTCCCCTGCAGCAGTACCCGTTGGTCCCGGCTCAGCATCCCCCAGCTGAACAACCGCTGTCTTTCCCCTGTTTTGTTTTTTCCAAGAGGCACCCGCTGATAATACCCCCAATAATTCGTTAAAGGCCGGCCAATTCGTTCCCAGAATGAGCGGATGCCGGAGGTGCGGGTTAACGGCCACCTCCACACTATGCTTTTGCCCCCTGAATTGAATTACGACCGACATTAACGGGTATCTCACCACCACCCCGTGCACACACCGCACCTTAACCATGCGGCTGCCATCCAATGCCCCCGGTTGTATCAGACTTTGATGTATAGAGGTTTGGTTACAGCCTGAATCCACCAAAGCCTGATAAGTACCCCCCTTGATACTCACTGGTATCTGGTACAGGCCAGTTTGATCGGGGGCAGCCTGCGGCGCGTCGGGGACCCGGATCAGCGTCCCCACCTCCATAACCGGACACCGATCTACAAAGTGTCCCGGGTCCCCGCAGCGCCAACAGGCCGGCCCAGGCCTCCCCGCCGCTCCAGTGGCGGGAAGCGGGTCAAGGAATTGGCGTGGAGAGTGCAGGGCTGCCGGACTCGGGACGGGGTGGTCGGTTGAAGCGGGCCCCCTGGGTGGGGCCCGGGTCGCAGGGACGGGCTCCGCCGGTGTCCCTGTCCTCCACCTTGGCGCCGGCCGGGGCACCAGCCCCCCGCGAGACCTGGGAAGGGGGACAGGTTTGGGAAGAGAAGGGGTAGAGAGAGAGTGAGAGAGAGATGGAGAGAGAGAAGCCGATGGAAGGGGCTCGCCGACCCCTGAGCACGCCACCATGTGGTCTTCCGCCAGGTGGATGGCCTGGTCCAGCGACGTCGGGCGGTGGCACTGGACCCACTGAGCAGTTTTCCTCGGTAGCGTGGTGACGAACTGCTCCAGTACCACCTTGTTGATGACATCCTCGACGTCGCCTCCGTCGGCCATCAGCCATCTGCGGCAGGAGTCCCGGAGCTGTTGCGCCAGCACGAAGGGCCGGCCAGACTCCCCCAGGCTCAAGGACCGGAACCGCTGGCGATGTTGTTCGGGGGTCCGGCCGACCCGCTGCAGGATGGCGCGCCTCAGGTCTTCGTAGACCAGGAGGTTCTGGACTGGCAGCTGGTTGGCGGCGATCTGGGACTCACCCGACAACAGTGGGATGAGTCGCATGGGCCAGTCCGCTTGGGGCCATCCCTGGGCCTCGGCCGACCTCTCAAAGAGGTCCAGGAACGCCTCCGGATCGTCCTGGGGACCCATTTTGTTGAGAGGCAGGGGCGGGGCCGAGGCCGAAGATGTAGCGGGGACGGCCCGAACCTCCCGGTCGAGCCAGCTCCGGAACAGCTCGCGGTCTTCTTGCTGGCCTTGGAGGAGCATCTGGAACCGTTGATCCTGCTCCTCTTTTACGGCCAGCAGGGCGTGGTGTTGCTCCCGGTGAAGACCCGCGAGCGTTTGGATGAGCTCCGCAAATGGCGTTCCCGGCGGGGTCTGCATGGCGGCGGCAGTCTTCTCCTTCCCGGGTTTCGGCACCAGTGTAGTAAATTCAGTGTAGTTGGAGGAAGAAGAAGACGGGGTCGGCGAAGTTTGGGACTCGCACTTTATTTCTCTCACCAAAATTAATAAACAATAGAAGGGTGCGCTCGTGCGCGGCCGCCGTGACACTCACTCACGGCACACAGAGAACGGCAATATTTCAAACACTCGGTCACGGCTTCAGCTCCGTGCATTCACGAGATTGGTGCGAGTCCCAGGTCTCTCTCCGCTTCTCACTCTCAGCCGGCAGCTTATATGCAGTCTCCACGCCAATTACTGCAATCAGACACAGGTGTTCGTTATCTGCACTTGACCCACTTACTCACCGCGCGGCTCGCTGACTTCTCTCCCGCTACAGACTTCGCGGAACCACGCCCCCCTCGCCACAGGGAACAATCAAATGTTTCGTTTGATTAAAGTTGTTACAGGCAGGAGACTGCGGTCTATCAAGACCAAAACCTCAAAAGCCACAAAAACAGGGTCTATCCATCGGCAACTGGCCTCATCAACACCGTTTCATACACGTTACATTAATCGCATTAGTCTGCTATGCTCTTCAAAGTTCAAACTGTGACTTTTTGCACACATTACACAAATCTGCACCTTAATGTACAGTTAAATTTGAAAATAGATGTCTATTTTTATGCACCTGTGCACTTGAAAAGCTGATTCTGATAGACTATCAATTGTTTAATAATGCATAAAGTTACTGATGATAAATGTGCATGCATGCAAACAGATGAAAACACTTTAGAAATACTTGGAAATAAGACAATTCAGAGTTTATAAATTCATCTTCAAGGCATGCTGTACTCTCGAGCTGAGGATCCTATCACTCCTGGTTCTTTGCTCAGTTAGAGTCAGATGCGCCAAATTTACTGAACTAAATGACTCACTTCGACTGGATCAATGAATCAGTACACTCGGATCAGTACAAATTTTAAATGAATCATTCTGTGTGATTTGTGAACTGAATCAACAGGATCATCGAAGATAAATTAAGTTTCAAAAGAATGATTCGATCATGAAGTGGACAGCTTTGTTACAATTCGGAGCGGGTTTAGATTTCTTCAGTTCTAAATAACAAGGTATAAAACATAGTTGATTTGGAATGTAGAGAAGTAAAAGTTTCCCAAAATGAAAACAATCTGGTAAAGTATTTGAAAAATCAACTGTAAAAAAAAAAAAAAAAAAAAAGAATGTTTTTGTGTTGCACTTAAGATTGATAGTCTAATAGGTTTGGAACAACATTAGGGTAAATTATTTAAAATTTTTCATTCATAGTTGATAACCCTAGAAAAAACAGATGTGTTTTTACCTTTCCTTGAGTATTCATTTTAAAAGTGATTTATGGGTTGGCATTGCAGGGTGACCTGTGTAAAACGATTCTTCTAATTAGAGAGATGTGCAATGTCTGTTCCAGTACTCTGTTGTAGGTCAGCTATCTGCAAAGACCTCTTCAGACTGCACAGAAAGCGTTTCATCTTAAAACAGACAAGCTGTTTTGCTTGATTTTGCATTCTTTGTTGAAGAAGCGCCTGACTCGGATGGTGTTTACATGTTTGATGTGGTTTTGGTGTTATATGGAATTGAATATAAGGGATTTCTTTTTGAGTCTGTGCAATGTATTTGACTGCATGGTAAAAAAGAAAAAGAAAAAATGAAATCCTTTGAAGTCTACTGTGACTGCATTTATGAGTTTTATGAAGGATAAGTCATTTGGCAGGGATGAGGCAAGGACACTGTCAAGTGTCAAATTTTCTGGGGGGAATAAATAATAAAATACACAAATAAATACAAACAAATTTAAACTTTTTTTCCAGTAAAGATATCTAAACATCATTGACCAGCAAGAAAATAGACAACATTAAGATTTTTTCTTGTTTAAAATGGGTAGATAAGAAGATTATTTTGGTTATTAAAGTAAAATGTATCTCTTTTTATGATGATGTTATAAATGTAAAACAAGAAAAAAAAAATATTTAGAGATGTATGGCCTGTACTTAATTTATGTATATTCACATTAAAATTATTTGTTGGGTCTTATTTTTTAATTAATTAGTTAATTAGTGGTTAGTGCTAGAAAATGAATAATTTACAAAATAGCCTATTAAGACAATAATACATTAGCAGAGGGACAATTCAACAAGATATTGATACAAGACAATTACTCATAACCTTTGTGGAGCAAGACCTGTCAAAAGCTAAAATCATCCTTGTTTTACTGTTAAGTGCATAACTCTACAGCATTATTATTAAAGTTCAGCTTTATCTGGCTCATTACAATAAGACTTAGAACTTGACATTTAGAATCTACTTGACATTTCTATGTGCATTAACAGGTTCTAAAACTGAAGGCAAGTCATATTTCTCAATACTTAGTAGAGTATGATGCCCTCTTTCGATTGTGAGAGCACAAAAATAGTTTCTGGGACGAGAAGGAATTGGAAAGTGGAAAGGTTTTTATAAAGGATACGGTGTCTGTTATCAGCAGCTTGATTATACACAAGAATAGAAAAATGCACGTGCAACCAGAAGAAAAAAAGTAATTTCCTTGTTTTTTTGTGTGTCTCTATCTTCATGCAGGTCATGAATAAGGCCATGGTTTTATTCTATTTATGAACTCATTGTTGAGTTCAGTATTTGTAACAGTTGAAATTCACAATGAAACAGTAAGCAAAATTGACAAAGCATTGTTTGTCAGGCCTGTTTCACACCACATATGTAAGCAACACATTTATTTCAGCACCAAATAAACATGGTTACATTCATACTTTTTTACATTTTCATACTCAGAGTTTTAGCACTGAGCCTATTTATGGCAAAATGAAGCACACTGAAAATAGAAAATTAATCGTAAACCTGTTTATCCGCCACAACCTGAAATTATAGCGTGAACAATTACCCATTGTTTACAGATGTAAAAAAAAAAATCTGTTGGGCTTGATTTAAGATGATTTTAAAACACGTTTAAAGACACACAAACAGCCTTTAAAGGGCACCTTTTATGGCCCTTTTCACAAGATGTAAAATAAGTCTCTAATGTCCCCAGTGTGTATGAGAAGTTTTAGCTCAAAATACCCATATCATTTTTTACAGCATGTTTAAATTGTCACTTTCTGGGGCTGAGAAAAACGCACCGTTTTAGTGTGTATCCATTTAAATGCAAATGAGCTGCTGCTGCCGGCACAGAGGGCGGAGCCTCACGAGCTCACGCTCAGAGCCAGGACAAGCTCATCTCACGGAATGATAATATCAGAACAGAAACTCTCAGTAGCGGTGTTAATTTCGACCCGGAGTCAGACAATAATGCCCACAGAGCCAGAGAATATCTGCTGTTTGGAGATATGAAGCGTCAGTTTTACTCCAGAAAATCACTGTAAGAGCTGAATAAACACAGTATAAAAAGTGCGCATTAAAGTCTTATCCATAAACTCTCTCTCCCCCTTTCATTATCATCAACATACACAGCGAATTACACAAAACGCTCGTTACAACTAACAGTAAACACATATATTCACCTTTTCAGTGGGTGCTTAATAAACTGGTAAACTTTATATCCGTAAAACAACTCGATGAGATGTAATAAAGTGCACGCTCTCACTTTAATTTCTGCCGTGATCACTGATCAGTAAAGTTAGGCCTATCGCTGCGGAGACTGTATAAGCTGGATCACAAACAGTACACACACTGCCAACACACATTTATGTTCAAACGCTATGTAAAAGTGAATTTTGCATTATAGGTGCACTTTAAAGGGTCATGAAACCAAATTTTCTGAGATTTTAACAGAGGTATGTGTGTTGAACGCCATTGAAGACAATGTTAGCATCTGTTCGATTTAATAGTAGGGTGAAAATGGTTAAATTTACCCCCCCCAAAATTACAAAATTAATTACTTTTTTTAAGTAATGAGTAAAGTAACACATTAGGCTACTTTTAATATACATAACTTTTAAATATCAGAGTTACTTTTTGTAAACACTAGTACTTTGTTTTCCCATTTATTGACTGACAGCTCTCCTGTCCCCTTGTTGAGAGAACTTGCTAGTAAGGTGCAGAGGCATTGTGTGCTCTGCGTGAACATGATGCTTATTGTACTTCTTAAATGTGAACATACATTTACTCATCTCACTTGCACAAAAACAGATTAAGTATTCTTCAAAATAAATAAAAACAGAGAAATGCAAATATTACACAAACCTTCAATAAAGTATTTTTGTATTATAACATATTTAATTATGTATTTAATCTCACTTTATTAACCAATGTCTTTGCTGCTGACCTTCGACGATCCAATTCAAACTTACCAATAAGTGGAAAACCATACTGAAGTGGGGCCGCTACGCAGAGTGTGGCATTTCAAACACTTCGAAACAATTAATCATTTTACAAAGTAATTAGTCAAATTGATTGGACATTTTAAAAAGCTTATTAATTATTAATATAATATTAATTATTTTAAATAATTAAAATGTATGTAACGATATGTAACAAGCCTAACTTTAATCTGAATCAAGAGGGGAAAAGGCAAAGAGCATTTATCACAAATATAATAACTTTATTGTCCAAAGTTTCCATTCGAGTTTGTTATAGACACAAGTTTATACAATATATTCAGTAATAAATAAGAGATTCTTTCAAATTCTCTTTTGATAACTTTTGACAAAGAGGTCCCATTAGCTCCTCTATCAGAGAGACTAATTTAAAAAAAAAAATTGTGCCTGGCCAAAACAGAATCACTGGAATCAGCTGCCCTAGTAAGCCACAGCTCTGATGAATGGCTGTATGATGATGTCAGAGTGCCAGAGCCTGTGGCTATCAAACTAGTGACAGAGGCCCGTAGGACAGTACGGAGAGGGTTGGAGGGGCTCGTTCACCATGGAAGCAAGCAGCACAGTCTGGGGCAGTTAGTGAGGGCGATCTAAACAGATGTGTTCATGGGGCATCTGTGAGATGTACTGTCTGTGACGTCCAGGGCATTGGCCTGGCAGAATTCCTGCTAAGTGCTGGTAAATATGTTTGGAAGGAGAGCCAGCAGGGTGATGCTTTTTTTTAATGTGATGTTTATCCTATTTTTCCCCCTCCTCTTACTTAGTCCATGTACACAGAGGTTATAGATTCCCCTTGCTTGGATAATTGCAAAAACACTGTCAACAGTTGAAAGTTAAATAAAACTGTTCATGAGGCACTTTTTATATCAAAGAGGTTTTTTTTTTTTTTTGGTTCTTTGACTTAGAGAAGTATAAAACAGACATTAAAATGCAATCGGAAAAATTACAGTTCCACGTTTTTTCCTAAATAATGAACAGAAGAGTGTAAAATATGCATGAGGTATAGGAAAGGCACATAGCCAACCTTGTCAAAGTGTCTTTCCCCAGCCACGTCTTCTTCATTTAAAGGGTCAATTCACCCCAAAATTAATATTTTGCCAACATTTTCTCACCCTCATGTCGTTCCAAACCTGATTGACAGACTTTCTTCTGCATCAGAAAGTTTCAATTGTTTTTGTCCATGTAATCAAAATCAATGTGGTCCAAAACAACATATTATCCCCACTGACTTTCATTGTATGGTCAAAAAAACACTCCAATCATATCAATTGGAATCCATACAATCAGGAATTTCACGTATGGGCGAAATATTTCCCCATGCAGATTTCACAATAGTTGGTCTCACAAATTCGACGTGTTGACCAACAGAAAGCTGCTTAGTTTGAAAGTGACTTCTGTGTGGACTGTACTTCATATATTGCTACACTACTGACAAATTCTCGGTATTGTGAAATTTAGCCAACAAATTTTCTGAATGTGACTGCACCTTTTCACAGAAGAAAGTAAGTCATACAGGTTTGGAACGACATGAGAATAAGCAAACGATGACAATTTTCATTTTAGGGTGGATGATCCCTTTAAGTGCCATGCCTGAAATAAATAAACTTTGTGTTTTTCACAGAGCTCCTGTGTCCAGTCTGTCCTTTAGTGCCTCAGCATGTGCTTCGTTTTCCACCTTCTCCATGCCCTGACACTCATGCTCTTTAAATATCCCAGCCAGCGTTTTGAAACGAGGACCCCAGTCACAGAGATTTCTGTAATCCTCCTTGGGTTCGAGAACCCAAGACTCAATGGAACTGAGGGACTCTGCCACTGAACCCTCTCCCTCATATGCATATGTAACCAGAGAGTCATACGGAGGTGTGGAGTTCTCTAAAAGACAATGATGGATGTAGGTTCTGATGTCCTCGCTGTCCTCTTTGGACACGCACTCACTAGCCAGATCAGGCTCATCCTCTGATCTTATTTTTTGCAGCTGCGCCGTCTCTTTGATGCCTTTGGGATTGCGTAACGTACCTATGTCGAAGGCATGGGTGTCCTCTTCCCCGCCCCCCTCATCATCGTAGTGGATCACATTGTCCCGAACGTCCTCTTTGGATGACATCAGAGTGTCCCTCTTCTTGTGTTTTCTCAGGCCCATATAGAGCACCACCATCACTGCAAGACACCAGAGGCGCATAACTTCTTTTGTGGCGTAATGCACATTGACATACATACAGTACAGGACCTTTGAGTGACAACAGACTAGAGAAAAAAGGGCTGGTCACATGTTCCAGAGCCATTAGCTGATTTCTTTTTTTGATCTGATGTGGGTTTTCAAAATGAGACTAAAGAGAACGGCAGCCCGAGGGTAGCCATAATGCAGTTTTGACATGCTGTCTGTCAACATCGTAGTGCCTCGGTTGTGTGAGAGGAGGGGAGGTAGTTTTTCTGAGCTTTCATCTCCCTCCTCTGAGGCAGACAGTACTCGCTCGCCCCACTCTGCTCAAAGAAAGATGTGAGAGAGAAAGAGACGGTGGAGGCACAGGCGCTGCTGTGAGAATGAAAGATTATACCTAAAAATTCAGATGAAGCAGAAGGGAAAATATGGATAAATCAACCTGCATGTGTTATTAGGGGAAGGTTTTCTCATGTTATTATTTTCCCGTATTTTAGAAAATACTATTTATTATCACATTCGAATCATTATTTCTGCATCAGCTCCCCCAAGTGGTTGCCATATAAAGGAATCTTTTTTTTTTCTTTTCTGTAATGCTACCAAATGGAAATATGAAGTCAAAGCACATCACTTCGCAGCACTGTCTGCTACAGAATTCACTTACCTAGTACTTATTGCAATTCTTCCTCAGGCGTTTCTCAGTACTCCTGTTCCAATTTTTTTATTACCTTTATTCTTTATTTTAAGTATCATAAACTGGCACATTCCGTACTAAATGTAGTGCATACTTATGGGTATTTCTTTGACTATGGGCACTTCGGCTAAAAAAACCATACTTTCAAATCCTCACTGTTGTATTTAATTTGTACATTAACAAAGTCCTACAGTGTATTTACATACATCACAAAACAATTGTAATTTTTTTCTGAAAGTCATTAACATTTCCACATCTCACATCTGTGTTTAATAGCATTCAGCAATTAATGACAACAAATTACATTTCCAAAAGGGTTAAAAAATAATCTTTTGTTTTGCTAAGGCTAATTTAATATATATCATTTAACGAATCTTAAATATACAGAATGAAAAAATATTTTCATGTTTTGATAAAACGTGCTTGATTGTAAATGAGAGTGACATGAAGGCAAATGAAGTACAATACAAGTAATCTCTAAAAAAGTTATATGAAAACAGTACTTATACAATCTATACACTAAAGTTCAAAAGTCTGAGGTCAATAAAGAAATTAACACTTTAATTCAGCAAGGATGCATTAAAAGTTTCAGTAAAAAAAAAACTGTTACAAAAGATTTCTACTTCAAATAAATGCTGTTTTTTCTTTTTTAACTTGTTATTTTTAATTCTTTTTTATCTTTTTATTAACAGTTTTCAACAATAATAATAAGAAATGTTTCTTGAGCACCAAACCAGCATATTAGAATGAAGGATCATGTGACCCTGAAGACTGGAGCAATGATGCTGAAAATGCAGCTTTGCCATCACAAGAATAAATTACACTTTAAAATATAATACATTAGAGCATTTTAAACTTTAATAATATTACACATAATATCTCTTGTACTTTTGAGAAAATAAATTCAGCCTGGGTGAGCATGAGAGACAGAATCTTACCAACCTCAAACTTTTGAACGGTAGTGTATATACTGTATAAAGGCATTTGAAAATCATGTAAGTTCTTTGTGAAAGCATCAGCTAGTTTGAATAAAAATTCACCTCTAGGAGATACAAGTCACAGATGTTGAAGAAATACCCTTACTTTTTGTTGTTATATACTTTTTTTGTTTCCATGATTCCATGAAAAAAATTTGACTACAAAAATGTAACCCCTGCTTTTTTCTTATGTCTTCTCTATTTAGCACATTAAATGCATTATTCTTTGTCTTGCCATAATCCACAGTATTCTGTTTGACACAAACGTGTTTTACTCACCCAGCAGAATGACAATGCACAGCAGTATGGCCATCAGAGCTCCAGTGCTGAGTCCCATGGGAAAGAACACAGCTTCCGCATTGCAGGACAGGAGGGAGCCGTCTGTGTCGCAGGTACACACCCGCACAGACACCGTCCCAGTGCTGCTTTGGATCGGGTACCCGCTGTCCTCCACGACGACCGGTACCAGGTACATGCTCTGCTCTAGTCTCCGAAACCCCCCTCGCCTGGTCGCCACTCCAGCTGTGTTGTCTGAAAACCGAGAGAACAACAACGTATACATAATGCAGATTTAGTGGAGGCTATAAATGATTGTACTTAGATAATCAGTGATAATCACACTCATACTCTCAGGGATCACAACGAGCCATTCCAACATTTCTCCATGACAGAATATTATGAACTCATGAGGTACAGACACTGGCCTTATTCCAGAATTAAGTAGAAAAATGGATCCCTTTGAAGTGGAAATAAGTACAGAAAAAAGTGGTTCTGGTTAAGGGGATAACACGCTAACATGAGTTACTCCTGGGATAAGCATGATATACCTTTTAGAGAAGAGCCTCTGACGCAGCTGGAGTCCAAACAAAAATAGGATGCACAACACTTCAGGCTGTTTTTATTCAGTGTTTTAATCTCAATAGGTACCTTTCTGCCAATAACTTATACATTTAATATCATCCTGAGGAATTATTGGTTAGGTGGCAATATAGCCTTAAGATAAAGGTTTAGGTTGAAATATTCCCTGTGTTTTCCCCTTAAAAATGACCCTCAAGGTTTTTTTTTAGCAAGGTACTTAATCCCAGGTCATTCCAGGAGGATTGTTTGGCCCTAAGTGTACTCTAAGTCGCTTTGTATAAAAGTTTCTGCCAAATGATTTCTTGCTGACCATTCACTCAAGCTACTCACGCTAAAGCAAAAGCTTTTATTTCCCAATGTCATTGTAGATAGGCAGTGCGAGATTGCCATTGTAGATAATCAGTGTGAGCCAAGGCTAACAATGTGTTTGGCAGGGCCAAAAGCCTTTGAACTTCAAGCACTGAGCCCAAATTCAAGTTGTGTTTCGGGGCCGGTAGCCACAGTGCTAACCTAAAACCTGCCCTTAACACGCCTCCATAGAAAAACGTCACACAAACCCACCGTTTTAACAGCTAACTGAAAACTAGATACTAGATCGCAAAATGAGCATGACAGAAGTGAACGTTTGGTCTTTACTTAAAAACTTAAGATTCCAGCATTGATATTTGCCAAATGTTTTACAATAAAAATGTTATAGTGGCAGTAATTTGTGCCAGGCGTGCACAACAATCATGCTGAATCAAACTGATAATTACCATTTCACATGAAACGAGAACACATACCTATTACACCTGCTTCCATTTATTTTCGATCACAGGAATGCATAAAACAACTCCATTAAGGCTTACAATAAACGTATCAACTTACTGTATCTTACGGTATCAACAAAGGCACAGGGAAGAGACAGATGAAACATGAAACCAATTAAATACACGATTGTAATCATGTATGATTACATGATCAAGCAGTCTCTGGAATGTTCCATACACATATGTGTATTTATTATCACAATGGTTAGGGGTAGGCAACTTTGGTCCTAGACAGCCACTGTCCTGCTGAGCTGCACCAGGAGGACTAGAGACTTCATGGACTCCACGTAAGCCCACTGCAGCGAGCTTCCGGTGCGCGCCCTAAGAACCAGGAGGGAAATGGTTTGTGGCCCTGCCTGGAGGCGAAGATGACAACGGGGCCTGGAGCCGCCGTCAACCATCGTCATCGTGCTCACCTGTCCTCTTCACGGACGCAAGCTTTTTAATTATCTGGACGATTGGCTAATTTTAGCTCCCTCAAGGGATGTGCTAATCAGTCACGTGGAAACGCTGCTTCGCCATCTGGATAGGTCGGGACTGCGTGTGAATGTGCAGAAGAGCGTGTTTATCCCGAGTCAAACCTTAACATATCTGGGCGCGTGTTTCGACTCTGTGGCGATGCGAGCCCACCTCTCTCACCTCATTGTGTCCTTCACGGCCGCCATCTGTGCTTCCGTGGGATTTAGCTCTAGTTCCCTTTCGAGGGAACTCGAACTGCGTCGAATGACACTTTGGGGAACGCCCCTCAGCGTAGCGCCTCTGAAGTATGAATGAAACTAAGCCGATCTCCGATTGGTACAACGTAATGACGTAATGTGTGACGACACACAGGCGGAACTATAAAGGGACGCCGGCACACACAACATGTCAGCTTTCTGTTCTTCAGCAAGCGCTATCTGTGACTGTGAGTCTTATTTATTGTTTGTCTGTCTCTGAGTGATCTCCGATCTCATGGCGAGTGCGAATTTCAGGAAGTGTATGCATCCTTGCCCTCGTTTCATCACGGGTGGGGACACACACCGACTGTGTACGCATTGTTTGGGAATGCAGCACGCGCGGGCAGCTCTCGAGGGAGCTGCTTGCGAGGATTGTGAAAAGCTTCCAATCCGTGTGTTGCGTTCCCGGCTGGCTATCTTCGATGAAGATGGCCGGCCTCGCGAGCCCCGTGGTGCGGGACCCGCGTCCGCTGAGGCGGCGCGGCAACGCTCTTCATGGGGCTCGCAAATGGATCTGTCAGGGGATCCCGAGGCTGCTGAGGCACCTTCTCGGGATTCCTCTGACAGCTCTGATGTCCTCGAGCCTCGCGTGGAAGCCCGCCCGGCGGCTTCTTCTGCGCGAGCTGAGGACCCGATGCTTGAGCTGTCTGCCTCTGAGGAGGTAGACGTGCTCAGTATCGAGGGCGGGGATTTTGGGGATGACTCGCCACCCCATGTCCCCGCATATGAGGAGTTGGTGGAGGTTGTTTCTCGTGCTGTGGACCGTTTGAACATCAGTTGGCCACATGAGAAGCAGGAAGCGCTTGCTAAAAGCAAGTTGGACGAGCGCTTCCTGCAGCACAGGGAACAACCTCATCACCGGGGCTTGCCGTTTTTCCCCGACTTACACAACGAGTTGTGTAGGTCGTGGAGCAGACCTCACTCTTCCCGTGTGTCCAACCCCCCTATTTTAAATTATAGTAATATCATGGGGGCACGGGAAAACGGTTATGGGGTGATGCCGCGGGTGGAACAGCCACTCGCTAGTTATTTATCCCCCGAGTCGGCATCATCCCTGAAAGCTCCGGTGCTGCCCTCTAAACCATGTCGCGAGACATCGTCTTTGGTGGGCAGGGCTTATATGGCTGCGGGTCGGGCTGGTGCGAGCCTTCATACTATGGCTTTGCTTCAGGCGTACCAGGCCGACCTTCTTAAGGATATCGATGAAGGCGAGGGCCCAACTCCCGATGATGTCGCGGAGTTGAGGAGGGTCGCTGACTTGTCTCTCCGAGTCACCAAGGAGACGGCCCGTGCTATCGGCCGCTCTATGGCAGCAATGGTGGTCTCGGAGAGGCATTTATGGCTTAATCTGTCGGGTATCAAGGAGAAGGACAGGGCCTTCCTCCTTGATGCCCCGATTTCGTCTTCTGGCCTGTTCGGCGACGCCGTTAATACAGTCGTCGACAGGTTTCAGGAGACGAAAAAGCAGTCAGCGGCCTTCAAGCAATATCTCCCTCGCCGCTCGAAATCTAAGAAGTCTGCCCCTAGTGGGCAGCCGCAGCCACAGCCATCCACCAGCTCCTCTGCCTATAGACAGGCTCAAAAGGAGAGTGTCGCGTCTAGAGCTCCCCCTCAAGGAGCTTGGGGGCATAGACGGCGCTCTCAGGCGAAGCCTCAGCAAAAGCAGGGCGACCTGAGGGCCGTCCTGCAGGCTAAAAAGGCTTCGGCGAAAAGGTCCTAGCCCATTTAGGATCTCTGCGGGCGGCCCCACCCGTGGTGGAACGACCGAGGTCGTTTCCCTCACGGAGCCCGCAGGAAATCGATGTTGCTCTCCCGCCGTTAAACACGTTTCGGGTCACATCGGTTTCCAGCGAACGCAAGTTGCACTGTCCGCCCCACAGGCTTGCGGCCAGGCAGCATTCGCGTCCGCCCATCGAGAATCATTTTCGGTTCAGCCCTGCCGGGGATCCGCTTCAGGGAGCCGAGAACGAATCCCGATTAATACCCGAAGCCAGGCTCGAGAGCCTGGTTCCTCTGGTGAGGTATTTCGATGCATGGAAAAATCTGTCGAATATTTCTCCCTGGGCCCTGCGCACCATTCAATATGGTTACAGGCTGCAGTTCAGTTTCCACCCACCCAAATTCAAGGGGGTGGTCTGGACTGTAGTCGACCCAGTGCAGGGTCGGGTATTGGAACAGGAAGTAAACTCCCTGCTGGTAAAGGAGGCTATAGAGCGTATTCCTCCTCCGGACAGGGAGTCCGGGTTTTACAGCCGCTACTTCATAGTTCCCAAGAAGGATGGGGGGTTACATCCAATAATAGATCTCAGGCACCTGAACCGCTCTCTGAGGAGATTCAGGTTCAAGATGCTCACTATTCCCATTATCGTGAGTCAAATTCAATCCGAGGATTGGTTTGTCACGATAGATCTGAAGGACGCATACTTCCATATATCCATCCTTCCATCTCACAGGAAGTTTCTGAGGTTCGCTTTCGGGGGCGAAGCGTACCAATATCGGGTTCTTCCGTTCGGCCTAGCTCTCTCCCCTCGCACATTTACCAAATGTATGGATGCAGCTCTGGCACCTCTGAGGCTTCAGGGCATCAGGGTGCTCAATTATATCGACGACTGGCTGATTTTAGCACAGTCGCGGGAGCTGGCGATTCGGCATCGAGATGTCGTCCTCGCCCACATCCAGAGCCTGGGGTTGAGACTCAACACGAAAAAGAGCGTGTTGACACCAGTCCAGAGAACCACGTTCCTGGGAGTTGTGTGGGACTCGGTCACGATGCGGGCACAATTGTCTCCCGCGCGGATCGAGTCCATCCTGACCTCAGTGTCCGGGATACGGCTAGGCCAGTCCATCACTGTGAAACACTTCCAGAGAGTGTTAGGGCTCATGGCAGCAGCGTCCAGTGTTATTCCACTCGGCCTGCTGCACATGAGAGCCCTTCAGTGGTGGTTGAGAACCAAGGGGTTTTCCCCGAGGGGAAACCCGTTCCGCATGATCAGGGTTACGCGCAGGTGCCTTCGTTCCCTATCTATGTGGAAGAAAGCTTGGTTTCTCTCCCAAGGCCCTGTGCTGGGAGCGTCATGTCGCCGGAAAACCGTTTCGACAGACGCCTCCCTCACGGGCTGGGGCGCGGTCATGGACGGCCGCTTTATGACAGGCCTATGGCAGGACCATCATTCCTCCTGGCACATAAACTGCCTGGAGATGTTGGCGGTGTTCCGAGCTCTGAGGAGTTTCCTGCCGGACCTCAAGGACTATCATGTCCTTGTGAGGTCAGACAGTATGTCGGTAGTGGCCTATATAAACCATCAGGGGGGTCTGAGATCTCGTCCTCTATGCCGACTGGCGCGTCAGATCCTCCTGTGGTCCCAGGGGAAATTGTCGTCTCTAAGGCGACATACATCCCGGGGAGTCAGAATCAGGGAGCAGACATCCTGTCGAGACAGGGGCTGAGGCCCGGGGAATGGAGACTTCACCCCGAGGTGGTGGAGTCAATATCTCAGAGGTTCGGCCCAGTGGAAGTGGACCTGTTCGCGTCTCGAGAGACGACCCACTGTCCTCTGTGGTTTTCCCTCACTCATCCAGCCCCGCTGGGGTTGGATGCCATGGTGCAGACGTGGCCGAGGCTACGTCTGTACGCTTTTCCCCCGATCGCTCTGCTCCCGGGAGTTCTAGAGAGGGTCCGTCGAGACGGGATCAGTCTACTGCTGGGAGCCCCGTTGTGGCCGGCCCGAGTATGGTTCTCCGACATAATTTTGCTCCTGAACGGCCCTCCATGGGAGATTCCCATCAGGAGGGACCTGCTGACACAGGCAGGGGGCTCAGTATTTCACCCTCGACCCGAGTTGTGGAAACTGTGGGTCTGGCCCCTGAGGGGGCACAGTACCTAGAGGCCGGCCTATCAGCTGGAGTAGTGGAAACCATACTCAGCTCTAGAGCTCCCTCCACGAGGAAGTTGTACGGCTTGAAGTGGAATGTCTTCACCCTTTGGTGTAGAGAGCGTGAGGTGGACCCAGTTAACTGCCCAGTGGCTTCAGTGCTGGAGTTCCTCCAGGATCGCTTCTCCACTGGTCTTACCCCGTCCACACTTAAGGTGTACGTGGCTGCCATTGCGGCTTTCCACGCTCCTTTGAGTGATGGGCCTCTGGGGAGGCACCAGCTAGTCGTACGTTTCCTCCGTGGGGCCTGGAGGATGAGACCTGCGGCTCGTACCAGGGTTCCCACTTGGGACCTGGCGGTGGTTCTTGAAGGTCTGGCTGAGGCCCCCTTCGAACCGCTAGAGTCGGCTGAGGCCAAGAACCTGTCGATGAAGGTCGCTTTTCTGTTGGCCATTACTTCTCTGAGGAGGGTAGGAGATCTCCAGGCGCTCTCCATATCTAACGAGTGCCTGGAGTTTGCTCCAGGCAACATTAAGGCCATCCTTCACCCTAGGCCCGGCTATCTGCCTAAGGTGCCGTCCAGTGCGGCACGGCCTACGGTTCTGCAGGCTTTTCATCCTCCACCTCACGTGACGACGGATGAAGAGAGACTTCATGTGCTCTGCCCTGTCAGAGCACTGAATATTTACATTCAGAGGTCCTCTTCATGGCAGAAGTCGGACCAGTTGCTGGTCTGTTTCGGGTCGCCCAGGAAGGGGCTTCCCGCTTCCAAGCAGACCATCAGCAACTGGATTGTCCAGGCGATTTCCACGGCCTACCAGGTGCGCGGTATGCCTTCACCTTTGGCCGTAAGGGCTCATTCTACTAGAGGCATGGCGTCCTCTAGAGCCCTTCTCGCGGGGGCCCCCATCCAGGAGGTCTGCGATGCAGCAGGATGGGCTACCCCTCATACCTTTATTAGGTTTTATAGTCTGGATATTCCGTCAACACCCGGCGCTCTTGCGCTTTCTTCCTAAGTGTGCCTGCGAGCAGTTTCACACTAGGGCAGGCAGGGCACGTTGTGGCGTAGTGGGCATTTGTTCCCCAAAGTGTCATTCGACGCAGACTGCGTCCCTTGGCCACGCCTTCCCTGCCTGGGAGCGCTTGCTTCATCACAGGAAGCTGACGTGTTGTGTGTGCCGGCGTCCCTTTATAGTTCCGCCTGTGTGTCGTCACACATTACGTCATTACGTTGTACCAATCGGAGATCGGCTTAGTTTCATTCATACTTCAGAGGCGCTACGCTGAGGGGCGTTCCCCAAAGTGTCATTCGACGCAGTTCTCGTTCCCCTCTCAGGGAACAAGGGTTACATACGTAACCCGAGGACGTTTTGAGGGCTCTACCGTCTCTCTACCGCCGTTCGAGCCCCTAGCTTCGATTGCTGTTAAGGAACTCTCCCTGAAAACGGCTTTACTGCTTGCTCTCGCCTGCGAAGCGCATGGGATCAATGGGATTTGCGACAATTGACCAGCTGTTCGAAGCTGGCGTTAGCCCATAAGATTTCAACAAAAGTAGAGAAGGGAGGAGTTACCATAGCGTTGCAACGCAATGTGTCATTCCCGCCCCTCAGGGAACCGAGGTTACGACAGTAACCGGAGACGTTCACACACTGCACGATTTTCAAAGTAGTTGGGTCACTGTTCTTTTCACACTGCGTGACTATCTGGGGTAACATTCAGTTGCTGACAAACAAACAAACTTGAGAAGTGATAAGGAAATAACGCAAGATCACGGGTGCGTGAGACTGGAGTTCTCGCACGAGACTGAAATTGTTATTAAAAAGGATCGCCTGCAAGAAGCTTGCGATCCAAATTGTATGTGCGCTGATTTGCAGCGAAAAGGAGAAAAAGAAAAATAGATTATGCAGGAGGAAATGGTTTGGGAGGCGAGAGCAAGGATTGTGTGTTCTGCAAAGAGGTTGGGGGTAAATTAATAATTTTGCAATGTGCTGCTGGTCAAGCAAATGTGTGTGCTTTGTTTCTGTTTGATTTCTGCCTCACACGGTGATCAGAATCCCCTTCGGATCACAAGCAAGTTATTTCAAACACTCGCTTGTGTCTGAAAGTGAGTTTTGAGATGAAAATTGTTTTAAAATGTTAGCTGGTAGCCTGTGTTGACCCTCTCCTTACTCAGGTATACTCTGCCGTTGTTTATGATCACTCCTCAAGCCCCAGTTGGCTGGCTTTAAACCAAGTTATTCGGCGGGAAAAAAATTCCTGGCCGTTGCCCCTGAGGAAGCCCCGGAAGTGACAGGGGAAATGCGACTGGCCACACACTAGCTCGCTCGCTTTTGGCCCGACAGTGGAGACATGTCTATTGAGGGCTCTGGAATTAAAAATCCCATTCTCCATTGAGAAACTGATTTTTAATGATTTCATAGAACCCTTTCAAAAGAGACCTATTACGATCTCTATCAGTCAGTTTAAAACCTTTTTCATTAAGAAAAATAAATAAATTATATGCCACACAATAATTATCCTGAAGACAAAGATCCACCAATCAGAGAATCACAGCAAACTGATCAGGATAAAAGAACACAGCAGTGATTGTCCTCTACTACGAATCATTGTGATTGACGGGTTAGTAAGATTTTTTTTTCTCATCGTCTCTTATGCTCATCAAGGCTGTGTTAATTTAATCAAAAATACAGTAAAAACAGTAATATTGTGAAATAGTATTACAATTTCAAATAACTGTTTTGTATTTTAATATGTTTTAAAATGTAAATCATTCCTGTGATGGCAAAACAGAATTTTCAGCATAATTACTCCAATCTTCACAGTTCCCTGATCCTTCAGAAATCATTCTAATATGCTGACTTGGTGCTCAAGAAGCATTTCTTATTATTACCAATATTGAAAACTGTTGTGCTGCTTCCACTTTTTTAAAAAAAAGAAAAAGCATAGAATTATTGATTGACGTATATTTTATTGACTGATAAATTAAAATAAGGACAACGGTGTGCAACTTTAATTCTATCATAATTCAGTTTATGTAAAACAGTATGATACAGATTCAAATTTGAAGCATCAAAGTCAGTTTAGACTACCCTCTTTGATTCAAGTGTCTAGCCAAGTGTTTGTTATGACCCAGAGAAAATTGAAAATACTTTTCATCCAAGCTTGAAAACACAGCAGGTGCCTGTAGGTCTGACGGTGAGGGCTTTGCTTGGCGCTCACGGCTCTGAGTCAACGCGTCGAGATGCGCTTGTCCTCGCCTGGAAGGTCGACTGACCCCGTCATGAGAGGTTTGTTACGCCTGGGCAGCTGGGGGATTTCTCTTGACACGGTAGGAGTCATTAAAGCACACCTTGTGCCTGTTTGGCTGTGTAGCCCTGAGTGACCATGTCTCTGTGAATCACAGTTGATGATATTCATGTGCTGAGAACACTGTGGACTGCGCACGGAGCGAGGCTCACGCGGCAAATGGATCACGAGGTGATGTGCTGCTGGGATGCGACCTCTATTCACGTCACAGCACTAGTTCGGTAGCTTAGAGTTGTTCTCCCAGTAGATACTGCTATATATACAATATGTATGTTGTTTATCTGAATAATATTGTCTAAAAACAAATCTAACTTTTAGTACAATATTTCACATTTCATCTTTAAAGGCTATTCCAGGTGATTTTTATAAGGTTTTCTACTATAAACATGTTTCTATAGAAGGTGTCTATAGATATTCAGTTGAAAATAACTTTATTGTATCCTCCCCCCCAAACATTGTTTTGGACCCCATTAACTTTCATAATGAACTAAAAGTTAAAACCTTCTTTAAATTATCTTCTTTCGTGTTCAGCAGAAGAAAATAAGTCATACATGTTTGGAACAATATAAAGTTTGAGTAAATGACGACACTTTTCATTTTTGGGTGAGCTATCCCTTTAAGTGACGAGTTATTCCAACTTACTTCCATAGTCCCTGATTGTGAAGTTTCTGTTCCTGGTCTGTGATGGGGATTTGAAGTAGAATCGGTGCTCTACAGCTGGCATATCTTTGTCTGTGGCACTGATGATCTGAATCACCTAGAGAACAGATACAGAACAGTGATCTGAATAAAACACCACAGAAAAGAGCTTGAATATTCGTAAAAGCACTTCTAGTGTTCAGAAGACAGCAATAGTCATTTTGATTGACAGAGCTGAAGTGCTTGACTCATCAAACCTCAAAGGGATCATTTGAGGTTGCTATCTGTCTTTATGACTCAACCACATGGGGCGTAATTTATGACTAGTTCGCTGTCAACTTCATAAACCTCTAATGACAACGTGGATTTAGAGAATGACAGGATTTAACATGGCAGAGAAAAAAAATCTAGTATCCATCCTCTTTAGTTATTTTAATTGTATTATAAATGTGTGCAAATAAAGATTAAGCTTGTACTTTCTGACTACAGTAATTTCTGACTACATTAGAATCACCAAACAGTACCACAAAAGTAATGATTTGTTTCAAACAGGTTTAACACTTTTCCCATTTTTCAATGGTTGGACAAACATATAGTCCCTCCCCCAAACCCATGCTATTGGCTCCAATGTTGCTGTGTCTTGCTGGTTAGTGTTTACACTTTTCGAGGGCTTATAGCTGTCTCTGCGTAATAAACTGGGATAAAGAACGTTTTTCAAACTTGACAGCATTGTAAGCTTTTTTTATAGTAATAATATTTATCATGAAAATGTATAATTGTCAGACATTTAGCAAGTAATGTGAAAGGAATCATTAATAATAATAATAATAAAAATCCAGCCTAAAATTAAAACAGTATTTAAGTTTTTAAGATTTACACGTTTCAATCATGACACATTTTCAAATAAAGAATTTAAGAATAAATAGTTAATTCAGAATAAATGTGAAGTATAAAAAATGTATTAATTAAAATATGAAGCTTTTTAAAAAAAACATTTGTTAAATTGCTAGAATACTTCTATAATGTATCATGAATATCTATTATTGCCAGATATTTAGTAAATAGTAATAAATTGAAAATTATGTAAATAATCCATCTTAAAATAAAATACTTCTCTTTTTTAAAGATTTTCACATTTCAATTATATGAGCAATTTCCATCAAATTGAAATGAATAATAGTCAAACTACACATTATAAATTCAGAATAAATGTGAAGTTTAAAAATTAATTAAAAGTATAAACTTAGCAATCAAAATTCATACGTTTTAAACAAAACAGCTTGGTAATTGGCAAAGCAATTTGTTCTATAGCATTTTTTATTGTTTTAATTTTATACTTGCGAAAATTAATTAATTCTTTTTTCATTTAAATATTTTGTCAGGTTTTATATTTTTTATAATAAAAATAGTTCCACATGAAAATTACATCAATTCTTCTTCAACGGTTTGTGTTGATCGGTTGACTATATTTAGTAAATTCTGAAAACGCTTTGTTGTGTCATCTATTTTGCACATTTCCGCAGATAAGCAAGGGAACTACGTTCTCTGGTATAAAAGACTGAATAGGGAGACACTGATACGCAGCGTTGTACTGGGAGTAGCTCTCTTTCAGCATGAAAGGAGAAGATCAAGGCACAGTTCTCTCACATTAATTCACTGCAGCACCCAACAACAGGCCCAGAACTCAAATTGAAGCACAGGTAGATATTCACACACACACACACACACACACACACACACACACACACACACACACACACACACACACACACACACACACACACACACACACACACACACACACACACACACACACACACACACACACACACACACACACACACACACACACACACACACACACACACACACACACACACACACACACACACACTTACCTGTCCTACTTTTGCATTTTCACAAACAAACGTCTCATATATAAAGGCAAGTTCTGGAGGAAACTCATTGACATCCAGCACCTTGATTGTGACAGTAACTTTGCTTGACAGCAGGGGGTTGTCTGAAAGATCAAACAAGGTATTGGCCATGAATAAGATCAGTGAAAACTGAAAAATATGAGTCACATTTCATGGAATACATTGTTGCAACAAAAACCAAAAGGAATTTGGCTGGATCAGATTTATATTTGCAGAAAATCAATTTACTTATTCGGTTGATCTCTTGACAAATCTCTTTAATTTTAGCTGGACTGAGCTTTTATTTATGATTTAAAAAATCAGTTTAAGCCTCTAAAAGTATAGCACTGTTGTCTTTTCATTCTTCTCCACTAGATGGGGATGTGGTCTTCAGAAATGTGTTCAACCATCTCCATTTCAATGAACAGTTATAATATGCTGGTAAATCTGCTATGCTGGTCATATTTTATCTGTGCATCTGGATAAAACACAATCCACCATACTTACTAACTTTTGTTGCTACAACAGTGACGTTGTGTTCATCGTTTCTCTCTCTGTCCAGGGCTTCACTGACAGACAGAGTTCCTTCAACAGGGTCAATGTCAAAGTGGTTTTCAGAGTCCTTTCTCCACTCAATAGAATATCTACAAACCAATTGATCAAAGACAACAACAACAAACAAATGGATCAATCACATTCAAGGATTATATATATATATATATTTCACTTTGGTATAGGTTGGAATTATAATTTAAATATAAAATGTTTGGTTATGTTTCATTAATGATTAAATATAGCTAAAGATTGGTAGATATTGAATGTATGATTTTTTACACGCATGTTTATGTATGAGTTAGATGCATTTATAAAGAGATAGTTCACAGAAAAAATGAAAGCGCTTTTCTTCATTTAAACACTGTGCATTTCTTTATTTAGCCGAACACAAAAGAAGGTATTTTGAAGAATGCTCGTAACCAGTGGTGCCCACTGATTTCCATTATAAAAAAAAAGAAAGAAAAAAAAGACACTTTTCAAAATATCTTTAGTATTCCACATAAGAAAGATCCATGAATATGAAAATGAGTCCCTGCCTTCACTCAATCACACCAGCTCGATACACTCTGTAGCAATTGACTGTAGTGTGCCTGGAATCACTTGAAAATACAGTTAAAGGCCCACTGAAGTGTCTTGAAAGCACAGCGTCATTTAATGTGTTCATGTTATTTCCACGGAAACAGGAAGACAGGCCGGGACATGTCGAACAGCTCCTCCCCTTTCTTCAAATAGCCAATAGAGTTTAGTTTATATCACAGATCAGCCAGAGCCGTTGAGCTCATTAAAGCCGCAGTTTCCTTCTAACCTCCTCTATATCGCTTTAAAATATGGCATTCTGTGTAGAATTCAAATGGATCCGAAACATTTTCAGGTCTGCGCAGACTAGCAATTATGAATCGCTCTGTGCTATCGTGTCCCTGGACCGCGCAGACTGTGCAAGCTGCGAAAGTTCGTGACACTAACGACTATCCAGACTTCATTCCCCAATGGAAAGCATATTTACACTATCTGAATCGTTCCCTATCCCCTATATAGTGGACTGTGTGCCATTCATTGTGTAGAAACTAGTAAATGTTTGAAAAAGTGACCGATTTTAGAAGAAGGGTGTAGCTGCAGACCAAATGTGAGCACGTGGCTTTTTCATTCACGTTTGGTGTGAAAGAGCCTAAATTTGCCAAAAATAGCTTTTTTGTTTGTTTGTTTGTTATTAAAAAAACAAACAAGCAAGCCCAGCCCCGGTGAAAAAACACGAAAATGCATTACTTTTCATTAAAAGTAACAGTAATGCAACTAGTTAATAACAGAATATTGTAAAGCATGACTATATTGTATATATACTGTATTAAAATAATTCCCCAACACAGAGCAAAATCCTAGTAAAATTACTCCATATAGAATTGATGTGTTCAGAAGAGTAGTCTCTCTCTCTCTCTCTCTCTCTCTCTCTCTCTCTCTCGCTATATATATATATATATATATATATATATATATATATACACACACAGTATAGTATATATATACAGTATACTAGATATATAGTATATATATAGTATATATATATATACATATATATATATATTATATATATATATATATATATATATATATATATATATATATATATATATATATATATATATATATATATATATATTTATATACAGTCGTGCTCAGAATTAATGGTACCCCTGGTAAATATGATGAAAAATGGCTGTAAAAAATAATTCTGCATCGTTTATCCTTTTGATATTTCATTCAAAAAATTGGCAAAAATCTAACCTTTCATTGAAGTAAAATAATTGAAAGTGGAGGGGAAATCACATTATGAAATAAATGTTTTTCTCCAAAACAAGTTGGCCACAATTATTGGTACCCCTAGAATTGTTTACGAGTAAAATATCTCTTAAGTATATTCCCATTCATATTTACCTTTTTTTTTGCACACCAGGGTGACTAGGAACATGAAATTGTCCAGCCATGACTTCTTGTTTTACAAGAGTTTAAATATGGGGAAACACAAAGGCCAAATTCCCTTAATCATCCATTACAATGAGTAAAACCAAAGAATATAGTTCCGATGTGCATCAAAAGATTCTTGAGCATCACAAAATAGAAAGTGGCTGTAAGAAAATAGCTAAAGCATTGAAAATCCCCATTTTGACCATCAGGGCAATAATTAAGCACTTCCAATCAACTAAAGATGTTACAAATCTGCCAGGAAGTGGACGTGTGTCTATATTGTCTTAATGCATGGTGAGGCGGAAAGTTTGAGTGGCCAAAGACTCTTCAAGGATCACAGATGGAGAATTGCAGAGATTAGTTGAGTCTTGGGTTCAGAAAGCCTATTAAAAAAAAATTGAACAACCCCTACATCACCACATGTTGTTTGGGAGGTTTTCAAGAAAAATCCTCCTTGCTCATCCAAAAACAAACCCCAGCAAATTCAGTTGTCAGGCATGACTGGACCTTCAAACAGCACAGGGTTCTGTGGTCAGATGAAACTAACAAATAGCTTTTTGGCAGCAAACATGCAAGATGGGTTTGGTGCACACAAGGATAAAAAGTACCCCATGTGTACAATTTAATATACCATCTTTAATGTTGTGGTCATATTTTTCTGCTGGAGGTCCTGGACTTCTTGTTCAGGTACATGCATGACATCGTGGATTCTATCAAATACCAACAGATAAAAAATCTAAACCTGACAGCCTCTGCTAGAAATCGTATAATGGGCCGTGGTTGGATCTTCCATCAGGACAACGATCCAAAACAAACATCAAAATCAACACAAAAATGTGTTAAGTAGCACAAAATGAAGCTTCTGCCATGACCGTCCCAGACCTGATGAGTGGAGTGAACTGAAAAGAAGAAGCACCAACATGGATCTGGGAATCTGAAGGATCTGGAGAGATTCTGTAAGAATGGTCTCTGATCTCTTGTCAGGTGTTCTCCGAACTCATCAGGCATTATAGGATAAAACTCAGAGCTGTTATCTTGGCAAAAGGAGATTGCAAAAAGTATTTAATAAAAGGGTACCAATAATTGTGGCCAACGTGTTTTGGAGATAAACATTTATTTCATAATGTGATTTCCCCCCCACTTTCTATTCTTTTACTTCAATGAAAGTTTAGATTTTTGCCAATATTTTGAATGAAAGATCAAAAGGATAAATGATGCAGATTTATTTTTTCCAGCCATTTTTTATCATATTTACCAGGGGTACCATTAATTCTGAGCACGACTGTATTTGTATTAATATTATGTCAATTGTTTTGATGCATGATGTTGTAGAACAGTATTTATACACTTGAATTCTGCTTACTGCCCCAGTGTATGAGCACTTTTGGTCTTTTTGAACCTGTCAGCTACTTTTCGGCCCACTGCTGTGACCCTGTTCCTTAGTACAATCAGCCCAGTGGATCAGCTGAAAAAGAGGAAGCGTTTTCCCTGTAGCATCAGACCTTTATCGGGGGTTACATTCCTGCTCCTTCCTTTCTGTCTCAGGTGTCTCCCTACCTGCTCGCCTCAGGTATTCTGCTATTCAAGCAAAACCTCAGTGAGAGTCTCAACTGGATTCTTCTAGTAAGCACTACTCAACACTAAACTTCAATTTAGTAATTTCACAAAATTAATTCTGTTTTCAAATCACCCCTTATCAAATATTCCATCATCTAGTAAAGTTCAGCAGGTTATATGTTTTAAATAAAGAAAACTTGACTTGAGGGGGTCAGAATATAAACTTATTTCTCACCATGTTCAGAAATGCATTATACCAGATTTATACTATTTTTGCGACCTTGACCATACTATGAGTTGCGGCCTTGGTGCCGGAAATATACAGTATATATAAAAGGCTAATGGCTTCAACAAAAGTATATTCCATTGATTAACAAACGCATAGCTCACAGTTGGTCTAATAATAATAATAATAATAATAATAATAATAATTCATTACATTTCATATAGCGCTTTTCTGGGTACTCAAATCACTTTTACATTGAAGGGGGATCTCCTCAACCACCACCAATGTGCAGCATCCACCTGGATGATGCGACAGCAGCCATATTGCGCCAGAACGCCCACCACACACCAGCTTACTGGTGGAGAGGAGACAGTGATGCAGCCAATCAGTATAAAGGGATGATTAGGAGGCCATGATGGGCCGAGGCCATTAGGATAATTTGGCCAGGATGCCGGGGTTACATCCCTACCCTTTTTTCGAAGGACTGTCAAAGAGCACAGATGAGACATTAAACCAAGGTCCTGACTCACTGTGGTCATTAAAAATCCCAGGATTTTTAATGACCACGACCACAGTGAGTCAGGACCATGGTTTAATGTCTCATCTGTGCTCTTTGACAGTATAGTGTCCCCGTCACTATACTGGGGTATTAGGACCCACACAGACCACAGGGTGAGCGCCCCCTGCTGGCCTCACTAACACCTCTTCCAGCAGCAACCTGGTTTTCTCAGGAGGTCTCCCATCCAGGTACTAACCAGGCTCAGCCCTGCTTAGCTTCAGTGGGCAACCAGTCTTGGGCTACAGAGTGATATGGCTTCTGGCCTGTCTGAGTTTTCATTAAAAATCTATTCCCCATATGGAGAAAATGAATGGGTTTTTTACTTCTGGAACCCAGAAGATGTTCGACTTGTTAAATGTACCAGAAGCAATTTTTTTTATTGGGCTGTCCAAAGATATGACATTGTCCCAAATAAATTAATTAAAATAACTATTTAATTATACAACTGTATTTCCATCACTCTTTGATTTAAACACGCATGAGGTCACAAGGGCAACAACAATACAGTATACTATACTGTGTAAAACAGTATTATGCGATAATGCTTTTATTCAACAGTGTAATAAACAAGAAGTAAATATTAAATAACTTCCATTTTACACACAATATTTTAACAGTTATTGTATGTATGCCTAAAATAGTTTCAAACAAAGTAAATGCAGAATCAGCCGTTGAGTCTCTGAGCAACACATAGCATTATTAAATAATCATAAAGAAATCATAAGGTCACTTTTTTGCCACCTACTGGCAGAACCAACAGCATCTGGAACATGTAAACACAGACAAGCGCAGTGATACAAACAGTGAAATTACCCTCTTTATCTTGTTGAATGTCCGTCACACGAAAGTCACTTTGTAAGTAAACAACAATAGCTTCATACAACAAATCTGTACAACAATGAATATTAAATACAAAATAATCACTACTCATAGCTGAAATAGATACTTAAAAAAAAATTGAATCAACAATATGCAACACTAAATTGAACAAATAGGAAATGCATGCACTGAGGTGAAATATTTAACAAGAGCTGTGGTTTTCTAAATTACTACCACCTCCATTTGTGTACGTCCATGAAATATTCATATTATAACAAATGCTTTCATAAAGACAATGTGCTTGTGTCAAGATCTCAGATGCTTTAAACATGATCAACATTGTAGCTAACACTTTCAGGTGCTTAAATGAAGAACTATATAAAGCAAATGTCCACGCTTGCAAACTGCACCAGAAGTTTGGCAAAGTGGATTGAATCAAAGCAATACACACTCTGTTCAAAACAAGATTTCCAAATGTACTGAACCCACGGGAGTTTGTTATTGTTTTATGTTGTCTAGTATATTTGGATGTAAAGTGGTTTTGAGTTCCCACAGGATGTTGTCTACACATGTATTAAAGGCGAGTAAAATAGGGTGTGCTTCGATTTGACCTACATCTTTGTGTGTGTGTCTCTCTGTGTGTGTGTGTGTGTGTGTGTGTGTGTGTGTGTGTGTGTGTGTGTGTGTGTGTGTGTGTGTGTGTGTGTGTGTGTGTGTGTGTGTGTGTGTGTGTGTGTGTGTGTGTGCTTCCCACATACCTTACAGGACTGTTGCCTACATCTAGGTCCTCAGCTGTGATGGCTCCGACGATGATGCCCACTGGTGTGTCCTCGTATGTCTCCATGCTATAAGACAGCCGGCGGAAGACAGGAGGTTCCTCCACATCCAGAACATTCACTTTAACTGTGGCAGTGTCCTTAAAAGGTCCCAAATGTAGGAATCGATGATCAAGAACTGCGTTTGAAGCCTCTACTTTAAAGGTGTAGGCCTTTCTGGTTTCATAGTCCAAACGCTGTAAAATGAATAATGAGACATCATCAGGTTAAAAGTATTTTCATTTGCAGATCTCTTTATTTTTTTTGTCATTTGTGGTAGCAAAAAGTAAGAATAAAGGAAAAGAAGAAGCAAGGAGCAAGGAGAAAAGTCTTTGGCCAGTGGCTCTTGCATCACTGTGCTCATCCAGCCATGTAAAGGCAGAAATTGGCACACCTGAAAAGCAAAGAGTTATGGCAACTAAGCTCACACATTTGATTTCCATGTTTTATGGGGACATTCCAAAGACATAATGATTTTTAAACCGCACAAACTGTATATTCTATATCCCAGTGATATTCAAATGGCGGACCTGCTTGGTTCCATCTGGACCGCGTGACATTATTGCGGCATTTTACCACTTCTATTGAGCAGCGCGTCAAAACAACAGAACGGTTCACACCACAAGCATTCAGGGTCGTTTACGATAATGATCTTACAGCGTTACACCCTATAATATTTTTATGTAAAGCCAAATGTGCTTCATTCCAGCCCTTTACGCTCCGTGCACGTTGCTTCTCTTCCCTCCTAAAGATGTAAAGAGCCACATTAAGAGCTGCAGACATGGTTATTTTAACAACAGTAACAGAAACACAGTGAGCAGAAAAATAGATATTTTTGCTTAAAACCGCAGAAAAAGAGAATGCAGCAAATCCAATTATTTGTATCCGTCATAAAAAAAATAACTCTAACCATTTAACTAAACCAGGGTTGAGACAAGTTAATGGATGGCACCTTTAGACATTTATTTTTCCATAGAGTCCATAATAACCATTAAGAACATTTCATAAGAAACATTTGGAAAATTATTTTAGAGATGGCAAGGGAAGACAAAAAAAAAAAATCTGAAATTAGTTAACTTTATGTTGTGCCTATGATGAGAGTTTTGCTTATTAGATTATGTACGTTGCTTGTTTTTAGAAGTTTATTACTTTGAGGAAAATATAAAAATGATCCATGCTTTTCTTGAGGTAAACCCTGAAGAAAAGCCCTCAACAAACCCTCAACCCTCAGTGTGTTTTCTCAGTCCCAAGGCCTTCTATGCGTGCCATGTAGGCCTAGGTGTCTAAATGTAAAATAAAAACAAATAAATAAAAATAGCCTGATAAAACATCTAATCTAACCTTTTAATATTCATATCTAGGAAGACATATTTACTTTGTTTGGGAAATATTTTAGTAAAAATTCATAGACATCACTGCTTCGGCTCCCGGGACCCACGATTCTCATCTTTGATGACCATTTTGAGTGTTTTTTTCTTTTACAAAGGACTACGGCTGCCCCGATGGAAATGTATAACTGTTCCAAAAAAGTATTATCCGGACCTCCGCTGTGAAGGAAATATAGAGACCTCTTTGAACTTTAATTGAATGAACCCGTTCTATCCCCTACCCTAAACCTATCCATCACAGAAAACTTTCTGCATTTTTACATTTTCAAAAAACAGATTGAAAATGTAAGACAGTTTTTTTTTGTCAATTTCAAAAAGACAAAACATTTTTTTGTCAATTTCCCATTCATTTCCTATGGTCGGTCATTTTTGACCGACGCACAAGTGTGACTATTTTTCTTTACGACCACTTAGCCTGCTCGGATCATGACCTCATTTTTTTTGTGTGTTCACCTAATGCTATAAAAGTCACCAAGTTTCGTAACATTCTGATGAAGCTGTGATTTTTTAAATTTCAAAACAGACAATTTTTCGGTCAGAAATGACCGAAGAGCACCTGAGGGTTAAACAATAAAAGTGGGCCAATTTAGTCCCAAATAGTATTGAAACTTAACACATAAATATAATATAATAGTATACTTACTACATAAAGTACCAGTATACTTAAAAATATACTTGAATTTTACCTGAGTATACTTAATAAAATGAATTTGACTTAAGAGTATTCAAGTATTCAAGTGTCAAATATAATTTTACCTACGCTCAATCACCAAAAAGATATAAGAGAACAATATATATAAAACACCATTTAATCTGAATGGGTCCTGTTTTGCTCATGGAAGTATTTGTATTAGCAACAGAAGCAATTCTTTGTCTACATTTTTTGACATCACTAAAAATCATAGATATTCAGCATCTACATCAACAGATTTTAGATTTGTAAAAAAAGAAAGAAAGAAAAAAGAATAATTCATTTTCAAAACGCCTCAGTATAAACCATTCCAGACCAGAGTGCAGTGTGTTGATCTGAAAAGATAAACTTTCAGGGCACTGGGGTTGGTTAATGAGTGTATAAAGAACAATTTGTTCCAGTCTGTTGAAAGCCAAAAACAATACACATAAGTCTTCAAAAACAGCTCATGGTATATCATTCCTCAACAATGTTAAAAGAGACATTTTCATCATCATCATCATCAAAAAAAAAAAAAAAAAAAAAACGCTTACAAAGACAACTTACTGTTGTCATTGTCAGCCAAGATTTTTCCAAAGACCTCAGTGCTACTCAAAAAGCATCAGCTTCATGTCTACATCACACTGCTGTTCTGCAGGAGGTCTTGTCATTGGTAACAGCACGCAACAATGTCTGCCATTGTCATTTCAAGCTAGTGTTGTTGAGATACGTGTCTGCCTCGCTGTCTGCAGGTTGAGCTAACCATATTGCTGACCATGCTGAAAGAATACCTCAGACATGACAGGACAGAGATCCAGCTGGCCAATCAAAAGCACACAGACGCCTCTATATAGCAACTTTTGGTTACAGTTAAAGACTGTAGCATTAAAACTTAGCTCACAAATTTTGACCTGAAAAACAATACATCAGTATCATAGTTGTTTCAGTCTGGTCTATATTACAAAACTATTCATTTTAGTAAAAACATGCCCTGTTTCTGTTCGTTGTGTCCTTTTATGCCTCTGTAACAGAGATTACATTGGACACCTTTAGATGCCACTGTTAGTTGTTTCAGAGTCTTCTGGCTCTTCCTCTGAGAATTAACACAAAGACCCGTTTCTCTATTTTGGATTGTTCCACTCAAAAGAGTATGCTAATCAGATATAGTTAATAGAGTTGGTTTGTTATTCAATACAATGCACATTCCAAAACTTTCATTAATTCCCCTACTAATTGACATTTATTCATGATTTTTTTATTGCACTTCTACACTGCAAGTTGTGAAGTATTCAAAATTCGTTCCAACTTTGAATTCTTGTTTCTTCAAAGAAAAATAAAGACATTTTTAATGTTAACACCCGCTCTATGTACAATAAAGCAGTTTTTATTATGCTGCTGATAGGACTGGATTATTCATCTCATATGTGTGTACATTCTTTTAAACTACTTTTTCAAAACTATACTGCCGTACATGTCAAATTGATTAATTGAGGAAGGATTGAACCTTTAAGATAATCATATGTTGCAAGAACAAAGCCCACCTCTCAATCCTGTTGATAATATGGAGACAATTATCCCTTGAACCCATTACCTCAGTAGATCCTCTTTATACTCAAACCAGCACTGAGCCCATAAAGCCATGAGACCCCAAATGTTCAGCCTTAGCAAAAAGTCCCTGTATAGAGCAGGGGCATGATGGAACAGCTCATCAAAGAGAAATAAAGGGAGAGGGAAGTCTGTTATTGAGGACAGAGGGAAGATGGGTTCATTGTCATTGACCCTCCTCCATGCCCCACGGTGAGGATCCCACATATCCATTTACAGACTTTTTTTTTGGGTCACCAGATATGGCACACCCATTTCGCAATGTAAGGACTATGTCTCTGTGTCCTGTACAGCCTTAGCCTAGGGAATAAAAAAGTGGAGATAAAAGACAGAATGAAGGACGGACTCATATTTTCATTGTACCTTTTACAATTTACTGTTGATGAAATTTTAAATTATGAATTATGGGGCCATTTTACAAATAGGGTACAAAAAGAGGATGGACGGACGGACGGATGGATGTCAGATTTCTGTCATTGTGATTAATTTATCATTAAAATTTGAATATATATATATATGTTGTTGTTTATTACAGTTGCATTATTGTATTATTGTTCATAGCCCCCTAAAATGCTTTTATATTCGTCATATGCATCTCTCCATCTGCTGCAGAGAGAGATGAATAGCAGCAGTGTCCACAGACTACACTAGCTTTGAGTAATGAAAGAGTAACCTCTCTACTCCCTGGAGGATGAGAGCTATCCAGCCTCATCCACGCGCCTTTACCAAGGCATTTGTTTCAGCTAAGCATTTATAGCCAGCATGCAGCTATGATTGGCCATGCGCGTCTGAGGGGATTTTTACTTGTCACATCATATCAAGATGTAGATGCTCTGATGGCTGTGGGTGCACTCATTTATTGATGTCCACAAAATCTAAAAAATATTGGGCACTTTCTTGGGGAAACTCAAACAATGTATTTTTAAATTCCCTGAGAAGTCAGCACCCCCAATATATATATATACATATATATTTTTTTTTTCACATGTTGGCAAAACAGGAATGGGAAAGCAATGTGCACCACCACAAAGAACATAATGAATTGATAAGTCCAAAAGCAGGCATTGCGTAGTGTGGGTTAAGCATTCACACTTTTATGGCTTTATGCATAATTCATAAAGGATGCTTTGGATGGCCATCCAGTAATAAGATATGACTCACCTCGGGTAAACACACACAAGCCCCTGAATTGAGCACAAGGGGTTATTGCTATCATCCTTGAATTCACGTGTGTGAAAAAGAGATGCAAATGGAATTGTGATTTGCATCTGATGTCACCCGGCTTTAGCCAGAATATAAATATTGCCTAAACAAACATCCAAATACTGTCACAGAATTAACTTCACTGTAAAACTTAACAGTAATATGTACTAAATTAAATTGAGTTCACTGCACTCAAATACTACAGAAACTTGAAGTGGCTTGAATGACTGAAACAGAACTCAATTGAATGAGTTATAGAACATTTCTAGACCCCAGAATGATAATTGAATAATAATTGTATAGTTAAGTGATCAATTAAGTGATGATTTATCATTAGTGATGAACACCTGCTGTTAACAAGCTGAATCACTGAAGGAAAGAGAAACACAAGAACTACAAGGTTTAAGGTCACCATGATAGAGATCAGCGCTTGCTTTAGTTGGGCTCTTGACCCTTGACTTTTGAGGACAAGTTTTTCTTCGGCTGCTGTAATTGAGTGTTTATTAAACATTTGTTATGGCACAAAAAACAAGGAAAAGTATAATTGGGAATGGTGGTGAATGATTGTTGATGACAATCATCATTTAATGACTTGATTCACTGCTCTCATTCAGAATCTAGTCTCTGATTAAAAGGATAACAAATTATTAGTTTGATTTGAAACAGACTCTAGAGTATAAAAACTAGAAATGTTATGACTATCAGATAATATGAAGGATTTTACAGAAAATGTAATTATTACCAAAACTAACACAGATATCATGATTCAGCATATGAATCTCAACAATGGTGACCATTAAAGAAACTATTCATACTGCGAAGCATGCTGGGTACTACCATAATACAAAACTTATCCATGGCTCCCAGCATGCATTGCAGCATGAATAGTTTTTTATGGTCACCATTGTTGAGATTTATATGCTGATTCTTGATTTCTGTGTAAGTCAAAATTATACTACAGAGGTTTTTAAAATCTGATTGTAACAACAATGGGCCTTGCAGCAGAATCACAGTTCTTTTATAATGAATAATACAAGTTATATATCACCTGTTTAATCAGAGATTATTCTCTAGAAAAGATCAGAGAATCAAGACACCAAATGATGATTCATCATTCCATAAATCATCATCAAAACACAACCACATGCTCATAACATGCCCTTTCTTTTGGCTTTTGTGCCATAACAAATGTGTTATATAAACACTCAGTTACAGCAGCCAGAGGAAAAACTGGTGTTGTAAAGTCAAGGGTCCAGAGCCCAACTAAAGCAAACACTGACCACTATCATGGTGTCTTTAAATGAAACTATAAATCCTCTTCATCTAAACCTCTGTTCATTCACAATAACACCCTCTGTAGACGCATGATAAAACTCAAACTGGTTAGTAATAAGTGAAGCTGGTAATGCTGTTTGTGGAGTTGTTCAATCCTCCACTGAGATCTTCAGAGATTTAAACATATTATATCTTTAGTGATTTCCTCTAATGTTGTGGCTGGAAGTCAGTTGTAGTTCTTGTGTTTCTCTGTCCTTCAGTGATTCTGCTTGTTAACAGCAGGTGTTCGTCACTAATGCTCAACAATCACTTAATTAATCACTTAATTAATCACTTAATCACTTAATTTCTTGACTGCAATATCTACTTTCAGTGAACTCAACTGAAATAATTTCAGAGTACTCATAACTATTGTTTTTTATAAACTTAAATGAATTGAGGTAATCTGTTTCCTCAAATGAAATGAGTTAGCTTAACTTGTTGGGTTTTACAGTGTACTGTGTGGTAAAGGAGCTCCTGTTCATGGGCAATAATGGGCAATGATGCATAAGCTACATATGAAGCTGTGCTATATATTCGTGCGTATATATTATTAGTCATAATAGATTTGTATGAGAAATAAATTTAAGTCATTATTCTCTGACAATCTTCTCCTCAGTAGCAGTTCTGTCCTCCCAATACGCAAAGTATGCAAGTTGTGTAGGGCCCCCAAACCACCAGGGGGCCCCCTTGCTCTCAAAGATGATTTAAAGACTAGGGATGTGATAGTTTCGGTTTTGATTTTGGCTTCCAACTATTCTGAAAACATGCCGCATTCCATTCCTTTCCAGTAAAGCGGTACGCTGTCGCCCCTTGCATAACATCCATATCAGTCAAATCAATCAATGTAACAAAAAACAAAGAAAAACAAAAGAACAGCCACAACAAAAATCTAAAAGCATATTGAGCTGTGAAAGAAATGCTGCTCCCCAAGCGGCTTTTTGTCAGTCCGAAACAGAGACAATAGGCTACTTTGGGCTTCGGGTGTGTGCTTATGGACAAATGCACTCAAAAATGTAAATGTAAAAAAATATCATATTAAGGTGTTGGGGGTCATTTGGTTTTTTTTTTATGAACGCATTGACAGTGCCCCCCTTACAAAGTTTTGCTTAGGGCCCCCAGAAGTCCAGAACCGGCACTGCTCTATAGTTCTCAATCCTCATTCATCTTCACATATATTTAAATTCAAACAAAAGAAGAAAGAAAAAAATCTGTTGAAATAAATAAAAAATAAATCAATATAAATGTTATATGTTGATAATAAATAAATGTACAATACTGTTCAAAAAGGACAGTAAGATTTTTAAGGAAAATAATAATTACTATTCAGCAAGGATGCATTAAATTGATTAAAAGTGACAGTAAAGACATATTTAATGTTACAAAAGATTTTGAAATAAATACTGTTCTTTTGATCTTTCCATTCATCAAAGAATCCTGTAAAATATTAAGTACACAGCTGTTTTCAACATTGACAATAATATGATATGTTTCTTGAGCGCCAAATCAAAATTCAGCTTTGCCACCATGAGAAAAATTGCATTTCAAAATAAACTTCTGAACGGTAGTGTAATATACAGTAGAAAAACGAAAATGACTACAAGAAGCCATACTCCACCTTTTTCAGTACGACTGTTCCTTCTTGTGTGTTCTTATTGCTGTAAATATCAAACATGGAGCTCCCATCACCAGCAACGATGCTGTATTCAACTTCAGCATTCTTCCCAGAGTCAAGATCATGAGCTTTGACCCTTCCCACCGATGAGCCCACAGGTGAAGATTCAAGAACACGCAAGTGAAAGATACCTGTTGAAATTCACAAACAACTTTATCACTGATCAAATTCTCCCCTCAGGAATAGTTATAACCCTCTACATTTAGACATCACAGTTAACAATAATCATCCTCTAATCACTTCAGGAACTCTGGAGAAAAATGCTGGAATGCTAATCACAATTGCAAAAATAAACTCTATGTAGCTGTTTGTGTTTGGCAAGAGCCCTTAAGGTCTTAATCATGGCCAATTGTAAATCTGAGGTTCTCCTCGGGTCATGCATTACTGTTCAGTCCCTGTTTTAAAGAAAGCCCCTCTCTGCTATCAGTGACTGCCATTAACTGAATTAAACAATTCAAATAATGGACTAATGTTTAGGGTTTCCACAGAGCAAACCAGATTAAATTCTCATTAAGATAAACCCCAGGGATAAACTGCTGCTGATATAGAAATGCTGACAGTATACTGTAAGCCTCAGGGTGTTCTATAATGATTCCTGCACATCTAGAAACATCTGTTTTGAACATACTTTTAGAAAACCGCGGTGGGTTGTCATTGACATCACGGAGAGTGATATTGATGGTAGTGGTTCCAGCTAAGCCCCCAAGCTGACCGCCCATGTCCTTAGCCTGTATGGCCACCTGGTACATTTCTTTTACCTCCCTATCCATATTAGGTAAGGCAACTCTTATGACCCCTGAGACAGAAAAAGAAAAAAGAAACAGAGAGATGGCATGTAAGAACATACAAATTTTAACATAAATAAAATGTCAAGATAGAGAGATAGGTTAAAAAAAATTAAATGAAGAGATTATTGTAATCAACCAGTATAGATATTTAGTTAAAATAGACCTACACTTGAAAAAGTATTGTTTACATTCATGAATAATATGGTTTAACCATTTGCTAATTTTATTTTTAGTGTTGCTCTTGAGTTTGTTCTCATATTTAGTAACGTGCTATTAGGTCTGTATGCAGTGTATTAGAGTATTTAAGGAGTGCGCATGTGATGTGTTCACTCAGAACGTGTTTTTGCTGTGGCATAGGTCAGTGGAACGGAAAAAAGCGACAGATTTTTTTTATGAAAAGTTGTAAAGTACTGCTTTATACGCTGTCACGCTGCAAGAGACGGTAGACTCAAGAACAACCATTTCACACCCATCTAGCGTTTGTTTACTTTGAAAAACAGTGGAAAAGTAGCGCATTGGAATGGAAAAAAACACATTCTGTATGAATGGCCCCTAAAAGACAGTGTTATCTTGCATCTGAATATTTCTACACTACCATTAAAAAAGTTATAAAAAAATATTATTACCATTTTCTCAATCCAATAACTTTTAATCTGAAGGGCTGGTTTTAACTTTAAATAAGAGACCTTAGTGACATCAAAAGTGACATCAAATCAAAAAATAGTTTTGAGACTGTGTACATTTCGAAACACAGAATAAAGTGACTGTGGCGAACAGGACGGCCGAGGGACGTGAGAGAACGGCGCGAGGCCGGTGGTGCGATTGCTAATGAGCAACACATGTGAGGCACACCGGTCTCGCATCTCTCACGGAGGAGCGGAAGCATAAAGGAGGAGCGACGACGTTGATGATCGAGAGAGGAACAGGCCTGTATTTTAGTTGTGTTTTGTTTTTGTATTTTATTTTAGCCAGCAGTCGTCCGCGAGGGGCTGCTGGCAGTTCCTTATGTTTATTTTCGGTAGCCAGCAGTCGTCCGCGAGGGGCTGCTGGTGGTATTTTGGTTGTTTGTTTTATTTTAAATAAATTATATTTTGATGGTTTGTCGGTTCCCGCCTCCTTCTTCCCTGAACATTGCTACACTGGTGCCGAAACCCGGGAAGAGGGAGGAACGCGCTGTCAGAGAGTCCTCGCCGATGTGGGGAATCCGCGGTGCCATCGAGCATGGTGCGCGAGTCGCCGCCGCTCGCCGTGGGCCGGAGCCTGCTGCCATCCGCCGAGCGAGGGGAGGAGCAGGGAGCGGGGGACTCGCGGCCACGGACGCTCGAGGCGGTGCGCTGGAGTGAGTTGCCGGTGGGACGGTCGAGCTCGCTGCCAGCCGCCTGGGTATTGGAGGGGCGGCTGCCATCCGGGAGGGAGAGGAGGAGTCGCCGCCGCTCGCCGTGGGCCGGAGCCTGCTGTCGTCCACCAGTGAAGGAGGAGCAGGGAGTGGGGGACTCCTCCCGTCTGCCCAAGGCACCCGAGGAGCCGTCGCCGTCCACCGGGCGGCGGAGGAGCGTCGAGCCGTCCACCGAGGGCTACCCAGCGTCACCGCCAGGCACCGCGGAGGAGATCGCCTAGCTGGTGGGGGACCAGATGGCAGCGCGTTGTGGGAACCGGACCAATTTTTTTTTTCCTCTCTCCCCTCTCTCGATCTGTCGCTCCTCATGCTTCCGTCTCCGTTTCCCTCGGTTTGTCTGTCCATACTCCCCAGGGATCGCCGCCGCCGGGGGGGGGGGGGGGGGGGGGGGAAGTAGGCACAGGCTCGTGGGTCCCCCCCGGCCTGTGAGGGGCGATGGGGGTATGTGGCGAACAGGACGGCCGAGGGACGTGAGAGAACGGCGCGAGGCCGGTGGTGCGATTGCTAATGAGCAACACCTGTGAAGCACACCGGTCTCGCATCTCTCACGGAGGAGCGGAAGCATAAAGGAGGAGCGACGACGTTGATGATCGAGAGAGGAACAGGCCTGTATTTTAGTTGTGTTTTGTTTTTGTATTTTATTTTATCCAGCAGTCGTCCGCGAGGGGCTGCTGGCAGTTCCTTATGTTTATTTTCGGTAGCCAGCAGTCGTCCGCGAGGGGCTGCTGGTGGTATTTTGGTTGTTTGTTTTATTTTAAATAAATTATATTTTGATGGTTCGTCGGTTCCCGCCTCCTTCTTCACTGAACATTGCTACAGTGACATATACTAAATGATTAAGTTAACTTGAACTCAATGAAACTGTTGCCCTCGATTCTAAGAACAGCACAATTCTCTTCTGATGGATGTAAAAAACCTACAGCGATATGCAGAATTAAACAGGCCTTTATTAATCTGTGCTGCAATGCCTTTGTGAGCTGTATCACGAAAAGGCGAACCTCTGACATCCTTCAAAAGACTAATCAGTCATAATTGCTCCCCTCTCAAAGGAGCTACTTTTTGATCAGAAGATGATGGTATGACACAAGGTGAATAAAATGCCAAAGGCAATGCCGTAGAAACGCTTTGAGCAGAGCGGTGATTTCAACTCAATAGAATAGAATGCAAAAGACCATGTGTTAAATGTAACAACCACCCAAAAATCAACTATTCCTCACCGGTCTTGGGGTCAACAGAAAAGTAGGGCTGCCCATGAAGGATGCTGTACACAATCCGCGCGCTGTTTCCATAAGTGGGGTCATCAGCGTCAGTGGCGGTTATTTGCGTCACACATGTGCCTGATTATGAAAGAGACCATAAGAATTTCCACATGCCAGAAAATAATGATGAATACATACTATATTAATAATCCTGAGATACTTCCCTTAAACGAAAAGCTAAATGATCATACTGCAATTGTAAATAGGTATGCATTGTGTAACAGATTTATGGTTTATGTTTGTCTCAATTTGTTTAATCATGTGTCAGCCAGAGGAGAAAGGACTCCTTGCTGAGTCTTGGATCCTCCAAGGGTTTCTTCCACATCAGCTTAAATATCTCAGAGTTTTTCCTTGTCAGTGTCGCTTATGGCTTGCTCACTGGAAGTTGTAAAGCAGTGTACTTTGTAAAGCTGGTTCAGAACAATGTTTATTAAAAGCAGTATACAAGGATACAAAAATGGTAGGTTTTATATCTTTAATATACATTTGTACTTCATATTAGATTCCACTATGATGTAAATATGAATATATGAAGAGCAGAAGAATGACACAGCACAAAGGCATTTGCTCTCATTCTTTGCATTTGTAGTCCAAATGTTGCATTTAATGTTTTATGAAATAAAATAAAAAATCACAAAGTATATTTTATAAATGCATGTATATTGTTCATCCATCATGAATGTTTTTGCTTACAATTATTTTAGTGACCTCGTGATGTTTAAGCAAAATGTCATAACTCGACCTTCAGGAAAAAAACAATTCTCTGGTGATGTATGCCAGACTTCTCCAATCATTTAGTTCGCTTAAACCCTAACCCTTCAGAATCGACTGCAAGCTTGCATTCTTTTGAGTGGAATGCCCACATTATAAAATCCAATCAACAATTAATTGATAGAACCAAGTCCTCACCCATTTGTTTTTTTTTTAAACACAGATGTGTTGCTACTTCTGTTTCATAACAAATTTGAAGCAGTAGCCAATACATTGCTTATTTTTCATACTTTTTAACTAACCAAATCATATCTTTTCATGCAAATGTACACTATTAAAAAAAGTGAGTATAGACTGCATAGATGTTCATCTATTGCACTAGGGAATCTAAAAATGGCCTTGAAAGTGATCAATTCAAAATGTTGTTTAGAAATAGAATAGTCAGAATAATTGAGAATTGTGAAAGCTAAGGGGAAAAGCAGTGTTGCAACAGCATTTGGGATTAGTTGTCTGGCCAGCTGGCCTCCCAGCCTGGACAGCTGAAAAGTGCCCAAAAGCCTTCTAAAACCATCAAAACAGACCAGCTTAACCAGCTTGGCCAGGCTGGGAGGCCGACTAGCCACCTTAGGATGGTTTGAGCTGTTTTTGCAGCAGGGATAAATTATTCAGTGCAGTTAATTACTAGCAGCAAGCAACAGACTAATGTCTAACATCCTTCACTGACCGTGAATATGTATGTGACCAATAAAGAAGAAAAGTTCAGATCATCACATCAAGACGTACTTAAAAGCAACATGCTTTGAGGCCAGGATTTTCCCTCAGTATCAAACACCCAACCATCTGGGACATAATGAGAAGTGAACTCACCGATGGGTGACATCTCTGGGACGCTGGCCGAGTATGGGCCCTCCAGGAACTTTGGCTCATTGTCATTGATGTCCTGGACTTTGATAATAAACTCTGACTCGGGCTCTAAGGGTCTGCCCGTGAACACGTCCACAGCCTGCGCTCTCAGTGTGTAATAAGGCTTCTCTACTCTGTCCAGGCTCCTTAAGGCATGGATGTCTCCGGTGCTCGGCTCGATGGTGAAAATAGAGCCAACTCCTTCACCTGAGAGAGTGTACTTCACCATACTATCTCCCTTATCCAGGTCAGAGTGAAGCTGAAATGTGAAAAGAGACAATGAGAAATCTCACTGGGAGCTGGTGACTAAATTATTACTAATTACCATAATTTAACTGTAAACAAATGCAAATATATGCAAATACAAAACCAGCAAACAAAAGCAGGCAACATTTGTGTTACAACAAGACATAGACAAGACATAATCATCTTTAAACACAAATGTAGCATATCTAATGAGAATTTTATTTTAATCAATTTACTTACAGTAAATCAGATTTGGCCTAACCAAACCAATCCAATCTCTGATCATGTGACTACATGTTGGTTAACATGTGGGTGGCATATCATTACCCATAAAGTTTGAGCATGTCCAAAGAGGATTGATGTGGATAACCTTCATTATTTATTTTCTGTTAGCGGCTCAACAACATTGATTTATTTACAGCATGGATATTCTTCAGCTGAGAATATAATGGCTTTACTGGAGGTTTTATATAATTTTCCTTTTTCACACAAGATAAAAAAAACAACAACTAAACAAAAGATTACAAAACATAAGGATCCTAAGATAATAGAGTGTTGAGAGAAACCGTTATCTTTTCAACTCAGAGGAAGCGTAAGGAAACACCAAATTTATCAACTGGCGAAACAAAGTTTGATCCTCTGACTGGAAAGGAAGGATAGTTTGAAGTTATTGAATTAATACTCTGAAGTGAAAAATAAATCATTGATGTAATGTGGAGGGATACAAAATTATCAAAATGGAAGAAGAACTCTGTACTGCTAAATACTGCCATGTTACTGCATGGCAGGGTAACTAATAATAAAAGTACATTAGATCGGGAAACAGGCCATCAAATGATTCACATTAGCAGACGGTAGATAATTGAAACCAAGTATTAAAAGAGTTAATCTGTGTCAAGTTAGAGTTCATTACAGTTCAATACCACTAATCTTTTATGAATGCCAATGAGGCCACTAAATTAAGAATACACTATCCTAAAATGGTGACCGCCAATGGCTGTATAACAGCCCATGGTCTTACAAAATGTGTTTAGAGGTAAGGACAATCCTGAGTGTTGACAGTAAAATACCCACAAAAAAGGCAAGGCTATCAAGAAGAGTTATTTTTGACTGAAAAGGTCATACTTGGAAAGAAAATGTGACAGAGGGGTAATGTATCCTCACTGCAAAGGGCAAACAAGAAGTGTTCCTTGCTTTACATGGAAAAATAAAGACAGAAAGAAAACTTGCCGACACATTTGATATAGTAAATTGGTAAATTTGTCAGCATTATGAATTGTCAAGAGTTGAGAAATTCTCTGATTGCTAGAATTTAAAAAAAATGTGATTCTTAATCCACTTTAGTGTAATTGTTGGTGTATCTGCAATAATAATTGTAATTTATTCACAAAACAATTGTAGTATCTCTACAAAACATTCAAATTAGAATCCAATTAAAGGCTTTCTTGGATTCTGCACCACATTATTTGACCACAACCTGCAAATAGGCCGTTTGGACCGTTACACCAGTTAGCACACCAAGTTATATGATCCAGTACTTTTCTACAATTGGCTCCTACTGAGAAATAAGCAAAAACTGAGCACTCAACATTCTCAACCATTTATTCAGACTGACCCATTAATTTTTAATCAGGATATAACTGAATCGAGAGAACCCAATAATGCACAATGCACAGTGTAAACACAAAGCGCACAATTAATATTTTCCCCACATTCCTTTTCTTTCTTGCTCTAATTAAACTTTTCCTGTCATGTAACTTTGATGTAACATTTCATGTGTGGTGTCACTTTAATTGTGGCAGCAGTTCAAACATTATGTGATGGAATGTGTTATAATTTCCCATGGTGCCAGCTCTGATCACAGTCTTCCCCAACTAATAATTACAGCTATGGCAGGTGTGAAACAACAATTGCAAAGTTTAAAGTGTTGTGATTTAATGAAAATGTACTGGGACCTACAATGTGAAGTTTGCAGTGTGTCAGGCAATGAATCTAAACTTCCTTCACACATCAGTGCTGGGGAATAACTAACACTACTAAATTAACTGCACAACTAATTTACCTACATTTTCACAAGAATTATTCAGGAATCCAAATTAGCTTTACTACAATAATCAAACAGGCTATCTTGCATTGTTTCATTTTAACAGACTGTTTCATCTTAATTAATTTTATTCACATGGTTGAAAATTATAAAATTGCAGTGATTATAAAATATTAACAACTGTTAACAATTTCTCTTTTAATAGCAGCTTGCTCATTTGATGCCAACATGCGCATCATCCATGCAATGCATAAGTAGCCTGTAAGCCATATTCTTCCAGTAACCAAAGTTAAAGGAGGTAATAGCCAACAAACTCTATGTATAGTGACAGGCTAACATGTTTGTTTGCAATTAAACTCTTTATTAGCTCTTTCTACTGTGGTTCTCAGGTTATATAAATCAAAGGTTACAAGGCTCTTCCATGACATTAGACTGATCTGGAGTGAAGAGGAGCGAGTTGTTTTTCAATGTGTTGCAGCCACAGAAGTAGAGGTGGCATGTGGTTGTGAACACGCCTGTGACAAGCCCCAGTCTCCCGATGTACATCCACACAGACAGCTCTCAGTTAGGCCACACTGATTGCACTGGCATTGACTCCAGACTATTCAATTTAACTCTGATCCCATTTAAGCTGAAGGTGCTCAATTCCAACCTCTTTTGTATTGGACCTTGATATTGAATTTTCATCCTGGGATCCAATATGGAGCCCTTTTAACCTTCTCCCTTTGCTGTGAATACTAATTAAATGGATTCAGATTAAACCATCCACACTTTTATGTTTGACAATGTAACAATTTTGGTGCATAAGAAGAAGTCCCATAAACAGAAAAGATTATGTTGTGGACTCAAGTCCATAGACATAAGATTTTCAGTTTGTTTGGTTGGTGTAAAATCAGTTAAAATCAAGGGTTAGTTCACCCAAAATGAAAATTCTGTCAGTAATTACTCATCCTCATGTTGTTCCAACCCCGTAAGACTTTCGTTCATCTTCAGAACACAAATTAAGATATTTTGATGAAATTGAGAGCTGGCTCACTCCTTCATAGGCTGCTAGGTAATTGCATCTGGCGGCCCAGAAAAGTTAGTAAAGATAATGTTAAAATAGTCCAAGTGACTACAGTGGCTCAACCTTAAGTTTATCTAGTGACGAGAATACTTTTTGGGTGCAAAAAACAACAAAAAGAACGACTTTATTCAACTATTCATTTTCTTCCGTGTGGGCCTCTGATGTCAACCCAGTCTCATCCCAAGGCGTCATCTAACTGACGCTTTTGACCATGTTTGACCATGCGTCAACATGCCGACGCACATGGCACCCTTTACGCGTCAATATGAGACGTGCCTCCTAGTGGTCTAACCCAAACCCTACCCCAGACCTAAACCTACCCATAACGGAAGCGTCATCTAACTCACGCTAAAGGGTGAAATGTGCGTCGGATTTAGACGCATGGTCAAAAGCGTCAGTTAGATGACGCCCGAGGATGAGCGTCTCATATTGACGCATAAAGGGTGCCACGTGCGTCGGCATGCTGACGCATGGTCAAAAGCGTCAGTTAGATGACGCCTTGGGATGAGACTGTGTTGCTGATGTGAGTTCAAGAGAGCGCCACGACGTATGCGCAAGAACTGAGAAGACAAAGCAGATGAGTCTTGATGTAGTGTTTAAAATGGTTCATTTCCTGGATGTCCGAATCGTAAGAAACCAACGAAAAAACGTAAAAGTGCCTTACCAATGCCGCAAAATGAATGGCTTACCTTTTTCACTTTCCCATTAAATGATAGTGAGCGTCATCTCCTCAGTTCTCGCGCATGCGTCGTGGCGCATAGTGATTTTTCCTTTTGGGTGAACTAACCCTTTAACTTCTGAAGTGAACCGCTTTGGTCAGGGCAGTTCATGTGTTGTGAACTGGTACAGTTTGCAGTTTGGTATGAAACATACACACCAATGCACGGAAGTTGATGTATGTTTTTAGTCACACCTACTATAGTTTAATGCATTACTCCGTAGCTTTGAATAAATTACCTTCGGAAAGCAGCTAGCATTCTTCGCTTCTCTTGCAAATCTATGGCAATCAAACGTCTTTACCATTATGTTATTTGGTGGGAAATCCAAAGGAACACATTTTAAAATAACACTTTAAAATGGCTGTCTTCTCCAGAGTTGGTACCCATTAACATATATACATACCGGTAGATACCTCATTTACCTATATTTCTTACTGTGAGTGACAACATTCTGACCGTTCCAAGAAGGCGGGCACGCCGATGTGTCTGGAGCGGTCGAATGTGGCATCTACATATACATAAATATAGTTGTTGCCTAACTAAAATGGTAAGCATCTGCCACTAGCTTATTACACACGGATGACACAAATTGACAACGCAATCATACAGTAGTTAGAAACGATCTATTTTAATGTAGATTCTCCTCTATTTATTATATTCAGAAATGTAAACATTTAAAAATTTCTATGTTCCATGTTGCATTTTCTTTTTTACATTTATGTAACATGTTATATAAATATAATATAAAGGATTAATAAAAATGTGTATGTTTACATTTAAGATTCTGTCAATTCATCCATTTTGTTTCGGCATAGATCTGAATGTCAAAATTCATGTAAACTTTACAGACAAATATCCAAATTTCAATGCATTGCTAAAATGTTCTCCAACATTATGTTTATTTTTATCTTATATTTATATCTTATCTTATTTTTTTCTCTATCTCAATTGGACCATCTGGTTGCTCAAACCATGAACCATGTTATGGTTGAGAATATTTACTTTCATGCAACCAAAAGCTGGTCATGAACATAGAAGTGAAGATAAAAGAAGAATACGAATAACTAGAAGCAGCGAGTTCTAGTTCAAGCCTTTGAACTCCCCCACAGTTTTATTCTCAATCTCTTCTCAAAATCTTTGGCCCAAAGCCTTGGCTCTGAGAATATTTTTTTTCTTCTTACCTTTCCGACATACTGCGGATCAGATCCCATATATTCCTCCAGAACAAAGAACTGGTTCCACACCCATCCTCTCTTGACTCTGTGAACTCCCATCATGCCATGTTTCCAATGTGCCATCAGGTTCCTGTGCTGCTCCTTCCCCATCCTGCTCTGGGATGAAGAGTGGAGGGGAGAAACAAAGCTTTTGTCTAAGAGGCACCAGAGGAACAGCAGCAGGCAGTTCCCCATGAGCATTGGAACAACCTTTAGATGCAAAGGTGGACACGGGAGCCTTTTATGGTGAAGGCAAATAAGCGATGAATCCAAAGCCTTGGGTGCACACAACCACTAACATCCATGGAATTCCTGGGGTGCTTGAAATTAGTTAACCACCTGCAAGAGAAAAGAAGCAACAGAACTTTAAATCAATGAGATTATGAGGATTTGTAGGAGTGTCTGGGTATCATGTTGGCATGCAATGAAAGCATAAGAAGGTCACACTCTTTGGTATGTTTATCTTTGCAGTGTAACTCTTCGTCTGTTCAGCTACAATGTAATCAAACTTGAAAGGCTCTACAAATACAGGAAATCTGAGGAAATTGGCTCACTCGAGTTCGTTTAGCACATTAAGCACTTGGAGGTTTGAGAAACGAGCGTGTAAAAGAGACTGCAAGAACGAGGGAGTTTGGCAAGAGTTGAACAACTGTTAGCAGACCTCCAGGACTATCCTGGATGTGCAATTCTGTGCTCATTTTCAGTGCATTAGTCTTGAAAATGAGGTAGTCCCACTTGAATAGTAGGGTTGTTTTTGATCTGGCAACACAGGTGTTAAGTCACAGGAAGCACAAGCCAGTCCAGATGCTTAGGGTCATACGTCAGACATCTTTTCTTAATCTTATCTCAATCACCCGCTAAAATGAAAGATCTTGAATAATTATGTACAAGAGGACTATCCATCACTGTCATACCAAATGTTATGAGAATTAAGGCAGTATATTAGTTGGCCACTGTTAAATGCAACCAACATCTTTACAATTTTGATTGGGTAGCAGATGGAAATATTTTATGCTAACAACTGGAGACCCGTCACAAAATAAAAAACAAAAAACAAACAAAACAAAAAGACATGAGAAGCACATTGTAGTGATTTCACAACACTGTTTTCCCATACTCTCAGGACTTATTTTCTCCTGCCCTCTCAAACGCTTATGTTATACCTACAGTAAATAATACTGAGCCCCAACTGAAATTTCTACAACATGCACAAGTCGAGACCAGTCTCATCCCAAGGCATCATCTAACTGATGGTTTTGACCATGTTTGACCATGCGTCAACATGCCGACGCACATGCCACCCTTTACGCGTCAATATGAGACGTGCCTCCTAGTGGTCTAACCCTAACCCTACCCCAGACCTAAACCTACCCATAACGGAAGCGTCATCTAACTGACGCTAAAGGGTGAAATGTGCGTCGGATTTAGACACATGGTCCAAAGTGTCAGTTAGATGACGCCCGTGGATGAGCTTCTCATATTGACGCGTAAAGGGTGCCACGTGCGTCGGCATGTTGACGCATGGTCAAAAGCGTCAGTTAGATGACGCCTTGGGATGAGACTGTGTTGACAAGTCTGACAGTGTGGGAGATGTTTTATTTACATGTGATTTTATGCTGCAACATGCAAAACATGTAGATAAAGACGGCAGAATAACAAATAGTATAAGCTAGTGCAACATCAATTGCCAGACAGACCACCAAGCAGAGCAAATTATTGCAATACGAATCCCTGGAGACCTCTTGTGTGCCGTGGTAGTGGGATGTCTTATGGTTGGCAGGACATTGTGTCTCTGCAGCAATATTATTATTCCCCACGGAGAAACCTCAGCAATTGTCTCAACACTTAACAAGCTCAAAGACCTCAAGTGCAGTGTACCCAGAAAGAGCATTTTCAGTGTCTGTCCAAAGGTCATCAAACAATAAAACTGATGCCCTCATTATTTTAAACTTCACTTTTTTTTTCTTGTTGACTATGAAAGTTTATTTCCAGTCTGTGGCAAATGAATGAACCAGTGTATTCTGGCTGACGTGATTTAACGTGATGTGAGTGAACTTTACTCTCTGGGTCTGTTGCTGAATAAACATGCAACATTCTAGCATGCATCACCCAGCAGAATCACTGAAATTGCGATGTCATATTACGTTAGAAACGGAGGGCTGTTAGCAGAGGCTGAGGACGCAGAAACCAGAGACACACAACCAACTGATGTCTCAGAGAAAGGACAGGGAGACACACACTGGCATATCTCCACTGAAAGTGGTAAATAATGAAATGATACTCTTAAATATGTTTCTCGGTACTGCTTTAAAAGCCTAAAAGCACTGTGCCTCGGTTCTTTGGAGCTGAGAAAGACATGCAAATGAGGGAAATCATATAATTAAATCTTAAAACTTTGTTTAACAATGTAAAGTTGAGAATTCCCCTGTGATTAAAGGGGATTCCAATTACCAATCATGTTAGCTCCGTAAAGCTCATCTAATTGAAAGCCTACAAGTTTAGACACATGGATTAGGCTACAGTATAGTCTGTATTCGCATTTGGGCTTAAAGTCGGCATGAAACGGAAGTTACAGCAATTTTTTCTTCCCTTTTGTAAAGTGTTGTCTGAGTGAGACGGCTTCTTGAACAAGAAAAAATGTAGGACGGGACTTGATTTTGACCATCGGGAATTGATTGGATCGTCGTGGATGTCGTTGCATACGAATTTAAAAAATAAGGATGTGCAAATATATTTGGTGCCTAGGTTTCTGAATTGTGGCGTTCCTTTGTTGCTTGGATACGGTGATTTGACTTCATTTGGAACTATTTTTATTAACAAAACAAAAATAGACAAAGGGATATAATTTCAAGTTTATTGAACTGTTGAATAAAAGCAATCATAAATCTTGTAGGTTAGAATATCACAGCCTCATGTTGGAATACAGTATTTCTTATTTCATCCAGAGGATGCTTTCTCAGTAAATGGTAAACTAACCTGCAAAGTGTGTGAGTCTGAGGGAGAATAGTGGCAATTTTTCCACCAAAGCACTATGATACTTCAGTGTAATAGACATTAGTCAGGGTAAACAGCATATTTCACATGACACAAGCGTAAATAAGGTTTTGAGGGATAGATAAGAGTCAGTATATTGTACTGTTATCTATCAACCACTCAGCCAGAGAAATGTCAAATGTGTATTTCTGCAAATTTCCATTGGATAAGAAAGTGAATTTACATGAGTTGTAAATATTAGATAAGAGTTAGAACCTAAAAACAAAACAATTTATTGAATCCATAAAATTAAAAATGCCATCTACCCTGAATAAGGTCTGTTGGTGCTTCACATTTGTGTATAGTGAGGAAAGGCATCCGTGTAACATGTCAAATTACATTTAAAGATCTCCCGTTGTTGATTTTGCTTCAGTTTCAAAATTGAAATGGATGGCCAGGCTATTTATTTCTCTTTTCTTTATCATATTGTGGATTTATTCATTCCGTCTGCCCTGACACCTTCTCTGAAATTGGATAAGTTGCCTCATGTATTAACTGCCCTTGGCCGACTGTAGTCCCTCAGAGAAAACATTCAGATCCCTTTTTCATTTGTGCTCAACAAGAGGGCATGGCAGACACAACATGGCTAACCCAGCAGAACTTAGAAGTGCACTTCACAGGGCCAAGTCTTTTGATTCTCAGGGCATTTTGAAAATAGATGCGTGGGTGTATATGCAAGTTGTGCATTTCATGACTTTAGAGCACATGGGTTTCTGAACTCGGTGTTCTTTTGCTAGTATTACCATGCTACTTTTGACTGGTTTTGTGATCCAGGGTCACACACACACACACACACACACACACACACACACACACACACACACACACACACATATATATATATATATATATATATATATACATACACAGGTCCTTCTCCAAAAATTAGCATATTGTGATAAAGTTCATTATTTTCCATAATGTAATGATAAAAATTAAACTTTCATATATTTTAGATTCATTGCACACCAACTGAAATATTTCAGGTCTTTTATTGTTTTTATACTGATGATTTTGGCATACAGCTCATGAAAACCCAAAATTCCCGTCTCAGAAAATTAGCATATTTCATCCGACCAATAAAATAAGTGTTTTTAATACAAAAAAAAGCCAACCTTCAAATAATTATGATCAGTTATGCACTCAATACTTGGTCGGGAATCATTTTGCAGAAATGACTGCTTCAATGCGGCGTGGCATGGAGGCAATCAGCCTGTGGCACTGCTGAGGTGTTATGGAGGCCCAGGATGCTTCGAGAGCGGCCTTAAGCTCATCCAGAGTGTTGGGTCTTGCGTCTCTCAACTTTCTCTTCACAATATCCCACAGATTCTCTATGGGGTTCAGGTCAGGAGAGTTGGCAGGCCAATTGAGCACAGTAATACCAAGGTCAGTAAACCATTTACCAGTGGTTTTGGCACTGTGAGCAGGTGCCAGGTCGTGCTGAAAAATTAAATCTTCATCTCCATAAAGCTTTTCAGAAGGTGGAAGCGTGAAGTGCTCCAAAATCTCCTGATAGCTAGCTGCATTGACCCTGCCCTTGATAAAACACAGTGGACCAACACCAGCAGCTGACATGGCACCCCAGACCATCACTGACTGTGGGTACTTGACACTGGACTTCAGGCATTTTGGCATTTCCTTCTCCCCAGTCTTCCTCCAGACTCCCTCCAGACTCTGGCACCTTGATTTCCCAATGACATGCAACCACTGAGCAACAGTCCAGTGCTGCTTCTCTGTAGCCCAGGTCAGGCGCTTCTGCCGCTGTTTCTGGTTCAAAAGTGGCTTGACCTGGGGAATGCGGCACCTGTAGCCCATTTCCTGCACACGCGTGTGCACGGTGGCTCTGGATATTTCTACTCCAGACTCAGTCCACTGCTTCCGCAGGTCCCCCAAGGTCTGGAATCGGTCCTTCTCCACAATCTTCCTCAGGGTCCGGTCACCTCTTCTCGTTGTGCAGCTTTCTTTGCCACACTTTTTCCTTCCCACAGACTTCCCACGGAGGTGCCTTGATACAGCACTCTGGGAACAGCCTATTTGTTCAGAAATTTAGTTCTGTGTCTTACCCTCTTGCTTGAGGGTGTCAATGATGGCCTTCTGGACAGCAGTCAGGTCGGCAGTCTTACCCATGATTGCGGTTTTGAGTAATGAAACAGGCTGGAAGTCTTTAAAAGCCTCAGGAATCTTTTGCGGGTGTTTAGAGTTAATTAGTTTATTCAGATGATTAGGTTAATAGCTCGTTTAGATAACCTTTTCATGATATGCTAATTTTTTGAGACAGGAATTTTGGGTTTTCATGAGCTGTATACCAAAATCATCAGTATTAAAACAATAAAACACCTGAAATATTTCAGTTGGTGTGCAATGAATCTAAAACATATGAAAGTTTAATTTTTATCATTACATTATGGAAAATAATGAACTTTATCACAAAATGCAAATTTTTTGAGAAGGACCTGTATATATATATATATATATATATATATATATATATATATATATTAAAAGTGATGCAACTACGCCATCTAGGGGCAGTTTGATTCAGTGTGACTGTGGGAATCGGACTGCACTTACTCACACTGTAATAAAGAGATAATGGGTAAGTCACGCAATTTGGGAGGTCTGGGACAATCAATGTTTTCTTATAAGTACATATGTCTCGTATTTTGTCACGCAATGTACTTATAATGATTTCAGTTAACTATTTTGAGTTTAGTTGATGATTTATGTGTCTTGTAAAGCTATGTTTTAGAGATTTGCAACCAAGCATATTTTCATGTGAACTAGCGTGCTAATTGTCACTTGCTTTACATGCTATTAGATTGTTGTCCCGAGATCTGTTTGCTGAACCCAAGATTCAACACTGTCATACTGTGTTCCAAATAATAATCTTATGTTGTGTAAATGGTTTTATCTTCATGTTATTTTTCGTGTGCAAATCGTGTTTAGTTATCTTGCAGACCAGCGTAGTTGTCTTGAGATTAGCCAAACATGTGCTCGAGTGCTGCGTCTGCAATGATAATGTTCCTTATTTTGTTATTTCAATATAATGTAAAATGGATCAAGCAGTTTCATTATTGTACTGCTGAAATGTACTGTATGTTGTATGTAGAGATTATAATTCAGCCTAAATATTCTAAAACCACTATATGATCACACAGTTTTATTATATTTCATAGACATACAAATTATGCATTTTTGTTGTGGATATGTTTGATATCTAATTTGGTTTATTCCCCATTAGAAGTATCATATACATTTGTAACTAGTACAAATACATTCCTGTATCTGTATAGCATTTACTCACACTGTGATAAAGAGATAATGGATTGTTGTCCCGAGATCTATTTGCTGAACCCAAGATTCAACACTGTCATACTGTGTTCCAGTAATAAAGAAACCTGATCCAAGTGGTTGTCCGTGGTGATGTGTAGCAGCAACAGTAGGATGGAGTGACCCGTCATATGTATACACACACACGCACACACACACGCAACAAGAACATAGACCTATGTATGTCATACATGCCGTTATATTTGCATGATTAATTAGTGAATGGGGAGGTGAGGAATGCGTATTACAATATGTTGTATTAGTATGATCAGTATATTATTCGACCTTGACCAAACTTCGGTTCATCGCACTTTGGTGTGAGGCTTCACTGATATTTAAGCACTCACAAATTGCTTAATTGTGCCTGTAATCCATTCACAATGACCATCCTTTTTCACAATGAGACTTTTATGAACATCAGGATATAAGTTATAAATAAAACTGCCCCAATAATACTTTTTCGGATATTACTGTACCTTTCATATAGTTTGTAATTTGGTTTGTGAATGTAAAAGGTCTGCAAGGTTTCTAAGATTAAGGTGCACAATAAATGGGGTTGTCTCCCAAAAGAAAGAACCAGATTCTGCCTGAAACGAGTCATCAGTAATTCTAGCCTTACTTCCTGCATGAATCTATGTAGGTTTGTAACATAATGCCCACCTATGATCTTCATTGGCTGCCCCCGAACAATGTCTACTTTGACCGGCCCTCAAACATTGTAGTTGAATCTGAGGCCTGTAGCGTGGTTCGTGTTGTCGAGAAGACACTGTTTTCTATGCTGCAAAAGCAAATCAACTTTGCATGCACTTCAAAAGGATGAGGACTCAGGCTGGACTTGATATGGTAAAAACCAATGCTGTGTATCACTGTGTATACATGTTCTAAGGAAGCGTCCTGGAGCTGAAATTCAGGCATGGTTACGGATGTTACAGATATGCACGGACTACTAGGCCATCTGACAAATCAGAGCAAGGTGGGCTTTTGGAAAGGAGGGGTTTAGAGAGAGTGAATCCTTTATCGAACGGTTTACTGTGTGAAAAGAGGTGAAGCTGCAATGCAATATATATTATGAGAAAGTTAAATTGTTTTTTGATCTCTAATGCATGTTAACCTGTTGTAGACCTCAAAAACAAAAATAGAAACCTTTAAAAAAGCATATAGGGGCACTTTAAGAAAAAGTTAAGCATTGGAGAAATCTTATGGTCCATAAAAAAATGCTTCACGCTGCTACTTATTTTTTCTCTCTGATATCATGTGCTGGCCAGAACAGTGTGGTCTTTCCTCCCCAAGGCTGAATGATTTTCAGCACCCACACTCACAAATATTGTTATTTAACTGAGCTTCTAGCAGCTGTAATGTTTGGATCATCTTATTTCTATGATATGAAATATAGGTTTTTATTCTTTTGGTTTTGCAGTAGATGAAAGTGTTTTTTTCCTCTGTGTCACTGTACACAAAGATGTATAGGCCTACATGTTGTCTGTATTTACTCACTCAATTTTAACCATGAAAATGAATTTACATGAAGTGAATGATTTCAAAGTTATTTGCATATAATGTGGCTTTTATATAGCTGCATTTAAAAAAAAAAGATTTTAAAGATTAACATGAGTGTACTTTTTTTTTCTTCTCTCCTTTGCTTTAATGACATCGTTTGAGCTCCATAAACTCCATAAGTTTGTATGGAGATTGTGAAATTTTGAAACCCTGATTGTTTTTTTTTATTGTGGTCAGACATTGTGGCCACCACATCTGGGAACACAAAAATAAACTACAATGTCTACTTGTGTAGTCATATAAATTGCTATTAAAAGTCAAAATATATTATGTATGGCTTTTGTTGGTTATTTCAACAGATTACATTTCTGGCACGTACAGGACAGTATGGGTGTATTTTTGAATAAAATATTTGTTCTGATAACCTGGTTATTATTTAGGTTGCTTTGAGCATGAATTCCCTCATAGTTTTGGAAGAGCAGACATTCATGGCCCTTGAAAGCTATTTGTTCCATATACACCCTGCACAGTGTCATGATGATTTCTTATTCTGTTGTGTTTGGAACAGTAGAGTGATTTATCATACCTTGAGTTTCATGCCCGATATCGAATTTCTACCAACATTCAGTAAAAGACTGAGTGGTACTAAGACCTATAGTTGGTACTTAACTGGTATACTTAAAGGAAAAGTTCACCCCCAAAAAATTTAAATTCTGTCATCATTTACTCGCCTGTGAATTTCTTTCCTCTGTGTAAATATATATATATATATATATATATATATATATTTACCAATACATATAAATATTGGGTAACACTTTATTTTGATGGTCCCTTTTGAGTATTCTTGTGACTATAAGTAACTTTGTAACTACATGTCAACTAACTCTCATTAGAGTATTAGTGAACTGTCTGCTTAATATCTGCTAACTCTTTATTGTGATGGTCCCCCAACAGACAGTCTACTGACTATAAGTAACTATGCAACTACATGTCAACTTATTCTAACTCTAAACCTACCAGTCTACTAATACTCTACTAACACCCTAATGAGAGTTAGTAGACATAGGTGCAACGTTACTTATAGTCAACAGAATGTGTTAAAGGGGCCATCCAAATGAAGTGAAACCAAATATTGTAAATTATAAGATGAAAAAAAAAAAATATATATATATATCTTTTCTCCACCTCTTTCTCATTGTGTCTCTCATTCTGTATTTAACCACCAATTTAATGCAGGCTGTGGTAAATAAAGAGATGTGTTTAATTGTGCTGTTGTCCTCTGAGTCTGAGATCCAATGAAACGCTGTGTCTAATCTCATATTCACAGAGTTATTGGCCCTTCCAGATGAAACCCAAGAGAGCAACATAGACACTGATATACTGCCGTTTGAAGGTCTGAACACACATAGCTGACGTTAAGACCATGAACAATGGCTTTCCATGGACTATTATCAGCTGAGGTGAGATGTTGAAAGCTGTGCCATTGGGAAATGGAGAACAAATGTTATTGTGTGTTAATTTAGTGGCGAAACAATGTCGAATTGATCCTTTGTCAAATGCAGATATGTACATTCCACTGTTTTTAATATGGAAACAATAGGGTAATTATGCAAACACACAGGAATACAAAACAATCAAATACAATAACACTGTAGTCCATCTTAGGGACCATTTCAAACATAGAATTATCCATCATTGTTCTATGTGGCATGAGGCAACTCAGATATACTTATGATTGGGCAGAACATTGTGATTCTAATTGTATGTTACAGGAAATGACTGTTTATGGGATCTGTCAGCACACTTTTTTCACCTCCGGCATCTGCAGTGTCATTGTTTGTTTAGTTAACTTCTGTTTGATACCTGAAACAAGGTTCTGCACTGACAGTACGACAGCACAATGATCATTGTCTGCCATTTTTATTCCGAATTTGCTTTCCATCCCCGTCGCTCTGAAGATAAAATGCCTGATGTTAAAATTCATGAAGAACATCTTTGAACCATACGCAATCTTTCTGTGCGAAATCTTAAAGGGACAGTTCACGCTAAAATGAAAAGTCATTTACTCACACTCATATCATTCCAAACCTGTATGACTTAATTTCTTCTGTGGAGCACAAAGATTTTTTGAAAGTCAATGGGTACCCTATTGGCTTTGATTGTATGGACAAAAAAGCACAGACATTTTTCACAGAATCATCTTTTTAGTTACGCAGAACAGAGAATATCATACAGATTTAGAACAACATGAGTAAATGATGACAGAATTTTCATTTTGGGGTTAACTATCCCACAACATATATGAAGTAGTTTATTCTTAAATATGGGAAGAAATTAATCACAAATAATTTCTTATTCATAACAGCACTCACTTAGGATAAATATTTTGCCTATCACCAGTGCATCACCAAGAGCTGACCCCTAGCATCTGCTTAATGGCCGCAAGCTGCCCATCACATGCTTCAATTAGATCTCAATAACACTCACACAATACATGTATCTACATGAGCACTTGTCTTTTACAGGATGTCTCATTCCAGAGTGATAATAAAAAGTGGTTGACTCACATTTCAGTACTCGTTTAAGTGACAACCTCTGAATGATGATCGCACAACAACTGCAGGAGCTCCCCATTGGCAATTCAATTTTTGGAATTTCTATAGTTTGCTTTCACTTCACATTTAATCTGAAAGAAATTCTCTTTGTGGTCACTTTAAAACAGGCCGTTTAAATACAAAAATTTGTACGTACCTCCCAAATGTCCCACAAAGTCTCCCGAGGATTAAAGCGGCACAATCCAGACCTCCAGTCGCTATTGCAATAAACTCTTCGGTCTTGCACACACACTCTCTTTCTGGTCTTCTCCTCAATCACTCTCTGTAATGCGCTCACCCTCTCGCTCTCTCTTTGGCTCTCTTTAACTTGCCCTCTCTTTCTCTTACACACTGTCTCTCCCTCTCTCATCTGAGCATTGTGCAGAGCTCTGTGAAAACAAAATGAGGGGGAGAGCAAAGCGCTTGCTGAATTCAGTATTCACCCCTGCAGTGTCAAGGGGACAGAGAAGAGAGAGAGAGAGAGAGAGAGAGAGAGAGAGAGAGAGAGAGAGAGGCTGGCTGCTGTAACGCTCATGTGTGCTCAGGACTGATGCTCTCGGTACAGGGATTCTGTGGGTGTCAGTGGCTGCTCGTCCCATTGGATCTCCTCCCCCTTTAAAATGTCAGATTAATGCGGGTCCCACTAGTGCTAAACATAGTCGGCGTAGTCAGCTTTGCTCTGTTACCCTCAAGGGATATAGAGGTTTTCAGTAAGCGAGCCGGCGGATTTGTGTTACATTTACTTTTTCACCTTGCTTATGATGTCGAACGTTGGTATAGCCTATTCTCGAAATCCACAAAGCAATTGGTTGGACTAACCAATATGTCATTCATAAAGTTTCACATATCTCTTGCCTGTAGAGTTCTTGTTTAATAACGTTTTATGCTTATTATACGTGAGGAGCGCTACCTCGTTCCAATGAGTTTTCAGTGTGGAAGCTTGAGGATATCCATGCCTAAATATATATATATATTTTTACTGTTTTACAACTTTTTAAACGACCATCGCACGCAACTTGAAAAAATAAATGGCTGTATCGTGGTAAGTAGACGAGGTGGCGATGCAACTGTAATGGTCAGCCTATAATCCCACCCACTTTGTAGTGGTACTAAACTGCAGTGGAAAAGCAAACCGAGCCAAAGTAAAGCGAGTCGTACCATGCAGATTCAACTATTAATGAATTGAAGAACAAAAATATTACATTTATTTTGCCTTGAATATTATTGTTATTTTACAAAGTCATCATAAGCAGAACATTCAGTGGTTAATAGCCCTGCAGCCGTTCTCAAGTCACATATCATAAAACGTGTTGTTCTCATGTCCATCTGAAGCATCTCGCATCAGGGAATTTCAGTGCATATTTTTCTTCTTTTTCTCTCTCTCTCTCTCTCTTTTTTTAAACAACTAATGTGGTCCAAGAATCTCACAGAACTCAACCATAAGTACATAATTCAGCTTGAGCAAGTAAACATAAAAGGAAGTGCTTGAGGTGAACAGACTAATGTTCAGTGTAAACAGCTAGGCTAAATGGGTTTTAAAGCTATGGAGTAAAAGTGTGCTGACTCTGGGTAGTTTAAATCAAGATGCAACACAAATATCGCACATACACACACAACCACTAAATAGCTCTGCCTACGACCTAGTAAGTAGTTAAACAAGTCATCATTATCTTCTGTAATTGGACCATCAACTGAGACTCTAATTCTGGTCTGGCTTTCCATTTACTTACAACCTATGGATGCAAAGCCATTCAGCATGTTAATGGTGTGGCAAAAACACACTGGGCAATACAGAGTGTTATTTGTGTTTCTGAGTTTCCTCATCACAAACACTTTACCTTAATTTACTGCTGGTCAGGCATTGGCGTGAATCCCCGAGTCTGATCATCCTCGGAGCAGATGGCATGGCAAGCTTCCATCCGGAGTTAGACTAAGAGATAATCCTCACAACACATGGTGGGCTATAAAAGAGAGACTCTTTTATGAGTGAGGGGGGCCCAAGTGTGGGGGTAGAAAATCTCTAAAGTTCTGCAATTTTCAGATGCCAAATCATCAAGGTGTTGAGGTGTCATTCAGGCCTCCAGGTCTGAGACAAGACTCTACTGGATACAGTCTGTGATCACTAAACTACTCACACACATCGTGTACTGAAAGAGACAGATGTTAACATATATTCCCTGCTTACACCTGGTATTAGCATCCAGTGAATCCGATAACAACGAGGGTTTAGAAAAGGAGGTTCAAAATGTTGTATAATCTGATCACTGAAACCACATTCAGAGGAAGTCGGGACCACATGTAAATAATGCATTACGTAATACAAACAAAAATGAGCATTCTTGCGCCAAACATCACATTTGCATTGATATTGGAAAGTATGGAAAGTATTTTGAAAACAATTTAGTGCTTTTTTAAAAAGTAAAAAAAAATTGCAGTAATAAAATCAAGACCAGGTTTATACATACATTTTCTACAGGTTTAACATACCAATAATATGTTAACTTGGAAGAATACGCCGTGGTCAAACGAGGAGGTGCAGACTTTCCTTTGTTAGCAGGTGTGTGTCGCGTTGAAGATTACGTCACGGCAGTTTCCTGCGGCGTCGCTATGATGACCAGGTACTATTGTGGAGGTACTATCTGCAATGGAAAATGGAGCGAAAAGCGAGCCGAGCCGAGGCGAGCTGGTACTGGTAATGTGTGTGTGTGTGTGTGTGTTTGGGCAGTCCTTGTAAAGCCTAGGTTTTGGGAGAAAATGGGAGGATTAAGTTTAGGGGTAGGGTGAGCTAAATCTGACAAACTTTTTGTTTGTTTCTTTAAAAATGACAAGTCAGTCATTCAAAGGCAGGGTAGGCAATTTCAGATAGGCTAACTAAAGCAAGCTAGCTTTGAAAGCGTAAGATCCCACCCTCCCTTCAAAGCCACGCCTCCTCCAAAAAAAAAATACTTACACACTACTCTACAAAAGTTTGGTCCCATTAATATTTTATTACTTTTATTTAACAAAGCCAAGGACTTCTTTCTTTCTTTCTTTCTTTCTTTCTTTCTTTCTTTCTCTTTCTTTTTTTTCTTTCTTTCTTTCTTTCTTTCTTTCTTTCTCTTTCTTTCTTTCTTTCTTTCTTTCTTTCTTTATGCCCAAACCTGCTGGAGATTAAAATATATATATCATTAAAAAAGTAATTGAAAGCGTCCACCAAAGGAAACCTAATGTGTGATAGTTTTGCTTAGGGAATATTGTGGGACTCTGAGCTCTCCCACAAAAACAGGTTGTTTGGAAGTTCTCCCCATCCATTCACTTATTAATGAACATTATTAAACGCTTTATTGTGCAGCAAAGACTTCAATGTCAAAACTGTTTCACCATACCCGCAGTGGGGGATTCAGCATAAAGTTGTGACAGATGGGTAGGGATATCATTTCAATAAGGGTATTTGAAAGACAATCCGTTGCATTGCTGATGAGAAAACCCATATAATTTATCAGACCGGAGAGGGGAAAACACAGTAATTTTAAGATTTCCCCTGTGCTCCTTCCATCAGATGGCATCTGACAGCGATGGTTCATTTCTCTAGTGAGCAGAGATCCATATGGAGCTTGCTACGATACAGTTCCTTTGAGGAGAAAGGGCTCAGAGTCCAAACGCAGTATCTGAGAGGTACAGTGGGAGCAGAGGAGACCACCTTCAGACCCCATCAACCCTGCCGTGTGTGCGGAGCGGTCTGCATTCAGTCTGATAATTTGACTGCTGAGGTGCCATCATTGGAATGCATAAAAGAAAGTCTATTTTCTCTGCCAATCTATTTCCTTTCACTCTCTTTACATTGAGAGCTCTTTAATTGGTTTCGGCCTCGTCACTTCACGCACAGTCAGCCTGCTTCTTTTCAGTCTCATTAGATACACGACCACAGCACTTGACCGTGCTTGACTGTCTGGGTAAGGTGAGAGACCTGCTCTCACAAAGTCGATTTGCTGGAACGCCATGGTTCTTGGTGCGTTCTATCCACTCATACATTGTAAATTGGTTTTTGTAGAGGAAGAGATTTCACCTGACCCCATTTCTGGTCATACACTTGGTTTATGGGATTCGATCGGGGGGCTGAAATCCCCTGAGCTTCATCCACTACTATTTTACATGACGCTCACCTGAGAGGAAACTCTGTGATACTTGAAAGCACATGTATTAAATGTTCTCTGAGATATTTATGGGGCTGAAGAAAAGTTAGGGCAAGCACAAGCAAAACACAGGCATCAGTTTTCAGAATGAGCTATTTTTATAGATTCAGTCTGGATGTGAGAATGTTAATGTGTGGAAGTCTGCCACTCATTGCGATGAGGTAAATGGAAACCAGCATATGGCTTCACTTTCCTCTTTGAGGCAAAACTAATATAACACTTTTGAAAGATGTAAAAAGACCAGCAAAAGCAACTTCAAAAAGTTCCCTAATGGATAGGATGATTGTACTAGGTGTTAGACTGACAAGACCTAGTGATGCAGACCGCTGGGATGTGACTTGATTTACACCAAGAATAGAAAGCAAACCACTCTCAGACAAAAGCTTCATGATAATCTTTCTTTGAAACACATGAAGCGCCTGCAGTAGTCGGGAAAAAAAACAATAAAGTAGATGATTACTGAGAGCTAACGTCTCGGTTACGTATGTAACCCTAGTTCCCTGACAGGGAACGAGACGCTGCGTCAAACGCTGTGGGAATGCCCCTGCGTTGTGCGTCATGAAGCACGTATGGAATCAGTCCAATAGAGAGATGAAACGTCATAGGCGGGTGACGTCATTGACCAGGAACTATAAAAGCACCCCAAAACACAAGCGCATTAGCTTCTGATAGGCCTGAAGGAGCGCTAACGGGAGTGCCGGGAGTATGGCGGAACGACGAAGCATCTCGTTCCCTATCAGGGAACTAGGGTTACATACGTAACCGAGACGTTCCCTTTCAAGGGAACTTCGAGCTGCGTCAAACGCTGTGGGAACGTGAATACCCACGTCGCCATAGGACCAAATGACCGCCATGTGAGACTAGCGCACAGAGGACGAGAGCACCTGTGCCCCAGGGGTAGAGCTTAGGTCTAGGTCATAGAACATAATAAAAGTATGAGGTGAAGACCATCCAGCCGCATCACAAACATCACTCAGGGAAACTCCTGACAATAAAGCTTTAGAAGCAGCCATACTCCTGGTAGAGTGGGCTCGAACAGCCAAAGGTGAAGGCTGGCCAGGCGACTCATAAGCAAGTGAGAGAGCCTCAACCACCCACTTGCTCATTTTCTGTTTAGACGCAGGACACCCTTTCCTGGGTGGCCCGAAACATACAAATAGTTGTTACGATTTTCTCCACAGGGCAGCTCTGTTGACATAGGCGTCTAACGCCCTAACAGGGCAGAGTAAATTAAGTTTCTCCTGGTCCGAAGAACATAAATGGAGGAGGACAGAAAGCCTGCAGAACCGTAGGTCTAACAACATTAGTAGGGACCTTGGGAACGTACCCTGGTCTAGGATGCAGAAAAGCCTTAACCATGCCAGGCAAAAATTCCAAGCACGAGGGTGAAACCGACAGAGCCTGTAAATCTCAGATTATTTTTAAAGAGGAGATAGCAAGTAGAAAGATAGTTTTAAAAGTGAGAAACTTCTCAGGAACTTCTTCGATGGGCTCAAAAGGAGCTAGGGAAAGACCTTCCAATACAACGGCCAGATCCCAGGTCGGCACCCTCGTACGAACTGCTGGCCTCAGACTCAAAGTACCACGGAGGAAACGAGTTATAAGTGGGTGTCTCCCAAGAAAAACTCCACTAAAAGGGACGTGGTAAGCAGCTAGTGCCGCCACATACACCTTCAGTGTGGAAGAACTGCCATCTGCTCCGTCTGAGCTAAAATCAACCAATCGTCTATATAGTTGAGAATACGAATGCCCTGAAGCCTCAGAGGCACTAGTGCTGCATCCATGCATTTCGTGAAAGTGCGGGGAGATAAGGCCAAATGGAAGAACCCTGTATTGGTACGCCTCGTCCCCGAAGGTGAACCTCAGGAACTTCTTGTGTTGTGGAAGGATGGAAATGTGGAAGTACGCATCCTTTAGATCTGTCGTGACAAACCAGTCCTCGGATCTGATTTGAGACATGATATGCTTGATAGTGAGCATCTTGAATTTTAGCTTCCCTACCGAGCGATTCAAAAGGTGCAGGTCTAAAATTGGACGCAACCCCCCATCCTTCTTTGGAACGATGAAATATTGGGTGTAATAACCTGACTCCAAACTGGGAGGAGGAACCCGTTCTATAGCCTCCTTTTGAAGGAGCGTTTTCACCTCTTGTTCCAATACCAGAGCCTGCTCGGGCCCACCACTGTGTGCAGAACCCCTCTGAATTTCGGTGGACGACACCTGAACTGGATAGCATAACCCTTTTCTACTGTCTGCAGGACCCAATCAGATATTCTTGGAAGGCTTTTCCACTCTGCCAGAAAATCTGCAAAGGGTACCAGCCTCTCGAGACTGGCCTCTGGTGTAACTTGAGCAGCAAACACAGCGCCCTGTAACGGCACACCGGCAGGGAACGACTGGTTTGACTGCTCTGAAACCCTCCTCAGAGGGAGCGAGCATCCCTTGGGAAAGCGCTCGCTGGGGCCGTCTACGCCCCGGCATAAAGGCGGGGTTGGCAGAACGGCCCCCTGAGGGCACCGAGGAAGAATGGGCACTGTAAAGAGAGGTGAACTTCTTTCCGCCTCGGTGGGGACCACCCTCAACATCCTGAACGCCTCGGCATCCTTGCTTCGGCTGAGAGTGCCGCACCTGAGCCCACTGTCCAGCAGGGGGAGCACGAGATGCGACACTCTGCTTCTGCTGCGCTCTATGGGATGAGCTTGTAAACGGCCGGGGCTGCTCCCGCCCAGCAGCCCCAGAGACGTGAATTTTTAACGGGAGAAATTTTTTGAAAGCTGCAGCTTGTTTTTTCTCTTCCTGGAATTTGTCCATAACAGAATTAACAGCTTCGCCAAATAACCCCGAAGGAGAGAGAGGAGCATCTAAAAGGAAAGTTTTTTCTTTCTCTTTCATGTTAGTTTGATTTAACCAAAGATGTCTTTCTGCGGCCACCAGAGCTGCCATAGATCGACCCACTAGCTTGGCCGATTCTCTGGTGGCGCGCAGGGATAAATCAGCAGCTTGACGCAGTTCTCGAACTACGTCAGCACTGACTTCCTCACTCTCACTCATGTCCTGCAGGTCAGCCTGGTATGCCTGCAAGATTGACATTGTATGCAGGCATGACGCAGCCTGACCTGCAGCCGAATACGCTTTACCCACCAAAGCAGATGTATTTCTGAGGGGCTTGGTGGGTAATACCGGTGTTTTAAAAGATGACGCTGCCTCGGGAGAGAGATGGCTCGCGAGCGTCTCTTCCACGCGAGGCAAAGCGCCATAACCATAAAATTTAGCCCCCATTATATTAGAATATGTCGATGTCTGGGGACTAAATATTCTATATGAAACCGGTTTCTTCCACGATCTCGACACCTCAGTGTGGAGATCGTTAAAGAACGGCAGACACCGGCGTGGAGGCTGCACACGTGACGGCAAAAATCTTTCACCTAATTTAGATCTAGAAACAGACTCCTGTCTAGTCACTGGCCACACAAAACTGAGTTTATCAACAGCCCTAGTCAATACCTCCATTAATTCATCACTTTCGGGTCGTGGGGTGGCGAATCCTCCACCTCTCCCTCAACACTGACAACATCCAGCTCCTCAGAACTGGATAGCTGCAGTGTTGGTGCCTCACGTGCTTCCGAACTCGGGACTGAGGCACTGGATCTCACAGGTGAAGGGAGAGATAAGGCAGCCCCCGTCTCAACCCTCGCTGAGAGGTCCATCTGCGATCCCCACGATAAGCGCCGCCGCTCTGCCTCAACAGAAGCGGGACTCGAACCGTGGGGAGCGCGCACCGTAACGCTCTCCTCAAAGAGCGCTCGGCGGGAGCGGAGCGTCCTTAACGGCAGACGCTCGCAATGCTCACAGTCAGCTCCCTCGAGAGCTGACTGGGCATGCAGCACTCCCAAACAAACAACACAAAGAACGTGTGTATCCCCGCCCGTTAAATAGCGCGGGCAGGGAGTAACACACTTCTTAAATTGCTGCTCGTTCGCCATTCTCTCAAATATATATATATATATATAGAATTGTTTGTGTGGTGCAGAGTATGTAGGACAGACAATATCACACAGGGACCGATTCACATGTAGCGCGACTGAAGGCACAGAAGCTAATGCGCTTGTGTTTTGGGGTGCTTTTATAGTTCCTGGTCGATGACGTCACCCGCCTATGACGTTTCATCTCTCTATTGGATTGATTCCATACGTGCTTCATGACGCACAACGCAGGGGCGTTCCCACAGCGTTTGACGCAGCTCGAAGTTCCCTTGAAAGGGAACCTGTGTTTGTGGGTTGGGCAGTAAGTTTGGCTATTTTGTGACATAAAAAACTAAATAAAATGTTAAATTTAAACCAGAAGATTTAGTGATTAAGTAAGTATATGTCCTGTACTTTGTTTGATCCATTCTTTAATCAGTTAACATTCAGATAATTATTATGTCAAATTATTCCAAACATGTATTATTATTATTTTATTATTATTAATACTTTGTTCAGGATTGTTGCAGACACCCAGGTGGATGAAGTTTAATGAATACAAACATACTTCAGCAAGCATGATGCCTCCAGAAGAACTGCAGCAGGACTGACATGTTAATGTTCTCCCCCTCTCTCTCCTATGAATAAACAATGAAAATAAATCCGACATTAAAAACAAATGATTATGCATTCTAATAAGTCTGGGTATCGATATAGAATAGAATGGGAATTAAATCAGTATTCTAATTCACAAACTGTGGATTTGATTCAGTTTAAATTTGTATTTGATTTTATTAGATTCAGATACATTTGGACAAACCCGAGTTATATTTTTTTATAATATAAAAGAAATTCCCGCTCAGTCGTTGCGCTGTGTGTTTTTGATTCACTAAAAATAAACGATTTAAAAGAGCCATTTGTTATGTAACCTGTTATGAATTAGACTAAGCTGGTTGCACCGTATATTTTTGATTCACTAAAATGAACCAGTCACTTGTTTGTGAACTGGACTTCAGTATCCTTATTGCATGCAGCCTACAAGCACACCCTTATTTCCTGACATTTTTCATAGTACATTTTACAAATTTGAGTAAGTTATGATTTTCCTTTATAGATTAACACTCCTACTCACAATTAATCAGAACTGCTATTTTTTACTCAGACCTACAGTTGCAAAAACAGGTACACATGTTTTATTTTTCAGCAGCAGTTGGATGGGTGTATGAGGCTGTGTGTCCTGCAGGGGTGGGGTGGCAGGTTGGTGATGGTACAATGCTTCTCACACAGCACAGCAATCAGGAAGTGACCAGAGAAACCGTGGAGACACAGCACCTCTTTCAGTTGATGCATTTAGCTGATGCATCATGCATCACAATCAGCCATGCCAGCAACGAGACTTACAACATCACTGGCATGTAGTATCAATGTATTTGAACAACACATTCTCTGCATCAATTAGAGAACATTGAACAAACAGTTGACCATGACATGCCAAGAGGGCAAATTGTAAGCATGAGGCTAAGCTTAGATAATTGCCTTTTGCTGGCTACAGAATAAGGACACATCAAATACCGCAGGGGGACATCGCAGTGACTAAACAATGAATGCAGCCATCTTGTCACCCTTTCGCTACTGTGCTTCACACATTAGATCACCTAACATTGTGTACTGGGCTTACATTGTGAACCTTACACTGAGGACTAGAATGGGCTTTGGTTATGTGGACATGATAATGGCTGCTGACTGTGATGAACAGCCAATAGATTCAAAATTCAGGGTGTTTAGGGCTATTCATTAAGCCATCATTCCATAGCGAAATTAATCTTATTGCCGTGGAAATAACTCTATACCTGTTTATTTTAGGCATCTGTGCACTATGGTTATTCCGATGCATCAAAGAGAAAGTCTCAGAAAAGCAGCGAGGCATTAGGAACAGTTCATTCAGTGGGTTAATATCACATCTGGCTATAGAGTTGAGTCCCAATTATAAGCTGTAGATTTGGACTGGCCTGATTTTCTGCTGTTAGGAATTGCACTAGTAATGAAGCAGGGAACATCAAACAATGTCAACTGAAGAGACACTCGCAAACTCTATATAAAATATTTATATAAAATATTGTGATATATTATTACAATTTAAAATTAATGTTTGAAATATATTAAAATAGAAAACGTCTCGGTTACGTATGGTAAACCTCGTTCCCTGAGGAGGGAACGGAGACGTCTCATCGGAGGAGTTTCCAACGAATTGGGATCACGCTAGGGAGACCAATCGACTTCGAGTGAACTAAAACGAGCCAATAAACATTGGCATGCAAGATTTGCATTCCGCGACCCGCCTACCAGTGCGGGTATAAAAGCGGAAGCAAGCGCATACACAAATGTTTTTCGCTGAGGAGCCGAACAGTGTCCAGTCCTCCGCGAAGGTACAGCAAGCATGGTGACAGGACGAGACGTCTCCCTTCCCTCCTCAGGGAACGAGGGTTACCATACGTAACCGAGACGTTCCCTTTCGTTCGGGAACTCCTGAGTCTCGTCGGATGAGTTTCCAACGAATTGGGATCCCTAACAAAACGCCATGGTGCTGACCCCTTCCAGCGCCCAGCTTAGCTCCCGGCATAGCAGTTTCTTACTTATATGAGGGGAGCTAGCTAGGAAGAATCACACTGCTGTTCCGCAAGACCCGCTCAGTGGATTGGATAACACTGGGAAAGCGTGCCCACCCCGTAGGAAGGAACGCTACGGAGACCCTGCCTGCCCGAAGGGAGGCACTGGAATACACGTATGTACTAACCCGTAGGGTAGTGAAACATACGGCAGTCCTTGAGGTAGTCCCAGCCCGAGGGGTGGGAGCGAACTCAGCAAGGACGACAGAACGGGTCTGTCGAGGGGAAGACACGGAGTGTGCCGTCAACCTAGGTGGGCAAGGCATGTCCTGGGACTCATAAGCCCGGACAATAGCATCCACTAACCAGTGGGCTAACCTCTGCTTGGAGACAGCCTTCCCCTTCTGCTGGCCTCCGTAACAATCAAAGAGCTGATCTGAGGTCCTGAAGCTTTGCGTTCTGTCCACATAAACCCGCAAAGAGCGGACGGGACAGAGAAAAGCTAGGGCTGGGTCTGCCTCCTCCAAGGGCAGCGCTTGCAGGTTCACTACCTGGTCCACGAACGGAGTGGTAGGAACCTCGGGCACATATCCGAGCCGGGGTCTCAGAATAACATGAGAAAGGCCCGGACCGAACTCTAGGCACGATTCGTCGACCGTAAAAGCCTGCAGATCCCCTACCCTCTTAAAAGAAGCCAAAGCCAACAGGAGAGCTGTCTTCATAGACAGGATATTCAACTCCACCGAAGGTAAGGGCTCAAAAGGGGGACTCTGGAGTGCTCTGAGCACCAGAGATAAATCCCAAGAGGGTACGGGGTGCAAATTACGAGGAGGATTTAGTCTCCTGGCACCCTAAAGGAATCTGATGACCAGGTCGTGCCTCCCTAATGACTTACCTTCAAGTGCATCGTGATGAGCGGCTATTGCGGCAACATACACTTTGAGGGTGGAGGGAGACAGCCTTCGCTCCAACCCATCTTGCAGGAAGGAAAGCACGACTCTGACCGGGCAAGTTCGGGGGTCTTCCCGGCGGGAAGAACACCAATCGATGAACAGGTTCCACTTCAACGCATAGAGGCGCCTCATAGAGGGGGCTCTAGCGGAAGTGATGGTGTCTACCACAGCCTGTGGTAGGCCACCTAGAACCTCCGCGTCCCGTCCAGGGACCAAACATGGAGTCTCCAAAGGTCTGAATGTGGGTGCCACAGGTGCCCCGTCTCTGGGAAAGGAGGTCCTTCCTCAGAGGAATCGGCCAAGGAGGGGCTGTTGCGAGGAGCACGAGTTCCGCGAACCAAGTCCTGTTGGGCCAATACGGCGCAACGAGCAGGACCTGCTCCTCGTCCTCCCTGACCTTGCACAAAGTCTGTGCAAGAAGGCTCACTGGAGGAAACGCATACTTGCAAAGGCCCTGGGGCCAGCTGTGCGCCAGTACATCTGTGCCGAGAGATCCTTCGGTCAGAGAATAAAACCACTGGCAATGGGTCGTGTCCGGAGAGGCAAACAGATCTACCTGAGCGGCTCCGAAGATTCGCCAAATCAGCTGGACCACCTGGGGATGGAGTCGCCATTCTCCCGGAAGAGGCAGCTGCCGTGAGAGCTCGTCGGCCGCACGGTTGAGCACACCCGGGATGTGAATGGCCCGAAGCGACCTCAGATGCTTCTGACTCCATAGGAAGAGATGGCGGGCGAGTCGCGACATACGACGGGAGCGCAGACCACCTTGACGGTTGATGTACGCAACGGTCGCAGTGCTGTCCGTACGGACCAGTACATGTCTGTGCAGAAGCAGCCCCCTGAAGCGGCACAGAGCTAAGCGTACTGCTTGCAACTCTAGGCAGTTGATGTGCCAATGCAGTTGAGGCCCCGTCCACAGACCTGAAACTGCATGCCCGATGTACGTGGCCCCCCATCCGCTGGCAGAAACATCTGTCAAAACCACAGCATGCCTGGACACCTGGACTAAGGGAACTCCGGCCCGTAGAAACGCAGGGTCCGACCAGGGACTGAAGGTTTGGCGACAGTGCGGGGTATTGTTGACCCGGAACTTGCCACTCTGCCACGCCCATCTCGGGACTCGATCGTGAAGCCAGCGCTGAAACGGTCTCATATGAAGCAAGCCGAGCGGCATTACTGCGGCTGCCATATGCCCCAGGAGCCTCTGAAACTGTTTCAGTGGAACCGCTGACTTGCACTGACTTGCGCTGACTTCAGTGGAACCGCTGACTTGCCTAAACGGGAGCTTGTGCAGGGCCCGATTCAAAACTCGCAGGTATCACATGAGTGAAGCGGATACCCCTGTACTTGGGAGGCCGGCGAGCAAACTGAATTGCATAGCCGAACCGAACGGTACGGATGAGCCAGCGGGACGGCCTCGGAACCGCTAACCAGGCTTCGAGAGACCGCACCAACGAGCCCACCCGAACCTTCGGCGCAGCCGTGGAGGGGCAGCGAAGTGGAAGGCAGGGACCAGACTCTGGAGGCATTACTGCGGCCGAGAGAGAGGTGTGGGTGTGCAGGGCAACACCTACCTGCTTCCACCGAGGGGCAGACGGCAGGGAAGGCCCGGAGGCGTTCGACTGCTGGCTGTCCCGAGGCGAAGGAAGGAGGGGAAACGAGGAGCGAGGCCTGGGGGCGTCGGTCCCGGTTTCCACGCCTCCTTGCCCAGCGGGGGACGAGAGTGACGAGGCCGTGGCGGCGTCACTGACGTCTCAGCGCTGGGGCTGGGAGAGGGGAACGGGAGTGGTGCAGCTCGGGGGCAGCACGCACTGCCATCTGACCCTCTCGGACGGAGGAAACTGGTCTTATTGACTGCCAGTCTCGACCGTGAGGGGAAACGAGGAATGAGGCCCGGGGGCATCGAGTCCTGGTTTCCCCTCACCCAGCGAGAGACGAGAGTGACAAGGCCATAGCCCTCACTGCCATCTGAGCGCTGGGGCCCGTGAACTACTCAGAGGAAGTGGACTGCTCAAACTTTGGGTACCGCTGATTCTGGATAAACAGCGGCGGAACAGAAACGAATTCTCCACCTGGCCCTCCTCGGGGGAAGGAGTGGTGATGACACGAACTCCCAAGAGCAGAACGTCACATACTCTGGGTAGCTCCTCTCAGGGCTGTTTCCCTTTCCTTTGCTGGGGGAAAACAAACTCCGAGCCGGCTGGTTTTGAGGTGCTTCTGGACCACCAGTGTAGACATCGTCTAACCGAGGGCCAGCGCTGTGACTTATCATGGTCAGTCACTAAGCACAGCTCAACCCCGAGTTAGAACTAAGCACGTGCAGTGGTAGTGAGAGAGGAAAAACTTTTGCAGATTTAGGCATGTTTGGCTTGCCATATTGGCACCAAAATGCTTCCATACTGCCAAAATTCTTCACACACATCAGGGCACTTTAGAACAGCCCAGGTAAGTGTGGCTGTTAAGTCTGAATCTTCAGCATGAGAACACACCATTATAATAGGAACTCAGCATCATATTCAGAGTATAACAGCCCTCTCTCCGATGTAGTGATCGACATCTGTCCTCCCCGGGGCCCGAATGAAATGCCTGGTCCCTCATGAGAAGGACCAGAGACCCATCCGAAAGCCTAGACGGCACACGGCACGCTGAGCGGCTCAAGCCTTTACGAGAAAGGTGAGACGAACAACGTGCCGACGTGGTCATGCACTCCTGAGAGAACATGAACCACCCACGAACGCAGTCTCAACACACTGATTAGGCATGTGAAACCGTGATCGTGGCCGTCAACCAGGTATGCAAGATAGTGAACATGGCCATCGCTTTGATGACACACAGCACGCTGGGCGCTCAAGCCTTCAGGCAGGCGAACAACGTGCTGACGTGGTCATGCTCTCACAAGAAAGCATAAACCACCCACCAACACAGTCTCAGCATGTTTGCGATGCGCTAGAGGAGTGAGTGGTTTGTGCTCACTGAAACCCTCAGATCACCAATGTTATTTGCCAAAGTAGCCCTCCTCTGGTGCACCAGAAGAGAAACTAGATCGGAAAATAAGCAAAGGAACTCACCTTACAGAGGCACACGAGTCTTGATCTTGACCGTGCATCTTGAGCGCCGAATGACGCGCGCTGGCTTGCCGTGACAACCCGCGCTGTCAGCCGGCGCTCCACGGCACGCTGAGCGGCTCAAGCCTTTAAGAGAAAGGGGAGACGAACAACGTGCCGACGTGGTCATGCACTCCTGAGAGAACATGAACCACCCACGAACGTAGTCTCACACACTGATTAGGCATGTGAAACAATGAACGTGGCCGTCAAATTAGGACAGGAAACGATCGCATCCAGAAAGACACGAGTGAAACGTCATCCTGAAAAGGACGCGATCTTCACTCGTGTTGCTCTTTCAGGAAGAAAGTACTCTCTATCGTGCTGAAGCACACAGGGACCCAACGCGGCAACACAGCGGGGAAACTGCAAGCCCGCTGTGCGCACTCAACTGTTTACCAGCTGTGAAAACAGCTTTTGAATTAACAGCATATAGATGCAGCCGGTAGACAGGAAACCGCGCGGTCGCTGAAACGCCATCTCACCAACACAGAGAGTTCCCCTCCCGAAACAGCAGACTCGTAGCTCGTAAGAAAAATACAATCTTTAAGCTCACTCACTCAGAGAGGACACAATCGGTCGGTTCCGAAGCTAAAAAACGTTTGTGTATGCGCTTGCTTCCGCTTTTATACCCCCACTGGTAGGCGGGTCGCGGAATGCAAATCTTGCATGCCAATGTTTATTGGCTCGTTTTAGTTCACTCGAAGTCGATTGGTCTCCCTAGCGTGATCCCAATTCGTTGGAAACTCCTCCGACGAGACGTAGGAGTTCCCGAACGAAAGGGAACAGTTATCTATTCCTGTGATGGCAAAATTAAATTTCCATCAGCCATTACTCTAGTTTTCAAGTCACATGATCTTTCAAAAATCATTCGACTATGATTCTGATTTGGTACTCAAGAAACATTTTTTATCATTACCAATGTTGAAAACCATTGTGCTGTTTAATATTTTTGTGGAAACATTGTAAAAAAGAACATCATTTATTTGAAATAGAAATATTTTGTAATAAGTATTTTTAACTATCGTCTTTGCTGTCATTTTTTATCAATTTAATGCATCCTTGCTCAAAAAAGTATAATTTGTTTTATCAAAAAGAAATGGTAAGTGAACGGTAGTGTTTGTATGTTTATTTATATATGTAACGTAGGCTAGCTAGTAAAGAGCCGTGCAGGTAAACCTCAATCTCCTGGCCTCAAGAAGTGCAATAGCGACTGACGCTGGAGGCTGTGGTCTTTAGCATCCTTGTTAGCGCGCCTGCCTCCCATGCCGTTAACGCTGGTCGAAACTTGTCGGCGCGTGTGCGAGTAGGACCAGTTATATATGTGTGAAATCTGTGAGCTCTTTTAAAACTGGGATTTTTTTCTGTTCAACCCAGGAAATAAACAAAGATTCTACACTATTTCTAGGTTAAAACTGTGAATTAGTGACCATGTAAACTAATCTATACAAAAACTCACGATATAGAAGCGTTTCAGTGGTCTTAGTGACTTTTGTGACAGGAGAGCTCAATGCGCTGCAAATAGGGCTGCACAATTAATCGCAATAAAACCGCAAGCAATTTGGCAAAGGCTGTGATTATTTTATGCGCAGTTTGTCAGAGCAGCACAGCTGGATCAGTAGAAAATGCTGCTCCATCTGAACACCAGAGGGTACTCTCGCGCAGACATGCCACATACGTCCCGCCGCTGCACATCATTTCAGGAAATCCCTATCAATGTAGCTGAATAAACAGAGGATTAAAACGCTTTGATTGATTAAATATGATGATTGAATGACACACAACTGCCTTATTCTGTATAAGAAGCCACATCATCTCACAAAAGTATGCTCAACGGTCTTTATGAAGTGAGTTTGGAGTAAAAGCATGTTATTAAATGTTGTCTTTTGTTGGAAAAGAGGTTCATAAATGCTTCCCATGTTTGGAAAGATGTTTGACGCGTTACTTTTTCAAATGCACATTATGAGTGACTCAAACTCAGTGACAAGCTGTGCATAAAAAAATGACCGCAGCCTTTGCAATTTCAAAATCGCGATAAGCCAGATCGGTTTAAATGCGATTACATGTAAATTGCGATTAATCGTGCAGCCCTAGCTTCAACTGAAGAAAACATGCACTGTAAAATGTAACAAGTTGACTTTACTTAGAAAATTTAAGGCAATCGGTTTCCTCGATTTTTCTAAGTAAAGTATTGTATTAATTTTTAGTTGGCGCAACTTAATAGCATTTGTATAGACAACTTGTTAATCAAGTATACTCAAGTAAAGGTGACTCAAAATCATTGGTTGTGTTAACTTCTTATTAAAGTTCACATTACTAGGAAATTTTTTACTAGTTTTAAAATTTTTAAGTAAGCTGAACTAAACAAATTAAGTTAAGAAAAAAAATACAAAACTGAACTCAGGTAAAACATTATTTTATTACTCATCAATTGTCTTTATGCACTAGTGTACTAAACAATGTCATTCAGACACCCCTAAATATGAAACAGTTTTTGTTAATGTAACTAACAATTTTAATCACAAAAAGCACATTGTTATTCTTGTTAACCCTAAAGCAACTCAAATGTGCAGTGCAAGTGCAACTAAAAATACAACAAAAAAACTCTAAATATGACTGATGAATGAATTTGACAATATTTGACCTGAAATGAACAGAACAGTTGACCTTTTAAAACCATCAACATTAGGGTAATGCAGGAAAATTGACACTTTAAAACAAAAAAGTTGCATTGCAAAAATGTTAAACAAAATCATTTAACAATACAACTGTTATAAAACAAGAACAACATTTTCAACCAAGGTTGACTAGTGACAATTTAGAAATGTTTTGTGTATTTTAGAAATTTTGTGCAACCACAAACTTTAGTAAAGGGATAGCCACTAAACTGAAAAATCTGTCATAATTTACTCTTCCACATCTCGTAACAAACCTGTAAGTTTGGATAGTCATTGAAACACAAATACAAATATTTAAAATTAAACCATTTAAGAGTTTTATGTCCCTCTATTGAAAGTCCAGATAACCCTAAATTAAAAGATCTAAAACGATTATTAAGATGTCTTTATGATTTGTTTTAAGACTAGACCCTTTCTCTTACGGGTTTGAAACAAAATGAGGGAGTGTAAATTATGACAGAATTTTCAATCTGAAACAACATTTACTTACATGAGCTGCAATGTTTTTAAGTGACTGTAGTTTAGGCTTCAGGAATTTGTGTCCCAGAGAAAGAAACACTCTCTGAATAAAATCAAAGGTGTTCTTGAGCTGTAGAGGGTACTTCAAATTGAGCGCATATATCAGCCCAAAAAGTAGGCACATGGCATCCGGAAGGTTTTGAAGTTCATCCATAACAATGGCTCCTTCTAGGATAATTGCTGTGTGTGAAGCCTCCAAATGCAGTGCTTGTGAAGAACCCTGGGTTTCTTCAGTCATCACAGTTATAATCCCAATGGAAATCTGGGGTGTGTCGCAATCACAGTCCTAATAAAAAAAGAAAAGAAATATTAAAATTCGGGTTATATTACAAATAGGAAATCTCAAAAATGTACATGTAACTTAAAGAATCAGGACCATCACCTTCTGTTCTACATACAACTCAACTAACAGACAAACGTTAAAGTATTGTGTGAAAATTAGACATCAAAAAACAATGCACAGTACAATGACGGCAGAACAAACACACAAGAAAATGTACAATTACATTTGAAGAGTTTGTGTCTGGTCTGTTTCTGGGATAGTTGAATGAAGCATAATTGAATGGCTATATGTGATGTATGTGTGGGGGATTAGTTTAGAATGAAATATACAGAGAATGGTACTTGCCAATATTGTTTTGAAAAAGTCTGAGGTGTCTTCTCCAAAAATGAGGGGTAGTCCACGAAGTACTGCTGTGCGATTAGCAGTGATGTCAGTGCCCTGGAAAACCAAATTAAATTTAAAATTAGTCGGAATAAACTACTTTAAAATGCAGTGATGACTGCTCTGAAAAAAAGTTTTATAACATAGAATTAAATTTTATGAAATAACAGTTACAGAATTTAGTTTAAAAATTAAGCATAGACAAGCTTACCACAGACTTAATTTGCTTAAGAAATTCAGAAAGTTTTTTTTCCAACTGCCCCTTTCTTGGATTCAAAAATTTCCAGAAATCGAGCTGTATGTCGATCAAGAGCTGTGAAAAATTCTTGCTTGAGGTTTTTGCTTGTGATGCGAATAAACTCTGCATTGATCTGTAAAAGGAAAAAGAACAATGTTATATCTATTAGGCTTTTGGTTACTGTTGTTATAGGGATACTTGAAAATTGCCTTATTTACTCACTCTCGTAGTATCCCAAATGTACCTCTATTCCTCATTAGGGAACTGAAACTGTTTGGTAACAAACATTGTTCAAAATATCCTTTGTGTCCAGCAAAAGAAAGTCATGCAGGGTTGAAATAACATGAGGGTGAGTAAATAACGTAATTTTATTTTGTAGGTGGACTATCCCTTTAAATGTTCAATTTAGCAAAAGATAAAATGTTTCGCTGCAACAAAGGTCCTGCCCTGAATTTTGTATGGTGCCAGTGGAAAAGGGTCATTCAAATCAAACAGCTTAGTGACTTTCATTTCTGATACATGGCTGCATAGATCATAGGACCGTAAATGCTCAATGTACCACGCTGTCTGTTGTTTGCATACAAACAAAATGTCAGTGTTGATAATGACAATTTTTACAATTTGTCTAAAGTCAGGCAGACATGAACTTGCACCAGCAGACAGAACCATATCAGGACTGTAGTTGATCCCATCAATGCACACATTAGATGTGACAAAGACAGTGCTTTGGGTCGCAAAATTCTGCTGAAGCACGTTAGACTGCTGTCGCTTAAAGACTTGCACGCTTCTAAAATACATAAACGCATCCGATTAAATTAAGTTCACTTTTACTTTAGACATAACCAACTGTGTTCATGAAAACATTGTGTATGTTTCACAGTATTAGCGCAATAAGACGCGAAATATAAAGTTTAGTAATCAGGCGCTGTTAAGTGCACTCAGAAAATGACATGCGCCCATTTCAGAACAGGACGCAAATTAAAGGTTTAACCGGCAAGGCTTTAAAGCACAAGCAAATAATTAAAGTATGTGAATTGCAGTGTCCCGTGAGTGTAACTCCTGTGTGTTAACATCTGATGTAAATGCACGTCGAGTTGTAACGTTACAGTAGGCCTATAGCCAATGTTGAGACTGTGGCGCCAGAACTGCAAATGATTTTCGCTGTAGCACGACACTACTATATTTCTTCAAAACAGATCGTGGAGAAATTAATCCCACACCCTTAATTTGAAGTAATCCAAAAGTTAAAATATATAAATTATAGCATTGCTATATTTCTACATAATTATTGCAAAAAAATATAAATCAGTAAAGTTTTTTTCTCAGTCTACATTATAATCACAATAAAAATAAATAAAACATAAAAAGGTTCCTTGATTGAAAGCATGGACCTAACGATTAGGCTATTGATTTGCAAATGCTAGACTGCTCATTTCGATTAGCACAATCCAAGAATTTGATTAAAATAACACATCCAATGTTAATGTTTAACGCTAGTTTGTTTAATCTGTTTTATTTATTTCACGATCAATTATGTATATTAAGCAATTTAGACATTAAAATAAGACAAAAAAGCACTGACTCACCTTTCCATGTGCTTTCCTCGTCCGAAATAATGGTATTACGTTTCCAATTCGGCTCCGCCTACTGGTAGAACTGCGCCTGACCACTCGAAAATGTTCAAGATACTTATTATTTTAAGTAGAGGGTAATTTAATCTATTGAGTTTAATAACTTACCGTGCTAAAATATTGTCCTTACTTTATCAAACTTAGTAAGGTCAACAAACTTATTCAAAATAAGTTTTATTCACTTAATGTTATTAGTAAGATCATCAGTTACGTTTTACAGTGTGCAAATAGAAAAAACACCTGCTAATTAAGAAAACATATTCATCAGTTTGCACTTCAAATACTCACAACACAACCAAATACAGAAACACACTGCAAATACTAACAACGCACAAACCATCAGGATGTTAAAATAAACCAAAAAAACTCACCTCTCTGGTCATCGACTACACCACTGACAAGTACATTGAACAATAAGCATGTCCCAGCCAGGTTCGTCACTTGTTGGGGTCCCTTTGAAACATTTCCGTTGTGGTCTGTGCTATTTGCAGTGAGTTTCTGTATGTGGTTGCATTGTGAGTATTTGCAGAACATGTGTTGTTAAAGTGATGAATTGTTTTGTTAATTTCCTGGTGTTTTTTCTGTTTGTATGTGTTTGCTTCAGTTGCAGCACATCAAGCTCTTTCGCAGCACTTTGAGCTCTCTCGGCCACCATACTTTTGGCATGCTGTGGTCAATTTATGTGCTCCTGTCCTGTTTCTGTGTCCGCATAAACATGTATTGAACTGTTGATACTTGTGGATTAAGGGTTTTGCAGCACAGTAAACCTCTCACAAAGTCCATCTAATAAGACCTTAGAGACGCACCACAGAACAACATTTTGATTCAAGGATCGTCCTCAGTTAAAGACCAGCAACACCTGACTCATTCACCATGCATGGCTGGACGGTGAGAAACCTCTACTTCAAATCTGTAAATAAGAGAGTAGGCCAAGACAGAACTTATACTACTGTGGAATTATTTGAGAGATTTGGGACATTTTTCTAAATTCTTTGTCATAATTTTTTTTTTGCTAAACTTATTGAAAGTAGTATTGATTAAATTTACATTTTTGGCACTGTTAGTAGCTCACCTCAGTTGTTTTTAAAATAATGTAGCTTTTTCCATAACAAGATACATTTTACAACACAGAACAGTACATCCCCATTTATTGTGTGCACAAACAAGCAGAGCCAATTCTTGTAGAACCATGTCTTTTTCTCAAGTAGCAGTCTGATTTTGTTATATAAATTAAGGGTGTTTTTTGTATTAACTATATTTAATGTTTGCATTAAATACACATGAATTTACAAGATTTGGATGGATACAACCCATCCACTTTCAGTGGAGTTTAAGCCTATAATGTTGCAAATGTGGATCAGGTATCTCAAAACATATCTGGGCCAGGATTGGCAAAGATATAGCTCAGTGACCACTGGCTCATCTGGATGTAAGCCAAAAGTGGCCCACATATAATGTTGCAAATGTGGTCCAATTATCTTATAACACATCTGGGCCAGGTTTGGCAAATATATGGCTCAATGACCACTGGCTCATCTGGATGTGACCCAAAAGTGACCCACATATAATGTTGCAAATGTGGCCCAGTTATCTTATAACACTTCTGGGCCAGGTTTGGCAAAGATATGGCTCAGTGAGCACTGGCTCATCTATAATGAGGCAAATGTGGCCCAGTTATCTTAAAACATATCTGGGCCAGTTTTGGCAAAGATATGGCACAGTGGCACTGGCTCATCTCAATTTAAGCCAAAAGTGGCCCACATATAATGTTGCAAATGTGGTCCAGTTATCTTATAACACATCTGGGCCAGGTTTGGCAAAGATATGGATCAGTGACCACTGGCTCATCTGGATGTGAGCCAAAAGTGGCCCATATATAATTATGCAAATATGGCCCAGTTATCTTAAAACATATCTGGGCCAGTTTTGACAAAGATATGACACAGTGGCACTGGCTCATCTGGATGTGAGCCAAAAGTGACCCACATATAATGCTGCAAATGAGGCCCAGTTATCTTAAAATGTATATGGACCACTTTTGGCAAAGATATGGTACAGTGGCACTGCCTCATCTGGGTGTGAGCCGAAAGTGCCAGCCATATGACATGGCAAATATGGCCCATATAATTCATAACAATTTGGGCCACATTTGGAAAATATACGGCACAGTCAGCAATGGCAAATCAGGGTGTAAGTTCGAAATATTCTAAATATAAGCACTTTCGAAATATGCCCCCCCAAAATTGCAATGGCTAATTTAGCTTAAAAAGGACAGACTTAAACTGCCTTGAAATATTTTTTAATTACATTTAACAATATTTTTTGGTATAGATGCAGCAGACACTTAGGCTGTGTGTCGTGTACACCAATGCATTTTTTTTCACGTGACTGTTGTGTTTCTTCAATCGTTCCCTTTCGAGGGAACTCTACACTGCGTCGAGAATCGACTCTTTGGGGACGCTCCCTAAGCGTGCGCCTCTGAAGTATGAATGAAACTAATCCAATCCTGATTGGTGTTGCGTCGTGACGTAACATGTGACGGCATACCCGGAAGTATAAAAGTGACGCTGTCACAACACACACTAGCTTTCGCTCTTCAGCAAGTGCTCTCTGTGAAACTGTCTGTCTTATTTGGTGTTGTTTGTCTGTGACAAAGCTCTACATATGGCGAGTGAACATTACACTAGTGTGTGTACCCCTGCCCTGTTTATCTCACCGGCGGGGACACGCATCAGTTGTGTGTGTATAGTTATAGGAGCGCAGCACACACAGGCAGCTCTCGAGAGGGCTGCCTGTAAACACTGTGAAGCACTTCCTAATAGAGTGCTGCGCTCCTGCTCGGCCATAGTATTTTCTTATGATGGCCAGGCTCGCGATCCCCGCGATTCGGCTCCCGCGTCCGTTGAGGCGGCGCGGCGGCTTGGATCGCGGGGATCGCAGAAGGATCTCGCGGATGAGAAACGAGACTGCTGAGGCACTTTTTCGTTCATCATCTGCTGATTCTATAACACTCATTCATGACGCAGAAGCCCGCGATGCGGTTTCTTCTGCCCGTGACGAGTGCCTGTTGCTCGAGCTATCTGTTTCTGAGGAAATAGATTATGCTCAGCATCGGGAACGAGCAACATGAGTCACACTCGCCGGCTCATGTTTCTGCTTATGTAGAGGTTGTGATGCATACTGTGGAGTCCAGTCTTAAAATAAATAATTAAATATATATGTGTATATATATTAGCTGGCCACAAAATAAGCAGGATGATCCTTGTCAAAGCAAGAAGAGCTAGACGAGAGATTCCTGTAGCACTATTCACAACCTCAGCGCTGGGCTAACTGTGTTTTTCCCCAAATCTAAGAGACATCAGTGGCTAATTTTGTCTGGTACAAAAGGGAAAGACAAATATTTTCTGCTGAACGCTCCGCTATCACCTTCTGGCCTGTTCCTGACGCTGTAACTTCAATCGTCGACAGGTTTATAAATAAATAAAATAAGAAATATATATATATAAATATATATGTTGTCCCGCCGTTTTGAACGTTTCGGGCTACATCGATTTTCAGCGAACGCACACCGTGGCGATCACCCCAAGAGCTTGCAACCGGGCACCAACTATGGTCACAAAATTTTTCTAGACTTTCCTGCCGGTCATCTGCTTCGGGAAGTCGAGAATAGTGCTCGAGAAACACCCGAAGCCGGTCTCAAGGGGCTGGTTCCCTTAATAGATGTTGTTGAATGGCAGCGCCTTCCAATTATCTATATGGGTCCTGAATATTTTTAAATATGGGTACAGACTGCAGTTCGGTTACCGACCTCCCAAGTTTGTTGGGGTCGTACCGACCGCAGTGGTTCCAGAACAGGCTCGGGTTATGGAACAAGAGGTACAGACTCTACTGGAGTTAAGGGGCCATAGAGAGTGTTCCCCTACCAGACAGGAAGTCCAGGTTTTACAGCCGGTACTTTTTAGTTCCAAAGGAGGATGGTGGACTGAGGCCAATTTTAGATCTAAGGCTATTGACTTGTTCTTTGAGGAGATCCAGGTTCAAAATGCTTACAATTTCCATTATCGGAAACCAAATCAGATCCGAGGACTGGTTTGGCATGGTAGATCTAAAAGTTGGGGCTGTCCACTCAGTTGCAAGGCAACCAATGTTTTTCTAAAAAAGCGGGGCCCGGAAACGATGTGTATTGCCCGCCGTCTATGACGCTTCGGGCCGCATCATTTTCCAGCGAACGCACTCTGCGTCGTTTAAAAAAAAAAAAAAAAAAAAACGAGCATCAGTTATGGTCACGAAAATCGTATCGACTACAGCCTGCCGGTATTCCGCTTCAGGGAGTCGAAGACTCGAAAAACACCAGAGGCCAGTCTCGAGAGGCTGGTACCCCTAGTAGATTTTGTAGAGGCATGGTATCATCTTCCCAACATATCTGCATGGGTCCTGCATATCATAGAACTGCGGTTTGCGCACCGCCCCCCCCAGGTTTTAAATTGGGGTGGTGCAAACTACAGTGGTTCCAGAGCAGGCTCAGGTGATGGAACAAGAAGTAGAGACTCTGCTACTAAAGGAAGCCATGGAACGTGTTCATCCTTTAGACAAGGGGTCCGGGTTTTACAGCCGGTACTTTATAGTTCCAAAGAAGGATGGGGGGTTAAGGCCAATTCTAGATCTCAGGGTTTTTGACCCGATCTCTAAGGAGGTTCAGGTTCAAAATGTTAACCATTCCTGCAATCGTGAGTCGGATCAGATCCGAGGACTGGTTTGTCACGATAGATCTAAAGCACGCCTATTTTCTCATCTCCATCCTTCCATGTCACAGGAGATACCTGAGGTTTGCTTTCGGGGACGAAGCTTACCAGTATCGGGTTCTTCCGTTCGGCCTAGCACTCTCTCCCCGCACATTCACCAAATGTATGGATGTAGCCCTTGCTCCACTGAGACTTCAAGGCATTCGTATATTGAATTATCTCGACGACTGGCTCATTCTGGCCCAGTCTCGAGAAATGGCGGTTCGGCATCGAGATGTCGTCCTTGGCCACATTCAGAAATTGGGGTTGAGACTCAAGAGTGTGCTAGAACCATCCTAGTGCACGATATTTTTTGGAATCGTGTGGAGCTCGATTACGATGCAGGCACAAATGTCTCCCGCACGTGTCGAGTCAATTCTGGCAATGGTATCTGGGTTAAGGCTGGGCCAGGCCATCACTGTAAAGCAATTTCTAAGAATGCTGGGCCTCATGGCAGCGGCATCCAACATCATTCCTTTGGGCCTTCTGCACATGAGCCCCATTCAGTGGTGGTTAAAAACCAAGGGGTTTTTTCCCAAAGGGGAATCCGTTTCGTATAATCAGAGTAACGCGCAGATGCCTTCGTTCTCTGCAAATATGGAAAAAACCTTGGTTCCTATCCCAAGGGCCAGTACTGGGAGTGTCATGTTGCCGGAAATCCGTTTCGACAGACGCCTCCCTCACTGGCTGGGGCGCGGTCATGGACGGCAGCTTTGCCAGGGGTCTGTGGCAGGACCATTATCATTCTTGGCATGTAAACTGCCTAGAGATGATGGCTGTGTTCAGGGCTTTGAGGAGCTTCCTCCCAGACATCAAAGGTTACCATGTCTTAGTACGATCGGACAATACGTCGGTGGTAGCCTATCTGAACCGACAAGGGGGACTCAGATCGCGCCCTCTGTGCAGACTGGCGCATCAGATTATTCTTTGGTCCCAGGGGAAAATACTGTCTATCAAGGCAATGTATATTCCGGGGGTTCAGAATCAGGGAGCAGACATCCTGTCGAGGCAGGGGCTGAGGCCCGGGGAATGGAGACTTCATCCAGATGTGGTGAAGTTGATATGGGAGAGGTTTGGACCCAGAGACGTCCCACTGTCCACTTTGGTTCTCCCTCTCACTTCCAGCCCCACTGGGGTTGGATACCATGGTACAGGCCTGGCCGAGGCTTCGCCTGTACGCCTTTCCCCCGATCGCTCTACTCCCGGGAGTCCTGGAGAGGGTCCGTCAGGAGGGCATCAGTCTTCTTCTGGTTGCCCCAATGTGGCCGACCCGAGTGTGGTTTTCAAACATAATATCACTCCTGATAGCTCCGCCATGGCAGATTCCTCTGAGGAGGGATCTGTTATCTCAGGCGGGGGGCAAAATATTCCACCCTCAGCCAGAGCTGTGGAAATTGTGGGTCTGGCCTCTGAGGGGGTTCAGTACCTAAATGCTGGTCTATCAGCTGGAGTGGTTGAAACCATACTTAGCTCCAGAGCTCCATCTACTAGGAGATTATATGGCCTCAAGTGGAATGTTTTTGTCACTTGGTGTAGAGAACATGAGTTAGATCCAGTAAACTGCCCGGTGGCTTCAGTTCTGGAATTTCTTCAAGATCGTTTCTCTGCGGGTCTCTCCCCTTCCACGCTTAAGGTGTACGTGGCAGCCATTGCGGCTTTCCACGCTCCGTTAGGTGATGGGCCTCTGGGGAGGCACCAGTTGGTCATTCGGTTTCTCCGCGGTACTTGGAGGATGAGGCCGGCAACCAGGTCTAGGGTTCCTGCCTGGGACCTGGCTATAGTTCTGGAAGGGTTATCCCTGGCCCCTTTCGAACCTCTAGAGTCGGCTTCGCCTAAGGATTTAACGCAGAAAATGGTTTTTCTCTTGGCCATTACCTCACTTAAGAGGGTGGGAGATCTCCAAGCCCTGGCAGTGACACCAGCTTGCTTGGAGTTTGCCCCTGGCAGAGTAAAGGCCTTTTTGCACCCGAGTCCGGGCTACGTGCCTAAGGTTCCTTCGAACACGGCTCGGTCTACAGTCCTTCAGGCATTCCATCCTCCACCTCATGTGTCGGCAGAAGAAGAGAAGCTTCATTTGCTCTGCCCCGTCAGAGCTTTGAGCGTGTACCTTGAGAGGTCCTCTTCTTGGAGAAGGTCGGACTAGTTATTAGTATGTTTTGGGTCACCTAAGAAAGGGCTCCCGGCATCCAAGCAAACTATTAGTAATTGGATAGTTCAGGCTATTACTGAGGCTTACAAGGTGCGCGGTTTGCCTTCACCTTTAGCCGTAAGGGCTCATTCAACTAGAAGCATGGCTTCTTCTAGGGCCCTTCTTTCGGGAGTACCTCTACAGGAGATCTGTGAGGCAGCCGGTTGGGCTACTCCGCATACTTTTATTAGGTTCTACAGTCTCCACCTTCCTAGTACGCCTGGCGCACACATGCTCAGTCCTTGCTGAGTGCCTAGACAGTTTCACTCCGGGACAGGCCTATTCGGTGCGTGGCCTAGTGGGCACTCGTTCCCCAAAGAGTCGATTCTCGACGCAGTGTAGAGTTCCCTCGAAAGGGAACGTCTCGGGTTATGACTATAACCCTTGTTCCCTGAGAAGGGAACGAGACACTGCGTCGTTCTGCCACGCCCCTTGAGGCCTTTGAGCGTCTTGCTTCATCGCGAGGCTAGTGTGTGTTGTGACAGCGTCACTTTTATACTTCCGGGTATGCCGTCACATGTTACGTCACGACGCAACACCAATCAGGATTGGATTAGTTTCATTCATACTTCAGAGGCGCACGCTTAGGGAGCGTCCCCAAAGAGTCGATTCTCGACGCAGTGTCTCGTTCCCTTCTCAGGGAACAAGGGTTATAGTCATAACCCGAGACGTTTTCAATGGGAGTGCTGCATTTTTAAAAACGCCATGAGCGTAACGAGGAACCAAGCGTTTTTTTTTAATTATTTTATCTGGCTATAAAGCGATGAATACTCAGCGTTTTTTACAGATCGGCGAGAGTTAAATAATGTTCAACTTTGGTTAAAACGCTCATCACTGTCACTTTCTACCAGACCGTCCAATCACAATGGAGGAGGGGCTGGAAAAATACCACACAACCAACTGTCACAACATTCAGTTGAACTGTCTGTTCAACATCAAATAGCAGAGTAGATGGAAAAATAATATTTCTGGTCTCCAAACACACTGTACTATACAAACATTATTAGTATTATACAAATTATCAGCGAAATCAGTTACAAGCAAACTGTGCTACGGATATTCTGTATAGCAACAAGGCGTCGCAACAAAAAAAACAACAACAACAACAACAAAAACACTTTCAATCGCTCTGTCCTAACCCTAACCCTAACCCTACAATCAGAGGGAAATTATAATAACACTGATTAAAGCATGGTTGAAAGCCTAAACTTGGCATAACTTCAAACTTCAATTCTAATTGGTCGATATGAATGCTGTTCCAGGATCAATAAAGATGTTGAGCCAGGAACATGTTGTAGCCTGGCCTACTCAGTAAAACCTACCTTGCTAGCAGTGTCATCTAGGCCTAACTTCTAGAGCAGATCCAGACAAACTTCCAATGTGGCCTCGAGATGAGTTAAAATTATGACAAATTAGTCAACAACATATTTCTTATTATTTGGCTATTTCTATAACAAATTTACTGGATTTTACAATTAAATAAACATTTTAATTTTATTACATTTCTGGCTTAATATAATTTACATTTATACAACTGTCAATTTTAGGCTATAAATAATTTTTCTTAAGGATACAAATATATAATTTTAATTGACATTATAATTGATGAAATACGATGAAATGAATGCCAAATTAGCAGAAGCTCTTATGAGAAAATATTATTATTTTGATAATTAACTTTTTCAGCCCCCTGCATTCATGACAAAATTGTCTCATTTTTGTTTTTGCTTCAGCTTACTTCTTTATTAGAGATAAGATCTCTATTTTGTTTATAACAAAATATTTACTGCATTTGAAGTTGTCTTTGAAAAAAAAAATCAAACTGACGATTTGGCCCTTTATTTTTTTTTTATTGCAACAGAGAATATACAAATAGATTTACATGACAATACAACTCACAACAAATAGAAAATAAAGAAAAAAAAAGGAAAAAAAATCATGCCAGGGGTAAAGTTACAATAATTTAAAATTACAAAACACTTCATAACTTTGTTGCTTTTTTGTTCTTAATTTTATCTAATGAATTACCATATTGTTTAATCTCTTTTATAAAGTGTTCAAAGCTTGGCTTAGCTTTAGCCCAATTTTTCACATGAATGTGATATTTTCCAAGTAGTATGAAAAGTTGTATAAGGAAGCACATGGTACTTTTGGAATCAACATTGTCCTGCACAAAAAAAATAAAAAAAATACAACATCAAACAGCTAAATTTGAAGATATGTTTCAAACAACTTAGAAATGAAATTTGAAACGTCCAACCAAAACATTTTTGAATAAATACAATTAAAAGAGAGATGAGTTACATTCTTTGGCATTGCCACAAAATTCGCACAAGTTTTTAATATTCAAATGGAAACGTTCAGAAAGTAACTCCTTGACAGGGTAAATTCTGTGTACAATTTTATAGGATACCTCTCTAATTTTATTATTAATACAAAACTTATTTGTTATAGACCAAACTCTTTTAATATTTTCAAATTTAGATGACCAAAAACCTGTTGAGCAAGGCAAAGAGTTTGTTTTTAAAGTAGGCTATTTCTAATATATTTGTTACTGCATTAATCTATTTATATATTAATATGCCCAATAAATATTGTGTCACAACAATAACTGATTTGACGATCTATATTTATAGGGCATAATCCAGGATTTCGTAAAAGTGAAACTACTCTGCCAGGGATTGCATTTAAAAAAAAAAACAGCATATTCTTTTGGCCTCACAGGAATCATGAATTTATTGAGAAATTCAGGATATGTTAAAAGTAAACCTTGTTCATTAAGCAACTGATTAACATTAAAAATTCCATTGTTTTACCATGTCTCACCCTTTGAATTTAAACGTAGCCGTGAAGCGCGAAAAAGACGCTCGAAACCAAAAGGTCAGAGGATTGTCAGTTGGAGGGAGGACGAATACTGCAAACAATCAAGGTAAGATATAATCGATACATTTATACTTTCTTAGCGATTGCTTCGTTATATCCATGTTGTGTGAGTTAATGGAATAACTTCTAATTTCGAAGTAGCCTAACATTATTTTGGCAGTTTAACTCTAAGCTAGATCTATTATGGTTGTCGAATGCGAAATAAACAAGTATCGATTGACGGCGCGCCAATACATTTAGATTTGCTCATGTTGCTCCGATCTTGCCAACCTTCAGTAAGTTTTGCTCGGTGAAAGTATTTAACTCTTGTCTTATTTTGGCACAACAATGAAAAATGTATATATAATAGCCTATAGTGTGATTTTTCATTCATGTTTACATTGGGCATACAGTAATACTGCAGTAACTGCACTAGTTTTATTACTTTGTGACAGCATTTTTCGTTAACTAGCAATAATGCACAAATTACTACATGCTTTTCCTTACAATAAAAGCTTTTATGAGATGATTACAGAGTAACAATAGCCTAATAGATATTATTGAGCAAGTTGGTTCAGGTATTATTACTCTATGTATTTCACAATTTTAGTATACTGTACTCCAGTCATTTTAAAATTAGTTTTCCTGCTTTTTTGTTCATTTACTGTTTTGAGTGAGGATGTTTTTCACCTTAATAACACGTCAATGTGATTTGCTACAGAAAACTGCTGGTGTGAATAAAATAGCCTACAGTTTAGAGTTCACTGTCACCATTAAGGTAAGCTGTTGATACATTTCATGTGGTACAAAATAAAAAAAGTATCAATGTAAACTGTTTTTTTTTCATTGCACCTGGTTATTGACTGTACTTCATGTAACTGTAGGTGTAACTACTGTGTCATTGAGAGAGAAAAGTGGAAAATCACTCGCCGCAATTTAAGGAAAAGGGCTGTTAAAAGAGTCACCCAGTTTATTAAATCTTTGAATGATGAGGATAGTATGGATTGTACTAATGAAGAGCATAGTGTTGAAAAAGAAGTAGTTACTTCAAGCTTTGTTTTGCCACCAATCTGTGGATCAGAAAGTGATGGGGAAAGTGAATCAGCAAGTGATGAGGATACACAGCAAAAGTTCTGTGTCATAATTGAGTGCAAAATGCCGTGCATAATCAAAAACTGATTTTGCACGGCATTTTGCACTCAATTATGTCACAGAACTTTTGCTGTGTATCCTCGTCACTTGCTGTGTGCGTTTTTAGTAAACATCGAGAAAATTGTACGCTTGATCAAACAGTTTGTAAATAGGTTAATACAAATGATGGCAAGTGCCCGTGCAAAATCAGTTTTGTGTGTGTTTTTAGTAATTGTTGGTTTGGTGTGTTTGAGTGCTCATTGTTACAATTACACAGCAAAAGTTCAGTGACATTTTTATTTGTGCATGGAAGAAAGCAAATATTGACACTGACATAATGACATAAAATAAATGTGGAAAATTTAACACGATTCAGGGAGCAGACTACACAGTGAACTCTGAGAAAAGCTGTGAATAAAATACAATATTCAGATTCATAAGTAAACAGTATAGCTGACTTAAAGGTCCCATATGGTGAAAAAGGGCTTTTATGGGATTATGTTAAGATGACAGTCTTTATGTCAGAATTTTTATTTTTACACCACAACCTTCGAAAAATGATATTTTTAACGATATCTTTTGCCTTTCTCATCCAAACAACAACAAACTCGGCACTGCACTTACTCGTGCCCTACTTGTACTTGTAGCAAGACACCTGTCAAGTTTGAAATCCATTGGACTAACGGTTCGAGAGATATGCGGTTAACAGACAGACATACAGACGTTTCTGTAATTTATAGATAGATAACAAAAAGAACAGATAAAAATACTGTTAAACCCATGGGGTCTGAGGTGTTTTTGGGGCCATTGGGATGTTCTGACATGCCCTTACATTTGTGTTTTTTTCAGTTATTTATAAACATGTTAATGGCAAAGGTGTAAATTCACTCTATATAGCACAAACAGGGCTACCATAATATGTGAGCAACATAAATGTACATGTTTGAATTTTTGAGAGAATATTGTTTATGCGTGGTTATTGAAAAACTAAAAAATAAAGCTTTAAAGTTTAAGGCCACAAAACACATACTAAATATCTGTCCACAAGACTTTTGACTAATGGATGTTGTCGCCTAGAGTTTTTGCTTCAAAATGATCTGAAAATCATCCTGCATTATCATTCACATAAAACAATAGATTGTTTTAAATTGTGAAAAACATTTTTTTGTTTGGGAAGTCAATATGCAGATGGGCGTGAACGGCCCAACCCCATCATGAATAATTAGGCAGTTCTCACCTGAGCAGACTGCATACTAATGAGCCTTTCACTCAGGGGTGTCACACAAGAAAGAATCCAAGGACAATATATATATAAAAAAATATACATACATACACACACACACACACACACACACACACACATATATATATATATATATACACAATCAAAACACAATCAAAACATAAATGAAAGTCAAAAGCATATTTATAGTCACACCTGGAAACAAATCCTGGTCAAATAGGCTATATGGGCCATTCTACACAATTGGTTCAAAACATCTTGAAAAGAAAATTTTCTTTTTCCATATGTCTTATAAAGTATTATTTTTTAAAGTAGGCCAACACATTTTATTATCATAGGTATTTCAAAGTTAAGGATTCATTATTTTGATAGCTTGCATTAGAACAAACACTATAACAGTTGATTAGTTTATTTGTGACAAAACAAAGCCTACTAGCAGCATATATTTAACATATGAGCAGAAACTGTCTAACAAAAGCTTATTTGATGTCTATTTTAAAAACTTTATAAACTATCCAAAACTAGTGAACGAAATGTTGTCATTACAGACACTATATCGCGATTAGAAGAAATCTCAGTAGGCTATATAGTTTGGATGTGTTCATGTAAAAATAACGTTTACTAATGTAGGAGCGAGAGTGAATGAACGGCACAGATGCGATGGACAGCTGTAGTAACATCGCGCGCGCGTCTGTGCCATTCATTCATTCACACACAGACAAGCAATTCTTATTTAAACAGTCTTTGTGCAGTTTACGTACACTATTCAATAACGCGATTAGACAAAGCACTTAAGAATAAATAACTTACTTCATCAGCTGAATCCGCGGTCCTTCTTCTGAGCACTTCTGAGGTAACTTTTCCAGGATTATTAAGATAACAGCGCAGCAAGACGAGGTAAGTAGCCTACAGGATTCGTATTAAACTGGATGTTTTATCCAGCTGATGTGGGCGTTAACCGTTTGCATGGCTTGCCTCAGATCATTTGCGTTTGAATAGCGCGCGTCCTCCGTGGGCGTGTCAGATTAACGCGTAATTAAGTGTAATGAGCTGGGGGGGGGGGGGGGGGGATACTGACATACTCTCTTTTCATACAGATTACATAAACAGAGAATATTTGTTTTTTATATAAATTACTTCATTGAAAAGAAGAGAATTCAAGCTTCATAAAGAAAAACCTCTCTTGCCTGTATGACAAGTATTTGCGGAGTTATAGTTAGGACGCGATTCAGAATGGACTGCACTGACAGAGAGAAGGCAAAACTCGCATCATGTTTGTTTTTCTTTATTTGACAAAAAGCACAACCATTTGTTTTTATTGTGAGTATACAGAAAAAATAATAGACACTTAACAGGATCGAATGATGTCTAACACTTATATGTAAGATCAAAATCAACAGAGTATTTTGAGTTTCTTTTGCACTGATAAGAAAAAAAGCAAGACTACCGCGCCCGCGCGATAGCCGACCTCAGAGGGTACTAAAAAAAAAAGGGTTTGCTAAAAAAAAAGGTTTAACTTGTGCCTTTTGGGCATCTGGAAACAAAGAGTGTCCTTGCCCATGGCCAAAATGTTCTTTAACATGCAAAGTATGCACTTAGTTGTAAGTTGTCTAATCCACCCTTGCATTTACAATGTTATATATTTTTAGGAACTGTCAGAAACAATAGACTGACAGCTGTGATCAAGAAATTGAAACATTTATTAAAAAATGGCTTCATTTGTCAAGTGACCGAGACGGAGAGAGAAGAGAAAGGGAGAAACGGAGGAGGTCCCAAGACACCTGTAAGTCAGTTTCATTGTGTTTTTGCTATATGTGTATAATACCATGGTCTGTCTGAATACTTGATTCTGATTGGCTGCAATGTATACTTTAAAACATTGGTAAAACTTTAACATTAGTTAAAGGGTTAGTTCACCCAAAAATGAAAATTCTGTCAGTAATTACTCATGTTGTTCCAACCCCGTAAGACTTCCGTTCATCTTCGGAACACAAATTAAGATATTTATGATGAAATCTGAGAGCTGGATCACTCCTCCATAGGCTTCTAAGGGATTGAAACTTGCCGGCCCAGAAAACGTATTGAAAACATTGTTAAAATAGTCCAAGTGACTACAGTGGCTCAACCATAAGTTTATCAAGCGACGAGAATACTTTTCGTGCGCAAAAAAAACAAATGCGAACTCGACAATCGACTAATGTGGACTTCGACCGAAAACAGGAAGTAAACACAGGTATGTGAGTTGGCTGAATTAACATCATTTTTATTAATATCTTTCACATCTACTGCAGTCAGATTGACCGTGGTCACTCTTAACACCACTCACGTGGCTGTGCACTTGTAATGACAAATCAAGGATGTTAAGAGGCTAAAAGCAGGTTTAGAACTTGCCCCATTGAAGTCAACAGGGTGCGAATTTTAAAAAGAGGATAACACGGTGTAGGCAACACCGATTTTTGTCGTTTTTGTCTGTACTGACAGCACTCCAAATGTACAAAAGAATGAGCTCAATGTTAAAATTGACCGGAGTTCTCCTTTAACATAAAAAGGGGGCATTTTTAAATTTTCTCTTTAGTGTATATTTCTCTTAGAGTCAGTCATATGGCACAGCATGCACACACAAAAACACACAGTTATGGTTCATTTTTGTAATTCTTGGCTAACATGTGGCTTAACAAATGGCCTGCTTGTGGACCAGATCTGGCAAACAGGAATGCATTGCAAAAGTGCCACCATTCTATGCTGCATGAGGGATGTTGGGAAAGACCAGGGTTCGTATAAAAATCAACTGTGGCCAGGTGTGGTTTATTTGGTTTGTTGTTGGGTTACATGTGACATTGCTATGGCTTAATTGTGGCCCAAATCTGGCAAACAGGATGGGACTCCCTTAAGTGCCTTAACTTTCATCTGGCCACATACCGCGTGAAATGATGGCACTTGGGTGGTCCGTTCCTGTTTGCCAGATTTGGGCCACAATTAGGCAAAAGCAATGCCGCATGTCAGCCATAAACAAAACAAATAAAGCAGGACTGGCCCACATCTGGCCCAGACACTAAAATTGCTGTGGCCCAAATCCAGACCACACTTGACACTTTCATCTGGCCCACACACCGCGTGGAATGATGGCACTTGGGTGGTCCGCTCCTGTTTGCCAGATTTGGGCCACAATTAAGCCATAGCAGTGCTGCATGTCAGCCATAAAAAATAAAATAAATGAAGCAGAACTGGCCCGCATCTGGCCCAGACACCAAAATTGCTGAGGCCAAGATCCGGCCCACACTTGACATTTTCATCTGGGCCACATACCGCGTGGAATGATGGCACTTGGGCGGTCCGCTCCTGTTTGCCAGATTTGGGCCACAATTAAGTCATAGCAATGCCGCATGTCAGCCATTAAATAAAATAAAATGAAGCAGAACTGGCCCACATCTGGCCCAGACACCAAAATTGCTATGGCCAGATCCGGCCCACACTTGACAATTTCATCTGGCCCACATACCCTTTGAATTGTAAACTGTGGGCCAGATGTGGGCCAGTTCTGCTTCATTTGTTTTGTTTACGGCTGACATGCGGCATTGCTATGGCTTAATTGTGGCCCAAATCTGGCAAACAGGAGCGGACCGCCCAAGTGCCATCATTCCACTTGGTATGTGGGCCAGATGAAAGTGTCAAGTGTGGGCCGGATCTGGGCCACAGCAATTGTGTCCCTGGATCACAAAACCAGTCTTAAGTCACACGGGTATATTTGTGGCAATAGCCAACAAAACACTGTATGGGTCAAAATTATCAATTTTTCTTTTATGCCAAAAATCATTAGGATATTAAGTAAAGATCATGTTCCATGAAGATATTTAGTAAATTTCCTACCGTAAATAAATCTAAATTTTATTTTTGTATGTGGATATAGCACAATCACCAACAGAAATGGAAACCTTTAAAGGCGATTTTCTCAATGTTTCGATTTTTTTTCACCCACAGATTCCCGATTTCAAATAGTCGTATCTCGGCCAACTATTGTCCTATCCTAACAAACCATACATCAATGGAAAGCTTTTTTAACCAGTTTTCAGTTGATGTATACATCTCAATTTTTAAAAATGGACACATAAGACTGCTTTTGTGGTCCAGGGTCACAATTTTGCTATCTGGGGTGGATTGTGTCTCAATATGACTGTACTGTACAACAAATTGCCTCTCAAGGACAAGTTTTCTAAGTCTAAGTTGAAGTGTTTCTTAAACTATGACTTTTGGCTCTGTTTCATGCCCTCTCTTAAAATGCACTTTTCACACTCTCACAAGTAGCAAAACTAAATGAAGTAATGATAAAAAAAAGCCAAGAAAGTCATGTGACCCTTTGTATTAAAAATAAAAAAGTAAAAGAGCTTTCAGTACAAATCACAAAATGCCTGAAGCTGAAGAAACACCCTTATATTTTTGTCATTGCTTTTGTTTGGTTGTATTTTTTGTTCAGATTTTCATAATTATATAATCTTCCGATTTATAACCTTTAAAATAATGAGGTTCCCTAAAATATCTTCTAATTAGCTATTTAGTGTTGTGCCCTTAAAAAGGGGAAAAGTAACAGGAGAAGGTTAAAGAAACACACATACACCCAGCTCACACCTTCACTCGTCTGTCATTTCAATATGCATGGACTCATTCAATTTAGGACCACAGTCACAAGTATATTTTTAATGCATTCTAAATTATCTTTTTTTAACTAAATGACTATATGAAATGTGAATCGTTTTAACCAACATTATCAAATTACATTTTAATACTCTTTTTTTTAAATGGATTCCCCCTACTGGAGCCCCGAGGCATTACCAACACATCGGCGATATTATCAACCCATATAGAAAAAGGATCAGCATTATCTGCATTCCACTTCTTAATATTACTCGTTGTCTAGTTTAAACCAGTGACAAAACAGTATCAAAATGAGTTAGGAACTATACTCATACATACAACTTGTCACATAGAACCACGTAATCTAGCGTTTGTACTTTTCAAAAGAATAGTTTGACTACTTGAAATTATAAGAAGCTTGGCAGGCAGCTGTTTAGCAGCCTAATTCAAGCCTTTATTTGCACAGGTAATTCTGCATAAAGTCTGATAAATCATATATTGGGCAGTGTGCACTATTGGAGTGGATAACTGTGGAAAGTAGAGGAAGCAGGTGCCATTTGTATTCAAGTAGCCGTAGGCAGAGCTGTAAGACATTCAGCATTGGGAAATGTCTGCTGCTAAGCATGAGCTCACCTGCCATGTATGAGTCGTAGTCCATCTTCTAAAAACACATTCAACTGTCTTTCACCCTACCGACCAGAAAGTAGGCCTTGTGCACATTCAATTCACCTATGGCTGGCCATCAGCAGTCGATGCAGAGAAATAACAAGCTGATGAAAACACTCAGAAAGACAATCACGCCGACGGCCACAGCATTGCAGATGTTTCCTCATACATGCTAAACAAAGGGGCTGAAACCAAAATTAGCAGGGGATCTCTGAAAGCTTAACCAACTGCACACTTCAGGAATGATAATGGCCCTTTAGACCAACATTTCACCTGGAATAGAGACCCAAACTGGCACAGATCAATGCCAAATCACAAGGTGACATACAGTTAAACTCCTTTTGATATTCTGTCCGCATTGGGAAAAGGTCCCTTTTGAATTAATGATGGCATGTAACTAATGAAATGTCATCTTAAAGGGTCATCTCATCCATCAACATTACATGTTTGTGTATGTACATGCATATGCCTCAAACTTTAAAGCATATTCGATGATCTCGGTGTAATGCATTGCTGCATTATCATTGGGACTGATAACGTTTTTGATAACATTTGATAACAGACTGATAACATTTGCTGTACGTTCCAACATGGGGAGAACAGAGGATGTTTGATGATTTTTCCACATTCAGATTCAACTGGTAGAGGTGCAAGACCATGCAAAGGCTCCTGAATCATTAGAGTATCGGGCCATATTAGTATATTAGTACATTACCCTGAATCCATTGGCCTCAACATTTCTGAGAGGATCGCTATGAGATTCCTGTGACATTTCATTTGTTCTCACAGTGGTGGGCAAGACTGTTAGAATTTTAAATGTGATTGATGTGCTCCAATCACCATAAAAATAGGAGCACAAATATAATGGAATACTAATGGACACAAAGCACATTCACCAAGGTCAGGAACTCTTCTCATTCTACTCCCACATTTTCAACGAGCGGCCGCTTACGAACCAAATGCAATGCACTACATTAAAGCTGTACCCATAATCATCGCCTGCTGCCATGCTTGAAATATTTATACAAATGAATTTGTAAAGGATATGATTTGTCAGGATGGGCAAATGGTTTAAATAGATCTGTTTAGCATTTTAAATGGGATTATAATATCGGGGTGTAAGGACTGGGCGAGGGGTGAATCTGAATAACTAAATACATCCTAGCTAAAATCCCAAAGCCTTCAGGCCCAAAAAGCCTGGATGTAAATTAACATACACACACACACACACACACACACACAACCACACGCATCCCCCACAAGGGAAGCCCGCTCAGGACAGAGCGCGGTGTCCATTTACAAAACATTTTTATGACTGACTGGAATGTCCCACAGAAGGGGGTTCTAAAAGAGAAAGAAACTTCTCTTTTTAAAAGACATTTAACCAGATATATTCGATGTATTTTTATGTGTGTCCATTTGCCCATGTCACATTGGAATGACTATGATTTTATCGTAGCTAAAAGTGAATTATAAATACCTTCATTATGCATTTTAAAAATAACTGTCTATTCCCATAACTTGTACACATAGTTCTGGACACCTCCAGAATGCTTTCGGTGTGATCAATCAGAATACGTACAGTAATATCCAGTTAAATATAGTTTACTATGTTTTCCATCTTTGGAGTGAAAAGAGACCAAAACTAACATCACTGGTGTTCTTAGATAACAGCATTTACGACCCAAAGGAATGTTCACAGAACTGTGACTCTCTCTCTGAATTCTAACCAAGGAGGAGAAATGAATCCTGTATTCATATATATATATATATATATATATATATATATATATATATATATATATATATATATATATATATATATATATATATATATATATATATACGCTATTATATATCTACTTGAGAATTGTATGAACAATGTATCTAAGTTCCCTATTTCATGAGTTGCCTTTTTGTGGTTTGGTCTATGTTTCTCGATAATGTTTCAAACTTTGCCAACTAATGTTTAACCAAATCCATTTGTGGCAAGTTTGGTCTCGATAAACTCCAATCTTCGTTCCCCATTTGTTAATTGACATTACATTTTGCTAAACTTTGTGACACATTAGTATTATAAGAAGTGTGAAGATTCTTCTCTTAAACACCCAAATGGAACTAGAGATTTAAATGCCTGGTTATACCACAAAGGATCATAAAATCTCCCTCCAAAGGGACAGCTCCTGATTGGACCCTCTTCCAAAAGAAGGCGGAAACGTCATGTCTTCAAAAGGACGGAACACCAGTTTATCTCGCTCTTTCTCTTTTTGCTCTTTTTGCTCTCTCTTGCTGCTCTTGCCCTCTGCTCTCTGGAGCTCTTGCCCTCTCCCTCCCCCGCTCTCGCCCTCATAAAAGGTCTCGGCAGAACAAGTCGGGTGGGGCAGACGATGGGTATAGTAGCCATGTAGATGCATAGAGACAAATGACCCAAATCAAGATCAGGGTTAAAACAGATTTATTCAAGCCATCTAACTCGTCTCACCTTTATTTTCCTTTGACTTATTTTCCGTTAAAAGTCTCGGTTCTAAGTTAAGTTTTGCTGCAAAGTTTCGTTTCGACTGCAACGCGCTTCCAACTTCAAAGACTTTCATCCAGCTGCCAACACACCACGTGATTGGCTGCCCAAGATCTAGCAGGCACGTGGAGACCGCCAGCCAAGCAACGACCCGGGAAACATCTCGGTTACGAATGTAACCCTCGTTCCCTGAGTAGGGAACGGAGACGTTACGTCGGATGACGACGAATGGGGTTTTGCTTAGAAAGCCTATCAGCTTCGAGTATTTAAAAACGAGCCAATGGCAAAGAAATGCCATGGGTCTGCGGAATTTGCATGACGTAACTCCGCCCCACCTCGTGGGTATAAAAGGAGGACGCTGGCAACATGCAGTTATGTTTTCTCGCTGAGGAGCCAAGACTGAACTCAGGCGATCCCCGCGGCACAGCGGAAGTGGCAGGAAGACGTAACGTCTCCGTTCCCTACTCAGGGAACGAGGGTTACATTCGTAACCGAGACGTTCCCTTTCGTTGTCACTCCGAGTTACGTCGGATGACGACGAATGGGGTTACCAGTCAAATCACGCCACCTTCACAGCTGTCTTCCAGCGCCCTGCGAAAATCTGAGCCCTGGATATATTAGGACGAAGGACTCCGATTTAGCACAGGAATACCAAGGTACACTGGGAAGCATATCCCAAGCTTTTAAGGGGAAATATGCAAATATCACCAACCCAGTGGGGGGGGGGGGGGGGGGGGGGGGGCATTTGAAAATACACATATGACCTGAAGGAAACATATGGAGAAACTCTGAGGTGTCCAGCCGCAGGTGGAATATTTCAACCTCAGGGGTGGCAAGGTGGCTTGCCGAGGGAAAGACACATGTTCAAAGAGGCTTACAGTGGAACTACACGTGTGGGGGTAGCTCATGGGAGGGACCATGCACACGGAGGCACCTAGCCGACGCCCAGGCAATAGACACTGGCGCTAGCATCAGGGGTGCTGGAGGAACTCAGGGCTTTCGGAGAAGCTCACCTGAGCAGAATATCGCACGTATCCAGTCCGCGGAGTGGAATGGCGAGCAAGCGAAGACACCTGGGCGGGTCCGGAACTAGCTGTTTGAAGCGAGAACACGAGAGGACACTGGCTCCACTCGGAGATTATTGAATCTGGCGAATGTGTTAGGTGTCGCCCACCCTGCAGCTCTGCAGATGTCTGCGAGCGAAGCGCCATGCGCCAGCGCCCAGGAGGATGCCACACTCCGGGTGGAGTGGGCGGTCACACCAAGGGGGCACGGTCGGCCTTGCTGCTGGTAAGCCAAAGCAATGGTGTCCACAATCCAGTGAGACAACCTCTGCTTTGAGAGAGCCTTTCCCTTCAGCTTCCCACCATAACAGACAAAGAGCTGGTCTGAGGTCCTGAAACACTGCGTCCTGTCTACATAAGCGCGGAGAGCGCGTACTGGACAGAGCAGTGCCAAGGCTGGGTCTGCCTCCTCCGAGGGCAGCGCTTGCAGGTTCACCACCTGGTCCCGGAAGGGAGTGGTAGGAACCTTGGGCACATATCCAAGCCGGGGTCTCAGGATCACGTGAGAACCGGCCGGCCCGAATTCCAGGCACGCTTCATCAACGGAGAATGCGTGCAGGTCCCCGACCCTCTTGAGAGAGGCCAATGCAATCAGGAGCGCTGTCTTCATTGACAGGAACTTAAGCTCCACTGATTGCAAAGGCTCAAAGGGAGCACTCTGCAGGGCACTTAAGACCACTGAGAGGTCCCAAGAGGGAACGAGAGGAGAGCGAGGAGGATTCAGTCTCCTCGCCCCCCTCAGGAACCTGACGATCAGGTCGTGCTTCCCTATGGACTTACCTTCCACTAAGTCGTGGTGAGCGGCAATAGCGGCAACATAAACTTTGAGGGTGGAGGGAGACAGCCTTCGCTCCAACCCATCTTGAAGGAAGGAAAGCAGGAAACTGATCGAACAACTCCGCGGGTCTTCTCGGCGAGAAGAGCACCAATTGACGAAGAGGTTCCACTTCAACGCGTAGGCATGTCTCGTGGACGACGCTCTAGCGGAAGTGATGGTAGCCACCACCGCAGGTGGTAGGGTACTCAAACCTGCCTCGTCCCGTCGAGGAGCCACACGTGGAGGTTCCAAAGATCGGGACGAGGGTGCCACAGGGTGCCCCGTCCCTGAGAAAGGAAGTCCTTCCTCAGAGGAATTGGCCAAGGAGGTGCTGTCGCGAGGAGTACTAGTTCGGAGAACCAAGTCCGGGTGGGCCAGTACAGCGCAACCAGAAGGACTTGCTCCTCGTCCTCCCTGACCTTGCGCAAGACCTGCGCAAGAAGGCTCACTGGGGGAAACGCATACTTGCGGCCTCGCGGCCAGCTGTGCGCCAGTGCATCCGTGCCGAGCGTGCCCTCGGTCAGAGAATAAAACTGGGCGCAATGGGATGAGTCGCGGGAGGCAAACAGATCTATCTGTGCGTCGCCAAACTGGTCCCAAATCAGCTGGACCGACTGGGGATGGAGTCGCCATTCTCCAGGGAGGGGCTGAAGCCGTGACAGCTCGTCGGCAGCACAGTTCAGGGCTCCGGGAATGTGAATAGCACGAAGGGACCTCAGGTGCTTCTGACTCCATAGGAGGAGGTGGCGGGCGAGTTGCGACATACGGCGGGAGCGTAGACCACCTTGATGGTTGATGTACGCTACTGTGGCGGTATTGTCTGATCGGACTAGTACGTGTTGACCCATGAGCAGCGCTCGGAAGCGGTGCAGAGCAAGGCGTACTGCCAGCAACTCGAGGCAATTGACATGCCATAGGCGCTGGGGTCCTGTCCAGGAGCCCGCGGCAGAATGACCATTGCACATGGCGCCCCAGCCCGTGGTGGAGGCATCTGTTGAGACAACAACATACCTCGACACTCGTCTCAGGGGGACACCAGCCCTGAGAAAACTGAGGTTCAACCACGGGGTGAAGGTCTGACGGCAGCTCGAAGTCACTGGAACTCGGAGCTTGCCCTGTTGCCATGCCCACCTCGGGACTCGGTCGCGAAGCCAAAGCTGAAGCGGTCTCATATGAAGCAATCCGAGCGCCGTCACCGTGGCTGCAGATGCCATATGCCCCAGGAGCCTCTGAAAAAGTTTCAGTGGAACCGCTCTCTTGCCCTGTATTTGCCTCAGACAAGTCAGCAGTGACTGCGCGCGCTCGCTCGTAAGCTGCGCGGACATGGCGACCGAGTCGATGTCCATACCGAAAAAAGAGATCCTCTGCACGGGGCAAAGTTTGCTCTTCTCCCAGTTGACCCGAAGGCCCAGACGGGCTAGGTGCCGGAGCACAAGGTCCCTGTGTTCGCAAACCTGGTCTCGAGAGTGAGCTATAATCAGCCAGTCGTCGAGATAGTTCAGGATGCGAACCCCGTGAACCCGAAGGGGAACAAGGGCTGCCTCGACGACTTTCGTGAAGACGCGAGGAGACAGGGCTAGCCCGAACGGGAGAACCGCGTACTGATATGCCTGTCCCTCGAAAGCAAACCGGAGGAACGGTCTGTGACGAGGGAGAATGGAGACATGAAAGTAGGCGTACTTCAGGTCGATCGCTGCAAACCAATCCTGGGGCCGCACACACTCGAAAATGCGTTTGGCGGTGAGCATTTTGAACGGCCTCCTGAGAAGGGAGCGATTCAATACTCGCAGGTCCAGGATTGGTCGTAACCCACCGGTTTTCTTGGGGACAATGAAGTAAGGGCTGTAGAAGCCGGACTTCATCTCGGCTGGAGGGACAGTCTCGATTGCACCCTTCGCCAGCAGAGTGGCAATCTCTGCTCGCATGACCGGGGCGTTACCACCGACCAAAGTGGAGCGGACTCCCCTGTATCGAGGAGGAGACCGTGCGAACTGAATCGCATAGCTGAACCGGATGGTGCGGGCGACCCAGCGGGACAGTTGGGGAAGCTCTAGCCAGGCTTCTAGGAACTGCACCAGCGGGGTCATGCGGACCACCGGCGTCCCCCAGGAGGGGCAGCGAAGCGGAGTAACTGGCCCGGACGTGGACGGCATAGCGATCCGGTGTGGGGGCGCAGTTAACATCCGCGCCCTGACAGAGGAGGCCAGGGAAGGACCAGCGTTCCACGGGGGCCTGCTCTGCCAGGGGTCTGGCGACAGAGTGGGACAGGGACGAAACGGCCCGTGGGCGGCACGCCGTGTCAACCGACTCTGGCACAGAGGGGGACGAGGAGAGCACGGCTGGTGGGCGGCGCTCTGTGTCGTCCGAGAACTCTGTGTGCTCAGGGGTGAGAGGTTTGTTTCTGTCTTTAACCACATTAGGGTGCTGCCCACCCATGGGTGAGCAGCGGGGAGTGGAGAACAAAAGATTCTCCCCCGGCCCTCCACCGGGGGAAGGAGTGGCCCTGCTACCATCTCCTGAGAAACAAACGTCATCCCTGAGCAGCCCGTCTCAGGAGCGCCGCTTGGCCCGGCGCTTGGCGGGGGGCGGGGCTGGAGAGGGCTGTGGCGCCTTCCTGCGGCTTCCTCCTCGCGTCGGCCTGGGTGAAGGCTGTTGCTTTGGCCGAGCGGGAGGGGCGGGAGCCTTAGGAGGGCGCCCTCGGCGGGAAGCAGGCTGAGACGTCTGCCCGACCGACGACGAGGCAGCAGCGGGTCGGCGGGGCAGAATATGTTTAATAGCCTCAGTCTGTTTCTGCAGTTGAGAACTGTTGGGCAAAGTCCTCAACTGCGCCGCCGAAGAGGCCGGCCTGGGACAGGGGCGCATCGAGCAGACGAGTCCGCTCGGAATCCCGCATGTCAGCCAGGTTCAGCCACAGGTGTCTCTCCTGGACCACCGCAGTGGACATCACCAAACCCAGGGAGCGCGCGGCTACCTTCGTCGCCCGGAGAGCGAGGTCGGTTGCGGCACGCAGCTCATTGAAGAGCCCTGGGTCTGTCCTGTCCTCGTGCATGTTTCTGAGCATCTGGGCCTGGTAGACCTGCAGAGTGGCCATAGCATGCAGAGAGGTAGCCGCCTGTCCCGCCGCTCTGTAAGACTTCGCCGCCATAGACGACGAAAATCTACAGGCCTTGGATGGATGCTTAGGCTCGCCGAAGAAGCACTCTGAGGACACAGTTGCATCGCCACAGAGCGTTCAACCGGGGGAAGCCCAGTGTACCCACGGGCGGCCGCCTCATCGAGGGGAGGAAAGGCGGATGGGATCAGCGAGCGGTCCCGGGAAGACAGGGGGGTCTTCCAGGACTTCGAGATCTCATCATGCACGTCCGGGAAGAATGGTATTGGGGTTTGCCGTGGACCACGGGGGTCGGCAGCCTTACCCAAAAACCAATCGTCCAGCCGCGAGCGCTCGGGGGAGGGTGGAGGCCTCCACTCTAAACCAATGCTCGCGGCTGCCCGGGAAAGCATGGCCGTCATTTCCGGATCCGACTCAGGCACAACCGTATGCACACCGGAAGGTGGCAGCTGCGCTGAATCTTCACTTCCGGAAGAATCAAGCCCACCTTGTGATGCTGCTACAGACATGGCATCCTCCTCTGTAGCTTCAACCGAAACTCGCGGGCCACCCGAAGGTAGACCCGCGGGAATCGGAGGCTCACTAGCGGGCACCGTCACTGAAGAAGGGGGCTGGGGTCGCGGACACATAGTCGGCGCCTGGTTCCAGACCGTTACCCTCAGGTCACCCTGGCCACCAGCCGAAGTAGCACTCCTCGGGGGAGCGTTAGATCGGGGTGTGGATGAGGGGACTCTCACTCTTGCGAGTTCATTGAGTCTCGACCTTAGTGACGCGATGGTCATGTTCCTGCAGAGAGAACATGACTCCTCCACGAGCGCTGCTCTAGCGTGATCCATGTCCAAACACACTAGGCAACGCTCGTGCCCATCAGAGTTAGACACATATCTGCCGCAACCAGAAGTGCACGGGTGAGGCATCTTTAAAAAGACGTGCCGCGTGCAAGCTCTTTTATGAGAGAGAAACACTCTGATGTCGAAGCGCCCGGGGAGACACGCACTCTCTGGCAAACCACTGCACAGATAAGCAGGAAGCGCGCGCTCGCTGGATATCGCCACAAACACCAACACCAGAGGAACTCGTATGTAAAGCTGACAAATTCAGATATGGCTTTGTGGAGTGAAGAGAGACTCTTGGCTCCGAAGCGAAAACATAACTGCATGTTGCCAGCGTCCTCCTTTTATACCCACGAGGTGGGGCGGAGTTACGTCATGCAAATTCCGCAGACCCATGGCATTTCTTTGCCATTGGCTCGTTTTTAAATACTCGAAGCTGATAGGCTTTCTAAGCGAAACCCCATTCGTCGTCATCCGACGTAACTCGGAGTGACAACGAAAGGGAACCCCCTTTACACCGACAAAAGTGGATCCCCAAAGCAACGCAAGGACAAGCAAGTAGCCTCCAGACTCTTAACTGAACTGGTGCATTGATATAAAATTGAATTACCCGCCTAAGAAACGATAGGAGGGTAAAATTAATTATTGATGGTTCGTTCAGGTTGTGTCTTATAAGTGCATAGAATCTTGGGATTTCACCTCACTCTTAAACTTATTCTTCCTTACTCTTTTTCTTTCTGCAACTTGTATGAATGCGTGTGTTTGTGTTAGATATTAGTTTTATGTGTTAGTCTAATAATCAATAAAGTATTGCTTGTATTTGAAAAGAGAAGCATTACTTGTGTTATGTGCTTACGAATTTATTGTCTTGAACTACGACCTAAGCTACTTATGCTTTTACCCTTGAATTATTTCTTAATTTAGCTGTTAGCTGGGAATTAGTCTTTCTTGGCCAGGAAGATATTATATTTCCTAGAATTAATAATTGCTTATGCTTTCCGTTCATTGGATGAACCGATAAAATGATCATACTATTGATTCTGCTACAGTAAATTCTGAAAATAATTAAATAATTAATTATTGATCATAATCCGTTATGAATAATAATTAGTCATATTTATACCTGCGTACAAACGCTACAGGGGTGTATATTCTCTTTGTCAAACTTTCATATACCCATGAGGTCTTGCATACGTCATGAACAGTCAGTTCACAGTAATGCAAATGTAATGTTCTAATGGTTTTCATTTTTTTTTTTTTTTTTACATATCATTACTTAAGCTTATTATCATAGAGAGTGATTAATTGATCGGTCTTATATCTGGCATATGAATAGATTATGTCCTTGTTTAACCATCTAACACTTTAATACTTACAATATTTATAAGACTGTATTGTAGAATGTTTTTAATGATATTTTCAGTTAACATTTACAAGGCAAAAAGTAGATACAGCTTTAAAAATGGTAAAACTATTTTTTTTTTGTCAAAGTTCAACAAGGAGAGGAGCTTGCAGACATAATAGTAGGGATTTCTTACAAAACAAAACAGATCCTCAATACTACACAAAGACCAAACATTTTGGTTGTATCGTAACAGACGATAGCACTCCTGATTGTTGAACTTTGAAATTTTTTTGAGCTTACGCACACTTACGCAACTTTTTCAGTATATTGTGTGGACATTTGCTTAATGGCTGATTTTGCTGTTTAACACTGAAATTTTACAAGCTAAAATGTTATGCGGGCACAATTGCTTGAAATTAAAATCACTAGCTGACATTGTATGAGCCTAGCTCTTTGGAAGAGGAAATATATTTCAAGGACCTCTTTCTCATTTGGTCCTTTTGCTTTGATCAAAGGGGCTTGATGAAAACACCACCGCAGAATAGACAGATTCAAATCCATCCAGTATCGATTTTCTCAACTAGCCTCTTTGCTTCCTATGGGAAAATGCCTCTGCTTATCTCTCTACCTGATGAAAGGGATTTTTTATTTATTTGTGAGCTGGACATTGGAAGAAAATTGCTAAGCATGAGGTTTAGATTTAATGCCTGCCTTTAAACGTTCTCCCTGCTTCTTGAGACAAAACACATTCTGTTTAATTCGTTTTAGTCTGAGATTGTCTTGTGTTTAAAAGTCACTACAAAACTGAGCTTGAAATGACATAGACCTAGGTATTGATACAAAATATTGTTGAAAATATAGTTTATTGTAATATATTAGTGGTATTTTTTTAAGACCTACAGTATGTATTTGTGTAAAATAGTCTAGAAAATATATTTTATATAATGTATTAATATGGTGATGAAATTAGTAGTTTAGCAGTCTTTTTCATTTCATTTTAAGACCTAGGAATTTGTGCAAATTATACTGTATGCTAGAAAATATAGATATTATTATGGTGTTAAGATTATTATTAGTAGCTGCTGTGTTTAAGAACTAGGTATTTGAGCAAAATAAGCTACAAAAATAGTTTTTGATGATGATGATTATTAATAATGTAACCTCAGTAGTAGTAGTAGTAGTAGTAGGGGGGGGGGGGGGCATAGGAAAAAGCACACTAGCAATTTGGCACATGTTAAAATAAGAGTGTAACAATAATCTAAGGCAGTCTTGGTGTAGGATGGAGCAGTTGTCTGTTTGAGTATAAACTTCTTATATACAATATATTCTTCTTAACACATTATCTCCCAATAATTAAAACATTATCTATAATAATGAATAAAAATTTGATTCTGAGCCATTTTCCCTTTGCCATGGCAAAATATTCATGAGAGTAAGAGTTCAGTGTCTAGTGTTAATGAGGAGAAATAGTGTTTCGCTTTTAACCCTAAGCTAGGGACTTAATCGCACAAGTACTGGCTGCAGGATTTCTTATACTGGTATTCCCAACGGACAGTCACAACATCCCACCTTAAACCACTTCCAGCTGTTAGAAAAATGAAATAAACGTGATGTCATATAAGCGCTCCACTAAGTCAAACGCCACACAAAAAAATGCTCTGATATTCCCAGGCCGCCCATGACCGGCCTCATAAATATTCATGTGGAGATGTGACATCTCATCAGCTTGCTGCTGAGGAACTGAATCTAGCTCTCATCTCTCTCAAATGCCCAGTTGCTGGTGGCTGGCAACTACAGTGCTTTTCAGATGCTAATACTGGATATATTTAGCTCACATCACAGACGGGTTGCTTCTGCATGTCAATCCACAAGCAATTTTAGGAGTAAATTGTTTTGATTATGGGAGCCAGTACAATTTATTGAGTAGCTCTCTTTGAAGACTGGGGCGTATTATAGAGAAAAAACACAGCTTGATGTCACTGTTATTATACCAAGGTTATTACACCTTAAATCATTATTTTTAGCATTTTACTCACTTTACTTACTTATATTGTTTGCAATTGACCAATTAAAAACTTTTAATCAATAACTATTGTAATCTTGTAAGTTGGTTTGTTGTTCATTAGTAAAGAAAAAAACAAATGCATGGAAAACAGTACATTATTTCAGCTGTGACTAAAACAAATCTAGCTAGTTGGTAGCACGTTGTATAAGGGGGCGGGACATTCTTGTTTAGAGAGCATCTGATTTGACAAAGATCTTTTGTGCAGGGTGAGCCATCAGTGTTTTGGTCCATTATTCCAGTCTTCAGTGTCACATGATCCTTCAGAAATCATTCAAAAATGCTATATATTTTTTTGCTTAAGAAACAATATTATTATCAATGTTGAAATAAAAAATATATATTTTTGAAAACAGATTTTTTTTCTCTTATATGAATAGAAAGTTAAAAATGAATAGCATGTATGTTTTTAATCGAACAGCATGTATTTTAAATATGATTTTTGTAACATTATAAATGTCTTTACTGTCACTTTTGTTCAGTTTAATGCATCTTTGCTGAATAATTATTTGAACAGACAAGATGGTTAACGTTTAAACTTAGTCCTAAGGGTGTTTAACACTGCACTTATGCTGGAATACGCCACCCTCTATAGATGCCAGGGGTCATCAGTTGATGTAGGGGACACATCATCAATTGTGTACCTTTGAGTCATGAGGTGTTTCGGCCTTTTAAATATAATACACCCTCTGCAAAGGCAGGCCCACTCTGGGCTGATCAGGCCCGGGTGTGTGTGTGTGTGACCATCATCTTATGAGGCCCAACTGGGGTCTCTATGCTTGATCCAAAGCAACCGACTGCAGCGGTTTATCTATTTATGTATTTGAAAGCAGGGTGTATGTTTTTTTTTTTTGTTTGTTTGTTTTTTTCCAGAAACAAAATGTGCCTGTGCATTCTGTGGTTTTAAGTCATCTGAAACTGAAAACTGATTTGCTAGGCTAGCTGACATTCTGGTCAAACACCTCAGCTCATGTTATCTCTGGATATTTAAAGATATTGTCACTTTTTCCTAAATGACTGAACAAATTAAGGAATACACTAGGAATACATTTTGTTAGCATCATTTGCATATGGGTGTTTCTGTTTAAAGTGCTTTGACCTTTACAAAGTTGGTAAGTGAGGATTTAATTTATTTTTAAGGCCACGGCCAGCACAAACAAATACATTTTGTTATGGTCTGAATGGCTAATAAAAGGTGCAACTGAAGTTCAGAAAAGTCTGTCAAAAAATATATTTTTATTAAAAGTGAAATGATCCCATACAAGCACCAATGCAGATCATTTTAAATGGCAAATGTTTTATTTTATATTTTATCCAGTAGTTTCTCATGATGAATAGATATTACCATATACGAACAGTTATTATTAGGGCTGGATATCGTAACAAAATCTTCGATACCAATACCGGATACCTTGACTTCGATACCGGTTCCTGAACGATACCTTTTTCGATACCAATTTTTTGAAATCCCTAAAATCCTATTTTAACAATATTACATTACCTTTTTATTCAGTTTGTTGACTTTTTTACACTCATATTTTGAGTCAGTAAAAAAGCACCAATGCTAAAGTTTTCTGTTTCCTAATCATTTAACAACATATTCTTTACTTCAATAAACTCATTGTTTCTGCCTTAATGCATTGTTTAACAATAAAACAATGAAAATTAATTGAAATGCACTACACACAGTCACCTCTAACAGATCACTCTAAATTGTAATTTAGACACATGCATTTACTGTAAAGCTGCTTTGAAACTATGTTTTGTGAAAAATGTTATACAAATAAATGTGAATTGAATTAAATACTGGGGTGCCTGCGAACTATATGCGCTCAAAGCTTATAAAAAAAAAGAAAGTAGCCTAATGATTATGGATGTGTCGGAAAAAAATTGATATATTTAAACTTTGAATTAATAAACAAGTGTTTACTGATTGTGTTGTCTGCAAAGATGAATATGGCGATGTTGCCTCGATCATCATTCCTGCAGTATAGGCTAGTGAACACTATCTCTTTCACACTGTTTATCTTTTCCACATATTTTCTATCTATCTGGGTCGGGACAGACACACACACACACACACACACACACACACACACACACACACACACACACACACACACACACACACACACACACACACACACACACACACACACACACACACACTCACGTGCCTCACGTGCGACGAGCCACGTCTCTCTGGGCAACCGCGTAAACTAACAATAGTGTTTTTCCGCCACAGCCAATCATGCTGCATGCTTATTCATTGTTTCAGTCAGTGACGTTGACTAGATTAATCCCTTAGGCAGAGCCGTTGATTAGGTATCGAAATGTGGTACCGAAAAACAAGACATGTTTCGATGTATTCGATGTATCTCGGACATGTTTCAGTACCGAGACAATTCGGTCGGTACCTAAAAAGTATCGAACTCGATACCCAGCCCTAGTTATTATGACCATTGATAAATCAGTTTCCATGGCAACTTTCCCTAGAAGGAAGCTCATAACACTATCCAAAATATAGTCCAATTTGTTATTTTGACTCCAATTTTATTTCTCAAAAAAAAAAAGATTTTATCAGTATTCTAAATTACACATGAAATAGAAAGAAATGTCATGGGAAATTGACAACGTTTTGAAGGTGACTGACCTTACAGGACAGATTGAGATAAATTGAGTTGTTACAGGTTATTCTCAGCCATTGGAACAGCATGTTCGGTTTATTTGCAGGCGGCGAGAGCTGAACCAATTTTTTCAACTGACCTAATTTATTTTTAGTATGCATTATATATACTCCATAAGCATGCAAGCAAAATTGAACCAGGGACACAAGAGCTCTGTTCCAAAATCTAGTGAGCTGACTTTGACAGGATTTTTAGACATTATAAAGCATATAACTCCCTCTTTTAAGATATTTTGTTTTGGAATAATCGTAGTCTATCTTAATGTCTAAGACAATCCCAGAATGCACAGCAACGAGATCAGTGAAAAAATCCACTAAATGACAGACAATGTAATTGAACAGAAATATAATTATTAATAATACAATTATGTATTATTTATCAGTTTTTCATCCAGTAGCAAATAATATTGATTAAACTAGTTAAATGTAGTTTGTTTTACTATTTTACCCAATCTTTATGTTATGTGCAGTGTTGTTATGAACTAAAACAATTTTTAAAAGTATGCATTCGTTGATTTAAATAAAACCGAAATATATTATTTAAAAAACTTAAAATTTATAAATGACAACTAACTGTTAAATAATTGTTAGTTGAAGTACTAAAATGACTAAAACTATGATAATTTTTTTTTATAAAAATGACAAAAGCACACAACAAAATGTTTGTTTTAAAACAAAAGTGGCCCTATGTATTTTATGTATCCTGTTGTTAGTTTAGCAACATTCTAACCGCACACTATTGTACCAAAGACTTTAGATATACAAAGACGTTACTCACATATTACTATGAATGGGAGAAAGTGCAATATGGCAGAATAGACCTTATTCACAGCAGTGCCATCTTTGATTTTGAACAGGAATGAAAGCGAGGCTGTGGGGGATAGTCATACACCTCTTCAGTGGATTGTACCTTTATTTAATTTTTTTTTATTGTTCTGCTGACGAAACACTGCAAAAATATCTTTCCATGAAATTTCAGTATACAAAATCTTCAGACAACATGAGCTGTGAAAAATCATAAATGATCTAGGAGCTTTATACAACTTTTTTACGAGGTTGTTAATCAATGGCATTTGCTTCTGTTGAAGACGTCAACCCGCATTTTTTCAACTTATTTTTAAAATAATCGTGTTTAACAGTGGAATTACTGGTGGAAAAACTACCATAATTTACTGAACAGAAAATTCAGCCAATCAGAGTCGAAAAAAGCAACACTCGTCAAAATATATTGTTAGCTCCGCCCACTCCCATACTATGAATGGCAGAATCGAATCGATCTCTCTCTTGTACTTAAATGTTTGCATAAATAATAAATATATGCATATTTGGCAATAAACATATCCACACACACACACACACACACACACACACACACACACACACACACACACACACACACACATATATATATATATATATATATATATATATATATATATATATATATATATATATATATATACACACACACACACTTAACATTTGTAAATTAGACGTTTTATGTTTCTCCATTGTTTTTAATTATGTGTTTAGTTAAGTGAAATGACTTAAAATGGACTTTGATTGGACTTACTTGTGAGTTGAGTAGGTCGTGAAGCTCAGTAGGTTTTGGAACAGAGCAAACATGTTAGACTGACAAAAAGTCATAACTCAAAGGAATATGATTTCACAATCCAAAATGGATGCCATGTATGCTTCAGTCTGGAAACTTTCCCAGTGCTCAGATCCACCTAAGCCATTTTCCAGGATAAAAAGAGAAAAGTACCATAACAGGGCTTTAGAACATTGCAATGTTTTCCGGAGGGGTTGTATTTCCATTTCTCTTTTTCTCTTTTGAATTCATCCCACCAGGTGCTTGTTATACAACATACCAGGTCATTCAGGGCTACTCTCATGAAATATTGACTCCCACCTGACTTGAGTGGATATTTTTTACCTAACTTTGAAAACAAGCCAGAACATATTAAAGTATCTTATGCATATTTCATGCTGGTAATTTCAGTCTCCCTGTTGGAAGTTTTAGACTTCAAGACAGATTACGTGTAGCTCATATCAGAGTGCACAAGTACGCTGCTCAACAGTCCACTGACATGTTTTGGTTTCCTATCAGACATTGTGATTATGTTGGACACAGTTTACTCACTGGTTTTGATGTGGAAATTTACAATTATGACAATCACACAATCTCAGACTTAAATATTAGAAATCATGCATGAAATATTTGGTGTCATTCTACCTGTTTGCAGACAGAATTCAGAATGCCTTTTTTTATACAGCTACAGAATGCTTTTAAAAAGATATTCCTATACTTGTATAACTAATGGTCAAATTAAACGTGAATGTCTTCCACAGTCTGTCTGTGGAAATTCCCCATTTGAAAATGATACTGAGCAATGTCACCACTGCCTGGAAGGTGATGGTCTATCAAGTCAGTGGAGGGCCAAATGTCACCAAGAAAAAGTGTGACTTATAACACCCCTGTTCTTTTCAGATAAGTCTCAGGCAGGGAGGCAGGTAATTTAAACTTGCGGTCAAGCATGGCAATAACCTTTAGTATTATCAATGACACAAGTATTATTCACAAAGACAGACTGTCTGAGTGATGCACCTCCAGCATTATTAAAGTTGAGTGAGTGTCCTCACTTTCATATCATACCAACACTGAAACTGAAGATCTGGGGAGGATAAAGTAGAATAGATTTTAAAATAAACACAAAAAAGAGAGAAAGTTTTTGTTTAAACTAAGGTATGATGTTAGATTTATCAAGTTACAAACAGGGATTCGTAAGGACTTCTGGGGGGTCTCTCTTTTAAATACTTTTAATAGTCTACTATTCAAATTAAGTTAAGTACACTTGTATAATAATGCAATTAGAGGCCAATAAGAACCCTTCTCTAAATCATCAATAATTCATCCACGAACGCTCAGCTTGATGTTTTTATCTTCATTCTCTATTCCTCACTTATTTAAAGGTGCACTCTGTAATTATTTCCTCATTAAAAAAAGTTATACCCCTGGAGTAAAAAAATAAAAAAAATAAAAAATTAAAACCATGTAGCCCAGACTTGCATGAAGACAGCCCATTAAAAGCGTATTCATTTTGTGGATCGAGTTGCCTCATGGAAGTTGATATTTAAGATCGAATGACCAGTTGAATATTTCTCATTTGATCTTGGTATCCCCCTTTTTCTTCAATAATATTGGATATTGCATTCTGCATTTCTACATCATCGTCGATAGCTGAAAACTATTATTGGGTATGTGATGCTGCTCATGTCATGAACAAAAAATAAATACAAAAATAAATGAAAAGAAACTGATCAACAACAAAATTTGTAGTTACTGTATGTTATTGTATCATATCACAATTTTTTGTACTTGACTGCATGTAATTGTCACACATTGATGTAACGGGGTTTAAGTGCATTTGGATGTGGCTATAACGTTTGCCGTCAGTCATTTGCGGTTTTATTTGTCTATTTTCCTGCAACTATGTCAGCTTGCAGTTGCAAATTATTGAGAGTTAGTTGACATGTAGTTGCAAAGTTACTTTTAGTTAGTAGAATGCCTAAAGTGGACTATCAAAATAAAGTGTAACTTAGTAAAGTAACATTAAACAACACTGGAGCCCATTCACATTTGTTGTATGCAACACAATATGTTAAGGATTACTTATGACTTCAGTCTTTATGGTAACAACACCAGCAGTGATCGTAAAGCCATTTTTGGAGTGGAAAAAAAAGAAAGAAAAAACTATGGAGTGAAAACAGTCTCAAAACCTTCCAAAAATGCACACGAGAGATCCACATGCGCGCACACCCATCCACAAATGCACGCAAGAGATCCGCATGTGCGCGCACCCATCCACAAATGCACGTGAGAGATCCACACACGCAAACCAATCCACAGATGCACGCAAGAGATCCGCATGTGCGCGCACCCATCCACAAATGCACGTGAGAGATCCACACACGCAAACCAATCCACAGATGCACGCGAGAGATCCACACACGCAAATCAATCCACAAATGCACGCGACAGATCCACACACACACACACACACAAAGCAATCCACAGATTCACGCGAGTGATCCACACACGCAAATCAATCCACAAATGCACACCATGAGATCCACACACGCAAACCAATCCACAGATGCAAGGGAGAGATCCACACACGCAAATCAATCCACAAATGCACACGACAGATCCACACACACACACAAAGCAATCCACAGATGCACGCGAGAGATCCACACACGCAAATCAATCCACAAATGCACACCATGAGATCCACACAAGCAAATCAATCCACAGATGCATGCGACAGATCCACACACACACATAGCAATCAACATATGCACGCAAGAGATCCACACACACACACACAGGGATCCACGAATGCACGCGAGATCCACATACACAGCAATCATGCATAATTGTCCTTACTTACATTGCTTTGCTCACAATCCACAAATGCTTTATCTGTACCCAGAGCCGGATTAACGCAAAGGCAAACTAGGCACTTGCCTAGGGCCCGATTGGCGGGATGGGGCCCAAACGGAGGGACAAAAAAAAAAGTACAAATGTCCTACCTACAATTTATTTCAATATTTATTAATTACCTAAAAATAGTGATGATGTTTATCTGAAGACTGTTACATTACATCACATTAACGCCAGCCCATGACTATATATATAGAGAGAGAGGCGCCAATTGTCACTCATCTGCAGTTAAACCAATTGATGTTTCCGTTTCAAAGCAGGTGCCGGCTTCTGAAAGTTTGTGTAACGGACGCATCCATCAGGTGCTGTTAAGCAAAAGCCTAAATAGTTACGCAAAGAAGCACAGCTCGTAATGCAGGTGTGTGAGTTGTCGTCATCTATTTTTGGAGTGATTCCAATGTATCCTATATAAAAACTTGTAGCCTACTGTAGATTAGCGTCATTTCTGGAAAAATCATTCAACGCTTTACGAGTTTCAAAGAGCGCGAGCGTCATTAACGTGCCCAGACGCGACGCTTTGAATTTGCGCATAATGAATAACATCGCGTCGAGAGCTGACTAAAAATGCTACAAAAGTAAAAGTCAAGACGTTTGTATTCAAAGTTAAAAAGCCAACACACACTACAACATTTTTAAATGTTTAAAATAAAGGATCTCTATCTTCTAAATTCTGCTGATGATTAGATTAGCCAACACCCTGACATCATCTACTTAGTTACGCCAATAATATCGCCAATAATATCAGTTTAGAATTTTTTTTCCTAATCAGTAGCGACCGTGTCTTTCCCTTCCACTTGATTTGTGTATAAAATATTTAAGCTAACAATGCAATGCATAATATCATATTACTTATATTAATAATATGACAATATCTGCAGTCAACATTGATTAAATGGGAGGGGAAAACCCTGCCCATACCGCAGCTATGAAAAAAATGAGAAAAGCACTTATGTCGTGTGTCCACCAAAGCGTTTTTCCACGCGCCTGGCGTATGTTTTCAATTGTTTTCAATGGGAGCGTTGCGTTTTTTAAACGGCATGAGCGTAACAGAGGCGCTGAGCGTCTATTAAACGCTCAAGCGCTGAGTGTTCGGCGTTTTTACTGGTCGCCGAGAGATGAAAAATGTTCAACTTTTGCATAAAACGCAGCGCTCATCACTGTCACTTTTAACCAACCGTCCAATCACAGTGGAGGAGGGGCGGGGAAAAAAACACACCGACCAACTGTCACAACATTCTCTCCGTACAACGACGTCAACCAGCAAAGCTAACCAAACAAAATGGATGGGAAATATTTTTGTTTCATTTTGAGTGAAACAAATTATCTGCGAAATCAGTTACAAGTTAACTGTGCTTTGAATAGTCTGTATCATAGCAACGAATTGTCTCAACTGAAAAAAACGCAGCGCTGCCAAAACGCTCTCAAGCGCCGACAGCTAGGCATTTTCAGTCTTTGGATGTTTTTGAAAGAAGTTTCTTATTATGCTCTACAAGCCTGCATTTATTTGATAAAAAAATAATATTCAGCAAGGATGTGTTAAATATATAAAAAGTAATAATGAAGACTTTTTTCAAACAAGTTTTTAATAATCAAAAAATCCTGAAAAAAAAGTATCACAGGTTATAAAATAAATATTAAGTACCATTGCTAACATTTGATAATAAATCAGAATATTATAACGTTTTCTGAAGGATCACGTGACACTAAATTCAGCTTTGCATCACAGAAATATATTTAAAAGTATAGTAAAATAGGAAAACCATTATTTTAAATTGTAATAATATTTCACTATATATTTTTCTGTATTTTTGATCAAATAAATCCAGGCTTGATGAGCATAAGAAACTTCTTTCAAAAACATTAAAAATAGTTACTGTCCAAACTTTTGTACTGTGTAAGTAAAAATATACAACATTTAAAATTAAATGTTGTATAAATTAAAAGGTTAGGAATCATATTTGTTTCAAGAGTTTTTTATTGGTGGTGGGGGGCCTCCAACATGAATATTGCCTAGGGCCTCCAAATGTCTAGAACCGGCCCTGTCTGTACAGATAAAGCATTTGTGGATTGTGAGCAAAGCAATGTGAGCAAGGACAATTATGCATGATTGCTGTGTGTGTGGATCTCTCGCGTGCATTCGTGGATCGCTGTGTGTGTGTGTGTGTGTGTGTGTGTGTGGATCTCTCGCGTGCATTCGTGGATTACTCTGTGTGTGTGTGTGTGTGTGTGTGTGTGTGTGTGTGTGTGTGGATCTCTCGCGTGCATCTGTGGATTGCTATGTGTGTGTGTGGATCTGTCGCGTGCATTTGTGGATTGGTTTGCGTGTGTGGATCTCATGGTGTGCATTTGTGGATTGATTTGCGTGTGTGGATCTCTCGCGTGCAGTTGTGGATGGGTGCGCGCGTATGTGGATCTCTCGTGTGCATTTGTGGAAGGTTTTGAGTCTGTTTTCACTCCATATTATATTAAAAAACACCCCTCTCTGGCAAAGAATGAATTGTTGATTCACAAATATGTAGCATGACAGAACATTCTTTGAGAAATGCACTGTGTGAGAGAGAGAAAAGCTGCTGAAGCAGTACAAATTATGCAATTTTAAGTTCACTAGTCTAAAATCTCTCAGGTTTACTTGTCATTTTATAGATCTATTTGGTAATTTGCACCGTGGGAGACTCGATTGAATGATTTGTGCAAATACTGCATGACTGTGTGCTCCTTTCATTACTCCCACTAACAGGTTAGGCCTCTGACCTTATGAAAGTAGTGAGGTATTGATAATAGTGTGCAATGGTTCATGTGATACACTATTTCAGTAAGTGAGCCTGAGAGAATAATTTCGGTCATCTATGTGCAGTATACAGTGTTTGCTCATTCTTGGTAACATTTTCATTAGGGCAAGCTCTTGTCTGTGTTTAGCTTGCTCTTCTTACACAGTGGTTTTAGACTTTTTAAATGCCTAGATACAGTACCATATTCATGAAGTTTCACACCAGAGAAACTTCTACTTTTTGTCTGTTTTTCTCCATCTTATGTTACATACATCTATAAAAATGGATATTTTATAGTCAGGCCCTACTCATTTGTGCATGTTCTTGATGGTTCATCCTGGTACGCAGCTGGCTACTGCATTGCAGCATTACCGGACAGCCTCAAGCTACATCTTTTGCGGTCACAGAGGCGTTTGCGTGTCAGTCGCTTTTGTCCTATAGCTCTGTAAGGACTGCGCATCAGGGCATTTCATTCTGTTTGCACTGTGGATTGCACACATGCTAAGAAATCATGTCACTCTACATCATTTTAATTATATTTCTCAATATGACTAACCATTTCTTTAGGGGTCTGTTTTATAATTAGCAAAAATGAATGAGTGCGACTTTAAACACAGAATGTTTGAAAGGGAATCAACTTCTCTGTGTATTGCCACAGCATTGGTCTGAAAGGTACATGACACAAACAAGTAGATTTTCATGGTGGATAGACATAAGCTTTCATATCTAAACTGCTTTAAAGGCATCATATTTTTCTCAGTCAGACAAAACACCCAAAATGCAGAAAACATGCCAAATGTAACGTGATAGAATATACTAAGTAATTGCAAGATGTTTTAACATTAACATTAACTTAACATTACTTAGTAGATTATATTGCGTTACATATATTTTTAAGTAAAGAATGTTGAGTGAACTCAAATATTTAAGTACATAAATGTTTTCTTGTTCATTTTAAGTAAAATTATTCCTAGTTGGGTTTACTTAAAATATATGTGCACCATTTTTGCATCACACTTTTTAAGTAAATCCAACACCTTTTTTTAATGGATGGATGGACGGATGGATATTTCTGAACTTTTCAGACTCAGCATATATTAATTAGTATTATTATTTATTTGATTGACAACAATTGCTTGTGAGAATAGGATGTGGACACCACACTATTTATAGAGCAAAGAAAAAAAAAGGTACTTCTAGGTAAAGATGGTGGTGGCTAGACATTGAATTAATATAGAGACATAAAAATGAAGGGCTAGTATCTTGGCAAAAGAATAACATTATAGTCACAATCCTTCAGGATACTGCAGTGGACAGTAAGAGTGTCTCACTCTAACTGCATGAAGAATTTCCTTCAATATAATGTTTACAGTGCAGCATTCTATAAAAGAGTAACGCTTTTTTTTTAAAATTGCTTCAATGTCATTTTTGCTGGAAAAAAATAAAATTATAAATAACTTTTTATTAATGTAAATTAGTATATGTATCTAATATATTGCATGCTGACAAGAGTCTATAATTAAAATATGCTTTTATGTAAAAATGTAATAAATTAATTAACGTAGGGCCTATATTTACATATTTAACTGATGATACAAATATTTAGTACTCATAAAGCATACATTTCAACGATATAGAATTAAATAAAACCTACTCAACTTTTCTAATACTGGTGTTCCCATCATGCACTGGGGCATGAATAATTAAGGTTCATTTTTCACTGTTTTCCAGTTGTATTTACACCGTTTTATCTTTGCTTGTGTTGTTAGGTTTGGTAACTTGCCATTTTGTGACATCTGGATTCATTTTCTACTCAAAATGACACATTCATACTCAAACGATCTATCGAATGTTACCATCATTGTGTATTCTGCACCAAGTATTGAGGTATCTGTGTTCAACTTATATGTAGAAACAGTATGGAATATATCTACTGTATTATTAACTTAGTAGAGCATACACTGTGAAAGTGTGGTTAAAATCAGTGTTATGTTGTTTAAAGATAGTTGATTTTGTGAAATTTAACTTAGTTAAGTATATGTTACTTAATTGTATATGTAATACTAAATGAATTAAATATAATTAATAAGTCAAAAGGTACAATATGTAAGTATTTTGTAATAAAATATCCCAAAATCACTTGCACAGTGTGATATATATTTTCTGCAGTTGTGTACTTACAATATCCCAAAAGTCTCCAAAGATTTTTTTTTTTTCAGAGAAATTCCAAGTTCCGTTTAGCGGCACGCTGTTCTTGTTTCGTTCAAACATTATAGACCATGGCAAGCAGACTTTGGGACAAAAAAACGTTTTTTTTCTGTCTCGCATGCGCTCTTGCTCGCTCACTCTAGATTCCGGGGGATTTGGGCTACGTCTACATTAATCCGGATACATTTGAAAACGGCGTTTTGGTTTAAAAACGGTCTCCGTCCACACTAGCATTTTCAGGCGTTTTCCGACGTTTCAGTGTGGATGAGAAAATTCTAAATTCACCTTACTGGGCATGCGTGAAACCTCACAAAAGCGATACAGATGGTAAAAATAAATAATAAAGTTATCGCGCAATTCTTCTAACAGGATCATTTTATTTAGCAAAATATCTCGCACTGCAACTGCAACTGCTCTCCTGTATTGCCACAGGACAGCAAATGTGAGTACAACTAATTTGCAGGCATCAGGGAGCCACTATCAATATGTGGGAGACTCCCGGAACTTCCTCAAGACTTGGGATGTCTGCAAACTGTGGCTTTTTTGAAGCGCGAACGTTGTCAACATAACTCACTGGAAATCCAAAAAACAAAGAGAACGGTTGACTATGTACAAATGTGTAATTAGACCAAAGGTTAATTTTGCGTCAGAGTTGTCCTTTAAGTGTCAATTAAATGTCAAATGAATGTTGTTCAATAGTAAGTAGATTTTACTTTAAAACAAAAGGTAAGTTGTACAGAGCAGTAGCAGTAAAATTTATTTAAAATATGTAAGTTAAGTAAATCCTACATGCTTTTTTTTCAGAGTACACACAATAAATACATAGAATATACTCTAAACATTTCCTTTAAGAACAATCTGTTAACAATCTGACAAAAAATTGAAGAAACGAACAAATATCTTTGGTATAGCAAGAGCACAAAGGCGAAATAGAGAACTCCGGGGTAAGCTGTCACTGTCTAGGAGCACAGGTTGAGCTTGATTTAAGACATTTCTGTTAAAAAACAACAACATACAGGCTTCTTTGTCAATTTCCTATAATCTTCTCACTTTTATGACAAAGCAAGCGTAGCGTTAGTTCTGGCAGGTCAGGTTAGTCAAGCTCGCATTAGCTGACTCTCAGCTGATCCACGTCTACCTATAGGAATACTACACCTATCACAGCATCCCTATAGAGTGGTGCAGGTATGACATCACTTTGTAGGCCAAAATGCAGAAATGAGTTAACATTTTAGCACTTCCGGTTCCATCGTCCCAAAGTCAATGGTTTTTTTTCAGTCAATAAGGTCAGTGGTGAACACAAACACTTTCTCCTTTGATTCTACGACATAAAATACATCAGTTTTACCCCACTCGTGATCTTTTTAAGCTCCTACGTGTCTAGAACAGTTCAAAGTCTTGTGCTTGTCTATATTAGGCTAATCATCATAATTAGTTTGTAGTGTAGGCGCTGCTGTCCCTTATAAGTTCACAACATCCATATTTTAATTTCTTAGAAGACCTGTCACTGCTTTAAAGAGAGGTTTCTTTGAATATCTGCCACAAACTTCACTGCAACTTTGATCTTGTCAGTGCAGTAGATAATCTCCCAATAACGTAACTTTCTAAAACACAGCATGTTTCTACAAATCTCATTTCAATTAAGCTATAATGCTTATATACTGCAGGCCTGCTTCATTGGTTCATACCCTGAATCAATCAATGTTCTCACTTCAGGAAACACATTTTTCACAGCATACTTTTATTCCAGAGATTCCCATCCATGTCCATCAATATGTCACCATGAGGCTGAAGCCAGCTCTAATTAACAGTAAAGCTTTAGCCGGGCTGTTGTTTCTGTCCTCAAGTGAAAGCCTCACAGTAATGTCTCATCTTCATCTTGACACTTATGCCATAGTCTCCCACTATAATCAATGCATTAGTGAGTAGTTAATTCAGAAAAAAAAAAAAATCAATGCATCTATTTTCAAATTCAAACATTACGCTTTATTGTCTGCCACTCCTACCCAATCTCACAGGAAAAAGAGGTGGAGATAAAACTATTTTACAGGGTGATGATTTCACCTTCAGGTCATGGTCTAATGGTAGAGATTCTGACTGCTAACCCAAAGGTTGTGGGTTCTATTCTCAATACTGACAGGAGCATGGCACATAACCTCAATTGCTCCCCGGGTGCCACAGCAAAAATGGCTGCCCACCGCTTTTGGTGTGTGTGTGTGTGTGTGTGTGTGTGTGTGTGTGTGTGTGTGTGTGTGTGTGTGTGTGTGTGTGTGTGTGTGTGTGTGTGTGTGTGTGTGTGTGTGTGTGTGTGCGTGTGTGTGCGCGTGTGTGCGCGTGTGTGCGCGTGTGTGTGCGTGTGTGTGTGTGTGTGTTCACTACTTCTAAATGCACTAACTTGGATGAGCAGAGTACAAATTCCAAGTATGGGTTACCATACTTAGCCTTCACGTCACTTTTGTATGAATTTGTACGTTGTGAATCATATGGAAATGTACGATTTTTAGAAAAAAAGGAAGCATGTTTGTCCACCCCTAACACCCCCTCACAACATAACGTCACTGCTGCTTAAACATTATGTGCCAATGGAATTGCACAAATTCATACGACACCAATTCACCAAAACATAAAATAGATACAAAATGCCATGAGAATGTGTTGGCCACAACGTGCACATTATAATTGCTTGCATGTATAACACTTTACTTGATACTTCCATTCAAGGTGTTTTACAGCAAGAGGGAAATCTGTGCGAACAGTATCCATGCACTAGATGTGACTGGATTTTCAGGAAGCCGTGATGAATTGAAACTAACGGGTAATTTGGCTGGATGAACTCGCTTGCAAGGATTTTAATTGGCAGGACCTTAGTTTAACATCTCATATCAAGGACAGTGGCTTTTTATACACATTTTATTCAGCGTTTCCTGTCAGAACTGGACAGTGATGCAGACTGGAGGGAGAACACCCCCTGCTGGACCCTAAAACACTTAAAAAGAGGTCTCCCATTCTGATCAGACTCTGAACCCTTCAAGAAGTAGGGTGAATTGTTTTCCTACCCAAACACTTCAATAGTGAATCTTTTTTTATAAATGCTTAGCTGCGATTCAGCTTAAAGAGAAATGTTTTATCCTGTTCGGTTGTATTTTTTTTTAAGTGGGAGATCAAATATTCAGCATATGTATTTATTTCTTTAAGTATCTCTTTCTTTTTAATTACTGTAGGCTTTTATGTGTATGTTACTGTATATTATTCAACACATTTGGAATGGTCTCAAAAATAGTGTAATACTTGTGAGGTAATACTGCCACCCAGAGTTCATCTGTGCTTATGTTGCCTTCTTATTTACTTTGTCATATAAAATGTTATGTACTTTAAATGAAACCAGTAATGTTTGTTATGTTTTTATGTTATGTTACTTGTTGCTCTGATATGACTTTAGACTTTGGCTGCTCTCCATTCTGTACGTACATAGTTTATTTTTATTGATTTTATTATTTTATTCATTCAAATTTACTGTGAAATCAAACAATAAAGAAACACTAGTTTAAAAGTTTGGGGTCCTAAAATATTTTTTTAATGTTTTTAAAAGAAGTCATTTGCTAGTCATTAAAGAAGCCAATGATGCATTTATTTGTTCAAAAATATAGTGAAACAGAAATATTGAATTATATTTACAGAAGTATATAAATTTAATACATTTTATAAATATGTTTACTATTTTAATATTGTCATGTAATTCTTCTGATGACAAAGCTGAATTTTCAGCAGTCATTACTTCAGATTTCAGAGTACATTTGTTTAAGTTTTTTTAAAAGAAATTTGTAATTACTAACACCAAACTTTTGATTGGTAGTATATATGAATCCAGGAAAATAATCTGCACATTTATAATTACTTGTTTAACAAGACTTTAAGTCTCACCTCGTAGGGGAACATTAAAACATTACCCTGGAAAAGTTAAAAGTGAAAGGATCTTAGTCCCCACTCCAGTGCTTTGAGCCTCAATATACACCTTACACTATTTTAGGATATACTACAGGAATAGGTAGTGTAGGCTTCAGGTAAGTATGTCGATACGGTGGCTTCCTGAAGTTCATGTGGTGAAAAATAAACTTAAATTCACATCCCCACCCACCTAAACTTATTAGTGCAAGTGAGACACCCCTACCCTAAGGTAAGTTCAAAAATAACTGTCAAATGTCTTAATTTTAACAATTAGTAATTTATTTTCCTTCCCTTAGAAAATTATATTTATCCTGGAAGGATCTATCTCAATAGAATAAAATAACACAAAAGAAAAATAATAATAATAAACAGTTTTGAGATTTCTTGTTTCCTTGAAAGACCTTCGAATGGTTAACACTTTCGAAACATACCTCTTTTAACACCTCAGAAGTGTTTCCACAAAATTAATGTCAGTATTAGGGCACAAACTGATTTACAAACAACACTGGATGTTGATGACTCCAAATAACTCATTCCAAATAACCAATTTCAAATAGATAACCTTCAATTCACTTAACGATTCTTATGAATCAATTTATGATTCAGTTTCCATTCGATTCAGTCATCACAAACCATTGATAAGGGACTCGAGACGAGACTCTATTCTCTGGACTCGTGACTTGACTCGACTCGACTCCCAGACTGATGACTCGTACTTGGACTCGAGGATATATAAAATCGAACTTGAGCATTCATCAAATGAATGACGTTGTTATTGACTAAATAAGTTATAAAAATTTGATATAAGATGTTACACTTTTCCTGTTTCAGGCTCCAAGACCGGCCGGGATCTCTTTTTTTCCCCTCACAGCCACACATAAGCTTCTCAGTCGGACACCGCTACCGCTCACTCTCCTTGCTTGACAACACACTCACTCACGTCACTCAGTTAACGCTGCATTCTCGTGCATAATTCGCAGGCTACATGTTCAAATTTGGAAAATGCAGAGAGATGCGCTGTGGATCGTGAAGTTCGCCTACATGGAGCATTTGCTTGCTGCACCTGAGAAGCCACGTGGTGAAGAGCAGAGTTCACGCAGTGTTACGCTAATCACTCCGCCCAAGTAGCAGTGCTTTGCCTTCTAATAATATAGTTCACTTGGGCTGCGTTCGGAATCGCATACTTCCCTACTATATCGTAGGCGAAAAGAGTAGGCGAGCGAAAAAGTACGTTCGAATCCTCAGTATTCATAAAAGAGTAGGCGAGAATTACCTGGTTGACGTACTAATTATCGCGAGATTTGGACGATAGTGCGTTCGAATATGCCTATTTTCCTACTATATAGTAGGCGAAAACAGTACGTGAGGGAAGCAGTACGTTCGAAACATCAGTATTCCTAAAAGAGTAGGCGAGAAGTTCCCGGATGATCTCCTGCTTTCGCCCAGACATTTGAGTGTTTTTCAGCTTGTACTCATCTATCCCAGGAGGCCACGCGAGAGGATACGATATAAAAAAGAACAAGAAGAAGTAGATATTTCATACTCAAACATGACGGAAAGGGTGGACGAGAGTGTTTTCAAATGTGAGTATTACAAATACAAACCAAATCGCATGTGTTGAACTAACTTTCTGTACAGTAAATTGTTGAACTGTTGGAGGTGCAAAGACGCTATATAATATGGTAAATTTGTGATTTTGCCGTAAATCACATTTTATTGGATAGAGGAGCTCCATAAGGACACATACGTCTTAAAACTTTATTTGCATACATTTTAAACCGTATACATCTGAAATACCATTACTAAATATTTATTCAAAATCTGGCAAGATTACTACTTGTAACTGATATGAAATAGACATCTGAGTGACGTGTGTGTACTATTGTTTAGGAGAATTCACTGTTGTTAACACTGTTTTTATTAGTTTAATGCATTTTACATAAAGTAACTAAACATAAGTAATCTATTTCATTTATCCATACTGTTGAAAAATTGTTGAACATTTTATGATGGATAAAAAGCTATTTATTAGCAACAACCTCAACATGTAAATGTAGTATTGAGCTCATAAATCACAGAGGTAACGTGAGTCTTGTCTGGATGTTCCAGGGACAGAAGAACACGCGTGTGTATCCGGTGGAGAGAGGCTGATGATGCTGAAGGCCTGTGATCAAAGGTTTTGAGTGAGTATACTACTAAGTTGTAGTTTATTTGAATTATTGAAGTTTCAAACGGAGAAATTGCAACACTTTTCTGATTCTTGATTTGTGTGCATTTGCTGCAGAGCTGTTGTGGTGGAGCAGGACCTGTGAGGAAAGAGGATGCAGCATTTGTTGGGAAAAAAAGGTTTAAGGGATTTTACTCAAATATAAAGTAAGGTCATTTTTGTTACTTTTAATACATAAATCAAATTACATTGTGCTGTTAAAATGACTGCTTTTGTATAATGTTTGTGCATTTTTGTAGGATCTGAAATGTCTGCAGACTGATGTGAACACTGAGGAGAGGAGCCCAGCTCCTGGATGAGTCCCTCCATCACTCCATATGCCCGTATGAGCTCCTCAATCACTCCACACTGACCTTATTTCCTCAGACTGTGAAGCGCAGCGCTCCGGCACGAAGGCACGGCGCACCTCTGGATCAGGATAAAGCCACAGAATGGGAAGCGCTGTGTTGAGATGGCAGTAGGATATGTGGGGTTCAGCGCCTGTAAATACATGCTTGGAGTTTGAATAAAGCTTTGTTTCATGTGTTGTTGACTTGTATATGCATTTGTTTATTGTGATGGTTACTTTTATTTGTTCTTTCACTCATTTATTCATGTTTCTTATTGTTGTCAGTATATAAAATATAATTAATGTATGCATTAATTCATTGCTTGACTGACAATTGAGATGTTTCACTGCATTTATCTAGTGTGTATTCATTCATAATCGTCATATGACAAAACAAATTACATTTTGATTGTTTTATTAAATTATATAATTTTTAGTATATAAAAAAAGTAATATAATTAAGTATTGGTCATTTAATATTATTATTTTGTTTAAATTTTGGGGTGGGCTAACAATGCAATTCATTCTAAGGTAATATTCATTTTTAAGGAGTGATACTTACATTTTTCGAGTATAAAATCAACAGTTTCCTCCAAAGGAGAGATCTTCGAGCAGCAGCCCGTCTCCTGTGTGCAGACATTACACACGCAGAGGAAAACTGTTCTGGGTTGTGCTGTCGAGGTACTGATGTTATGAAGAGTTAGTGCACCTGTCGCTCATATAATTTAAACTTATTACATACAAGATCATGGAAAGATACCATAGTTGTATCTAACAATGAACAATCATAATGACAAAACAGAAAACATAAAGATCATTGGTTTGTGTACATCATAATATTATATTTATACACAGGACAAAAGAACAATAACAAGGCAATCTTTAAATAGTTCTTCATAACACATAAAAAAGTTTTTGTTATAAGTCTGAGGGATGAAACGAGAGGTAAATTCATCAAGAAAAAGAGGAAAACTTAAAGGAGAAACTTTTTGGGTATAAAATAAAGAAATTAACAACATATTCAAGAGATGACGATTTTGGGGTTTCTTAATAAAAAAAATATCGTTAAAAGGATAAAACTGTGGGTCACATTAGGGTTTAAAATATAGCCTAACAACTTAAATCAACCCTAAATGTATTCACAAAATAAATGGGCAGCTGTTTCTTCAACAATACCACAAAATGAGCAATTGTTTCATCAATATCAAGATATTTACAGATAGATGAATTAAATGTTTCGTTCATATCTTTTAAGTGTGATAACGCATCGTAGGTCACATGATAACGTCAACATGGCGGATGATGTCCGGATCGCATTCATACTTAACGAGATTTGGCCATTAAGTACCTACTCTTTTAGCGCTCGTTAAGTAAGTACTCATTGAAATTAAGTACCTACTCATTGAGTATGCGATTTCGAACGCAGCCAGTATGTATACGGTTAGAAGATGTCTCATGTGACCTTGTTATTTGTACACGCCGTGACTATATAAATTCACAACATAAAAATAAGAAAATGTTGGCATTATTTTGTCACTTAAGGTCCTTTCACACTGGAAGCGATTTTGACGCACGAATAATTCGCGCGATGGTTTTATTTTTTGATCAGCTGTTGTGTAATGAGTGCTTCCACACCGAACGCGAATGTGCTGCGGCGAAAAAACGACTAATTTTTTTCGCTTCGATGTCGATTTTTTTGTACTTTTGCGGCGACAGAAACGGCTTCAGCCAATCACATACAAGGAAACAAAGGTGAAGCTGTTGACGCTTTGCCCGCTCTGACGTAGCAGCGTGATGTGCGAGAGAAGAGAAGTGTCACAACATGAAATGTAAACTAAAAACAAGCAATACATTGAAACTAGAAACCTTTTATAATGACAGCATTTTTATATTGCCTATTCCGCATCTCAACGCACGCATGACATGACGTTGTTTGCTTATAGGGACCAGTTACAAAAGAACGAGGCATGGGATACAATAGCTGGGATAGTTGGTGTCTCTCCGGTGAGTTGAAGTGCGTGCTGATGATTTATAATACTTTTGACTAGGAGGGAAATAATTGATTTGGCACATTTTCAACATTCATGATTGTGTGTTTCATATTATTTTTGCATGCCATACACCAGAGCATGTGCGTAAATTTTCATATATATGTTTAAATAATATAATGTTATTTTTATTTATTTCATCAATGTTGATTAGCTATATGAAAAGGGAACGCATGAGATGAGTAAGAGGATCATAAGATGCCCAATATATCGAAAACATTTGGAATGGGGTCAGACATAATTTTGGCCACTTATTAAGTTGTGTTTTGTAGAAAGCCTTTCTTTAAAGTGAATTTCGTTTTGTATAAATTGTATCTTAATTTTAATCAATGTTTCATTAACAAATTGCCTGGATTAATAAATAAGAAGCAAATTTAGACAATATAGGCTAATCGAGGCGCCTGCGTGTGAACTGGAGCGCGTCTCATACCGAGAACTGACAGAAAACACTATTTATTAATAAACAATTCAAATGTTTAATGCATAATCCTTACTTTGGCCGGTTCTTTGTGGTAAAGTTTTAGCTTTTCTGTCTTTTAAAGATAATGAAAAGCTTAATTGTCTTCATTGGATGATGATGATGATGATGATGATGATGATGAAGTGTCCATGTTTTCTCAGCTGTCGGTGCGAAAGTTTTGGAATGTTGAAGCTCTGAATGTCGCAAATTCGCGTCGCGGCTGATGTGAATGGTTTCGACGCAAACTATTCGCACGCGAACTATTAGCTTTTTTCGCTTTTTCGTTACGAGTCCGGTGTGAAAGGGCCTTTATTGGGCGCACTATGCTAGCTGGAGCCATTTACCTCCAGTCTTTGTGCTAAGTTAGGCTAGCGGTGGGTGTGTCAGACAGAGTTACGGCATGCATGGAGATGTAAAGGGTATGTATGGACTTATCTAACTCTGGGGGATACGGTGAATAAGCTAAAGTCCCAAAAAGTCGGCGTGTTCCTTTAAAGGTGCAGTGTGTGATTTTTAGCAACATCTAGCGGTTCCGAGTTACACTAATGGCTCCCCCCACTGCTCACCCCTCCCTTTCGAAGAAGGTACGGTGGCTAAAACGGGACAAACATATCATCGACTGAGAAAGCAGAGAATAGCCAGAGGAAGCCGAGAGTGTGTAACATTGTCACTGTTTCTGTACCACAGTCCATTATAAACCACATCATGGATAAAGTTTACAAAGCCATAGTCAGGTGAGGGTCTTAATATATATTATAATAGTAATCAGCTGATTGTCTCTTAAACGTAACCAGCACATTTCTCCCCACATAGCAAACCCATAATACAGCGAGGGAGAAGAACCACATGAAACTATGCAACTATATTTTTTTCTAACAGGGTAGTAAAAGTTTACCTGGCTAATATGAGCTGTTACTGTAGCTGAGCTGGTTAAAACGTAAAGCCTTGTTTAAACTCGACACGTCCGCATGAGCCCAAAGGTGCGCGCGGCAAAAATGACATGATTGTGATAGCGTGCGCGCCTCCGCATCCCTTAGACACCATTTACTACACATAATAGGCTTTTTTTCTCTGATTTTGAAAACTCTTCGCGAGCGACTTAAAACGCTTCCAAGATCGACTTGTCGTGATCAACGGGTTGGTGATTTCTGTAACATACTGTTTTACGGTCAATGAAAAGAGTACTCAGCTGTCTCACAAACGCAACCAGCACATTTATCCCCACATAGCAAAGCCATAACACAGCGAGGGAGAATAACTAAGTTACATGAAACAATCTAACTACATATTTTACACCACTGACAAGGGAAAGTCACTACTCACTTTGTCTATCTGGCTTCTAGCTTTCTGCGGCTTCTCTTTCAAGGTAGTGACGAATGTATGTAGCGCTGTATGTTCGCTGTCGGCTACGGTAGAAACATGACGTCACAATATGGCAACCTTCATAGAAGGGGATTCCCCAAGGGGGTAATCCATCAGCCAAAGTTGAAGCTGCCTCCGGGGCCGCCATTGTAGCTGGCTATCACCTGCTCTCAGCATCCCATTGACTCCCATTCATTTTGGCGTTACTTTGACAGAGAATAACTTTACATCTGAGGCGTCCAAAGACTCCATTTGTCCATTATTTATTTATAAAGAAACACGACAATGTATAAAAGGCTCCATTACTTTGTATCTTACGTTACGGCCCCGTAGAAGCCATTCTTATAAAAATAGGCTAAAAATTGCGTCATAACCACGCGACTTTATGTCGCACAATAGAGACATTACCGTATAGACAGGAGGAGAAGCTCGCACAGTCTCGCAGGCAGTCTTTTACTGTCTAAAGTCAGCCCATGGCATAGATAGACAGAGTCCATAAAAGCAACGTGACAAAATATTTAAACAACGTTTTTGAGGAATTGGAAATAATTTGATATGTGGCAAGTGAATACATATGAAGTAACATTTATCCACAAACTTTAAATTATTTATCTACTACTACACCTACGGGGGATGGGGAAATTATCAGGAAATTATACAGGCAATGGAAGAAGAAAAAAAAACATCTCGATGTCTATCGCGGTTAACGTTGTTCCTTTATTTATTTACAGATCTACGCTTGAAGATGAATGTGATCCCGTTCGGAAGCCATGTACAAAATGCCTACATAACGTGAAATAAAGAAAAACGGTTTTGTTCAAGTGTTTGTGACCATGATTTATTAGCCAAAACTACATGATTTAACACCTAGCTCACAATTCTTTATATATTGGAATATTATATGGTCAGGTAATATTGAATGGATACGAAAATGACTCGAGGGGACAGAATGTTATAGTATGGTTACTGGGCTCATACTAAGAAGTATTTTTTGGATGGGTTATTATTCTGTTTGTTGTAGAAGGAAACGAAAAAGAAGGGAAACAATTATTTGCATATGTGCCTATATTTGAATAATTTTTAATAATTTTGGAAGATTGTGCTGTAGCCTACATGCATTTATTTATCTGTTATTTTTGATTGTATTATGTGTGTGTGTGTGTGTGTCCTAGCCAAATATTTAAATCTAATGGATATATACATAAACATGTTCAAAATAAACTAAACTAACTAAAATTACTAGAACTGCAGATAGGCTGCTCAAACGATTACAATCCTAAAGTAGGCTATTTTAAAGTCGATTTTAGCCACTTCTTTTATCATGTCATATTGTAATTATATAGCGTAATATGTTATATTAAATTAATTATTATAATTATTAATAGTATTGTAATATATTAATAAACATATTGTTTTACAATAATAAACGATTTGATTTCCAAAACACACACACACACACACACACACACACACACACACACACACACACACACACACACACACACACACACACATCAATGTGAGTTTACTCTTTCCTCTGATGGGTCATTGACCGTTCGAGATTAGCTTGCTTGCGCCTGCTAGTCAAAGCCCTTATTTCTGGACAGCCGTGATACTTCGACCTTGGAAACTTCTGATCATCATTCAAGAGAAGTATTGTTATAGGTGTTAATTTGTTAATTCAGTGTGATAACTTTTTGTTGGCTTTTTTCTTTTCTTTTTCTCCACACAGCTACTAGAAGATTTACAACTGTAAGTCAGGTTGCTCACGTGACATCTACGTCATCAAGCTCAGTTTGAGCCTGCGCAGAACGCTTGGCTATCAGGAAGTGAGTGCCCATGTTGGGCTTCAACTCTCTCCGTTGAAATCAACGGGGTTGCTGTGTCCATTTCTTTTACTGTCTATGGGATTCCCGCGCCTATGAGATATAAATGACTCATTGTAAGGTAATACAAACTTAACGGTTCATTAAGTAAGGTCTTTATACACCACTAAACACATAGTTATGGATCTTATATTGCATTTCTGTCAATAGATCCACAGAAATATTAAACACTGGACCTTTAAGTTAAATTACTGAAATAAATGAACTTTGGCACGATATTCTCATTTTTTGAGTTGCACCTGTATATCGATATATTAGGTCGCTGCTGTATTACTGTGTTGCAAAGTCAAGTGTATATAGGGTTGCCAACTTAAGAGAAGAAAAATGTGGGAGAATTGTTGTTGGGTAGTTGACAAATGGCCAAGAAAAAGTACTTATTTTGGAAAACATAACTTTTTAAGAAAAAATACATATATTTATGGAGAATGAAAACTGCAGTTTCAGAAAATAGTAGTGGTCATATTTTTTCACATTTTCAGTCAACAGTACTCTAATTGTGTCCTATGGTGTGACATTTAAAAAGTACTAAGAAATTATATTAAATAATATAAAAAAATACTTCGGAATTGTTCACATTTTTTTTTTTTTTTTTACTAAAGTGATATTTATTTTACATGAAAGTACTAATTAGAATGATTTTCACCATGAATAGATGGACTTGATAAAACTTTTTCGCCAACCTTACAAAACTGTTTGAAATTGTACCTATCTAAGATAATTTATTATTGTAACTCCCCTAATGCCAAACTTGACTCTTTTTTTAAAAAGATATTTTAAAATAAGTATATTTTCTGTTGTTTTATGTTTGTCATAGGACAAAATGTCACACCAAAGGACAAAGATAGTCATTGCATAAAAAGAGTCAGAATATATAGCATTTATTGTAACAATTATAAAGGAGGACATTTGTTTTTATTTTTGAACAATATAAACTGTGCAAAACATAGCACACCGAAAGTAACTTTGATACTTATAGATCCAGCAATAAGGAAATATTGATGCATATATTATCTTTGAGAAATTCAGTAAAATGTCATTTCAAAACAATACTGTGACGTTGTCAAACTGCAAAATTCATCAGTTAAACAGTAACAGTGACATGAAAATAAAATCCCTAAAATATTGCATAACAGGTAGTTGAATGTTGAATGTATCCAATTCCCCGAGAGCCTTTTCATGATATCTGTTTGAAATAATGATAGAATATAGATGAATGGATCAATAGAAATGAATGTAATGTATACTCAATTATGAACTCATGACCTACTTTGTTTTCCCTACAAATGTAACCACTTATTTGTCAAATTTCTTATAAAACACAATATAGATGATTATTCTGTAATAAAAAGCTTATTATGTAACTATTGTTGAACCTGAACCTCACACAGGTCTATTCTGATACTGAATAATAAGCAGTCATTCAGTCACTCAGCAAGATCCCTGAATTATTTTAAGATATGTGTATATGATGTATATGGCAGCATTTCATTTTGATTTACTTTCTCCGTCATTCTCTCAGGATCGCCTCCTTTGTGGATCCTTTTTAATTCGCTCCCTATACTGTCTGGTCCTCTCTTTTGCACTCATCTCTCCCTCAGTTCTTTCTGTTCTCAAATAAAAGTTAAGTAGCATTATAAGTAGTAGCACTGTATTTATGTACTTTATATTTGTTTATAGCTGTTACATTATACATTATACTTCAGAACATTTTATGTAGTCTCCAAAAAACGGCAATAAACATTAAAATGAAAGTCATTATTGAATTTAAAATCATCAAAACTGGTAAAAAAAATAATGAAAAGTCTGTTAACAAACTTTATCTATTTGTTTTAATAGCTTCTTAAGGACATCTGTGTCCTATGGTGTGACAGGCCAAAGTGTCACACCAAAGGACATTTGAGCTTTTGTGGCATGTTAATGCTAGCTAACTGTCATTAGCAATTGGCATGATACATTTGCATAATATAACAGTTCCTTCTCAAAAAATTAGCATATTGTGATAAAGTTCATTATTTTCCATTATGTAATGATAAAAATTAAACTTTCATATATTTTATATTCATTGCACACCAACTGAAATATTTCAGGTCTTTTATTGTTTTAATACTGATGATTTTGGCATACAGCTCATGAAAACCCCAAATTCCTGTCTCAAAAAATTAGCATATTTCATCCGACCAATAAAAGAAGTGTTAATACAAAAAAAAAGTCAACCTTTAAATAATTACGTTCAGTTATGCACTCAATACTTGGTCAGGAATCCTTTTGCAGAAATGACTGCTTCAATGCGGCGTGGCCTGGAGGCAATCAGCCTGTGGCACTGCTGAGGTGTTATGGAGGCCCAGGATGCTTCGATAGCGGCCTTGAGCTCATCCAGAGTGTCGGGTCTTGCGTCTCTCAACTTTCTCTTCACAATATCCCACAGATTCTCTATGGGGTTCAGGTCAGGAGAGTTGGCAGGCCAATTGAGAACAGTAATACCATGGTCAGTAAACCATTTACCAGTGGTTTTGGCACTGTGAGCAAGTGCCAGGTCGTGCTGAAAAATTAAATCTTCATCTCCATAAAGCTTTTCAGCAGGTGGAAGCATGAAGTGCTCCAAAATCTCCTGATAGCTAGTTGCATTGACCCTGCCCTTGATAAAACACAGTGGACCAACACCAGCAGCTGACATGGCACCCCAAACCATCACTGACTGTGGGTACTTGACACTGGACTTCAGGCATTTTGGCATTTCCTTCTCCCCAGTCTTCCTCCAGACTCTGGCACCTTGATTTCCAAATGACATGCAACCACTGAGCAACAGTCCAGTGCTGCTTCTCTGTAGCCCAGGTCAGGCGCTTCTGCCGCTGTTTCTGGTTCAAAAGTGGCTTGACCTGGGGAATGCGTTACCTGTAGCCCATTTCCTGCACACGCCTGTGCACGGTGGCTCTGGATGTTTCTACTCCAAACTCAGTCCACTGCTTCCGCAGGTCCCCCAAGGTCTGGAATCGGTCCTTCTCCACAATCTTCCTCAGGGTCCGGTCACCTCTTCTCGTTGTGCAGCGTTTTTTGCCATACTTTTTCCTTCCCACAGACTTCCCACTGAGGTGCCTTGATACAGCACTCTAGGAACAGCCTATTGGTTCTGAAATTTCTTTCTGTGTCTTACCCTCTTGCTTGAGGGTGTCAATGATGGCCTTCTGGACAGCAGTCAGGTCGGCAGTCTTACCCATGATTGCGGTTTTGAGTAATGAAACAGACTGGGAGTTTTTAAAAGTCTCAGGAATCTTTTGCTGGTGTTTAGAGTTAATTAGTTGATTCAGATGATTAGGTTAATAGCTCGTTTAGAGAACCATTTCATGATATGCTAATTTTTTGAGACAGGAATTTGGGGGTTTCATGAGCTGTATGCCAAAATCATCAGTATTAAATAAAAATAAAAGACCTGAAATATTTCAGTTGGTGTGCAATGAATCTAAAACATATGAAAGTTTAATTTTTATCATTACATTATGGAAAATAATGAACTTTATTACAATATGCTAATTTTTTGAGAAGGACCTGTATAGTCCTGATGTTAAAAATACAAATTTTAATTAAATAATGAAATTTTGGGATGTCACACCAAAGGACAAAAAAAAAAAAACTTAACTTCAGTGATCTGAAAAGATAGTTAAATATTTGGACAATTCTGGGAGAAATACTTACCATGTGCACTGCTCATGGGCTTCATAGGGATCATCAGTCACATGACCTTGAATGGGGTCTTTCAACTAAATGTAGTTGTCAATGATATTGCTCAACTTAATATCAGGTTATTGCATAACACCAAAGGACATTTTTTTCTGTGACAGCGACCGGTCAGCAGAGGATTCTGTTCGCAAATCAAACAATTTGTCCCAAAAGAATAATTCATTCTCAATTGAGAGTTTGTTATTCGTATGGTCTGATGCGCGTGAGTGTGGGCTGTGATTGAATGATGACCAGTGTCGTGATCATTCTCAAGTGTCGTGTTGCTGTTGTATCAGTCAGAGGTTAGATCAGCGTAGCAGTTTATTTAATCGGGACAAGGGAGGTCCCGTATGGGACAAATAAATTAGGCCCAAAATACGGGACGTCCCGGCTAATTCGGGACAGTTGGCAACCCTAAGTGTATATGTAATCAATTAAAAAAATATGCTGTGGCAGAAAAAAATCAGTAAATAAACTCCCTTTGCAATAGTGACAGTGGTGTCATTTTTGTTTAATGTAGATTTGTTTAATGTTATATCAGCTCTTTAAAGGTGCCAGAGTGGAAAAATTTAGGCAGTCTTGAAACTTAACACAGGCTCACTTAACATTGATGACTTGACTTGGACTCGAAATCCGGTAATGGTGACTCGACTCGGACTCTTTGGTGACTTGGACTCGGACTCGAACAATGGGACTCGAGACTCGACAGTTGGTGACTCGACTACAACACCGTCACAAACACAGTTCAAATTGACAGTTGAAATAGTTCATTCAAACACTTAGTTCGGTTCACTCCATATCAGTGAAATGTTCGTGTGGGTGTGTCGAACTTTACAGTATGTGGCAACGAAAACTTTGATGCGAGCTGAGACTAACAAGCGCACTTCAATGATTCGCAGAAAGAAATCAATGTCTCTCGCTCCGACACAGTTCATGGATGACTCCGAAAAAAGTAGAACTCCCAAAAATGCGTAGTCAGAATAATGCCAAAAATACAACCGTGTTCTGAATGAAACTCACGGCTCCAGCAAATCTCTCTCATGCTCTCAGCTAGTCTCCAACACGTTCTCTATCCGATAACTTCTGCTTAACTGCGTCTCCAGTTTCACACAACGTTAGTGTGCACTAAACTCACGGAACCTAATCTGACCGACCGTGCACCACTGTCTTACATTACAGCTTCAGCGTAAAAAATCTTGACTTCTCATACAGCCATAATGGCGTGTCTGCCTCTTAAAAACACATGCTCACTCTTCTTCTTCCCATACATCTTTGCATCTCCCGCGAACACGCCGGAGAAAGAAAAAACTAAATAAACAAAAGTCCCCATAGAGAAAAATACCTCCGTTACACTTGCATTTTAACAATTTTGTCAGGGTTATGTCTGTGTTGATATGTTCCTTCCATGGTCACTGTCATTTTGAGTTAATCTGTGTCAGATATATTTGATTAATCTCCTTTCAGTGAGTTATTTAAGAAGATGCACCCTTGCCTGCCCTCTTTGCCCAGACACTGTTGTTTCAGCACCGCAAGTTTGCCTGCTTTTTGAAACCATTTGAGTTTTTGGAACCTGGTTCTTCTCTCTTCTACCTGCATCGCTTCAACTTTAAATAATACTTCCATTCAAAGTTTTTTACAGCAAGAGGGGAATCTGAACAGCATCCAATGCACTAGATGTGTGGATTATCAGGAGGCTGTGTTGAATAGAAACTAATGGGGGTACATATTATATTATTTATATATACGTGTGCGTGTGTTATAATCTGTACAACATGTTGGTACGACTCACAGTTTGGCTCCTCTCTGTTCCATCGTGCCTTCGTATTCCTGTTTTTGATGTTTATTTTATTTTCACATGCAAAGGTAAACAAACTCTGCATAGTAAGCAACATGAAAAAAAGTTATAATTAATAATGACTATAAGAGCTACGAGGGTGAATTAGAGTAGGTCGATTAGCTGTTGCTTGTTACCTATGAACACTATTAAACCAATATGAAGGCCGTTTGCGTCACCACTGCACGACGAAGGTTTTCCCAATTCGAAGGCTCCCTCAAATGCGGCTTTGACATGTCCCCTTCATTTCACGAGAAATGCACAACAGCTATCAAGTGTGATATTAAGTTGAACAGTGTTTGTTGTACCCCTGAAAAGGGGAAGAATAAAGTTACAGAAAACACAATCGGTGTTTCTCCACTGCAAGCTTTATGTAGAATGTTTTTGTGATAATTTACATTTAACAGTTCTTTTTCAAATTAACCTCATTGACATGTTTTTTTTACATACATTCAACAACTTGTCACGTACACATTTAATTACATGAGTACACTTCTTATAATAGGCTATTAGAAAACTATAACACTATAGGGTATATAAAGAAATACAATAAAGCATTTTACAATTACCTGAGAATCAACTCTTTTAAATATTTCTCTTTTTAGTCATAAATGCATGTCAACTATAAGGCAAATCAGTCAAAATCACGTAAATGTACTATTTAAGCTTATTATTTTAGCTAAAAATGCATCTGACATTCTCAATTCAGTTTTTATACACTATGCATTCACCTTTGTATAGCAAGTCAACAAATCAGCACTAAATAAACAGAATTACAGCTTAAATACAATTACCGAACATACTCGAGCTTTGCGCCATATACGTTAGGCCTAACGCCATGATGACCCACGCGCTTAAAATGGAGTAGTGAGCTCGCGCATTTCTGAACTAAAAATTTCAACATCTCAAACACACAACACATTCAATATAATATTCGCGTCTGCATACTCTTAAACATATTACAACATTATATAAGAGTATTTTGACTCATCATTATACTGCATACCTGAAAAGGGGAAGAAAGTTACAGAAAACACACTCGCTGTTTCTTCACTACAAGCTTTATTTAGAATGGAAAATCCCGCGAGCTCTCCCCCTAATGTTCACGCAGACCAGAACAATCGATCGTCCAACTTATCGTGCCAATTAACTTATCACAGATAAACTCAGAATAACTCTAAACCTATATATTTATATTTTATAGACTTTTCTAACATATTCAAAATAGTGAATATATTGCATTATACACAGACTTATGCATTTTTAAAGTACACAGATTTATGCATTTTTAAAATACACATGCTCACTCTGTCACGTTCAGTTTAAAGATATATATGTTTCTAGCTCAACTGTCAATGAATGGAAAGCATAGGATTTTGGAATATCAAAGGCAGAGAAGGATGCATGCTGCCTTCAAAAATTGATCAGATGAAGATGTCTCAGGAGACAGTCAAGTGAAACTAACATGCATTGCATTCGGACGTGCCATGATGCCTTCCAACCTTAATATATATATATATATATATATATATATATATATATATATATATATATATATATATATATATATATATATATATACTCACACAAACACAGCAAGGAATGTTGAGGCAGATGTCAAAATCACTTTTATTTGTATTTTCTTTACCATTTATATTTTGTTATCCTATTCTAAACAAATATGTTATGGTCTATTATTCATTCTCAGTCCAAGAATGAAAGAAGGAAAAATTGCAAACAACTAAATATATTTATATAAAGCAGCAGGAAATTAATATTTAAGGTATTTTTCCCACTCATTTTAAAAGTTGCTCAAACCTTCAGCATTTTGCAAATTAATACTACAAGCCCCAGTATATATGCATTGTATATATATATATATATATATATATATATATATATATATATATATATATAGTATTGTGCTGGTAGCTGAAGCTTGTATTGAAAGTTTGTGAAGGACACTTCATACAGCAAGCTGAAGTGTTTTATTTATGGAGCATCGTTTGAAAGAGAGTGAAGTCCATCCCACCTACAGTATCTCAATTACTGTATTTTTCTGAAATGCCCTACCTACATGCTGTACAGCACAACTGTCATCCACAGATATTATAAATGATCATCCTCTAAAAGGTTTTGCCAATTGTTGCATTGCTTTGAAGTGGTCATTTGGATTTCAAGAGCAACACACAATACTGTACTCCATATAATCAGACATAGAGGTACGGTATGTTTGTGTAATCCATTAATGGAGATTACGCAACATGTTCTGTGTCTTTGTACAGTAGACTTCTAGCTTTTAGTTTTACACATTCTGTAAGAAAAAAAAATCTGCAAACCATGACATATCCCACAACATGACAATCTATAATTCATTAAAGAAATGACATATTTCCATCAAAGCAGCCACTCGAACGCTCTAGTGTGTGTGTGTGTGTGTGTGTGTGTGTGTGTGTGTGTGTTTATATATACAGTGAAGAAAATAAGTATTTGAACACCCTGCTATTTTGCAAGTTCTCCCACTTAGAAATCATGGAGGGTTCTGAAATTGTCATCGTAGGTGCATGTCCACTGTGAGAGACATAATCTAAAAAAAAAAAATATCCAGAAATCACAATGTATGATTTTTTTAACTATTTATTTGTACGATACAGCTGCAAATAAGTATTTGAACACCTGAGAAGATCAATGTTAATATTTGATACAGTAGCCTTTGTTTGCAATTACAGAGGTCAAACGTTTCCTGTTGTTTTTCACCAGGTTTGCACACACTGCAGGAGGGATTCTGGTCCACTCCTGCAAACAGATCTTCTCTAGATTACTCAGGTTTCTGGGCTGTCACTGAGAAACACGGAGTTTGAGCTCCCTCCAAAGATTCTCTATTGGGTTTAGGTCTAGGCCACGTCAGAACCTTGATATGCTTCTTACAGAGCCACTCCTTGGTTATCCTGGCTGTGTGCTTCGGGTCATTGTCATGTTGGAAGACCCAGCCTCGACCCATCTTCAATGCTCTAACTGAGGGAAGGAGGTTGTTCCCCAAAATCTCGCAATACATGGCCCGGTCATCCTCTCCTTAATACAGTGCAGTCGCCCTGTCCCATGTGCAGAAAAACACCCCTAAAGCATGATGCTACCACCCCCATGCTTCACAGTAGGGATGGTGTTCTTGGGATGGTACTCCTCATTCTTCTTCTTCCAAACATGGTTAGTGGAATTATGACCAAAAAGTTTCTGACTTTCAGAAGACTGACTTTCTTCCATGACTCCTCTGCATCATCCAAATAGTCATTGGCAAACTTAAACGGGACTTGACGTGCTGGTTTAAGCAGGGGAACCTTCCGTGCCATGCATGATTTCAAACCATGACGTCTTAGTGTATTGCCAACAGTAATCTTTGAAACGGTGGTCCCAGCTCTTTTCAGATCATTGACCAGCTCCTCCCGTGTAGTTCTGGGCTGATTTCTCACCTCTCTTAGGATCATCGAGACCCCACGAGGTGAGATCTTGCATGGAGCCCCAGTCCGAGGGAGATTGACAGTCATGTTTAGCTTCTTCCATTTTCTAATGATTGCTCCAACAGTGGACCATTTTTCACCAAGCTGCTTGGCAATTTCCCCGTAACCCTTTCCAGCCTTGTGGAGGTGTAAAATTTTGTCTCTAGTGTCTTTGGACAGCTTTTTGGTCCATGTTAGTAGTTGGATTCTTACTGATTGTATGGGGTGGACAGGTGTCTTTATGCAGCTAACAATCTCAAACAGGTGCATTTAATTTAGAATAATAAATGGAGTGGAGGTGGACATTTTAAAGGCAGACTAACAGGTCTTTGAGGGTCAGAATTCTAGCTGATAGACAGGTGTTCAAATACTTATTTGCAGCTGTATCATACAAATAAATAGATCATATATTGTGATTTGGATTTTTTTTTTAGATTATGTCTCTCACAGTGGACATGCACCTACGATGACAATTTCAGACCCCTCCGTGATTTCTAAGTGGGAGAACTTGCAAAATAGCAGGGTGTTCAAATACTTATTTTCCTCACTGTGTATATATGTATACAATATGTGTGTGTGTATGTGTGTGTGTGTGTGTGTGTGTGTGTGTGTGTGTGTGTGTGTTATATTATACAGTTGCAATCCAAAATTACAACCTGCAAGACATTTTGCTGCTGTGGAAGAAATTCCACAATGAATCCTCCGCGTTCCAAGCAAATACAGCTACGCTCCTCACATCCTATCAATAACCAGGATAACTAGATAACCTCACATCAGGGGGACCCCCTCACCTCTACGAAGAGGTCACTTAAGCCATAGGCCTCTTCTGATTTTTCCAAAAAAAAAAAATGTTTTTTTACGGCTGAGTAAATATGGTTGTTAACATTGAGAAGTGTTCTCCTTCTTATTGAGAAAGGAACACTATGGAGACCACATCCTACCCAAAGGGGGGAAGTTAGAATGTGGAAAATATATCTTAAAGACTCACCAGTGGGGAGTACTACATAGGCAAGAGAAACTGTGAGTGACCTCCACCTGACGAGGAGGAGACTATTGGCCACAGCGACTGGTGACAGAGCTATCTTCATCCAGGGGAAAACACTGGGTTCACTGGCAGGGAAACTGAACAGTGGCAGAGTACATCACATGGAATCACTGTTAAAGGTGCTCTAAGCGATGGCACGAGTTTTTTAGGCCTAAACTTTTTTTGTCACATACAGCAAACATCTCCTCACTATCTGCTGGCTGCCTGTCCCCTGAACGCACTGTAAAAAGACGTGGTCTCTGCAGACAACCCAGGCTCCGCAAACGGCAACAAAAACAAACTGGGCTAACCCGCACCACGAAACATAACAAACTGTTCCAGCCAATAACCGACAAGAAGGATTTGGGGGTGGGGTTTGGGGGGTTAGTGCGTGGATGAGGAGGAGGGAGGGTCGAGCTAGCCTCTGTTTTGTTTGACAATACTTTAAACATCAACAAGAAGTGACGTCACCCGACATCGCTTAGAGCACCTTTAAGGAACCAGTACATACGGAGCACTAGCCAGATTACAAGTGCTCACCTGAAAAGGGGCATACCATGAGTAGTGGGCCTGGTAGATGAGTTCGGCAGATGAACTCACTACCAGGACTCTGTACTCACTACCACGACTACCGTAAGAGTGCTGAATGATGAGGAAGGGTGGCCCAAGGTCCACCATTCAAGGAAAACTCTAGCTGGTCCTAAAAAAAACACACAATATCACATCAGAGAGGGGAAAGACACTAATGCAAGCACTACACCAAACCAGTTTGTCAGAGATTTACCTGTTATTCGACTCGAAACGGAACTGTTCGAGATTCAAAAATCTTGCAAAAGTGTTGGGTGTAGCCCAGCCCGTAGCTTTACATATGTCTGCTAATGAAGCACCATTTGCCAGAGACGATGTGGCTGCGATACCCCTAGTGGAGTGAGCTCTCACTCCCAATGGGCATGGTACACCTTGTGCCTGATAAGAATGGCATCCACAATCCAGTGAGCCATTCTTTGTTTGGAGTCAGCCTTCCCTTTCTGCTGACCTCCGAAGCAGAAATTCGAGCAGAATTCCGATTCCACAATTCCAACCTAATTCCAGGCACGATTCACTAACAGAGAAGGCTTGTAGGTTCCCTACCCTCTTGATGTAGGTGAGCGCAATCAGGAGGGCTGTCTTCGTAGAGAGGGCAGTAAGCTTAACTAATTGTTAAGGATCATGTGGATCTTTCTGTAAGGCCTGTAAGACCAAAGGTGAGGTCCTGGAGGATTCCGCCTCTCAGGAACCTAATGATCAGGTCGTGCTTCTTCAAGGACCCGCCAGCCACCATGTCACGGTTAGACGCTTTTGTGACCACGTACACTTTCAATGTGGAGTCTGACAAGCGCCTTCCAAGGCTCTGCTGGAGAAAGGAAATCACAGACCCGATGCCACATCTCTGTGGGTCTTCATCTCAGGAAAAAACACCATGTAGTGTAGAGGAACCACTTCAAAGTATAGAGCTGCCTAGTAGTGGGGGCTCTTTCCTGAGTGATTGTGTCTATTGCCGCTGGTCCCCCTCATCCCATCCCGGGACTAGACTTGGAGGTTCCAGAGATCTGGGCATGGGTGCCAGATTGTGCCCTGCCCCTGAGAAGAAGGTCCTTCCTCAGGGGAGCCGATGCTGTCAGTGTGAACCAAGTCTAGTTGGGCCAGTAAGGTGCAACCATTAGGACTTGTTCTTCTTCTTCCCTGACTTTGCACAGTTTTTGTGCAATGAGACTCACTGGGGGAAGCGTATACTTGTACTGGCTCCGGGGCTAGCTGTGAGCCAGTGTGTCCGTGCTAACGGGGGTCTCGGTCAGGGAATACCACAGTGGACAGAGTCTCCACTCTCCATGGAGTATAACCTGTCGCAAGAGCGCATTGGCATTGGCATTGGCATTCGCCTGGAATGTGTGTGGCTTGCAGAGACTTCAGCTGCTGCTGACTCCAGAGGAGGAGATGGTGGGCAAGTTGTGACATGCGCCGAGAGGGGATGCCGCCCTTTGGCAATATGTACACCACTGTTGCTGTCTTCTCCTTCCAGACCAACACGTACTTGCCCTGAATCAGCAGTTAAAACCTCCTCAGGGATAACAGCACTGCCAACAACTCGAGGCAGTCGATGTGCCAGTGAGATGGGGCCCTGTCCAGAATTTTGAGGCTGTGTGCCCACTGCATACAGTTTCCCAGCCTGTCTCGGAGACACTGTTGTGACAACAACACACCTACACTTGTTCTAGGATAACAACTCCTGCCCGTAGAAATGCAAGGTCTGATCGAGGGCTTTATAAATGGCAAAAAATTGGCCCACCACCCCACCTCACCTCTGCATCCTTCATGAATACGCGATGAGACAGGTCTATCACTGTGAACCAATCTTGGTGTTGAACACATGAGAAGATGTGCTTCTATGTGAGCATCTTGAACGGGAGCCTGTTCAGGGGCCAATTCAGAACTCACAGATCTGGTATTGGTCTCAACCCACTTCCTTTCTTGAAGCAAGGGCTGTAAGACCCCTTTTTTCATCTCGGCCAGATGGACAAGCTCTATCTCCACCTGGAAGAAAGCGACATTCTTGCCTTGTACTGAGGTAAGAAGCCTGCCGATGTACCTGGACTGGCGCCTGAAGAACTGAATTGCGTAGCCGAACCAGATCGTTCTGATGAGCCAGCTTGATGGGCTGGGAAGTGCTAGCCACGCGTCCAGACTCCGTACTAACAGCACCAATGGAATGATGTCCGGTGTACCTGAGGTGGGTAGTTCACTGTGAGGGGGAGCAGGGAAAGCCTTGCCGGGAGGAGCGATGAGTTTGTGTAAGAAAAATATTAATATTTAACACGTTACAAAGTAAAATTCTAGCTTCCGGCCAAAAGACCATTCGCAGTCTACTTGTGTCTAAAGCACAACTTACACAACATGTGATGTCGGAAGTATGGTGTAGCATAATATCAGCAGTACATCGCATTACTCACATAAGTTGTATGTTCGAATGTTCTTTGGCTGGAAGCTAGTTATTTTTAGTGCTGGGCAACGATTAATTTTTTTTAATCTCGATTAATCGCATAATTTTCTTGCGATTAATCACATTGTTGTGCACAAAATTTAATAATGAATTCTAAAGTAGTGTATTGCGCACTTTTGATTTAAATGTACTGCTATATACACAAAGTGCAATAACATGTGGTTTGCAAAAACTTTAAACAAATAAGGTGCTTTATACCAGCAGTATTCCCTTTACACAGTATCAATAAAATATTTCTTGTAAATCTAAACTTAAACATTAATGTAATCAAATCAAATATTTAAACAAAGCTATTTGCCACTTCCAGGGAATTACCTTTTATCTAGTTTGTTAAAACGAGTCCAGTTTTCTTGTTTTTTTCTGAACAGGTATCAACAGGTATCTTGTATCAGGGAGCAGCAGAAACAGTCTATGTAGTCAGAGGTCATGATCACTACTACAGATATAAGTCGACCAACGTTACTTCTCTGATAGTAGCTTAGGCTTGATCATGCCATGGTTTCCCACGTAAGATTACATTAAACAGAGTGAGGTGAAGTGGTCGAGCACATGGTGCAGCGTCAAGCGGGTGCGTTCCTGTGAAACTGTTGCGGTCATGCTCGCCTCACGCACGCGCACGCGCCCGCCCGTTGCCGAAGTTCAATTGTCTATTTTTGTACACGACGCGCAGCACAAAACACTGGAAGAGAGACTGATCCTCGGCTTGCTGTTTGTGACTTTTCAGAATCTAAATAGTTATCTATAGGTTTTATAGGTACTGTCCACAGAGCGCCTGTCATTCACTTGCGGAGCGCTGTCTCCCTTTCTGTTCACCTGAGGGAACCTGCCAAAGCCTCTCCACTGCTGGTTTGGGTGGGTTATTTGCTGGTTGACCAACATCCCACCCCTCCTGTTATCATGGTTTGACTGTAGGCCTATGTGTATTCAGAGCCAGTGAGCAACGGACTTTCAAAAAAAACAAAAAACAAACTGCGTTAACGTGCGATAAAAAAAATTGTCGGCATTAATTAATAAATGCGTTAACGCGATAATAACGCGTTAACTTGCCCAGCACTAGTTATTTTACTTTATAAATATATTATAAGTGGGATTGGTTCATAAGTTTGGCCAAATTTACAGATTGAGTCATAGTAGAATGTGATTATCGCCTGATATCGATTTGCAGCCGATTGCTCAGAGCATCCCTACTGGAGGTCAGTTTCTAGTAGGTGTTCATAGTGCTGGAGACTCCAACATCTAATTTCAAATGAGTTGTATTACAGTAAAAATAAAATTTAATTATATTTTTACCAGTGTTGGGGAAAGTTACTTTTAAAAGTATAATGCGTTACAATATTGAGTTACTCACTAAAAAAAGTAACTAATTGTTAGTTACTTTTTGTGGAAAGTAACGAGATATGTTACTTTTTCTTAAATGGACTGGGCTTGTTTGTGTCACGGTGTGGGTTTTGTGTTTGTGTATCTTGTTCTTGTCTGTCATGTGTTCCCCTGTCCTTTCATGTTTCAGCTGTTCCCTGTTTTGTTGATTAGTCTCCCCATGTGTTTCTGATTAGCCACGCCCCCTTGTTATCTTGTTTAGCTTGTTTGCCTGTCTTTTTTATACCTCTGTGTTTTAGTTGTGGTTTGTCGGTCGTTGTTCTTGCTTCAGTGTTCCTTGTTTCTCCTGTTATTTTTATTAAATATGCTGCACTTGGATTCTCTCTCTGCTTCGTCCTTCGGCATCATGACAGAACGACCGACCACACTGAATCCAGCAGCATGTTCGCCAGTGTCTCATCTCCAGCCACCGAGCGGAGGAGAGGCCACTCTTTTGAGGGGACCCGGTTGGTCAAGTTTCGTGGGACACGTGGAGGCCTCAGTAGAGGAGGTGGTCGAGAGGAGCCCCGACACCACTCTCCACGCTGGCCATTTTTCGACCCTGGGTTGGTGATGTCCAGCCCAGGGCCCCATTCGCCACTGGTCCCGTCCAGCCCAGAGATTCACGTCAGCCACGTCCAGCCAGAGCTTCACGTCAACCACGTCCAGCCAGAGCTTCACGTCAGCCACGTCCAGCCAGAGCCAGTCTTCAAGCAAAAGCCAGAGCCCTCGCCGCTGACGCCGTCCAGCCCAGAGCCCTCGCCGCTGACGCCGTCCAGCCCAGAGCCCTCGCCGCTGATGCCGTCCAGCCCAGAGCCCTCGCCGCTGACGCCGTCCAGCACAGCGCCCTCACCGCTGGTCCCGTCCAGCCCAGCGCCCTCACCGCGGGTCCTGTCCAGTCCAGCGCCCTCTCGCTCTCGGAGACAGAGGAGGAAGAGGACTTCCCGCGTCCCGCAATACCTGGAAGTCCTCCCTGTACTTCCTGTCAGCCCAGAGTCCTCGCTGCTGGTCCCGGCCGATCCAGAGACTGTTCACGTCACGTCTGCCGAGCCAGAGACTGTTCACGTCACGTCTGCCGAGCCAGAGACTGTTCACGTCACGTCTGCCGAGCCAGAGACTGTTCACGTCACGTCTGCCGAGCCAGAGACTGTTCACGTCACGTCTGCCAAGCCAGAGACTGTTCACGTCACGTCTGCCGAGCCAGAGACTGTTCACGTCACGTCTGCCGAGCCAGAGACTGTTCACGTCACGTCTGCCGAGCCAGAGACGGTTCACGTCACGTCTGCCGAGCCAGAGACGGTTCACGTCACGTCTGCCCAGTCAGACACTGTTCACGTCACTTCTGCCAAGCCAGAGACGCTTCACATCTCTTCTACCGAGCCAGTGTCTACGGACAAGATGGCCGCCTCCGAGCCAGTGTCTACGGACAAGATGGCCGCCTCCGAGCCAGTGTCTACGGACAAGATGGCCGCCTCCGAGCCAGTGTCTACGGACAAGATGGCCGCCTCCGAGCCAGTGTCTACGGACAAGATGGCCGTTTCAAAGCCAGAGTCTGTTCCTGTTCCAGAGCCAGTGTCTGATATGCCTGAGTCAATGTTTGTTTCTGTGTTTGTGTCTGTCCTTGTGGCCGCTACTGTTCTAGTGGCTGCTGAGCCGGTGTCTGTTCCCGTTCCTGAGCCGGTGTCTGCTCCCGAGCCAGTGTGTGTGCTGTCTGCTCCCGAGCCAGTGTGTGTGCTGTCTGCTCCCGAGCCAGTGTGTGTGCTGTCTGCTCCCGAGCCAGTGTGTGTGCTGTCTGCTCCCGAGCCAGTGTGTGTGCTGTCTGCTCCCGAGCCAGTGTGTGTGCTGTCTGCTCCCGAGCCAGTGGGTGTGCTGTCTGCTCCCGAGCCAGTGGGTGTGCTGTCTGCTCCCGAGCCAGTGTGTGTGCTGTCTGCTCCCGAGCCAGTGTGTGTGCTGTCTGCTCCCGAGCCAGTGTGTGTGCTGTCTGCTCCCGTGCCAGTGTGTGTGCTGTCTGCTCCCGTGCCAGTGTGTGTGCTGTCTGCTCCCGAGCCAGTGTGTGTGCTGTCTGCTCCCGAGCCAGTGTGTGTGCTGTCTGCTCCCGAGTCAGTGTGTGAGTTGTCTGTTCCCGAGCCAGTTCCCGAGCCAGTGTGTGTGTTGTCTGTTCCTGAGCCGGTGTCTGATATTCCTGAGTCAATGTTTGTTTCTGTGTTTGTGTCTGTCCTTGTGGCCGCTACTGTTCTAGTGGCTGCTGAGCCGGTGTCTGTTCCCGTTCCTGAGCCGGTGTCTGCTCCCGAGCCAGTGTGTGTGTTGTCTGCTCCCGAGCCAGTGTGTGTGTTGTCTGCCCCCGAGCCAGTGTGTGTGCTGTCTGCTCCCGAGCCAATGTGTGTGCTGTCTGCTCCCGAGCCAGTGTGTGTGCTGTCTGCTCCCGAGCCAGTGTGTGTGCTGTCTGCTCCCGAGCCAGTGTGTGTGCTGTCTGCTCCCGAGCCAGTGTGTGTGCTGTCTGCTCCCGAGCCAGTGTGTGTGCTGTCTGCTCCCGAGCCAATGTGTGTGCTGTCTGCTCCCGAGCCAGTGTGTGTGCTGTCTGCTCCCGAGCCAGTGTGTGTGCTGTCTGCTCCCGAGCCAGTGTGTGTGCTGTCTGCTCCCGAGCCAGTGTGTGGGTTGTCTGTTCCTGAGCCCGAGCCAGTGTGTGTGTTGTCAGCTCCTGAGCCAGTGTGTGAGTTGTCTGTTCCCGAGCCAGTTCCCGAGCCAGTGTGTGTGTTGTCTGTTCCTGAGCCGGTGTCTGATATTCCTGAGTCAATGTTTGTTTCTGTGTTTGTGTCTGTCCTTGTGGCCGCTACTGTTCTAGGGGCTGCTGAGCCGGTGTCTGTTCCCGTTCCTGAGCCGGTGTCTGTTCCCGAGCCAGGGTGTGTGTTGTCTGCTCCCGAGCCAGTGTGTGTGTTGTCTGCCCCCGAGCCAGTGTGTGTGCTGTCTGCTCCCGAGCCAGTGTGTGTGTTGTCTGTTCCCGAGCCAGTTCCCGAGCCGGTGTGTGCGTTGTCTGTTCCTGAGCCGGTGTCTGTTGTTCCTGAGCCGGTGTCTGTTGTTCCTGAGCCGGTGTCTGTTGTTCCTGAGCCGGTGTCTGCTGTTCCTGAGCCGGTGTCTGCTGTTCCTGAGCCGGTGTCTGCTGTTCCTGAGCCGGTGTCTGCTGTTCCTGAGCCGGTGTCGTCGCCGCCCTGGCCTCCCGAGGGGTCTTGGCCGCCCTGGCCTCCCGAGGGGTCGCCTCCGCCCTGGCCGCCCGAGGGGTCGCCTCCGCCCTGGCCGCCCGAGGGGTCCTCTCCGCCCTGGCCGCCCGAGGGGTCCTCTCCGCCCTGGCCGCCCGAGGGGTCGCCTCCGCCCTGGCCGCCCGAGGGGTCGTCTCCGCCCTGGCCGCCGCCTGCGCGTCATGCTCCGCCCACGTTCCATGGCCCATGCCCGCCATTGCAAGGCCCTGGTTCTGTTCCCTGCACGGGCCTGGCCCTCCGTCCCTCCCCCAGGACCGCCTCCACTTCACCACCCTCCTGAACTTTAGTGTTTTGTTTCTAGGGGCGTCGGGAGCCGCCCATAGGGAGGGGGCTATGTCACGGTGTGGGTTTTGTGTTTGTGTATCTTGTTCTTGTCTGTCATATGTTCCCCTGTCCTTTCATGTTTCAGCTGTTCCCTGTTTTGTTGATTAGTCTCCCCATGTGTTTCTGATTAGCCACGCCCCCTTGTTATCTTGTTTAGCTTGTTTGCCTGTCTTTTTATACCTCTGTGTTTTAGTTGTGGTTTGTCGGTCGTTGTTCTTGCTTTAGTGTTCCTTGTTTCTCCTGTTATTTTTATTAAATATGCTGCACTTGGATTCTCTCTCTGCTTCGTCCTTCCGGCATCATGACAGTTTGCTTGTTTAAAAAAAAATCAATAAAAATAAAACTTCTACTAGTTTCTACTAAAACTAGTTTTGCCAAATGTAGAGGCAATTTCACACTAAAAGTGAAATAAAATAAGCTTCAGGCTGCTCAAACAAACCTTTTAGATGCCAATCTAGGTTGCAGAAGAATAGGATGCATGGAGTTCAACACTCTTTCCTCAGCAATATAAATAAATAAACTTAAAAACAAATGTGATGTTTATCTAAACTGATTTTTGCTTATTAGGATGGTTGATTTGTTTCATCGAGCATCAGCAGCAAATACATAAATAATGTGAGAGGAATTATTGCAGGTTTGCGTAATATTCTGAGTTTGCATTCTGCTGATTTTATTCATTTTGAGGAATACGAAATCTGTTATCTGATATGCACATTTAGTCTAGACAGTGCACACAACACCTCTGCACCGTATACTCACGATTTCTCAGCATGGGGATAGGAGAGATGTCAGTCAATAAATGGGAATACAAAGTAATATGGGCTACTTATTTGACAAAGTACTCACATTACTTGTAATGGATTGCCCCCAACACTGATTTTGACTGTGAATCAGTTTTGTTGCTGCTTAAAATGAACATTATTAAGAAGAAAGCATTTGCAGAACAACTGCACAAAAATTGCAGTGATGCATAATACATCATAGATTTCACGAATCTCCCTCAGAATGACAATTTCGGACACGGTTTTCCATGGTGTTATTATATTCTATAGTATATTCTATTATATACAGTGAAATCACTCGCTGTAACATTATCTTCATCTTGCTGACACTCTACTGGTGTCTCACAAAAGATGGATCACTGGAGTGCTATACTGTCTTTATTCCTGTTGGTTTTCACTGCATTGAGTAACAGCTCATTTGCATAAAGTTAATATTTTATCTACTTTGTTGTATTGTTGGACACGGTACCATTCTGTCACTGATGCTTATGCTGCTAGAAACCATCAGGACTCATTGAAAGTTAATGAGTGGTCGCTTTGTCACTGCAGATTGATGTCAATGTGAATACTGCTTCAGACTCTATATATAGACATGGTAACCTGAGGCTATAAGTTAAAATCCTGGAAAAGGGGCATGGACTGAATTTCTGTGTTTTTCCATCACCATGACCTCTTCTGTATTATTGACTAGAGACTCTATAAGAAAGAAAAAAGCTTGATCATGCAAACTGGAGACTGCAGTTTCAGTTCAGCATTTCTAGGACTGTAGTTTTTTAAGTAACACTTTATCCAATTTTATAGCACTTACTATTCAATTCTGTATTATTATTTTTTAGGAATGATTTAAAGTTTTAATCATTTAAATAGAATTATATATTGTCCTAACGAACCCCTTAAAAAAAACATAACTGTTGACAACCCTCTTGTTTTTTGTTTTTTTTTTGTTTTTTTTTTACCATATTTGTTTCAATATATGAGCCCCTATATTCTGGTTTTGAATTCAGTTTTCTCTGTAAGAAAGACCTTATTTTTAAGCACGAAAAGTAAGCTAGTTTCTGTGTATTTGTGAGATTTCTTTTTAATTAGCCGCATGTTGTGGCGCTTCTCTTCTGATGTGAAACCGGCTTTAAAAAAAGTGCAGTAAACAGTGTTTGCGCTACAAACTTAGTTTATGAATTATATCAATGAAAATATGATATTAAATAACAGTTTGCAAAACCAAGCAGCATAATGCAGGTTTTTTAAACAGTTAAATAACTGGAAGGAGGTGACACTGGAAGACTTGGCCACACCCTCTTTTATATAAAAATATGGTGGACAGAAAATAAAAATACAAAATTTCCGTGGGTTTAGTCTTTGCACCAGTGTTTTTTTTTTTTTTTTTTTTTTTTTTTAAGGTTTGAATCAGGTGTCTTCTGATGGAGCAGAATTGGCTAGGTGGCGCTGTCACAAAAATAAAACTGGGTCCTCAGCCTGTTCTCACGTAAATGCGTCTCTATAGCACGCATTGTGTATTGTCATGTAATTTATACGCGAAAATGCATATCCTATGCACGTAAAAACTCATTTTCGCTTATAAATTGCACGATAAACACACTGCGTGCTATAGAGACGCATTTAGTGTGATTGGGTTGGGGTCCTACAAATGAGGTCTTGAAACAACCTCCGGTATTGTAGGATCATTGCAAACAATGGATGTGCAAAGTTGTTTATTTCTTTGTATTATTTTCACACACCTTATTTTTGGATATCCCAGAAAGTAAAATTTACTACAGCAATGTAACTGCTTGCAGCAATTTAATTATTTAAAGTATGCATAATTCTACCTCAAAACAAAGTCTTATTATTCAAACAGAATGATACTATGCATGCCGTTTATTTCTATGATAAACCACAAATAATATGAAAGAATATTTGATAAAGAGAGATCTTACTGTGTTCCAAGTTGGCTGTAGACACAGAACAAAAAGCCTTTGTGAAACCAAAGTTGACAACACAAAGGAATTGCATTATTACACAACAGCAGCATTTGGCATTAAACAATTGCAAACATTCTGCCTTGAACATACAGTAATTGCTCTAGAAAATGCGGAAAGTGTTAAGTTTCCACTGGGGAAATAAAAAATAATTATCACAGCTAAGATCCAGTTTAAGTTAATTTTCCACAATGGAAAATATTTTTCAGACGATCCCCAACAGTGAACCCTGGTTGTGTCACTCCTAGCAAGGAAGAGTGAAACTGGATCTTAGTGCAGCAGTCATTATTGAAAATAAAATTAAACTAACAGAAATACTCAGTCTTCTCAGAAATACCAAAAACAAGGACAGAACAACCGGTAACCAGCAACGATGACAGACAAGACAGGACTAAACAAAAGGCTTAAATACTCTGAAAACGAAGGGAGATACTAACTAGACACCCGAACTAAGGACTCTAATCAAATCTTTAACCAAGTAGACAAACAGGCAGGGGATGGAGGAAGACTTAACCAGATAGATTAACCAGGAAACACAGACATGAACAGAACAGAAAAATAGGTTACAAAAAGAAACTCTAAACATGAACAAATAAACTCAAAATGTGACAGGTTTTCTATTTCCGAGTAATCATCTATTATCAGTTAACCCTCAGTTCTTGGCATTTGTGAGAGACATAAAAAAAGTTAGGCGACCAGAAGTGCATTCATATTTTTTATTAAAATATATACTTAAAAAATGTGGATATAAAACACTTTGACAATATTCATTCACACAAGCTCAGTGTGCTGCAGCATTATTTGTGACTCTTCTATTTGATTTTAGTGTAATCTGCAGTTTGGCAAATTAAGCAAACTTCACACAAGCAAATGAAGTTGAATTGAACATTTCATACAGATAGAAATGCTCCCCTGTTCCTCTGTAAGCTTTCAGTGCTGTAACGATAATGCTGCAATTATGCTTCAACAAGGGAGCACTTCACAAGATGTGTAGAGAGGCCGAGTCTGTGATGAAACATTTCTCCACTCACATTCAATTGTAGCAAATATAACTGAAATCCCTCTATGTAAAGTCCTGTAAAGAAACAGTTCACCCAAAAATGAACATTCTGTCATCATTTAGTCACCCTTACGTCGTTCAAAACCTTTATAGAACTTAAATACACCCATTTATTTTTTTCGCCATTTAATTTTCACATGATGTCATGGAACCATGAAACATGACATTGTAGCACAACGTGATTTGTGATGCTGAATTCCTGGATACGCCACCATCGTCAAAGGATGGCCCTGTCCAAAATGGCACACTTCATGTGCACTTGCGGTCTTGTGGACACAATGGCTGCCGCAAACACGTGTCCGTTAAGTTCACAAGACAGTAGGGTGTCCCGTTAGTCATTTTAGGTTTCAGAAGGGTCCCCTTTGCGGCTGATATGTGCTCATGATGCACACTTTTGCAGAAGCCGCACTAAAGCAAGCTCCACAGCAGACGTCTACCCAACAGTCAAGGCGGCATTACGTCATGAACGTGTGACTTGGAGGAAGATCGCAAGGGCATAGGGTTCCATTTGGGATAGGGCCGTAGAGGAACAGGGAAGAGTCCTTTAAAATCTGTCATAAGACAAAGGCAGTCTTGTCACTGTCCATGTTTTTAAAGTCACAAACTCATTCATTCATTTTGCTCCTCTGTCAAGTCTTTTTTTTCTGCTAGTGAACAAAAAACAAAATCACCATCACTTCTCTTATTAACACAAAATCACCTTACCACAACACTGTCCACAAAAAAAAAATCCATCATAAAAGTGAAATTCCACTTGTGTTGGTAGAGAACAAAAGAAAAAAGACTTCATGTGTGAAGTATCCTTTTTTGTTCTTCTTTCAAGTTATGCCTCTCAGCCCAGAGTGCGATCCGAGCGTACATACAGAGAATATGAATGTCATTGAATGGCAGCCTAGTTGGCAACTCCTGTATCCTTTCCAATGTACATGTCAGCAAGTTTTTTAAACTGCGGCCCCCAGTTAGAGAGGTAATCATATTCATGGTCTCCCTCTGTCACACATGACTCCAGAGAGCTCAGTGACTCAGCGATTGATCCACTGCCCTCATAAGCATAAGTGGCGAGAGAGTCATAGGGAGGTGCGAAAGGGTCTGTGTCGTTGTCCTGCAGTCTGCTAATAATGAAGTCTCTAACATCCGCACACTCCTTCATGGGTGAAGGTCTGTGATAGGGAAACAGCATCTCAGGGATGATGTCGCGCCGCAGCTTGTTGGTTTCGATCACTTCCGGGTGGCGCAGTGTGCCGATGTCAAAGGCTTGCGTGTCCTCCTCGCCGCCCCCCTCGTCGTTGTAGCTGACTACATTATCCCTGACGTCCTCTTTGGAGATGATCAGCGGTTCCTTCCTCTTCTGCTTCTTTAAAGCTGAGAACAGCACCACAATCACTGGAAAAGAGTGAACAGATATGCCTTGGTCAGTATCATCATTGTTAAAGCTGGCATGAAATTAATTTCTAAATGCACGTTATCTTATTGTGAACGATTCATCCATGCATGTTTTTTTTCATCTTTTTTTTTTATTTGTAATTTTAGTCATAACTGGATTGTCTGGAGAAATTACAGACTTTTCTCTGGTGACACAGGCAAGGAACGGAGACGTTCCGTTGGATGACGACGAATGGGGGTTTCGCTTAGAAAGCCTATCGACTTCGAGTATACAAAACGAGCCAATGGCAAAGAAATGCCATGGGTCTGCGGAATTTGCATAGCGTATCTCCGCCTTACCTCGTGGGTATAAAAGGAGGACACCGGGAAAATGCAGATATGAGGAGCCGAGACTGAACTCAGGCGATCCCCGCGGTACAGCGGAAGTGGCAGGAAGACGGAACGTCTCCATTTCCTACCCAGGGAACGAGGGTTACATCCGTAACCGAGACATTCCCTTTCGTTGTCACTCCGAGTTCCGTCGAGATACCAGTCTAATCACGCCACCTTCACAGCTGTCTTCCAGTGCCCTGGGTAAATCTGAGATCCCTGTCGCGACACTAGCACGGACGAAGGACTCCTATTTAGCACAGGAACACCAAGGTACACTGGGGAGCATATCTCATATCTCACAGAAATATGCAATTAATGCCAGCCCAGAGGGGGTGGGACTTAGAGAATACACTTATGACCCAGAGGGAAGCATATTGAGAACACTAGGGTGTCCAGCCGCAGGTGTAATATTTCAACCCCAGGGGTGGCAAGGTGGCTTGCCAAGGGAAAGACACATGCTCAGAGAGGCTTACAGTGGAAATACTCATGTGGGGGTCGTTCAGGGGAGGGACCATGCACACTGGAGGCACCTAGCCAACGTGCAGGCAATAGACACTGTCGACGTCAACAGTGCTGGAGGAACTCAGGGCTTGCGGAGAAGCTCACCTGAGGAAATGTTTTACGTATCCAGTCCGTGGAGTGGAATGGCGAGCAAGTGAAGACATCTGAGCGGGTCCAGTACTAGCTGGTTGAAGCGAGTACATGAGAGGACACAGGCTCCACTCGGAGATTTTAGAATCTGGCGAATGTGTTAGGTGTCGCCCAGCCTGCAGCTCTGCAGATGACTGTTAGATAGGCGCCGTGCGCTAGAGCCCAAGAGGACGCCACACTCCGGGTGGAGTGGGTAGTCACACCAAGGGGGCACGGTCGACCTTGCTGCTGGTATGCCAAAGCAATGGCGTCCACTATCCAGTGAGACAACCTTTGCTTGGAGAGAGCCTTTCCATTCAGCTTCCCACCATAATAGACAAAGAGCTGGTCTGAGGTCCTGAAACACTGCGTTCTGTCTACATAGGCGCGGAGGGCGCCTACTGGACGGAGCAGTGCCAAGGCTGGGTCTGCCTCCTCCAGGGGCAGCGCTTGCAGGTTCACCACCTGGTCCCAGAAGGGAGTGGTGGGAACCTTGGGCAAATATCCAAGCCGGGGTCTCAGGATCACGTGAGAGTAACCTGGCCCGAATTCCAGACACGCTTCATCAACGGAGAATGCATGCAGGTCCCCTACCCTCTTGATGGAGGCCAATACAACCAGGAGCGCTGTCTTCATTGACAGGAACTTAAGCTCCACTGATTACAACGGCTCAAAGGGAGTTAGAACCACTCAGGAACCTGACGATCAGGTCGTGCTTCCCCACAGACTTACCTTCGGCTGGGTCATGGTATGTGGCAATGGCGGCAACATAGACTTTGAGGGTGGAGGGAGACAGCCTTCGCTCCAACCCTTCTTGAAGGAGGGAAAGCACAACACTGATCGAACGTCTTAGGGGGTCTTCTCGGTGAGAAGAACACCAGCTGACGAAGAGGTTCCACTTCAACGCGTAGACGTGTGTCGTGGACGACGCTCTAGCGGAAGTGATGATAGCCACCAAACCTGCCAAGATCGGGACGAGGGTGCCATAGGGTGCCCCGTCCCTGAAAAAGGAGGTCCTTCCTCAGAGGGATTGGCCAGGGAGGTGCTGTCCCGAGGAGTACCAGTTCGGAGAACCAGGTCCGGGTGGGCCAGTACGGCGCGACCAGAATGACCTGCTCCTCGTCCTCCCTGACCTTGCGCAAGGTCTGCGCAAGAAGGCTCACTGGGGGAAACGCATATTTGCGGCCCCGCGGCCAGCTGTGCGTCCATCCGTGCCGAGCGTGCCCTCGGTCAGGGGATAATACAGGTTGCAATGGGTCGGGTCATGGGAGGCAAACAGATCTATCTGTGCGTCCCCGAACTGGTCCCAAATCAGCTGAACCAACTGGGGATGGAGTCGCCATTCTCCAGGGTAGGGCTGAAGCCGTGAGAGCTCGTCGGCTGCACAGTTCAGGGCTCCAGGAATGTAAATGGCTCGAAGCGACCTCAGATGCTTCTGACTCCATATGAGGAGGTGGCAGGCGAGTTGCGACATACGGCGGGAGCGTAGACCACCTTGACGGTTGATGTATGCTACAGTGGCGGTATTGTCTGATCGGACTAGTACGTGTTGACCCTAGAGCAACGTCCGGAAGCGGTGCAGAGCAAGATGTACTGCCAGCAACTCGAGGCAATTGACATGCCATAGGCGGTGGGGTCCTGTCCAGGAGCCCGTGGCAGCATGTCCATTGCACATGGCGCCCCAGCCCGTGGTGGAGGCATCTGTTGAGACAACAACATGCCGGGAAGCTCGTTCCAGGGGCACTCCGGCCCGTAGAGGTTCAACCTCGGGGTGAAGGTCTGACGTCAGGTCGGAGTAACTGGTACTCGGAGCGTGCCGTGTTGCCATGCCCACCTCGGAACTCGGTCGCGAAGCCAAAGCTGAAGCGGTCTCATATGAGCAATCCGAGCAGCAATGTTACGGCTACAGACGCCATGTGCCCAGGAGCCTCTGAAAAAACTTCAGTGGAACCGCACTCTTGCACTTGATTGTCTCAGGCAAGTCAGCAGTGGCTGAGTGTAGAAGGCGACCCAGTCAATACCGAGAAAAGAGATCCTCTGCACGAGGCAAAGTTACTCTCTTTCCAGTTGACCCGAAGGCCCAGAAAAGCTAGGTGCTGGAGCACTGGGTCCCTGTGTTCACAAACCTGGTCTCGAGAGTGAGCTAAGATCGCCAGTCGCCGAGAAAGTTCAGGATGCGAACCCTGTGTTCCCACGGAGGAACAAGGGCTGCCTCGACAACCTTTGAGAAGGCACGAAGAGACAGGGCTAGCCCGAATGGGAGAACAGCGTACTCATATGGGCGCCCCCTGACAGCAAACCGAAGGTACGGTCTGAGTCGAAGGAGAAGGGAGATATAAAAGTAGGCGTCCTTCAGGTTGATTGCTGCTAACCAATCCTGTGGCCGCACACATTCAAAAATGCGTTTGGCCAGGAGCATCTTGAACGGCAGCCTGTGAAGGGGGCGGTTCAGATGCGCCGGTCCAGGATTGGCCGTAACCCACCGGATTCCTCTGGGACAATGAGATGGGGCTGTAAACCCAGACCTCATTTCGGCTGGAGGGACAGTCCCGATCGTACCCTTTGCCAGTAGGGTAGCAATCTCCGCTCTCATGATAGGGGCGTAGCCACCGACCATAGTGGAGCGGACTCCCCTGATGCGGGGAGACCGTGCGAACTGAATCGCATAGCCGAGCCCGGCTCGGGGGCGGCGCACAGTGTCGTCCGTGAACTCTGTGTGCTCAGAGACGGGAGAGTCTGTTCTTTCTGAGAATAAGGATTCTTCCCCAGCCCTCCACCAGGGAAAGGAGTGGCCCTACTACCAGCTCCTGGAAAGAACTGAGTCCTATCTCTGGGCAGCCCGTCTCAAGAGTGCTGCTAAACCCAGCTTATAGCGGGGGGTGGTGCTGGAGAGGGCTGCGGCTTCCAGAGCCAGCCCGGTTGAACGGGCTTGGTTGGAGCCGCGGGAGGGCGCCTTCGGCGGAGGGCAGACTGAGGGATCTGAGCGGACGGCGGGGCCGTCGGGGCAGAATAAACCTCAGTCTGCTCATGGGCGGTTGAGAACTGTTTGGGCAAAGCGCTCAACCACACCGCCGAAGAGGCGGATCTGGGATATGGGGATGTCGAGCAGACGGGTCGAGCCGACATCCTGCACATCAGACAGGTTCAGCCTCAGAATGTTGGGCATCACCTGACCCAGGCATTATACGGCCACTTTCGTCACTCGGAGAGCAAGGTCAGTGGCGGCGCGCAGTTCATTGAAGAGCCCTGGGTCAGTCCCGCCCTCGTGCACGACCGTGAGCATCTGGGTCTGGTATACCAGCAGAATGGCCATGGCATGCAGTGAGGCGGCTGCCTGTCCTATGTCACTATAGGATTTCGCCACAAGTGTAGACGAAAAACTACAGGCTTCGGACGGGTGCTTAGGATCGCGCCGAGAAGAAGCACTCTGAGGACACAGTACCATCGCAACAGAGCGTTCAACCGGGGGGACCCCAGTGTACAGAAGGGCAGGGAAAGAAAGGCAGAGGAGACCAACGAGGGATCGCTGGAAGACATGGGGGTCTTCGAGGCTTTCGAGATCTCCTGATGCACATCCGGGAAGAAAGGTATTGGAGTGGACGCTGACAGGAGACAGTGGCCACACCCAAAAACCAATCGTCCAGCAGCGAGCGCTCAGGACAGGGTGAAAGGTTCCACTCTAGTCCGATGCTCGTGGTGGCCCGGGAAAGCATGACCGTCATCTCAGGATCTGACTCTACAAATGCCATATGCACACCCGAAAGTGGCAGCACTGTCGAATCTTCACTTCCTGGAGATTCTAGCCCGCCCAGTGATGCTGCGATGGACAACAGATCCGATTCTGGAGCGTCAAGGGAAACCCGCGGGGCATCCGAAAATAGACCCGGGGAATCCCCTGAACACTCGCGGGTTGCGTCACTGAAGAGGGGGGCGTGGTCCACAGACAAACAGTCGGCGGTTTGTTCCACAGTCTCAGCCTCTGGTCACCCTGGCCACCAGCCGAAGTAGCACCTCACGTGGAGAGTGTTAGATCGGGGTGTGGATGAGGGGACTCTCTCTCTAAAGATCATTGAGTCTCGAACGTAATGACGCGATGGTCACGTTCCCGCGGGGAGAACGTGAGTCATCCACAAACGCTGCTCTAGCATGATCAAAGCCCAAACACGCAGAGCAGAGAATGTGTCCATCAAAATCGGAAATGAGTTGACCACAAGCAGAAATGCTCGGGCGAGCCGTCTTAAAAAGACGTGCCGCGCGCGAGCTCTTTTGTGAGAGGAGAAAAAACTCTGCACGAAAACATATCTGCATGTTGCCGGTGTCCTCCTTTTATACCCACGAGGTAAGGTGGAGATACGCTATGCAAATTCCGCAGACCCATGGCATTTCTTTGCCATTGGCTAGTTTTGTATACTCGAAGTCGATAGGCTTTCTAAGCGAAACCCCCATTCGTCGTCATCCGACGGAACTCGGAGTGACAACGAAAGGGAACCCCTGTTCTTGACTTAATTTGAACATCCATTTGCACAAAAACAGATTCAGTATTTCTCAAAATGAATGAAACAGTGAAATGCAGACTCTTTAAATATGTTAAATATAAATAAACCTTATGTGTTTAATCTCACTTTATTAACCAATGTCTTTTGCTGCTGATCCAAAAATGACTTTAGAGAAACATCACATTTATGTTGGAACTTGTTTGTTATGAAATAAACAAACAAACAAGAAAGCTCCGCCTAGTTAAGAAAAAGTAAAGCAAAAGTAACATAACACATTACTTTTCATAAAAAGTACAGTTAGTTACTTTTTTAGAGAGTAATGCAATATTGTAACGCATTACTTTTAAAAGTAAACTATCCCCATCACAGTCAAAAACTGCGATAAAACATTACTGGGGAAAAACTAAATTAAACCAAAATACCTCAAAACCAACTAAAATAAAATAACAGTGTCCCTAAACTAACTTTAGTTTTAGATTTTGATTCATGATATATTATAAAACTTGAAACAACTCAACTGAATTAAACAATCAACACCACTAGAGTGAAATAATAGACTTTGTGGAGCATCTTAACACCGTTACGTTTAAAAAAAAAAATATATATATATATATACCAGTTAGCACAATATCTTTGGAAGTCCTAAAATACTAACACCGAAATAATAAAATAATGAAAAAATAACAAAATAAACTGAAACTATAAAAAACTAATGAAAACTAATGAAATCGAAACTACAATAAGGTTGCGATGTGAATAATAATAATAAAAAAAACAAGGACTTTGCTGAGAAAGATACGGTCATTGGGTGAAAACTCACTAAGAAGGATAAGGATGCAGAGAAGTATCGCCACTAGCGCCCCGGTGCTGAGGCCAGCAGAGAGCAGCAACGCATCAACACTACAGGAACGCATGTTGCCGGTGGCGTCACAGCTGCACACACGAATGGTCAAAGTGCTGGTGCTGCTCTGGATGGGGTAGTCGCTGTCGGAGATAACTACTGGCAGATAGTAGACACTCATTTCACGCCTGTTAAATCCACTTCTTCTGGTCAGGATTCTGGCTGTGTTATCTTTGGGAGAGGTGGGGGTTAAGAGAACATTCAAACAGTCACAGCTGAAGATATTATCTCATGCTGAGTCAAACAACAGGAAAAATAAAGCTGTTTTTGTTAGTGCCAAAATAGAAAAAAAGATTAAACATGTTTTTTCCATAAGCTTCAAGATTTATCCGTCAAAGGAAAGATTTATTCACCTTCATTATCAAAGATGGTGAAGTTTGGATTCATCGAACTCAAGCTGAATACAAATTTGTGACCCACAAGAGGTTCGTCTGTGTCGATGGCACTGATAGTCTGTATGAGCTGAAATGGAAGACATGTTTTTGAATATGCAGAATAACACGTTCTGTTTACAACCATTTTAATAATTTAACAATTCCATTTGTCACACAGTCAAAAGCATATATAGATTTTACATACCTGCCCAGCTTTGACATTCTCACACACAAATGTCTCATAAATCATGGCAAACTCTGGCGCATTGTCATTCACATCCAAAACTTTTATCAAGACAGGAACACGGCTTCTTTGATGAGGGTTATCTGAAGAGAGTAACACAGTGTGTAAAATAGCCAGGAAAGATATTTTCATTCTCATACTTAATTAGGTTTAAAGAAATAGCCTGTGACACATCATATATATATATATATATATATATATATATATATATATATATATATATATATATATATATATATATATATATATATATGATGTGTCACCAGGCAACGCTATTTCTTTATGCATGTATTTACTTACTCATCTCACTGGCCAGGACTGAGATGTTGTGCCACTTTGACACTTCCCTGTCAAGAGACTTAAGAATTGTGATGGATCCATTCTTGGGGTCAATGTGGTAGAGTCTCTCTGGGTCTGTGTGGTGATCCACTGCATATCTATGGGCAGGTTTAAGAAATAAATAAAAAATAAGTTGAATAGTCACTGACATTGCCTGAAGTTTGAAGAAGGGGTGTCATTGCATAGCAGTTATTATAAATTGGATCAGCCAGCTGCACTGTGAAAATATGACTTCTCAACTTTTATTTCTCATCATGGTGATTTCCAAGAACAATTGTAACTTTGCATCTCACAATGTGATGTTTCTTTTTTATTGTAACCTTTTTAAAGTGTTTTTAAGTTTTTAGAAACAATAGTGGGCACTGCTCCAACACTATACTGTACTGTAAACTAAATTAAACTCACTGGAGCAAATTCACCAAACAGTTTGCACCCCATTTTTGCATTATATTTTAGTGCAAAGACCTGCATCTCATTTGCAAGCCACCCACAATCCAGTTTCACTATGTGCTATCTGCATATATAGTACTGTTTTGAAATTGTCATTTGTTTCACTGCACACAAATCTTTCGATGTAAATTAGACTTAAAAACAGATTGTGCATTACCAAAAAGTCAGCACTATTGGTTTGTGTACATTTTCTAGACCTCATGGCAGCAGTAATTATTAAAATGATAATCAAAAGAAGAAGAAGAGCGTACATTGAGCATATGTCCATATTTTTTTATAGTTTTTTGCAGTTTTGAAGTCAAGGGCATTTTTGTTATTTTAAAGACTTGATTCAGGCGCTGTAGCAATGCAGCCTCAGTGAAGTATGTCAGATCCCGGTAATCTGCTGTACCTTCCACAACCTAGAGCAGAATCAGCATGTAAAACTGAGAATTGCAGCATGCAAATTGCATTCGACCGATTTTTTTGGGGCGTTTCTGTGCCGTTATCTGATTTGCATAATTTCATGATTCAGGTGCTGTGCAGACAGTGTGCGCAAATAAACTAATGCCAGCAGGTGCAAACCACTTTGGTGAATTCCAAGCAGTTAGTGTTGAATTATTAAATATTTCAAGTGCTCACTGAATTGGGTAATCTGTGGCATCGGGGTCCCAGGCTGTAATAGTTCCGATTGCTGTTCCTTTTGGTGTGTCCTCATTGACCTCAAAGACATACTGAGGCCTGCTGAAGATAGGAGGCTCATCCACATCTTTGGCGGTGACCTTGATGATAGCTGTGTCAGAGAATGGGCCCAGATGAAAGAAGTTGGGGTCCTGGTGTGTGTTAGTCACCTCCACTTTCACAGTGTACACCCGCTTGCTTTCATAGTCCAGTTTCTGGATGAAGATCAAAAAGAGTGGTTGTACATATATTCACAGCGTTATACATCATAACCTATTCATAAATATTGATAAAGGGTTTTACCTTTTTGACAACAATAACACCCTCTTGGGATATCTCATCTGTAATTATATCTAGATATTCTTTGCCGTCTCCCTCTACAATTCTGTATTTCATTTCAGCATTTTCTCCCTCGTCACCATCATTGGCTTTTATTCTGCCCACAGTTGATCCGATTTCTGCCGACTCATAAGTGCTTAGGTGGTAAGAACCTTAACATGAAAAGAGGTTACATTTATTTCCACCATATGCAGTATTTTTAGCCCATTTTAGCCATTTTTAAAGGGTGCCTTTAGCGTCAGTTAAATGACGCTTCCGTTATGGGTAGGTTTAGGTATGGGGTAGGGTAGGCGCGTCTCAAGTTGGCGCTAAAGGGTGCCATGTGCGTCGGATGTAGACGCATGGTTAAAAGCGTCAGTTACATGACGCCCGAGGATGAGCGTCATCTAACTGACGCTAAAGGCACCCTTTAGCGTCAGTTTGTTGACGCATGGTCAAAAGTCTCAATTAAATGACGCCTTGGGATCAGAACGGGCTGTAATTCTAATGCTTTTATGGCTTTTAAAGTCAACATTTACCCTATTTAATTAATGAATGCATTTGTTTCATGTTAATCTTCAGACAAAAAAAATATCCTCATTATATTTTAATTAACTTCTTATAACTAACTAATAACCAATAGCAGCAACATATTATTTTAGTGAACTCACATTCCATTATGTTATTTAATATACAATTTTCACAATCAGTCCCACCCTACACCTTTTCTTGTTAAATATGCCATCTTTCTTGGAAATACTGTATATCAGAAATACAATTCACAGTTAAAGATAGTACAATATGTCAGAAAATCAATTCAAACAGAAGATGGGTTGCAATTCACTTTGACTTTGAAAAGCACTTATGAATTAGTGACATCTTACTGTAAGCAAAACGTGGCGGGCTGTCATTAACATCTGTAAGGATAACGTTGACCATGGTGGTTCCAGACAGACCACCCATCTGTCCTGCCATGTCTTTGGCTTGAATAACAACCTGATACTCCTTCCGCACTTCCCGGTCCATACTGGAAAGGGCAATTCTGACAATTCCTGCACAGAAAACACTGATTAACCATCAATCATAAAACAACACACACACACACACACACACACACACACACACACACACACACACACACACACACACACACACATATATATATATATGTATATATATGTATATGTATATATATATATATATATATATATATATATATATATATATGTATATGTATATGTATATGTATATATATATATATATATATATATATATATATATGTATATGTATATATATATATATATATATATATATATATATATATATATATATATATATATACTTTTATACAGCAAATACACAATAAATTGGTCAAAAGTGACAGTAAATACATTTAAAATGTTACAAAGGATTTCTATTTCAAATAAATTATGTTCTTTTACATGTTCTATTCATCAAAGAATCCTGAAAAAATATGTATTACGGTTTAAAAATATTTTTCTTGAGCACCAGATCTGCATATTGATTTGAAATACTCATGTGACACTAAAGACTGGAGTAGCCACACACTCACACACACACACACACACACACGCACGCACGCACGCACGCACACACGCACGCACGCACGCACGCACGCAAATTTAGATTTATTCTTATTTTCTGATTCTGCCTTTTCGTTCTACATTTATTCATTTATCTACTAATTTTTCACAGTTTAATGCAGGTCAACTTTTTTTTAGTCCCAGGGAACTTATTGCATACTAAAAATAATTTGATACTTCCATTTTTCATTTTATATAATAATTTATATTTTTTAAATTTATTTTATTTATAGCGCTACTTTTTTTTTAAAGGGCCAGTATTTTCTGTCCCTGCTTGGGCTTGCGATTGTGCCTTAATCTTAATATTTTGCATCCGTAACCTTTTTATTGCTACATTTATCAAGCTTAACTTGCATTCTTCTCAGCAAAAGCAATAATACAAGCCCAGCATAGTAATTTGTTCCATTTCAAAGATTTATTCAATTTTTTGCAAAGCAAATATTCTAGCTGGATCTGTTAACCAGGCACAGCAGTGTGTGATCTTCATGCTTCAGACATTCCACATAAAAAGTAACATCCCTTGCTTTGTCAAATGGCTTCAGGCATACATCATAGTAGTATGTCAGCAGAGAATATGTTTTCAACAATATGTTTGGAGGACTCACCTGTCTCAGGATCTACAGAGAAGTAGGGCTGCCCTTGTAGGATGCTGTACACGAGTTTAGCACTATTCCCGTATGTGGAATCATCTGCATCAGTGGCATTGACTTCTATTACAAAAGTACCTATAAATAAGAAAAAAACAAAACAAACAAAAAAAAACATAAATGAGTTTTGAGAATGGAGATGAGAGCAATTGGAGATATGGAGATGTTCAAATAAGCACCCTGCTTCTCTTTTATGCTGACACAAAAAAAAAAAAAAAAAAAAAAACATGTCCTCATATTTGCCAAAATCTGCAATCAGAAATAAGTAATTTCACTGTGAACTCTAATATTTTGTATCATCGTACTGCATGACAATATTTATTTAAATTAAGGAATTGATAAGCATCTGAGAGGTTATTTCAATAATTTCATAATTGAGAACATAACTGGCCCTGGGTCTATAGAACTATGAAAGACCAACCTCTCAACAATACAATATTCCTTTGGGTAGCAGTGGAGAAGTCAATTTATTAAGATTTAGAGCCTATATGATAATTTTTTGGGGGGAAGGGTTGTGTGATTGGCAACATATTTAGGCTACATAATATTACATTTCTCAAATGTGAAGAACCAAGTGCTCAAAAAAGGGGTACAGTCATACAAATAAATAGTCGGGTCATTGTTTTGTTTTCAGAACTGAATTATTAGCATTCATTATAGTTCAAAGGCTACAGACACTCTAACCCAGATTTACCACCATTCCTTTTATTAGAAAATACAGATGGAATTGGTTTTATAGTGTTGTGTGTCAGAGGGTAATGAGAGCTTCATAATATGATGACACTTTCACTTTGATTGAGGGCAATCATTTCATAAATATGATATACAGTCCCTTACATTAGATTCCAGCTGAAAATGAGAGAAGGAAGAACATCATTAGATTTTCTTTGGGGAGATGATACCAAACATACTACTTCACTGCTTGAGGACTGATTTGATTGGAAACGGGATAACCAGAGGTTATTATGATATTACTGAGAAACAGCATGGATCTCCTGAATATTCATGCGCTGTGAATATGTATGGTGCAGTGTCACTGCTAGCACAGAGCCACTGATTGTGCGAGACAGTGGTGATAGATGATGTGCGAATGGGAATTAGATGTAAATAGAAAATGTGATAAGATGAGCAAATAGAATCTCTTCCATTAGACACTACATCAGGACTCAAGAGAGGCAGATCCTTGTGGGCACTGCTTTTAGTGATTACATATATTTGCATTTGACTACCTGCAGTACATATTATTAACTGTACATTCAAAACTGCTTCTTTTAGGTAATATGGTTATTTCTGATTATTAACAGAACTATGGCACAAGTTTAATTTGCTATACATATTTTTATTTACTTATGCGCAACAAACACCAAGTAATAGAAAATGCCAGTGCATACCCCCCCCCCCCCACACACACACACACACTTTTTTTTTGTTATAACTAATGTGGGACTATATACCATTTATTTATGTTTTTTTTTTTTTTCATTTTTAAATTCAGGAGTACACGAAATTAAAATAAAATAAAATAAATAATTTATAAACAACTGTTGGTTAAATGTTGGTAAGTAGGTTAATATGATAAAGACTTAAATCAAAGCCAAACAAAACGTTTCGAAAGTTCAGCTCACTTGTTTAAATGCCACACTCCATTACAATACATGCTTCAAAAACTCCAAAAGCCTCTAAAAACCAATAGCAGTGAGTCATCCTTGACCTTAAAAACACTGCAGTGACAGGAATATCACACCCTGGTGCAGTATTCCTGCATGACAGAAAATGCACTTCAAATAACAAGAACGGGAGAAAAAGTAATTTTCATTCACTCACCGACGTCTGACATTTCAGGTACACTGGCAGAATAGACAGCCCTGGTGAATTTGGGCTCATTGTCATTGATGTCATGTATCTTGACAATGAATTCAGTGGCAGGCTCCAGGGGGAGGCCCGTGATCTTGTTGAAAGCCTGGGCCTGCAGTGTGTAAGAGGCCTTTTCCTCTCTGTCCAGTCTCTGTGTAGCATGTAAATCCCCAGACTTTTCATCGATACGAAATACTGTGCCTGCTCCTTCCCCAGAGAGAACATATCTGGCAGTTCCGTCCCCTATGTCTTTGTCTGAGCGAAGCTGCATGGACAGAAAGCAGACAGTGACTTAACCATGTTGCAATGCACAGAAATGAAATTTGCCACATCATTTGTGGATATTTTTTAAATCAAACACTGTAATCACTAGTAGAGTAGCAGAAAGTCCTTCCTTCAGCAAAATGTTAATTTGATATGCTGCCATGTTTTATTAACCAGTGAACTTCAGCTAGTCTTGTTTTCGATCTTGGTTAGCAGCTTAGAAGAAGAATCTTTTGAAGGGAAAGCTCTCTAGGGACAATAGAAACTCATAAAAGCCACAGACAGAGTCTTAAAGAAAGTCTTAAAAGTGCACGTCTTCAGAACATATTCCGTTAAATTCTAATGAAGCTTTTAGTCCGATTTTACCAGTGTTTTTATTGCATTTCCATTTGCTTTTCTAAAAATATGAAATGTTAGGCCTTTTAGTACATGAATGATTTCCATGACTTTTTATTTTAGTGAATTGTAATTATTTCCATATTTGCCCACACTGTCATCCTACCATTTGAATCTCATCACTGTCCTCTATATAACATTCAAATTGTTTGTTCTTGGTAACTTGTTAGAAAACAAAGGGGAGTGGGGGGGTCGATAGTTAGAATTTAGATTTTAGTTATTATATATTTTTTATTTAATTTTTTTTGTATGAAGGAAAGTTTAAAAGTCTTGGTAAAAAACAACCTTAAAATAGAACATTGTAATGTCAACACTCTCAAATATTAGGTAAAAGTGATTGAAAAGAGTCATTTTTTTTATTCTTTAAAGTATTAGAAGGGGACATAAAAGATCCCCTAATTGAAAAATAACCCTGATACATCCCACCGGTTGGGTCATTTAGTTTCCCTTAAATGGGTTGATTTGCCCTGAAGCTGTTCAACTGTTACCGTCTGATGCTTAATTAAATTTTAACCTGTGGGAACTATATGGGTTCCAACAGGCTTCAGTGAATTAAAAAAAAAAATCAAATAAGCAATTGTTTCATGCGTTTATGAGTGCAGTCCAGCATCTGGCCAGAGTCATGGCCATTTAATGCATTTATCCTGGGCTCTGAAGTCTGTTTTTCGAAAGAGCCAGTGGTCTGATTCCACCTGCTGACCCCTCAAACACACTCAGCGCGTCAGCAGGATCTCATAACAAACACTTTATATAATCAGCACTAACTGATATTACATAGGAAAACACTATGAAGCGAAATGTTACAAAAGCAGCTTTTTATTTGCCTTAACATAAAAGCTGTTCTGATCCTAAGGGTCCCTAAACAGTGTCCATTGCATACACACTACTCCCCCTCAATTTAGAAATAAATTTGTATGTTGCAGTGCACTTATTTCAAACAATGTATTTATAAATACAAGTAATTTGTTTCATATTACTTACAAACCTTTTAATCTTTTTTTTCGATTCATTTTGTTTCTGTTTCATATACAAATTGGTCAAGTCACGTGATTTGAGTAAACGAGGATTATTTAGCCTAAACCATTGTTGGTTTTTCATTGGTTTAACGCAACCAAAATTATTAAAAGACTACATATTTAAATATTATTAGATTACAGTTACACTTTAATGAAAACAGGTGCTATTTATTAGTAAAATGTGAATGATTGTTCTGTGTTTTTGTTGCATTTACCACCAGATGTCCTCAGCATGCGATTGAAGCTTCTATAGCGATTCAAAAGAGTGAATCATTTTGCGATGCAAATGGTCCAATTAATTCTATTTTAGTGAGACCGCACCGCAATGCCATCTCTCCGAAAAAAAGGGTGTCAATAATCTGTGATGCATAAACATAACGTTAAATAACGAAATCCGAAGTCACTATTAGTGCACAGGTGAGTGACATTTTGTGTGTTGCGAACCAAACGATGTCAGTCACCTAATTGCAGTCATTGCAGTCGGTTTTTACAAAATATTTAGCGTTTTGCATTTTAACCAGGGGCGGCTGGCCAATAGAGGGCGCTAAGGCGCCACCCCCCCGCCCATGAGCCAGACCACAGTTTGAGCCACGTACATAAATAAATACATAAATAAATAATATATACAAATTGTCAATATTTGTGTATTTGAGATATTAAATGCACCCAGTATATGTGAAAAATATGATAGAAATTCAAAATGTCTGTTTTTTCTACACGTCCCCTCTAGCTCTGTGCACGTGATCAGCTCTGGGGCGCTGGAGAAATCGCCCCAGGAAGGCGGGTCTCTGGAGCAGCTTAGCCAATTGCTGATTTAAGATATAAATATGTGACATAATCTGTAGCCAATCAGCGAGCTCCGGGATCAGGTCAGCTATGGGCGGTTCTTTTAGCGCCCCAAACTGCGCGCGGCTGCGCTCATGCCCTATAGCTCATGCACGCCACTTCTAAAGTCAGGACGAGTCATAGGGCGCCATTTTTACTGTATGACAATTGCGAACAAAATGACTCCCAACTCTAACTCGGTACAATCTCTCCTTCAAGATCCGTTTGAGAGGAGAATTTTGGCAAATAAACTACTTGTGAAAGAGCTGGGCCCAGATCAACCTGATATCTCTATCAGACAGCAGGCTAGTGATAAAGGGAAGCAGTATGTGAGAGGATTCTCTCGTAGCTGGTATACTAGAAAGGCCTGGCTGGCTGGCTGTGGCCATGCTAATGTCTTATTTTGCTTTCCGTGCCTTATTTTGCGCGATATTCAAATTTTTCGAGTTTCACCTGTAACTCCGATTGTATTCGTCTGAAAAAAGAATGTCATATACACCTAGAGTTGAGGGTGAGTAAATCATGGGCTAATTTTCATTTTTGGGTGAATTATCCCTTACTGTAAATGTTGTGGAATATTTTCTTGAAAAACACTCAAAATTGTTGCAGGTAATACATTTTTATTTAATCAGCTAATTAACTAAGTGTTTGAGTTCAATTTCAAATGCAAATCGAAAGTTTGTGCAATATGTTTGTTTTTGTGCAAGAATGCCTCAACCTTTTAATGTTGGCATTAATTACTTTTCACTGAGCCCTGGTATCCTGCAGTTTGTTTTAAATTGTGTTTTTCAATTTTTATTTATATAACATTTCCAACACCCAAGGTCGCTTTACAAAGATAGGTTAAAGAATTGAACAAAATAAACCTCAACATCAAAGATCGACATACCAAGGGTAGAAAGTAATATACAGAGGTCACTTACAAAGTTAGATTAAAGATTCAAGCAAATAACATATCCATGACAAGGTAGAGTTTAAAGATTGTGAGCTAAAGAATATTCAGATAAAAAAGTGTTTTTAAGAGGTTTTTGAAGGAGAAAGGGGAAGATGCTTGACGGATGTCTTGACGAAGAGCATTCCACAACGCCAAAAGACATGGGTCCCATGGTTACCAGACTTTTGAAAATATCCGAATATGACACAGCCCCACCTAAGATATTTTTCACCAGCCGCCACTGATTTTAACGGCAAATTAATCAATAGGAAACGTCTCGGTTACGTATGGTAACCCTCGTTCCCTGAGGAGGGAACGGAGACATCTCGTCGGAGGAGTTTCCAACGAATTGGGATCACGCTAGGGAGACCAATCGATTTCGAGTGAACTAAAACGAGCCAATAAACATTGGCATGCAACATTGGTCTGTCGAGGGGGAGACATGGTGCTAACCCGGAAGGTAGCTGGAACGTGGAAGAAATGGGTCGCCGTAGGGACCACTGTTAAGGCCACCCAGTCTAATAACAACTCCTAAGAGAGGTAATAGACCTGGCGCCAGGCGATCCGCCTCTCCTGGTGCCGGAGGGGTGATGGAGGAACTCACGAGGTTAACCGTTTGTTGGGGAACCAACGGAGCAAAAAGACGCATGTATCCGGCCCATGGGGCGGGAATGGCGTAGCAAGCTGACACAACCTAATTCCTCGCGATACTGGCCGTAGCGAGTACACGGGAGGAAACAGGTTCAACACGGAGGCTATAAACCCAAGCGAACGTGTTAGGTGTCGCCCAGCCCGCAGCTCTACAGATGTCTGTTAGCGAGGCACCTTGCGCCAAAGCCCAGGAGGAGGCAAAACTCCTAGTAGAGTGTGGCGTCAACCTAGGTGGTTCTCATAAGCCCGGACAATAGCATCGACTAACCAGTGGGCTAACCTCTGCTTGGAGACAGCCTTCCCCTTCTGCTGGCCTCCGTAACAAACAAAGAGCTGATCTGAGGTCCTGAAGCTTTGCGTTCTGTCCACATGAACCCGCAAAGAGCGGACGGGACAGAGAAAAGCTAGGGCTGGGTCTGCCTCCTCCAAGGGCAGCGCTTGCAGGTTCACTACCTGGTCCACGAACGGAGTGATAGGAGCCTTGGGCACATATCCGAGCCGGGGTCTCAGAATAACATGAGAAAGGCCCGGACCGAACTCTAGGCACGATTCGTCGACCGAAAAAGCCTGCAGATCCCCTACCCTCTTAAAAGAAGCCAAAGCCAACAGGAGAGTACGGGGTGCAAATTACGAGGAGGATTTAGCCTCCTGGCACCCCTAAGGAATCTGATGACCAGGTCGTGTTTCCCCAATGACTTACCTTCAACTGCATCGTGATGAGCGGCTATTGCGGCAACATACACTTTGAGGGTGGAGGGAGACAGCCTTTGCTCCAACCCATCTTGCAGGAAGGAAAGCACGACTCTGACCGGGCAAGTTCGGGGGTCTTCCCGGCGGGAAAAACACCAATCGACGAACAGGCTCCACTTCAACGCATAGAGGCGCCTCGTAGAGGGGGCTCTAGCGGAAGTGATGGTGTCTACTACAGCCTGTGGCAGGCCACCTAGAGCCTCCGCCTCCCGTCCAGGGACCAGACATGGAGTCTCTAGAGGTCTGGACGCGGGTGCCACAGGGTGCCCCGTCTCTGGGAAAGGAGGTCCTTCCTCAGAGGAATCGGCCAAGGAGGGGCTGTCGCGAGGAGCACGAATACCGCGAACCAAGTCCGGTTGGGCCAATACGGCGCAACGAGCAGGACCTGCTCCTCGTCCTCCCTGACCTTGCACAAAGTTTGTGCAAGGAGGCTCACTGGGGGAAATGCATATTTGTGAAGGCCCTGGGGCCAGCTGTGAACCAGTGCATTCATGCCGAGAGATCCTTCGGTCAGAGAATAAAACCACTGGCAATGGGTCGTGTCCGGAGAGGCAAACAGATCTATCTGAGCGGCTCCGAAGATTCCCCAAATCAGCTGGACCACCTGGGGATGGAGTCGCCATTCTCCCGGAAGAGGCGGCTGCCGTGAGAGCTCGTCGGCCGCACGGTTGAGCACACCCGGGATTTGAATGGCCCGAAGCGACCTCAGATGCTTCTGACTCCATAGGAGGAGATGGCGGGCGAGTCGCGACATACGACGGGAGCGCAGACCACCTTGGCGGTTGATGTACGCAACGGTCGCAGTGCTGTACGTACGGACCAGTACGTGCCTGTGCAGAAACAGCCCCCTGAAGTGGCACAGAGCTAAGCGTACTGCTTGCAACTCTAGGCAGTTGATGTGCCAATGCAGTTGAGGCCCCGTCCACAGACCTGAAACTGCATGCCCGATGTACTTGGCCCCCCATCCGCTGGCAGAGGCATCTGTAAAAACCACAGCATGCCTGGACACCTGGACTAAGGGAACTCCGGCCCGTAGAAACGCAGGGTCCGACCAGGTACTGAAGGTTTGGCGACAGTGCGGGGTAATGTTGACCCAGAACGTGCCGCTCTGCCACGCCCATCTCGGGACTCGATCGTGAAGCCAGCGCTGAAGCGGTCTCAGCCGAGTGGCGTTACTGTGGCTGCGGCTGCCATATGCCCCAGGAGCCTCTGAAACTGTTTCAGTGGAACCGCTGACCTGCCTTGAAAGGACTTGAGGCAGTTGAGCACTGACTGGACGCGCTCCTCTGTGAGGCGCGCAGTCTGACCGACTGAGTCCAACTCCATACCGAGATAAGAGATCCTCTGCGTGGGGCAGAGTTTGCTCTTGTCCCAGTTGACCTGAAGACCCAAACGGCTGAGGTGTCGGAGCACCAAGTCCCTGTGTTCGCACAACAGATCTCGCGAGTGAGCTATTATGAGCCAGTCGTCGAGATAGTTGAGAATGCGAACGCCATGTTCTCTCAAGGGAACAATGGCCGCCTCGACGACTTTCGTGAAGACACGGGACGACAGGCCAGGCCGAAGGGTAGGACTTTGTACTGAAATGCTCGACCCTCGAACGCAAACTGAAGAAAGGGTCTGTGTCGAGGAAGAATCGAAACATGAAAGTACGCGTCCTTCAGGTCGATCGCTTCAAACCAATCCCGGGGACGGATGCATTCGAAGATGCGCTTCTGCGTGAGCATTTTGAACGGGAGCTTATGCAGGCCCCGATTCAAAACTCGCAGGTCCAGGATCGGTCGTAACCTACCGACTTTCTTGGGTACAATGAAGTAGCGGCTGTAGAACCCAGACTTCATCTCGGCTGGAGGGACCGGCTCGATCGCGTCCTTCGCCAGCAGGATGTCGATCTATTTCCCCAAGACAGGGGCATCGACGCTCCGCACCCGAGTGAAGCGGATACCCCTGTACTTGGGAGGCCGGCGAGCAAACTGAATTGCATAGCCGAGCCGAATGGTACGGATGAGCCAGGGGGACGGTCTCGGAAGCGCTAACCAGGCTTCGAGAGACTGTACCAACGAGCCCACCCGGACCACCGGCGCACCCGCGGAGGGGCAGCGAAGTGGAAGGAAGGGACCAGACTCCGGAGGCATTTCTGCGGCCAAGAGAGAGGTCTGGGTGTGCGGGGCAACACCTACCTGCTTCCACCGAGGGGCAGACGTCAGGGAAGGCCCGGAGGCGTTCGACTGCTGGCTGTCCCGAGGCGAAAGAAGGAGGGGAAACGAGGCGCGAGGCCCGGGGAGCGTCGAGTCCAGGTTTCCGCGCCCTCTTTGCCCAGCGGGAGACGAGAGTGACGAGGACGTGGCGGCGTCACTGACATCTGAGCGATGGAAGAGGGGGAAAGGAGTGGCAAGGCATGGGAGCGTCGCTCACTGCAGTCCGCACCCTCTTGTGACCCATAGATGGAAGAAATTGCTCACAATAGAAAATGTGGGTACTACTGGACTCCGGGGAGCCAGCGGCGGAACAGAATGAAACAAAGATACTCCACCCGGTCCTCCTCCGGGGGAGAGAGAGGTGAGTACACCATCTCTCAGAGAGCAACTTCCTCCAACGCTGGGTTGCCCATCTCAGGGCTGCTGAGACAGGTGGCACCGTCTTCCTGCGAAAGCTAGACGTCACGGCAGAGCTGGCTGTGACAGCTTTTCTACAGGGGACTGACACCCTTGGCGACAAACAGGCTGAGGAGAAACAACAAGTGACCTGGAGCACATCGGGTCAAGCTCCTGGCTTCCTCAGCCTGCTTCTGAACTGTGCAGAGCCGCTGGGCACAGTCTCCAACCGTGTCACCGAAAAAGGCAAACCTTGTGAAATAGGAGCATCGAGAAAGCGAACTTTGGCGATGTCTCGCACCTCTGCAAGGTTTAGCCCTGGGATGCTTCTGGACCACCAGTGTGGACATCGTCTAACCGAGGGCCAGTGCTGTGACTTAAACCATGGTCAGTCACTATGCACAGCTCAACCTCGACTCAGAACTACCCTCAATCACTGCATGTCTTGGCCTTACACAGACTTGTAGTGTGGCCATACATGCAGGGAAGAGGTTGTCTGCCATTAGCAAAGCCACCCCACCACCAAGGGTAGTGAGAGAGGAAAAACTTTTTCTGCAGATTTTGGCATGTTTGGCTTTCCACATTGGCATCAAAATGCTTCCATACTTCCAAAGTTTTTCCACACACATCCGGGCAGGCACGGGGGCGGGGAAAGGCGATTACGCGTTAAACTGCACCTCCAGAGTAGCCCGGGAAGTGTGGCTGTCAAGTCTGAATCTGATTCAGCATGAGCACACACACCATTACAGTGGGAACTCAGCATCATCATTTCCAGAGGGTAACAGCCCTCTCTCCGATGCAGCGATCGACATCTGATCCTCCCCTGGAGCCCCGAATGAAAATACTTGGTCCCTCACGTAAGGACCAGTAATTCCACCCGAAAGCTGCCAGGCATGTGAGACAGTGAACGTGGCCATCAACCTAGATGGCAGACCGCACGCTGAGCGCTCAAGCCCTCGTGAGAAAGGCAAGACGAACAACTTGCCGACGTGGTCATGCTCTCATAAGAGAGCATAAACCACCCACGAACACAGTCTCAACATGTTTGCGATGCGCTAGAGGAGTGAGGGGCCCGAGGAGGTGGTCTCGTCGGGGAACGCTCACTGTAATCCTCAGATCACCAATGCTATTAGCCAAAGTAGCCCTTTTCTGGTGACCACCAGAAGAGAAACTAGATCGGGGAATAGGCAAAGGGATTCCACCTCGTTTGAAGCACTTGAGTCTCGACCGCGCATCTAGAACGCCGAATGACGCGCGCTGGGTTGCTATGACCACCCGCGCTGTCAGCCGGCACCTCGATGGCACACGGCACGCTGAGCGGCTCAAGCCTTTACGAGAAAGGGGAGACGAACAACGTGCCGACGCGGTCATGCTCTGATGAGAGAACATGAACGACCCACGAACGCAGTCTCAACATGCTTAAGCCCAGGCATGTGAAATAGTGATCGTGGCCGTCAAATGAGGACAGGAAACGACCGCATCCAGAAACACACGGGTGAAACGTCATCCTGAAAAGGACGCGATCTTCACCCGTGTTGCTCTTTAACAGAAACGCTCTCTTATTGTGCTGAAGCACACAGGGATCAACGCGGCAACACAGCGGGGAAACTGCAAGCCCGCTGTGTGCACTCAACCGAATACCAGCTGTGACAACAGCTCTTTGTTTAAAGATGAAGATTGCGTGCAGTAACAGCCATTACCCGGGAGCTCGCGAAGATCACTGAATCGCCGTAACACCAACACAGAGAGGTCTCGTGAAAACAGAGACTCGTGTCTCATTCACTCAGAGGACACAACCGGTCGGCTCCGAAGCAAAAAGCGTTTGTGTATGCGCTTGCTTCCGCTTTTATACCCGCACTGGTAGGCGGGTTGCGGAATGCATATCTTGCATGCCAATGTTTATTGGCTCGTTTTAGTTCACTTGAAGTCGATTGGTCTCCCTAGCGTGATCCCAATTCGTTGGAAACTCCTCCGACGAGACGTAGGAGTTCCCGAACGAAAGGGAACAAACGTATTAATTATTCTGGAATCGAATCGTGACTCCCATTATCTGATCGAATCGTAACCAAAATTCAGTACTTCATGCATGTGATGTGGGCAACCTGAATACACACATTGGACTCTTGACTCCTTTACAAGGCAATGACTGACTGGCAAGAGATATCGATGCACACTTGTTCTCTTTGCAGTTTAATTTTATACGCTCCCTCTGATTCAGATCTCACTTGTCTCCTTGTACTAGCCAAATACAGTAATTACCATATCAAGTCCACTTAATCCAAGTGAACGTGCCCAAAGTTTAGTAGACAGGTTCCAATTGTGTACATGTGCACAGCTAGGCCTAGCCTTTTGACTTAGTGTTGCAAATGTACTATTTTATGGTGGCATTATTAGTAGCCTATGTGCTAAACAAAATTAGTATGGTTTAAAACCTATTTGTCGTATTCTATACATGTCCTCCAAAGTTTGTATGTATACAACTCAGTCAGTGTTTTAATAACAGGGGCTGTGCCGCTGAATGTCAGTATGGACTCCTCTTTTATGTTTAATGTGGCATAAATATAGCATGTCTCTGAACTGCGACTTGATGAATTGCAGTCCCTTCCTTCACACAGCCACTGCAGATGGGTTGGAAGTCAATGGGGGGAATGAAAAAGAGTGAGTGAAATAGCCCATAATTGTTGATTCCTGTCAGGTCTCAGCGGAGCCACTTTGTCCTGGAAATGAGAGCGGTAAAAAACTAAACCCTTGTACAAAGTATTCTGTCTCGAAACGACTCTCTCCCACTCTTATTCGCGTTCTGTCTCTCTGGGATGTGAATATTCATGCCTCAGTGAGTGTGTAATTCATATTTGCGCTATTTTATGTTCTTTGATGATGGCATCAAGTTTTCCGAAGTGCCTGCCACACAGCAACGTGTTCAAATCCAGTGTCAAACCTTATAAAGCTCAGGAAAACGAAAGAGGAATGCAAAAATCAGGCATTTGCATCTCCTCCAAGGCCTGTTTTTGCTAGCCAAGGAGGCTTGTTCGTTCTGAGCTTCTGTTATCATGGACTCTCACCTTGCCGACATACTGATAGTTACTTCCTGTGTATTCCTCCGACAGGAAGAACTGCCTCCACATCCAGTCTCTTTTGGATCTGTGCAGCACCAGTTTATCTCCTTCCATCAGATGGTTCCAGTTGTGAAAGAGATTCCCATCATTCCTCTCTAGCAATATGACTGGAGAGCTCAGGTGCGGAAAGACCAGTGGAAGCAGCCAAAAGAAGTGATTCATTATCATTGCAGCCAATCGATCGTCACGATGACAGCGACTCCTTATGAATAAGCTAAGTAGGGTGGGCAGTGCTGAATTGAAAGTGATGTAAATGGCAACATCAGCAACCCTGACATTGTAGAATTGCCTTTGATCCTCCTTTGATTCCCTATAAAAAAAATAATCAAAGCAAAAAAGTTACATACAGTGTGTTGGAGGTCACTGCAGCCCTTGTCAAGATGCAACACCCCTTTCTTCTACTGTAATCCTTTTGTTGTTTGCGGAGTGTATCCCACAGGGCCTTCATGCAATATTCTATTCACAGAAGATCAAACATGTAGCCTCACACAAAACTCTGCATATAACATGCCCGTGCAATTAACAGAAATGCTTGCATTGGTAAACATGGCTAAAATGGCATTCTACACCAGGTCTAGGTTAAGGACAGGACAGACTGTTATCATGAGTTAACCGAAAATAGATAAATAAAAATAAAAGACTACATATAGTATAATATATGAGTTGGGAATTGAAAATTGATTCCCATTCTGGAATCAGATACTTGTTATAAAATTAAAATTTCGACTCTGCCTATCGATTCCTGTGTCCACATTTTAATGGGTTTAAACCAAGACCAAAACCGCAACAAGACGTGAATGAGAAAAAGAAAATAACTCACTGATCTTGACTGAATAATTTTGGAACTTTAATAAGGATTAATCTATATTTATAAAATGAAAACTATGCAGTGGTATTTTACATTTGATTTGTATTGAATAAATGTTTGATATCTAAATGTTTGAAGTCGGATTGAATCAGAATCGATAAGTAGATACAGAATTGGAATCGTTAAAATTCAAACAATACCCAACCCTAAATAAAGATAATTAAAAAAAGATAATTAATATTTAATGGTCTTTACTGTTATTAGATTACATTTTAGGTTACAAATGAATGAAAACACTTGTAAAAAGAACATGTAATTTCACACGCTTTCCTGTGTTCTCTTTGCATTCATAGTTGAATCATCAGATGTCTTAAGTGTGTGAAGCTTAGTGCTTTGAAACTGAATAATTTTGCAATTCAAAGGCTCACTGTAACCATCACTAGTGCGGTCTCAGTAGCCTTTCAAAAATGCTGTCTGTCATTTCGATTGATAAAAATAAAATATATTGTCTAATGTGTTTTTCTACATTAGAAGCATTCCCATAGTAAAAGTTGTTAATGTATTTCACTGAACAAAGTTTTGTGACGTAACTTGTGCTGTCTTCATTACATCAAAGATTTATTTTTTATGGAAGATTGCAGTACTTATGATTTATCTATGCGCATCATTATTTTTTTTAAGTTCATGTGCCCTCATAATCTTTTATCAAACTAACGTCTCCCTCTCGCAGCAACATCTCTTCTCTGATGACTTGTTTACTGGCCAGAGGGCGGGACAACCTGTTACTCACATGAGATCACAGCAATAGCAAACCACAACAATACAATCAATTTCCAGTGAAGAAAATCAAGTCCCGCTCTACATTTTTTTCTTGTTCGAGAAGCCATTTCACTCAAAAATGTCACAATAGGGAAGTAAAGACTATCACAACTTCCGGTACATGCCGAATTTTAAATATAAATGAATGCTAATTTCCTGTCTTGCCTGCTCAGTTCGTGATTGTATATAGATGTATATAAATATAAAGTATATAAATCAAACATTTGCATGAGTTAATAAAGATACCAAAATAACAATTTACATTTTTACATTTACAAAAAAAAAAAATACATTTACATTTATGCATTTGGCAGACACTTTTATCCAAAGCGACTTACATTGCATTTCAAGGTATACATTTTTACATTGTTATCCGTTCTTGCTTTCCCTGGGAATCAAACCCATTACCTTAGCTTTGCAAGCGCCAACGCTCTACTGTTTGAGTTACAGGAAATACTTGTCTTAAAAAAATGTCATAATGGAACTTTTACCACCCGATCTTTCACGATGACAGTGACCAATTATTTTCCTGTTATTCGGTCCAGACCCTCAGCATTACTATTGATCGAGATAACGTTTGCATCCCATGTGGATCTTTTTTTCTGCAGTCACAAACAATGATTAAACAAAAAGTGCAAGTGAATGAAGTAACAACCCTTATTCACAAATTGATTCTTATTCCAATGGTGTATTCTTATTCCCTTGTCCTCTTAATATGTTCCACATCCAAATTGTTTTCCAGAGTGAGTACTATAGTACGGGTGTTATAACTACATCAGAGCCAAAAGAAATCAACGTACGTAGCGGGATCAATAGCAGACCTTGATTATATGTCACAGAATGTTGGATTCAAATGCTGGTCACACGACCTAAAAGCTCTTGCTCGCTGCCTCAAATAGTGATTCCTTCTGGCAGAGTGGCCTGCCATGTTTATTCCTGAGCTTTCTGGCTGAGTGTTTAAGCATGACAGCCGATGTGAGATACATTCAATTAACTGGGATTAAGTGAAACATTACTCACCTCCTATTCACCTTTTGGAGAGCATTTTTCACTAGCATCTCCTTAAATGTAGCAAACAGAGTTTTAATGTCCTTAAATGTTTGAATGTCTGTCCCGAGAGATATTTAACGCTTCTATTACTTTTCTGAACCGCTGTAAGCATACACATCAGTATTCAACATGGCCAGCAGGCTTCAGTTTAGCTGTCAAGTTACACGGCTACACACCAAAATAAATAAATAAATAAATATGTGTACAGTAAATCTTGATATGAGTTTATCAGCCTAGCAGCAATACAAACACAGCAACAATATTACAGTAACATTAATACTAAAGTCCTACAATTGATTACTGAGGCAAGATGGTGCCAGTTGCATTTAACGAGAGAGAAAGTCTGTATTTTGTAGGTATTGTAATCGGGCGCTGAAGAGAATTCTTTAAGCCAATGGGATCGCTTGGGTTCCTAATAGAGACCAGATTTCGAGGGAAAACATGATGTGTCATGACTGGTGTTTTTTCCCCCTAAATAGTTTAAAAACTCTTTATGAAAGAGTTATATGGCATGAACCAAAGCCAACCAACAAGGTGAATAACAACATAGAAAACTTTTTTCTAAAACTTTTTTGAAAATCAGACAAAAAGTCCAAGGTACAAGACTATGTACTGAATGGCTTTAACGAGGGAAATAACTACAATCCCATGAAGCACTGTCAACAATATAATAAAAATAAAAATGGAGAAATATAAAACTGTTGATTTAAAGATGTTACTTATGTGCTTATGTGTTGCTTAAGCAGCTGAAAGTCTGTACATTTTGCCAATAAACCTGATTTGCAATGGGGGTTTAATAATTTCTATTACAACTGTGTATATATACAGTACTGTGCAAAAGTCTAAGTCTTTTTTACCCCCTCCCCAATTTTTTTTAAGCCAGTTATTTATATATATTTGCTGTAGTGTGTTAGTAGTAAATATCAGTTTACATTTCCAAACATTCTTTTTGACATTAATTGTAATAATCCAGTGAGATTTTTGTATGCAAAAGGAGTCTGACAACAGCCGGTATAATCCACACGGAGATATGATTTCACCATCATCGAGTCCATTTGGGATTTTATGAAGAAACAGAACAAACTGAGTAAATCCAGAAGAACTGTGGCAACGTTTCCAAGACGCTTGAAGAAACCTACCCACAAAGCTACAAAACCTGTGAAAAGTTTTAGGCACTTGTGCAAAAATGCTGTAAAGTGAGGATGCTTTCAAAAATAATGTCATAAATAGATTTTATTTATTAATTTAACTTCTATTAACTAAATCAAATCAATATTTGTGACATGACCACTAGTAATATAAAGTCAGATTAATTTCTGTGAACCGGTTCTATCGGACAGTTAGCTTCAATGAACTGGTTCAAAAACCGATCGGTTCCTTGCATCATCAAACAATGATGTTACTACACATTTCTTTTCTAACAACTCAGTGCCGTGTTATATCAATGAAACATTCAAATAAATTAATTTGTGTCAATTCATTTTGAAACATTCAAATAAAACGTTATTTGTGGAACGCATATCAAGCGTAGCATTAGTTCTGACTCTCAGCTGATCCACCGTCAACCTATAGGAATACGACGCCTATCACCGTCTTCATATATAAGCTCCTTCAGTATTATCAGCAGCTATCGCGTTTCTCAGGAGCTTATTACTCTCCTCCCTCCCCAGCTCCTCCTCTCGTCAGTCAGGATTTGGCATTCTGATTCCCCTTTGAATCAGACTAAATTCTCGAATGATGTTGTACATTAAAATATTGACATTAATGATATCTGCAATACATTTTTGTTGGTTCTGTTCTGTTCTGTTTACCCTATGGGGGTTATTTGCTGCTCTCCCTGCTTCTTATCCATGCTAGGCTGCATGGATTCTTACGGAGTTCTTGCCCAGAACAGAACCATACCGCCAATCCAAACTATATGCTATGGTCAATCGTATTTGATGTCCTGACAGAAATTGGTGATTATTGCCTGTCATTCAATTGAGTTAATGGTGTTTGTGGTCATAGTTTCTTTTGCGGTCCTTTATGTCTGATATGACTGACCAACATTGAGTAGCCACATCTTGGGTAAGATTCCTAAAAGTTTCACACCTACAGCACACATTACAGACATGCATAAACACGGATATGTTCTACATGTACAAAGTATATAGAAAGAAGAAACCAGTCTTTTAAACTCCTTGATTTTGCTTAACTTAAAATATAATCTGAATGCACAATAAACTATAGTAAAATGTAGTTACATCTCTCGTCAGAAAGGTTTTTGCAGGTTTGAATACAATTTTGTTTAATAACATTTGTGCCACAGGCTTGCATAGTATCACTACTCGCTCATCAGACTACTCGGTAATCCTTGACAAACTTCGACAGCTGGTTGAACTGGCTCATTCGGGTCTTTTTGAGTCGGATGTGCTACTTCGGCTTGTGCGTCTTGTGTCATCAATCCAGAACTAAAGCTTGATTCAGTTAGATTAATGAATCGGCACGACCGGTTACTTCCTATAAACCGGCTCAAAAGAACGATTCATTCAAGAACTGAACATCACTAGTGACCACCCTTTCTGGTTAAAAAAGCTTTTGTCTATACACTTGACTTCCACATAGTTTTTCAGGTAGGTTACTTCAAGCGTCTTGGAGACCAGGCTGAATATCCTTGTGAATAGTGTCTTGAATTAGTTAAAAAGTGTTAAATGAACGTAAAGAGTTTTGAGAAAAGAGGATGTGCCAGAACCACGTCATGTGCATCAGGCCTAATAAACCTGCTGCTGTCATTAATGTTAATTGAAGAACAAAATACTGAGAAAATCACCCACTGCTCTTGACTAAGAACTGCAATAGTAAAAACTAAAAGTAAAAATGTGCTAAATAGTAAAAGCGTGCTAAAAGTTTTTGAGAGAGTTCCACATTCCAGCTATTTCATATGCAAAGATGTTAGCCAATCATAGCAATGGGCGTTTACACTTAAGTCTCACAGCAGACTCGCCCCTTCAAACAGACCGTTCAAAATCGAGCGCTAAAATCAGGGTAGGAAAAATGCGTTTTATTTCTAAATGATGAAAAATGTTTGTTACTTTGTTGTTTATACATTATTTTGGAGATTCAGTGTGAAAGTATTAGAATATAAAAAATTTTATGTTAGCTGTGATTAATCGCGATTAATTACAGAAAAATGTGTGATTAATAAATATTTTAATTGATTGTCAACACTAAACACACACACACACACACACACACACACACACACACACACACACACACACACACACACACACACACACACACACACACACACACACACACACACACACACACACACACACATACATACATACACACAGATGTTTAAGTAGCTTGAGAGCAAAGGGAGACTATTATATTATTTGTAGTGCTCAAATTACATTAATCATGATTCTGCATAGAAATGTATTTGCAGAATCAGGATTAATGTATAAATGGATTAATCAGAGATTGATGGACATTTCTTTGCAGAATCATAATTAATGTAATCTTTCAATTACACTGTTAAACATGATTATTTGAAAAAAAAAGTTAAAATAATGCTGGCTGTGATGGCTTTAACAAAAGTAACTTTCAAAAAATCTATTAAAAATATATTCATATTGCAAATGAATGGAATATTATTTTTTTTAAATTCTGGAACCCAACTGTTGCAATGGAAATGTCAATCCTCTGAATGCCTCGATTGACCAATCAGAATCAGGTATTCCACAGCGCCCACTTCATTTCTGACCTCTACCATCTCAGAACATTCATCACATTCCAACTTCCTTTGTCTTTGTGCACTGTAATTTCAGATCAACGAATTTTCTGTCAATATGAAAGGAATTTTCAATAAAATAGTTTCCAGTTTAACATTTTTGCAGAGCGCTTAAAACTACAAGTTATACTCATCATTCAGCATGACAACAGGCTATGGCTGTGTGTGTAAATGTCTTTTTGACTGTTTTATATAGTTTAATAAAGTGCGGTGTATTTCCTTGTTAGTCTTGCCCCCGGCTGGCATAAAAACCATTTCTGTTTTATAACATGTAATCCACTTTGATTATTATTATGATTAAATGCTGCAGTTATAATTTCAACTCTTTCCATGAGCCTTATTAGAATATTAATTCTAGATGTGCACCGCATATTAAGCAGCCTTTGACATCTCATGAATTTTAAGGTATACGTGGTCAGTGAATTGGCCAGGGAAAGAGAAAGATGGGCATTAGATACACTCTCGGCCCGTGTCATATATCACCTATTAATTAGCATTAATGCCCGCAGCTCAGAGTCAAGTACATTTAGTCCTTGTATCTAATATCGTGGAACCGAATCTAGGCTCTCTAATGACACATAATACCTTGTTTTTTCATTTTGCCTGAATTCTGGTGCTATACAAGTTCATATGCAAATCTAATGCAATTTTGTATGCCCATGACTGTCCTTGCCATATGTTCAGCAGACTAAATCACCTACATAACTGCACATATTTAAACGTTAGTAAGAAATATTCACTTTTACAGGGACTGAAGGCACTCTCATCCAGTACTTTAACATTTGACACTAACAACAAGCCACAGATGCAACAGTTTCCACTTGGGGGAGCCCAAGACCTTTTTCTCTCCTCTCTTCCCTGTATGAATCTCCCCATCACTCCATACCTCATCCTGGACGGCTCTCACAGCTGCCCTCTCCGTTGCAATATTAATGCCCTGTCTTCTTTGTTTTGAAACTTTGGTACAGATCAGATATGCACCATGTTGATTGCCTGCCTGGAGGACCGGCTTTGATTCTGCCAGGTTCACAGACTCAATGCAATAATTTATACTCTGAGTTATTAGACAGAACACTTTCTCTGATTTTGTGTGGCTCTGAGAATGTAATGAATTCAAAAGTAGGAGCTGACGGAGGTCCTGTCTGATTAAAAAAATGATGTGTGTTTTCAGAGAAGGGCAAAAAGGAAGGGAGGGCTGCTCAATACACAGTTGCGGATACTAGAAATGCTCACTAACAGTGCGAGAGGTTGAACTGTTATGACATTCCCACTACAATTCAGATGTATTCAGACTAGAAGAACAGTCCTTGACCTCCTAAAATGCCTTTTTATAGGTCACTTCCTCAGGTCAGGGTGTAAATGTTACAGTAAATGTTACAAATGTTTCAAAAAATTACAGTACCTCCCTGAAAAGAAATACATTGGTTCGATCTTTCACCTCATTATGAGGCAAATTGCCTCCCATTCCGAGGCAGAAAGAAATAGAGGGAGATGATATCAGGAGACAAAAACGGAGGGAGAGAGAGAGCGAGAGATGCCCTGAGTGGAAGCATTTGGGGCTTTATCTCATGATTTATCTCTGTGTTGAAAGGCAATTATACATGTGACACTGGCTCAGAGGAAGTGTGCGCTTTGATTTGTGTGAAACAGTCATGCCATTATGTGTTCACGTCAGATGTATAAATCAAAGTTTGCATATTGGCTTGAGTTCAGAAGCACCAAAACATGAAAAATCTGATCTAAACTAAAGTCTTAACAACAAGAGTGGTTTCCATAGTCAATGTGCAAGAGCGTTTTTAGGAAAATAACATCTACACACAGACAAGAAACAATCCTTATTGGCAATACTGGTCTCAGAGTGATTTGTCTTCAGTCTTACATTTGACTTCCACAGTTACAAGTGGTACACACAATTGAAATGAAAGCTGCAAAATGCTCATGGTTGTCCATCCTACATGAACACTTTAAACACGGAGTGCTGCTTATGCAGGTTTAGTGTTCCAGCTTTGCCAACATACTCCAGAATCTGCACCGCTATAGCTAAAACCCTGGGTTAAGGATCACAAACAGAGACAGTGGTGCATGAAAGCAATTTCCCTGCGTTGGCAGTGACATGTTTTATGTAAAGGATCAAACACGCACACAGACCTCTAAACACGTGTGCACACCTTGTAAAAAGCGACGGGGCGATTAAACGCATAGGGAGGATAGAGGAGGATTTTTAGAAACTTTAGCTGCAGTGATGACTCCTGTGGGTGGTAAAGTTAAACTATATGTGCATTGGTTTAAAGAATGTCACACTTTGTTTGCACATAAATACATGTACATATATATATATATACACACACACACACACACACACACACACACACAAGTATAAACATAATTTTCAATGCTAATATATTCAGGTAATATGATATAATCCAGTTAATTGCAGCAAATTACAATGACAAATAAAATCAGTTAGAAAACACATTAGATGGATAAATAGAACACAAAACAAAGGAGCAGATGACTGGCATTTCATGTAAGATTATATGACATGTAAGATTATATGGCAAATCTGTGGCATTATGACAGAGGGCAAAAGCCAATCAAAGCTATTACATTAAAAATCAAGTCCATGATGAGGTTGTTGAGGTTGTTAAAATTAGATTTGAGTTTCGACTATTGTCAGTTCCACGGCAACATTTTGGAACTAGTAATAAAATTGCAATGCTTTTTCCATGCTATTTAGATTAGCTGGTGTTATCTGAAGAGTAAAAAGCATAAGACTCTTACCTTAACAAAACAGCCTCCTGTGCTCTTCTGAGAGCATGTCATCCTCATGGAAGTACGACGCTGGCTTCTATGCTTGCCTCTTGGCAGCGCTCAGATTCCAAGACTGACTACAGTTGTGTGTGAGACTCCAGCTGCCTCTCTCTCTCTCTCTCTCTCTCTCTCTCTCTCTCTCTCTCTCCCTCCCTCACTTACACATAAAGCCGTCTCTCTCTCTCCAGCTCTATCCTTTCTTCTTGCTCTGCTGGACAAGGATGCAGTTTGCAGAGGGGAGCAGGCTCTGATTGGCTGCCATTCATAAGATTGTGATTGGGGATGGAGTTGACTGAGGAGGTGAGGGGGGGAGGGGAGCGAGGGGAGAGAGACCAGTGTTGGCTACAGACCAGGGCATTGAAATGAGGACAGTGGGTTTAACACAGCAGGCATGATGAGTTTCAAGAATTAAATCTTGGACTAAAAGCATTGGTAAAGGGCAGGAACCCGAGGCATATCCGTGACACGCTTAAAATGGCAAATCCGAAATCAGCCTAACAACGTTTTGTTGGGGCAGTTGTTTTCATCGCACACAAAAGAGCAAACATAAATATGCATATGTATGTATGTATGTGTATGTATGTATATTGTCAACATTGATGATAAAACAAAAAAAAATTTGAGAACCAAATCAGCATATTAGAAAGATTTCTGAAGGATCATGTGACACTGAAGACTGGAGCGATGATGCTTAAAATTCTGCTTTACCATCACCGGAATAAATAAATGAAATATATTATAATATAAAACGTATATTTAAAATTGCAAATATTCTAAAAATCTCAACAGTCGAGCCTACAGCTCAAACATTAGATGATTTTCCCAGCGAATGATAAAAATGTTGAATGCAATGTAATCCGCTTCGGATATAAGCATCTGCCAAATGCATAAATTTAAAATGTCAACTATTTACATAGAGTATATATCATTTAGAATTCAATTTGAGCTGAAAGTTTAGCATAAAACTATGAGGATAATATCTAATACTGAGGTGATATGAAAAACTGAATGTAAAATTGAAAGAATGTTGCGTCAAACCGTGCGTCAGCTGTATGTATAATTCGCACAGATCCACTTTTCACTTTCTTTGTACAAAATTGCTTAAATTTCACATACAAGTCCTCTTGCATGTATAGCATGTAGTTTCAGGATAAGTGTCACCATGGATAAGTGGTGGAGATGAGAGTGCATTGAATACATTCTGACTGTCTCTGAGCTAGAAAGAGCCAAGGTGGGGATGGCAAATAAAGCTTTTCATTTGAGCCCTGCTTTGATGTGGTATATGAGGTGGATCAAAGACCACACTGATGTGTCTGTCCTACGGCACAGAAGCTAGGAGAAATTCCAGTCAGTGTATTGCAAAATAATAAACAAATACGTTTGTAATGTGCCACGTGAGCCAAGATTAACATTTAAAGTTCAAAGGATGCGTATTTCAGCTGAACAGAGCTTGCTAGTACCAGAATATTTAGTATACCTAAAAGGGTGAAGATGAGCGATCAGTTTAATTTCATCTCAATGTTTTTACAATAGAATGTATGTTTCTGTTTCACTCTATGCGCAGTTTGCAACAATAAGGATCATTGTACGCACTTGAGCACAGATAAACTATAATTGCCATAACCCAGGTGCTTCAAGGATGCTAATGTAACTGATATAATATCTGATTCAAATGAAACTTTGCTCCATTTTTATTGCTTTACTTGTGTACATTGATTTAACTGTATCCAAGTACTGTATCAATGTGTATAACTGTATAAATGGTTTCCTCACTATATCAATGCACAGTTGTAGTCTCAAGGTGATGTTACATGATCCTTAAGAAATCATTCTTCATTTGGTGTTCAAGAAACATTTCTTGTAATTCATGTTGGAGACAGTTGTGCTGCATAATATTTTTCTGGAAACCATGATACATTATTTTCTGGATTCTTTGATAAATATAATGTTTTTTTTTGTTTTGTTTTTGTAAAAATGTAAGTCTTAATTGTCACTTTTTATCATTTTTATGCATCCTTGCAAATAAATGTAATTGTTTTCCTTGACAAAATCTTACTGATCCCAATTTTTTTAATGGTAGTATAGTGTATACAGCTTATGTTTTATAATATCCCTGATCGTTTCAGTCAACCCACAACAGTTTGTTTTTAGCATATTTGAGCACCGATTGCATTGTGGACCTGCCTCAATGTACTAAAGGATGGATCAGTGCCAGCTACTGTTTATTGGTCTCAACGGCAAACCTGCAACCCGTGAGTAAGTGTTGTTACTCATTTCAAATATGAAAAGGGTGATAAGACTTATGCATAAATTACCTCAGCAAAAACAGGCCCCTTTAGTTCTAAAGGTTACAGAGAGGGTGTAGTATATTGTGCAAAACTAAATGATAAACTTTTTAAGTACTTTTTAATTTAATGATAAAAATGTACAGATATTTGTTGGCAAATGTCATACTTAAAACATGCTTTCCAAGTGATGCACACTTTCAAATACATCTCATTGAAACACCTGCTTAATGGCTGCACAGTATCACCAGTTTTTTTTTAAGTGAATTTAAAAAGGGTACATTTGTAAACTGGTGAATAAATTGTATTGTATATATATTTGTTTCTCAATTCAGTATATTTTCTGTATTTACCTATTCAAATATCATTGCAGGAAGCCTTGCCTGTGTACATCAGCTCAAAGCCACTAGTGTATAGCCATCTTCTCTTGCAGAAACTACTTTATATTTATTTTCAGTGCAGTCTGAGTTATAAATAATTTTTATTTTATTTTATTTTTTATATATATATATATATATATATATATATATATATATATATATATATATATATATATATATATATATATTATAAATAACTAGTCAGTATGGTGATGCATTGCAACTACAATATTCAAAAATATCTTAATAATTAGTTTTAAATATAAACGCTTTTTTTAGGGAAGTTTAATGGAAAATAATCAACCTTTTTTTTAATGTAGTTTAATACCTAAATATATAATTATTAAAATGTAGAACTTAAAAGACCGTAAATGGCGCACATGCATTGACTCGATTGAATCAGACTTGTGGCTGCAGTTGGGTCTGCACTTTAAAAAAACAAAACATGTTGGAAAAAACAGCTTGTTACTGGTAATGCTACATCATTTTGAAAACCGCTGTAATGTTACTGGACAATTTACTTCAATTTTAGTTTTTGTTAGGCTAGATAAACTCTGGTTTGAAGTAACTAATTTTCTCTTGGAAGTGCTGTCAACGCACAAACATACCAAGAACTGATGACAGATGGATGGTGAATGAAATGTTAATGGATTCAGTCTCCTTACCCCATGTCCGGGCACAATTACAGAGATAGAAATTTTTAAAGCATCAACTGCTAAAATGATTAAATGTCACTGTTAAAAGTCAAAGGAAAGACAAAATGTGTAGAGAAAACAACAGCAAAATAATAACTATATCCCTCCTTATTTTGGTTCTTGGCATATTGCAATGTTGTATGTGTTATTTCATACAACGCCTCCTCCTTTTCCTCCTGACAGTACCACACCTCCACTTTCTCCCTGTGTGTCTTCCCTTGCATTACTCTTGGCCAGTTCTTCTGCCAAGACTAATGAATGCACATGGGCAGTTTTTTCAGACCCATGGACCTGTTAACATTTCTATCCAATGCATAAATATACAGTACGTTCATAATATTAGCATTCTCTCATGTTTCTGTTTTTTGAAATGCTATTCTAACCACATCAATATTGTAAGCAAACTCATGAACAGCTTCACTAACACGGCCTCAAACTGTTCCCTCATACGAGTGCTGGCCAATGCATATTTGCACACTTTGTGACGAATGCACTAAATTATGGGTTGCCAAGTGTAACCTGACTAATTTTGTGGACTGAATTAATCATTGCACTTTAATGCATTTCAAACACATTAAGACAGAAGGCAGTTGTGTTTTGTCAGCGAAAATGTGAAGTCAGCACTTCGTTTTGTGCATAAAACTCTAAAACTAAAAGCAATTTTGCTCATGAATTTCTTCTCATTTCATGCACATAAGGGTGAATGTACTTCGTAGATAACAGAACAAAATCACAAAATGCTTAATCTGAAGTACAACTTGTTCCTGGATCAGCATCTTTGTGCATCTGGATTGATTGGAATAACTTTCCAATCAATCAATCAGTTTTGAGGGACAAGTTTATGTCAAGTTTAGGCTTACAACCAGGGTTAGGTGCTTCTACACCAGTATAATTCACCTATCATTTCCCTCAGATTTTAGGGATAACTTATGGGTTTTGATTTTTGAATAAAAAAAAAACTAACTTTTTATGCTTTTTTAAAATTATTTTCTTTGAACCTTTCCACAGACCCCCTAGCACGTACACCTCTAGTACGTACACCTAGCACGTACAGTCCATATACGTACACCTCTATCCATACGTTCAATCCACACACAGTATGCCAGATCATGGTAGTCTGCTGCATCCTCCATATCCAAGAACTCTGTACATGTACAGAGATACAAATCAAATAAATTATGTTTTCCAGGTACAGTAGATTTATTAAATATATACATTTATGGGTAACACTTTATTTGAAGGGGTGTGCATAAGACTGACATGACACTGTCATAAACATGACATGACACTGTCATAAACATGACATAACACCTGTCATGAACATGAGGGAGTCTTTATGAATGTTTATGACTGTTGTCATTAAGTGTAATTCGGTAAATTATGACACTTTTAATGCAAAGTTGACATTTTTTAAAATGTCTTTGTTATGACAACTTGACATTAACAAAGACAAAAAAAGACAAAAATGTCTTTGTCATGACAACTTGACATTAACAAAGACAAAAAATGTCTTGATTATGACAACTTGACATTAACAAAGACAGAAAGTACAATGTGTTCCACAAGTAAACTATTCATGACAGTTATAATCGTGTCATGACGGCCAAAGTCAAAACCAACCACATATGACAGGGTAATGTAATGTTAACGCAAAGCTAAATAACTTCTTTAAGTTTGATAATTAGACCTGTTATGACATATTTGTGACAGGTTGACAGGTTATGATTTCTTGGTTAATGTCAAGTTGTCATGATAAAGACATTTCTGTCTTTGTTAATGTCAAGTTGTCATAACAAAGACATTTTAAACAATGTCAACTTTGCATTAAAAGTGTCATAATTTACCGAATGACACTTAATGACAAAAGTCATAAACATTAAAGTTTCCTTTCCACATAAAGACTCCTTCATGTTCATGACAGGTGTTATGTCATGTTTATGACAGTGTCATGTCAGTCTTATACACACCCTTTCAAATAAAGTGTTACCCATTTATTTAACATATTTTGGTGTTTGAATTACATTAATGACTCGTAATTACAGTTAAAGTAAAGACAGTTATTTTAGGCTGCTGTCACTTTAAGTGAATGAATCTAATATACGGACTTACATCGGGTTTTCACCGAGCTGTTTACGTTCACCATAGCCGAATGTATTTACATGAGATAGTCCACATGATGGGCATTTTGACAACTGTGTCTGTATTTGGCCAATCAGGCTCAAAGAGAACTGATTGCACGCTGTCTGTGAGAGTGCTTTTGTTGTGTATCATCAAGTTATTTTTTTCTCAATTTATTGCGCATAATAACTTGATAAACTCGTTTTGAAGATCCTCATTAAATGTACACACACTCGACAATTTATCAAAAAAGAAATACGGGACAGAACATGATTTCGGGATGAAATCGGGACACTAAAAAAGAGTTGAAATGCGAGACTGTCCCGGGAAAAACGGGACGTCTGGTCACCCTGTGTACACTGTACAAGATCAGGATTTGCAGTATGCAAATTTCATTCAACGCAGATTTCAGAGCCGCTGTTTGTGCCATTATCCGATTAACCTTTATTGAATTGAACATTAAAACAGCACAGAGAGCATACATGCAAGTAAACAGCGCTGCCATCGGTACAGTTCATTCTCTTTGAATTCCCCCTATGATGCCATTTTGAACCCTGCATCTATCATTCTTACTGTCCAACATTATCTTTCTAAAAATCAATGGTCTTGATTTATCAGTTTAAATTGAGCCGGAATGGAAATGAATGCTCTCATGTGACACTGAGCTTTTCTCATCAACAGGTTGTGGCGGCTTTGCATAATACATTGCAAGGCTTAGCAGACATGGCCAATTGATTAGCAAATTAAGAGGCGTTCGGTTATGTGTGCAAAGACAAAGGCGTGTTTGGCGCCTGGCAAAAGCTGTCGAAGATTTTGACTGATTGTTATTATTAGTGAATTTCAGTCACGCAGCACGATTTATCAGCACCGCTGTAGCATCCTGCTGACAGGACCTCTTCCTCTCCAGAAACACAGCATTAGCTGTGGATCTGACTCACCCTGTCTCTCCCTCCTGCAGGGCTTCACGTGAGGCTGTTCCGAACAGACTGACTGAATGTTACTGCCAGATTACTTCTGCTCGATTCTCATATCCATGCTGTAATGTTTGCCGTCTGTAAGGTATTTTAATATTTGGTGTGAACAACCAATTACAGAGGTAAATTCATAAATCAGGCTGATGAGCATTGGGCTACATTATGTTTTACGTTTAAATTTGACATTTCATGCCAGGGCTTAATTATATTAGAATCTGAGGCAATCCTTTCACCACAGAGGAACCCCACTAAGATCCCAAATACTCCATTGATTGAAATGATAATTGTCTGTTTGCAGAAAGAGCCCAGGTGCAGTGACATTTTGCTGGTTTACCATGAGCATCAGAATTGCCCAATCAAGGCAGTGCTCCAGCTGACAGGCCTGGTGAGGAAATTACTAACACTTGAGCAACAGATGGCTTTGGCCTCCACACAGTCTGCGTGGCCATCATGGATGCTCCATTTGGGAGGGTTTTGGAGGAATTCTCTCTGTGCCGCCAGCGCTGGCTTTCTAATACAGATTGAGGTTACAGTTTCATCAGTGAGGGGTACAGTAATTTAATAACAAATCTATACGATATTGTTGATGGAATGTCACAACACTTAATGCACATCAGTAATATACTAAGATATAAACTGTTGCTGCTCAATTGTATGCCTGAAACCGATGGAAAATGTTTGGAGGAGATGAAAGGGCCTGGCAGACTCATTTTACTCTCGTAATCTGATATATTTCTGAGTGGCACTGGATACTCAAGAAAAAATATAGAGCGGAACTGTCTGTAATTGATTGAATCATGAAAAGTGGGTTTACTTGGAGAATGGAGCCAGGTGGCTGGAGCGGATGGCTTGAAAAGGATAGGTAATGTCACCTAAAAAGGATCTGCATTCAGAAGTGAAGTAAGTACATTTTTATGAAAGAGTACGAAGACAGGCATTTTTTCTCTGAAATAACATACACTGATGAATTATGCACAATAAGACCTGGAAAGTGTATTAAGAGAGTAAATAGGGTCAATTTCATGTTGATTTCCAGTATGGACACAGCAGGGAGTGCGATGCTGGAAACTTTTAATTTGGTGAATCTGAAAGGAGGAAACATGTAGACATTTTGATTGAATGGAGAAAGACTGTTTAGGGAAGACCTGGAGATATTTTGTTAAACAATTTAATTGGACAAAATGGGGATGGAACTTTTCCACTGTAAAAGCGAACAAGTTAAGCTAACTCATTTCATTTGAGGAAACCGATTACCTCAATTCATTTAAGTTTATAAAAAACAATAGTTATGAGTACTCTGAACTTATTTTATTCAAGTTTACTAAAACAATAATATTTCTTAATACACAATTAAACTTTACACTGCATTTAATACTGTTTATAGCTGAAACTTCACTTTATTGAGAAAAAACAGTGAAATGACAAACTTTAAATGAACTCAGAGCACTTGCAGTTACTGCTAGCTCACAATATCACACACAAAGTCCAATCCAATGAGTTAAGCTAACTCATTACATTTGAGGAAACTTATTACGTCAATTAATTTAAGTTCATAAAAAAACAATAGTTATGAGTACTCTGAAATTATTTCAGTTGAGTTCACTAAAAGTAGATATTGCAGTCAAGAAATTAAGTGATTAATTAAGTGATTAATGAGCATTAGTGACGAACACCTGCTGTTAACATGCAGGATCACTGAAGGAAAGAGAAACAGAAGCACTACTTCCAACCACAACATTAGATGAAATCACTGAGATGAAATGTGTTTAAATCTCTGAAGATCTCAGAGGAGGATTGAGCAACTTCACAAACAGCATTACCAGCTTCACTTATTAACCAGTTGGAGTTATGAGTTATTGAGTTATTTGAGTCATGCGTCTACAAAAGTCGTTATTGTGAATGAACAGAGGTTTAGATGAAGATGATTTGTTTTTCATTTAAAAACACCATGATAGTGGTCAGTGTTTGCTTTAGTTGGGCTCTTGACCCTATAACACCAGTTTTTCCTCTGGCTGCTGTAACTGAGTGTTTATTAAACACATTTGTTGTGGCACAAAAGCTAAAAGAAAATATGAGAATGTGGTTGTGTTTTGATGATGATTTATGGAAAGATGAATCATCATTTTTGTGTCTTGATTCTCTGATCTTTACTAGAGACTAATCTCTGATTAAACAGGTGATATATAACTTGTATTATTCATTATAAAAGAACTGTGATTCTGCTGTAAGGCCCGTTGTTGTTACAATCAGATTTTAAAAACCTCTATGCTATCATGCTGACTTACACAGATATCAAGAATCAGCATATGAATCTCAACAATCGTGACCATTAAAAAAAATATTCATGCTGCAATGCATGCTGCGAGCCATGGATAAGGTTTGTATTATGGTTGTACCCAGCATGCTTTGCAGTATGAATAGTTTTTTAATGGTCACCATTGTTGAGATTCATATGCTGAATCATAATATCTGTGTTAGTTTTTGTAATAAATTACATTTTCTGTAAAATCCTTCATATTATCTGATAGTGACAATATTGCTAGTTCTTACGCTCTAGAAACTCAGTTTCAAATAAAACTATTAATATGTTACCCTTGAATCAAGTCATTAAATGATGATTGTCATCATCAAACCATGACCACCATTCCCACTTGTGCCATATCAAATGTTTCATAAACACTTAATTACAGCAGCCACCGAAAAACTTGTCCTCAATCATCAAGGGTCATGAGCCCAACTAAAGCAAGCGCTGATCTCCATCATGGTGACCTTAAACCTTGTAGTTCTTGTGTTCCTCTGTCCTTCAGTGATTCTGCTTGTTAACAGCAGGTGTTCATCACTAATGACCAATCATCACTTAATTGATGATTAATTAACTTAACTATACAATTGTTATTCAATTATCATTCTGGGATCTAGAAATGTTCTATAACTCATTCAGTTTGAGTTCTGTTTCAGTCATTCAAGCCACTTCAAGTTTTTCAGTATTATTTGAGTGCAGTGAACTCAATTTTATTGAGTAAATACACTGTTAGGTTTTACAGCGATATGATCCAAGATTTACAACCATTTGTGTGGAAGTTTGGTCGCAAATTCCTTTTGTACACAAAATGGTGGAATTAACAAATTAACAAAAGTCTAGATAAGATTAATCTTTTATGATAATATGATGCAATATTAATTATTTGAATATGCATAATACAGTTTAAGGTATGTTTTCTTACAATTTTAATTCATATGTATACATTACCATTCAAAAGTTTGTGTGACACTGAAGACTGAAGTAATAGTTCCTGAAAATTCAGCTTTGCCATCACAGGAATAAATAACATTTTAAAATATATTAGAAAAGTTGTGTTATTTGCGTGACGTTTACCAAAAGTGTTAGGACAATCTGACTCCACAGTGTTCTGCCCTAGGTGCAAGAAAAAGGTAATGTTTAAAGTTGTATACCCATAATCTCTGCCCTTGTGTTGTAGGGTAATGTGAGCTGTGTGTAATGTAGTGATTAAATCAAGCATCTTAGTAGTCGATCAATCCTCTCTCGTTTGCCCAGCTTTGAATCTGATGCTAATAGCTATTTTTGTCAGATAGTGTCTAGCTGTTTCTTTATAGTTCAGGGCTGATGGTTTGTTCCATCTATTGATGGATTCAATCTTAGCACTCTTTTTGCAGATACAGGTACTTTGTGGCAGGAAAAGAACAGTATCAGTACAGTATATTAAAATGGTCTAATGGATTTTTATGGAGAACATATAGGCTTATTAGAAAAAAGTGCCTCTAACTACAATTTACTGCAGTTTTCAAAAGTGAAATAGGCACTTGCAGTTAAACAATTTTTATTCCTATTCACACAAATTATGATCATTACAGGGCAGATTATCGATTAATAAAGACTCATTTTTGTGTGGAGTTGGAATTACTGTATGTCAACAAAGATTCTCTGCGGTATCTCACATGCCTTTGTTTTGAATCCAGAATACAATCCCATCAGATGCTACCGTTGATGTGAGAGCTCAGAGAATTCTGGTCATAGTCACACGGTCAGGGATTAAAGTATGTGTACAGCTTAAGGTTAAGGTGGGCCGCACATGGGAGTGAAGAAAAGGCCGCATGTGTGAATTTGTGAGAACTTCAAGGGCACAAAGGCGGGTAATCCCTCAGTGGTTTCTATGCTGGTTCTCAGAACCATGAAAAATCTTTCAATCTTTAAGGGAATCATTGGGAATTTTCATGTTCTCCCAGATGGAGGCAGGGTGGTGCAGCCTGGCAATCACAACATAGCCCACTCACACTAGGAGCTCTGGGGGATTTTGTGCACATCTGCTGTTCAGCATAGCTTGCCCTTGCCCTAAGCGTCCTTCACTGCATGCTCTGATGGTGGCTCATGTAAAATGTGGGGGTTGTCCAGTATGGAAGATCCAACTTTGAGTTTTGAAGAGGTGGAGGTACCTACTTCTAGTACCTACTCTAGTGCGATTACGGCAAGGTCAGACCCATCTTCATGGGTCGTGGGGGTCATCCAAATGCATAAACCGATGGCTATGTAGGGAGTTCTGCAGACATCTGTTCCTCAGCAGACTCAGGCTTTTAGACAAGGTTATTTTGTCAGTCATTGCGTAGGATGATAAAAAGCCTTTCCTCACTTAAAGCGAACCACAGGCTCTGCCGGCAATGCTTGCCCCCATTATTATGAGAGATTCCTCAGAGATAGAATGAAATCTTTCTTTATTGACCTTTTCAGTCTGTGAATGTTCTATGATGTTGCGCTGTGTTGTGATGCTTTCTTGAAGGCGCTTCAGAAGCTCTAAGCTGAGGTGTTAGGGGTCAGAACGGAAAACCACTTTATATTCTCCAAGGCTGTAATTTATGTGTCTTTGTCCTTAGCAATATATAAACTTCATTTACGAAGAGTTTTCGTGAAGGGAGTTTAAAGATAGGTGACAGATAATGCCTACTTATTTATTGTGCTTGTTATCATAATTTCTGTTCAAATTGATACAGGGTCAATAGCATATAGGGGTATAATAAGTAAAGAAAAAAATCTAATTTAAAACAAAATAAGTTCTTAGAAAAGTACTCTTTGTATGAACGTCCAGTTCAGCCAAGATCTTTTTTATATAACAAACCTTTTCTTCATTATGTTTTTTTAGGGCAGTTGTGTTTTACTCTCAAAAAATATATATATTAAACAGAAATTTTGATTTTTAAATTAAAAATGTGTTGCTCATAGAAGTTGTGTATTCTGTCATGGTAGGAATTGCATTTTTAATGTAGGCCTTTTTTAATTCAATTAATACATAAGACAAAAGAATGACCGGCATCTGACCAGAATATGGCGCCCGCAGCTGAATCATCCATTTTGCAAAACGCTGCTCCAATGTGGCTGCAGCTTAATATCCTTTTTACTTGATTATTAAATTGTTTCATTGAGATGTTATACATGCTAGTTTCAATGACAGAATTCAAGATACATTTTTTCATTGCTACTGGAGCTGACAATTTGCTAAGTTTCAAATGATTATTAAACACCAAGCACAATATATGCAAAAGCTCAGCAATTCCGGCACACTCGGTGTCCAATTTCACTCACTCCTTCAAGTGGACTATTGTGGTGGAGTAATGTAGGAAATAGTGAATGAGGCTTTAGGGGGCGATTTCGAACACAGCCCAAGAGTCTGTACCAGTTGCTCATGTTTCATGTGCTGAGTTCAGACCAGTTAGCGCCTGTAACTACATCAATTTTTCACACAATGCATGCTATGTTTAATAGTAAGATTCACTACATAATGACCCTGGAAATAATCACACCATTCCAGTCTTAGTCCAGCTGAGAATGAAATTGCTTGCACCTCCAAATTACTCATTAATGAAATGTAGTTTTCTCGCCTAATGGAGGCACAAGGTCGGACACCAGGATGTTGAAAACTCAAAAGGTTTTATAATGAACTTTGCAAATGGGCTGATTGCTCAAAACCCTGTATATCTTTATCTTTTTTTAGAAGGTTAGCATGCCAAAACAGATTTTACATTCTGTTCCACCTAAATGAATTACACAACTAGTGAACTTTCATAATAAGTCCTGTGGCACATTAGGAATTTCAAGCAGATGACTACATTGAATCTCCTCCACCTGTTTAGGTACAAATTAAATAAATTAGCAAAACAGTAATAGTTTGCATAATGCAGTTCAGATAGTTGAAGATCAGGATTTTCCAGTAATTTATCTTTATTTTTTCTTATTTATCTTTTATTTGAAGTGCACCCTGAAGGCAAGGCATTATCGAGGCATTATCACATACCTTTGGGGAGGGAGGTGCACAGGGGGGTTGCTCAGGTTGCCCGGGCAACTGCCCATATGCCCTTCTTGACTCGCGTTGCCCTTCCGAGAAAAAAAATAAAGCATTGTAGCTACAATGGATGAAGAATTTCACTTAGGCCTAGATTCTAAAAAAAACAACAACAAAAAACGCAAAGCCTCATTCACTTGCATTCGGGCACCGAAAGTGAAAGTCAGTAGGGGAAGGGCAAACTCTGTTTATGTGGCTGCAGCGCTGCACGTCAGTCGATTCTGTTCCCTACCGGAATTCCTATTCCCTTTACGCAATCATACTTCAAATCATGCGTAGTTGCCCAGTTACCATATGTTCCAACCGAACTGAATACGAGCAAGAAGAACAACTGAATGTACGAGACGCCAAAAGGTTAAAAAAGGATTGTATTTTTCCGAAATCTAAAGGTTTTTTTTTTCATCTGTCAAATCAATCCAGATTATTTCTTTTCAAATTAAAAAAATTAAAATAATAATAATAATAATAAAAACAATAAACAATAATATGAGGAACTCTTTTTCTCATGTGTATTTTGGTGACATTTAATATATTGTTAATACATTTTCTATACTGTTTACAAAGTTGTATATCAAAATCCTGCCTTTGACTTTTGCAATCTTTATAAATAATAATAAGACCATGAGGCATTGAGTTTGGACATAAACACGGTCAGATAAGGCAATTTGTAAGGGCAAAATTCAACTGAATATATTCAGACATAATACAAAAACTATGAACAAATGCAAGATTAATTCAATTCACAGAAATATTACTGGAGTGTGAGAACCATTTTATTATGCTGCAGTGTAGCAAGATATATATTGTGTATATGTATATATATATATATATATATATATATATATATATATATATATATATATATATATATATATATATATATATATATATGTGTGTATATATATATCAGTGATGCGCGGGTCAATGTATAAACAACCCGCACCCGACCGACGTTTTCAACTAACCCGCCCGCAACTCGGAGAGCAAAAAAAAAAGAAAGAAAATATTGAACCCGACCCGCTTCCTGATCCGCATTTTTTAAAAGTAGTAAATGCTCATCGTAGCGTCATTGGGCCATAGACGTCTAACACAAATGTGTAAATAGCATCGCAAGAAGTACACATGACAAAGCCAGCACTTTGGTCATCATCTTTCATTATTTCGGCAAATGTCTCCCACACTTTGCTCTTTCTATGTGTGTAGCTATTTGCGGAGCTTCCACTCCTCAGTCTTCACCTTTTCTCTTGCCGCCTCCATCTCTCCTGCAGACTGTAGTGATGGCCGGTTCATGAACAAATCGTTCTTTTGAACCGGTTCTTTTTAGTGAACCGGTCGAACCGGACTGAATCGTTCGAAACAGTTCGTGTCTTGCGTCAGTGCTTAATCCACAAGTTACAAAAGTTACTCACTTTCAGACATGCCTGACAGTCCCTCCGAATCGAAATAAACCAATATCCCGGAGTATATTTTACTCCAGTAACTCCAACAGTTCACTAAACTGAGACATGTTGGTGCCACTGCTGAGAGAAGTGATGAGCACGAGCAGCTGATACTGCGCATCCGCGTGCTTCCGAACGCACAGGTACAGTTCTCGGATCCCACCAGTACAGAACCGAGACTGAGCTCGTGCGTTATCTTCGTTATCTTCGCCAGTTATTCAGCCAATAAAGTGTAGGCCTTTGTATTACATAGAAAATTGCGTCTAGTACTATATACAAAGGTTTATTGGCATCTTTATTTCAAACGACCCGACCGACCGCGACCCGAATATCATTAAAACTATTTTTGGATGACTCGTAACTGCGGGTAACCGCGGGTGACCGCCGGCACCCGCTCATTTTGGATCAACCCGCGCATCACTCATATATATGGAGAGCAGGGGCGAAAGTAACATTTTTCAGAAAAAACATCATTTTAAAACATGACGGTTTAGACAGAGATACATTTTTGATGTGGTCAGTCACTCACAAGTGTGGTCTATACCAGGTGGTATTTTGTAAAAATGTAGAACAACTTAATTTTAGTTTCACTTTGAACATAAGACTGCTCATGTTACTTTCGACCCCGTCAGTTGGGACGAAAGTAACACAGATGTGGGTCAAAAGTAACAACAATATACAAGCTAGATTTTTTTGCTAGATCTTTTTTTTATTATTATTGTTTTTTTTTAGCCTAAATATACCTGAGTGACCTTGTTATATAACTGCAAACATATTTTGGCCTTTATCTTTGCAAAATATAAAATAGCAAAATAGGTAATTTACATTTTCATTTTAAATGTCAGTTCAATCAGATGTTTCAAAAGTAACTGTTTTAATAATTTTTTTTATGTCAATCCATTTTATAAAGTGTTTTTTCAACATGAAAAATATGAAAAGTAAATTAAATAAGCATAACATAACTTCTCAACATAATGTAAATATGTTTTCACTGTAGCGGGACAAATGTAACAAGTGTTACTTTCGTCCCGACAGGAACTCCTGACATTTAAACCCGATTTACTTTTATACTGAAAAACTCTGACAAGGTTGCTCTGACCTTTTTTCAGGTCAAAGCAACTGCCCCTCAAAATTCCTGTGCACGTCCCCGTATAAATATATATAATCGATGCGGCATGCTCTATGAAATCCATTAATTTCAATATGATGCGGCAGGACGTTTAGTTGCTTTGTCAACCAAAGCGCAAGTGGTTAAAGTTCAAAACAGTTCAACTTTTTCCGCTGCGTTCTGTGACGATTAACCCAGCGGCCAGCGCTGCGCATTCCGCGTCCTGTCTGAAAGTAAAACTACAACACCACACCGGATCTAGCTAGACCGAAAATAACAGGCACGCCGCACATACTTGTTTGGGCTTGCGAGCCGGACAAAGACTAGTAGGCAGGGTTAACGTTACGTTTTGAGTGGATGACGAGCGCGGGAAATGGATGCCAATAAGCAGGGACGTGCGGTCAGGGTCAGTGATGCGCGGGTTGATCCAAAATGAGCGGGTGCCGGCGGTCACCCGCGGTTACCCGCGGTTACCCGCAGTTACGAGTCATCCAAAAATAGTTTTAATGATATTCGGGTCGCGGTCGGTCGGGTCGTTTGAAATAAAGATGCCAATTAAACCTTAGTATATAGTACTAGACGCAATTTTCTATGTAATACAAAGGCCTACACTTTATTGGCTGAATAACTGGCACGAAGATAACGCACGAGCTCAGTCTCGGTTCTGTACTGGTGGGATCCGAGAACTGTACCTCTGCGTTCGGAAGCACGCGGATGCGCAGTATCAACTGCTCGTGCTCATCACTTCTCTCAGCAGGGGCACCAACATGTCTCAGTTTAGTGAACTGTTGGAGTTACTGGAGTGAAATATACTCCGGGATATTGGTTTATTTCGATTCGGAGGGACTGTCAGGCATGTCTGAAAGTGAGTAACGTTTGTAACTTGTGGATTAAGCACTGACGCAAGACACGAACTGTTTCGAACGATTCAGTCCGATTCGACCGGTTCACTAAAAAGAACCGGTTCAAAAGAACGATTTGTTCATGAACCGGCCATCACTACAGTCTGCAGGAGAGATGGAGGCGCCAAGAGAAAAGGTTAAGACTGAGGAGTGGAAGCTCCGCAAATAGCTACACACATAGAAAGCAAAGTGTGGGAGACATTTGCCGAAATAATGAAAGATGATGACCAAAGTGCTGGCTTTGTCATTCTTGCGATGCTATTTACACATTTGTGTTAGACGTCTATGGCCCAATGACGCTACGATGAGCATTTACTACTTTTAAAAAATGCGGATCAGGAAGCGGGTCGGGTTCAATATTTTCTTTCTTTTTTTTTTTTTTTTGCCCTCCGAGTTGCGGGCGGGTTAGTTGAAAACGTCGGTCGGGTGCGGGTTGTTTATACATTGACCCCCAAAGGAAATATTGACATTACATTTAATAATTCCAAGAGCTTTATTAATTCACCGCATAATTAATTGCATTAATTTTATTCCAAATATTAATTTTTTTTAACAAAAATGTTCAGGAATACACATAATATACTTCTTTTGCCATTGTTTCCTTCTAAAAACCATTGTTTCATGCAGGAAATACAAGGCCATGGCCATTGAGGCAGAGGTTATCAGTGCCTCTTTGGTCCATAAACCGTAGTTTACGTAGATTTACGCATGCGCAGTCAGTTCTCATGCTGTCTTGAATTATCAACATTGAGGCAGAGACTGAGCTTCCTTCAGGTCACGTGATCCACTCGCTCTCACTCACTCTGCGCTTCCCGCGCCACCGATCGCCACTTTGATCACTTGATTTAAAAAACAACGTATTTCAGTGCTAGATCGCCTCTTATTTAACAAACAAACGAAATGAATGCTCTGCCAGCTGGAGATGTCCAGTCTGAAATATCACTTGATGGCCAAGCACAGGGCTGATGCGAATTTTCCGCCCCCTTGGCGATATCAGTAGGCCTACCTCGTCAGAATTTCTTTCACCCTTTTATTAATGCGATTAATCACAATTAAATATTTTAATCGTTTGACAGCACAAATTTTTTTTATTAAAATTATGTTTATTATGTATAAGGAATGTGGAGGTTGAAATCATGTCATGTGAAGGGAAGAAAAACACTTGTTAGACACATTTTTTGAATGGAGCGTTCTCAACCAACAAGCCTGATATGTCGTTCCATGGCTTTATTACTTGTCATTAGCAGATGTTTTTTCATCCAAAGTGACTTATATTAAACTAATTGCATGGACACCGCGCCTGGAGCGTCCTGGGGTTAAGTGCACTTTTCAACACCACAATGGTGATCGGAGATCTCATTAAGTCTCTGACAACGCTCCCTCTCAGCTGCACACATGCACGTGTGTGCATTTCTGATGTCGCTCCCGCATAGAACCTAAGACAATCCGTGCAGAAGACAGGGTCAGAAATTTGTGGAAAGAAGTTTCTTGAGAGTGAGATTTCTATTAAATTAGAGCTAAACAAATAGGCAGCGTTTCAGCCGGAGTCGATCCACATGTCTGCTAATTTTCAGTATGAAACTGAATCTGTGGGAAGTCTTGAGGATGGAAATATGCAGCACTGATTAATTTGTCAGATAAGGAAAATCCTGGAAGAGCATGGAGACTTTCAGTTCTTACAGGCAGAAAATGTCAGGACGGGTGTAGTATGTTTGTACAGAGCCTGTGTCGGTCCCACTTTATATTAAGTGGCTTTAAGTACTATAGGTCCTTCTCAAAAATAGCATATTGTGATAAAGTTCATTATTTTCCATAATGTAATGATAAAAATTAAACTTTCATAAATTTTAGATTCATTGCACACCAACTGAAATATTTCAGGTCTTTTTTTTTGTATTAATACTGATGATTTTGGCATACAGCTCATGAAAACCCCAAATTCCTGTCTCAAAAAATTTGCATATTTCATCCAACTAATAAAAGAAGTGTTTTTAATAAAAAAAAAAAAGTCAACCTAATAATTATGTTCAGTTATGCACTCAATACTTGGTCAGGAATCCTTTTGCAGAAATGACTGCTTCAATGCGGCGTGGCATCGAGGCAATCAGCCTGTGGCACTGCTGAGGTGTTATGGAGGCCCAGGATGCTTCGATAGCGGCCTTAAGCTCAGCCAGAGTGTTGTGTCTTGCGTCTCTCAACTTTCTCTTCACAATATCCCAGAGATTCTCTATGGGGTTCAGGTCAGGAGAGTTCCCTTTCGTGGTCACTCCGAGTTACGTCGGATGACGACGAATGGGGTTTGCTTAGAACACCTATCGACTTCGAGTATACAAAAATGAGCCAATGGCAAAGAAATGCCATGGGTCTGCAGAATTTGCATGACGTAACTCCGCCCCACCTCGTGGGTATAAAAGGAGGACGCCGGCAACATGCAGTTATGTTTTCGCTTCGGAGCCAAGAGTATCTCTTCACTCCACAGCCATTTCTGACTTCGCTCTACGAGACGAGCCATTCTCTCCGGTGTTGGTGTGACGGCGATCTGCAGCGAGTTCACATTGCCTGCTGATCTGTGCAGTGATCTGCCAGTGAGTGTGTTTCTCCCTGCTCGCTTCAACATCGCAGAGTTTTTTTCTCCTCTCACAAAAGAGCTCGCACGCGGCCCGTCTTTTTTAAAGACGGCTCGCCCGTGCATTTGTGGTTGCGGCAGATTGGTATCGGAATCTGATGGGCACGAGCGCTGTGTAGTGTGTTTGGGCTTTGATCATGCTTGAACAGCGCTCGTGGGTGATTCATGTTCTCTGTGGGAACATGATCATCGCGTCATTTAGGTCGAGACTCGGTAAACTCGCAAGAGTGAGAGTCCCCTCATCCACCCACCGATTTTCGGCTGGTGGCCAGGGTGACCTGAGGGTGATGGTCTGGAACAAGGCGCCGACTCTGTGTCCGTGACCCCAGCCCCCCTCTTCAATGACGGTGCCCGCTAGCGATCAGGTGATTCCACGAGTCTAGCTTCGGGTGGCCCGTGTGTTTTCATTAGAAAGCTACAGAGGATGGTGCTATGTCTGTAGCAGCATCACTAGGTGGGCTTTATTCTACTGGAAGTGACGACTCGTCACAGCTGCCACCTTCTGGTGTGCTATGGCTGTGCCTGAGTCTGATCCGGAGATGACGGCCATGCTTTACTGGGACGATTGGTTTTTGGGTAGGGCCGCCGACCCGCGTCCACGGCAAACCCCAATATCTTTCTTCCCGGACGTGCATGATGAGATCTCGACGTCCTGAAAGACCCCCGTTTCTTCTCAGGACCGCTCGTTGGTCTCATCCGCCTTTCCCTCCCCTCAACGGTGCCGCTGCCCATGGGTACACTGGGGTCCCCCCGGTTGAACGCTCTGTTGCGATGCTACTGTGTCCTCAGAGTGCTTCCCGGCGCAATCCTAAGCACCCGTCCGAAGCCTGTAGTTCTTTTCGTCTACACGTAGTTCTTTTCGTCTACACTAATCTGTGGCAAAATCCTATAGTGCCACAGGACAGGCAGCCGCCTCACTGCACCCCATGACCGTTCTGTGGTCTACCTGTCCCAGATGCTCCTGGTTATGCATGAGGGCAGGACTGACTCGAGGCTCTTTAATGAGCTACGAAAAAGCGCGCCGCCACTGACCTTGCTCTCCGAGCGACGAAGGTGGCCGTGCGCTCTCCGAGTCAGGTGATGTTTACCACTCTGGGGCTGACCGGTCTGATGTGCAGGATGTCGGCGGACTTGTCTGCTCGACACCCCCATATCCCAGGTCGGCCTCTTCGGCGGTGCGGTTGAGTACTTCTGCCCAACAGTTCTCAACCGCCCGGGAGCAGATTGAGGTTATTCTGCCGACGGCCCCGCCGTCCGCTCAGGTCCCTCAGTCTGCCAACCGCCGAAGGCGCCCTCCCACGGTTCCAACCCCGCCCGTTCACCCGGGCTGGCTTTGGAAGACCGTGGGGGGATGCCCCAGCCCTCTGCAGCCCCGCCCCCCGCCGGGTTAAGCAGCACTTTTGAGATGGGCTGCTCAGAGATGGGACTCAGTTTTTTCCAGGAGTTGGTAGCAGGGCCACTCCTTTCCCCGGTGGAGGGCTGGGGAAGAATCCTTATTCAGAAAGAACTGACTCTCTCGTCTCTGAGCATACAGAGTTCCGGACGACACGGTGCGCCGCCTCCGAGCCGTGCACCCCTCGTCCCCCTCTGTCTCAGAGCCAGATGACAGTGTGTGCCGTCCCTGGACAGCAGCGCTCTCATCCCCCTCTGTCGCCAGACCCCTGGCAGAGCAGGCCACCGCGGAACGCTGGTCCTTCCCTGGCCTCCTCTGTCAGGGTGCGGTTATGACCGTGTCCCCACTTTGGGCCGCTATGCCGTCCACCTCTGGGCCGGTCATTCCCCTTCGCTGCACCACCGAGGGGACGTCGGTGGTTTGTCGACTCCGCTGGCACAGTTCTTGGGAGCCTGCCTAGAGCTTCCTTGTCTGTTTCGCTGGGTCGCGCGAACCATCGGCTCGGCTATGCAATTCAGTTCGCACGGTCTCCTCCCCGCTACAGGGGAATCCGCTCCACTCTGGTCGGTGGCAATGCCCCTATCATGAGAGCAGAGATTGCCACCCTGCTGGCGAAGGGTGCAATCGAGACTATCCCTCCATCCGAGATGAGTTCCGGCTTCCACAGCCCTTACTTCATTGTCCTCAAGAAAACCGGTGGGTTATGACCGATCCTGGACTTGCGCGTGTTGAACCGCTCCCTTCACAGGATGCCGTTCAAGATGCTCACCACCAAACGCATTTTTGAATGTGTTCGGCCCCAGGATTGGTTTGCAGCGATCGACATGAAGGACGCCTACTTTCATGTCTTCATTCTTCCTCGACACAGACCGTTCCTCCGGTTTGCTTTCGAGGGGCAGGCATACCAGTACGTGGTTCTCCCTTTCGGGCTAGCCCTGTCTCCTCGCGTCTTCACAAAGGTCGTCGAGGCAGCCCTTGTTCCTCCATGGGAACACGGGGTTCGCATCCTGAACTATCTCGGTGACTGACTGTCCTAGCTCACTCTCGAGACCATGTTTGCGAACACAGGGAGCTTGTGCTCCGGCACCTAGCTCGTCTGGGCCTTCGGGTCAACTGGGAGAAGAGCAAACTTGTCCGCGCAGCTTACGAGCGAGGGCGCACAGTCACTGCTGACTTGTCTGAGACAATTTCAGGGCAAGAGTGCGGTTCCACCGAAATTTTTTCAGAGGCTCCTGGGGCATATGGCATCTGCAGCCGCGGTAACGCCGCTCGGATTGGTTCATATGAGACCGCTTCAGGTTTGGCTATGCGACCGAGTCCCGAGGGGGGCATGGCAACAAGGCACGCTCCGAGTATCAGTTACTCCGACCTGCCATCAGACCTTCACCCCGTGGTCGAACCTCAGTTTTTCAGGACAGGTGTCCCCTGGAACGAGTTTCCCTGGGCAGGACCCCAGCGCCTATGGCATGTCAATTGCCTCGAGTTGCTGGCAGTACGCCTTGCCCTGCCCCGCTTTCGGGCGTTGCTCAAGGGTCAACACGTACTAGTCCAATCAGACAATACCGGCACTTTAGCGTACATTAACCATCAAGATGGTCTACGCTCCCGCCGTATGTCGCAACTCGCTCGCCACCTCCTCTTATGGAGTCAGAAGCATCTGAGGTCGCTTCGAGCTATTTATATTCCCGGAGCTCTGAACTGTGCAGCCTACGAGCTCTCACGGCTTCAGCCCCTCCCTGGAGAATGGCGACTCCATCCCCAGTCGGTTCAGCTGATTTGGGACCAGTTCGGGGAGTCGAGTCGCCATGGGTCGAGTCGCCTCTCACAACTCGACCCATTGAGACCTGTATTTTTTCCCTGACCGAGGGCACACTCAGCACGGTTGCACTGGCGCACAGCTGGCCGCGGGGCCGCAAATATGCGTTTCCCCCAGTGAGCCTTCTTGCTCAGGTCTTGCGCAAGGTCAAGGAGGGCGAGGAGCAGGTCCTTCTGGTTGCGCCGTACTGGCCCACCCGGACTTGTGCTCCTCGCGACAGCACCTCCTTGGCCAATTCCTCTGAGGAAGGACCTCCTTTCTCAGGGACGGGGCACCCTGTGGAACCCTCGTCTCATTCTTGGAACCTCCACGTGTGGCTCCTGGACAGGACGAGGCAGGTTTGAGTACCCTACCACCAGCGGTGGTGGCTACCATCACTTCCACTAGAGCGTCATCCACGAGACAGGCCTATGCGTTGAAGTGGAACCTCTTCGTCAACTGGTGCTCTTCTCGCCGAGAAGACCCCCGGAGGTGTTCGGTCGGTGTCGTGCTTCCCTTCCTTCACGATGGGTTGGAGCGAAGGCTGTCTCCCTCCACCCTCAAAGTTTGTTGCCGCTATTGCCGCACACCATGACTTGGTAGAAGGTAAATCCTTAGGGAAGCACGACCTGATCGTCAGGTTCTTGAGAGGAGCGAGGAGACTGAATCCTCCTCGTTCTCCTCTCGTTCCCTCTTGGGACCTCGCAGTGGTTCTAACTGCCCTGCAGAGTGCTCCCTTTGAGCCCCTGCAATCAGTGGAGCTTAAGTTCCTGTCAATGAAGACAGCGCTCCTGGTTGCATTGGCCTCTGTCAAGAGGGTAGGGGACCTGTAAGCATTCTCCGTTGACGAAACATGCCTGGAATTCGGGCCGGCTTACTCTCACGTGATCCTGTGACCCCGGCATGGATATGTGCCCAAGGTTCCTACCACTCCCTTCCGGGACCAGGTGGTGAACCTGCAAGCGCTGCCATTGGAGGAGGCAGACCCAGCCTTGGCACTGCTCTGTCCAGTACGCGCTCTCCACGCCTATGTAGACAGGACGCAGTGTTTCAGGACCTCAGACCAGCTCTTTGTCTGTTATGGTGGGAAGCTGAAGGGAAAGGCTCTCTCAAAGCAGAGGTTGTCTCACTGGATAGTGGACACCATTGCTTTGGCATACCAGCAGCAAGGTCGACCGTGCCCCCTTGGTGTGACTGCCCACTCCACCCGGAGTGTGGCATCCTCTTGGGCTCTAGCGCATGGTGCCTCGCTAACAGGCATCTGCAGAGCTGCAGGCTGGGCGACACCTATCACATTCGCCAGATTCTACAATCTCCGAGTGGAGCCAGTGTCCTCTCATGTACTCGCTTCAACCAGCTAGTACTGGACCCGCTCAGGTGTCTTCGCTTGCTCGCCATTCCACTCCACGGACTGGATACGTGCGATATTCTCCTCAGGTGAGCTTCTACGCAAGCCCTGAGTTCCTCCAGTTAATTGCATATTTCCTCTAAACTATGGGATATGCTTCCCAGTGTACCTTGGTATTCCTGTGTTAAATAGGAGTCCTTTATCCGTGCTAGTCTCACACAAGGGCTCAGATTTACGCAGGGCACTGGAAGACAGCTGTGAAGGTGGCGTGATTAGACTGGTAACCCCATTCGTCGTCATCCGACGCAACTCGGAGTGACCACGAAAGGGAACGTCTCGGTTACGTATGTAACCCTCGTTCCCTGAGTAGGGAACGGAGACGTTACGTCTTCCTGCCACTTCCGCTGTACCGCTGGGATCGCCTGAGCTCAGTCTTGGCTCCTCAGCGAAGAAACATAACTGCATGTTGCCGGCGTCCTCCTTTTATACGCACGAGGTGGGGCGGAGTTACGTCATGCAAATTCCGCAGACCCATGCCATTTCTTTGCCATTGGCTCGTTTTTTGTATACTCGAAGTCGATAGGTGTTCTAAGCGAAACCCCATTCGTCGTCATCCGACATAACGTCTCCGTTCCCTACCTAGGGAACGAGGGTTACATACGTAACCGAGACGTTGGCAGGCCAACTGAGCACAGTAATACCATGGTCAGTAAAGCATTTACCAGTGGTTTTGGCACTGTGAGCAGGCGCCAGGTCGTGCTGAAAAATGAATTTGTCATCTCCATAAAGCTTTTCAGCAGGTGGAAGCATGAAGTGCTCCAAAATCTCCTGATAGCTAGCTGCATTGACCCTGTCCTTGATAAAACACAGTGGACCAACACCAGCAGCTGACATGGCACCCCAGACCATCACTGACTGTGGGTACTTGACATTGGACTTCAGGCATTTTGCCATTTCCTTCTCCCCAGTCTTCCTCCAGACTCTGGCACCTTGATTTCCAAATGACATGCAACCACTAAGCAACAGTCCAGTGCTGCTTCTCTGTAGCCCAGGTCAGGCGCTTCTGCCGCTGTTTCTAGTTCAAAAGTGGCTTGACCTGGGGAATGCGGCACCTCTAGCCCATTTCCTGCACACGCCTGTGCACGGTGGCTCTGGAACTTTCTACTCCAGACTCAGTCCACTGCTTCCACAGGTCCCCCAAGGTCTGGAATCGGTCCTTCTCCACAATATTCCTCAGGGTCCCGTCACCTCTTCTCGTTGTGCAGCGTTTTTTGCCACAGTTTTTCCTTCCCACCAGACTTCCCAGACTTCCCCCTATTTCAGTTGGTGTGCAATGAATTTAAAACATATGAAAGTTGAATTTGTATGATTACATTATGGAAAATAATGAACTTTATCACAATATACTAATTTTTGAGAAGGACCTGTAAGTACTTACATCGAAAAATAAGTACAGTGTACTTATTGTGTTCATGTTGTATTGTAAAACACTTTTGCTGCTATTGAGATGTGATATTGTGGTGGTATGGGTAGGTATAAGGGTGGGTTAAGGTGTAAGGCAAGGGTCAACTGTGTAATTAATGTAATTACATAAATTAATTACAGCTGTAATTACATGATGGTATTTTAAAAATATAAGTGCTATGTAAAAACATGTATGTACACAATAAGTCCATTGTATCAAATTATTAATTTCAATGTAAGTACTTAAAGCCACTTAATATAAAGTGGGACTGAAATCTATTGTGGCATTTAACCAATTTAACACATATTTGCTGAACATACTGTATATTGAACAGATTCTTAATTGACAATATATGCATGGCATACATGGAAAACATCACAAGCTGCTGTTTTTTTAACAACCATAAAAATAAGCAGAACAGAATTAATCTATTAAATATAATACGGATAAAAAAAACTATTTTTTAGATATCATTTTCTCAAAATATTTACAGTGTCGAAATCATGACATGTATGTATTTATTTATTTGTATCCAAGTCTTTAATAGAAATAATTTTGCTAAAAAATAAATAAATAAAAATAACACGGGGAACACTGTTTAAGGGTTACTTTTGCATGTTAAGTTGTTGTTGTTAGCCTCTAGTCCAACATGATTTGAAATAACGGATGCTATAATATCGATCGTCTTCATTCCCTTTCATTCCCTAATTGACACTGCAGATAATTAATTCAAACAACATGCATGTTTTGTTTTTATTTAAAATGGAAAGAAAAATATTTCTATAAATAATGTCTGGCCAGGAATTTGCTGTTTAATGTGAGATTATAATTGAGGTGGCCAATCAATGATTTGAAGTAATTAGAAATGACAATATCCTCAATTTGATTAGAGGCACTTACTGGTTTTTCAACAGCATGTGCAGGGGGAGAGAGAGCAGGAGAGAGGCAGAGTGCTTGGCTAAATAGAGTGCTTTCAGAGCAATGGGCTCTGCTAGAGAGGCTTGCCAGCAGAATTTAATGTCTGTAAAAATTTCTTTTGATATCGCTCTACAATACAACGTTCTACTTTCATTTCTTCAAAGGATAGCATAACTGGGACATCTTGGCATTAAATGCAGATTTCTGCTGAGCAAGAGTGCAAAATCGCAGGCTTTGTAAAGATTCGAGTGCACAGTAACCAAAACAGACCCACGACAGCTTCATCAGAATATAAGTCACACTGTCATAATATTTTTGTGTGTACACAAAGTATTTTGTACAAAGTTAGTCTGATTAATTATTACAAATAATACACTTTTTGTTCAAGTTTAGCAACTTTTAACTTTTGCAGTCAGTACAATCACATGAATCTTTAAACTTTTGAGTTAAATCAGACTAAAACAGATTGGGGCCATTAACACAGAATGCATTTTTGTGGATAAAAATGCAAGACAGTGCAATGGAATGGGTGGGGGGAACCACAAGGTCTCGAGTAGGATTGTCCTGGTAACAACATTTTAGTAGTCCTTTAGTACTTTAAAAATGTTCTCCCATTTTGTCTAATCTGTTGGTTAGTGTTGGGGAAAGTTATTTTTTTAATTAATGTGTTGGAATATTGCATAACTCCCTAAAAGAGTTACATTGTGTCACTGTGTGTTGCTTTTTATGGAAAGTGTTACGAACTGCCCCGAGACACAAAGGTTGAGATGCAAATGCAGCTCTTAATAATGGGGCAATCCAAAAAACGTAATCCAATGGACAGGCAACAGGTCAAAACACAGGCATGCAGTCCAAACAAACAAAACACAAGGTTGGGAACAAGGCAAACGGGTAATCCAAAGGCAGGCAGAGAGCCCAAAAACCGAAATACATGGAACCAGAGAAATGCAACGCAACAACATACAAAACTTCACTGTGAGTGATAGGGTTAACCAGGCTTTTATAGGGTGAGCAAACAAGCCGATGAGACACAGGTGAAACCAATGAGTGAAGATGAGTCCACTCAGTGAGTAATTGGAAATGTAGTTTGTGAGGGAATGACAATAGTCTGTTGTGGAGTGCCCTCTGGTGACTGTTACAGAAAGTAATGCTTTACGTTTTTCTCACCTGGGCTGGGCATGCTTGTTTGTTTTTTAATAACACAAACAAGTTATATTTTTGGCCAATTTAAAGGCTCTTTCACACCAAAAGCGAAATGAATAAGCCTCAGGCTGAAGGATATGCAAATTCACACCTGTACAGTAGAGGGCGCAGCTCAAAAAACCTTTCAGCTGTGCTGCCATTCTAGAAGGCAGAAGTATAGGATGCAGGAGAAGAATGTTCAACACTTACTTCAGCAATAAAAATAAATTGGAACACAAATGTTATGTTTAACTAAAGAAAATTTTGATTATTAGTATGGTTGAATTGGATCATCGGAGGTCAGCAGCAAATACATTTATTAATAAAGTGAGATTAAATACATGTGTATTTGTGTTATTTAGCATATTTAATTATTGCAGGTTTGCTTCAGCTGGTATACAACATGAATATACAGCATGGCGAGCCGGCAGCAGTCACACAAGCTTTCGCCTAAATGGAGACTGGAGCTTTCTATATTGCTTCTATAGTGTGTGTGTGTGTGTGTTTGTGTGTGTGTTTGTGTGTGTCAGTGAATGTGCACGGAGTGGTTGCAGCCCCATGGGCTATAATAATCTAGCCTATATGACATGATTGTGGATGATTTGGCAATTGGGGACAGCCTATGCACGGGTCAAAATTGGGCCGGCCCCCCACATTTTTCAAAACATGTTTAAAAATAATCGGGAGGTTAGGAAGTGCTCTGCTCGGCTCCTAATTTCTCGCACACAGTGCGAGCTGCGAGCATAAACGATTTACACACGAATTTTGCTGAGAGAAAACAAAGAGCCTCTGAGCTCATATGACAGCAAAAATCGATGATGCTCGTATGGTCCCGGCTCGCATTGTTTTAATTCGTCAAATAAAGTGACCTGTATGAGTAGTAAGGTACGTTCGCGTGATATGGTAATAATGGTGAATACCAAAAGCCGACGTGGAAACACCTGCACATGAACACCCCCTAATGTGGTATTTTTCACTGGGCAACTCGTAGAATATTTTGATGCATGAGTTGCCGAGATGATATAACCTTTGACTTTTTCAAAATGGCGGCGAGCAACGTGAGAGTGTTGAATGGTAAGCAATGTACACAACTAAACGTTTTTTGTCTTTTTTTCCTTAAAAAAATCTGTACTATTCATGATCTAATATACAGCATATTATTTACCTTTGAGTTTTGATAATCATCTTCTTGCTGTAGCAGATGACTTAAGCAATCTTAAATAGTTTTAGCTAAATAACAGGTCTGGATCTCCATCTTTTTACCACATTACAACAACAAAAGCACTTGAACGCAACACACTGGTAAATACCAGTTCACAAGTGGAAAATCTAATATTTTCCATAGCACATGAACGCACCATAATTCAGCATTCGCTACCATTTGCATTAGAATAAAATTAAATAACGTGAATTATGTGATCAAACGTAACTTTAACAAAGTTCAGGGAAGGAGGAGGCAGGAACCGGCGAACACTAAATGTAACTTTAATTGTAATAGACATAAACATAACGAAAGAAGAAGAAGCGGCAGCGGCCAACTATGGCATTTAAGCATAATAAAAAAATCAAATAGAAACCTTTGACGCTCAGAGAGTGCTCAAACAAACACGGACAAGAGCATTTGAAAGCAGCACCTATCAGCGGGTACCGAATATGCTCAGTAGGCCTACTTCAGAAATGATGGTACCATTTAGTTTTTTTTTTTTTTTTGTAGTAGCCTACCGACTGGTTCTAATAGTATCTGTATGTTTGACAACCCATCTAAGATGTGAGCGTAATGGTCAAAAATATCCGTCTACACATTTACATAGAAAAACAATGCGAAAACGAACGGTTCAATTTGTCTTTTTAAAATGTAATATAAATGCTTTTGTTTGTCTAGTTGTCTGTTTTTTCCAAAGTCAAATTAGGCCTACTGCAGATAATGCGATTTAAATCTTGGATTAATTCAGCATGTTTACAGGTAAACGCACAAAAATAGGCGGTAAGGCTTCATGTTGTTTTTTACGTTGTGTATCTCTGTTGAGAAACTAGCTATAGCTAGCTTTTTTGTTTGATTTGTGTGCTATTGTTTGTGTTGTTATTGTTAACAAACTGTTACAAATATTTTGGTTAACTGAAATAAAATAAAATAGAAAACTTAAAATAAAAAAAAACTTTAATAGGAAAATTAGAATGTTTCCTTGGCAGGTAGCCTAAATGAAATAAAATCTGAAAATACTAAAATTGAAATAAAAAATTAAAACTGATTTATATAATTATTATATAACATAAATACTGTAATACATATACATACTATCATACATATTGTAATATATACTATAATACTATATAAATAATACTAAAATAGCACGGGCTAATATGATGCAAATGGGCAAACAAAGCATCAGCTTTAGAAATTAAATTAAGCATTGTCACATTGTGATAGACTGCCAGAAAAATGGAGTATTCTTTCAAATTATCTTCGGATATTAGCACGATATACAACTCATTTGATTGATTAATCTACAGATCATGTAATTAATGTGATTACAAATTTGAATCGGTTGACAACCGTTGTCCTAGTTCACAGACATTATACTGCTAGCACCATAAAATATTAGCTGTAAAACAGATGTTTTGAAGTCAACAGCAAAAGCAATCTTGCAGTCACAGCTCTCTCTCCAGACTGACATCTGACAAGCTTGTCAAAACCTTGTCAAAATTCTAATCCTCAGTCGTGGCTGGCACAGTGTGTCAGGTGAAAATTAGGAAGCCCAATTTCTGTATTGAGATGAAAAGCTGCCCACCAGCTGCGGCCACTGGATTCATGACGCCTGTTCGTTGAGACTGACAGTAGTTACATTGTTTACAGGACAGTGGAGCCAACTACTCAGTCCTTTGCTGAAGCAACAGACGAACTGTGCCTCTGTGTAGTTTCCTTGGAGCTTTGATTCTTTGTGTACATAAGCCTTGATCTTAACGGATAGATTTGTCTGATAAGCATTGAGGAAATGGCAGCAATGTTAATGACCCGTCCGTATTCATATTCAGATCACGTATATGTCCAAGACAACATTAATGGCATGTATAAATGCCATGGGCAGCGGGTTGTTTCTTTCCACTGGTTGCTAAGTAACCTTGGTGCTGTAAGTGTGTGATTAAGTTCTCCTGAGCATCAAGTGAAAACTCACTGGATGCTCAGTGCATTTCATATTCCAATGTGAATCTCTTTATTTATTCTGTTGTTATATTTAATGGAAGACTATACTTCTTGTAAAAAGAGTGGGATACAAACCATTGAGCCCTATATTGACAATTTAAAGAAAAATAAATTATCGCTAATCAACCAGCATGTCAAATTTGTTTGCTTTTTTTTATTTTATTTGAGTGGTTTTGAAAGTAGTTTAATTACAGTGACAAATGTATAATACATAGTGTGTTCGTAAATAAGTATAGTGACTATATGTAAAATACTAATGAAAATAACATTTGTCATAGTTTTTCTTAGTATCTCTTACAATTCATATTTTTTCAGCGAATTTGAAACTGAGTTTCTTAAAGCCAAAAGATATGTCTGTTGTCTTTCGTAGTTTGAAAGTCCTCCTGTATTCAATCATTTTATCCCTTAAAACTCATCTTTGATCACCAAAATTACATATTTAAAAGGTTTTTCCTTGAAAAAAAAATAGCTTGAATGTACCTCACCCTTGCCTAATTTAGTATACGCGTTTCTATGAATATGCAAATTAGCCCTGCCTCCACTCACTCGCACCAGCTCAGTGATCCACTCGTTGACGATTACACATTGTTGTGATTGGTTACAAGGTAGTTTGTGACGTCAATAAACACCAGCGATTTTAAACCGCGATTTTGAGAGAATTTCAGACATTAAAAACCACAATCAAATTTCTGTCTGTTCCACACACTAATCAGCTTTAGGGTCCTATTTTAACTATCTGAAACGCAAGTATCAAACGTGAAACACAAGTAACTTTGTGGGCGGATCTCAGTCGCTGTTGCTATTATACCGGCAGCATAAATGACTCTCTAAAATGTGTTGGTCTGAAGTAGCTACATTACTCATGGGTGTGGTTTGGGCATAACGTGCAATAAACCAATCAGAGCGACATCTCACATTCCCTTTAAAAGCAGGTGCGCTTGTTCCATGGCGGATTGCTCTTATAATGGCGGATTTGCCAGGTGCACACCAGGAGCGGTTCACAACCGAGGAGACCAACGTTCTCTTCAGGACCGGAAAAGACAGAGAAGTGACATTGAATGGGGATGGGAGAAACCCACCCAAATTAGCTTTGGTTAAACAGGCATATAATAATTTGGGTAAATGTAAGCTAGATTTATGCCTATTTTTTCACATCTTCATGGACACCACAATTATTTCCCTCATGTGGTAATATTTTTCCTTGTAATTATGTATGGTTTGCAAAAATGGGAACTGCTGCGTCTGTGTAAATGAGAGAAGCAAATTGTATGTGCGTTGTGCACACGCTACATTATGGCCAAGCACGCACCCTTAATTAAAATAGCATCTGAATAACGCGCCACTGACTTTAGACTAGGTTTATCCTGGTCTGTGCCGGAATTGTTTTCTGGAACTGCAAAATAGCACCAGGGAACGTTTGCGCCGGAACACGCAACACGGAACTCTCTTTTGCTGAGCCGCCCCGGGAGCGCAAGTTCATTCCCTAATTTACCGACGTGCGTCTGTGGAGGGAAAAGTCCGCTGTGCGTCGGGTGCAAAATAGGAATGATATATGCTTCAGTGTACAAAGTCAATTGCTCTGGGTGCAAGATAGGGCCCTTCAAGTCCAAAGCTGCTTTGTGTGTGGAACAGACAGAAATTTCATTCTCAATAAGCATTCTTGAGAATTTTTGGGAGTTTGGATATTTTCAATGAATCAGTTGTCTGAATGTCTGTTAAATCTGACTGGTCTGGTTCTCAGACTCACTGAATCAATGATCAGGTCATGTGAAAAATGACTTAAATTTACCTCTTTTTCTCACGCAAATCTTGATTTCAGAAGAACTGGAATGGAGTGTTTCTGCTTTCTCAAGACTGTGACAGAAAACAGCCGTTTTAATGGGATGAACTGTGTTTAAACACAGCATGAGACTCTAATTATTTGTTAATGAACTTTGTCATGTTATCTGAATTGTGCAGAAGCCTGAAGAAAATAATAATAAAAAAAAAACACTAGAGCTGCAGTTGAGGAAAAAATTAATGCTGTTCTTTAAAAAACAGCTCTAAGCTCAGAATTCTTGTGAGCTTTTCAGCAGCAATACAGCAAAACGCAAACACCACTGCAAGACTACAAACTCAGGGCCTTTAGGATCTACTTTGCTCTTTAAAGAAAAGGGTCATTTCACAAGCATTTAAAATTCTCAAGAGTACTGAGATGAAATATCCAGACTTTTTATCAAAGTTGAGCTTTCTTCAGTTCTGGGAAAGTGCTTGTATTCACTCGCTAAGAGCTGCATTGTTTAGGGACTGTGTGCATGAAGGACACAGCAGTGTCTATGAGAGCTTGATCCTAAACGCATTCCTTGATCTTCTCAGTGTGACCTCGAGATTTATCCAAACACAAACCATTGACTATTCCTCTTGCTGTCAAGTAATTAAAGTTTAAGACCGTAAGACAGCCAAGAGCCTATTAAGTCAATCGTTTGAAGTTTAAAGGTCACTCAATATATATAGTTTATTTATTTAATATTTATTTTTAAATCCAGTAATTAATTTTTTTTTGTTGCTTTTCTTTTTCATAGTTTTGACATTGGTCATTTTGAACTCTTCTGCTTAAAAATAATACATAATGATGTAACTCAGATAATGTGTGTCAATGAAAAGTCATAGAGATACACTTTCAACCTAGCCTAATTGTTTGTTCCTAGATTTCCCAAGTTGTGTCTTGTTTTTAAGTGTACTTGTTTACCATATCAAATATCAGGTTCAGAAGCTCTCATAGTAGTTGAAAGTATTTTGTAAACATAATTATATATTTATCAGTATGCAACAGATTTCTCAAGATTGGATTGGGTAGGTCAAGGTTATCATTTACACTGAACAAGACTGCATTATGCTAACAAGGGCCACAATGCATCACAGAGAGATTTATAAGAGATGTGATTGTAAAGAGCATCTGAATAATGTCCACTAAATCACTGGAGAGGGTAAATCTGAGTGGCCTGTGCTGTAGAAAGAAGGATGATAGAATGGCATTAGCATGGCCTTGATCGCTCTGATTATTCTGATCCATAAAGATGTTAAAGCAGCACTGATCCCCTGGGAACGTTGTAGGCAGAGGCCAAAATTAACACCCGCTAAGCGCCGAATACAAGTGAAAATTGTCTTTGGCAAGCAAATAATACTTGGCCGTTAACTTTATTTAGAACTGTGACATTGTACAGTGTGCAATTGAAGTCAAAGACAAGAACCTCACTGGGAAATTTACCATCAAAAGTTTAGTTGTTTTTTTTTTCATATGGCAACACACACTGAATATTCCTTGTTTTAAACAACAAAAATATAAGAAAGAAAATAACGTGTCTTGACATTTTGTGACAGTTTTGTATCATCTTGAATATGTCGCTGTGATTGACATAATGATCTTCATTGCTTGTCACAAATATGCAAAGGGAAAAAAAATAATAAGGAATCTTTGATGAATAGAAAGCTAAAAAAAATAATTTGTTGTTGAAATGTTTCACAATTTAAAAAAAAAAAAATTAAGCAGCATAACTGTTTTCAACATTGATAATAATAAGAAATGTTTATTATATTAGAATGATTTCTGGAGGATCATGTGACACTGAAGACAGGAGTAATGGCAGCTTTGCTAAATTCAGCTTTGCTAAAATATATTAAAATATAAGCATAGTATAATATTACAATATTTGTTTCATATTTCAGATATGACAAAAAATATTCCGTAAATATTCTGTGCTCCTCTTAGTGTGATTCATGAAAACAATTTGTTCGATTTATCTTTTAAGATTAAAGATCGTGATGATGTAGATTAGTCACACAAAGCTAATAAAATTAGTGTTGGTTGAATGAGCATATGTACTGTACTATTCCACCCTGTAGTATTGGGACATTCTGTGACAGTTCATCCCATCCTGTGGAACATGACACCTGACATAACATTTCTCATGTCAGGAAAAAAAAAAAAACTGATCTTAATTTAGGTTTGTTTTGATAACTATGTTTTGTTTCAATGAATGCATCAGTGCATTCATTCATTTATAAATACATCTCTATGGGGAGATATCCACTCCGCATAGCAGAACTGTCCAGGTGTGGAGAACAAGATAGTAATTGGACAATATTGAATTTAAATTATCTGAAATTGAAGTAAACAGGGGTTGTAAACCCAGTGTGAATTAATTCAGCTCTATCTGGTGGATTTCATCGTCAATTTTGTTCACTACGGGGACACAATTATTCTCTCAAGAGCCTGCAGATTTGACTGTGCTTACCTCTAATTCAACCTAAAGTCTGCTTTTCCCAGCCACCAGTATGTTTACCTTTTTTCTATTGTAATCAAAAACCGCTGCTCATGTAGGTTTAGGCTATTGCAGAACATTGCAGCATAGACTTGATGTCAGATGCCGATGCTTTAATGAATTAATTGTAGCAAAGCTAAATCAATGAGAGCTCCTCGTTGAATTCTTCCTGTGCAGGTGAATATTTTTGGTCTGTTTTTACCATCTGGTTACTTTCTGAGAACAGCTGGATGTCAGGAATAAATGCTAGCATCTCGCTTGTACTGCGAAATATTGGCAAATGCTCAGGGATCTTCTCTACCGGGCCAATTAAGTCTTGTGTATTAGCTGCACACAGGTAGCTTGTGTGACAAGTTATTGACTTGTTTACATCTAGCTGTTCCTTTTCCAATTATATTTTGCTCATTCAATAGCTAACAATTGTGAGACTGGTCAATTACCAATATCACACGACTGTACATGTGGAGCTGGAAAAGCAGTTCACCACGCACTGTACATTTCACATGTAATGAGACATGCTCTCCTCCCTGTCTGCTCATTTTACCACCTTTGCTTTTGTTTAAAAATGTATCCAGCCAACATCTTAGAAATAAAACAAAAGTCCATTTCACATGTCAATATATGTGTCAGACATATCAGTCACTGATGGGAGTGACACCAGTACATTTATTGTTACCAGTTTTTAATAAGTTCTGCTTAACTCAGAAAGTCAAACTGTAATCAAAGTTGTACTTTCAACTATGAAACCGGAAAATCCACATCTTGGATTTTGCTGAGATGTAGGCCTATCTGTATGATGTTATGTGAACATGCAGGGCGTTTTCACAGCTGGCTCGTTTGGAATGTTTGTTTTGGAACCTGGTGCGTTTTCTCTCTTAGTTTGCTTCGTTTAGGCATATGTGGGGAAAAAATGGCAATCACACTCGATCCTCACCAAAATAATCAGTCTGAGATCACCTGAACGAGGTGGTCTCGGCCCGATTGCAAACAAACTCTGTAGCAGTTCACTTGTGGTAAGAAAGCAATGCAACCCAACGGACCAACGAACCAGGCCACAATATATGATGCATGTTGCATGAAAAGCAGAAGTGTTTGGTTTGCTAATGCCTTTCAAAATGAATCGAGGGTTAACCTGGATCAAAAACAAAGTGAAATGCCTTATTGAAATGTGGTTGGACGAACATATTTCAGAATAACTGTCCAAAACACACACAAAAAAGTCTTGATTTTTGCTAAAACTCATAAAGTAATATAACGACAGCTATATACAAAGAAAGCCACAATCAGAGCTGTTGTCTATCCATCCTGACCGATGACCGCTTTGAGCCAAATCCTGGAACATAAACAAGTGCATGCTGACCAATGAGAGGAGAGTTTACTCGCATCTGACTCGTATTAATTTAACAATTTTTTGTCCATTTTTAAATGTTGCCTTGTGAACAGAACCGAACCAAGAAGAAATCACAACATTATAACAATTTTAATCCTTGTTTCGGAACAAAGCAAACGATCTACAGGTGTGAAAACCGCCCTAAGATACACATTCACCTTTAAGCAAATGAAATAAATAAAATTAGTCAAAGGCTTTGTTCACACTGTATTGAAAATGTATTTACTTTTTTTTCTTTTTAAGAAATATATATATATATATATATATTTTGAGCAACTGTTCAGATTACAAGTTTTATGTGGCCTGTTTAGAATGCATTCATTTTAATTTAATTTAATTTATTCCTTTTTTTTCTTTTGTTAAGGCAACATAGTTTTAAAAGTAGCCAGTACCCTAGCAACCATTTAGAGCATCCTAGCAACTGTATAGTAAAATGAGCCAGCCATATTTCGGCGGCAGAACATTGTAGAATCAAAGTGTTGTTGTTGTTGTGGTAGCATAAATAATCCATATCTCAGCACCACAACATCGGGGCTTGGCTCTTTTGATTTGGGCAGACATCCATTATATAAGATTCACTGTGGTAAGTGTCTAGCAACAATAAGGTTGGGAATCGAAAAATCAATTCCAACTCTGGAATCGGACACTTTAGGTCAGGAATTGGATACTTGTTATAAAATTTCAATTTCGATTCCGTTTATCGATTTCAGTGCGCATTTTAACCATTCAAGTGCAAGAAGACCCAAAAGAGAACTCAATTTGGCATTGTGCTGTTTTCTGCTGGAGAGCGCCGAAGTGCTGCAGAGCACGTGCACAAAATACAGCCTCTCATATAGTGCACAAATACCGAATTCAATTCTCTTTCGTGTCTTCTGCGCTTGAATTGACAAATGCACAAAAAATGATGTCGAAATATCCTCGTAAACAAAGTTGGTTATGAATTTGACCCCTGGTGAGGTTTGATTATTATTTTTTTAATTCATCGGAATGGTACGAAACTTTGGCTCTGGACATGATTCTAACAGGTTAAATGGTCCCTAAAAAAAGTCACACTATACTGTTCGTGATCAAAAATGACCGCATTGGAAATGAATGGGAAGCGAATTTCATCTAGTGGAAATGTTTTGTACTTCACCCAAAAAAAATCTTGCTGAAAGCTTTTTTTTTTGGAACACAAACCTCAAATTTGGAACAACTTTAGATGTATGTATTTTATTTTCTCAAAGTTTTGTAAATTTCATTTTTAGGTCTATGCTCAATAAGTAGTTAACAGGTAATACATGGATCATAATTATTCCATGAATATAGTTTAGTACCATAAAATATAAATAACATTAAACTAAAATGTAGTACATTCATTTCATTGAAAAGAAAGAAAGAAAAGGGGTCATTTTTGACCACCAGACAAGCAGCACCAGAGGGTTAAGTGAACGTAAACAGTTGAGAAAGAATATATTGGATCCGTGCATTTGGCCTTAAAGTGACTGCAGTCTAAAACCTGCTGCCATCTGTGTCATTAATGTTAATCAAAGAACTTACTGTCTGAATAAGGCCAAATGTACGGTTCAAATGTTTGGGGTTAATAAGTTGTCATAAGTGGTTTTCAGCAAGAATGCATTAAGACTTTTACATTGTTACAAACATTTTCTATTTTAAAATAAATACTGTTCTTTTCAACTTTGTATTCATCAAAGAATCCAGAAAAAATGTATCATAAAAATGTAAGCAGTACAACCTTTTTCAACAGTAATAACAAGTTTTTTGAGTAACAAATCTGAAGAATGGAGTAATGACACTGAAAATTCAGCTTTGCCATCACAGGAATAAAATCACATTTTAAAATATATTTAAAAAGAAAACAGTTCTTAATATTTCGGAATATTCCTGTTTTTACTGTATTTTTATCGAATAAATGCAGTTTTGGTTAACATAAGAGACTTAATGTAATGTAAATGATTCTGAATCTAAAAAAACTTCACTGTTTTCATATCCCGCTCCATCAAAGGTCTTGACTTCCAGTTAGCAGTGTTTAGATAATCAAAATGTGTGTATGAAGTTCATATGTCAGTATTAATCTAACAGACCACTGCTAGTTCAGTTTCTGCACCCCTAATCCTACCCCACAGGCTGCTATCTCCCCAAACTAATTATGTCGTGTCTCCATACTGCGGCTGCTCCTTTTTCAAACAAGCCACACTGTGCTGGTACAGACACACTTCGGTTCACCAGTGCTTCTTGCTTTCCTCATTTCTCTCCTTTTCCTTCCTCTCTATTTCTGTGAATTATGAATGCTGTTTCTATCACTCATACTCTTCCAAAGACTTTTCTACTGGCAATTAGTGATATTGAGGAACTGCAGAGAGAGATTATGTCCCTTCTGAACAACAGATTCACTTTTGATTAGGGAAAGAAATCACAAATGCATTTGTAGGTTTAAAGGGGTTTGCTTTGCTTTGTAATTAAAAGCTGGCTCAGATCAAGTTATGTTGCCTTTGAATTATTGTTCCTGATCATTTAAAAAAAAAAAAATCATTTGAAAGCAAAACACACCTAGTGGAGCACAGGCTTCATAGAATCATTATCCCAAATGGCGTTATTGACACCAAGTGACAACTTGCTGTTAAACTGGCATTGCCTGTAAGAGAATCATACATCTCTCTCAAATTGACAACTTTACAGCAGGCATAATAAGCAGATGCTTGAAGTTACTATTGCAAAACAGTTTCAAAAGCTTGTTTGTTTGACTTAACACTATTTGAATGGACTTAAAAGGGTTTGCAGATATGCTAATAAGGTGTATTATTAATACAAATGTAAAGATCACTTGTTTTGTTGGTCAGTTGAGTATTCCAAATGTTCACTCAAGCATGGTTCTTTTTTTATCCAGTGTTGTGCCTCTAATATTTGTTTTATTGATTTTTCTAGAATGTCTTCAAGCTTTTCTGAGGTGAAAATGATGCAAATGTGCACCAGTGGTTCCCAACTGGTGAGTTGTAACCCATAAATGTATTTGTTGATGGGGTCATGGACAGCTAGAGAAGAAAAAAATAGTAAATGCATATAAAATGCAGATTTTTGGTGCACATTTGAGTCACAAGGTAGAAACTAGACAGATAGACATATGCCGACATTAAAGGGAATGAAAATTATGTCATTATTTACTCACTATCATGTCGTTAAACCCATAAGACTTTTGTTCATCTTTGGAACACAAATGAAGAGACAGTATGTTTGATGAAATCTGAGAGAAGTCTGTCCCTCCATTGACAGTCTATGCAACTACCACTTTGATGCTTTAGAAAGTTCATAAAGAGATGGAAAAATTAATCCATATGTATTGAGTGGTTTATCCAATTTTTCTGAGGAGACATGATCGCTTAATTTGATGAACAGATTTTAATGTATTAACATAGAAACATTGATCACCGAACACAAACAGAAGCTCAATCGTACTTGCTTGACATGCAAAAGCAAACCTCATTGGTTCATGCTGAAGCTCAAATATGCCGGGTAATACACGAGAATGAAGCTCATTCGTTTGTGCTGAAGCTCAAATGCTGCGTAACACACGAGAATGAACATTGGTTCTCACGTCAAGCAAACATGCTTGTGCTTCTGTTTACCACAACTGATGTGTGAGTTGATGAATGTTTATTTGTGAATGAAAGCCTAAATTCAATCTTTTCATCATATTAAGCAAGTGTGTCTCTTCAGAAAATTCAGACTAAACCTCTCAAGTCAATTCAAATGGATTAGTTTAATATCTCTTTACAAACTTTTTGAACCATCAAAGTGGTAGTTGGACTGTCAGTGGAGGGACAGAATTCTCTCAGATTTCACTAAATATATTTTAATTTGTGTTATTTATTTATTTACAAACATGAAATAATTAGGTAATTTTGATACTGAAGCAAACCATTTTAGAGCAACTGCTGCATGACACAACTGTAGATTTCAGAAGTAAATTAAATGATTTGGACCATCTTCTCATAGGCTCAGTTGAATTTGTAGTAATTGAATCTTCCACCTGAGGGCAGTGCTAAATAATTTAAGAGTATTCAATTATAGTACTATCAATTAAAAAAAATGAATCATCATATCAGTTTCTTACTCCCTTACAGCATGAGGAGAATATAAAGAATACATGCATCTGTAAAGCTCTCAGATAGCATTATTATTTTAATTAATGTGCATTTGTTCAACTATTGATAGTCTCTTGGATACTGCACACCATCTCTCAAGGCTATGTGGAGGAATACATAAAATAGTGGCAGAAAACATAAAAATAGAGATTATTTTTAAAAAAATCAATTATCTGGCCCTTGTCAGCAGGATTTTGACAGTGTAGCCCTGGGCAAGTCTTCTTTCGATTGCTTATAGCTTTGTTATTTATAAAAGAAGAGGTCGTGTACATTGTACTGTGTTGAAAATGTGTATCTAAAAAGAGATCAACAGAAGCACAGAAGGCATATAAAGCAAGGTGTGTGACCCATGTATTACAGAACAGATATGAATTCATTAAAAAATATACAGAGCACTAATGGTAAGTCAGATGAAGAAAAGTGTTTTAAAATGAACATTTTGTCATAATTTACTCACTCTCACTGACTTTTCTTCTTCTGTGGAACACAAAAGGGGAAACTATTGGTGGCTCTTTTCCATGCAGTTACAACAGGGACTGAAGCTTTCAAATAGGATGCTGAAGCACCATAAAAGTGGTCCATATGGCATCTTCTGAAAGAGTACTGAATCTTAGAATCAAAACAATAGCGGAAAGAAGCAGAAACAAGCGATAAAAGCATTACTTCTGCACATGTAAAAATAACGTGATCATCAAACATTAAACAGCAAATAAAATCAAACATTTAATTTGGTAAACATGAGGCTACCGAATGAAATATCGACCCAGGACAGGGTGATCCATTTCCCCCTACATCGTGAATCCATTTTCAAAACCGTGTTTTTGTCTTATTCTGAATCACATCAGTAAACCTATAAAATGTGTTTATATTCGGACTGTTTTAGACTGATCCGAGTCGTACCACTGTGGAGTAGCGCAGTTCCTGTGTGACTAATCATAGACATAAACAGAGAGAAGAGACGCATGCAGTTCTGTTTATTAACCGCCAAACGTAACGGACTGCAGCTTATACATTCAATAAATTGTAGATTTTGATAAAATAAGAATGCACAAAGCTACTAGTATAAGTCAGATGCTCTGTTCTTTCTTTTGATGTATTACATTTTCAGATTTTTATACAACAAAGTATTCTGGGGGCCATGAAGGTTTTGTGGAAATGATCAAAAATGCTGGCGGTGTCTTTAAAAAAAAAAAAAAAAAAAAAAAAACACTGGCGGGAAAAGAGTTAAATATTTCTTCTTTTTTTGGTTCCATGGCAGAAAGTCATGCAGGTTTAGAACGAGAAACTGAATTCAAACTTTTGGTAGAACAACTCACTATATATATCTATATAACATTATCATTAATTTCTCCGTAGGTTAGTCATTTCTATAAGGGTGCAATGAGATGAAGTTGGTATTTTGCAGAGCAGTTCACATTAAATGCAATATTGATCTACACCCGGTACACATGAATATACAAGTATGAGGGAGAGAGAGTTGGAAACTCACAAATGATCCATAATTAACTTTGCTCTGCCTGTCCTCTTCCTCTCGGCAAATGATTTGCACTTGATTTCCCGCTGTGGCTGTAAAAGTCTGAAATTATGGACCATGTTTGTGAAAGATACATTTGAAACTGAGATCAAGACGCTGATAGAAGATGGCCCCCTCAAACTGCATGTTGTGTTAGTTTGTGAACTGAATTTTTACAGATCAGTAACAGCACTGGTTCACTTGAGATATCAGATTGTGAATTTTGACACGCTATTATGTGGAGGGTGTCAGCATTAGATTATTTGTTAGTATAATTTTTTCAGTCGCATCAGGATTTTATTAAAGAACGTGAAGCACACAACCCATCGGGAGGTCCCAACATCACACAATGCCACATGGTAAATAAAGATCTGAAGCTGCGATATCAAAGCCTTCCCTCGCTGCTGTCTGCATTACCATGGGACATCGACATAAATCTGTGGAGCGCTTACTGTGAGGAAACAAGAGAGCCTCATTACATTTTATATATATATATATATATATATATATATATATATATATATATATATATATATATATATATATATATATATATATATATATATATATTTCGCTTGTTCTTTCCACTGTAGGTGATTCCATTTGCCACAATGATATCTGGGCTGCACGCAATGCAAACAGGGCTCGCAATTTTTTCCGTCTGTTGAGTTCTTCTCGCACGCTCATTTACGTTGGGTTTTCATATGCTCTCATAATGTAACAGCTGGCCCAAAGGTTTTCATTTTTTATTGATGTGCTTTAATAACATATTCCCCACTGCATGCAGTAGCATAATTTGTTCCTTTGGTTTGAAGGCATCTATCAGTTCCCTTTGTCCCATATGTGCAATGCTTTCCCTCTTGAGAATGCTAAACCTGTTACTGTTGACTTTAATTCCAGCACCTCGGGCTCTATAGTTCACTCTTGAACTCTCAAAATGATCATCTCTAAATACAGTGTGAAGAGAAGTTGTTGCTGAAAGAGTGCACTGATTCAAATTAAAGGGAAAAAAGTCAATATTTTGCTTTTGTCTTTGAGGTAAAAGTTGTAATGGTGGTAAATGCAGGTCAGGTTCTTCTGGCTGAAAAAATAAATAAATATTAAACCAGCCTGAGCTTGTCTTAGCTGGTTTTAGAGTGGTTAGGGGCATTTTGTCAGACTGGGAAAACAGTTCATGAGACATATACTTTTTTTTCTTACACCTTGAAAATAGATGCAGTATAGAGTGTACATACTGTATCTTAATTAAAATTTGAAAAATGTGAAATATATTTTTCAAAGTATTTTAATGTATTTATTTCATGAATATTTCACATATATGAATTCATAAATATATTTTTTTTGAGAATTTATACCACATGACATTTTATAACCTTGAATTGACCTTGCCTTTATGAAAAAAAAGATCAAATAATTTTTCTTTCCCTGCATAACCAAATTACATTATTATTATTATTATTATTATTATTATTATTATTATTATTATTATTATTATTATTATTATTCTATTAACCCTTCCATGCACAACTGACAACCTCCGTCAGGTAATTTTTTTCCCCTATGTATTTTTATTGCTCTTAGGGCATGAAAAACAAGATTTGAACTTTATTTATTTATTTACACATTTTCTTAAAGAGATTTGCAGATGTCCACTTAAGTGGATAGTATGCGATTTTAGTTTTAACTGAAGAGATACTAAACATAATACAGTAATAATAACACAACAATACTGTGTGTATTAAACCAATCAAAAAATTATATAAAATCATGGAAAAACTATCAAATATATACAAATATATATATATATATATAATACAGCTGCAATTATTGCAAATTCAGTTGAGTTTTTTCCCCTTTCGACCAGCAGAGGAAGAACTTCATAAAAGTTGAATGACATGTTTCTTTAAGAACGTGATTCCATCAAAGATCTCTGCAACCGGTGATGATACAACTCTGTGTAAACCCAACTCAGATTATGTAGAAATGCTCACAGTCCCTCTAGTCTATCAGATAATGTTGATTTACCCATATTAGCTGATCATTTGGATTATGTTAGAAATAGACACATTTCTACCGTAGCTCTCCTCTCTGAGAAAACCACGACCTATTGATATTTTCAGACTGTAGTACTTAACTAGGATTAAGGGATGTAAATACTAAACAGCCAGTATTCTAGCAGTTCAACCAGAAAGACTCGGGAGAATAATACTGTAACAATTAACCATTTATTAACAGCTCGGCAAGCAATATTATGATAAAGTTCTTTGGCATAGGCCTCGTCCGTAGCTCGCAATCTGGGAGTCCAGACTCTGCATTTCCTGCCTGAAGACGACGGCAGGGGCGCAGCCGACCCCCTGTGAGGTATGGGAAGGGACCATCCTGGTGGTGGTGGGGAGGAAGTAGAGGAAGGAACCATCTTGGTGGTGGGGAGGGTGGAGGTGAATGAAAGCGTCAGCATCTGCTAACTCAGACATGTGTAAGTACCCATCTCTTAAACCACAAGTATTAGAACGCGATTGGATAGATGAGAAGGTAATGAGTGACGTAACAATTGAGTCTTCCTGGCAGAACTTATGCTAAAGCTTTAATTTCTCACTTGTTAGTGAGAATTGGACCCTAAACTAAAGTGTTACTATATGTGTTACTATATTTTCAAGAATAGCAGTCACAGTAATAGAATTAATTGTAGCTGAAATATACTGTAGCTGGTGATGCATGATGTCTAATTTTGTGGACAGATGATTAATCAGAATTTCCCCCCAATCTAAAATCGATACTTTGAAAACTTAACAATGATATGACTCCTTAGATGTTACTTGATGCTATAACATCTCATAGGATAGAAGGAATGGATTCATATTCTGGAGGCTGTCGGCCATCTTGGTTTGGAGAAAAAAAAAACTCCACATGCAACACCTTGCCACTTGGTGGCAACGTATAGAATGATGTGCTAGAGTCCACTGTAGAGGTTAATGGGCAACTATGCCATCAAAACCCATGCATACGCATGAAAATGCTTTTGGAATAGCTGTCCACTGTAGGGACCTCTATGCGTGAAAGTGTTAATGAGTATTGTAATTGCAGTAATTGGATTCAGTCTCTCACTGCATTCGTCTCCTCTGAACCTTTTTCTTTTTCTGGCTGCTGAGAAATGACTAAGTAAAGGGCATTCATTGATATGTACATGGTATGTACTGTATAGTGCATGGAAACTTGCCTGCAGATGGAGTCTGCCAATATTCCCCAACATTTTACTTTTTACAGTAAATGTATTATAGGCCTGAAGGGAATGAAAGCATGTCACATCTCACGACCAACCAATTCTTAAACCTGGCAAAAACAGTAGACACATTTAGGTGGGCTGTACCTGATGGAACTTTTGTATCTGAGTCTTATCACTACACTGGAATTAGAGCAGAACACTTTGTGGAGAAAATATCAGGATCTCTTCCAACTCCTCCGAAATGGAGCATCCATGATGGCCACTCAGACTGTGTGGAGGCCAAAGCCATCTGTTGCTCAAGTGTTAGTAATTTCCTCACCAGGCCTGTCAGCTGGAGCACTGCCTTGATTGGGCAATTCTGATGCTCATGGTAAACCAGCAGGATGTCACTGCACCTGGGCTCTTTCTGTACACAATTACCATTTTTAGTCAATGGTGGCACAGAGCGATCACAGAGTTCCTTTTGTGGTATAAGTGACTTCCTCCTATGATGATTATGTTAATTGCACTCAAACTACCAACTTCAAATTTTAGAAATTGAGATGAAGAGTAACATTACTTTTCATTACTTCATAAGTAAATTATTATTACATGATTATTGTTGCTGCTGCTTTCAGTCTTATTGTTACAATCATTACATGGGCAGTGAGAGATGTTTTTGTTCTCCAGCTGATCTCAACAGAAAAAACTGTGGGTGCGTCTCAATCAGCTCCCTAGTTCAGTAGTCAGGGCACTGATCAGGGCCATTTTGAGGGCTGTCTCAATCACAAAATCTGTCCAGTGCACTAAAACGTTCGCTTCCTAAAAAGTTCCACAATGCACACAGTGAAACGGCAACTCTCTACACTTACGCCAAACGCCAACTCTCTACGCTAAATGATATATGTTTAATACAAATACAAACCATCATTTAATTATATTTCAGCATTAATATACATAGCTAGACAGGTAATGAACATAATATACCTAATTTTTATAATTTGTTTATGGCTGAATGTTGCACGTATACATAAGTGCATAATGTTCAAATTGTCCATAAATACCAGTAGTGATGTTGTACAATGAGGACGTTGTCATTTTGCCAAAAATAGAGCTATCTGTGTCCCAATGTGTAGTGAGCCAGGTCAATACTGTCCTTACCAGTGCCCAAATTAATGTACAAGATACTGATTCTTGACCTATAAAGCTAGGGATCTGATTGAGACCGAACCCTTTAAGAAAACAGCTTTAATTCCCTTTCACTATGGAAGTCAGTAAATGGGCGAGTAAATGATGACTGAATTTTCATTTCTGGGTGGACTATCCCTTTAAGAGTTATATACATATATTTTTATATATTTTAATATAGAATGATGTTAATATGCATAATTCTAACAAAGTTGTAAGCTGTATAATTTTTTATAATTTTTTTATAGCTGTTATATATCTTTTTATATATAAATACATACAATTACATTTTAAGAAGTATGTATCTTGTTTTAAGCCCCAGTTGAGGGATGAAAAAAACTTTTAAAAAAAATATATATATATATTTTATTGTTCATTCATTAATTTGATTTATTCTGAGTTGTAATACGATGACTTATATCTGCATGTGACACTGGAACTTCTCCCAACACGTGTGCCTTGGGACAGCTACATTGGTGTAGTCTTTGATCCACCTCATAGGACATCAAAGCAGGGCTGAAATGAAAAAAAAAAAAAAAACTAAACTCAACTCCATCCAGCTCAGAGAGAAAGAGGAATCTATCAATTCTCTGCACTCTAATCTTAACCATATGACCACATATGACACTTCTGCTTAAGCACAGATGTATACAATGCTTAAAGTGCAGAAAATCCCTCACAATAACTTTCCCAGGGTGACAGATATGCTTGATGACTCATCACAAGGTGTGGACAAAAGACCAGTTTCAAATCTGACCTTGCAGATATTCATTAGGAAAACAGTTTAAATTGTAGTTGTGCTGACAGAGCACAGGGGTGACACAAGGCAGGAATAAAGGTCAGCTTTACTATGATTGTAAAGATGATTCAAGGCATCCTAAAATGACAATGTGTGCAGAGTTTCAGCTGAATAATGTTTCTTTTCTGAGCTTCTATTCATAAGGAAAAGGCGCTGGATGAGAAGAGGCCCTGTGTGTCATTGGTTATAAAAATTAGAAAAATAAATTTTAAAGTCTCTATGGTGTAACAGTCAACAGAGGTGCAGAATTATAGATGTGTAGGACCAGATATACTAAACAGGGCAAATTAGCGTGAGAGCGTAATTCCAAAAAAGTGCTGATGGGAGTGGAAAGTTCTGTGCGTGATCTACTGACGCAAATTGAAGAACCACCGCACAAATTAAAGAACACAGACGCAGCCGGATCATTTCCATAATCTGCCAAGAGCAGTACAAATTAGCACCTGGTTTAAACCATGTTTTTTTGGTGTGATAAATAATGGCGCAAATACCAGTAAATTGATCAGTGATTACCTTAGTAAATCACCTTGCATGATTCATTTAAATACTCTCCTGTAAATTTTGTCTGAAAGGGAAACGAATATGCAACAAGTCAGCCACAAAAAATAAAACCTTGTCCATGGCTTTTCAGCCCTAATTTATCACTGTGTGTCTTTAGTAAATCCCGACAGTAATTTAACACCAAAAGAGGGTTTGCACTGGCGCAAGCTGTTAGTAAATATATCTCGTAGCGTCTAATTTTTTTGTTAATAGCTTCACCAAATGTATTAAAAACAATCGCTGCATTCTGAAACTGCATACTGTATGGTATACTTCATTTGGTTTGAAACCGTAAACTACGAAAAACTATGTTCTATATAGTTTGAATGTTTGTTGTATGAATGAAATTCGGATTTACTACATATCCACCATGTTGTCACTGTCATGCGACCTACGGCATCAGTTGCCATTCACAAATCCTCTCCTGTGGCCTCATGGGATAGTAAAGTGTGCACTTCAGAATCTCGTTGGAAGAAGCAAGTCATCCGGGTACTTTTCACCTGTGCATTCGGACATACCATTCTGCTCACATACTGTTCCCTGTATGGAAGTAGGCATATTCGAACACAGGAAATTATTATTTCAAACAGGTGTGTACATTCTCCCTTTCTGCCATTGGTTGTTCAACAGATAGATTCCCAAACCCCAAACTCATGAAATTGGTCATTCCATGGTGTTTACACTTTTTGTGAAAATAACTTATGAATGACTTACTTGTATCTGCTCAATTTTTGCAATTTGTTTTATTTCACATTGTGCCAGATATTTCACTGATCATTTTCAGTCTCTCATCTTCACCTCATCTCCCTCCTGATCTCACTCCTACAGTATGTCAGCCAATGAGAGTCTCTGATGCAAAGTGTGTCCTTATCTAAGCCAAGAGTGGCTAGAAATGGGACTGAGGAAAGGGAAGGAAGATCATGGATTTGTGTGACAAAGGGAAGCAGAAACCTAAGATGCTTAGAAAGAGTTGGATTTACAAATTGATACAAACAATTCAAAACTAAGGTAGGCACTGCAAGTAATTGTTTCTTTCAGTTGCATGTAACTTAGGAACATACACTTCATGTAGCCTGGTCATAGCATAACAGAAATGTACAGGAGAAAGAAAAGGTTAGAAAATGTAATACAGCTATTTCCTATTTATTACTCAGTATAAAACGTTGTTTCAATCTTAAATATATTTCTGAACAGCACAACTTATGCATAAGATATATAAATGATGATTCATAATGTTTTGTTTTGAGTAATTAATCACAAATTATTATTCATTGAATTCCCATTGATTAAAATGGTTTAAGGGCTAACCTTTCCTTCAAACAAGCTAACTCTAAAAATATTAACCTATCAGAATGAGCATTTGAAGGGCATATGACTGAATAAAACACTTCACAAGTAATGGGGATGATGTATGCAATAGCCTGTATTCACTTAACCATATCAGGAGCTCAGAAATAGAAGTTAATGGACCTTTGGCTTTTGAACATAAATAGAAAAACAAAGAAATAGACTAAGCTGAACTTAATGAGAGTGCTAATGCAGCCATAATTCTTGGAGCCTTGGAACAATGATGAAAAAAGTAGATGAGAGTGTATGAAAGTGAGTGTATGAGTGGCCTTGCAAATTGCAAGAACTATATCTGCATTTTTCTCTGAGCCGGATATAGGATGTGTTAAAATCCATTATCACTGTTATGCATTTAATACGAGTCTCTTAAATTTAGCAGATTCAATTAGAGATGATTGAACAAGTATGCTGTTCAATCATCAGTTTTATTTTTGCTACAGATACACATCCTTGAACATCTTATTTTAGTATGTTGTACTAAATTTGGGAAAAATTAGTAATCAATTTTGTTCATTCATAACCTTTTTTGTTCCTGCAATGAATCAAAGGACAATTAAGGTATCAGCTACGATATTAGAGCTGCTGATTCAGCCATTCAGATCACTTGACATTCAACACACCTGATTAGATTATTCAGATTATTCATCAGGAGATGTGGCCGCCTCAGGGATCGATTAGGAACAATGATGATAAATCACTTCCTCTGGCTGCTTCCCCACCTGAGCACCATGGTTAAAAAAAAAAAAAAAAAAAAAAAAAAAAAAAGTTGCTACAGAGGAGCTGTGTGAAAGTTTTGTACCGAATTGATCCATCTGATCCACGGCAATAGAAGAGTAACATATGAGGCAGAGATTTTCAGACAAGTATGCTGAGCTAGCCAAGCTAATCATACACTAGCTCTTCATAGTCAACCTGTTTTGAAGAGTTCTGTGGCTGTATTTAATCAGTTCTTTCTCCCAAATGCTTCTACAACTCAACCACCACTAGACTGATTTCAAGCTTGACAGATTTCAATTTATTCCTTTGATAGATTTATTTCGTGCCCACAGCAGGAGCAACACATGTCTATATCTAATAAAGAAGCTTCTGGAAGAAAAAAAAAATGGGTGGGGTTCATTTTAAAGGAAAGGCCTTGACATAAGCAACCCAAATACATGCGAATGTCCAGTGAAAAAAGGTATCAAGCGAAGAGCAGTTTATTGGACACAGTGCTGGGACTGTTTGAGGATCAAGAACATGTAACATGAATCTGAATTGCACAAGGGGATTTAAAACCACAGACAAAAGCATTTTAATTAGGACCTCTGTATTTTCTGGCTGATCCAAACACCCTTTTCTCTATTAATCGTAATGGATGTATCTAGTTTTATGAGGTATTTGGGATTGCTATGGATCAACAAGATATGATGCCCAGCTGTGTCTTGTCTAACCCCAGCTACATTTATTTGATCAAAAATACAGTAAAAAACAGTAATATTGAGAAATATCTTTGCAATCTTAAGTAACTTTCAGTATATTTTTAAATGTAATTTATTCCTTTGGTGACAAAGCTAAGTTTTCAGCATCATTACTCCAGTATTCAGTCTCACATAATCCTTCAGAAATCATTCTAATATGTGGATTTGTTGCTCAAGAAACTCCTATTATTGTCAATGTTGAAAAACAGTTGTGCTGCTTAATATTTGTGTGGAAACCCTGCAGTGTTGCCAGATTGGAAATGTCCAAGTATCGTACCAGAAGCACAAAATGATAATATTTGGAAGAAAATTATCTTACACGAGTCAAACGTACAGAATACAGCTATTTATCTAGACAAACAACTTTTTGACACGACCGGCAAGTTACTTTATTGCTACACTATTGACCTCTCCTTGGAAACAACTGACCTAAGCTCAGCAGGAGGAACGTAAACTTGTGCTCGTGAGAGAGAGTCATTCTCCACGGTGATTGGCCGAGAAGACCTAACGTGAGACGAGATGGAAGACATGCATAACACCATGATCACGTTCTCACAATCATGACGGTAGACGTAGGATCCACAGCTAGATCAATGAGTATATAAGCCCTATGATTTGCAATGACCATCATATGAAGTGTCACAAAATTCAGAAATTATCGTACATTATGGGATTTTTTTCCCATTATTGATCGTACAGAGGTCAAAATTATAGTACAAATACGATAATTATCATTTGTCTGGCAACACTAAAACCCTGATCATTTTTTTTTCTAAGTTCAATACAAATCTTTTGTGAGATTATTTGCTTTACTGTCACCTTTGATTAATTAGAATGTGTCTTGCTGAATAAACATTGGCTTAAATTCTTTCAAAATAATCTTACTAACCCCAGACGTTTGAATGGTGCTATATAAGACCACCATATATAAGAATGCATTTTATCTCAAGTATACTGTTAAGGAATTCAAATCAATTCCATTTACATTTACACCATTATACAGATACCTGTGCAGTACTGTATGTAAATCCTATATTAAGGGATTTTCCGAACATGAGAGCAATTCAAGCTTGAAGTACCACCTTCATGTTTTTCTGAGTCCACAGCAGTCATCACAGCCCCAGCTGAGCAACAGACAGTGTACCTCGCCATATTCGCACTGATAGAGAGCACGCAAAATGAATGAGAAATCTGTAGTGTCTTTTCAATGCTTAATAAATCCATCCATCCATGTGATTTTAATTTGATGCTTTTTACTTCATAAATATTGACACAGCAAGCATGAGTCACTTACAGTCATGAGTCTGTTCTGTGTTTCTGTCTTGTTTCATATTTAACTACTCCCCGTTATGTTTATTAGTTTCCCCAGGTGTTTCCTATTAACCACGCCTTCTTGTTATCTTGTTTAGCTTGTTCACCTCTGTATTTAAGCCTCTGAGTCTAGTTCAGTGTTCGTTCAGTCCTTAATGTTTGTTCTGTTCCAAATCTTTATACATTTATTTGTTCTGTAGAACACATAAGTAAATATTCAGAAGAATGTTGGTGGAGTGGCGTAACTTAGTTTTAAAAAGTGGGTGGGACCAGATTGTGTGTGTGTGTGTGTGTGTGGTGGGGGGAGGGGAGGTGCTAATACAATTCTATATAATTTATGTACAATAATTATTGTTCAGTTTTAATGATACACTGAGTTTATAAGTCATGTTGAACATTATAGTTTCATCTTTAAATATAAAATCTATACAACATAGTGTTAGTCTTGGGAGTATTCAAGTCCGTGAATTAATACATAAATCCGCTTGAACGTCTTAAAACCAATGTCGATCAGTGATTGTAGGGTATATCACAAGCAGTGACACATTTGTGTGCATTCTGTTTTGTGATTTCATTTCACTGTAACGGATAGATTCTCTGCAACTGTGTTAGCGGCGTCGAACACGCTGCATGATATAAAAAATCCTCTTATTTAATAAATTAACGAAATTAATATTTTGCCAGTCAACTGGTGTTTCAAAAAGTGCTGGGGACATGTCCCACTTGAAAATGACTCCTATGGTAATCAAACCGTATTAGTTGCCATTAGCTATGTTTCCATCCAAAGTTGCGAATTTAAATTATGCACAATATTTAAATGTTGCATAAAACATTTGCGAATAAAGTAACATTTCCATCCCATGTGCTTAAGAAAAGAAAATCCTTACTTCCTTGGAAACTGGCGCAAACAAATAAAAATAACAGTAATAAAAATGGAAGTTACTGCAATCTGGGAAGCCACTGTGGCTCCTTTGTTCTCCATCATAAATGACTTGAGTCTCAGAGCTCGCAGAGGAAATGCAATAAACACTTTATCTGGTGTTCGGATTCCTGTTGTTTGGGAATGCAGTCATACATGTGAATACAGTTCTGGGAGGTCATTATACAAAATCGTTTTGATAACTTTGGCTCAGCCATATCAGTTTATGCATAAATGTCTTCTTATAGGATAAAAATGTATCTGCCTCAATTGAGTGCATACGTTTTTTTATGCATCAGGTTTGATCAAGCGTTTTGTTGTTGTTGTGTGTTTTTTTTTTTTTTTTTATATCCCAGAATGTGCTTAGAAATAGGTGGATGGAAACAGCTAGTGACTGTGACTTTCATTGTATGGACTTTTCTAAATGTTTAACTATCCCTTTAATGTATAGTTTAGCATTTGTTTTCTTTTGTTATATTTTCTAGCAAAGCATAATCATTTGTTATAGAATATTCTTGTCTGACAGCTGCGAATCAATGTTCTACAATAATGGTGGCGAATCGATAGAGCGCAATCTCTAATATTGGCAGCGTTACACATTTATTAGGGTAAAGTGACAAGTCTTTGCTTGCCTCCAAGATTTCAAACACCACCTTAAGTAATTCATCCCACACAGACACTGATGCAGTATAGGGCACGTAATGGAAGCTCCCTTTCTGAATTGCAGCCGTAAATCATAGTAGTGATTTCTGTTTAATTACTTAGTAAAACGAGCCATTATTATTGTAAATTTTAATTTTAAGAGCACAATCAATCTGCTTCGCAAATATATACGATTGTGTTTAAGCAACCTACTCAGGCGAGAGAAAACTTAACAAGGTTATTGATATGTTAATTAGCTTTTTTTGCAGCTGGCAGACTTAATTAAGCCGTATTAATGAAGAGGATATAGCCACATATAGTTACCGTTACAGTCGGCCGATGCAAAAGGTCAAGCGCTCACACGAATGTGCAAATCTGCAACAATGACTTGCTGAAAATACTCTGCAGATTGCTTACATGTGGCATCCTCTAAATTGCACAAGGTCGACTGGGCTGAAGCCAGAAATTCATCATGTATTTATATGACCCTCACCAGGGCACGTGATACGCCGCGGGTGACTAGGTAAACTTTATAGGGCTGCGAGAAAGGTCTTTTTTTGGGTACTCACTCAAACTCTGCAGTTAGAGACCAAGGGGACTGTGATTTTGTTATGCTGATGGATTTTGCTTTCCTTGGGCAGTTTATGTACAGCAGTGAGTGACATTCATTTGGTCTGGCACACTGTTCTCTGTCTCCTGCTTCGCTGTAGCACTGCAGTTGGAGTGCATTATTTGATAGATGTGCCGAGGAGAGACTGTAAAAACATGAGTTGTGACAACGCTTAACTGTCATTGCTCTTAAGTTTTTCCTCCAAGACAGGAAAGAAGACGAAATGATTTTCCCTGAGCAGATTTTGAATTAAGTGCCAACATGCTTATACTTACAAATGCGTCTATATGAATATGGGTATGGGTGTTTTCGTAGATGCTGTGTCAATTTAAAATCCCCATGTCTTAATAGGGACCTTTTTAGTCAATGGCGGCCCAGTCCATCAAATAATTACACACCCGCCAAACTGACCAGCACAGCAGCGTTCAGCCCTATATACTAAAGCACATTCATTATTTTCTTCCCACTGTTGTTTGAACAACACATAGATGTTTCCTTTCCTCCAACAGCAGGTCTGAGCAGTTATAGGGTCAGGCGCTCCCCTCATAAGCAGGAGACTAAAGGCTGGATGAGGTTTAATGAGCTGTCGCAGTCAGCTGGCCGAAATCCTTCAGGCCTGCACACGCTCGCTCAATCCCTTGCTTTTTTCTTTCTCTGACCTTCTACTGTCAGCAGGCCTGGCCTCAGAATCAATTCATCCTACACAGGAAGAGATTGGAGAAGTGGGACAAGACGAAATGGAGGTTGAATCACTGTCAAGCTTCGCTCTGAAATGTCCCTGCAGCACCCACATACTCGAAGGTTTCGAGAGCCGGGATATATTGAAATTTCTCTCAGATGCAGAATTTTCAGATATATTCAGAATGTGAATAGGAGAAGTACTTGAAATGTTGTGTTGCAGGGAAATAAATCGTTCTTTTCACTGCGATCTTTGCCACTCTATCAGGGTAAACCGGGTTCAAGTCAATATGTTCGCTTCAAATAAAGAAGAGTAAATAACCACCCTCTCTGTAATGCTGAATGTGTGCCTTATGATGTTGCTAGAATTGCATTAGTCATTTTGAGCACTTTAAGGGCCAGATTTACGAACAGCTCGTGTCAGCGCAAACCCTCTTTTGGTGTTAAAAAATGTCAGGATTTACTAAAGACACACAGTGAAGAAATTAGCGCTGCAAAGGCGTGGGCAGTTATTATTACGACTGACTTTATTGCATATGTGTTTGTAGGCGTTTTCCTTTCAGACGCAACATTTATATGTGGAGAATATTTAAATGAATCATGCAAGGTGATTTACTAAGGTTTACGCTCGTCAATTAACTGGTGTTTGCGCCATTATTTACCGCCCCAAAAAAGCTACATATAGGATCCTATAATGTTTTTGCGCTTTTTCAACTTTAGCTAGTCTGTAATGTTGCTGTTTCAGCATAAAAAAAGTTCTGCAAGGTTACAAAGCTCAAAGTCCACTCCAAAGGGAGACATTTTATTCAACAGAATCCACTTTTGAAGAACTACAATGAACGGCTCATGTGGACTACAACTCAATTGTACGCAAGCTGTAATAATGTAAAAATACGTGAAAAATAATGTGTTTTTTTAACAATCAAGCATGGAAACATATTCAAGTACAAAAAATAAAATCAAGACTTCATAAAAGGGCATAATAGGACCCCTTTAAACCAGACGCTAACTGGTAGATTACATTGGTCATTATAATCCGGCTGCATCTGTGTTCTTTAGGCCTTGTCCACACTAATTCGTTTTCATTGGAAAATGCATCTTTTTCTCTCCGTTTTGACCTTCCGTCCACACTGAGACATCGTTCTTATTAACACTCTCCAAAGTGGATACATTTGAAAACGCAGTTTTTGCGTGTGGACTGTGAAATTATATTATGGTATTATAATTCGATGACGTAAGTTTAGTCATGTGACGCATATTGAACCCAGAGATATTCATGCCTGTATTATGCCTGTTATGTGCATTTTTCGATCAGTGTGGATGAGAAACTTTTGGAAAATGCTTGAAAACGCTAGTGTGGACTGTTTTTAAAACGAAAACTCTGTCCGGATTAATGTAGACGTAGCCTTACTTTGCACGTTGTCAGTAGATAATGCCTTTTTAGAATTGTGCTCTGATCCTAATGTGCCCCTTTTAGTAAATCTGGCCCTTAGTGTGTGCATGTGTGTTTGTAGGGTTAAATTATCTCTGTTAACTGTTAATTTCTGGAGGACATCTTAATTTCCAAAGGAAGGAATAGAAGTGCAACTGTATGTTGTGGAATAATCATTGTATCATATTCTTATCACAAAAGTAGAGAAAACAGTGTCATTTTTATGAACTCAAGTCAATTTTATCTCCACGGCACAGGTTTAAGGACATCTGAATTGAATTGTTTCAAGTTTTAAAATATAAATTATGTTTGCAATGGCATTTGGCAAATTGCTACGCCGAACTCCTAGGGCTAAATTAACCCCAGGAGGATAGAGCATTCATGCAGGTGCTGATTAAACCCAATCAAAGGAAGATTAAAACGGTTAAAAGAAATAAATTAAATGAAGTTGGTTATGCCTCATATAAGACTTCTTTTCCAAGCCTACATTTTCCTTCTTAAATAAAAATTCTGATGTTGATGTCATAAAATAAGACATTATTCAGTTGTTTAAAAAATGCTGGGATGTCACAGCCTTTAATGAGGTGCACAGGCTCAGAGATCTGGGGCTCCCTGCATCCCATGGGAGGACTGAAGATGGGCGTTTGCTTTGGAAAAGTTTTAATGAAGCTTTAGAACTCTTTTCATAGAAATCGTTATTTTCATTGCAGGAACTCAGTGAACAGAAATCACATTGAGCAGAAATATGGATGAAAATACTGCAGTTGGAGACATTCCGCGCTGAGTCATTTATTTTCAAATCTTTTCCTAACTTGCGCAATAAATAATAAATTAATTATTGGAATTACAATTATGATTTGTGCAATTTGTTGACAATTTGTCCAAAAAATTCACAGTACACTGAGTGCTGAACAAACATCACCTGAAACACAAAAAAAGTTTTAGAATTTTGGCCGATACTGATAAGCAGAAAGTTATGTTGATGTTATGACCAACAACCAATAAATATGTATAATTTGGAGTTTTAGATCATGCTGCTCACTTGCAATGCACTTCCCCCAATATAAAATGGATAGTTCTAATTCTTGCTTCTGATTGGTTAATATGGTGTTCTATTTGTATAGTCATTTTATATAATATATTCCACAATATTAACTTTCTATTATAGCATGGTCTGTCTGAATACTCGATTTTGATTGGCTTGGACGGTCGACGGTGTGTAAAACCGTTTAATGCACATGTAGTTTCAAGTCAGTTTAATCACAGGTCTATTAATGTGCTGTTTTCATTGAAGCACATACATACACACACACACACACACACACACACACACACACACACACACACACACACACACACACACACACACACACACACACACACACACACACACACACACACACACACACACACACACACAACGTCACACACTCAGAGAGCTACGTCACACACTCAGAGAGCAGAGGTGCGCACACAAAGAAACATTCAAGAGCACAGAAACTTATCAACGCTGCCCATTGACTTTTAGTGATAAAATTTCTCAGCAGCGATAGGGTTACACACTATTTTGAAGTAATTAAACTCTTTCACCGCCAGCTTTTTTTTAAAAAGTTACCAGACACTGGCAGCATTTTTAATAATTTTACACAAAAATGTTATGGCCCCCCAAAAATGTGGTTGTTTGATTATCTTAAATATCTTAATCACAATAATTAATCATTTCTATTAATGCTATAAATCATTAATTCAAATAAATGTAATCTTACGCACTAATTTATCTGTGTGTCTGATTCAAAGTGGGCAGAATGCTTGATCAAACGAGCCGTAACTGACGAACGGAACAGTTAATTTAACCAGGTCAAATATTGCACTGCAAACATCAATAACAGCTTTAAGTTTTTAATGCTTTGAGGAGTTTAAAGCACTTCACAACGGGTTGTTTGTTGCCTCCACATCATGCATTAAAATAATTTAATGCAGAGCTAGCCGTGGATTATCCCTTACATAACTTCTATGAGCTATTCATCCCTATGCAAATACTCTAGCGGGTAATTATTTTGTTTCATAGAAATGTTCTGTTTTGTCATTGACTACATTTTGTAGTCTAAGAATGTCACTTTATGATGAATATCACTTTTTTATTGATGTGGTTAGGTTTCCTACCTTAAACCTTTTAACCATCAACCATCTGACACTATATTCACAACATATTACAACACTCATACCATATTGCTTGAATACGACACTGCAAGGTGTGTTTATGGTGTAAATAAAAGATGCATTATGCAGTGTAGACAGCTTTTGTTGGTGAGATCTCTGTGCATACAATGTCAGTGAGCTGCCACTGAACTGCAGGGCTCAGATAGCCGTGTGAGACGTGACTGACATGATGCACATGTTGTGACAATTACGCTTCAGCAAGGAGCAGAATGTACAATTCAGTTGTCAAACAGATCCTTACAAAAATGGCACCAGATAACAGTATTCTCTACCGGAAGTTTCAGTCTGGTCTTTAGGAACGGTTAATATTTTGACACTTAACTAAGGTGTATTAGGCATATTTTAACTGTTAAACTTACAACAAAGTGTGGCTTGAAGTAAAGCAGGCATGTATTTGAGAGCTCATTCACTGCTGGCTGCTATGGGTTTGCTGGATGATATGAATGCAAGAGATTTCTGGACAGTGTATCTATATGTATATCTATATCTATATATGAAGATTAAGTGAGAGTTTTCATTAAAAATGAAAAATTCTGTTTCATATACTAAAAAAAAAATATCACACCAAAATTGTGCCTTCTGCATATATTCTTGATTTGATTGAAAATTGTATCTTTAACTTGTGCACATGACATGTGTGTCACATAAGATACAGTTAACATAGCAGCAGCCTCTACAGAGAACATGAGGATCCAGGACTGCTGTGCAAACAGGAGCCCATATGGCCAGTAGAAAATGAGTCAGCCTGTGTAACCTTCAACAAAATGGAGAGAGAGAATGGAGGAGGAACTGATTTACACGAGGATGATAGTCTTGAGCATAAGGTGATAAGTAATCCTCCATTTTTAAGTGTCCAGGACACTTGTTGAGATTGATGAAGCATTGTGAGAAGAAGACGATTGTGTTCGTGTAACATTAGCACCACATTAGCTGTTTGATAACAGTCCAGCCAAAAGCTAATCATATCAATTACCATCATGATGCATAAAACACATTACTATTCATGTTTATTATTAAATATGAATTTTAAGGGATACAATTATTGACTGCTGGGGGACTTAAGTGTTTTTTTTCTCATTTGTTACTCAGATTTTTGTTAACACTTTACAATAAACATCCATTTGTTAACAATAGTTAACTACATTATTGTCATGATTTGGTTATGTTTCATGTTCCTGTTTCATGTCTGTCATGTGATACCCTGTTCAAGTCATGTTGTCATTGGTTCATAGTTTCATTGTTCACAGGTGTCCCTTATCTTGTCATTAGTCTTCTGTTTATTTTAGCCCTCATCTTTGCCAAGTGTCTTGGTCAAGTTGTGTTCCACTGTTTTGAAAGCTGTATGTCCATGTGTATGTTCTGCGCTAAGTTCATGCCACGCCATGCTTTTGTTTTGAGTTCATGCCACGTGTAGATAACGTGAACTTCACGTTATCCTAAATAAACTGCACTTGGGTTCTCATCTACACTTGCCTCCAGTGGACTCCCAGTTATTTACCATGAACTATGAAAAATACTTCTAAAGCATGTATCAATCAAAAGTTGTATCAGTTCATATTATTTAATGGACCTGAGCTAACATGAACTAACAAAGAACAGTTGTATTTTTATTAACTAACTAACAGATTAAGAAGTAGTGTAACAAATATTTGATATTATCAGTTAATGTTAGTTAATGAAGTAACTAACACTAATTAATGGGACCTTACTGTAACGTGTTATCAGATTTGCTCATGCTGATAATAAAATGTATGTTTACAGTAATAATAGAGAAAATGTGAGATAGAAGCATGTTAATTGGTTTCTGACTTGTCAAGACAATTCATGAGATACAATAACAGATGTCTGATGAAAGCCTTGACAATGGCTGAAAGGTAACACGGTTTTTAACTAATAAAGTTGGATTTCTAAGACGAGTGAGTGTTGCAACTTTTTCCAATTTACATACAAAAACAGAATCAGTTATAGAAATGTTAATGGTTTTGAAAGAAAGTGAATCTGTCCTGGTTAACTTATAGAATGAGTTTTTCGTATACAAACACAAACCTGGAAGCACAGATGTGGAGATACCATATATGAAAGTGTGAATCAACATCAGCAGTGCAGTGTCCCATGTAGAAGTGTTCAGAAGAAGTGAAACCGAGGATACCGACTGTATCTCCATATGGAGTATCTCTGCATTAAGTCCATTTATAGTACAAAACTGTAGTACATATCTAAAGCTAGTAACCACGAAACTAACAAACTCAATGACCTTTGACCTGATGATCCTGCCCACTTCATTCTCATATAGCAGATAAGAAAACACTTTAAGGGATTATTAATATTTATATTTATTAAACATATTTTGTTTTGCAAGGAGATACACGTAATTTGACCATGCGTTTATGTAATTCTTTTGGCCAGTTAAGCCATATACAGTACAAGTAAGTGGCACTTTAAGTGGTTTGCAGTACAATTACAAGCAGGACACTGAAGTAGATGTTGTAAGTTATGCATGGTGTGCTGAGTGCACTAAATTCATTTTTAAAACCTTCCTCTTTGCAGCATTTAATTGATTCTGTGTGTCACAGCACACTTATAGGAGTAGGCTATTTAATGTTGGAAAACTATGTTCATTTTCTACTTACACTGAAAAGCTCTGTAATATTGGCGTGTTTTCAGAAACGCATCGTGTGTTGGCCATATAAAACATAATACAATTCATACTGGTTATCTAGCTTGTTAAAATGAAAAGCACCCCCAGTGCATTTGTTGCAAGTGTCACATTCAAGGATGTCTTTTGAATGTTCAGTAAAAAAAATAATAAATGAAAAGTACAATGGAATGAAATAAATAGGCCATAAGCTCATTGTAAACAATGTAGGGAAAATTCTTCAGGACCTTTTAGATGCAGCAGTGTTGAAGAGTCCAAAGTCCATTCATAACCATGTATGGAAACCTGAAAACTAATGTAAACTACAACACATCCATTCCATACTTATTCAGGGAAATAAGTATTTTCAGTGAACGCTCTTTGTAATGCTACATCTTACAAAAAAGCTGTTAATGTGCCTGTAATGTAGATGTTAATGTGTGAATGAATACATGCATGTGTCTTGATTCTGCCATCTAGTTCTTTTATTCTTGAGGCAGGATCATGACGGACCCATGTTTTGTGCAAGCACATGGCCTTTTGTTTGGGCCATGTGCTTGTGTTGTCTCATTCTCGTGCCCCGCCCCCTTGTTATCCTCGTTTTGTCATTATTGCTTTACCTTTGTCACCTGTTTTATCATTAGTCTCTCTATTTAATCCCCTTGTGTTTGCTGTCTTGTGCTGGTTCATTGTGATTCTCAGTGTGTATCCTGTGATACAATACCTGTGTGTAGACCGTCCCGTGATACAATACCTGTGTGTAGACCGTCCCGTGATACAATACCTGTGTGTAGACCGTCCCGTGATACAATACCTGTGTGTAGACCTTCCCGTGATACAATACCTGTGTGTAGACCTTCCCGTGATACAATACCTGTGTGTAGACCTTCCCGTGATACAATACCTGTGTGTAGACCTTCCCGTGATACAATACCTGTGTGTAGACCTTCCCGTGATACAATACCTGTGTGTAGACCTTCCCGTGAGTACCTTGTGAAGAACTCTGTCTTGTAAAATCCTGATCTTGTTGTTAGTTATTTGTCTTGTTATCTGTCAAGGCTTAGTCTTGTGTTGTTAGTCTTTGTTTTTACCCACCAGCCTTGTTTTGCCCCATCGTGGGTTTTGCTTTCCCTGTTTTGTCTGAATAAAACTGTTAATTGCATACTGTCTGCGTTTGGGTTCATCTCTCCACTAATCATAACGGAATGAACCGGCCAGAACAGAACCCAGCAGACAGTATGTCTTATTCCGTCAAGCAACATTCGGATGACCAGGAACTATGGTGGCAGTCGGCTATCGCTGACAGTAAGAGTGGAAAACTTCCGTTTCCTCCCCAGGGTGAGTCGACCTTGAGACGGTACGCCCAGGTCGTGGAAGGGAAGAGATTTTTCTTGCCAGAGATCCTGGTCAACCGTTACTTTGTCGCGGGTCTCAATACCCCTCCTCCTCTGGCTGAACGGGAGAGACTGGTCCACCGTCCTTTCGGACGATTGGTGGATCGTTTGTGTAGAAAAGAGCTGCAGACTCCCTCCATGTCGTCATCGCTGGCCATGCTGCCCGTGATCCCGGAGGGTCGCGTCCTTGCCGTGCCTACGCTGGGGGACCAGACTTATTCCACCTTGACTCCCGAGGCGCCATCCGCAGCTACGAGTCTTCGTGGAAAACGAGGAAGACGGCTGTCGTGGGAGTCGGCGTCAGAGTCCTCCTCCAGAGAGTCTGCTGTACCTGCGGTGGTTCCCGCTGAACTTCCCCAACTGGTCGCAAGTCCGGCTATGGCCTCTGCCCTGCGGCCAAGGAGAAAGAGGAAGGGAGCTTTCAGTCCTCCATCTCAGCCCCCTTCTGAGTCCGCGATGGCTTCTCTAACTGCCGCTGCAACTGAGAGGGCTGATTCCAAGTCTGCTGCAGAGAGTGCTGTACCTGAGTCTGCAGTCGTGAGCACTGTTCCTGAGTTAGCTGTAGAGAAAGCTGCGGCCGATTTAGCTGCGGAAGCAGTTCTGCAGTCAGTATCAGCTCATCAAGAAATGCCAGTCGTCGTTGCTGCCAAGACCTTATCTGATTACCTATTGAGTCTTGTCAAGATCCTTGAAATTCCTGTCACATCTTCTAGTCCTGTACCCACTGCATTAGAGAGCGCAGTTTCGAAACCAGTTGCTGAGAGCACCGTACCCGAGTCAGCTACAGAAAGCGCCGTTCCTGAGTCAGCTACAGAAAGCGCCGTTCCTGAGTCAGCTACAGACAGCTCTGTTTCCGAGGCGCAGATGTGGAGCGTTGGTTCCGAGCCATCATTGGGGAGCCCAGTTCCTGTTTCAGCTCCACAGCTGCCTATTACCCCTCCTCTCATGTGGCCTGTTTTCTTACCAGTTGTTACCCCCGTCAAGAGTCATGTTCAGTCATCCACTGTACCCCCTGTCACTGTCCAACCCCGGACTGTTTCGCCCAAGCCCAGTTTTCATACTACGCCACCCAAACCTGCCTGGACCCGTCACCCGCAGCCCACACCCTCATCCCGAAGACCCAAGACCCCTGACCCACCTGCTCACCATGGACTTCCTCCTAAGAACTTTGTTGTGCCTCTGCCTCCCCTTCCTTGTTTTTTGTTTCTAATGTGTCACCCCAACCCTGTTATTGTTTATTCATGTTTGCCGTTGCTGTTACTCGTCATGTTTTGTTGGTTTGGGTCTGTGTCACAGTCTGTCATGTCCCATGTTTGATGTTCCTTTGAGGAGCGTCTGGAAGCTGCTCCTTAAGGGAGGGGTTCTGTCATGATTCTGCCATCTAGTTCTTTTATTCTTGAGGCAGGATCATGACGGACCCATGTTTTGTGCAAGCACATGGCCTTTTGTTTAGGCCATGTGCTTGTGTTGTCTCATTCTCGTGCCCCGCCCCCTTGTTATCCTCGTTTTGTCATTATTGCTTTACCTTTGTCACCTGTTTTATCATTAGTCTCTGTATTTAATCCCCTTGTGTTTGCTGTCTTGTGCCGGTTCATTGTGATTCTCAGTGTGTATCCTGTGATACAATACCTGTGTGTAGACCTTCCCGTGAGTACCTTGTGAAGAACTCTGTCTTGTAAAATCCTGATCTTGCTGTTAGTTATTTGTCTAGTTATCTGTCAAGTCTTAGTCTTGTGTTGTTAGTCTTTGTTTTTACCCACCAGCCTTGTTTTGCCCCATCGTGGGTTTTACTTTCCCTGTTTTGTCTGAATAAAACTGTTAATTGCATACTGTCTGCGTTTGGGTTCATCTCTCCACTAATCATAACAGCATGACAGTTTGGGTTTGGACTCTAACATTGCCAAAGGTATTCTGGTGGTGGTGTGGAAAATGAGAAATGCATGGGTATCTGTAAAATTTTTAAAGACGCTATTCTAACTGTGTGCTTTAGATTATGCAAATGAGTTTGACAGGGAAAAGAAGGGTGGGACACTGTGTGCCCCCTCTGATGCCTACAGCCAATCACAGCACTTGGATGGAGAAGCGCCAAAGTGCAATCTCCTCCTCATTGGAAAGGGATAAACATGCTTTCAACAGACGCTCCTTGTTGTGAATCTCCGGTTCGTCCAGTGAGACAATAACAGATACACAGTTCTAAGTCTCCTGACCATTACAGGGAATGCAGTAACAGATGCACCTCTGAGTGTCCAGCCTGCAAAGGTGAGACATTAGATACAACATTCTGAGTCTCCAGCCTGTGAAAGATGAGACAGCAACATCCATGCTCTGATTCTACAGCTTGTGAGGCAGCAACATACAACCACTATCTGAATCTCCAGTCTGTGAGGAAAGACAGATTAACAAACACTAAATTCCTTGTCCAGTGTGACAGTAACAATTACAACACGTCCAGAGTCTCCATACCAGAGAGACAAAAAGCGATTGACTAAGTTCTGAGTCTTTAGACAACAGACACATTTGCAACTAGGTTAAGCTTCGGTGAGCAAACCTTATCCTCAAGGTATCTTCTGCGTGTTCCAGATTGTTAAAGACCTCCTGCATACGTCAGGACCTCATCTGCATGTTCCAGATTTTAGGACCCTTTTTGGTGCTCCAGGAGATCAGCATCCCACATTCGTGTTCAAGGCTGTCCAGTCACTGCCATCATACTGCTCACTCAACCAGTTGAAACGGAAAGATCACTTGGCATTGTTGTGTATTATCAGTATATTATTTTCTAATTTACATTAGAGCTAATACAGCTGATGCTAGTAAATAACAAATAATCTAACATTTATTTGTTTGATGCATAATAAGGCTCTTTACCTTGTGGGCTAGTTGCATATAGCTCTGGTTAGGGTTAGACTCTGTTGGAGCAATTCACTTTTCGACAAGCCCATTACTCCAACCTACAGCTATCCCTGTTCACTTGTGCTTGGCCGAACTCCCTCCATATCAACTCCACCACCTCGGGGTGGAGCCTCCATTCCCCGGGCCTCGGCCCCTGTCTCGACAGGATGTCTGCTCCTATGTTCTGGGCCCCCGGGATGTAAGCTGCTCTGAGTGATAGCAACTTGCCCTGGGACCACAAGAGGATCTGGTGCGCTAGTTTGCATAGTGGGCGTGAACGCAAACCCCCTTGATGATTTATATAGGCAACCACCGACGTATTGTCTGTGCGGACTAACACATGGTGGCCCCTGAGATCTGGGAGGAAGTTCTTGAGAGCAAGAAACACGGCCATCATCTCCAGCCGATTGATATGCCAAGAGAGATGATGGTCCCCCCACAGACCCTGAGCCGAGCGTCCCTCCAGGATCGCTCCCCAGCCCGTGAGGGAGGCATCTGTCGTTAGCATCCTGCGACGACAAGAAGCTCCCAACACGGGCCCTGGGACAGGAACCAAGGTTTCTTCCACATAACCAAGGCACGTAGGCAACGCCGCGTAACCTTGATCATGCGAAAGGGGTTGCCCCTCGGGGAAAACCCTTTGGTCCTGAGCCACCACTGCAAGGGTCTCATGTACAGCAGGCCAAAAGTTATCACGTTGGACGCTGCTGCCATCAAACCCAACAGTGTCTGAAACTGTTTCACAGTGAGTGACTGGCCTAGCTTTATCCTCTTTACGGCTGACAGAATGGACTCTATGCGTGCCGGAGACAGGCGCGCCCGCATCGACATAGAATCCCATACTACCCCTAGATAAGTGGTTCTCTGTAATGGAGAAAGCACACTCTTCTTGGCGTTTAGCCGTAACCCCAGCTCTCTCATGTGGGCGAGGACGACATCTCGATGCCGAATCGCCAACTGGTGCGACTGAGCTAAAATCAACCAATCGTCGATGTAGTTCAGTATGCGAATACCCTGCAGACGCAGTGGCGCCAGAGCTGCATCTACGCATTTCGTGAAAGTGCGGGGTGATAGTGCTAGGCCAAATGGAAGAACTCGATATTGGTATGCTTTGCCCCCGAAAGCAAACCTCAGGAACTTCCTGTGATATGGAAGGATGGAAATATGGAAGTATGCGTCCTTGAGATCTATCGTGACAAACCAGTCCTCGGATCTGATCTGTGGCACGATTTGTCTCAAAGTCAACATTTTGAATTTCAGCTGCATGACTGACTCGTTCAGAACTCTTAGATCCAAAATGGGACGCAACCCCCGTCCTTCTTCGGAACGATGAAGTATCGGCTGTAAAACCCGGTGTCCCTGCTGGAGGGAGGTACATATTCTATGGCCCCCTTGTCCAACAGGTTCTTTACTTCTTGTTCCATTACCAGAACCTGCTCGGGGCCCACCACGGTGGGAAGGACCCCCATAAACCTGGGCGGGCGAGACCCAAACTGTATTTGATAGCCCTTTTCTATGGTCTGCAGGACCCAACGAGAAATATTTGGCAGTAGCTTCCACGCTACCAAAAATTCTACTAGAGGTACCAGCCTCTCGAGACTGGCTTCTGGATTTAGTTGTTGTTGAACAATCAGCCCGTCGCCCTGTAACGGCGAACCGGCAGGGAACGACTGAACTGACTGCTCTAGGACCCTCCTCGGAGGGGGCGGGCATCCCAGGGCCACTACGTTTCCGGGTGGCATCTGAGATATGTGCTCGCTGGAGACCGCTGCGCCCTGTAACACACGAGGTGGCAGGGTTAGCATAACGGTCCCCTGAGGGCACCGAAGAGAGACGGGCACCGTGTAATGAGGTGTTAACCGCTCTACTTCGGGGGGGAACTGCCCTCGATGGCCTGCGCACTCGGACGTCAGGACCTTTTCTTTGCAGCCTTCTTTGAAATAATGACGGTCCTCAGATCCGTCTTACCCCTACAAGGCTGCTGCTGAGCGCGCCCCCCGTGTCCCCAGTCTTTTTGTGGGGGAGCACGGGAGGCCACGCTCTGCTTTTGAGTGGCACGGTGTGAGGAGCTGGCTTTAGATGTTTGGGGCTGCTCCCGCTCAGCAGCCCCGGAGACATGAGTTCGGCGAGGGAGAAGCTTTTGAAAAGCAGCCGCTTGTTTGGCTGACTCCTGGAACCTCTCGACGACCGAATTTACTGCGTCGCCGAAGAGGCCAGAAGAAGAGATGGGAGCATCCATTAAAAAATGTTTATCTTTTTCTTTAATGTTGCTTAAATTCAGCCAGAGATGCCTCTCAGTGGCCACCAGGGCTGCCATAGACCGGCCGATAGATTTAGCCGTCTCCTTAGCGGCCCTGAGAGACAAATCTGTGGCCCGACGCAGTTCGCAAACAGCGTTCGGGCCAATACCCCCGCCTTCATCTAAGTCTCCTAACACCTCAGCTTGGTAAGCCTGCAGCAAAGACATGGTATGTAAACATGCTGCAGCCTGACCAGCCGCTGAATAAGCTTTACCCACCAGATTTGATGTTAATTTAACTGGTTTGGTGGGTAACACCGGGGCCTTAAGGGAAGATGCAGATTCGGGAGAGAGATAGCTCGCGAGCGTCTCTTCAACCCTTGGCATCTCCCCATAACCGTGCTCTTTATATTGGGATATAGAAGAATAGTGAGATGTTTGTGCACTGTAAACTCTATATGATGCTGGTTTTCCCCACGATCTCGACACCTCGGTGTGGAGATCGGGAAAAAAACGGCAGACCCCGGCGTTGAGGTTGTGCGCGAGAGGGCAGGAAGCGTTCGTCCAGTTTACTTTTTGAACGAACGTCCTGCTTATCTGACGGCCAATCTATATTTAATCTTTCGACCGCTCTCGTCACAACCTCAATCAGCTCCTCAAACGCGTGAGATTGAGGTGGCGAATCCTCAACATCACGTGAGTCAACACTAACAACATCTAGTTCCTCGGAACTAGATAGTTGTAGTGTTGGTGCCTGTATCAGGGCGGAAGAAACCGCAGCGCGTGCTTCCGAACCCTGATACAATGCACTAGATCTGTCAGGTGAAGGCAGAGATAAGGCCGGGCCCGTCTCTAACCCCGCTGACAGATCCATTTGCGAACCCCAAGTCTGAAGCCTTCGCAGTGCCTCAGCAGCTGCGGGACCTGAGCCTTGGGGAACGCGAGCCTGGGCGTCCTCGCTAAAGAACGCCAGGCGGGATCGGAGCGTTCGTAATGGAAGCACTTCACAGTGCTCACAGCCAGCGCCCTCGAGCGCTGACCGTGCATGCTCCTCTCCCAAACAATCAACACAAAGAACGTGCGTGTCCCCACCCGTTAAATAACGAGGGCAGGGATGCACACACGCTCTGAACTGTTGCTTGCTCGCCATGCTGAATAATATATATATATATATAACAGACAACACCAAATATAACAGACAGTTTCACATATAGCGCTTGTGAAGACACAGAAGCTGACGCCGCTTTGTTTTGGGCAGGTTTTATAGTTTCCTGGTTCATGACGTCACCCGCCTCTGACGTTCCGTCACACCATTGGACTGATTTTACATGTGCTTCAATACATCATCACGCAAAGCGTTCCCTTAGCGTCAATTCGACGCAACGCGAGTTCCCTTGAAAGGGAAATAAACTTTCATATATTTTAGATTCATTGCACACCAACTGAACTATTTCAGGTCTTTTATTGTTTTAATACTGATGATTTTGGCATACAGCTCATGAAAACCCAAAATTCCTATCTCAAAAAATTAGCATATTTCATCCGACCAATAAAATAAGTGTTTTTAATACAAAAAAAGTCAACCTTCAAATAATTATGTTCAGTTATGCACTCAATACTTGGTTGGGAATCCTTTTGCAGAAATGACTGCTTCAATGCGGCGTGGGATGGAGGCAATCAGCCTGTGGCACTGCTGAGGTGTTATGGAGGCCCAGGATGCTTCAATAGCGGCCTTAAGCTCATCCAGAGTGTTGGGTCTTGCGTCTCTCAATTTTCTCTTCACAATATCCCACAGATTCTCTATGGGGTTCAGGTCAGGAGAGTTGGCAGGCCAATTGAGAACAGTAATACCATGGTCAGTAAACCATTTACCAGTGGTTTTGGCACTGTGAGCAGGTGCCAGGTCGTGCTGAAAAATGAAATCTTCATCTCCATAAAGCTTTTCAGCAGGTGGAAGCATGAAGTGCTCCAAAATCTCCTGATAGCTAGCTGCATTGACCCTGCCCTTGATAAAACACAGTGGACCAACACCAGCAGCTGACATGGCACCCCAGACCATCACTGACTATGGGTACTTAACACTGGACTTCAGGCATTTTGGCATTTCCTTCTCCCCAGTCATCCTCCAGACTCTGGCACCTTGATTTCCGATTGACATGCAAAATTTGCTTTCATCCGAAAAAAGTACTTTGGACCACTGAGCAACAGTCCAGTGCTGCTTCTCTGTAGCCCAGGTCAGGCGCTTCTGCCGCTGTTTCTGGTTCAAAAGTGGCTTGACCTGGGGAATGCGGCACCTGTAGCCCATTTCCTGCACACGCCTGTGCACGGTGGCTCTGGATGTTTTTACTCCAGACTCAGTCCACTGCTTCCGCAGGTCCCCCAAGGTCTGGAATCGGTCCTTCTCCACAATCTTCCTCAGGGTCCGGTCACCTCTTCTCGTTGTGCAGCGTTTTTTGCCACACTTTTTCCTTCCCACAGACTTCCCACTGAGGTGCCTTGATACAGCACTCTGGGAACAGCCTATTTGTTCAGAAATTTCTTTCTGTGTCTTACCCTCTTGCTTGAGGGTGTCAATGATGGCCTTCTGGACAGCAGTCAGGTCGGCAGTCTTACCCATGATTGCGGTTTTGAGTAATGAAACAGGCTGGGAGTTTTTAAAAGCCTCAGGAATCTTTTGCAGGTGTTTAGAGTTAATGAGTTGATTCAGATGATTAGGTTAATAGCTCGTTTAGAAAACCTTTTCATGATATGCTAATTTTTTGAGGAAGGAATTTTGGGTTTCTATGAGCTGTATGCCAAAATCATCAGTATTAAAACAATAAAACACCTGCAATAGTTCAGTTGGTGTGGAATGAATCTAAAATATATGAAAGCTTAATTTTTATCATTACATTATAGAAAATAATTAACTTTATCACAATATGTAATTTTTTTGAGAATGACCTGTATATTGTCACGGGTGGTTGCAGGAAGGGAGACGAAGATGATGAATAAAGTTCCAATATGAAGTTTAATGAGGGTAATACAAATAACACAAAGACAGGCTGGGCAACACACACTAAAGGTAGCTTAGAAGGAAACAGAATGAATGTGAGGGACTTATAAAGCAAAGACAAACGAGGATAATTAATAGAACACAGCTGACACTGATGAACTACTGTAATTATGACTGTTACCAAGGAGACAGATGAGTGGCGGAATCTGAATAAAGACACGTGGCAAATGATAACAAACTGAAAGTCCATGAAAACAAAACTAAACTGAACATAATGGTGACACATAATATGAGATGAAGAGAATATGATAGATGCATTCAATTCTAATATTACATTCAGAGACCATCTTTTACTATAGTATTTCAACTATAGTAAAATAGTACTACTATTATCAGAGCACAGATATCTGGATCAACTAGAAAAATACATAGTTTGTATTTACACTCATCTTCAAATGTGTAATGTATCTTTTTTCTTTTTCTTTTTTTACAGGACATAGATGGCCAGATGGGAACATGTGGAGAGCAGTAAATAACGGACCTGTTGTGGGTGAAGAAAAGAGAGGCGACTCTTAGGATCCGATGAAAAGAGGTTATTTTTGACAAGTGTTAAAAGGAAAACCAGTCTTTTCAGAGGAGAGTTATAAAATGGATATGGGAGTGCTGCCAGGTACAGGAGGAAAACAGGCTTTCACAATGTCATTTAATGGACTGTGTAGTGAGTCATAAGCTTCAGAGGAAAATTCAGCTTTTACATTGACATGAAAATACCAATAACTAGGGCTGCTCACTCTAGTCCTTCAGGGATCTGCATATATATCACCAACAAACAGTAAATTTTCCCTTCGCTTCTGAACCTAAATAAGTATAATGTGTCAAGTTTGTCTACTTAAGACCTCAAACAGAATGTGGGTAGATTTAAAGTAATACGAAATGCCCTTTTCATCTAACCTCATGCTGTGTTTTAGTGGGCTGTTTATGAAACTTGGACTATCTGTCACACCTTTTACAGCAAGTGGTGAATATGTATCTCAGGGTAGGCTTATTTTTGAAAGTCAATTTTTTGTATAGGCACATACCGTAGTGTCCATACTGCAAAAAAATCGACTGAATATTTCAACTGTTATTGCCCAAGAGAAGACAAAACAGTGACCTTCTGTGACTCAGTATCGGGCACATATTGTCACAATGGAGCCTGCCTATTAAACAGCGGATTATAGGCTTTTCAGCAAACAATTTATACAGTAGACAGTTTGGAAAGAATTTGAACTAGGCATTTGTGTAACTGGACTTTGAACTTTGGATAACAAAAAAAATACTTTTTTGCACTTTCATGCATACAGTGATTTCGTTTATCAATTTAACATGCTAATTGATCAAATAAAATGTTATTTATTTATATTACTTTATTTATTTGTAGATTTTTATATTATTTTCTTTAAGTGCTATGACAACATGCCAAACCACACTTACTGTACCAAGAGCAGGCAGCAGAGAATGTGTAAGAAGCCGTTCATACTGGATGTTTTTGAATGCAGAATTAGCTAGACACTGTCATCTGTTTTATTAGTCATATATTTTCTCCTAAACAAACTTAATGTATTGATGATGTAGAACCATTGTATCTTACTTACATTGCTATATATGATAGAGTCAGGATGCATTTAGCCGTGATTAAGATCGATAATACTAGAGGTCTAAAGCTGTTAAGCTATAAATGAGGCAATAGCATGTAACATGGACTACATGTATCAGACTACATGATACACCCTACAACAACAATTAAAGTTTCATTAAAATGTTGCCTCACTTTCAAATCACTTCTTTTGCATTGGGGTTATCAGTTTTGTTGTTGATGATTTAGTTGTGTGGAGCCGGGGGGGGGGGGGGATATGACACCATCAAGCTGAAGGTGGGATTGACTCTGATTGAGATGAATGTGCCAGCTGTATCACAATAGACTATAAATATTAGATGGTTTAATGTGACACTGCATCATGGGCAATTAATGGCTATAGTATTAACATTTAGATGGATTAGGCCTGCATCCCATCCTTGTCTGTTTCCTGCTGCACATAAAAAAAACAGTGCTGACATGCAAAGACATCGCTACTGACACAAACAGGTACAATGAGATGCACAGATATTGTAAACTGTCAAGATCCAGGTGCAACAAATCACACAGACTACAGCTCTCTGCATGCACAGAACTCATAAAGTGACTCATGATGCTCAGAAGCAACATCTGTGTAAGACAGCCAATTTAAGACACAGCAGTACTGTTGAGAGATGTCCAAAACTAATGAAGATTGCATATGCAATAAATAGATGTCTTAAAACGTGATGATAATGTTTCAAACAAAGTAGGTCACATGTATTAGATTAATGTAGTGTTGAAGGATCAGGACCATGGACAGCTCTCCTCAGCCTGGATGTTCAAGCCTGGAACATTTACATTTATGCATTTGGCAGACACATTTATTCAAAGTGGCTTAAAGTGCATTCAAGATGTACATTTTGTCAGTTCATGTGTCCCCTAGGAATCAAACACATGACCTTGGTGTTGCTAGTGTTATACTCAGGTCGTTTTTTGTTTGTTTTTTGTAATATAATTTATATGTCAATAATCATATAACATTTTTAAAAATGTTTTTAATGTATTATATTTTTAACAACAGTACTCATTGGTCAATTTATAAATTTGTGTTCATGTTTAACATTTCATTTTGTGTTTTTATTATTATTTTATTTCTTACATGAATGAAAACAAGACTGAGGGAGAGAAGTACATTGTATTCAATAGAATAGAGCATCAACAACAACAGTTTTTAAAGTTGTGATATGTGAAAATATTGTGATCTAGGACATTTAAGCTGTCAGATCCACCAGCTGGAGTGATATCCACCAGAGGGCACTCATCCCTAGTCCATTGCCACCACTTCATGAACTACATTTCCCATAACCCATTGCCTGAACTCATCATGTTCTGATTATTACCACCTGTTTATTATTATCTCATTTATGTTTGCCTATTTAAACCCGGTGTATTCATTCATTCTTTGCAAAGTCTAAAATGTTCATTGTTACACTGCAATTCTGCACCTTTCTATCTTGGTTTCCCATGTCTTAGTTTTGATCATCTGCCTGTTGTCCTGGATTTCCCTGTTTGCCTTTGTTTCCTGCCCTGGAGTTTTTTGTTTGGATTATCTGTACGGTCTCTGACTAATTTGCCTGCTTTATGGATTACAATTCTGGATTATCCCAATAAAAGCTTCAGTTAGATCCTCAACCTGTCTGTCGGAGCAGTTTGTGACACATGCTATTGTAAAGAGTAAGGCCCTGTCCCATTTCTCCCCTCTTAAAACTTCCACTTGGTTTTGAGTCTATCCATCACAGCCTTGTTTTCATCCATGTAAAATTCAATATGACATCTACCCTGACTAAGGACTAGACTGCAATTTTGTTTGGCAGGTTCCACTGTGACAACATGCCCTGCTATGGTTAACATGTATGATGTTTCTATTTTTTTCTTTATCATTAACAATGGAAATGTTAAATAGCTATTTATTTGTACAGAACATTATCTTATAAAATAAGCCTACTGTGAGAAATATTTATTGGAGTAAAAAGTGTGACAAGCCCCGGTCTCCATTTGTATATATACTTTTCTTTTTTTTTTTTTTTTTTGGTAAACTAAGCAAAATTGTAGTTGAACTTAAACATGATTATTTAACAATAAAACATAACTTAAATATATTCATTTTGTGTTGTATGGACAAAAAGACTAAATAAGAACAACTTTTGTTTTCAAATAGTAAATTAAAGATGTACTTTTTCCCCCCAGTGTGAGTCGTGATCCTTTTGTCATATCCAGATCAGATGGTGGACCTGCACCTAGACATGACCTCATCGCAGAGACCATGTCTAGACAATCCCATGCAAGGCCTCGTCGACATGACAGTCATCGGCACAGATCCTCAGCGAAGAACATAAGAGCCAGACAAGGCCTCTGCACAGACCCCAAAGACCAGTTTCATCGCCATACCAGCGTGATGAATCCGATCTTCAAGCAGAAGGAACTGGATTAAATATTTTGAATGCTACCAATCCACAATCTGTTGTGATGCAGCCTGAATCATAATCACGCCGTGTTCGTTCGTTGCCCCCCCGACTGAGCCTGGTTTCTCCCAAGGTTTTTTTTCTCTATTCTGTCACCTGATGAAGTTTGGGTTCCTTGTCACTGTCGCCTCTGGCTTGCTTAGTTGGGGACACATCAGATGAGAAATCAACTTAGCAGGATTATGACATCACTCTTTTCTGCAGAGCTGCTTTATAGCTGAATTGAACTCATTTAATAATTGATGTACTTTACACAGTTATTGAGCTGAAATGAATTAACACTGAACTGATTTCAACTGAATAATGACTGTTTACTGTTGTCTTTTTAGAGCTTCTTCACAGCAGAGTTGAATTCTGTTTGCATCACTGAATCGTTATGTTTATCGCTGCATGTAAAGCTGCTTTGAAACTATCTGTATTGTATAAAGCGCTACATAAATAAAAGTGACTTTTGAAGCGCATGTTAAGTCGATTTGCAGCACTGAATACAGCGTCTACTTGACATGTCGGCAACAAGAACCAAAATCCTCCAGGCCTCAGCTACAAGTACAGGTTTTGAGGGTGAGTAAAAGTAGATGTTTTTTTGCCTGCAGCCAATGAAGACCATAGGCTGGCATTATGCAAATGTTACATTGTTATGTAGGTATGTAACAGGACAGATTGGAATTGGTGATGACTATTTGCCGTACATGCTGATCTTAAAAATTTGCAGACCTTTTACATTCACAAACAGCTACACACTGCATGAAAGGAAAAGGCATAATTGGGGCATTTTAAAGGGACACTCCACCCATTTGCATTAAGCTTTCCATTGTTAGAAACCCAGTCATACTATTGAATGGTCGTGCAACACTCTCTCATTTTCCCCTGAGACGAGAGAAATCCGCTATTTACCTTTTTCACTTCCTCCTACAATGACGCAAAAATCGTCATTTTACGTCATTGTAGGAGGAAGTGTTAGAGGGGAGGGGGAGGGGGAGGGGGGTTCTGTAAAGACTACAAGCACTAGCTTTCAAACCCGCCCATAGGGGGTTGGACCTAATGCGCTAACAGACCAATCACAGATCAGTGCCAGTGCGCTTGATTTCACCAGCAGAAACATTTTGAAAATTTGTAAACAGACGAAATCATAGGAGATGTGTTGCTTTACAGCAGACGACTATGTCAGCGTGTGTTCTCAGTAGCCACTAGCTGCTAATAGAGTCGAGTCAGAAAGAACCTTACCTCCAGGCAAATGCGTTTAGCGCTACTAGCACTGCTAGTTCCAGACGTTCCTGGCTGTTCGTCGGCATCATCTGACAAGGTAAATATCGACGGAATTGCGGTTTTCACAAGCGCTTGTCTCTTCAAATGGTGTGTTCACACCGAACGCGAATTTAATTATTTGCGCGAGTGGATTACATTCAAAAGGCTTGTTTGAGATGCGCCTTGCCTCGCTTGAAATGTAGTCGAGAGTAGGCGGCTGCAGTGAGAGGAGGAGTGAAAAAAGCGCAGGCAAGCTGGACAGATCGCTTTTCTCGCAGTGGATCTGACACCTGTGAGATCAAAGGCGGATATCGCGGGATTCACACTCGTGCATGGTGTTGCTAATAAACTGGATGTAATTTAAGTTTTGTTGCTTGAATATGAAAATAAATATAATGAACAAGACACCCAAAGTCCTTATTTAATTCCATTTTAAATAGGCCTACATGTTTATGAATAATGTTTTCTATAATACAGTAATAATATTTTTTTTTTTTAAATTACATCACATAGATCACACTGTCAGAGAGTTTGGGGATATCCACACATAATTTATACACATAAAACATGATATCAGAGTTTTAAAATCGAGTTTAAAATCACACATTTTAAAAGAGAACAATACATCACGGTTGTTTAAACCAATGAGTATTAAGCTGTGCCGTCAGCAAGTCGATTCCCATCATGCTTTTGATCAGCATAGTCGGTGGAGAGCAACTGCGCGCGACTGCAGAATCAATCAGCTGAACTCGAGCGAATGTTCAAGCGTCTAACTAGACGCGATAGACGCGTATTTGAAGCTCTATTCGCGTTCGGTGTGAACACACCATAAAGGCCTCATTATGCTTCTGCGTCAAGTCCACGGCGTAGCTACGCCATCACTCCTACGGCGTCGTGGCCGTTTTATGGTTCTGCATCAGGTTGCGTTGTATCGCGGTGCATTTCACCGCCGGAACGCTAGGGGGTGTGTGGTTCGCGAATCTCTCTGCTAGTTTGTTTTGGTTCCGTGCGCCGGTTCCGCTTTTTCATTTCTGACAATGGCAAGCGAAAGAGAGACAATTTTGTTGCAGCTTGTTTGCAGTCGTACTTTTGTACTTCCTCAATCAAATGTTCCCCAACTTGATCCATCGTTGAAAACAAACAGTGCAGTGGTCACTTTAAAAATGGCGGTATAGCAGGAGGGGGAAACTGGAAAGGCTACACTCCGTAAATAATGTATAATCTGACCAATCACAGCCCTTGTGTGTGTTTTGCCTCGACGCGTAGTTACAATTTTTTGGAGGTGCACGTCGAGTTACGGCGGAGGGGTCGGAGAGGGGTTCGCGTCGACGCAGAGGGGTCTGCGGGGGTACGCCGTCGATTCAACGCAGAAGCATAAAACAGGCTTAAGGGGTTGGGTTCGAAATCTTCTGGATTGAAATGTAGACTGCACGCCGTCAGATGTTTTAGTGCTTCAATGGCTGTGTCCTCTCCGAACTTCGGGTTATTGATAGCCTGTTGCCACTTTTTGCACAAGTCCAAATCTTTGGGTAATCTATGAAAACTTACTCTGTGTATTTTCCTTGTGCTGGCTGAACATGCCGGTACTATGCAAGTGCACACCATTTCGAAACAAAAACGAGGAGTAATTCAATAATTAGTTCACAAAGTAACTCTTCACTAGAAATTGTGTGAAATGATTTCCAGGCGGTAGTGTAGAGGTGGGAGTGGCCTGCGGAGCTGAGCATTGCAATGCACTATGGGGATTGTTGTCTACAATCCACAAGCACTAAAAAGTCATTTTCTGCCTTTTATCGGTCAATGAGGACCCAAATTAGAAATTTATGCTACTATTCTACTACATATATCACCCACTTTCAATACACATTCATGTCTCCACCGTGGAATTACCCTTTAAAGGAAGAAAACGTATTTTAGAAATTGCCTTCAAAATCCACTTGGCTCAGTCATCTCAGTTTGAATGGGCATGACACTTCTGAATTGATTGCAGAATCTACTGTACTCAAACCAGATTTTGTACATTGCAAAAGCAAGTAAGTGCTTTTTTTAACCTTCAATAAATAATTATTTTGTGGTATATACAGGGTCTTGGAAGGAGACCAACCCCAGCTTTTCCCTGACCCTTCACATTGAGCCTCAGACGAGCAGTGGTGCGGACTTCAAGAATATCCTCGACTCCTCAACGCACCCTTCACCCGCACGCTGTCATCAATGTATATCCAGCAAATTCATCTGAACTATTCTCCAGTGCAACAAGCGCCCATTCTTCATCCCTTCACACTTCCACTGTACCATTAATTGGCAGAGGAAGACGTCTTCAGAGGAGTGTGAGTGATGGAAACAGCATGCATAATTCAGAGGGATAGAAGGAAACGAGAGGAAAAAAGCGAGTTAGTGGTGAACAGCAGCGTGTTGTCTGTATCAGAGCAGCACTTGGTGTTTCAAAGATTTGCAACTGCAGTGCAGAGACATGACTTAATGAGTTTGGTGAGAATACTGCCCCTGGGGCAGGATTAGGGTGCAGGAGATGACGGAGCTGCCAGTGTGCTGTCAGATGAGGGAGGAGGTACACACGTATGTCTTTTTGCAGTGCCACGTTTGATAGTGTTTGTTACCCAGAGTGCTGCGGAACAACGGTCCAAGAGAAAAAAAAGAGATCGTGTTAGGGGGTTTTATGTCGCAACAGGATGAGGAAATGGTACCCTGCCTTTAGTTGAACTCTGTGTCTTATGGAGATAAAGAGGTATATTGGAATCAAGTACTGCAGTAAAAAGGTACTTTTTGAATTGAAAGCAAGATACTTCAATATTTTCTGCATTTTTATGTCGAAAGCTAACGTAATAATTTTGCTGAGAATTAAATACTGACAAAACATGAAAACGTTTTTGCTAAATGTAATATTTTACATTCTTAACATTAACATAATTCATTATAATATTTTTGGTATTTTAATATTTGTGTTTTTTTATAATGTCTGAATTTCCTTTTTAATTTGATTTTTCTTCCACTATTCATACAGCACATTATTTAAAACATTAGTATTATAGCTTAATAATGGTGGATGTTGTAATTACACCAAAGATCAGCTTTCTCCACTGATGGCCTTTACCAGTGTGCTCTCTCTAAAAATAAAAAACTGTGCAAGCTACATATAAATCGCATTTCAGTATAATATAGTAGATGTTTTAACATTTTATTTGGCTTTTTTAATTTTTTCTTAATTGAGAATATGCTTGTAGTATTTTATTTTCAACATGTACTGGCTTTTTGGACTGGTGAGTAAGTTTTAAAAAATATAGTAAAAATTAAAAATTTGTTTCCTCATGGAATGACCCCTTTTTAATGTTGTTTATATGCATATGTGGTATTTTTATATGCTTTAAGACAAACCATGAGCAAATTCATGATTTTTTCCTTAAAACTGCAGTGAAAAAAAGACACGGGGCTTGATATCGCCTGTTTCTTACGTCACAAACTACCTTGTAACCAATCACGTCAACATCCGGATGGGCGTTAACATACCAATAGCTGCTATGAAGCAGGGGAGTGAGAAGCCATGGTTATCCCGGTATATTTTTCTGTTGATATGGTACATTTAGCAATATAACGGGTGAATTATGTATATGATGTAGGCTATATTACGATGTTAAGATGAACCATGCCTTTCTCCACTGATACTCTAGTTGTTCAAAGCATTTCTAAGGATGTTGATTGTTAGAAGGCAGACTGAGATAGCAAACGGGAACATGGTTTGTATAACATTAGCAACACATTATTAGCTGTTTGATAACATAGTCAAGCAAAAGGCTAATCATATTAATTACCATTATGTGTCTGACATTGTAGAGAGCTATATATAAAACCCATTACCATTCTGATACATTGACTTGTATACGAGCATGTATAATTCACTCCTCGTCTTCTTCTGAATTAGTTTCAGGTTCAAACATTGGAGTTGAGATTGGAATTGACAACTCTATTTGTCGTGCACTTTGATTTTTACAACTTTGCAGACCTCATACATCAGCATGAATGACAGCTTCATACATACTGCATGAATGGAAAAAGCATAATTCTTCTGAATCATTTTCTGGTTGAAACATATGGCTGAATTAAACCAGTATTTCCGCTTGCCATTGTGCAGTGTTTACTATAGTAAAGTTGAGCAAGCGGATCTCTGAGCTGGTGTGAGTGAGTGAAGGCAGGGCTCATTTGCATATATGTTTACTAAATGAAGAAATGGTGTAAAGATACATTCAAGCTATTTGAAGGCATGAATAAAAAATAATCATTTTAATTTTGTTTAAATAAGTCATTTTGCTGACTTTCTACATTTCACCATTCCACCACTGTTGATGGTTTTGTTTTCAATTAGTAGGTATTGTTTTTGTTTTTTTTCATTTGTTTTCCCCCCATGCATCTTGTTGATTTTGTGAAGTTGCACTAGAATAAATGGCAATACTTCAGTCTCATGCTATGATCTTCTAAAAACCATAACAACTACATAATATTTTCTGATAGACAGATTGCTGATGCTTAGTAACATTTGTATGAACTAAAAGGCAGGATTTTTTTTCCACTAATCTTTTGGTTTAAAAAGTAGGCCTATTGGTCATACAGCAGGTCATTATGTTGTAGTTATGGGAAATATTATTTCATGACCCAGTGTTACATTATACATATTTGTTGTCTGGGCTTGATTGGTGCAGCCTTTGAGTAAACAGCATTCACAGCAGGGAATCTAGGGGTTTAGAGATGAATTTTGAGGTAAGTGCAGTCAAATATGCGGTCTCTTGAGAGAATAATTGTGTCCCTGCAGTGAACAAAATTGACGATGAAATCCACCATATAGACCTGAATTAATTCCTACTGAGTTTACTCCCCCTGTTTACCTCAATTTGGTATTTCACAGTCTTCATTTTTGTTCAATTATCATATCATTCGCCACACCTTGGTATGCTAATGCTAGTAGATTTCTACTGATGGAGGTAAATACCTGACTGCAGCGTCTCTTTTTTTGTTATTGTGAGCCTCACCATCTATATTAACCCCTGACACATTAAAATCATTGCTATTGCTGCTTTAGCATCTGTCAGGAGCAGATTAAATTTGCTCACTCGCTCATTTATTTTATATCCCTCGTCTCTCCACTACAGAACTCTGTTTTAGCCTCTTGCATGGACATTATTATGATTTCATCTCTTTTCGATCTCTCTTCATTGTGGCTTCCGATAGGCTTTTGTTCTTTTGACAAGCACAAAGAAATTGAAACACAGCTATCACCAGTGTAAATGGAGCGAGACTGGCGCAGCATTTATTTTTAAAACAACCAAAGCAAACAGAATATAAGCACTATGAACAATACGTTTTGTTAAACATCTGAAACCAAAACGGCTCTATATGGCACAAAATCACCTCCTGATTTAAACATTACTGTTGATAAAATTACACAGTCTGCAATGTGAATAATGTTTGTGGGTTGTGGGAACAGAGTCACTGCAGCCGTTTCAGCTCAAATGCAAACCTTTAAATTCTTTGTGTGAAACATCCTGGTTGCAACCCACCGTTCCCTGAAGGAGGGGACGGAGAACGTAGTCGGCGTCGACTGAATGGGGATCACGCTAGGGAGCCAATCGTCTTCGATTACTATTGAACGAGCCAATTGAATTGGCGTGCGTGACTCGCATCACACACTCCGCCCCCACAGCGCTGGTATAAATACAGAAGTGGATGCACGCACCAGTTGCTTTTTCGCTGAGGAGCCGATCGGCCCCCTGAGTCAGCGGTGGTCCAGCAGTAGTGGCGAGGGGACTACGTCCTCCATTCCCTCCTTCAGGGAACGGTGGGTTGCATATGCAGCCAGGACATTCCCTTTCAGTCGAGAATGTCTGACGTAGTCGACATCGACTGAATGGGGATCTATTTGAAAACGCCACTAGTGCTGCCACCTTCCAGTGCCTAGACAGAGCCACCTGATCCCCCCGCTTTAAGGAGACGAGACAGAGCTTAGGCCAGGGAAGTCACTGCTGTTCCTGCAGGATCACTGGGAAAGCATTCCCTGCACATGGAAGGAAGTGACGTTGCTGAAGCCACATCCTGCCCAAGGAGGTGATATCTGTAAAATACACATATGGACTGGGTGGATGACCAGGCAGTACGACATATGGAATGTCACTGTGGTGGCTCCAGCCTATGACAGGGGGGAGACTCAACCAGACAGTGACGGCAGGGAAGACACGGGCTGCGTTCGAAATCGCATACTCAATGAGTAGGTTCTTAATTTCAATGAGTACTTAACGAGCGCTAAAAGAGTAGGTACTTTATAGCCAAATCTCGTTGAGTATGAATGCGATCCGGACATCATCCGCCATGTTGACGTTATCATGTGACCTATGACGCGTTATCACACTCAAAAAATATGAACGACACATGTAATTCATCTATCTGTAAATAAATTGATATTGATGAAACTTGCTCATTTTGTGGTATTGTTGAAGAAACAGCTGCCCATTTATTTTGTGAATACATTTAGGGTTGATTTAAGTTGTTATATTTTAAACCCTAACATGACCCACAGTTTTATCCTTAAAACGATATAATTTTTTATTAAGAAACCCCAAAATCGTCATCTCTTGAATATGTTGTTAATTTCTTTATTTTATACCCAAAAAGTTTCTCCTTTAAGTTTTCCTCTTTTTCTTGATCAATTTACCTCTCGTTTCATCCCTCAGACTTATAACAAAAAACTTTTTTTTATGTGTTATGAAGAACTATTTAAAGATTGCCTTGTTATTGTTCTTTTTTCCTGTTTATAAATATCATATTATAATGTACATAAACCAATGATCTTTATGTTTTCTGTTTTGTCATTATGATTGTTCATTGTTAGATACAGCTATGGTATCTTTCCATGATCTTGTATGTAATAAGTTTAAATTATATGAGCGACAGGTGCACTAACTCTTCATAACATCAGTAACTCGACAGCAGAACCTAGAACAGTTTTCCTCTGCATTTGCAATGTCTGCACAAAGGAGACGGGCAGCTGCTCAAAGATCTCTCCTTTGGAGAAAACTGTTGATTTTATACTCGAAAAATGTAAGTATCGCTCCTTAAAAATATAATATTACCTCAGAATGAATTGCATTGTTAGCCCACCCCAAAACTTAAACAAAATAATAATATTAAATGCTGACCAATACTTAATTATATTAGTTTTTTATATACTAAAAATTATATTATTTAATAAAACAAGCTAAATGTAATTTTTGTCATATGACATAGTTATGCATGAATACACAATAGATAAATGCAGTGAAACATCTCAATTGTCAGTCAAGCAATGAATTAATGCATACATTAATTAAATTATTATATTTTATATACTGACAACAATAAGAAACATGAATAAATGAGTAAAACAACAAAAGTAACCATCACAATAAACAAATGCAAATACAGGTCAACAACACATGAAACAAAGCTTTATTCAAACTCCAAGCATGTATTTACAGGCACTGAACCCCACATATCCTACTGCCATCTCAACACAGCGGTTCCCATTCTGCGGCTTTATTCTTATTCAGAGGTGTGTCAAATATGTCAAATATGAGCCAATAAAAAAATGCAATTCCTAAAAATACAATGCATTAAAATGCAAGCATAGTTAATGCAATGCCTATTTTTTCAAGTAGTGCATTTCAACAGGCTTTTTGTTTCAAAAACATTTGGCATTATTTTACTTCCATATGGGGCTCTCCATTTATTTGTAATGTCGTCTTTAGCCTAGCTACTGTTTGACACTGCTAGCTTTGTTCCGTTGATATCGAGAGAGAGAGAGATTATAACTCGTTATTAAGGATCATTACCAAGACAGTTTTAAGAACCTGTTCAGAAATTGGATTTAAGCAAATAATAATTAGTGCCCGAGCACCGATGTTGTGAGGACCCTATTGGAATTGCTCTGTTTATTTTTAATAATTTATTATTGGTATAAATGTATGAAAAGCTTTAGGTTTGGCAGATGTCATCTCTTTTTGTCTAACATTCTTGAGGGATTGAGCCTTTTCTGTGGTTGGGCCTTGGCTGTGGAACAATTTGCCCTTGGACGTTCGGATAGCCCCTTCTATGACTTCTTTTAAGTCACTTTTAAAACACACATGTTCTCTTTGGCCTACAAATAAGGTGCATGTACATGTATATATATGTGTATATGTGTACGTATATGTGTGTGTATGTAGGTGTGTGTGTGTGTGTGTGTGTGTGTGCGTATGTGTGTGTATATATATATATATATATATATATATATATATATATATATATACGTATATGTATGTGTGTGTGTATGGCTGTATATATAGATATATTTATACTTATATATTTTTTTCTGTCTATTTTATATTTCTCTCCTTCAAGTATGATACTAGTATTAAACCTGTTACTGTCTTCTCTGTTTTTATTTCCTAATACTGATAGTCTCTGAGACTGCTTGGACCTCTCCCGTTTTAAGCTGTTCTTAACCTTGTTGTACTGTTCTATGATGTGCTACTATGCATTGTGTTGGTGTCTTTTAATTTTTTAGTTCTGTAAAGCACTTTGGTCAGTCAGTGGCTGTTATAAAATGTGCTATATAAATAAAATGAACTTGAACTTGAACATTCAAACAGTTGCATTAGGGATTAGATTTAGCGGTTGCTTTTTGTATTTTCATGTTCCATGTCTAATCTTATTAAATTCAAGGTCTGCTTTTGATATATTGTTCACATAAGTTCCAGAAAAGAACAAATATGAACCATAACTATATTTCACACAGTGTTCTCTGTTGGAGAAAGAGATGGTCACCTCTGGCTCCACTGAACTTTAAACACTGTAACTGCTGTCAGTCATAATGATCATGGAGCTAGTGGCCACAGCTGGCAGACAGGTTTTAATCTCCATGTAGCAATTGAGTCTCAAAATGTTCACCTGACACATACCTCAGAACCATGATTGAATGATGAGTCCTTGTGACAAGCTTGTTAGTTGCTAAGCAAAAGGTCTTTCAGAACCCATATCATGTCTTAAGTATAGGATGTTTTACTACATTGTATCAGGTGTTACTTTATCAAAACTATAGAGCCTGTCCTTTGCAAAAAGCTCAGAATGTTCAGTTTAGGACTGCAGCAACATTTTGCTTGAGTACAATATTTTGATTGTCATTAGTGAAGAAACGGCAAAGTTTAACCTCAAAATAATGACACTGTGGCGAGGGGGGCGTGGTTTTGCGAAGTCTGTAACGGGAGATGAGTCAGCGAGCTACGCGGTAAGTGGGTCAAGTGCAGATGACGAACACCTGTGTCTGATTGCAGTAATTGGCGTGGAGACCGCATTTAAGCTGCCGGGTTTGAGAGAGGAGAGAGAGACCTGGGACTCGCACCCGACGAGAGCAGCGCACACCAAACCTGCTGGTTAAAGACAAGGAGATCTGTGTCCTTTTTTGTGCCGTGGAGGTTGCCACAGCGGAGGCGCACGAGCGCACCTTTTTGTTTCCTTTTTTGTTTTTGTTTTTGAAAATAAAGTGCGAGTCCCAATTTCGCCGACCCTGTCTTCTTCTTCCTACACCCACACTGAGACTTTACTACACTGGTGCCGAAACCCGGGAAGAAGAAGACTGCCGCCGCCATGCAGACCCCGCCGGGAACGCCATTTGCGGACCTCATCCAAACGCTCGCGGGTCTTCACAGGGAACAACACCACGCCCTGCTGGCCGTAAAGGAGGAGCAAGACCAGCGATTCCAGATGCTTCTCCAAGGCCAGCAAGAAGACCGCAAGCTGTTCCGTAGCTGGCTCGACCGGGAGATTCGGGCCGTCCCCCCTCCAGCTACGGCCTCGGCCCCCTGCCCCTGCCTCTCAACAAGATGGGTCCCCAGGATGATCCGGAGGCATTCTTGGACCTTTTTGAGAGGTCCGCCGAGGCCCGGGGATGGCCCCGAGCGGACTGGCCCATGCGACTCATCCCACTGCTATCGGGGGAGTCGCAGATAGCCGCCCGCCAACTGCCAGTCCAGAATCTCCTGGTCTATGAAGACCTGAGGCGCGCCATTCTACAGCGGGTCGGCCCGACCCCCGAACAACATCGCCAGCGGTTCAGGTCCCTGAGCCTGGAAGAGTCCGGCCGACCCTTCGTCATGGCGCAACAGCTCCGGGACTCCTGCTGCAGATGGCTGATGGCTGACGGAGGCGACATCGAGGAGATTATCAACAAGGTGGTACTGGAGCAGTTCATCTCTAAACTCCCCAAGAAGACTGCTCAGTGGGTCCAGTGCCACCGTCCGACGTCGCTGGACCAGGCCATCCACCTGGCGGAAGATCACATGGTGGCGTGCCCAGGGGGTCGGCGGAGCCTGTTCCGGCATTCAGGGCCCCACCCAGAGGGGCTGCATCCGCCGACCACTCCGCCCCGAGTCCGGCAGCCCTGCGCTCTCCACGCCAATCCCTTGACCCACTTCCCGCCACTGGGGCGGAGGGGAGGTCTGGGCCGGCCTGTTGGCGCTGCGGGGACCCGGGACACTTTATCGACCGGTGTCCAGTGATGGAGGTGGGGACACTGATCCGGGTTCCCGACGCGCCACCGGCTGCCCCCGATCAAACTGGCCTGTACCAGATACCAGTGAGTATCAAGGGGGGTACTTATCAGGCTTTGGTGGATTCAGGCTATAACCAAACCTCCATTCATCAAAGCCTGATGCAACCTTGGGCATTGGATAACAGCCGCATGGTTAAGGTGCGGTGTGTGCACGGGGTGGTGGTACGTTATCCTATAATGCCAGTGGTAATTCAATTTAGGGGACAAAAGCATAGTGTGGAGGTAGCAGTTAACCCGCACCTCCAGCATCAGCTTATTCTGGGAACAAATTGGCCTGCTTTTAGTGAATTATTGGGGTCTTTATCGACGGGTGCCTCTTGGGGAAAGAAAAGCAAGGGAAAGACGGCGATTGTTCAGGTGGGAGATGCTGAGCCGGGACCTCTGGCGTCTGCTGCAGGGGAACGGAGTACTCTGGAGAGAACTATCCTCACAGAGCGCGATGATTTTCCCCTGGAGCAGTCCCAGGACGAGACTCTAAAACATGCATTTAATCAGGTCCGTTCTATCGATGGCCAGGTACTCTACCCAGGCCAACCGCTCTCTTATCCCTATTTTGCTATTTTAAAAGATAAGTTGTATCGGGTGACCCAAGACACCCAGACAAAAGAGGATACAACACAGTTGTTAGTTCCTAAAAGCCGCCGGAAAATGCTTTTTCAGGCGGCTCACTGTAATCCAATGGCCTGGCATTTAGGTCAGGCGGCGACACTAAACCGCCTCATGGCCTGGTTCTTTTGGCCGGGCATTCACGAGAATGTGCGCAAGTGGTGCGCGTCTTGTCGTGAATGTCAGTTGGTGAATCCACCGGCCAATCCAAAAGCACCATTGTGCCCCTTCCGCTAATGCAGGTCCCCTTCGAACGAATTGGTATGGACCTCATCGGGCCATTAGAACGGTCAGCACGGGGGCACCGCTTTGCGTTAGTCCTGGTGGATTACGCAACGCGGTATCCTGAAGCAGTCCCGCTTCGTAACATTTCTGCCAAAAGTGTTGCGAGCGCGCTCTTTTCATTAATCTCCCGGGTGGGAATCCCCAAAGAGATTCTCATGGATCAGGGCACGGCGTTTATGTCACGAACTATTCGCGAACTCTATGAATTATTGGGCATTAAATCGATTCGCACTAGCGTCTACCACCCACAGACGGACGGATTAGTGGAACCGTTTAATCGCACTTTAAAGTCCATGATTCGAAAGTTCGTTCACGAAGACGCCAAAAATTGGGATAAGTGGCTAGAACCCCTCTTGTTCGCTGTACGCGAGGTTCCCCAAGCCTCCACGGGGTTTTCCCCCTTCGAGCTTCTCTATGGGCGTCAGCCCCGCGGGGTGTTAGACGTTCTTAGAGAGACTTGGGAGGACGGACCGTCCGCTAGTTAGAACGAAATTCAGTATGTCTTGGACCTGAGAACAAAACTCCACACTTTGGGGCGGCTATCAATGGAGAATTTGTTACAGGCCCAGGACAGACAAAGTCAGCTGTACAACAGGGGGGCTAGACTTCGCCAATTTGCACCGGAAGATAAGGTGCTTGTATTACTCCCTACTTCCACCTCTAAATTACTCGCAAAGTGGCAAGGACCCTTTGAGGTCACACGGCGAGGTAACGATCTCAACTATGAGGTAGCCCGAACAGATAGGGGAGGCACATCAAATTTATCATCTCAACGTCCTCAAAAAGTGGGTTGAGGCCGAGTCAGTGATGCTGGCGACGGTGGTGAGTGGAGAGGAGGATCTCGGGCCAGAGGCGAGCACAAAATCACAATCTCTCGCGCTGGCTCTTGGCGGAGATCACCTCTCACCCTCCCAGCTCACTGACGTTAAAAATTTACAAACTGAGTTTGCGGATGTGTTTTCTCCCCTGCCTGGTCGGACGAACCTCATTCAGCACCACATTGAGACTGATCCGGGGGTGGTGGTGCACTGCCGCCCGTATTGCTTGCCTGAACACAAAAAAAGGTGGTTCAGAACGAATTAGAGGCTATGCTGGATATGGGGGTAATAGAAGTGTCCAGCAGTGACTGGGCGAGCCCGATAGTTTTAGTTCCTAAAACCGACAGCTCGATCCGCTTCTGTGTGGACTATAGAAAGGTGAACGCAGTGTCTAAGTTTGATGCTTATCCAATGCCGAGGGTTGACGAATTGCTTGATCGGCTGGGTACTGCTCGTTTTTATTCGACATTGGACTTAACAAAGGGTTATTGGCAGATCCCCTTGTCTCCCATGTCCAAAGAAAAGACAGCTTTCACAACGCCGTTTGGATTACACCAATTTGTCACCCTTCCTTTCGGCTTGTTCGGGGCTCCGGCGACTTTTCAGCGGTATCTGGGCTTCCACTTGGGTCACGGACAGGTGCGTCCCCAAATTGATAAGACGGCAGCGGCCTGTCCGAGACCTAAGACCAAAAAGGAGATTAGACCGTTCCTGGGGCTAGTGGGATATTACAGAAGGTTTGTGCCTAATTATTCGGACCTCGCTAGCCCGCTGACTGATCTAACTAAAAAAGAAGCACCAGATACGGTCCAGTGGACGGAGCAGTGTCAGCAGGCTTTCACCCAGATAAAGGCTGCTCTGTGTGGCGGGCCGCTTTTACATGCTCCTGACTTCTCTCTCCCTTTTATCCTACAGACGGACGCATCGGACAGGGGGCTGGGCGCGGTCCTGTCCCATGAGGTGGAGGGTGAAGAGCGGCCGGTGCTGTATATCAGTCGGAAGCTCTCTAAGAGAGAGACGATGTACAGCACCATCGAAAAGGAGTGTTTGGCCATCAGGTGGGCTGTTCTCACCCTCCGCTACTACCTCCTGGGACGGGAGTTCACCCTCTGTTCGGACCACGCTCCCCTCCAGTGGCTCCACCGCATGAAGGATACCAACGCGCGGATCACCCGTTGGTATCTAGCTTTACAGCCTTTTAAATGGCTGACTTCCTCTCCAGGAGGGGGAGGGGGGGGGGGGGGGGGACGGGGCTACAGGCCGGACGGCTCCCCGGCCTGAGTCGGGCTGTGGGGGTATGTGGCGAGGGGGGCGTGGTTTTGCGAAGTCTGTAGCGGGAGATGAGTCAGCGAGCTGCGCGGTGAGTAAGTGGGTCAAGTGCAGATGACGAACACCTGTGTCTGATTGCAGTAATTGGCATGGAAAACACATTTAAGCTGCCGGGTTTGAGAGAGGAGAGAGAGACCTGGGACTCGCACCCGACGAGAGCAGCGCACACCAAACCTGCTGGTTAAAGACAAGGAGAGCTGTGTCCTTTTTTGTGCCGTGGAGGTTGCCACAGCGGAGGCGCACGAGCGCACCTTTTTGTTTCCTTTTTGTTTTTGTCTTTGAAAATAAAGTGTGAGTCCCAATTTCGCCGACCCTGTCTTCTTCTTCCTACACCCACACTGAGACTTTACTACAGACACATATTTTTCAAATCTAACTTTTACGATTATGTGAGGCACATTGGCGGTGAGGGAGAAGGCTAAATTAATAACAATTCTTGCTGTAAGCATTTCGAAACTACAAAATTTATGACTCATATCAAGTCGGTGCAAATCCCTCATCTAGAATTTCTCAAACCATTTTCTGCCCAGAACGCATGTAACGCTACTAGCCTTTTCACCCTGCCCCATTTTTTTCCACAGAACAGCTAATTTGGATTACATATTGATTTTTGAGGTCAGGAAGACAGATTGGTTATTGTAAGAAATGGTCTTTGGAGGATGTACACAATCTAAAAAGTAAGCAAACAGGGGCATATAGAGGAAATGTCAAGCAGACCACGTGATGAGCACTTTCAGACCAAATTACTCTGAGTTTCCGATACAGTACTTTGAATTGGCTGTGCGAGTCGGTGTACAAATGAGCCACGAATATAATCCTCTTTTCTGTCATTGAAGCACATTTTAAATATAATCTCAATCATCTTTTGCCTTCATAGTTCATAAACGTATATGGCACAAATATCCCCTTTTGATGTGTTTGGTCCTCTTAGATTGAGCAGTAGCAGATTTTTTTTTTCTTTCTTGATCTTCATCTCCCTTTCCCTTCGTGGATGAAAATGGCAAAGGGGTGGGAGCCTTTCAGATGCTTGGCTTTGTGTGATCACTGACCTGTGAATATCAGTGATGGTGGAAATGAGTGAGAGGAGGGTCCTTGTGCCATTGCCACAGTGAGACTGAGACTGAAGCCTATTTTCCAGATCATTGCAGGCGCTGAGGCCTAACAAGTTGAGAGAGGAGAAGCCATTCTTAGCCTGATGTATAGCATTTATTCTACTCTTGCATTGTGGGAAACTCTGCTAGTAGGTTGACTACTTTAAAATACAGCAGCTATAAGTTTCATTAGAAAATTCTATTTGCAAAGACATGGTTAAAGTTAGTAGGTATATTCTCAGCCGTAAATGGTTATTAAATGAAGCATTAAAAATTGTCATCTTGGCTTTTACTGACTAATGTTTCAATTCTGCAAAAAATGTTTTTTAAATGCATTAAAGGGATAGTTCAGCCACAGGTCACTTAAATGACACACCCTGATCTCACGGCAATTTGTTAATATTTTACGAGGTGGCTAATTTGTACGAATTCATATGACCTCACTCGTATGAATTTGTATGATTTTTGATAAATCGTACATATTTTACAAGTTGCCCAATTCGTATGAATTCGTACAAAAGACCTTTTTCCTGACCCCGTCCCCTAAACCTAACCATCACTGGGGTTTAGACAAATCGTAGGAATTCATTCGAGTGAGGTCGAATTCACACGAATTAGCCACCTCGTACTCACTCGTACGAATTGGTTGTGAGATAGCGTTGAAATTTCAATATGTTGGCTTGGCTATAGTAAAGAAAGTCTTGCCTTCGAAATAAAAGAGCCAATCACCATTTAGTAAAGTCATGACAGCTACTTTGGGAGGCTCCAGAGTCCAGATACTAGATGTCCAGGTGCACTGGCTGGACCAATTTGATACAGTCTTTTTAGCATTATTGAGAACAAGCAGAGTTTATGATATCATTCATGTCTGATTTTTATAGCTGATTTGTTATTTAAATGTGAATCTTGCAAGCAGTTTTTGAGTTTTTTGTATTTTCCCATTCAGTTAGATAGGGACTGTTCTTGCATGACTGAAAATAACTGTCTGAGTGCGCTTCCAAGATGGCCGCATTGAACTGACTTGCCTTTAAAGGGATTAAAAAAGCCAAATTGCCCTTTTCCATACATTGAAAACAAAAATTGATAACTTGTAGAGAACACTTTGAGAATGCCCAAGCTACTCTTTTTTCCCCCATAATAAAAGAGGCCACTCACTTTCACTGCAATAAAAAAAAAGGGTTTGGATGATGTAAGAGTTAGTAGATGATGACAGTGTTTTTATTTGGGTGAAATATGCATTTTTGTTTCTAGATTCTATAACATGTACCAATAATTCACCAGCATTTGTTGTCTTGAGCATGGCTGTCCACATCATCAGTAGTATATCAGATAGCACAAAACACACACACACAAATTATAGTATTAGTAGACTGTTAGTATTAATTTAGTAGAACAAGTTGGGATGTACTTGCAAAATTACTTATAGTCAGTATAATGTATGTTGGGGGACCATTAAAATAATGTGTTAGAAGATATTAAGCAGACAGTCTACAAATACTCTACTAATATTCTAATGAGAGTTAGTTAGACAGGTACAACAGATTGTCTAAAGGGGACCAAATATTTCACCATATCAATTTGATAAATACATTTTTAACAGCCTCTTCCACCAAATGGAAAATATATAGCGTCAATGAGGCTTCATTAAAAGTTTTCTGAAGCAAACGGACAGGATATAGCCCCTCTGGACCCTTCAGTTATCTCTCAACCTATGCACCTAATCAAGGGCTGTGACGTCCTAATACACTTGCCACATGCCTCATATTTTACAATCACAAAGGAACCTTGTATTCAAGAGATGATTCAGTGTCAACTGTTACTACATAATTAATTTGTGAATTATGTGTTTAAACTTCGTGATTTGGTTTAAAATATACCTGCAGTAATAAAACTAATACACAGGGGGTTAATTTACCTTTAGAAACTTGGCATTATCATTTTCTAAATGTCAGTATAGCATCAAAATTCACCCTGTGATCTCGAAACAATTAAATGTGGCTATATTCCATACCATTATTATTTGACTCTAGAAGTATCCTGTGGAAATAAGCATTTATTTTATTTCTTAGCAATGTTAGCACATATAAACAGTGTTTTTATTTCAAGGATACAAAGTAACGAATGGTCCAAATATCTGTGAACATATATTGGCCGATACCTGCATTATATGGTGGTCGATATATTGTTCATTCCTACTTTAGGACTAATGGGCTCAAGGCAGAAGAGATGCATGCCTCCCTCTGACCGCATACACTTTTTTGAGCTCTTTTTTTTTTTTGTCCTGACCATTACTTTCTTCAAATTTCGTTGTGGTAGCACTTCCTCCCTTGCCTCCTCATAACGACCTTCCTTGGAGGAAACCCGCACAATCTGACATAAAATGCTATCTTGCTTGAAAGACACACTTTTGAGTAGACCTAGTAGTCTCAGTAGTTGGACTTATTCTGTGGGTGCTAGCCGATTAAGTTTACACTCAAGCTGTTTGTAAATCAGGGTCCCTGCTGAATCCACGGCACAGCAGTTAGCATTCACACAACAAAAAGTAGTCTGGAAAGCAGTTAAACCTCATTACTAGCTAATTTAAGATGTTCTTTATAGCAGCAGATGTTGTCTCTGCCTCTTACATATGCCACAGTCCACCTGCAAACCAGTCAAGAGACTACAGTAATACTTGCAGTTGGTTCTAATGTTACTATATATATATATATATATATATATATATATATATATTAAATTTTTATTAAATTAATATTTTTTTAACTGAGCTCTATTGCAAAACATAAAATTGCTGTTACAGTAATTACTGACATGAAGGATATATCATAAATCGAATAAAATTTTGGCCGAATAGAAATTTTGAACAGATAAAAAAAAAACTTTATTTTTAATTGGGTTCGACAGTTTGGATTTCATATTATTTGTTGAACCCATGGATACATTTCTGGACTTGGTGAACCATTCATGTGGACTCTAGGTGACCAGAAGTGACCCATACAGAAACACGCAGTGTTCCAAGGGTACAGTTTGAAGTGAAGGTTTTGACAAGTGTCCAGTCTCGCTCTGGCCTTGTCCCACTTGCAAATCTTTCCCACTGTAAGATGAATTGGTTTAGAGGAGAAGCCTGTCTACTGGAGAAGGTCAGAGAGAGTAAAAAGGATCTTGGATGGTTATGTGTGACTTCTCATTAAGTCTCATCCAGCCTTTCGACTCTTGCTTATGAGGGGAAGCAACTGACCAGACTGAAATCAGAATCTCTTGTTTCAACAACAGTAGGAGGAAAATAATGAACGCCGCTTTCATATTTACCACTGGTCTGCTGCTGTGCTGTCTAGTGCGGTGGGCATGTAATTGTCTGGAAGACATTTCCGAAAATGACATTTGAGTATGGAAGGAGCTGGTCTTGTATGAATACATGTATGTCTGTGTTGTGTAGTGTGTTCATGAGTATAAATAAATACTTCAGATGAACCTGAAGAAGCTGTGGTGTTTAAACACTGTTTGTATTATTTTCATCCTTAGAAGAAAGACTTATGAAACATAAAAACCTTCTTTAGTCTCTGCCTAGAATATCTACCAAATAGGTTAATCCACTCCTGTTTCAGTTATGGCAACGATGTGCAAACAGTGTGCCAAACATTCTGTTCATAACCTCCCAAGGAAAACAAAACCCATCAGCTTGAAGGAACCAGCAGAGCTTTCAACTTAGATTTTTTGCCTGCAGTTCTGCTTTTACTTTAGCCATTCACAAGCAGGAATTTTGCCCTGGAGGAAGCATTCCTGCAAGTAACAACTAGTTGGCATGCAGAAGATTCTCAAAATGTTTTGATGTTTTTTAAAGATTAACTAAATTAACTTTGCACAGTGCAACGTGGTGCTCTTGTATGATGAAGTCTGCATGTGAACATTGATTCCTATATATTCATTATTATTGTCTGCCATGTGTTATCTTAATAAATGACCTTAATTAGTATTTTCTCCAGCAAATATTTTGATTGTTAAATTAAAATTAATTAAAATGATCAGCACTGATATTTGTTACCATAAGCTGAAAAGTATTTGTGTTACAGGTAAATAGATAAATGGAATCAACATCAAAACATTATAATATATAGTATACAAATAATTATTAATTTTGAGACTGGCTAAAGATTACATTTTAACAGTGTTATTCAATTATTAGTGTTTTTAAAGATTACATTTGAGTGTTACAAGTCTGCAAAGGTAATCAAATTGTAAAAATAGTGTTAACATCCAATATAAATTAGAAAAAGACTTATATATTGATTTATCATGCATCCATATGGCAGTATCATCAAGTAATTATTTTAATTAAAATTTATAATCAGTTGAAAGCCTTGTATAGTGACCTTGTTGTTTCTCAATGAGAAGCAAAAACCGCACCGCTTCACTGTGAAAAGAGCTCAAAGGTGCTTCCAAATCGGAGGCATGTGACAGTTCTATTGCATCAATGTTTTCTATGTTTAGACTTCATTCCCATTCAGGCTGTAATTAGTACAGACGTCCTTGTAATTAGAAAAGCACTGAGTTATTGCATCAAGCCCATTAGCAATAATGAGTTTATTGCCGTACTGGTGACTTTTGAGATTCGCAGTGGAATTTTTAATGAACTGTAATAATCTGAAAAGATTTTTATCTAAAGCAGCATTATTTTGTTCAAAATAAATGTACATTTTATCACTCCACAAAAGCTTTTGAGCGTAGCTGTAATACGCATACAGAAATCCCCAGTTTTCACTGTTTAGCCCCTCAAAACTACTGTACCTTAATCGGGGTGCGGTCTGGTTTGGTTTCACCAGTGATCATATCTGCCTGCAGTTTTCCAGTAGTGTGGGTGGACGCACTTTGTTGCTATCGCTATATCTCTCGGTGGATCTTTGCTGTGCACACTGGCAGATTGTACTGGCAAGTGCCTCTGTCTCTTTCCTCTCTCTAGTGTAATGAGAGCTTAATTAAGTCTGCCAGCTGCAAAAAAAAGTCAATTAACATATTGTGTCTGAATGACTTATTAGATTTTTTCAGTGTCTCTTGGGCGAGCAGGTAGGTTGAATACAGTCACATACATTTGTGAGGCTGCTTGAAGGCTCAATTAAATTAAACTGCCTTTGATAGCACTCAGCCTCTCTCACTTACAACAGTGATGAGTAATGAAGTCAATAAGACCTCTTGATTCACAGCTGTAGTGAAGTCTCTGAGATCCATTTAGCTGTTGGATGCTAATATGTATGTGTGTGTTTTTAAAAAAGGTGCTGCATAGAGTTTAGAGTAGAGTTTTCTTTTGTTTTTGTGTTTTGTTCTTTTAAGGCATTTCTTTTGCTATTGGCTTGCAGTGAGCTTTACACAAACTTGTGGTCCTCGAGTCCTGCTGTCACTAAGCAAAACAGATATTCTTAACTTAATGTTACTGTTTCCAACTTACATTGAGCTGATAATGTAATTTGTAAAGGGGGAAAATATATGAAATTTGAAGGTACAAAATAGAGGTTTTTTTTTTTTTTACAAATGTATTCAGACTTCTGATCCCCACTGCAGTATTCCAGAGATTGATTTTATTTCCCAACAGGAAAGTTTGTCTATTGCTACCACTAGGAGACACTGTTGTGCAGGATGACTTGTTCTTTGTTTCATCAACCCCACCCCCTACAAAGGTAATGGTTCCTGTCTTTAATGGTAGAACTTACCAGAACTAGCCAGCCCATAATAGAGCCATATATTTATGGCTGACTAGAAACATGTCTCACAAGATGAGTGCAGTCATGCATGAGCACAGCTTTGAGACAGTTCACCTGCTCAGGGTGAGTGATTTACCACACTTGGTCAGATCGAAAGAGGGGAAACTAAGAATATGAATACTAAAAGTTTTGGTTTGCATTTTACTTTACATTTTTAGTTGATCCATAAGATATATAAAACGTTTTTTTTTTTTTGTAACTCAGAGGTGTCCTGCTACATGCTTCAAAGCCTTTATACTACTCAAAAAGTGCTCTGATATAAAAACTACCATTTCCCCTCTGTTAATTACTAGATGACTTGCTCTTTTTCTGTTCCAAAAACTGTAAGTTTACATGAAATTAGTTCCCCCCCCCCCCCCCCCCATAGAGTAAGGGAACTTACCATTAATCAATTAACAGGTTTTTTACAAGAACATTTTTACAGTAAAATGTATCTTTTTTTTAAAGGGTTCATTGGATGTAAAATTCACTTTTATATGGTGTTTGCATATAAATGTGTCTTTGCAGTGTGTGGACACAACCACCATACAATGAAAAAAATCCATTTACTCCTTTTTTTTAATCCTCGAAAAGACTAAACACTCAATAATCTAGCCGTTTGGATTTTCTGAGCAATATGATGTCATATTGCTCATGGTCATGTTTTAGCATATTTCCGCCCTCAGCCATTTATATACTGTCCGCCAAGGCAGCACTTTGTGTCTTGTGTGACACGCCCCATGGAAGAGAGGGGTGGGGTGAGCAGTTGCTCATTATCATTTAAAGCAACATGCACCGAAACGGGTCGCTGTGAACAGAGCTGTTTTTAGGAGGTAAAAGGTGTTGTTTTACACAACCATTGAGGATATTTAACCAAAGTAAGTTACAAACTTTACATAGAGATCCTAGAATCATAACAACTTGAAGAAAATGGGCATCTGATGACCCCTTTAAAGGGACAATAAGTAACTTTTTGGGTAATTTATAATCTAAAATCAATATTTGTATTCATAAATATGTCCCCAATGGTGTACAAATACTTCTGCCAATTATCTGATTTATCCTCGTAAACGAAGAATTTATTATATTTATATACATGGGACGGGTAAGTCCACGGAGGCTTCTATGTAGTTCCGCCATCTTGAAAAACTATAATAGCAGAGAGGGACAAAAAGTACACCAACGCATTTCCGCAACGCGTTTTCGTTCAGAGCCGCAGCGTAACGTAACTGAAAGCAGCAGAAACGGAGCAGAGCAGTGAGAGGCGCTTGTCACTTCTATTTTTAATGGCGGACCATACCTATGCCGAGCCACTGGATAAGAAATCCTCTTCGCCAAAACAGACTAAAAATTATCGTTAAAGGAAACGTGACCGGAGGATACAAAAAACACGAGTGAAGGTCGGGATTGATTTTCCCCGGTGGAAAGAGCTAACGCAGGAGAAAGAATTCAAAAGAGACGCTGAAGTTGCCTGCTTTCTCCTCGACAGGTAAATCAATGTTACAGTCTTAATTACAAGGTTTTTTTTAATTGCTTGGTTGTTTACTTTATTATATAGACAGAAGAACATTTACAGTTAAAAGGGCTCTTTGATGAATAGCAGATATTGAGTATAGAGAAGGCACTAAAAAAAGTTTGCAAGTTTACTTTTGTAAGCTAGAAATTCGATACAAATATATTTTAATAGAGCATATGATTGTTCTTGCATTGTTTGCATAGCTAACTCAACATAAATTTGTATGTTATCTGATATTTTCTGTTATTTATCATTTATACTGTGACCTCACATTGAATAATACAGACGCATAAATTCTGTATGTAGCTCTTGTAGCTGCCGGGCATCTTTGTCGTCGTTGTATTGACTCTCACTCTCCTCCTCGTCCACCTCCTCGCCTAGATCCCACTGATCCACTGCCTCTCTGTCCTCTTCCTCTACCTCTAACGTTACTTCTTCCTCTCCCTAATGTTGAATCATTTGATGATGATATCTAACAATGCACATACTTAAAAAATATAACGAGTAAACAAGGCATAATTACAATAGTTCATGTTTTTGACACTCATTACTTCGTACTGTAACATTCGTTTGTTCGTTGTGTCAATTTGAAGTTTGTTTGAAATAACAAACCTGTTCACCCGAGGGAAAACTCGACGAAGTGCTATTAGAAGACATCCTGTCATAGCTTTTTGGTACATAACGGCTACCGTAGATGCAACACGCATTTGAAAACGTGAGGCGCTGGAGAGCACAATTCGTTTGAATGCAAAATACAATTTCACCGCTAGATGGGAGTAATTCTTACTTAGTGTCCCTTTAAACAATGTACTAGGCTTGCTGTGGTAGTCGCTGTTTTCAGTTTTACACAGTGTTCAATTACATTGCTTTGCCACCGCAGCAAAATGGACCAAACTGTTGTTTTACTTTTTTTTTTTTTACAGAAAGAAAAACCATTTAGTTCAGTTGGTCGACGGACACCACAATTAGAAACTGAAAGTGTCTTCTCTGCTCCATATAGCACAGTGCAGCAGGAGTCAGATTTCACTCATCACATGACGAGAGTAAGGAGAGATGACTGACAAGACGACGGCAGAGGATTTGGTGTGCAACAGATCCTGAGCATCATTGACAAATATCTTATCTTGTAAAATGTGCGGTCAGTACCACCACTTCCTATAGTATACACAGAGTATGCGTGAACACGAATACAAAATCCAAAGTGAAAAGCAAAACTCATTCATTAGCAATATCAATACCCTGCATATTGATAGCAGGTCCCTGATGCGCCCCCCACTGTTATTACAATACTGGTGTTGTCGCAAAAGTGGACACTTAAAGTTTATTTCCCGGTGTGAACATTTCCTCACTGTGACATCCCATTGTCGTTTTCAAACTTTTTTGGTCACGCCACCTTTAAAAAATCAGGCGCCCCCCACCTCACCTCACCTCACCTCACCTCTGACTACCAAATAATTTCACTAAAAATTATACAAATGTAAATTGAAAAACCTACAATGAAAAACACTTCATTTTTAATCTGTGATTCTGTGCTGGATATGGCGCGTCACAACACGACAAGTCCCCGATAGTAAAACTGACGCCTTGTTCTATTTATGTCATACTCTACATGCTTGTGCTACTTCAGACACAAAGGATAAATGGATTGTGATGGATTTGTAGTTGCGATGTGTCGCGGTGCATCACAACATGACAGCGGTTGCTTCCGGTGTATAGACAGGGTGTTTGTGCTGCTGTTGAAGGGGAGCAGTGAGTTCATAATAGAAACTTGCTATGCCGTCCCCAAAGTCAATAGTCTTCTGTGTTGGGCTTGTTAAGACGGTGCGAAGTCGACGGTTTGATGAAGGAAGTTGGAATAGGTGTTTGGTGCCACTTTATAAAAGGCAGAGAGCCACCCTCTGTAGCAGTATGAGTTTAACTCATAACTACTGGACATTCCTTTGGCCAATCAGTGCCATAGCCCCCACATACGGTAGTAGTCCTTCTGACTGTCCTCTTGCTCGCTGGTGACGGAAGTGCGTCATACTTCCGGGTCACTCACTCTGTGTTTTGCTGCTGCGCGTCTACAGGTAAAGTGGCGACTCTGCTGTCTTCCAACCTATTTCACTGTTATGGGTTGCTGTTATGTTTACTATGCATTGAACGATCGTAGATCTCCGGTTGGCGGGCCAGTCCTTCACTCTGTTGCTGAACGCATTTACAAGCGAATGATATTGAAAGCTGCCTGTTTGTACTCGTTGAGCTGCCTCCTCCTGGGTGATACAAACGCTGCTTGATCGGTATGTAGGATAAACAATGTAGGATTTATTTGTTGGATTTGGGGTTAATTCATTTTTTTTATATAAATAACAGGAACTGGGCTGGTTCAACTGGAGATTCTCTTCAGTCGCAGAGCATTCATTCACTAGCTGCTGTTTTGCCTGGATTGCTGTTCGTTAAATGTGCATATTTTGAACATTGTGTCATCAACTTTAGTCAATCGCTGCATGTCTGCCCTGGACAGCAGTAATTGTGTAGGTTTTTGAACATTAAACCAACAGCTCTACTTGATCGCTGCACTGTGCTGCACTCATCTAACGTGCAAGTTTTGAACATTTTACATGAAACGTTACTGATTGCTGTCCACCCGTTCTGCCTTCACCATGGCCACTGGGCAATCACGACCGATACGGTTGAATGTGTGAGCCTCCAGTTTGACGCGGGCTAGTATTTTAACTGTTTGAATGCAGCTGACGGGGTCGGCTCTTTAGTTATAATTTGGGTTAAGGTTTATATTTCCTTTCTATTATTTTTTTTTTTTTAATTCAGTTAATTTGCATTTATAGTTTGTTTCTTTATCAGTGATTTTATTTTATCTCGTTAGATAAACTAATCCAGTTAATACATTTATATATCTTTTGTCTTATTCTGTCTTATTACTGAATTTGTTTTCCTTGGCCAAGGTTTCATTGTACTTTAATCCATGTTTATTTAGTTTTTCTTTGTTCATTGTAAAGTGTCTTAGAATTTATATCTTATTTGTTCTAGTGTACTGCCTTCTGGAACCATTGCTGGTTCTGGCAGTTTGGTTATTTTGTGATTTAAGATTATTTCAATTTGTTCTTTTTAAGTATTACATTGATCCTTTTTTTCTTTTTGTGGAGTGAATCCCTTTTGATCGTGTGTGCTTGTGTCCACTTTTAGTTGCTGAGAGCCGGAGGTGGTGGAGTTGGTGTCCGGGTGGTGGTATCCCCTTCCCGTGTGCTGTGTTGTCTACCCCGTTTCTTTGTGTGCACTGTTGTATTTTTCAGTGTTTGTGTGTTCACGTGGCGACCTTTCCTGGGATTCCTTCGTGCCTTTGTGACTCCTTTCTCCTCCACTGGTAAGCCTCAGCAGCAAGTATGAATGTGTTTTGAATTGTGTTTTAATGATTGAATAAAATATATCCTTTTTAAAATTGAACCTCGTCTCTGGCTGAATTGTTTACTTACCTGTGTGTCCTTAAGTGAATCAATAGTATTGCAATTAGGAAATAAAGAAAATCATGTGTGGAATTCCCAGGGTGGCGTAGTCGGTGTTTTTGGGGCAGGTTCCACCTAGACCATAACCTCCTCATTACTGTTTGCTCTCTGTAACGCCACACTCCATATACCCACATGAACACTGTTACCACAGCTTTTTTGTTTAGGTTTTTTTGGTGATCTCCTGTGCCCCACCCCCGACCCCCTCTGATGGGCTAAACAAAACAAAATTGCAAACCACTTGTAAAATTCAGCTGTTTTTAGCTGATGGGAGAAGATGGATGAATGGTTGGGCGGACTATTATACAATATGCACAATGACTATATATTGCTTTTGCACATGTATTATATTGCAAATGTAATATGTATTTCAAAGCATTGTATTAGGAACATTGTCAATGGATGGAAAGACAAATTAATGCATAGAGGATTAAAAACGAGAGGAAGTTTCTCCAAGACAGTGATGTATGTTGATTTATTACGCCGCTGATGTGTGTATACATTGCAGTTCATCATTTCGGGATGAAAACGGAATCTCTTCCATCATATCTCTGTTCACACAGCATGAACTTTACTTCTTCTCCAGAGCTGTGCTAAGTGTTGTGGCAGGAGTGGTGACAGACACAGGTGGCAGTGTGAGTGTGTTAAATGAGTGTGAGTTTGAGTTCCTCTCCTGTGGTGCTGATGGTAGGTTGTTAGCATGATGACCAGCAAGCAGCCCATTGGGGGGCTTTGGTTCCACAATGTGTCACACACACATTGTCATGGAGACAGCGCCTTTCACAGCGTTCTGCTCCAGCGCAAGATGAGCCAGAGCGTGTGTTAGCATGGAAATGCATGAATTGTTGTATTTCCCCAGTCATATATTAGGTTGAGCACATAAATTTCATTTTTTTAATAGAATATTTAACACTTTACTTTAGGTCAGTGCATGTAACCTTTTCCTAATATTCCATCAGCTGCAACAATTCATGTGCTAGTTTCTTGCTGGCTCTCATCTTATGCTAATAACGTTGGCGATGACTGAGGATTTTTTTGCAGCGAAAGCTCAACGTGGGTGTGCTTTTTTTCTCCTCTTAGACCATAGATCATTGTGTGGATCTGGTAGACATTTCCCAGATGGCAACGCTGCTATGACCTTTCACCCCAGGCTCCTCAGACATGAAGCAGCCATTTGTTGGTGTCGTGGTTCGAGGGCATCTCTGAACTTTCCCACCACCGGTATCTGAAGTCTGATGAAAGGTTTAACTAACACATTGGCCGCATTGTTTATCAATAAATGCTTTTTCTGTATCCGCTTATGTTGGAATAAGGAGAATGGTTGTGTGCATGGCGACTTACAAAACGTCTTTATAATATATCAGAGATTTCACAGTACAGTGCGCCTCTTCTCCCCTACTCCCTTCTCGTGCTGTCTAGTCGCATTCATTTCCATGGCATTAAGGTATCGGCAAGGTGACAGGAAACAGGCATGATCCGTAGAGCCCCTGAGCAGGAAGTGTCAAAATCCCTGCCTTGTGAAAGACAGCAGGGGAAGTGCTGGGCGCTTACTATCTTCTACACCAGGCCAGGTGTGACCCCTATATCTGTCAGTGGCTACCTTTTTAAAAACTCCAAACCAACTCTCCATGGGCTATGACACAGCCAACTGTTTCTCTAGGGATGATTAGACATATGCCATCCTGTTATGCAATGAATGGATCCATGGCATCGCTTTTAAGGTCTTTTTTTGTCTTGTTTTTTGAGCATGACTCATTTGAATTAAGTCTGTTTCATATAATAAAATTGTGGTGGCACATTTGGAATAGCAGCTCGCAAAACTGGATATCGCTGATTGATTTGAATCTGAAAAAGAAAAGGAAATGTGCTCTGTGAATTCAGTGTGAAGAATAGAAAGAGAAATCCGAATGAGTCAGAGAACAGAAGGCACTGGCACTGTAGACAACACAGTGGTATTTAATCATGTAAATTACAATGACAGTGAGCCAGCATTTATCTGTATGTTTTTGGTCACATGATGGATTATCTCTTGTGATTCATGCATCTGAACAAAATTCATCTTCACAGCACAGTGCTAACCAGGAGTTGTCATTTCTAGTGGGATTGATAATGATGTAGCACTGACTGATGTTTCACAAAGAATTAATCCTATGTTATAAAAAAAATATTCTTAGATCTAGTGAATATAATGCTGAAAAAACCACCACCAAAATAGTTTATTTAGAAGAATATTTCATGTAAATATATACACTTATATAAATATAATATAAATGTATTTTTGATAAATATTCCTTTCTATTGTGCTTTTCTTAAAAAAAATGGTAAATCAAAATATGGTGTGTGTAATACTTGATTCGGATTGGTCAATCGCGCCATCCAGTGGTATGTTATCCCCAGATAACAACTAGTAAAAACTGATAACACAAAACTAATAACACAGGCTCATCTGGGTTATTGAAGTCAGCACTACACTTGCTAGGAACGTTTTCTCTTCATAGATGTTTTGCGTGTGGTTGGCTAATAAAATATTAAAACTCAAATCAATATTTTTTTGTATAATTATTTATGTAATTCGGTATCACAGACTCGCTCTCGTTTCATACAAGTGCAGCTGCTGTCATTTTGCAATGATTGTCTAGTACACTAATGTATTATAAACAGATACGATTTTAAAACGGTTTCATCTCAAATCAATATCTCTTAATCTCCATAATTATGTATGTGGTGAAATGCTGTGTAATAAGTGCCATGACTATACTTTATCTCTTAAATGTCCATCTAGTGAACTTTCACCAATTACTAGCAACTGCTTTCTTTGCTGAAGATTTGCATTTAAAGACCTAATAATATTTACACTCAAGTCAATATTTTGTGTCTAATTTTATACTTGTGGCCATTTAATAAGCGGGATAATGTACATCCAACCGCTTATCACAGAATAAACCCAAGACTGATCACTCTGTCTGGGTTTATTCTGCGATAACAACTGGATATACATTACCCCTTACATAATGTATTATGCTATGTGTGTACAATGTTTGATTTTGTCTCTTTTATAAACTTGATTTCTTGTGAGGTTGTCAGGATGTGTTTGTTTCTGCTTAAAATGACTTGTTTCATGCATCAAGTGTGTGGATCGAATCACGTGAACAGTGTCATTATTTAAAGACAAAATGCATATAGCTTCCAGGTACATTTCTTATAAAAAAAAGACATAATATTGAACAACTGACGACTATATAAATGAAACAGTTTGCATAAAACTAGGCACAACTTAAGAAATCTTGAGTTATAAAATAGTTCACCCAAATAATTACAATTGTCATTACTTACCCTCAAGTTGTTCCAGACCTATATGAGTTTCTTTCTTCTATGTAACAAAATAAGTTATTTTGAAAAATGTTGGTAACCAGACAGTTGATGGTAGCTAATGACTCCCATAGTAGGAAAAAAAAAATACTATGGAAGTCAGTGGGTGCTGTCCACTCTCTGTTACAATGCAGCAAGAATGAAGCAGAGTGAATCCAAATTGCAAGCACTTTAATAATCCAACAAACACGTAATCCTTAGTAAACTCGGAACAAGGTACACAGTACAAGGAACATCAAACAACGACCTACAAACACCAACTGAAGAACATGGTATAAATACACAGGCAAACAAGCTAAAAAAGATAACAAGGGGGCGTGGCTGATCAGAAACACATGGGGAGACTAATCAACAAAACAGGGAACAGCTGAACATGAAAAGACAGGGAAACACAAGACAGACAAGAACAAGGAACAAAACAAAACCCACACCGTGACATAGCGGGAACAGCAGACGACGGTTCGGGAACAGCAGACTACACTCACTGGTCTGGGAACAGACAACACACTCACTGGCTCGGGAACAGACCACATACACACGGGCTCGGGAACAGACCACATACACACGGGCTCGGGAACAGTCTCTGAATAGGCCATCTTGTCCGTAGACACTGGCTCGGAGGAAGTGACGTGAACAGACTCTGGATCGGTCATCTTGTCCGCAGAAGTGACGTGAAGCATCTCTGGATCAGCAGAAGTGACGTGAACAGGCTCAGACACAGGCTCGGCGTGGCTGACGGGGAGCTCTGGCTGGGCGGTGGGATGAAGCTTTCTTCACAAACCGAGAGCGCCTCTCTCCGGCTGAACGGTCTCTGGGATGAAGCTTTCTTCACAAACGGAGAGCGCCTCTCTCCAGTTCAGACCAGATAAATCGGGGAGCTCCATCGGGTTGACCTTCTCAGCCCCCAGCCGGTAACATAATTTGATCGCTTCGTCCCCCAGGGAGTAGGAGGCAGCAAGTGAAGCAAACCCCCAGGTGTACTGGAACAAATCTTGGCTATCCAGGGCCAAGGCTGCGATCTGTCCAGCAAACTCCCAGCTCATGCTGGGGAGATCAGGCGAGATTCGTGCTGCTGGATTCATTTGTGGTCGGTCTGTTACGATGCGGCAAGGACAAAGCAGAGAGTGAATCCAATCGCAAGCACTTTAATAATCCAACAAACACATAATCCAGGGTAAACTCAGGGTAGAACAATCCAGGGTAGAACAAGGTACACGGAAGTAGAAACATCAAACAACGACCGACAAACACCAACTGAAGAACATGGGTATAAATACACAGGCAAACAAGCTAAACAAGATAACAAGGGGGCGTTGCTAATCAGAAACACATGGGGAGACTAATAAACAAAACTGGGAACAGCTGAACATGAAAAGACAGGGAAACACAAGACAGACAAGAACAAAAACACAAAACCCACACCGTGACAGTCTGGTTACCTACATTCTTTAAAATTTCTTATTTTGTGTTCAACAGAAGAAAGAAACTCAAAGAGGTTTGGAACAACATGAGCGTGAATAAATTATAACAATATTGTAATCCCTTTAATATAAATCCCTTACTATCCCTTTAATATAAATAGGCAATTACCATGATGGATGCCATGGTAACTTAATGTTTTAAGTTTAATAAATTCATTTACTTAAATTAAGTAGATAAATTTAAATAAACAAAAAAGCCATGCAATTGTTGCCTTCATTTTTTAAGTTATATGAACAGCCCATTTTTAATTATATAAATTAATTATGAATTATAATTATGTCGCATGAAATAATTATAATGGCCATTGTATTGAATTCAGCCAATTTGTGACAATGAGCAAATCAATGCAGCTGTCCTCATTAGTTCCTCTGTTTGCAAAGACCTCCTGAGTTATCTAAACATCCTGGCTGGGTAATTGCCAGATAGGTCCATAAATCTAAAAATTCCAGTGGAACACGTCAGACAGAATATTGAGGCATTTACTGGGCCTGGAGATGTGGATACTTGCCACCTCAAGTTAGGTCTATTGATGCCAAACGTGTTTGTTTAGAGGACCGATCGTCTCGATTTACTCTTGGGGGTCTTAGGAGAAAGCTTTGTGGTGCCAGAAGGGATAGAGACAGTTTAAAATATTGTGATCTAGGGGTTTATATGAATGTGTCATTTCAGTTTCACTGGTTTCCACTGTGGCAAAACATCAGATAAGAGTTCAAAACAAGCACATTTCCTGTTTGAAATCTATTGGCCAGACTGTGGTGACACTCCAGAGGAAACATTGTAATGATCATACATTTGTCTTTTTCCAGTACGTCTCAATTCTCTGTGCCTGAACCTTTCCAATTTGCAATCATAAACATTGACGCTAATTTTTGTGAGTAATGAAGGCACCTTGAATCTGCATTTTGTCAAAACACGTTATAGATTAAGTCAGGATAGAATTGAGAATAACCACAAATTATCACGCAAAATTGGATTGTAAGCCATGAACCTAAAAAAAGAAGGTACCTAAGGCATTCAGTATTTTCCCCTATTAGAAAATATTTACACATGAATAATTGAATAGTGCTTTTAGACTCGCATGCAATGAAAAGTTCAGTTTAGCTTAATAAATCTGTTTTATTCTACATGAAGAGCAGGTTGCCTTGTGGAGGCGGCCACATTTTGAGGTCACATGACCAGTCAGATACACACTTGTTATTTCTCTTTAACCTTCCCTGTTAGATCTTTTTACTCATAGATTAAAATAACCATGGCCAACTGTGACTAGCATTTTCTGTTTATACATATGGCATCAGTCAGTGTAAGTTCAAGTAGGGCTGGGCAGTATGATTGTATATATTATTACTGCGGTAGAAAATGTCAACCGTAACAGATTTTTTTTAATTCCGTGTATACTGTGACATGTAAATAAGTGGGCGTGGTTAACTCAGTGCAGCGTGCATGAGACTGAGACACTGAGATTTGTCAAAGAAACATGGAGAAAGCAGATCAGGAGGATCCACAAAGGAATTACGTTTTCTAAAGGGTTGTTGTTAACGTGATATTTTCGGGAAAAAATGCGCAGCAGACAGCTAGAGCGGTCATTCCCAAACTGTGCTCCGTAGTCGCGCATAAATATAAATATAAAATAATATATATTTTTTTTATCTTCATTTTGCCAGGAAATTCCCATTTTCAAAAAATAAAAAGTAAAAAGAATATGTAGGCCTATATTGATATAAAATTTTAATTAAATTGTCAAGTTTGTGTGATTGCTAAAATAGGATAGTGGCGCTCGGCCGTGACGTTCAAGTTCAGTGCCGTTAGAACCACAACATGGATCGGTGGAAAGCAACCATAGACAGTAAAAGAAATTGACACAGCGACCCCATAGATTTCAACAGAGAAAAGGGAAGCCAATTATAAGCACTAACTTCCTGATGGCCCCCTGAGAGGCTTCATTTTCCGGCTGATGGATTACCCCCTTGATGGCAACAGGTTCTCTCGCATAGCCTTTATAGGCATGCAGTATATAAAACGAATGAATAAGGCCTGTTATTATTTTAATTTCCAGTTAGTTTCTTGATCTCACTTTTCTGAAATGTTTTGCAGATGTGCTGTTAAGTGGACAAACTCAAGCCTACTTTTTGAGGACTTGTAAAACTCTGAAGATTAGCTAATCCCCTAAAATCCAAAGGTTTTGAAATGTTGACTATATCCAAGTGTTCGGTAACACTTTATAATAACTGCACACTATTAATCATTAGTTAAGCATTAGTAAACAGTTAATTCATAATTTATAAAGCATTAATAGACATTAATAAGCAGTTTATATACTCCTTTGTAAATGCTTTACAAGGCATAACTAGTCCTCACTTTAGATGCGCTCACAAAAATAGTTAACTGACCACTACTAAATGCTTTATAACTACCTGAATTTACTACATTTACTTACAATTTCTAAGTGATCTTATGAATCACTGACAACTCCTAAATAACTGGTTTGTAAATAATGCTATACTTAATTTAGAAATGATAACTTGATCATTAATAAAGTATGAAAATACGATTATTAAACACATAGTTATGCTTATAAATCAAGAATAAAGCATGTATAACTGTATTTATAAACTGTTTATTAATGTCTATTAATGCTTTATAAATTATGAATTAACTGTTTACTAATGCTTAATTAATGATTAATAGCGTGCAGTTATTATAAAGTGTTACCAAGTGTTCTTATTACTGCATACACTGTAAAAAATATTTTTGCAATTTAGTTATTTCAACTTATTTTTTTATGTAGAGATAACTAGATTGTCCAGACAACAAGAAACTTTAAGTTTTCTTGTCCTCAACTAGACTGAAAGTTGAATAAACAAGTACAATTTTTATTTTAACTCAAAAATGTATATTTAAACAACTGTACTAGCTTTTCTGCTGAATTAACAAGTATACTTGTTATTTTAACTTATAAATGTAAGTTGAAACAACTGCACTACATTTTCTGCAGGTTTAATTCAATTATAGCTACTCTAATGCTTTGATAGTAACTATCTATCTATCTTGCTGTCTGGTAGACTGCATGGTCTTAAAACCTAAACTTCAAGCTTTTAAAACCGCTTCAAACAGAAATCTTCAAACTTTAACAACATATTAAATCTATTTCAAACTTTCTGCTTAGGTTTTCTCAAGCCAACGTCCATGTTTGTCCTGTAGTTATCAGGTATATATAAATTAATTACAGTGTATTTTATTTTAGTGTGTAGCCTACATTAAAAACATTACTGTTACTTACAATTATGAGCACAGATTCATTAAATTACACAAAAAAAAAATTGTCTGGATGCTTCAGTTTTTATTCATGGTCAGATTCAATCCATCATGAGCTTATTTAGAGATATTGATCAAAATAATGGATCCAAGGTTGTATCTCGTAAATTACCCCACTAAAAATGCCTGCAATGATACCACACTTCTACAGTAGTACAATTAGGTTATGTACTCATAAAACGAGGCATTGGAAAGTTTGTAAGTACATCAGGAGTTTATTTAAATAACACTTGCCTGATGGCTTATGCTACCGCTAACCCGGACGTTGAGGTCACTTTCGTGATTTGGGAAAAGCCCTTAAAAGTCCTGGCAGCAAGCGATGCATTGGGATGTAGTGTAACGACGCCCAGTTCCAGGAATGCACTAATATTTAAGCTTGTTTTATTTTTTCCAAAGTGTTGACAACTTAGTGTTAACTAATACTTGTTGCAAGCTGGTACTACCAACAAAATATTAGTAGTGCATTCCTGGAACTGGGCATTCCTGGGAACATTAGAGCATACGACACTCACATTGAACAAAGTTTGCAAAGAGCGACTGTTTTGTCCACTTTTTTTTAATGATTGCTGTTGTAATATATTGGAAAGCTAGAATGTGTATCCGTCATACATCCAGAAACATACATTAGCAGAACTGTCTATTTTACGCATTATTTTCTACAAACCATATTATTGATAAATTGTCAGATTTGAGATGAACTAGGATGCAAGTGCATGCCAAACTGTGGGTGGAGAATGTAATGGTTTGAAATATATATATATATATATATATTTTTTTTTTTTTTTTTTTTTTAACTGAGATCTGTTATGCCCCTACTATGTACAAAATATACCTTTATCACACTTCCTATTTCCAGTAAGTGAAGCAGTGAGTCGCTACTTCCGGTACTGGGCAATTCCATGCAAATGTCAACCTTGCCATGAAAAAATTGTTAACAAATGATCAAAACCCTTTCTAAGTTGTCTATTTAGGTCTGCAATAGACTGTATTATTGTGCTGTATCAGAAATTAAGATAATTGCCTTGTTTTTCCACCACATATGAGATGAGCAACAATGCTAAAATTAAAATTTTAACCAACCATATTTCATGCTTTCGAAAGAGGGATAAAATACCTTTTTAAAACTTTATTTTAACAAAACATTTGGCAAAAGAGTGAGGCATGCCTGAGAAATGTACTCATTTTGTCATAACATCACTGCCTGTTGAACTTATAAGGGCTAGGCTATATTTAAGAGGTCACGACGCTTCAGTGCTCTGTCACGTCCGTTACGTTTTAAAGATTAAGTTTATATAAAATAAAAATTATAGAGACAAATAACTTGAAACTAAATATTCAAAGCTAAACTGTTTATACCTATTAGGATCAACATTTCATCCCACTACTTTGCTCTGAACAACCAAAATAATGCATCACGCAAGTGACCGTTACAGACGCCTCATATTAAATCATATGCATATGACTATTGCTGTGATCTGTTTCGGGCTTACCGTATATCAGTGCATATCCAATAATCGCAATAATATGTGTGCTTTGTTAGTTTTAATATGAGGTCTCAACTTTCAAATTCAGTCGATTTTATAACAAAATTCAAACAATAAGGGCCGCTCTTTAATAGCCTAAGACGTGATATATTTCTGTACAGCGCCTCAGTGTAAGCGGCAGATCAAGCGCACATGAAGCGATCTTCTCTTCCTCTTTGCCGGTTACAGGACGAAGGCGACTCACACCTACGGACAATAGTGTCAATCATTTCTCCTGACTGTGGAGGAAACCTGCGATTTAAACTCCTATATGATAAACATTAATATTTGTTAATGTATTTTAGCAAGCAGTTCTGTTAGTAGGAAAATCAACGTACACGCTTGTCAACATGAGAAATATCCTTGTAACCATTTGAGAGGGCGATTTAGTAGCCTGTAATAAAGTTGATTAATTGTGCAATCAGACCAGACTGGTATCGCAGATTTCAATATTTGGTTGGGATGCGTCACTGAGTATTTAATCATAGAATATCAAATAGGTTGTTGTTGCGCTGTGTCACGTGACAAGCAATGATGCGTCCCCATGGAAACATTAAAGTGACAGGTTCTAAATAGGGCTGTAGTGATACACTAATCTCACGATACGATACACGATATTCAGCCAACGATACAATTCGATAATTTGATACGCTTACATCATTTTCTGAAAGATTTAAAGGGGACAGAGTGATTTGTGATATCTTGTGAGTGTTCCATTTACTTGGATTGAATTAATTGAACTGAAAACTAAAAACATCAATTACACAATGTCTCTGACTGGACAGAGTCTACAGCTTGCAAATGCTGGACAAAATGAATCAAAGATGTTGAGAAAATTAGTTCCATTTATTGAAACAGTGCAAACTGTAGCTTACAAGCCTTTGAAAAGGAAATAAAGTGCAGTATTGCAATTAACAATGGAGAGTTAAAAAGTGCAAATAAAGTTGAGAAAAAAGGTTTTATAAAAAGATAAACCTCACATATTTCAGCCTTTAAATCATTTTTATAAAAAGAATGAGCAAAAAAAGATAAATTACTGACATTTATAATACACATTAGCGTATCTTTTATTATTAATAGTAAAATTCGGTCCGATTTTCCCATGGCGTCTGTCGTTGCTAAGCAACCATGAACTGCGCTCTCCACAACGACAAAGAACGAAGTTTTAGTAGCTAATGGATTTCCACCACCGAAAAACGCTTGCTGTAGCTCTGCTACAAGATTTATTTACAGAGAAGAGAAAAACAACCGTAGTGTTTGGGTGCACCCCATCCTTCATGTTGACCGAGCTTTCAATGTTGTTACGGAAAGACTGAAGCTGATTGGTTGGTTCTTGTCACATGAACTGCGGTGCGCTTGTGCCATTCTGAGTGGTTTTCATCTCGCTGCGCCTGGGAAAAATGAGAGCGTCGCTTCAATTATGAGCGCGCTTTCCGTGCGCCTACATTTGAAATAACGAACTTGAGCGCGCAAAAGACACGATATGTGAACGGCCCCTTGACGAGCAAAGTTAAACACGGGGGATTTGAATGGGACTTATGTATCGATACTCACGGCTTAAAAATCGATACTTTCTTGGGGAAAAAAATATCGATTTATATAGCAGAGTCGATAAAATTGCTCAGCTTTAGTTCTAAATAATGGTCACCTTGAAAAACTCACGCTGAGCGGTCAGCTAGAATGTTTTAAACTTACGACGGATGAAAGGGTTCACGGCACATTGAAATATATACATAACTGGAAGAATCGATACACTGCTCAGGCGAGGACTTCCGGTAATCTATTCCGCGGTGATAAAGGTATATTGTAGGGTGTGGTTTCCATCAGCCTGTCATATAATCGCAACTTTGTTTCATGCCAAATTTAAGCCTGAGAGACTTGACTCCGGGTGTTATTCCAAATTTTTTTTGTTTGTTTTTTTTGTTTTTAAATAAACTTGTCTTTTTTTATTGTAGGTATGTTGGTGTTGACGAGAAGATGAGGTGGACTTGTAAGTACTGCATTTTTGACAGTACAAAAAGAAAAATTATTATTCAGCATTACAAATTAAAACATGGACATCATGGGAGGACCTGTCCTTTGCCATGTATTAACCAAGAATGTGTCTGCTCCTTTAGAACTTAGGCAACACTGATAAGACATTTGCATACACATCATGCAGAATCTGTAGATCACGTGAATACCCGGGTGAAGTGTAACCTCTGCAGTTTTTCAGAGGCCTGCAATTTGAAGCAGTACTTCTCCCACCTGGGGATTCACTTGAAAAAAAATGAAAATGTCCAGTGCCCATTTGAAGACTGCAGTTTTCAAACTTGTGTGTTCTCTACATTTGCGGCACACAGAAGTAAAAGACACCATTACCAAAATACTGGACATTTTAAAGCAGAGTTAATTTCATGTCAAATCGAAGAGGTTGAAGAAAGGTTTGATGATGCAGATAATCAACCTGCGGACAGCCTACCAGCCGAAGGGTGGCACCCAGTCCAGTCTAGTCCATTGCATTCCAATCCAGATCTTTCTGTTGAGGGCTTGATTCAACATAAGTTGGCTTCAATGTTTTTATGCATGGAAGCCATTTTACATGTCTCGAAGACAGCCATTCAAGAAATAGTTGAAGAACTTGGTAGCATTGGCAGTACTGTTGGAGAGCTTGCCGAAATGTCAGTTAAACAGGTCTTAAACAAACACAACTGTTCATTGGATTCCTCAGTTATTGCTGCCATTACCGAAACTGTCTTGGAAACACATCCTCTTTGTCCAGAAGGGGTCCTCTTAGCTCTATTTACAAAAGAACAACATTCTACAAAGATAATTTCACTGTGATAGAACCTGTAGAATACACTCTGGATGCTTCTCGGAAAAACACATTTGTTTATGTACCAATTTTGAAAGTTTTAACTGCGCTGTTGAATCGATGTGACGTCCTTGACAAGGTTTTACAGTCAGACCAAGCAGACACATGGAAACATCCTGAAACAATTAAAACATTTAGGGATGGGCTGTATTTTAAGGACAACAAGATCCTTTTTTCAGATGAGTTGCGCATAGCCCTTGGACTTTACATTGACGATTTTGAAGTGTGTAACCCTTTGGGCACTTCAAGCAAAAAGCACAAACTTTGTTCCATTTACTGGTTAATTGCAAATCTTCCCGGAAGAGACGGGTCCACTTTATCATCCATCTACCTTGCAACATTATGTAAGACCAAGGATGTCAAAGAGTATGGATACGACAAAATTCTTGAACCGCTTCTTTCAGACATTGAAGTTCTTGAACAACATGGAGTGTTTGTTCAGACACTGGGTGCAAGTATAAGAGGAACAATACTCTATGTGTCTGCATACAATTTGGGCGCACACTCGCTTGCTGGATTTCAAGAAAGTTTTTCGACAAACAAGTTCTGCAGATTTTGTTTGGCGGGACGTGATGAGATTCAGACACAAGAAGTTAGAGAGAGGAAGTTCCCAAAGAGAACGGAGGAGTTGCATAAACAGACTCTGTCTGAAATTCAGAAGAACAAGGATTCACACGCAGTAGTAGATGGTGTTAAGAGGGACTGTGCTCTTAACAGACTTGTACATTTCTCCACCATCAAAGGCTTTCCCCCTGACTTTCTCCACGACCTCTTTGAAGGTGTTGTACCCCTGGAGCTAAGTCTTTGTTTGAAGAAATTGATTCAGAAGAAATATTTCACATTGGACGAGTTGAATGTCGCAATTCAGTCCTTCCCATACAGATTTTCTGACAAAACAAACCGACGACAGCAGATCTTAAACTCATTCCAACTGAAAGGTTCTATTGGAGGCAACGGACATGAAAACTGGACCCTTCTACGGTTATTACCTTTGATTATCGGTTCAAAAAATCGGTTTCCAGAAAAGGATGCAACCTGGAGTTTAATTCTTGAACTGAAGGATATTGTTGAGATTTTAGCCTCATCTCAGTTTTCCTCAGAGAGTTTGGACTACCTTGATTCAAAAATATCAGATCACCGGAAATTGTTGCAAGACGAATTTCCAGACGTCAGACTCCGTCCAAAGCACCATTTTATCGAGCACTATCCAGAACTAATCAGATGTTTTGGACCAGTGATTGATTTCTGGACTATACGATTCGAAGGAAAACACAGCTTTTTTTAAAAAGCTGTCCATGACTCTGGAAACTTTAAAAATGTAATGCTTACATTAGCCCAGCGACATCAGCTGACACTTGCTTACCACCTTGACATACCAACTCTTTTCAAGCCAGATTTAGTGGTTGATCATGTTTCAGTTCTGTCCACTGAGTGTCTGGATCTTCCATTTAAGTTGGCAGTTAAGTCCAAATATTCCAATGTTACATCAATATCTGTTGCATCAAGTGCATGCATATATGGCACCAGGTACTCTGAGGGAATGTTTCTTTCTGTGGGATACACCAGTGGGCTTCCAGACTTTGGCAGGCTTGTCAAAATATTGATTGTTATGAACAAACCTGCCTTTCTCATTGAACTGTATTCAGCATGGTACAGTGAGCATTTCAGATGCTTTGAACTAACTAAGTATACCACTTGTGAGTTGAGAGTTGTTGATCCAGATGAATTGAATGATTATCACCCCTTGTTCTCATATACAATGCTTGATAAAAAGCTGATGATTTCACCAAAGACATTCCTCCTTAACTGAATGCATTTACTGTTGCCTTTCCTTTTTAGAAACCTGCAACAAAATGATTCTTCGTGTGATTTTGTCCCCCGAGGATATTAGGAAAGTTTACATTGATCGGCCACAATCCATCGAATCTCTTCGGTCAACACTGAAAAGCAAGCTGAACATACAAAGTGACTTTGCACTTCAATATGAGGATCCTGAATTTGACCATGATTTGTGCAACCTAACGACTATCACCGAACTTCCTCCTGAAAAGGCAACACTTAAAGTTAATTGTAGAGCACCACCCTCTGACTCTAACCAGTCAGGTGTGACATTAGACACAGCGGTAATGTCATCATCGTCTGACTCAAGTATCAACAACGGAAATCCTGGATCAATAACAGCAAGTAGTCGCTCACAGCAATGGCCTGTGTCTTTTCCCATTCCAAGCTTTTCGTATGATGTAGAATTGCATTTGAAACGTGGAAATGAGCAATATGCTACAGATGGCTCACTGCTCAGCCTATCCAAAGATGTTAAATCTGAGATTCTTGACAAACTTACCACTGCAATCTATTCTTACAAGGCGTATCCATCCAATGAGGAGTTCAAGTCTGTTTCAAGGGCTCTCACAGAGACACACCCATACCTTAAAGAACCGGGATCGGCCGCAGGGTGGTATGGATGAAAAATAAGCCTTAAATTCAAAATGGGAAACTTCCGAAGTAAACTTCGTGATGCTGGCTGTCCAGAGCTTACAGTTACTAGTGAAAAACGCCATGCTTCAGATGGTAAAAAATACAAAGTCAAGAAACCCCGAAGATCGGAGACCAATTTTCTTCTGGACTTACCTGCTGGATCAAATTATACTGTTTTGGAGACGGAAAGGAAAGATGTACAGTGTGAGATGACAAAAAAAAAAAATCCAGACTGGCATGTAATTGATGCAGCTATGGATAAAACTTTCTGTGCCAGGAGAAATGAGATTGTAGAAGATGAGCCCCCAGTATCAGAAATAAGGAACAGATGGCCTGCACTTTTCACTCAAAGACAAGTAAGTGTAGAAAGTGTATTTCTTTATTTAAAGGGGACCTATTATGCCCCTTTATGCAAGATGTAATACAAGTCTCAGGTGTCCCGAGAAGTCACTTAAATCAAAACCGCAAAAAGACTTTAAATATGAATCCTGCATGTTCTGTGTGAATGAATGGTGCTAACATTCAGTTGTTTACTACACATACTGAAGTACGTGTGACATTTGCAGTGTTTTTTCAGCCTCTGCTGTCTCACATTAGGCACTTTAGCACCGGAGGAACCTTTTCATAGTTCCTAGAACTATTGGCAGAAGTACACAGATTTTGGCGTGTTCGCACTGCGGGAACTAGGAACTCCTTTTGGGGGAACTAATTTAGCGCCTACTTCAGAGTAGGGTCTAACCCAGCATAGGGATTCAGCGATTAACCGCAATTTAAAACATCACGGTTAATTAATCGTAAAGGATCAGCTAAACCATGTTTCTGTTGCATGGAACGGAACTGTTGCACCTTAAACAAAACGAATATTACAACAGAGCAGCTGTGAGTCACTTCATGAGCGTTTTACCTTTTCATTTGAGAAAATTATTATATCATATTTACACAAACTTCAAGGTATTCACGACAACCCGTCAAAATAAGTTTGTTTTAACTTATGACAGAAATATATTACGCTTGTATAACTTTTGAACAGTATAGGTTAACAGTAACACCGTGTCCTAACCAGACGTGGTGCGATAAGATTCCAGCAACAAGCAATTTGCCTGTACACACCAGAAGCGACGCAACTAAGAAATGACTATGTCAAAATCAATCAAAACCCAGCAATTCTCAAATAGAATTGACGCGTGTCACCGTCGTGGCTGGTTAGGGGGGAAAAGACTGAATAACATGGAAAATATACCTTTTATCCTGTGTCGTCGCGTCCCGTATGTAGTTAGGACACGGTGTAACAGTTTTATTATAGCTTTATGTAATAACAGTAACAGTTTTTATGGAATGCATTTTCTGTCAAATTTAAATCAATTAAATGATAAAAAAAAATATTACAACCGGATTACCCACTTACTTGTATATAAAAATTACGCAATTATTATTACGAAAATTAACTTTTTTTTAAAAAGATTTATAAAATTCTTCCATCTTTTAGTTTTAACAGAAAAACTAAAATAAAAATCACAAGGCCTTATTATACATTATTAATTTAATTTTTTTATGAATTTAATTAATTAAATTCCATTTTAGTTGTATGATCAAAAATAGTCTGAGCCGCTCAATAAGCCGCTTTGTCTAAACACTAAATAATGCTGCACGTGTCATGTGGCACTTTTTAATTGTTTATTTAAATAACTTGGTTGTTCACAGTTCACAGCAAGTCACAGTTCTCATGCAATATGATGATGATCTTTCTGAAGATGAGTAGGGATAAGTATCCTTAAGGTTTTAACGGTATTACTATTAGTAATTGTTCGTTTTTTTTCAAGAATTTCCCCACCGAATGGGGCGTCAGGAGAGAACACACTTTCATAACTCATTGTGGTTTTGTTTACTTGGATTTATTTTTTTCCACATATAGTTGGATCAGTCCACAAACAAAGAGGTTATAAACCTATAGACATAAAAAGACAATGTAAATGACAAGATTAATAACCACTTACTTAACATATAAATTCATGAATAATATAAAATACAAATTCCACTAAACATTACGGAATAATATATTACTCAATATTGTTTATAAATAGTATAATATAATTTAGTGTTCAATCTGGATCTGTCCCATTTCTCCCCCCTTAAAACTTCCACTTGGTTTTGAGTGCCCTCGAAAGTAAAGTCCCCTCAACGAGGGAAGTGGAGTTGAACCTCTACCGTCACGCTCAGCGAAGTGTCTACTACTACTACTATTTTCATTCAGAAAATGCCGGTTCCAGCTGTTGTGTTGCCTGTTATGTGGGCTGCAATCCGCTTCCGAACGCGCACGCCGCCATGGGAACCGAGGCAACTTCTCTTGCGCGGATCATTGTGCTTTTAGAAGCTGTTTTTACCACCAACAACGTCCCGCAAATTAGAAACAGCAGACACTGCACTTTACAACAATCACCGATTGTGCTCAGTGCTGATTTTGACGTTAAGTTTGGGTTGAAATGACAGCGCTAGAAGGGAAAGATTATAACGCTAGACGAACGCGGCTAGTTTTTAATAATTTTACCTCACATATCAGCTTTTTATAATCCTTGGAAGCCAAAATCGAAAATAAAATTAGATTAACTACCCAGATCAGATGTATATTTGATTGGCAGACTCTTCTGAAGCACTCATCGGCAGATATCATATCGTCAGATCGCTTCGTGAAATATTTCCTAACATTGATTAGGGTTGAAAACTCAACAGTCCATTGGATGTGCATCAAACTAACATATTCCAACATATTTCGAAATTTTAACATGTTTATTTGCGAAAAAATATACGTACAATTCAATTGTTCCTTTCCAGCGGTGTCCGCCATCTTAGTTGAAAATTTTTACCGGCTCCCTGAGTTCGCAAGGTATCCTGGGCAATTTCATCTTCCACTTCATTTTAAGCCTGCATCGGACCGCACTATGTTTTGAGGGTTGATTTTTAAGGGGAGAATAGCACTCCCCCTTGCTCTTTGGAGTATTGGGACACCCTACCCTTACACGAGAACGCGCAAAAACAAGGGTTAGGGCAGAAATCTAGGGTAAGGGGAGGTAGTGGGACAGGGCCATTACAAACATAAACATTAAATACAGAAATGCAACAGCTTCACACATATAAGATTTACACCAATATTCAATTATAATTAAACCAATCGCTCTAAAATCAGAGATATTCTCAGTGCGTTGGCCCAAAGTGAATCTAGTGAGTGTAGTTTTATATATTGACGCTTTAGCATAGTAACTCATTATCAACGTAAGACGACAAACTACATTTCCCATCCGGCATCACAAACCAGGAATTAACTTATACGAAAGTGAACTATTCCAAATCCAAACATTTACTTAAGTATTACCGCGAATACTATTAATTAGGGCTGGACGATTTTGGCTAAAATCTTAATCGCGGTTAATCGAACAAATTACCTCGGTTACGATTATTGAACGATTATTTTAAAAAACTTTCTCATATGTCACTGGCAAGGCTTATACTGTAAATATTAGGGTGTAACGATACACGTATTCGTTTCGAACCGTTCGGTACGAGGCTTTCGGTTCGGTTTTCGGTACGCATTTTCAAACCGAACGGTTCGTTAGACCATTTTTCCTGCCGACCAAAATTTCGTTATTTCAAATGTAGGCGCGACGCGCGTGATAAGCGCGCTCGAGATGCTGGCGCGACCACAACATTGCCCAACATCAAATGGCAAATGTAATGTAAGCGGAACGAAACTGAGCTACTCGTTATTATGTGGTTGACACCGACGGACTGTTTATCAGTTTAGACCAATGCAGCGCGAGCCGATCTTGGTTAAGCAGCACTTTTACTACACAGCGCTGAGGCATCCAGTAAAGAAAGCATTTGAATTCGCTACCCAGATAGCACAAGTCTATTTGATGTGATGTTTACATCTGGAAGACGTATTTTTAAGAGCGTTCGCTCATCTGCAATACGTCTATTGGACGTTTCCTGTCAGATGTCAAATAGACATTTAGAAGATGTCTTTAAGATGTAATGATTTAGAATGCATGTTAAACTGACATCTTCTAAACGTCTATTTGACATATGACAGGAAACGTCCTAGACGTATTGCAGATGAGCAAACACTCTTTAAAATATGTCTTCCAGATGTAAACATCACATCAAATAGACTTGTGCTATATGGGATGCAAACTAACTCTTGCTTCTGCGTATATCTCATAATCATACTAACACACCGTTTTAAGATCTCGCTGATTTGCGTTTCAATCCTTAACTGGTCCCTCCTTCAATCAGGAACGTGAACCTCCCACGTATTAGCCTGCGTTCTGTCTCTACTAAACCACCCGTGCTGTAGTGAGTGCAACAGTAATTATCGATCCAGTACTTTTAACAGTAGACTTCGATTCTTTTTGTTCTATTAAAAAAATATATTTTTTACATTGATTTACATTCTGTAATGTAAAATAAATAGTTAATAAAGGAAAACAAACAGCAATGTTTGAACAAAACAAACTAATATAAAACATCTATTGTGTACCAGTGTGCAGCTTTTTTTTTATTATTTATGTATACAAACAAAACACTTCTGTCAAGTGAACATATTTATTTTTGGCAGAGTTCTAACCAGAAGAAGAGGGGAGCAGTTATTTTGGGCCTTCCATACTACATGAGGGAGAATCCAGGAAACTTCTTCAAAGTTTGTGAGGTAAACATTTCAGTTCTTTTTTCCTATTAACACTGGAATAAGGATGCACCATTATCACTTTAGTATGATAGTGATGCTTTTATTTGGTACTTTATATTTTTGTGATACCGATTATAGATGCCTGTATTTTAATTGAAACCATTAGAATATTAATAATTACTTGGCTTAATTTTACAGCTTTCATGCGTCTTGGCATGCTCTCCACCAGTCTTTCACATTGATGTTGGGTGACTTTATGCCACTCCTGGTGCCAAAATTCAAGCAGCCCGGCTTTGTTTGATGGCTTTTGACCATCCGTCTTCCTCTTGATCACATTCCAGAGGTTTTCAGTGGGGTTCAGGTCTGGAGATTGGGCTGGCCATGGCAGGGTCTTGATCTGGTGGTCCCTCAGTCCACACCTTGATTGCCCTGGCTGTGTGGCATGTAGCATTGTCCTGCTGGAAAAAAAACAATCTTCAGAGTTGGGGAACATTGTCAGAGCAGAAGGAAGCAAGTGTTCTTCCAGGACATTCCTTAGACCTTTTATTAAGCTAGGGTGACCATATTTTGATTACCGAAAACCAGGTCGCTCGGCCCGGCAATGAAATACGTAAATGATACTCGAAGTTTACTCAAAGATGCCTAATTAATTTCAATACATTTAAAGTGCTATGCCACCATATGGATAGAAAATTGTTATATTACAAAATACTATCTATAACCAAAGACACAAATTCAGATAGACTTCTCAAAGGTTACTCAACATGTTTTATTATGACCGGTTTACAAAATAATGAATGAAATAATGATAGAAAAAATGTCTCTTCTGTATTAGAAAAACAAATAATAAATAACAACAACAACAAAAAAACTCCAAATTGAACAAAAATAGCTCTCACAAACTTACAAAAACTCCCTCTTTATCCTGTTTTTCTTCCTCATCCTCCTTGTTTGCCCATCAATATTTTGCTGTAGAGCTGATCTTTCCCAGCAGTTTTTTTGTTAGTTAACAAATAGGCTAAGCATGAAAGTCTAATGGCCAAATGAAAAATAATGAAAGCCAGGACATTTTCATCACTTTATAAAAAAACAGCCAGGATGGCCAGGACAGGACGTGAAAATATGGACGTGGGAAAATGTGACATTTGGTCACCCTAAATAAGCGATGTGTATTATGAGGTGGTCCGCGAAAATTCTTAAATACAAATAACGTTAGTGGTCCACACCACTGATCTATATAGAATGACATCATTGCGATGGCGTATTGTTGTGTTTAATGTAGAAATTATTTATTCTAAAACTGTACATACATTTTTTTCATTCTTTAGACTATATACAGTTAAATTAATTTATAAATAAAATTATTTTTTATATATATAATTCAGAAAGTAAAAGAAGAGGCAGGAACAACCTTTATTGGATATTAACATCCAATAGTATAAATCGCGGCAGCAGCTTCAGGTTGGTAGTCCAAGGCATTGTTGTTTATCTTTACTTCCGGGGTTCTTCCCAGCCTCACTTTCGATTTCAAAATAATGGCTGCGTGAAATCAGTGTATAATCCTGTATCTGAGGCAAAATTACTAAATATGTAGCGCGAATTATATATTTCTAACTCCAAACAATTGGCCACTGAACCAGCTGATAAAATCTTCCTTTGATTTGATACGTGATTAAAACTTGACAGTCAAATTAACCGATCACATTTTACTGACGCAAAAGGCGCGCACGTTCACACGCACTGAGAGGGAGCATGTAAAATAATGACGCAGTTACAAGGTGTGTATTGCTTAAACTACTTAGCCAACACTAACAGTAGCTGCTGTTCGGTTTTCATACTGCTGCTCTCCTTCTAGTGACTTCTGAACTTGATGAACTTGACACTTATGATCTTCTCTTGATTAAAGCTCCAAGTGACGGGTAGCTAGATATCACAAAAAGAGCAAAACTAGCCCCTTAAAAACACACTATAAGCAGACATGGTAAAAATGTACCGGGGAACAGAATTAAACATAATAGTATTACTAATATCCTACCAAATTAAAAGGATGTAACTAATTTATTATGAATAGAATAGTTCAATATAAAATATTCAGATATTAAACTAATTGATGACGTAGCCTAAAGCAATGACTTGAGATTGAAAAATTTGTCAGCGACACTTTATTTAAAGTTTAATTGCACCTATGAGTTGTTTTTAATATCAATCAGTTGGGGGCAGTTCTTCTAAAAGTTGATGACTGTTTTGTTCACTATAGTCAGCTATCAAAATAGTTTATGAAATAAATAATTTACCAAATAGAAGACAAAGAAAAAATCTAACGCGGTGAAGTACTTTTCATTTTTAACGTATTTGGGTTTATTTATTATACAAAGCCCTTTTTGACGATTTTTCGAGAATAACTACATAGATAACTATATCGTGAAATATATAGTTACCGTGAAATAAAATTAGTCATACCGTGAAACAGAATTTTGGTCATACCGCCTACCCCTAAGACATAAACAAAGACTTACTGAGCACACCTTTAACTTCAAAAACAGCAGCTACACCATTTAAATGTATGAGTTTGTAAAGGACACTAAACTGACAGCAATAGCAATTGCCACAGAAAATTGCCAGCTTTCACTCAGGGATTCAATGAATGCATTTTGAATAAATGCAGCTCTGAAACAAAACAAAAAACAAGCAGAAGTTCTGAAAGCCCAGTAATAAATATTTATTACCGTACTGAGGCTTAAGTATGTTTTTGTGACTGTTGACCTATAAAAGTGTGCCATCTACTAAGCACGCATTCATCCTGCCTTTTCATCCCATTTATTTCAGATCCTCGCATTATCTGCAACAGCTACACAAGCAACCACAGGGAATTCTCACATTTTTCAGATTTGACACTGCTATTGTCTTAAATAATCAACTAAAGCCAATGCAGCTGGCACTGACAATCAGACATTACCATTCATTTCTGTAGCTTATTATCGCATGAAAACAAATTTATTACAACAAAAGATCTGTATGATTTGATTAAACATTTACATTTATGCATTTGGCAGGCACACATTTCAAGGTACACATTTACATTCTTATCAGTTCTTGCTTTCCCTGGGAATCGAACCCATGACCTTGGCGTTGCAAGCACCAACAATCTACTGTTTGAGCGATTGAGGGATTACAGTTATACATAATTTATGTTATTAAAACAAGTTCCTGTACAAAATACATGAACAAAAACAAAACAAACAAGCAAACAAATCAAATGGGATTTCCTTAGACCTCCTTAACATTGTATTTTTCATCACTCTAGTCATTATGGGATACACTTGTGCACTGTGTCACCATACCAAATAAAGTATGCATGGATTTTCATACTGCATGCTATCTTTAATGCTGCCAAAGGCAGTAAAATATTCAGTCTCGTTCAGTGAAAGAACTCACTAATTGAACTAGAATAAAGAGTAAAATCATGCTTCGCTAATAATTATTTGAGGAATTAAAAATTAAACAAATATAGCTTTATATAACATTAGCAAACTGGGTCAATGCTTTTGATGTTATATTATACATTCTTGTGTAGCATACTTATGCTTTCAAAGGGTACAGTTCTTGACCAACTTTATGTAATGATTCAATTGCCTCTTAGATCTCCTCCAACACCAAAAGAATATGTAATGTATTAGTCAATTAGCATGATGAACAGCATTTTTTATCTTTGTGAGGGACCTCAGGGGGAGAAAAAAACAATAGTGTTTCTGTCACATATTTTGAGGTGTGAATTAATAAAATGTAAATAAAATCTGTTCTGAACTCTTTCTTTTGGTAAGTTTTAAGATACGAACTGTATATTTGAATGCATTGTTTACAACATCGTCCTGAACACTTCTCCCAACATCCATTGCTTAATTGATTAAGCTTTTTAAGTTTTGTTAAAAACAAATGCAACCGTTTTGTACGATATACTGTATTCCTGCACTATGAATTGAATTCGATAGCTTTGTGTAAGGAACAAACCACAATTTTAAGTCATTATCCACTGAAATCTTAACATTGCCCTAGCTTTTCTTGGCACATTTTTGAGAGTTAATGAGAACTATCCAATTTGTGAACTTAAATTTTGTTTCTTACACAGCTATCATATGTCTTCACAAGACTTGGAATAGTCATATTTTATGATACATTTAGGGTGCCTTTTGACCTCAGTCTTCATTTATTGTAATTGAATAGAAAAGCTAACAGTATAATTCATTCCTTCAAATTTTCTCCTTTTATGTTCAACAGAAAAGGTTTAGAACCAAACAAGTGTATTTGTGGGTGAAAAAAAAAACTTTCAGGTAACTTGACACACAAGTTCATTTAGTATGAACAGAAATATGTCATTTTCGTGCAGTTAACGCAAGTGTCTGATTTGTAATTGTTTAAAATTATGCCAGTCTAAATCTCCCTTAAATATAGCAGTAGTGGAGTCATTGTTTATCATGACAGGCTTCTGTGCTTGAGCATAAGCACTCTTGTAATTTTAAATCCTCTCCCAGCTAAAGACTTAATTCAGACTGCAAATATATATTCTCTTGTGATTGAACATTTTACTATTTCTGCTCTAAATCCTTTGCTAGTTTGAAACTTTACTGAAAACCATACACCTCAAACTATGCAGTGGTTTTAATATTTTGTTCCTTTTAAGTGCCATAATATGTCTGGAAGCTTATGATTGATTGTTTTATTTGCACTGTAAAAAAAAGTTTTTTGAGGTAATCAGTTACACACCCGGTTTCACAGACAAGGCTTAGTACCAGACTAAGATGCATGTTTGAGCTGTTTTAATTGAAAATAACTTGAACTGACATATCTCATGTGTCACTGACATATGTCAGTGGCATTCTTTTGTCTTAAGATGCACGCCATGTTTTTTTTTTTTCTTCTAAGGCACATTAATAAAAGCTACTTAAATGTGAAAAGGTCTATGTGGTGTTTTTAATACTTTAAGTCAAACCGTGCAAATTCATAAGTCAACACCATTGCTGAGTATTTTCTACTTAAAAATTCAGTAAAAAAAAGACTCAAAAGTCTCAAACACTGTTTGAAATCACCAGTGTTTATGGCCTAAAGTGTGGGTGGGCTTTAGCATATCATTCATATTCTCTGAAGCAGGGGAGTCTCAAGAGAAGCCAGGTTATCTATATTTTTATGTTGATATGAAAAATTGGGTACATTTAGCAATATAACGGGTATATTATGAATACACTCCACTGAGGCTGTTTGACTCTGAGGTGGTGAACGGGAACATGGTTTGTATAACATTAGCAACACATTATTAGCTGTTTGTTAACGAAATCACACAAAAGGCTAATCATATTAATTACCATAATGTGTCTGCTGTTGTAGTGAGCAATACATAAAACGCATTACCATTCTGATACATTGACTTGTAGACCACCCTGTATGAGTGACTGGAGGCGGGGCTCATTTGCATTTTTATGGATCCGTGTGTAATAAATGAAGCAAGGGTGTACAATTACATTCAAGCTATTTTAAGGCATGAATAAAGAGTTTTAAGGGATACAATTATTGACTACAGGTGGACTTTGAGGGGCTGTTTAAGACTGTTTTCAACTAAAAAATGTAAAACTTGTTATGCAGTTTGGCCGTTAATTTATATAACAACAGCAGTTTGGGTGCCTGGAAACGCAAACTTTTGAAAATGTGTTACAAAGTGCAAGTTTTTAAAAACTGTCTCTGTATAAACAACAGAAATGCAAATCTCTGAAAACGATGATGTCATGCACATACATATTACCTGTTCAATCTATATTGTTTCATCACCATCTAATGGCCTGACAGCAGAATATAGCGTTTTTAGTCGTTTTCGTTTGAATGGGGATCGTTTTGACAATGGTGTCATCTGTACATGGAAAACTCTTCTAAATTAGCATAGCAAAACATTAAACACTAAATCTCACTCTTAACATTATCTTCCAAAAAAAGAACTTAATTTTAGCATACTATTCCTGGGATTGTTAGATTTAAGTTTGTCTAAATTAAACAAAACAAGGTCATAAAACTCAAAACAATGAAACAATTAATATTACTTAAAATGTGTCAGTTTTGTGAATTCAAAAGAAAAAGAAAGTTCTCAATTACATAATTTATTTGATTGAACTACTTTAAGTTAAGTTCACCCTGCTCAAATTAATTAATTTCAGGGTTTTCAGTGTGTGTACATATACGTCTGCTCTTGAAGAAATGAACATTTCCTGTGTGTGAGGGCGGAGTACACATGAGAAGGGAATGTAGCTGCCTGATCTCTTCAGTAAGATGCCTATGATGACCACATCAGAGCAAAGCAGTCATGAGAGATGTTCCTCTCTTCTGATCAAAGATGTGAGGGGAAGTTTAGTAAAGCATACTTCACCCAACACAAACAGACCTGAGTGACCCTTTGAGAAAGGCAGCATCAGATTCATCATGATAGGTTTACATCCAGTGTCTTTGGAGTAGATTGTTTAGGTAATGGAAGGAAATTGTTGTTGACCATTTCAAGCCAAGGCGAGAGTTTATTGGCGTGCTGGTCACAGTTTATAGTATCTGTGACACCTCAATAAGTGTACAAAAACATAAATGCAGGGCTAAAAAATAGACGGCAAAACAAAAATGTAGCCAAAATGAATGAAATTGACAGGATTGGTAAGTAACTGAGACTGTACATATCTAATTGTGTCTCACTGTATTTTAGTACTAAACTAGAGCCTGCATATTCTTGAACTTTGACATTTATGAGGTAAAGCAAGCAATTTTTGGTTTCGTCTATCATGAAAATTAAATGGCATGGAGTAGGTAAGGAAAGCATTTTAATTAAATCTTCTGTTATGTAAGGATGTCTTGGTGCAATCAAGACAAGCTAATACAATACAAAAAAGGGAAAAAAAATCAATTACACTGTGCATCACTGCCAGTTTTCTGTTGTTTACAAATCAATAGTAATTTTCAGCTGATGATAAACAATCTCATTGCAGAAGACTGTATTTTGATACCGTTTCATATTAAATTCAAATTCAAAATGATTACTGTTGTTCACTTCAGAACATCAGAACAAAAAAAGAATCGGCTATTTTCACAAGTCATTGAAACATGTTCAACATGAAACATAATTCCAAGAAGGACCCACACATTTGTTTAACCTATGCTGAGTGTTAATGAAGAGATGTATGTTGGATGTATGCTTGGAATTATTTTATTCCAAACCTGTATATTTTTATTTTTTCATCCATTCTGTTCATGCAGTTACAAGTGATGGGAAGTGTAGTTTTCAAAGTTTTAAAAATCGCACCATAAAAGTCTATATGAACGAATATGAAGATTGACATCATATTCATTAGGGACTTCTTTTTTGAGTTTGATTTTTTTTTTTTTTTTTAATGAATCACTTCAGAAAATCTGTCTAAATGATTCATTCACGAATTGGTCTGATTCATTCAACTCACTTACTCAAAGATCCCGACAGCTGTCTTAGTCATTATCAGTGAATAAGTACCTTCATTTCGCATTAACTATTTTTTTTATATTATATATATACCTTTCAGTCTTCAAACATTTTATGGTGATTTTTGCATCCTTTTTGACACTTGAAATCTTCAGTCCACATTCAGTTTGAATTGCATGTACAGTATGACTTTATTCCGAATTTGTACTTTTGTACATGAATAACTGTCACGGTTTGGTGAGTAATGAAGGCAGGCTGAGGCAAAGAGCTCCAATACAAACGATTTACTCATAAACAAAACCAGGTACAGGCAGGAAGACAGGCAGGATATTCACCAACACCTATGCATATACAAGTATAAACATACACATTGACAAACTAAGAACCGACACAGACAGACTGACCAGAGAGAACTAAATACAGATACTAACGAGGTGAGGACAGGTGACACAGATGATTAAGACGATGAACAGGTGGATGATTGAGGGAGTGAGTTCAGGTGTGCAGACAAGGAGGATACTGGGAAGTGAAGTGCAGACAAGGACAGACAGGTGCAGACGAGGACTGTGACATTACTCCCCCCTCCCGGTAGGCGTGACCTCACGCCGTAGAACAGGGGTGGGAGGGTGGGCATCCTGGAGTCCGTGACGGGAAGGCGGACCAGGTGCAGGAGGACGGACTCCAGGATGGAACAGACGGCCATGGCGGAGCAGGACGTGGGCGCGGCCAGGGCGGAGCAGGACGTGGGCGCGGCCAGGGCGGAGCAGACGAACCCTCGGGCGGCCACGGCGGTGCGGACCCCTCGGGCGGCCACGGCGGTGCGGACCCCTCGGGCGGCCACGGCGGTGAGGACCCCTCGGGCGGCCACGGCGGTGAGGACCCCTCGGGCGGCCACGGCGGTGAGGACCCCTCGGGCGGCCACGGCGGTGAGGACCCCTCGGGCGGCCACGGCGGTGAGGACCCCTCGGGCGGCCACGGCGGTGAGGACCCCTCGGGCGGCCACGGCGGTGAGGACCCCTCGGGCGGCCACGGCGGTGAGGACCCCTCGGGCGGCCACGGCGGTGAGGACCCCTCGGGCGGCCACGGCGGAGCCAGACGAGGCGAAGGCCTATGGCCCCCCCCCCAAAAAATACTTGGGGAAATCCACGGGTTCACTTGACTCGGGATTCGGTTCACTTGACTCGGGATTCGGTTCACTTGACTCGGGATTCGGTTCACTTGACTCGGGATTCGGTTCACTTGACTCGGGATTCGGTTCACTTGACTCGGGATTCGGTTCACTTGACTCGGGATTCGGTTCACTTGACTCGGGATTCGGTTCACTTGACTCGGGATTCGGTTCACTTGACTCGGGATTCGGTTCACTTGACTCGGGATTCGGTTCACTTGACTCGGGATTCGGTTCACTTGACTCGGGATTCGGTTCACTTGACTCGGGATTCGGTTCACTTGACTCGGGATTCGGTTCACTTGACTCGGGATTCGGTTCACTTGACTCGGGATTCGGTTCACTTGACTCGGGATTCGGTTCACTTGACTCGGGATTCGGTTCACTTGACTCGGGATTCGGTTCACTTGACTCGGGATTCGGTTCACTTGACTTGGGGTGGCTGACGTGAAGCCCTGTGCTGGACGGGACCAGCGGTGAAGGCCCTGTGCTGGACGGGACCAGCGGCGAAGAGGGCTTGGTGCTGGACGGGACCAGCGGCGAAGAGGGCTTGGTGCTGGACGGGACCAGCGGCGAGGAGGGCTTGGTGCTGGACGGGACCAGCGGCGAGGAGGGCTTGGTGCTGGACGGGACCAGCGGCGAAGAGGGCTTGGTGCTGGACGGGACCAGCGGCGAAGAGGGCTTGGTGCTGGACGGGACCAGCGGCGAAGAGGGCTTGGTGCTGGACGGGACCAGCGGCGAAGGTTCGGCTGGGCTGGACGGGACCAGCGGCGAAGGCTCGGCTGGGCTGGACGGAACCAGCGGCGAAGGCTCGGCTGGGCTGGTGGCGTGCCCGATGGTAAACGGAGAACCGTTATGCCACAGCACCCACTCGACGAAAGCCTCGAAATTCCCTCGAGGCCCATCTCCAGGCAGGCGTGCTCTGGTCTCATCATTGAGACCTGCCCCGAAAAACCCACAGAGGCTGGTGTCATCGTAATGGACGTGGGGAACCAAGTCCAGAAACCTCTGTGTGTGGGCCTCGAGGGACTGGTCCTCCTGGGCCAGAAGGAGGATGTCCATTGCTGCCCATTCCATATTTTTTTTCTTGGTCGGTTCTTCTGTCACGGTTTGGTGAGTAATGAAGGCAGGCTGAGGCAAAGAGCTCCAATACAAACGATTTACTCATAAACAAAACCAGGTACAGGCAGGAAGACAGGCAGGATATTCACCAACACCTATGCATATACAAGTATAAACATACACATTGACAAACTAAGAACCGACACAGACAGACTGACCAGAGAGAACTAAATACAGATACTAACGAGGTGAGGACAGGTGACACAGATGATTAAGACGATGAACAGGTGGATGATTGAGGGAGTGAGTTCAGGTGTGCAGACAAGGAGGATACTGGGAAGTGAAGTGCAGACAAGGACAGACAGGTGCAGACGAGGACTGTGACAATAACATGGAGGTGAGTAAAAATGTAAGGATTAAAATGTTTGGGTGATCTTGTCCTGTTGGATGCTTGTTTTGCTTCCATGTCAGATTAGGGTAAATCAGCACATTGGTGCCAAAAACACAGCCTGGCTCATCTCATTTTCCACAGAGAGGGTTTGGCAGAGCTGATGCCACTTTTAATCCTTCTTTGAGTACATTCTTCTGACTGCTAACTTCCCACCCCAGATCAAGTGCTGCACAACTGATAACGTAGAGCCCGAGGTGACTGTTTGCGTGATTCTCCAGTTGCTCTCATGGTTGTTTCATTTTGAAGGCTTGCCAGAACTGGCTGTCTACATTTTGTCAAGGTTTGCATGGCCTCTCTGTCCTGAATTTGAGTATGTGATAAGACACTTGTCGTAGACGCCATGCAAAATATCCTCAAACAAGTTCACGGTTACCAAGGTGAACAGGATGGATTGGCTCTGATGGCGTTAAATAAAAAAACTTAAAACATTGAAACAACTGAGCTTTGGCTCCCTCTGAGACCTGAAGGAATGATGGAAAAAATAAAAGCAGTGGCTTTGCTGCACCATTATAGACACTAATCTGGCCCCACGCCCTTCCTGTCATCTCTATTCTGTGCTATCAGAAGTAAAACCTACGGCTATGTGACGCCCCACTCAGTGAGCTTGAGCCGAGAGTACACACCTGTCTCGCTTCTTTTCTATGCCTAAGCATTCACATGCCATTTTACACTGTTGTGTTTGACAAGTTGTGACATTTTTGTCAAGAGTATTCAGGAAAAGCCTGCTGTATATGTTGCATCTTTTTATATGCATGGCACACTGAACGAGTGTATACTTATTTGACTCTGGTATAGGGAGAACTATAACAGACACTGTTATCGTTTTTACTATTTATAGTTTTAGTCAGTGCTAAAAATAAAAGAGACCGTTATCTGAGGGTATGAGACCATAAATTACTAATATGTGTTACTCACGGAAAGGTTGTTAAAAAAAAAAAGATGTACAAGATGAACAAGATGTCCAGGACCTCCAGCAAATAAAATAGGCCCACAACATTAAAGATTCAGTATATTTAACTGTTGGCAATGGGCATGAGGTACTATTTATTCCTGTTTGCACCAAACCCACCCAAAGCTCTTTTTTTTAGTTTTATCTGACCATAGGATCCGGTCGTGTCTGACTACTGAATATGCTGGAGTTTGTTTTTGGATGAGTGAGGAGGATTTCTCTTGAAACCCTCCCAAGCAACATGTGGTGATTATAGGGTTTTATAATATATTTTTTAATATATATATTTTTAGCCTTTCAGACCCCAAGACTCAACTAATCACTGCAATTCTCCATCTGTGATCCTTGGAGAGTCTTCGGTCAATCAAAGTTTCCTCCTCACTGTGCATTAAGACAATATAGACACACGTCCACTTCCTGGCAGATTCGTAATGTCTTTAGTTGATTGGAAGTGCTTAATTATTGCCCTGATGGTGGAAATGGGAATTATCAACTGTAGCTATTTTCTTACAGCCACTTTCTATTTTGTGAAGCTCAATATTGTTTTGCTGCACATCAGAACTATATTCTTGGGTTTTACTCATTGTGATGGATGATTAAGAGAATTTGGCCTTTGTGTTTCCTCATATTTTATACTCCCGTGAAACAAGACATAGCTAAACAATTGCATGTTCAGTCACCCTGGTGTGCTAAAAATGGGAATATTAATGGGAATATACTTCAGAGATATTTTACTCATAAGAAAATTCAAGGGGTGCCAATAATTGTGTCCAACGTGTTTTGGAGGAAAAACACCTATTTCATGTGATTTTCCCCTCCCCCATTTTCATTTTTACAGCCATCTTTGATCATATTTACCAGGGGTGCCAATAATTCTGACCACAGCTTAAACTGACAAAAACTTCTGGATTTCTGCACCTACAGTACCTGTCAAAAGTATGGAGACATTAAAAATTGTTTATGTTTTTGAAAGAAATTTCTTATGTTCACCAAGGCTGCATTTATTTAATCGAAAATACAGTAAAACAGTAATATTGTGAAATATTATTACAAATTAAAATAATTGTTTTCTATTCGGATATGTTTTAACCTAATTTATTCATGTGTGTCATGGTTGTGTTTATTTTTATTGTGTTTTAGTTTGGTTTTCCATGTTTCCTTATTTACTGTGGATTTATTCACTGTTAATTTCCTAGGTTTCTGATTAATTACACCTGTGTATCATTTAGCTCCATTATTTGCTTATATACACTCCCTCCCTGTTTTGTTCAGTTCGTTGTTCGGTATCATCAGTGTTATACATGGTTGTTATTGTTTCCTCCTGCGATCTAATTTCATCATGCGCTTCAATGCAACAACCGTATTTGACACTGCAGTGGCAAAGCTGCTTTTCAGCAGCCACTACATTACTTGCAGCAAAAACTGTTTTAAATATTGATAATAATAATAATTTGCCATCACAGGAATAAATTATTTTTTTACATTTATTAAAATAGAACATAATTATTTTAAATTGTAATAACATTTCACAATATTACTGTTTTACTGTATTTTCGATTAAATAAATGCAGCCTTGGTGAACATAAGAAATTTAAAAATTCCAGTATCAGAACAGCACTATTCGTGTGTATTTAAATATGGTCCCTCAAGACATGTCATGTCAGGTTTGACATGAATAATGCTAAATGTCATTGTTTCTTGTGCGTATTTAAAGAGCACAATGTCCAGATTTGAGTAAATGCATCTTCACAAAATATAGTGTTCAGTTTGTGTGGGCTACTGTTATAAGTACTTAAATGTTTTTTGTTTTATTTGTCTGTTGTTTTGGACATTGAGCCTTTGGACACTCACTATTCACTTTCACTGTGTGAAAAAGTACAGCTTAAACAGTCTGAAACTATTTGAGGGTGAGGAAGGATGCTGTTATGACGGTCTAGAGTAATTTAGATGAATCTGTTTGACTGGGATTGAATTCTTTGATTTGTCTGTCATTACTAAATTCAATAAATGTAACTAAAATGTTTCATTTAGTACTTTACATTAACAATTTTTAAAAAAAAAAATGTATTTAAATTAAATTGTGTTTTTTATATTCTGCAGATTGGCATAATTTTACTCTGGAGAGCTTCATTGGTCCATTTTCACGATTTTCAATTTTGTGCTACAACAACTAAGTTAGTAAATAAATGTATTTCCCCTAATAATATATTGGATGATGCTTCATTCTCTTGTCCATGTTCAAATAATCTCTAAATATGTGCGATTTGTCAGTAAATGTCCTCTGTTCTTCTGCTCTCATCCCCTATATTTCATATTATCGTAGATAATACTAGGGACATGTTTCCTGTCTGGTTGAGATTTTGAGTTGTGAAATAACTTGTGGTGGCAGTATGTTTTATTGCTCTGGCTCAGGAGGCTGGTGAGAACATCTGCCTAATTGTTTTGTGTCATTGCGGGGCCCCATCGCATGCTCATTGTGGAATTAGCTGTGACAGTGTTTGCTCTGAGAGATACTGACATGCTGGCTCTCGCTCGGCACACCTCAGTATGCGGGCCCCGCTATCACCTCGGGTGGCCTGGTGCGTGCTGGCTGAATCTCCTGACACAACACAAAGCCACTGGTTTCATTCAGATATACATTAGCTTTGGCCTGTGAGGCATCTTGTGTCTCATAAACTTCTCATTAAGGGTTTATTTTGCTGGCTGAGCTGCCGAAGAGGACTGAGGTTGTGGGCATGCCCACCAGAGCATGCTCTACGCCAGAGATTCACAGGAGTATAAGAGACATAAAAGCCACTCTTTCTTCTTCTGGCTTGCAGCGAGCATTAGCTGCTTCAGTGCCACAGGTTCACTGAACCATAGGTGCATTCTGTGCAATTCACGCAATGCCATCTGAACATGACGATCTTGGTGGAAGTCACTCTAGATGAAAGCAGCAATGCCATGTAATTCTTAAGCCTGTTTCAGACTGTACAATGATGCAGTCTGCACCAGACATGGAAATAGAAAGCACTGTGGGATGCACAGCTGTCGAAACCAAATTCATGTGTACATCAAAAAGACATAGTCTCTTATTAAATCATTATCTATCAGTATTGACTATACATTGCCCTACTGTATGTTAATTGCAAGGTAATTATAGTTTGGGTATTTCAATTTGTTTCATTTAGTTAATTTAGTTTAGCTATTGATTAGTTTTGATAGTTTTTGACAGTTTCTTTTGTTTTAATTTTTGGGGGGTTTCAGTTTTAGTTTGATCAAAATTAATGTGGTAACTTGTCTTTTAAAAATATTTGTCTGCATTAGTTTTTTAGCACATACTAGTGTGATTTAATATATTAGTGCCACTTAATTTGTGGCCATTTTTATTTTATTTAGTAATTTATTTTAATTGAGCTTAATTTATAATTTATTTGATCGTTTTTATTTTTATTAACACTTTGCAAGTAGGGCTGGGTATTGACACAAACTGTACGATTCAAATTGATTTCGATTCACAAGCTTGCAATTCAATTCAGATTCGATTATTTTAGATGTATATCAGGGACAGTGCATGGCAAATTTTCTCAAGAAAATCTCTTGTTCATTCTTATGGACATTTTTGTATTTTGTATCAGTTTTGTTTTTATGATAACTTGGTAACACATAATAATAACTGCATGCTATTAATCATTAGTTAAGCATTAGTCAACAGTTAATTCATAATTTAAAAATCATTAATAGACATTAATAATCAGTTTATAAATACAGCTATAAATGCTTTATACTTGATTTATAAGTTTATCTATAATGTGTTTAATAATTGTATTTTCATACTTTATTAATGATCAATTTATCATTTCTAAATGAAGTATTACATTATTTATAAACCAGTTATTTAAGAGTTGTCAGTGGTTCATAAGATTACTTAGAAAGTGTAAGTAAATTATTAATAAACTATTTAAATGTACATTCATACATCTTATTATTCAGATATACAAATTTAGTGTGTTAATAAATGCTTTATTAACATGTATTTATACTGTGATTCAGGGTTAATTCGGGTAGTTGTGTGTGTGAGCTCATCTAAAGTGAGGACTATTCATGCCTTGTAAAGCATTTACAAAGGAGATTTAAAGGCTGTTAATATTTCTATGCTCTGTATCACTGTTTTGTTTGTTGACTTTTTCTGTTTAGAGGATAAATGAGTCTTTAAATCTCCTTTATAAATGCTTTACAAGGCATGAATAGTCCTCACTTTAGATGAGCTCACACACACAGTTAACTGACCACTACTAAATACTTTATAACTACCTGAATTTACTCCATGTACTTACACTTTCTAAATGATCTTATGAACCACTGACAACTATTAAGTAACAGGTTTGTAAATAATGCTATACTTCATTTAGAAATTATTAATCATTAAAGTATGAAAATACAATTATTAAACACTTTATAGATATGCTTATAAATCAAGAAAAAAGCATTTATAGCTGTATTTATGAACTGCTTATTAATGTCTATTAATGTTTTATAAATTATTAATTAACTGTTTACTCATGCTTAACTAATGATTAATAGCGTGCAGTTATTATAAAGTGTTACCGATAACTTTGCCTTTGTTTATGCTAACTGCATAACATAACTGGCTCAGGTGTGTATTTTATTGGAATTTTACTATTTAATTGATGCACAAGGGATAACTAATGCTCTAAACTGTACATAGGAGTCAGTTGGTGTACATTACTATGATCTTGAAGGTTAAAATTAACTGATTTGTAGACAAACACTCAAATTACACTCAAGAATGTTTTTTTATAATAACAAAGTTAAAATAGGCCAACTAAATTACATTACATTATTTCTACTCCAATTATTTGTTTTTAATATAAACATTTAAATGGTGGCTGTCAACTTGATGGATTTATTCAAGCATGCATTTATTTAGCTAAATGCTCCTCTCTATATTACATTTTTCTTGCTGACTTACGAGTGTATGGTCACTGAAAAAAAGAAATTGGAGGTAATTGTACTTTCAAGGGCCAGAAAGGTAGTAAAGACATTGTTAAACTAGTCCATGTGCCTAGAGTGGTTCAACCTTAATTTTATAAAGAGACGAGAATACTTTTTGTGCGCAAAAAAACTAAAATAACGACTTTATTCAACTTATTTTCTTCTCTTTTGTGTCAGGCTTTGACGCTACTCACCGGAGCACCACGATGCAGGAGCCATCTGGTACTGACACATCTCTTTCGGCAGCACTTGTTCCAGTAATACTAACACTTTAAAAAATGTTCTGCGTTAGATTAAACTGAGAAAGGTTATAGCACTTACATTTTGTTGTCTTACTGTTAGTTTAACTGCTTCTTTTGTTCTCATTCGTAAATCGAATAAATGAATAAATGTAATAAATGAATAAATGTAAATGTATACTGAGCCGGCGTTCTGACATGGAACCCGGAAGCACTGCACTGTGTTTACAACGTGATCAGCATAGGAGACTGACACGGAAGAGAAGACAAGTTTTCTTTTTCTTTTTTTCTTTTTCGCACAAAAAGTATTCTCGCTGCTTCGAAAATTAAGGTTGACCACTGTAGTCACATAGACTATTTTAACGATGTCTTCACTTCCTTTCTGGGCCTTGAAAGTGGCAATTACATTGCAGTCAATTTGAGGTGTCAGAAAGCTCTTGAATTTCATTAAAAACATCTCAGTTTGTGTTCCGAAGATGAACGAAGGTCTTACAGGTTTGGAACAACATAAGGGTCAGTTTTTTTTTTGTTTTTTTTTCATTTTTGGGTGAACAATACCTTCAAGAATCGATATTGGTTCGTAAAAATGAGAATCGGTTATATCGAGAAATCTATATTTTTTACTCAGCATATATAAATGTGTAATATTACACAATTTCTGGGTCACTAATTTAATAAGCAGAGTTGTGACACTGACAATGTGAACTTCTTTGTACGAAATGTTTGACTTTAAAAATATTTTTTTTGTGTGTGTGTGTGGAGCGATGTTCAGCCTAGGGTAGGTCTTAAAAAGGTTAGTCTCATAAGCTGTTCACAGGAGTTGAACTGTGGCTCCACCATTGAATAAGATCAAGAGCTGCAAGTTGCAACATCTGGACAAGCAGGAGCCCATCATAGAGAGAAGAGGAGAGAAGCTGATCGTCATACTTCAAAACAGCATGGAGGATAGCCGGAGGGGGAGATGGTTTACACAGAAACATACTGGGGGAAAATAAGCCTCATATTTGTTTTACACACCCCCTATTTAGAAATGCCTCATTTGATTCACTCGTCTACCAAGTTTGTTCATTGTGTATTAGCGTTAACCTGAAGCTGAAGTGGAAAAGTTTTTTTTTTAATTACTTTTGTTTCTCACAAAATTGTGCTTAACCTGAAATGACAAAAATATCAACCCTTCCCTCAAAGAAAAATTGAGATTGACAGAAGCAATTATAAATTGACTGACTTTAATATGTTGCACTGGCACAACAAGACAAACTCAATTAACCCATGCTATTATGTTGTTTGTCTCCACGCAAAAACAGCCATTAACCGCATCCTCCCCTTTCGTAGACATCTTCAACAAGAATAAGGAGAAGGAGAGGGACGTGTTCATATCTCCTTATCTTATCATATGACTTTCAGCCTGGCAGGCAGGAATGCATGGCTTAACCGTAAAAGGGGGACAGAATGTATAAAAGATGAGGATATGGGTCATTTAAAGTGACTATCACTTGCTCTGCACACTATCTCCACTTATGAAATCCATTCATGTAGATAAAGTACAGTGGCCTCTGGAGAGTAAGGGACATTCGGCTGCAAGCGTTCTTCCTCTGAAGTCCCATAATGCATCTGCACTCTTAAAATTGACATCTCTCTCTGACCATATTTAAGCAAAGTAGATACAATTGCAGTCACAATTTCCTCAACAAAACCACAGTGCAGTCTTTTTCATTTGCAATTTTTTCATTTGATAAGCACTTGCACAGATAAAGCGCTAGACTTAGATCACTCTTTATAACAAGCTTCATTATGTGTTAGAGAACTTTCTGTTTGCAACTATCACATATTGGATTTGCAACAGGCTTTTTGTGCTATGATTTGACCGGCTAGCTCACATCTATTCGCCCCCCCCCCCGCTATGTGCAAACTTCTCGTTAAGTGGCGATTATCGTTTGTTTTCCAGTGGGTCTGTGTGTGTTCTCTTCCAGAAGAGCAGTAACTTCAAACTTCAGTAGTTCACTAATGGCTCCAAATGAACCGTTCTTCTCTAGGCAAAGACATTAGGCTCGTCTGGTTGGCGTGCCCCACTCCCCATGGTGAAGAAGACCCTCTGTCTCTCTACCCGAGTGCTGGTCCTTCCTGTGAAGAGCCCCTGAGCCACACACAAACCTGCTTAATGATCCCTGCAAGCACTCCTGATACCTTAATTGGTTCATGGCACATATTTCCCTTAATAGAGATTTTGTGAATGGACCCTTCACTCCTCAAGGGCAGGTTTGGAGTGTTTAACACTCTAGAAAGTGATTAATCTTTGCATCTGTTTAAGGGAAGAGTAAGCTCGATGGGAAGCCCTTTATATATGTGGAGATGTCTGCTCTCTAAAGGGCAGCCGGTTTGATTGAGACATCAGTTTTAAAACCATAGTATAGTGGTGTATTTTAACATTCAACTATATGATTGGTGTATTAATGTGATGAGTGTGATAAGTGTTGTGCTGGTTTATACCTGCATACGCTTTTGTCTTTGCTGGTCTGGTGGGTAAAATGAGGAATGACTGCATAATTCTCAAATTTGGGTCAGATTGTTATTTAAAGTGGTTATTGTTTATGGTGTCACGCTTGGGTACTTTTGCTGTGATGTGAGTTCAATTTCTGTTTACAATTTTTCCAGATATTTTTTTTTCCTCCATCATTTATTTCCGTCTATAAACCTTTCTATTTCAAAAGGGGCAACTTTCATTCTTTTGAGTGACAAATATATATATATATATATATATATATATATATATATATATGTATATATATAAAAATATATATATGAGAGAGAGAGAGAGAGAGAGATAATTTGTTTTGTCTTATTTTTATTGCTAATGTGTCAGTCACTCTTTTCCATGAAACTATAATGAATGATGACTGGAGCTTTCAACCTTCAATAAGTATGCAACATGTCATAAAACTCAAAATCCCAAAAATCAGTCCATACTACTACTATATTCTAAGTTTTCTGAAGCCATACATAGCTTGGGGTGAGGAAATTTTTTTTTATTAATTTAAATAGATTAATTGTGATGTTTTGACTATTTTTGTGAACAACATAAACTCATTTATTGTAATAATCTGATAATCTGAAAAGAAATCATGGGATTAAAATGTCCAATTTATGTACATTTAATTTTTCAGTGAGCTATTTTTAAAGTTTTCAAGACAGTCTATGCTATGTCTCCATTTATATAACAAAGTAAACATGTGTGTACTGTACATTATATGACTGGTATGAGCAATACACAAAGTATCATTATCACCCACATTTTATCCCTAATGTATTTTGGATGGTTAAGGAAATGAATGTATTTGTTGAAATCAACAAATAAGTTTAAAGAAACCCGACTTATTTTCACGAGGAGGTTGTTCCTAAGTTCTTCTGACTCATTTCAAGAACGGGGATGACAAATGTCAGAAAACATTTATGCTAAGCATCTGCTTTGGACCAACAGTCAGGCTGCAGGCAAAAATTAAGGAACCAGATATATAAATAAATAAGCTGTAATCGTCAGAGGGGATATGGAAAGTCATTGGGAAGACACTGTTGACAGAGCAGGAGGTTGCGTTTCCAGGGAACGTCACTTGGCAGCCTGAGGTGATGTCAGCTGTCAGTTTATCCAGACTGTGCTGTGCTGTGCACATGTCCAGAAGGTTGATTGTCAAAAATAAAAAAATAACATCATCATCGGGTCAAACAGACGGAAGAATAACTTTAATTGGAATGTTTTGTCACCAGTAAGTGTGCTCGAACCCTGCACCCTACATGTGTGTGTTTTTTTTTTTTTTTTTTTTATATATATGTACCGTGAGACATGCTCAAGTTAAACATTGCCAATTTGTCTGTGAAGAGTATCTGACCTAAACCATGCATTTTTAGACCTTGCATTAAGCATGAAAAGCAATACTATCCACTGTAGCTTGAGAAGTCTCTACAAAGGTCCATTGTGCACAAGGGTGTTTTCATGCGTTATACTGAATGGTGGTATGAAATCAATGGGTAAGCAGCACATACGGCATTCACAGTGTTTTTGTCAGATCAGAGGCGTCACTTTCAGAGACACTGGGCCACTTATCTTTTACACATCATAAAACCAGCTGCAGTGAATAGAGCGCATTCAGCACTCAGTACTTCATCCAACACAATGAGACTTTGTAAGTAAAGAGCTGTAAATTGGAACTTCTAGAGATGCTTTTCGAGCACCATTGCCACTGCAAAATAAGGGCGTTTAGTTTTTTTTTTTAACTCTTAGTTTTTCAGGCTCCTCAGGTAGCCTCCGTTTTTCCTATCTTGCATTATGAAATGAAAATGTCCACTCAGAGAGGAAAAAAGAGACAGACGTAGATACAAAATTTGACACGCTTCCAAATTTATGGCTTGTATAAATTGTCTGTTATTTCATTTGCAGCTAATGAGAGGATGTGATGCTATTGCAGTAAACAAATGAAAGACCTAATGTCACTTCCAATCCATTATAAAAAGAAAAATTCCCTTAGTTTGAAGAAAGGAAAAAGGTAATGAAGGTCACATGAATCAAAATATAAATATTGAATTTCTTGCAAGATTGATCAATGTGCAAGCAAGATAGTTTTTCTTTTCTTTTGTTTCTTTCCTTTGTTGTTCCAAACCAGTATGCTGTTATTTTCTCTGTGAAACACAAAAATAGATTTTTGAAGCCTACAGTAGGTTACTAATGTCCAACATGACCAAACATGATGTCTAACCTGCTGTCTGTCTTTCTATCCGTCTATCTATCCATCTATCTGTCTGTCTAATATACAAGTCATGGAGTACTTTTATATTGCTTTTTGGAGCTTGATAGCTTGTGGGGAAAAATGCATGAAGAAATTATTCAGAATTCTCTTTTGTGCTCCACAGAAACAAATAACAGCATATGCTATATTTGGAGTGTGTGAGGGTAAGTAAATAATGACAGAACTTTGATTTTTAGCTGAGCTATCTCTTTATAAGGTGCGTGAGGGGTGTTTATTTATTGGTCTATATTTAGCTTAATCAGTGGTGAAAGAGACAGGAAAGACAAAGACAGGAAGACAGTGAGTAAAAAGGAGGATCTGAGGGAGGGGGAGAGCAGACAGACGGCCCGTTAGGTGGGTGATATCAGGTACCTGGCTTCTCCCTTTTCTCAGCAGTATCAATCTGTTAGGGCAGCTTGGGGGGATCAGCTGGCTCTCTGCACAGCTGGCCGTCTGCACAGGCGAGACTGTCTTAATACACACTGGGCTGGGACATAACTTATCATAGTGATGTTAGAAGTCAAGATAAGGGTCCTCAAAACAACTGTGTCTTACTGATAAGCCAGCCAATCCATTTAAAAAGAAATTTCAATCATTCCACAGATGCATGCAGAGCAACAGACATGCTGGGCTCAAGGAATTAGAAAATCATCCACGTGCCTGGTTTTTAATAAATTACTTAATGCACGTTGGCTTCAGATTAACACTGTGTGCAAAAAAATATATATGATTTTCCTTCGAAAAGCTGCAACGTTTGAGTTAGGCACTAGTGCAAACGTCAGAGTCTTTCTCGCAGACGCGAGAAGCCCATGATCTTTTGACAGCGTCCTCTACCTGATGACATTCTACAGAGGGCTATCCGTATTCCCAGACCATCTGTGGATGCAGTAAGTGAAACCACCTAAGGCTCTGGATTAGCATTGCAGTGTTCCTCTCTCCTGTCTCTTCCCAAGACACATCTTCCACACTCGTATTCATCACTATCCGCTGGCTTGTCCAGGCTTGCATGCTCTGGGCATACAAAAGCCTGCTGTCACCTTCTTTCCAGCTCAAGCACCTTTACCTATTCAAATAAGAAAAAATAAACAGATAAATAAACTGTTTATTCCCTGAAGGAATGAATGCAATGTTTGATGCACTTCAAAAGACTTTCACTGATGTGCATTCAGAGGAGTTAATCAAAACGAATTATCCATGTGATAAACAGCCATGTGCTTTTGAACACAATCAACCAATAAGACCGAACTGGCATGGATTGAATTTACCAGCAGCCACAGTTCCGTTTTTAAATTCGTCAATGATTGAGATTGTGTTTTTCTAAACAATGCAAATAATGCACTGAATATGTATGAACATGACAGCAGAAAATATGATGTGTTTGAAAAGCAAGGAGTCTGCGGACACAAGCAATCACTCACATCCACAAATGGTTTATTTCTGATGCCATCTTACACTTTAAGCTTTCCATCGTTTTATCATTTTAAATCAAAATGACTTTCAATACACATGAGGGGGTTCGGGAAAAAATCTAAATAAATAAATCAAAGCACATTCACCCCCTCCTCCACTCAGTATGTATTGGCAATGACAGGGGGTCATACAATATTCCAGCTCTAAATCTGCTGACATAAGAGCGGTATAAATCAAATACATTATTGCACCTTAGTGCCCAAGGCTCCGAGGCATTTCTCATTCTCAAGGCCAGAGAGATCCAAAAGACCATTTGCACATTTAAAGCTGATGAGAGTGGACAGAACAAAAGACCAGGCTTTTTAATAAGGAAACAAATAGGATTTTTATCAGCTCTGAGTGTCAGATGAACTGAGTTTGTGGATAAAAATGGAGCTTGTCTGGCAGTACAAACCGAGTCCTCGCAGTGACACTGGCTTCAGAGACTAATGTATATGCTATTACAAATCTATTACTGACTCCTCTGACATTTCCGATCTCAGATATACGGAGAATAGAAATTTCATCATTTGATTTATGATAAATTATTCTTAGATCTGATGTCAGTGAAGCTTCATTCTGTCATTCCCCTTTTCTAATTTTATTTGATCTCATCCATTTGGTAACATTTCAGTTGAGGTGCCAGGTATGTATATGAATCTTTTTTTTAATGAAGTTGTTACTGATTTACAGCACCAGAAGATAAAACAGGCTGCCTAATTTGTAGTATCTTCACTTCGTCTTTCAGACAGCCCCCGATTTCACATATTTTCTAGCTATTGATTCTGTATTTTTCAGCATTTACTCTGATACCTCATTATAAACCTTTGCACTCGTAGCAAAAATTCCCTGCAGGGAGGAAATTCACTTGTTTAAGACCCGGGACGGACACAAATGTATATATTTGGTCATCAGCTGTTCGGAACAGGAAAAAGTGCACAAAAGCCAAGGTCGTAAACACAGTGTGTTTCCTTTCCCCAGGTAACAATTATTTCATTTTTGCCTTATCCGTTCAACCATTTCCTTAAATGCCATCATAGCCAAAATATGTGGGACTTTAATCTAAATACCACCATATCTGCATTCTGTTCCTTTAATGATAATGCTAGCATGATTTGAACACATTTTACTGATTATCAATAGATCTCTGGATTCATTTGTGCTGCAAGAAAGAGGACTTTAATCTGAAGGATGACAAAAAGTGTACATTTATATACTTAAAAATTATATAACTGTTGGAAAAAAAAACAAGAACAATACAGCCTGTTCTCTCAGTTACATGAACTGTGTAGGTGCCGAAGTGTGTGAACGGGTGGACGCCATTATCCCTCCAACCCATATGTAACAAAATAGCAGGTCGGAGTAATTGCCCAGTCTTTTTCCTCACCAACTTTATCCTTAGGAGTGAATTTCATTATCTCCAAAGCACGACTTCATGTGGGGAATCAGCGTGTAACCAACTGTGACTGCTGTGTGCTTGGCACCCCCATGAAGGTCCATCAGATATCTCCAAATACAGTTTCTTTCTTGGCCCGATAAGACCACAAGCACACAGCTATGAAATAAACGGCTGGCCATGGGCCGACTGGGAGCTGGGCTTGGGGGGACGCTGCAGGTAACGATTGAGATCAGGACAGGACGAGGGAGAAATTGCTGATGATTTAAGATAATGCTGCACTGATGAGAGCAGAGACAGCCATACTCATCACTCTCTCAGCTGATACTGGGTGGGGGGAGACCGTATAGGAATGTACACAGTTTCAACGTGACGGGTAGAACGGAGCCAACGAGGTGGGTTTCCTGAGGTTTATAGTGTAAATGCTGGGTTTTCTCCCTGACTTATGGCAGATAGAGTTTTACTGATGGCCTTCCAGATCCTGGTCATGATTAAAAAGGACTGTTTCCACTGGCTTCAAATGAGATCGGGAACATGGCACAGGTGTGTGTGTGGCGTATTTTCATAAGACATTACTTTCAGCCTGTGAGTCTATTAGTCAAGTGGGTACAACAAATGGAGTGTAAATATATTCATGGGCATGCATGTGTGCATGTGTATCTTCAGCCAGTTATGGGTATCTCTTTCATTTAATAAACTTGCATAGAAAAAAGGGCAAGCAGAAAGTGAATTTGTTCTCTGCTCATGCTTTATAGCTATACTGTATTCATAATTGTGTATCACTGACCCATAGGAGTGTCCGCAATAAATTGAAATGAGTTTTTTTTCCCCTTTTATTTAATGATATTAAAGATGCCATGTGATGCAGCCCTCAAGTAAAATAATAATAACATATTGTTCTTAAATGTTGAATACATTTGAGTGTGCACATTGTTTATTTCCCTAAAAAATATTTTTTTTTTCAAGGTAAAAGGTTTTACAAGTATCATGAATTCATTCATAATATAATTAGATGTTTGAGTCTTAACATTTTAGAACTTGAGCTAACATTGCTTTGTGATAAAAAGGTCTGATATTGTCTTATATTTTAAAACTCTACACTGCACAAGCAGGTTTAAAAATGTCTAGGTTACTAATATAACCCCCGTTAGAAGTGTTACATGTTATGTTAGTGTTACAAAGATGTTACGTCAGAAGTGAACTGACAAATTGTGATCTCTCCTGAGAACCCAATCACCTTAGAGTTTTAAACAAAACAAGCCAATGGTGTCCCAGCCATTTAGTGGTGGTACAGCAATTGAGGCACAGGGACATAGTGTCTCTGTTCCCTCCTTCATGGAACGGTGGTTACATTAGTAACCTAGAATTTCCCTATCAGTCAGTCACGTTCAATGTTATGTCAGAAGTGAACTGATGAATTGGGATCCCTACCAAAACGGCACAATATTTCTGCCCTTTTCCAGAGTCTTGCGTGAGCCGGCTAAGCGGCATGGTTCTGATCAGGCACTTCCCATGGACTTCTCTGCAAGTAGAACGCAATTCAATGAACAGGTCCCACTTCGTTAAAAGCGTTAAATGACACTACCCTGAAATGATAGTGTCTATCACCATTGGTGGTAGATCACTTAAGTCATTCACATCCCGTCTAGAGACCACACGGGGAGGTTTCAGAGGTCTAGACCTGGGTGCCATAAGATGCCCCGTCTCTGAGAAAGCAGGTCCTTCCTCAGAGGAATCCACCTAGGAGGGCCTGTCGCGAGGAGCATCATTTCCGGGAACCAGGTCCGGTTGAGCCAGTTACAACTAACGACTAATAACACAACTAAATATTTGCTCCTCATCCTCCCTGACCTTGTATAGCATCTGCGCAAGTAAGCTCATGCAACATGGTTGATGTTGGTGCAGTGTTGTCCATCCAGACAAGCACATACTTGCCCTGTAGCAGTGATCTGAAGCACCGTAGAGCAAGCTGTACTGCTAACAATTTGAGGCAATTGATGTGCCACTGCAGTCGAGGTCCTGTGCAGGAGCCTGATGCAGCATATCCGTTGCACATGGCACCCCAGCCGGTCCCATGTCGGTGGTGGAGACATCTGTTGAGACAACAACATACCTGGAAACTTTTTCTAGGGGAACTCCTGCCCATAGAAAAGCAAGGTCTGACCACTGGCTGAAGGTTTGGCGACAGGCTGATGTGATTTTCACCCAGTGTGCTGCATTGCCATGCCTATCTCAGGACTCTGCCGGTGCTGAAGTAGTCTCATATAAAGCAACCCATGTGGCGCTACTACGGCTGTGGATACCATATGCCCCTGGAGCCTCTGAAACAATTTTGGTGGAACCACCGTCCTGCCCTCGAAAGATTTCAGGCAGTTCATCACTGACTGAACACGCTCATTTGTGAGACGTGCTGTCATGTGGGCCGAGTCCAACTCCATACAGAAAAAAGAGATCCTCTGCACAGGGGAGAGCTTACTCTTTTCCCAGCTGACCTGAAAGCCCAGATGGCTGAGGTGCAAGTTTCTATGTTCGCACAGTTAATCTCACGAGTGGGCCAGAATGACCCAGACGTCGAGGTAGTTAAGGAATGGGAACACCGTGCTCCCTCAGAGGGCCAAGGGCTGCCTCTGCATCCTTCGTAAAGATGTGAGGCGACCGTGACAGCCCGAAGGGGAGGACCTTGTAGTGATATGCCCATCCCTTGAACTCAAATTGTAGAAACGGTCTGTGTTGAGGGAGAATCGAGACCTGAAAATACGCGTTGTGACAGAACGGCTGCCTCTCCCTTATAATCAGTGCCACCCCGTCTCTTAACTCACCGCCCTTCGCTAGGTTCCCGACTAAGGTGGGTGTGATAAGAGCAGAGGGGCGAGAAGATGAGAATTGGCGGCGTGTGATGAAGCCTCATCATGGCCACTGTTAAATGCTGAGTGCGCCTCTCCTCAAGACACCAGTATCTTTCTATGAACAAGTTCTCAAACCGCATCGCAGAAGAGACGGGCCTGGGAGATTGGGGATTCGAGATAACTGTATTGTCTCCCACATATCTGCCAGGTTCAGCCATAAATATCATTCCTGGACCACAACGATAATGGCAGCACTGATGCCACGGAGAGGCACCTGTGGCTGAACCTATCGGGCATTGGAGACAAGGACAGGGCTTGTCACCTCGATGCCCCAGTTTCCCCTTCTGGCCTGTTTGGTGACGGAGTCAATAACGTCGTCGATAGGTTTCAGGAGGCGAAACGTCAGTCAGCTGCATTTAAAAAACGTATCCCCCGCCGTCGTTCCAGGTCTCGTGGGTCTGCTGCCAGGGGGCAGTCCCAGGAGGCCGCCGTCAGCTCCTCACACTTACTGAGGCAGAAGGAGAGTGTTGCCTCTTATGCTCCCCCGGAAAAGGCCTGGAGCCAGAGGCAACATCCTCAGCCGAAGCCTTCTAAGGCGAAAACAGATCTAAGGACTGTTATTCAGGCTAGGAAGGCTTCGGGTAAGAGGCCTTGACATGATGCTCAGGCTTCTGAGGGCACTCCCCCTCGCGTGGGCATTATAAAACTTCGCCCTCAGGAAATCGATGTTGCTTCCCGCCGTCAAGTGCGCTTCGGGACGCATCGACTTCCAGCGAATGTATTGCACGCAGTGTTCCTCTAACATCTATGGCCCTGACACATTCGCTACCCCTCACGAGGCCTGTAGAGAAAATTATTCGGTTAGTTCCTGCCAGAAAATTGCTTCAGGTCACCGAAAATATTACAACACCTGAGGTCAGTCCTGAGAGACTGATCCCCCTAGTAGATTATTTAGACACCTGGAAGGGTCTTCAAAATATATCTCAGAAGAATATAAATATAACCTGAGAAGGTATATATAATCCAGTTCCAGTATAGACCACCTAGATTTAGTGGTGTTACTCATACACTGGTATATCCTGACCAGAATCAGGTGATGGAACAAGAAGTCCAGTCCCTCTTAGCCAAGGAGGCCATTGAATATGTGAACAGACCACAAATGTGCAGTGGCCTATGTGTTGTCCTTTTTCATACTTTTACAGCGGATTGAAAAGGGAAAAAAAAGAAAAGAATCATTAGGAAAAGAATGCAGCGACTGAAAAGAGCTCTTGCTACGTAGGCCTATTCTTGTTATAACAAGTCACGTTAAAATACCAAGTATAACGTTATTCTCATGATGTCTGAATAAAATCATGAAGGGAAATTGACAGCTCATCCAGTCAAACTGACGGATCAGCTTTATTTGTAGGGAAACCTTATGATTTGAAATTATTTTTTTCAGTCTTTTTGAATGGAAGTTCCCCAAACTGGAAGTGCCACCCATAATTCAAAACTCAGTAATCTCGTCAGGAATAAGGTGGATAGGGTTCTACCTTTCGGCCTAGCCTTATCTCCTCGCACCTTTACTAAAGGTATGGATGCTGCCCTTGCTCCATTGAACCTTCAAGGGATCCGTATCCTAAATTATATAGATGACTGGCTCATTCTGGCTCAGTCAAAAGAACTGCCGATTTAACATTGAGATGATGTTTTGCGTCATGCTTGAAGTTGAGACTCAATGTGAAGAAAAGTTCCTTAACTCCTCTTCAGAGGACTACGCTCCTGGGAGTAGAGTGGGACTCAGTTACGATGCGGGCACAGTTGTATCCTGCTCGTATAAATACTATCTTAACCACAATGAAGAGTATTAGGTTAGGCCAGGCCATCACTGTCAAACACTTCCAAATTGTTTTGGGCCTCATGGCTGCAGCTTCCATCATAATTCCATTTTGGTCTGCTCCATGTGAGGGACTAAGTACCAAGTTTTCTCCACTGGGGAACCCCTTTCTCATGATCAGAGTTACACGCAGATGCCTTCGTTCTCTCATCATGTGGAAGAAACCATGGTTCCTGTCTCAACGCCCCGTTCTGGGAGCACCGTGTCAGAGAAAGACTTTGACCACGGATGCATTCCTCACGGGCTGGGGTGCGGTTATGGAGGGCCATTACACCTGAGGTGCTTGGATGGACCAACATCTCTCATGGCATATTAATCGCTTGGAGATGTTGGCCGTATTCTTTGCCCTAAGGCATTTCCTAGCAGACCTCAGAGATCATCATGTTCTTGTTAGGACCAACAATATGTCGGTGGTCTCTTATATCAACCATCAAGGAGGTCTGAAATTGCGCCCTCTTTCTAGACTGGCACATCAGATCCTTCTGTGGTCCCAGGATAAATTTATCTCTGTTAGATCTATTCTATTCCTGGGGTCGATAATGTGGGAGCAGACATCCTGTAGAGGCAGGGGCTGAGGCCCGGGGAATGGCGGCTCCACCACGAAGTAGTTGAGCTCATATGGCGAGAGGTTGGCCAAGTGGAGGTTGCCCCCTCTTACTTGATGACGTGGGAGCCACTCTACTTTTTTTCTGCCTTGACACTGAGGTGCCTGTAGGCGAAATCATGATTCTTCAGGTATTCCATCCTCCATCACATGTGTCGGATGGTCAAGGTCATAGCCTTGGAGGCCCCTATGTTAGGCCTCGGGCCGGCAGGAGTTGAATCTATCTAGATATGTAACAAGGGCTAGCCCCCTGTTATCAATTAGACAGTTGATTATCTGCAGAAACCTTTCATAACTAATTTACGATGTGCGCTTTGGCCTTCACCTCTCATCTAATATTCCTTTACTGTCTGGGGTTCCCTTCCATGGGGTCCTCCAGACCTCCCCTTCTTACACCAAATCTTTTGACAATCTATGTTGGATCTGCCTTCTCATTCCTATCGTCCGTGAGTGTGCCAGATGCTTCACACCAGGGCGTATTTCTCTCCGTGTGGCGCCGTGGGTATTCGTTCCCCAAAGCGTAGAGTATCGATGCAGCTGGAGTTCCCTTACGAAAGCGAACGTCTCGGGTTATTATTGTGACCCTCGTTCCCTACTCAGGGAACGAGACGCTGCATCCCTCGGCCACACTTTTCGCGCTCCTGAGAACGACATGCTTTGACTTATCAGAAGATGACATTCACTGTTTCCTGTGACCTTTTATAGCTTCACCGTCACATGCGACGTCACAAGTGACGTAATGATGCTACACCAATCGAGATTGGAATAATTCCATAGTTGACTTCAGACGCTACATGCCGAAGGCATTCCCCAAAGCGTCGACTATCGATGCAGCGTCTTGTTCCATACTCAGGGAACGAGGGTTACAATACTAACCCGAGACGTTTTTCATGTTGGCTAAACCACATGATTTGACAGACAAATTTTCAAATGTAAATAAGCAATGATGCAGCTTTGTTAATAGTATTTTTTTCCTTAAAAAAATAAGGTTAAAAGATTATGCCGTACTATTTCTTTCCTTTGAGGTTTTTTCAAAAGCATATCAAAAGGATTTTTATTTTAGAAATGAAAGACATGATCATCATAGAGTTATATTTATATTAAAGTCAATGTATGTGTACAATTTTTTAATTAATTAAATAAGTATGCATGTTAAAATGTAAAAATTAACCCCATATGAGTACATGAAGAGCTAGATCAATGTTAATGATTTGCCAAAGGGCGTCTATTCAAACATCACCCTTTCTGCTCTAGACCAAAGCCACAAGTAGGAAGAATCAAATCCATCAAAGTCCTTTGGAGCCACCTTCTCATGACAGCATCGAAATGATGGCGCCTTCGAGATCTCAGCACTCGCAGGTGTGCCTCAGCAACGACAAGGGGGTGAGTATGATGGAAAGGCAGCAAAAACATTTTTTACTTTTTTTCATCCTTTTCTCAGAGGTGAGTTTTTTTGCAAGGTACCTCCAAGTTCCAGTTTAGGGAAAGTAGAGGCAGCTTTGTTAACGTGTGTGTCAGCAAGCTGAAAGGCCTGATGTATGACAGGCCATCTGGATTCCATAATGTACACCACGCCTGAAAGGGTGATAAGGATTGGCGCGGACCTCCACTGCCTCAGACAGCTCTCCCAGACGCCATATTTCAAAGAAACACCACTGTCCGCTGTGATTTATGCCTATTATGAAGCTGTCGCTCATCGCTAGTGCAGAACTCGTTAGGGACCTTTATTTTTATACAAGCATTCCGCCATTAAATTGAATCTGCGTACAGGGAAGATGGTTTCTATGGCAGAGAACCACAGTGGACTGTAGACTAATTTAACATTCACATGTAAATGAATTTCATATTTTCACTTTTTAAATTTTCGCTCCTGTGAAGCTTGGAATAGTTAAAGATGGTGTAAACATCCAAAACGGAATTAAATCTGGAGGTGAGGAGCAGTGTTGAACAAATGTATGTGAAACCATTTTTTGTTTGCATTAAAACTCTAAAGTGAGTGGCAAAATCAACCATCCAGGATAAATTGGTGACTTTACAAGCAATTCGATAAACCAATTGAATTTTGATGACCTGGATTAGATGCTCCACCTGTCAGGTTAGGAAAGTGTTCGACTGGAAATGTTACTCCTTATGTCGATGTATCAATTAATGTGTAAGGGATGTTCCATCAGAATTAAATAATTCCCATTTTTTTTTATTTTTAGGGTTAAACTATATTTTATTTTCTTGTGAAGTACATTCTAGAAAATTGTACAAGCTACTCTCAATTCAATATCATTTAACCTTATGGACATTCTACTGATGAAATGACTATAACAGAGTTGGCATTTGAATAACAACAAATGTGTGATTTGAAGTGAACATGAAATGTTAAAATTTAGTTTTAGACTCAAGTTTAAGGTTGCAACAGAACTGTCCTTCATTACTGAACTGTTTCTAAACATGATCCACAAATAAACAGAATCAGCAGAATCAGATAAAGAGCTTCTAAAATTCCATGGTCCGACATTATTCCATTTACATCAAAAAAACTCCTTCCTTATTTAGAGCAATGTTGTTTATTTGAGAATGTCACGTCTTTATCCTTTATCAGTTAGCGTCAGATGGCCGAACTGTCCAATTAGCAGGACTATTGGGTTTGACATGGAAAATTCCCCTTTGCTTAAGGTTAAAACAACATCAGCTAATGGAACTTACATTAGAAACATATGCTGAGAGTTTCTAATCCCCACTATGTCCAGTGGATTTAGTGGCACTTGCGAGCAATTAACAATTTCAGAGATGCTAAGACAGTATATGTGCCACATTTACTCAATGGACAGTTTCACACTTTTGGGAGCTTTATTTTTTAGCCACATGCTCGCCAGTCAAGAGTAAGAAATACTAATTTGGGCGGATTAGCATGTTTTTAGACTTAATCCACTCTCCCATGTGCAATGCTGTTTTATGGCAGCAATCGCATGTCAGGCGTGTATAAGGCCTGATGCTTTAGCGTGACGCTAACAGTGCAGGAGGATTAGGCTATCTGACAAGGTGCTGTGTAATAATACAAGAGACACTAGGTGATTATTTATAGGAAATAGGGAAATATCAACAGTCAGGACTTAGCTGAAATTGGAGTGAGGGGGAAACGGCTTAACAGCAGGTCTCGGAGGGGGTCAAAGAGGATTTTAATCCCTGCAGTGTATGAAAGCTGCAGTGTAAAGGTTTTTAATCAGAAGCAAAACAATACACCACTTTTCTGGTGTCTGATATTTCAGCCAACTCTTATGACGTCACCGGCAGCATTGAAATGTTTTGCGGTCGAAGGAAATTAAAATTTTCTCAAGGTCACGTTTCAGCAGCGCTGTGTGGTCTGCGCCTCAATGGCTTTGTGTGGAAGGTGGAGCTCTTTTCTAAACATTTATGAAGCTGAATATAGAAAAGAAAATGAGACTATTTCAAAGCTTGTCTGAATGTGGGTCATATAACCTCAGTGGTGCTCTTTTAAATTGCTACAGGTGGACTCATAAATTCATTTCTTTCTCGCAGCTTTCTTCCCCATAGTCCGAGTGACGATGTACATATCTTAATCTCCTCCCACTTTCACCCTAAGGATTTATATTGTTCCTACTAGATCTTGGCAGGCTTATATTTTCTCTTAATAGACTGTACATTAATTTTTTTTCTTGTTTTCCTAAATGCATTAAGGTCAGTGTGGCAATTATGCAATAACTTTCAGATTGGTCAATTATCTCTAAAAGAGGGCGTTTATATACATAATTCTTGATGCTTAATCTATTATCTTTGTCTCACAAACACCATACGGTCTTTTTTAGTTCAGCCACAATCTCTCGCCTCATGGAGCTTTTGAGCAAAAAAAAAAAATCAAAACCAACCAAAACATCCCATATTTTGCATCTTAATTATGGTTCTGTTTAAATATTGCCCACATCCATTTATCTAAACTTTCAGAGGCAAATTGCAAAATTTTCAAAGGTTAATCTCCACTCTTGGGTTTGTGACCTTTTAGACCCTTGACCTGAGCTTGCACTCCTTCTTCCTGTTGACCCCAGTCAGGCATTTGGGTAACACTTTATTTGTAGGGGTGTGCTTAAGACTGACATGACACTGTCATAAACATGACATAACACCTGTCATGAACATGAAGGAGTCTTTATGAATGTTTATGACTGTTGTCATTCGGTAAATGATGACACTTTTAATGCAAAGTTGACATTCTTTAAAATGTCTTTGTTATGAAAACTTGACAATAATAAAGACAAAAAAAGACAAAAATGTCTTTGTTATGACAACTTGACATTAACAAAGACAAAAAAAATTATTGATTATGACAACATGACATTAACAAAGACAGAAAGTACAATGTGTTCCACAAGTAAAATATTCAAAGTCAAAAACCAACCACATATGACAGGGTAATGTAATGTTAACGCAAAGCTAAATAACTTCTTTAAGTTTGATAATTAGACCTGTTATGACATATTTGTGACAGGTTGACAGGTTTTTTTTGTCTTTGTTAATGTCAAGTTGTCATAACAAAGACATTTTAAACAATGTCAACTTTGCATTAAAAGTGTCATAATTTACCGAATGACACTTAATGACAACAGTCATAATTTTCATAAAGACTCCTTAATGTCATGACAGGTGTTATGTCATGTTTATGACAGTGTCATGAGATTGAGAAATTGAGAGCATTCGGTCAGTTAAAAGCAAGGAATATGAAGATCCAAAGTTCAGTACAGGTTTTAAGCCAAATTGACTTGCATAGAGGACTGTGTTTTACATGCAATGTAAGTGCTTGGCTTTTTTCCAAAGTGAGACTTTCTGAATGAAAGATTTAGATATTTGAACTAGTAAAATCTGGCATTGTTTGGGGACTTTGCTCTTATTTGAAAAATGATATTTATGCTCTTCCCTTCTAAATGTAATTTTTTTATTATTTGTACATGTCTGGTCCACATTGTAACTACTGCCCACTTAGACGGACAGGAGCCTGGTATACATGGAAAGTCTGCATTATGTGAAGCTTCAGATTATAGACTATTATAGATACATAGATAATAGAACAATAATAGACTAACAAGTCATGAGACAACAATTTGTGTTTAGGATTGTACAGACTGCATTAAAGAAATTGATAACATTTTAAAATGTTCATTGATATTGTGGTCAGGGTTTCCATCCATTCAAAAGTACAAACTATTTCGCTGACAATGACTCTGATAAGTGGAAAACACAGTTCAAGGATTTTTCGTTTAATTTTTGCTAACTGCCTCAAACAAAAACCTCTTTCAGAAATTCTATATCAGGAACCTCACAAACCGTACCATGTTTATGACTCCTGGAGGCTGTGTAGAAGACAGTTATAGTTTAATGCAATTTGTTGTGAAATATGTGTCAGATGGTCCATGAACAGACTGAGACCATTGTAAATTGAACCATTCATTATGAAATGGGTGTTTTGATAAGTGTGAATGACTTAGTGATTGGTATTAAAGGAATAGTTCACCCATAGCTTCAACGATAGCTTTATGTGATTGAATGTTTATAGTGTTAGTTAAAGGTCTAGTGGAATCAAAAACCCTGATCTTTAATCATGGTTTAGAGTTTATATTAATCCCTTTATCCTACGATCATGGGCTTCCATTTAGAATCATTTTATGAAATTAATCTTTAAATGCCTTCTTAAATGCTAAATTGATTGTTTTGTATATCTGCATTTTTAAGGACCATATGATATTTTGATATTTAAGACATGCATAACCTCTTTTCTTTCTTTCTTTTTTTCACTTCTCAACCTCAGTCTATGAAGCTCACATTCAAAAAGGCCAGATGGATGTTCACTCTACAGGATCTGAGGTCACCAACACAGTCTGCCACAGGGAAGCAATGATACCCAAGAATGTATGTTGGAGTGCATATACTGGTGCTATAGCTTAACACAGATGGTAAGACGTAATATTTAGTTTCGCAACGCAATATTCCCAGAGAGAGATTTAATCTCGTAGACCTTTTTTCTTATGGGTCGAGGTGTGCATGACATGTTCAACATGCCTGGTTTATTTCAGCACATCAAATAGGGTGGAAAAAATATAATATCTAAAATTAGTAAATATACACAACATATTGTGTATTATATGCTACGAATCCTTTTGTTACAATAAATTCCAACAATTTCTAAAACCAGCGCTGTGTCAATTTTAAGCCATATTACCCATGATGCACTCCCAGCATCCATACCTCATTATCCACAGAGTACACACCACACCATCAAGCCATCACCACAAGAAGTGTCACATACAAGTGACCTAAACCCAGAATCTGACCTCAAACCCACTCGATCATAATCACGGCTGCTTAAAGCACGTGTCCAAACGCTAAAATTAGACCCAAAAATGACTGATGGATGAAGAAATATGCTCCATCCACACATCACTTCATCACAATGAAACGGCACCCCTGCATCATCTGGAGATAAATGTACTGAGTCCTAGTTTCTGACCAGAAAGTGTGAGCTTTGCTCTGCCAGCGCCCTACTTCTAATGATCAGGCGGCACGTACCACATTTCTGCTCGCCTCATCTTTAAGGTGCATTGTTGCTTTTATCACCGCGGACCGAAATAGCGTCACCTCTCACATCTCACCCAACCCCCCTCCCCCCCTTTAGTCAATTAACATTAAAGCCTTTGTTCTGTAACAGGAATCGGTCTTCAGTGGTGACTTCGAAAGCAGTGGAATAGTGCATTTTAAAGTGTGGCTATTGACCTCAGAGTTAGATGGGAGAGAGAATACGAGACAGACCTCTGTGATGGCTTTGATAAATGTCCTCCCATGCATGAGTCACAGGGAACATTATTTAAAATCAATGTGGCTTTTTCTCTCTGGCCCTAGAGTGGCCTGGCGCCTCTGAAAGCTCTGTAGCCTGGTTTTAAGAGGACAGTGATGTCCTTTTGTGTGTGTCTGTTTACACAGGGGGTTAATGTAGCTCAATTACAATGTGTGTTCTTTTTGTCATCGCACTAGACCCCTTTGCCCTCGATTTTAATAATCAATTGGATTACTATAATTCTCTAAAGAAAGGTTAATCCATGTGTCAGTTTAACAATTACCACTTGCTGAGTTACTGTTAAGAACAGGGAATTGATATACAGTATCATGGGTTGACTGAAGCATGTGTACAGTGTTGGGGAGTAACTTACTAAAAGTAACTGTATCTGACTGTGCTCAGCTGTTTTCAAAACTAAGTAGCCTCTTCAGTAATGAGCTACTTTTTCCAGCCATTAGCGGACAAAACAATGCATTGCTGTGTTTTTGTCATGTTGTATGACCGAGGTAATTATAACTGAGGTAATAATCAAATCTCTTAAATTTCCAATCTCTTTTGCTTTCATGTGAAACATGGGGAAGTCTGATTCTTAATGAATTGGTTTATTTGGACACTTCATGTAGATGAAACATTATTAACCTAGTCATTAGAGATTTTGTCTTCATTTTTTTTTTGTAGTAATACACAATGTTATTATATTATATTTTATTATGTGTATAAAGCTTGTTCATAATACATTAAAGTCAATAAATTACATCAACAATTTGAAAGGTAAAATACATTGAAAAATGTGAAAATTAGCACATACCAATATTAATAATAATGATAACAATAGTTAATTGTTACTGTAGTTTATAATACTTAATGCATTAAATAAATATTTGATTATTTGGTAGCACCACAATACAAGTTTTCATTTTGGTAACGTTTTAGTTAAAAAGTGCTAAATGTTGCTGTTTTGACTCGGTCGGTCAATTCTAGATCAATTGAAAATTGATCTGTTTAATATTTCCAATCTAATTGAGAGCCCCACCTTTATATAGAGCTATTTTTTATCAGTATCTTGTTGTATACTGTAGATAACTTTTAATAAGTTTGGTTTCAGTGAAGTTTAACTTTAAAACTGTAGCGTGTCAAATCACAAGCTACACACAATTTTAAGCAACTTTCACAACATAGTCCAGTAGTAACAAGAAAGTTCTCAAGTAAACACACACTAAGAAGTCAGAGGTTAGTGTTTGGTATCAGATGTGAGTTTCCATATGCCCAGTCTGTGGGAGGACTCTGGATACAGATAGCAATCTGTTGGTCACGTTTAGCACAGTGGCCTCTTCTTCCTTTCCTTTGGCCCTTGTAAGTGGTTCCTCCCTCATGGGACAAAACTGTCCCAACCGTCTGCAAGTGCCTCTGGCATTTAGTCTCAGCACTCACACAAATGGCTATCAGATTTTAGATGATCCATTGTAAAAAGTCAACAGCTGGCCACACAAGCTGGAACACACACACACACACACACACACACAAACACACACACACACACACACACACACACACACACACACACACACACACACACACACACACACACACACACACACACACACACACACACACACACTATCGCTCTTTGTCTCTTTCTGTCTCACTCTTACTCTCCCTCTCTCAACACAGACAGTAACACAATTAAACCATGGGAAATGGCAGAGATCACCCTGATATTCCATTATAGAGTATATAGCAGCAGTAATCTTCCCTTTCATAGCGGTGTATTTTTATGCTACAAATGGACAAATACAAGATTATGGCTTATGTGGAAGGTAGCGAGGCTACGAATGACCTTGAAACATCCTCTGGTCTGAATATAATCACAGATCCATCAAACAAGATGCAAACTATTTCACCTACAAGATACTCAGAGACCTGACTGTTTATTCAAGCTTGTCTACAGACAGTTGGATTACAGAAACGTTTACAACAGCCATATATATATAAATATATATATATATATATATATATATATATATATATATATATATATATATATATATATATATATATATATATATATATACATATACATATACATATATACATATATACATATATATACACTCACCTAAAGGATTATTAGGAACACCATACTAATACTGTGTTTGACCCCCTTTCGCCTTCAGGACTGCCTTAATTCTACGTGGCATTGATTCAACAAGGTGCTGAAAGCATTCTTTAGAAATGTTGGCCCATATTGATAGGATAGCATCTTGCAGTTGATAGAGATTTGTGGGATGCACATCCAGGGCACGAAGTTCCCATTCCACCACATCCCAAAGATGCTCTATTGGGTTGAGATCTGGTGACTGTGGGGGCCATTTTAGTACAGTGAACTCATTGTCATGTTCAAGAAACCAATTTGAAATGATTAAAGCTTTGTGACATGGCGCATTGTCATTCTGGAAGTAGCCATCAGAGGATGGGTACATGGTGGCCATAAAGGGATGGACATGGTCAGAAACAATGCTCAGGTAGGCCGTGACATTTAAACAATGCCCAATTGGAACTAAGGGGCCTAAAGTGTGCCAAGAAAACATCCCCCACACCATTAGACCACCACCAGCAGCCTGCACAGTGGTAACAAGTCATAATGGATCCATGTTCTCATTCTGTTTACGCCAAATTCTGACTCTACCATCTGAATGTCTCAACAGAAATCAAGACTCATCAGACCAGGCAACATTTTTCCAGTCTTCAACTGTCCAATTTTGGTGAGCTCTTGCAAATTGTAGCCTCTTTTTCCTATTTGTAGTGGAGATGAGTGGTACCCGGTGGGGTCTTCTGCTGTTGTAGCCCATCCGCCTCAAGGTTGTGCGTGTTGTGGCTTCACAAATGCTTTGCTGCATACCTCAGTTGTAACAAGAGGTTATTTCAGTCAAAGGTGCTCTTCTATCAGCTTGAATCAGTCGGCCCATTCTTCTCTGACCTCTAGCATCAACAAGGCATTTTCACCCACAGGACTGACGCATACTGTATGTTTTTCCCTTTTCACACCATTCTTTGTAAACCCTAGAAATGGTTGTGCGTGAAAATCCCAGTCACTGAGCAGATTTTGAAATACTCAGACCGGCCCGACTCAAAATTGCTTAAATCACCTTTCTTTCCCATTCTGACATTCAGTTTGGAGTTCAGGAGATTGTCTTGACCAGGACCACACCCCTAAATGCACTGAAGCAACTGCCATGTGATTGGTTGATTAGATAATTGCATTAATGAGAAATTGAACTGGTGTTCCTAATAATCCTTTAGGTGAGTGTTTATATATATGACATCACAGTTTCCACAAACAGTATTAATGTTTTCAACACTGATGATAATATGAAATTTCTCTTGAGTATATTAAAATAGAAAACCATTATTTTAAATTGTAATATTTATAAATATATGATAGTGATATTAATACAGAACATAGTTCACACCAGTACTAATGATGCCACATTTAAATAATTAATAATTTACTCACACTTTCTAAGTGATCTTATGAACCACTGACAACTCCTCAATAAGTTTGTAATAATGCCATACTTCATTTAGAAATTATAAATTGATCATTAATAAAGTATGAAAATACAATTATTAAACACATTATAGATATACTTATAAATCAAGAATAAATGATTTATAGCTGTATTTATAAACTGCTTATTAATGTCTATTAATGCTTTATGATTGATGAATTAACTGTTTACTAATGCTTAACTAATGATTAATAGCATGCAGTTATTATAATGTGTTACCTCCTAATTCTTCTACGCTAAGTAAATGAAACATGAAGGTCAAGGTCTAGTTAGGGAAAATAAGCAATGTTAAAAATTAATTTGTGAGCTGAAAATATCGATTGTTATTACATCTTTGCGAGTGTCAGGGTGTTATTTGAATGGATTCAGAACATATGGTCTGTGGCCCTGAGGGAGGGCAGGATTTACTGACCCCTCTCCCCGTTCAGAGCTGTTAGGGGTTTGAAACCGCACACCAGAGCGTGTAGAGGATAAGATTGATTTGCCTTGTGGCCATTGACGATGTAAATGTTTCCGCACTCACCCTTTATAGTTACAGTCATTCTAAATAATATGTTAAATATTTTCACATCAAGTTTCTTTTTTTCTTCTTTTTTTTACTTATTTATTTGGACATTTTACACATTTCTTTGTCTCCAAATGGAAGCGGGTTGACACACACACACACACACACACATGCGCGCACCGGAACACATTGTATGGTCCAATTTAATCCATTTAAAGTGTGCAACTTAATGGATAGTACCTCTCCATATAGGTCACCTCTACATCGATTGCCTGAGGAAAAACACGATTTCATTCTGATCCTGTCATAACACTTTTGAAACCATTTATTTGGCTCTTTCGCAGAGGGCATTGGGATCCATGTCACGTGCTAATGTGGAAACATTTGTTCTTTCCTGTTCATTCGCATCTGTATGCACAATTCACTCATTGGAAATGTGTGCATTCAGAGCTGTTAATGCTCCCGCTAAACCCCTTTCCATCTTGCGAAAAACTCTGTTTTAATGCCACATTTTCTTAAGTATCTCTATGGATATTAAATCATTGTGCCAGTGTTAATGTTTCTTTAGCGCTAAAGCACTGATGTAACAAAGAGAAATCTTGCGACTTTGTCCTTTTCATTGCAGTTGAACAAATAAAATTAATTCTTTAAGAAGCTAACAGTCACCCCGCGTCAAGCAAAATGTTAACACTACTGTGAAAGCGGCTAAAATGTCACACTAATTTGTGTAAGCAACAGACAGCGGGCAGGAATCGATTGTCATTGTGAAGGGCCCTATTTAAAGTGTGGCTGCGATATGCTATAGTCTGGATTTGGGTGACTGCTTGAGGTTCTGGAGCTCCACTTCAGTCACACTCTCTGACTCTTGGTCATCCGAAGTCCCAGAGCTTTTCAGATTGATTCTTTGCTGCCTTTTTTTAGGTGTAAATCCTATTCTCACACCGCGTGGCTGAAGATGCCATTCGCCGGCATTAGATGTAATGAGAAATGTGTTCTGTGTATTAGTGTGCAGAGAGAGTTTTTCTTCCCGTGAGATTTTCTTCGCTTTGCTTTTGCGGATCTGCGTATAATTTCGCCGGCTGCTCTTTTCGTTGGGTAAAACTTCTAGGGCTCTGAAGGAAATGAAGGCAGTACCAGAATGGTATGAATAGATAAGTATGGGGCCTTGCCTAAGAAAATACCTGTTTTGACAACAGAGCTGACCTCAGAATTTCGTTGTTATGGTGAAAATAGATGGTCATAGTTGTTTGTGTTTGATTCTTATTCCAGACTTATTACAGCGGGGACATCTCTAGATGGATATGAAAGAAAAAGGATTAAGTTTCCTCATCTCTCTGTGTGTCTGTTATGTGTGCCTGCCGATGCTGTGACCCCTGACGCTCCCGCTCTCTACGCTGTGCTTACATGGGCATGGAGCGAGGCTAATTCACCACAGCAATGTGATAATTAACCCTGACGGGAAATGTCACATCAAACAGGAATCACGTGAATCCACCTTGCATATTTTGCGACACGCTATTAGCAAGTCGTCTTCGTTGAGACACCGTTTGACATGCGTTACATGAGTAAAACTCCAAGCAGGCACAAATCTGGTGTTTAGGAAACACTTGCTGTGTCAGTTATGTAGTGCTGTGAAGACACAAAGCTGTAGACTTGGCATCAGGCCTGTTAAAATCAGAGATTCTGCAGAAGCACTTTCAGAAAAAGCTCTTTGAATACATTCTGCCTTCGCCCTCAAATCCAATAAGTCACAGCGCCTCCGTCGATGCAAAGTTAAGATGTACTCAAGCCTTTTGGCAGATCTTTGGAGCAGGTGTTAAGTCCGGTTTTCGGTCAGTAGTTCATGTACCATGGCTGTCAATTTAGCATTCATTTATTGTGACCTAATTAAAAAATTTAAAAAAAAAACACACACAAAAGGGTTTATAACATCACTGAAGATACTTTTTGTAATGTCTTTTCATCACTTTTGCCTGGTTGAATTTTGAATCTTTATTAATGGGCCATTGGAGGCTTTATATGTGATTATTTGGTATTGATTTGATACATTTGTCAGTCCTTCTATCATCTAATCAGGGATCTTGCTGGGATTTGTAAAATATATGTAAATGATATAGGTGGATTTACTCAGTATTCTCTCTATTGCTATTTAGACTAAGCTTAATTAAATAGATTATAAAAAGTAAAAATAGATATGAAAAAATAATTTACAAATGTACAAAAACTGTAATGGTGCCTTGGCAACTTACTAAAATAATTTCAAGTTGAAGTACCTACAATTACTAATACTAAAACTGAAATACAACTTAATTGAATCTATATGAAGTACTTTTTTTTTAAACAAATAAAAATGACAAAAGGGCATGACAAAATTATTAAAACTGAAAATTTCAAATCTCATTAAAAATATAAAATAATAAATAAATTATATTAAAATAACACTGTTACACTGTGATGCAGCTGTTTTTTTATTAATTAAATTAGGTCAAATTGCACTTGGACTGAACTGAAAAAGACCTAGATGAACACCAGACCAAAGATACTGTTTCAGATACTGTAAATATCCAAAGATACTGTATCATCCTGACATTCCATTCAGCCCCTGTAGATGTTATTATAGAAATAATCTTAAAATCTTTATTTCATCTGTTCTAATCACAGGTTTGTCCAGTTACAGTAATGCCGAGTACCCCTCTTGGATTACTCAATGATGTTGTAATTGGAGTTTGAGAGGAAATGAGCTGTTCATACATTTAAAAGCAGTAACAGGATTCAAGTCAATGGAATTCACGCTCAATCGAGTAGAGGACCACAGGCAGTAGCGGACAATTAATCATTTTCACAGATGCCATTTTTTATACACCATAATCCATATCTCGTGAACCTGTAGTAATTCATAATTAAACAGTTACTATTGTCTCCAATGTTAAAAAGCAGGCAGAGGCTGCCAAGGTCCCAGGTAATGCATTACAGAGTGGCATGGAGGGTGCTTAGTGAAACTTCAGAAGTCATCCGGGCAGTTTAATGGCCTTTTCTGAATGACTCAGCACGTTACTTCCACTGCCATGGCACTCTCTTATACTCCACAACAATGTGTCCCTCTCTTTTATGGTCAGACTCCCAGAGTTCTATTTGAGTGCTGCTTGGGTTTCATTCAGGTTCAGACAGCTTTCTGTGCTGTGTATGTTGACCTCAGAATAGCTCTAATGTAGAATGCAAGTTAAGAACTCTTTGCATGTTAACATACTAGAGATCAAACTGTTTATTGAATCTGTTTCTAAGCAATGAATCACTAGACTGGAGTTAAAAGTCAGTCTTCCAAGCTAGCATGGAAAAGCACAAATGACATGTCAAAGCAGAATAGTGCACTTGATGTGCAATGTCATTCCCTTTACGAAGACCTCTGTTGATTTCAGCTCTTCACTTGTACCAGCGGCAGTATAAGGAGGAGTCTGAATAAATGAGAGCAGTCATAATGCTCAATATGGCATCGAAGGTAAAAAGTATCCGAGAACTGCAGCAAACAAATTGCACACTTCCTATGAAGCAGTACAAATGACATGACATATTAAAAGCAGTGCAAAACTATTGAATAAGTATGTAAACAAAAGAGATTTGAAATGTAATACAGTAAGTAATTGAGGTCTAAATACACTCAAGCACATGTTATATTTACATACTGTATGTCTGAATATATAAACTTCAAACGTAATGTTTACAGTTGTAATCAAACCATTTGAATTCATTTGGAATTGCAGTTCATTCCCTCATTGACATTAAGCACACGGTATTGTACTGTACCTTTGCCTTTTTGTCTGATTTTTTTGTGTTACACCTCAGAGCTGGTTGGTTTGGTTTATAGCTTAGAATTCTTTTTTTAAACCCCTATAAAAAAATAAATGGGAAATATAATTCTGGAATGGGGGTGGCTTAAAAAGGTGCACTGCTGTGCTATATTCAGGCCCGGCCCTAACTAATTTGGTGCCCTAGGCAAGATTTTAAGTGGCGCCCCCGCGCCCCCTTGTAACGCAGTACAGTACTTGCACTGTTAGTATACATATACTCACAAGAAACTTAATAGCTTTGTTTTAGACATTCTTTTATTTAACTAAACCAATTGCGCATTCAAAATACTAATTATAATAATAATTAAATAAACAAATAAAAAAAATGAACTCAACATATGAAATACAATATAGATAGCTTATATAAGGTATTACATTTTAATACTCCCGAAATGAAAAGTGTAAACAAGTGACATTAACTTAAATACAATAGAAATACGGCACTGTGCAAAATAAGACATTAATATCTTATCTTATCTATCTTATCTATGCAAAAGAATGCAAAAGAATCAGTAAACTGCAGTATAATATTGCATGTGGGAATGCTAAGTTATGCTCTAACATTAATGATGTGCACTTTAACACAGCCACAGCCACACAACATGATAAACACACTTTATAGACAATATGAGCTGTAACACAGTTAACAGTTGGCGTTACAACTATGGAATTATTATTATGATTATTAATGGTATTTTGATTGATTATTACAAGCTGGGAAAACGTGAGATAATGATGTCAATGAAATTAACGGTAACACTTTACAATAAGGTTCATTAGTTAACTTGAACTAATAATGAACTGCACGTATACAGAATTTATTAATCTTTGTTCATGGTAATTTCAACATTTACTAATACTTTATTAAAATCTTGTTAACATTAGTTAATGCACTGTGAACTAACATGAACAAACCATGAACAGCTGTATTTATATTAGCTAACATTAACAAAGATTAACAAATACAGTAACACATGGATTGCTAATGGTTGGTTCATGCTAGTTATACATTAACTAGTGTTAACTAATGAACCTTATTGTAAAGTGTTACCAAATTAACATTAATACACCTGCTGAGTAGATCTAATATTTACGCATTTGTCCGAGGAAGGTACTCATATTACTATTTTCCATAATAATAGCGCTAGGCTTATCTGTTAGAACCATTGACTGTTAATATTTTGGTTAGAACTAGCAGATAGCGCTGGTTATTTATAGATTAGCTAACCATGTATGCTAATGACTAATGGCATTATTGATGATCGCTCTGTAACATCAAAATAATATCATTAACAACATCTTTACTGTAACATACCTTTGACTTTGTCGCGTTTTTCCTCCTCTTCTTTTCTTTTTTTCCTTCCCTGGGCACCACATAATTTGGGACGCTTTGACATATACATTTTTTTTTGACGCAATAAAACGAAAACCGAATGGCGCCACGGGTAAAAGAAGTCTGATTGGTGGAGGTGGTTTCCCATCCTGCTTTGTGGCGTGGCGCGCGCCTCATGTTACAATAAAAGCGGAAAGTTCCTTACGCGGCTCTGCCCCCCCCAGGGTATAAGGTGCCGGCGCCCTTAGCATTTGCCTATACTGCCTATGCCACGGGCCGGCCCTGGCTATATTGATGGATTGTTTACTCTAGAATGTGCATGCGAATGTGACTATCTAAATAAGGCACATTTTTTTGCTCAAACAAATTAATGAAACATGCATAATCTTGACAAGAAAATGGAGATTTTAGTTTTTCTCATCCAAGCAGACAGGAGAGAACACAGAATGTACTGTAGCTGCAGGCGACATCACCAAGATGGCCGTCGAGTGAACTGACTCGCCTACGCTGTCTTCTGGCCGATTGTCTTTCTGAATGACAAGAAAGAGAGAGAGAGAGCGAGACACAAAACCTTTTGACAGATAAATCTTACAGTATTCTTCTCCCCAGAGGGCGGTAAAGGGTTGGATGGGCAGAGCTCTACCTTTTGCCCTGCACTGAGCAAAGGTGCCTTGAGCTCCTCCACTAGAGCTTAGCTGATTTCTCATAGCAGCCATGTATATTGACCCCTGTGCCCACATGCCATTACCAGCCTGCTGAAGTAGAAAAAGAGTGAGAAAGAAAGAGAGCTGGTCAATGAGGGAGCTCAGCAAGACACATTGGTAATGATAATGCAAATTCAAACACAGCACCCCCATTGAAAGCGCAGCTCGCTGATAATATTTAGCTGGAGCTATGAAAAGGCCTCTCTGCAGCACTAATACAGAATGATGGCCCCTCCACTGAGTCTCCACAGAAGTCGGCAGTCATTATTCATGTAGATGATTTAGATGACGCAGTGTGACACAGTCTGCGAGTCTTTTCAAAACAGACAATTTATAAATGAATGGCTTATGAAGAGTAAGAGTTTTAATCTCACGGTGGAATGACATGCTTTCATAACTACATATCACAATAATTACCTTAATCAGAGGTGGCTTTGTGCAGCTCAGCAGCAAAAGTTGGTTAGAGACAACTTGGGGTTAGATCAGCATGAGTGAAATTGAGGTTTAAAAGCAATAGCGGGATTCAAGCCAATCACACTCTGTCAAGTAGAGGTGGGTGGGTAATAGTGGCGCCTTTTACATATAAGCTGTAAGCTTAAATGTAAGCATATTTTTACAGGGAATATTACACTGCCTTTCAAAAGTTTGAGGGTCAGAATGATTTCTTTTTTTAATTAATACTTTGACTTGGCAAGGCCACATTAAAGTGATAAAAATGGCAGTAAAGACATTTATAATGTTACAAAATATTTCTATTTCAAATGTTCAAACTAAAAAGTTAAAGATAAATCAATATAATGTTTTAACACAAATATTAAGCAACAAAACTGTTTTCAACATTGATTATTGTAAGAAATGTTTCTTGAGCAACAAATCAGAAACAAAATTGTGTGACATTGAAAACTGGAGTAATGGCTACTGACAATTCACTTTTACCCTCACAAGAATAAATTACATTTTAAAATATTTTTCGATAGAAAACAGTTATTGTAAATTGTAATAATATTGCATGGTATTACTGTTTTTACTGTATTTTTGATCAAATAAATTAAGCCTTGGTAAGCATAAGAGACTTATTTAAAAACACACACAAAAATGAATAAACAAACAAACAAACCCAAACTAGACAAGCCTAACTTGCATGAAAAAAAAAAAAATACGTTAACTTTCTGGCTCGTAAGTTAGCTAAACTGAAGGGTTCTAAGAGCTGAGAGGACTATAAATATCTCCGGTTGCTAAATATGCGTAAATATGCGTTTCCTTGCGTAGCCAGGAAAACCTACACTCTAAAAAATGCTGGGTTGTTTTAACCCAATTTTGGGTAAAATATGGACAAACCCAAACATTGGATCAAAAATGCAATTTAAAAAATGTAACCCAATGGCTGGGTTTGTCCATATTTGACCCAAAATTGGGTTAAAACAACCCAGCATTTTTTAGAGTGTAGTTATTGTTTGTAAAAACTTTAGATTTCGATTGTAAAACGAATTAAAATATAAACTTATGTTTTAAAAATGTGTTATTTGGCAAGTGACCATGGTATAAGCGGATTAATGCCCTTCGAGGTGTCCATTGTATAGGTATTAATGGATCTCCACTGCGCGTCGGACGGTTCACGCCTCGCCGTCGTCCTTTAATACCTGACAATGGACACCTCGTTGGGCATTAACCCTTACATAAATTGGACTTAACCTTTAAACATCTTTTCTTTAAAGCTTATAAAGTATAAAGTTATAAATTCTTTTAGTGGATTTATTTTTTAAACCAAATTTTAACTTGATTATATATATATATATATATATATATATATATATATATATATATATTAATGTTCTCCAAAATACTTATCAAGGTACTTTTTTTGGTTCTCAAGAGATTTTAATCATGCTAAGATTATTTGATTGCAAGGGGTGTATATCCCAAATGTATAAATTGACTTCTTTTGTTGATCTGATGTGTTTGGGTTGAAGAGAGCTGTTAAGTTTGGAGTCCTAAATTAGATTTTTAGAATGGTGGATTAAAAATGTAATTTTAGATCACCAAGATTGGTAACACTTTATAATAACTGCACTCTATTAGTCATTAGTTAATCATTAGTCAACAGTTAATTCATAATTTAGAAATCTTTAATAGACATTAATAAGCAGTTTATAAATACAGCTATAAATGCTTTATTCTTGATTTAAAAGTATAATGTGTTTAATAATTGTATTTTCATACTTTATTAATGATCAATTTATCATTTTTAAATGAAGTATTGCATTGTTTATAAACCAGTTATTTAAGAGTTGTCAGTGGTTCATAAGATTACTTAGAAAGTGTAAGTAAATTATTAATAAACTATTTAAATGTACATTCATACATCTTATTATTCAGATCTATAGTAATAGTTATTTAGTGTGTTAATAAATGCTTTATTAACATGTATTTGTACTGTAATTCAGGGTTAATTTGGGTAGTTATAAAGCATTTAGTAGTGGTCAGTTAACTATGTTTGTGAGCTCATCTAAAGCGAGGACTAGTTATGCCTTGTAAAGCATTTACAAAGGAGATTTAAAGTCTGTTAATATTTCTATGTTCTGTATCACTGTGTTGTGTTTGTTTAATTCTTCTGTTTAGAATATAAATGAGTCTTTGAATCTCCTTCATAAATGCTTTACAAGACATGAATAGTCCTCACTTTAGATGAGCTCACACACACAGTTAACTGACCACTACTAAATACTTTATAACTACCTGAATTTACTCCATGTACTTACACTTTCTAAATGATCTTATGAACCACTGACAACTCTTAAATAACTGGTTTGTAAATAATGCTATACTTCATTTAGAAATTATTAATTAATCATTAACAAAGTATGAAAATACAATTATTAAACACTTTATAGATATGCTTATGAATCAAGAAAAAAGCATTTATAGCTGTATTTATGAACTGCTTATTAATGTCTATTAATGTTTTATAAATTATTAATTAACTGTTTACTCATGCTTAACTAATGATTAATAGCGTGCAGTTATTATAAAGTGTTACCATAAGATTTATTAGTTAGGCCTACTTGAAGAGACATTTTGTTTTACAGCGTAAATTATAGGCTACAAAGTAAAATGTCAAGGATGAATCCTAAAGCCATTGTATTTTTTTTGTGTGTATGTGTGTGTGTGTGTGTGTGTGTGTGTGTGTGTGTGTGTGTGTGTGTGTGTGTGTGTGTGTGTGTGTGTGTGTGTTTTTAATTTACTGAATAAGTTGCTAGAGTTTTCATGCCAAACGAATCAAACAACCATTGCAGTTATTTTGTAGCTACCGAGGGTTTTTTTCGAGAACATAACCCATCTATGATGTATAAATGTTATCCTGATGACCTCGAGCAGGTATAACACATGTATGACACTTTGTTGTGTGTGTTTTTTATCAGCGTAACTAATGTGACCATCCATCTCTCTACTCCCAGACAGGAAGACTATAGAGAATGTTGACAACTTTTTTTTATTTTTCCTCGTCTGTTGAGTCCGATTGTGTAATTTCGTCCATAGAAAGGAAGTGACAGTTTTGCCCTGAGCATCGCCTTTGTTTTCCTGGGGTTATGGACAAGGCCTTGTCTAGAAGAGACCTCGCTCCTGACCAGTACTAACCCTCCACAGAGCCAATGACAGATGGGCTTCATAAAGGCCTTTGAAAAGCCCCCCGTTGTGCTGATCAGGCACTAAGTGCTGCTTCCTCCGTCGGCTGCCTGTGGCTTTGAGGCTCTGTCATTCTCCTGGAATGACACTCGCATGGGAATCTTAAATAAGTCATTCCTCTTTCTCCTTTTTTTTCTTTTCAAAATGGCAAGTCAAGGCACAATATATAAGATTTTTGGATTAAAATATCCAAAAACCACTAAAACAATGTTGTATATTTTGTTGACGTATGTTCTTTCACTATCCCAAATGTTTCAACAATGTTAAATCTGAAATTAGCTATTTAACCAGTTTAATTGACTGTCAATGTGTCGTCAATGATGTCATGTCTGCGCTACCATTGATTTCTGTAGAAACCATGGAAACACCTAAATATATGTTTTATATATGTTTTTAATATGTTATGTGTTTTATTAGACAGGTGAGCAACTGTTTAGATACTTTAATAGGCAGAAAACGAATCATTGTTATATAGTTCAACACGGTTAGTCTTACACTGTGTCCTAACCAGACGTGATGCGATAAGAGACAGCAACAAATAATTTGTCTGTCCACACTAGACGTGACCACGAGATGTGTAAAAATCAATCAAAACCCACAGCCAATCAGAACAGCGTGTGGGCGGGCCCTTGCGGCAAGTTCACAGCAGAGAGTAATCTTGACGGCACTCGAAGAGAAATGGAGTTACAGTATGCTGTACAGTAATGGAGAAAAGTAGGCTACCGCTACATTATCAAATTCACAAATATTACACAATTTAAACATTATTCAAATACATAAGCTACTGAGTTACTAAAACAATCTTTGTCAAAATACACTTGTTTGTTCACAGTTTGAACGCTAATTTCAAGATCTGAGGTGAATTATCCATTGTTACTTTTACAGCTACAAAGCCGCGGAGCATTAAATGATATTCAAAGTCAAATAACATGTTTTTAACATTTAATAAAGCACACAAACAGTACCTGAGATTATCATTGCGACACTTTGCCGTTTCTAAAATAGAATCGTTGCGTGCAGTTAGAACAAAAACTCTGATTAACATGGAAAAGATACCCTTTATCGCGTGTTGCGGTGCCACGTATATCTGCTATGGGTAATTGATATATGCTATTTGTGCAACAGCAGTATGTATAACATACTCAAAGCAGCGTATCTGCGTATGTATTGGCAGTAGCAAGTTCCTGTAGGCTACTTGTTCTGCAGCAGTAATAATCAACAACAGCAGCAATTCAGCAGCATTTGTCATAAGGATTCAGCAGGATATTGTCATATCCATCACCATAAAAATATCCAGAGAATTGTCATGATATATCTTAAGTTATTTAGGGGGTAACATATTTTCAGATATAGCCTATATTTAGCAATATGTGACGACTGATTTAAAAATATATATATATATATGAACTTGATTACACTTTTTTTGTCCTCCAAAATGTAAGACTATAAAAATAACTAGTAAACACAAAAATATGTAACTGAGTCCAAACAGAGATGAACAACATCTTAATCTAAACATTTTGTTACATAAAAGACTAATGGATAAACTGCCTCATGAGGACTTAACTGGAACTCAAATGAATCAGTAGTTCTGTTTTGTGAATTGGTTTCACGAAAAGTGAAAACCTCTTAATTTACTCTACTGTTCAAAAATGTAGGGTCAGTAAGATTGTTAAAAAATATGAATAATTCAAATAAATGCTGTTCTTTTTAACTCTGAAAAAAATATATTAACACTTTATTTTACGTTGTCTTTGTTGCAAATGTTACATGAGATTTACCACAGTAATAACAGTAAATTATGCATAATAACATGCAACTAGCCCTCAACCAAAGCCTAATCCTACTCTAACCCTATAGTAAGTACATGTTGTTAATATTACTCAATACTTAAATATATAATTACACTGTAACAACCTTAAAATAAAGCAATACCAAATCTATCATGTTTATATTATAATGCTACAATAAAAATTTAGTTACTACTTGTTATTGTTCTAAATCTTACACAACTGTGACTTTAAGTTTGAATGACACTTTAGGAAATTAGAACTGACCGTATTGATGTGTACAGACACAAAAAGACATGCAAAATTGCACACCCAGAAACTGAAACGCAAACAAACACACTTGTAGCATGCCATTTTGCGAAATGCCAAGAGACAAAAGGGCAAGAGTTCACCGTTTTGACAGGCCCAAAGAAGCCCCAAAAATAAATTGGTTGCGATCATCCACCCATGTACAACAACTTTTAAGGTTTGTCATTTTTTCATTAAGTTTTGTGTTCCCTCCTTTATTCCTGACATGTTTATGGTGCTCATCAATCAGACGCTGCGAGTTTCACTCCCGTCTTTCCAGACTGTGAGTGTGTTACCAGGCAACCACAGAGAGCAAAGGGTTAACAAAGGCAGATTCTGTACAGGCCACATGAGTGGGCAGCCTCACCATGTGGAACAGAGAAAGAGTTGTGACTGCCAACTACTGAACCACGCCGGCCCCCTAGATCAAAGCCATTGCGTCACACGGAAGGACAGGACTAGGTCTAAAGGCTGTGGGAGTGTGGAAAAAGAGGTTGAGGGGTTGAAGGATGGGTGGGTGGAAAAAAGGGGGATGGGTCAGATTTAAAGTTACGGAAACAGTGCGCTCAGGAGGGAAGCATGTCTAACTTTTTAGGGGACGTCAGAAGTTTGAGGCTAGCTTACCCCAGAGGGCAGACAACTCCACTGTCTCGGGAGGAAGGCACGCACTGGTGTCTAGATGGCACCCTGCTGTTCCTTTGTGTGAAACTCAAAGAATGCCCCCTCCTGACACCGCTACTATATTCTAATGCTAATGCACTAGTCAGCACTCAGGTATGATTCTCAGGTACGGCCTGGAAGTATACTATGACTTTTGTGAGGGAAACCGACTGTATACATAGCTGGCAGATATTTGCCATTGGTTATGTACAATGTCAATATTATGTCACAGTTTACAGTAATGCTTTAGTTTAGGAGTTAATAAAGGTTAATATATTGATGTTTGGTTAACATATTTTATAATTTACTATGCACCATATTTCATTACTATTATAAAGCAACTTGGAATAAACTGCTTGACAGTATGATATAATGACATATTGCAATAATCAAGACATGAAACAAGGAGAAGCAATCATTTTCTACATCAACAATATATATGATATGTTTATTTGTATTATTTGCTTCAGTTTGAAGTGATGTAATTATACTTATATTTTCTTTTCCTTGAGTTATTGCATAATTAGTACCACATGCTCTTTCTAAAACAAAGATGTTAAAACAAAAACTGCCTCCAAAAGTCCTGTAACACATGTGTGCAGGGTGAAGCATCACAATTGTTATAAGTTATAAGTAAAAGATGAATGTGATGGGCGATGCAAGAATATGATTATACAATATACTGATTTCAACAATAATTTTGTGTGACTCACATTTTCTGTCAGTGGATTAGAATTAGAACTAGTGATTCCGAATTCACAGCGATTCCGATTAAGTCAAATGTTTTGAATAATAGTCTAAACTGATTTGCAATTTAGTCTGAATCTAGCCATCTATAGCTCAATACTAGACCTGAATTAAGGTGCTTGCACACCGAGTCCAAAATTCGCGTCCGAAATCTTTGCACGTTAAAACATAAATACGACTTCATGTAAAAAAAATCAGATCGGGTTCGATTTTCGGTGTTTTTTGCATCCGTAGCAAGCATTTTGGGAGGTGTTTTGACAATTCAGAGCCACCGAATAACGAATACCAAAAAACGTATATGAAAATTTCAGACTCGGTGTGCAAGGACCTTTACTGTTGTATTTCTATGAGCTCGAATCAGTCGACTCGGTTACTAACGTAACCTCGGTTCCCTGAGAGGAGGGAACGAGTATTGCGTAAGTAGCTTACGCTATGGGAAAACTCCTTTTCTCGAGAAATATTGAAGTCTTTATGTAAAAAGTATTGCAGCTGCACAGCATACAGCAGTGAGCGAGGCAGCTCGGTCATTGGCTGTGCTGGGGTAACTGTACGAACCTATGACGGGGCAACTCTGAACATGCTTCCAATGAGCATGCTTCGAGCCCACCAAGATAGGCGTGGCCAAGGGTATATATTGGGCCCCCATCGTCTGAGTTCTTTAGGTTCAATCGACTGAAGTGAACTGACCAAGGACAAGCACGGCAGCTTACGCAATACTCGTTCCCTCCTCTCAGGGAACCGAGGTTACGTTAGTAACCGAGTCGTTCCCTTTCAAGAGGTCTCTCCTATTCCGTAAGTAGCTTATGCTATGGGAACACCATGTAAAACGCTGTGCATGCTGACTTCGCTCTATTATAGCCAGAGGCAGATGCCTGAGCCTTTAAGCAAAGTAATTATCCAACGAGCCGGCCGAAGACAGGCTTTATAAGGGACAATGTAGAACGGCCCAATGGGCGTCCAGTGGAAAAACACACAAGCACATTTTATGTACTGATATGCATAAAAAACCCTCCAAGTCAGTAAGAGACGAACCCTATAAGGGAGGAGATAATACTCAGCATATACACACTCCAGCCTACACATAGTTAGACCGACAGTATGTTGGAATGCAATGAGGGGACCTGTAGGTTATAAAACCTGATAAATGTTGACGTGAGGCCCAGCCTGCTGCCGCACAAATATCTTGAATGGGTATCCCACTCGACCACGCCCACGAGGAGGCCATGCCTCTCGTAGAGTGAGCTCTGATGCCCAAGGGGCACTGAAGGCCCTTGGCTTCATAAGCCAGCGCTATAGCATCAACTATCCAGCACGATATTCTCTGCTTTGAAACAGCGAGACCTTTGGTGCGGCCGCCAAAGCATACAAATAATTGCTCTGTCTGTCTGAACAGGGCAGAACGTTCCAAATATACTCTGAGCGCCCTGACTGGGCAGAGTAAATTAGCGTCGCTTTCGTCTGCTGGAGACGATAGCGCGGCCAGAGATATCACCTGTACTCTGAAGGGTGTAGAGAGCACCTTAGGAATATACCCGTGTGTGGCAGGGGGGGCGTGGTTCCGCGAAGTCCGTGACGCGGGAGAGGATCGGGAGACAGGTGCGGCATGAGTGGGTTAAGTGTGAATGACAAACACCTGTGTCTTGTTTCAGTAATTGGCGTGGGGAGACGGATAAAAGCCACGAGGAAAGAGAAGGAAAAAGAGAGAGAGCTGACAAACGTGTCCGAGGAACTGGGAGAGCGGAGAGCGAGCCTTTGAACGAACGTCTGTCCAGAGCGCGTGTGGCGCATCTTTTGTTCTGTTTTGTTTATTTTATTTGGGAGAAATAAAAACCCTGCATTTACTAAAGCCGACCCTGTCCTCTTCCTTCCACCTTCTTGAACTTTGACTGTTACACTGGTGCCGAAAACCCGGGAAGGAAGACGGAAGCCGCCGCCAGCATGAAAGCACCGCCACCATCGCCACTTGCGGATGTGGTTGCTTCTCTCGCGGCCCTCCACCAAGATCAACATCGGGCCCTGGTCGAGATGAGGACCGATCTGGAAGGCCGGTTCCAGTTTCTCGTCCAAGGCCAACAGGAGGACCGCGAGAGGTTCCGGAGCTGGATGGACCGGGAGGTTCGGCCGGGTTCAACGCCGCCGCGGGTCGAGCGCCCCCACCTGCCCCTGAATAAAATGGGCCCACAGGATGACCCTGAGGCGTTCCTCGACCTCTTTGAGAGGTCAGCGGAGGCAGGTGGGTGGCCAAAAGAGCAATGGCCGGTGCGCCTCATCCCTTTGCTGACCGGGGAGGCGCAAGCGGCGGCCCAACAGTTACCCGTCCAGAATCTCCTGGTTTTCGACGATCTAAAAAGAGCCATCCTACAGCGGGTCGGCCGGAGCCCAGAGCAACATCGCCAGCGGTTCCGTTCCCTGGATCTGGGCGAGAGCGGTCGACCCTTTGTGTTGGCTCAACAGCTCCGGGACTCCTGCCGCAAGTGGCTATTGGCTGAGGGAAGCGACGTCCAGGATATAATCGACCGGGTGGTGCTGGAGCAGTTCATCGGCCGTTTGCCGCGGAAAACGGCGGAGTGGGTCCAGTGCCAAAGACCGGCGTCGCTGGACTTGGCCATTCAGTTGGCGGAGGACCAGCTGGTGGCGTGCTCCAGGGTCGGCGAGAACCTCCCTAATGTTTCTCTCTCTTCCTCTTTTTTTTCTCCCTCCCCCTCTTCTACCTCGTCTCCTCGGCCATCTCCTCTTCCCAGGTCCCGTCCTCCCGGACCGTTCCGTGGCCCTCCCCGGGGACGGGGGGGAACTTCACTGGATCCGGCAGGAGGCCTGAGACCCCAGCCCAGGGGCTCGGGGTTCACTACCGGGGGGGCGGACCCGGCTTCCTTTCCCTCCCTCTCCTCACGCCAGTCACTTACCCCACTTCCTGTCTCTAGAGCGGTGGGGAGGCCTGGGCCGGCCTGCTGGCGTTGCGGGGACCCGGACCATTTCATAGACAGGTGTCCGATGATGGAGGTGGGGACAATGATCCGGGTCCCGGATACCCCGCAGGCTGCCCACGATCAGGCTGGCCGGTACCAGATACCCGTGAGTATAAAGGGGGGTACCTATCAGGCTCTGGTGGACTCAGGATGTAACCAAACCTCGATCCACCAAAGCCTGATTCAACCTGAGACATTGGATATGAGCCGCATGGTTCGGGTAAGGTGTGTGCACGGGGATGCGGTGAAGTATCCGCTCATGTCGGCTTTGATTAAATTTAGGGGGCAAAAGCATAGTGTGGAGGTGGCAGTTAACCCGCACCTCAGGCATCCGCTGATTTTGGGAACTAATTGGCCGGCGTTTACAGAATTATTGGGGTTATTGTGCGCGGATGTCTCTTGTGGGAATAGGAAGCAGGAGAGCGGGGCGGTCGTGCGGTTGGGCGAGGCTGAACTGGGACCTCCGGGACTGGATCCAGGGGATCTGAGCGTAATTGGGAGACAAATTCTCCCAGAGCGTGATGATTTTCCCCTGGAGCAGTCTCAGGATGAGTCGTTAAAACATGCGTTTGAACAGGTCCGTACCATCGACAGTCAGCCTCTCCAGCCTGCTCAACCGCTCACTTATCCATATTTTGCAATCTTGAAAGACCGGTTGTATAGAGTGATACAAGACACTCAGACAAAAGAGACTACAACCCAGTTGTTGGTACCGAAAAGCCGTCGGGAAATGCTTTTCCAGGCGGCTCATTCAAATCCCATGGCGGGACATTTAGGGCAAATAACGACACTTAACCGTCTCATGGCCCGTTTTTTTTTGGCCGGGCATTCACGAGAACGTGCGCAGGTGGTGCGCGGCTTGTCGTGAATGTCAGCTGGTAAATCCGCCGGCCGCCCCCAAAAGCGCCTTTGCGCCCCCTTCCTCTAATCGAGGTCCCCTTCCAGCGAATTGCGATGGACCTCGTCGGGCCATTAGAACGGTCAGCACGGGGACATCGCTTTGCATTAGTCATAGTGGACTATGCAACGCGATATCCTGAGGCAGTGGCACTCCGCAACATCTCCGCGAAAAGTGTAGCGGATGCCCTGTTTCGTCTAATCTCCCGAGTGGGGATCCCGAAAGAGATCCTCACTGATCAGGGCACGGCGTTTATGTCACGTACGTTACGCGAACTTTACGAGTTATTGGGCATTAAATCGATTCGCACCAGCGTCTTTCACCCACAAACGGACGGCTTGGTGGAACGATTTAATCGCACATTAAAGACAATGATCCGTAAATTCGTTCACGAAGACGCCAAAAATTGGGATAAATGGTTAGAACCCTTGTTGTTCGCTGTGCGCGAGGTCCCGCAAGCCTCCACGGGGTTTTCCCCCTTCGAGCTCCTTTATGGTCGTCAACCCCACGGGGTGCTGGACGTGCTGAAGGAGACTTGGGAGGAGGGACCCTCGGAGAGTCGAAATGAGATTCAGTATGTCCTGGACCTGAGAACAAAACTCCACACTTTGGGGCGGCTCTCAATGGAGAATTTGTTACAGGCTCAGGACAAACAGACCCAGTTGTACAATAGGGGAACAAAACTAAGAAAATTTTCACCGGGAGATAAAGTCCTTCTATTGCTTCCCACGTCGAGTTCCAAATTACTCGCTAAGTGGCAAGGACCCTTTGAGGTCACCCAGCGAGTCGGGGATCTCAATTATGAGGTTCTTCGAACGGATAGAAACGGGGCGCGTCAGATTTACCACCTCAATCTCCTAAAAAAATGGAGCGAGGCGGAGTCAGGAATGCTGGCGACGGTGATCGGAGCGGAAGAAGATCTCGGGCCAGAGGCGAATGTCAAATCACCATCTCTCGCTCTGGCTCCGGGCGGAGATCATCTTTCACCGTGCCAGCTTACTGACGTTGCCAGGTTGCAAGCAGAGTTTACTGACGTGTTCTCGTTCCTACCCGGTCGAACCAATCTCATTCAGCACCATATTGAGACCGAGCCGGGCGTGGTAGTGCGCAGCCGGCCATATCGTTTACCTGAACACAAGAAAAAAGTCGTTCAGTCGGAATTAGAGGCGATGCTCGAGATGGGGGTAATAGAAGAATCCCACAGTAATTGGGCGAGCCCGATAGTTTTAGTACCTAAACCCGACGGCTCAGTTCGATTTTGTGTGGATTACCGCAGGGTGAATGCCGTATAGAAATTCGATGCTTATCCAATGCCCCGGATTGACGAACTGCTTGATCGGCTCGGCACTGCTCGTTTTTTTTTCGACGCTGGATTTAACTAAAGGATATTGGCAGATCCCCTTATCTCCTATGTCTAAAGAAAAAACAGCCTTTACGACGCCGTTCGGGTTACACCAATTCGTTACGCTTCCGTTTGGGTTGTTCGGGGCTCCGGCCACCTTCCAGCGTCTCATGGACCGGATACTCCGGCCACATGCTGGATATGCCGCTGCCTATCTGGATGATATCATTATTTATAGTAATGACTGGCAGCGCCATATGGAGCATGTGCGCGCGGTTCTGAGAGCGCTGAGACTGGCCGGCCTAACGGCCAACCCAAAGAAGTGTGCGGTTGGGCGCGTAGAGGTCAGGTATCTGGGATTCCACTTGGGTCACGGGCAGGTGCGTCCCCAAATTGATAAGACAGCAGCTGTTGCAACGTGCCCGAGACCCAAGACCAAAAAGGAGGTGAGACAGTTCCTGGGGCTGGCGGGATACTATAGAAGGTTTGTGCCTAATTATTCGGACCTTGCCAGCCCGCTGACTGATCTCACTAAAAAGGAGTCATCAGATCCGGTTCAGTGGACGGAGCAGTGTCAGCAGGCTTTCACCCAGGTAAAGGCTGCTCTATGTGGGGGGCCGCTACTACAGGCTCCTGATTTTTCTCTCCCCTTTTTATTACAGACGGACGCGTCAGACAGGGGGCTGGGTGCAGTCCTGTCCCAGGAGATGGAGGGGGAGGAACGGCCGGTGCTGTACATTAGTCGCAAGCTCTCAAAGAGAGAGACTAAGTACAGCACCATTGAGAAGGAATGTTTGGCCATCAGGTGGGCCGTCCTCACCCTCCGATATTATCTCTTGGGACGGGAATTCACCCTCTGTTCGGACCACTCGCCCCTCCAATGGCTCCACCGCATGAAAGATACCAACGCGCGGATCACCCGTTGGTATCTAGCCTTACAACCTTTTAAGTTCCAGGTGGTCCACAGGCCGGGTGCACAGATGGCTGCCGCTGACTTCCTCTCCAGGAGGGGGGGGGGGGGGAGGAGGGAGGCTGCAGGCCGGACGGCTCCCCGGCCTGAGTCGGGCGGTGGGGGTATGTGGCAGGGGGGGCGTGGTTCCGCGAAGTCCGTGACGCGGGAGAGGATCGGGAGACAGGTGCGGCATGAGTGGGTTAAGTGTGAATGACAAACACCTGTGTCTTGTTTCAGTAATTGGCGTGGGGAGACGGATAAAAGCCACGAGGAAAGAGAAGGAAAAAGAGAGAGAGCTGACAAACGTGTGCGAGGAACTGGGAGAGCGGAGAGCGAGCCTTTGAACTAACGTCTGTCCAGAGCGCGTGTGGCACATCTTTTGTTCTGTTTTGTTTATTTTATTTGGGAGAAATAAAAACCCCGCATTTACTAAAGCCGACCCTGTCCTCTTCCTTCCACCTTCTTGAACTTTGACTGTTACACCGTGTTTTGGCCTAAGGACAACTCTGCTGTCGTTAGGTCCAAATTCCAGGCAGGCAGCGCTTGATGACAGCGCGTGCAGGTTGCCCACTCTCTTGACTGAGGCGAGAGCCAGCAAGAGAGCAGTTTTGAGCGAGAGCTGTTTAAGGTGCACAGTTCGTAGAGGTTCGAGCGGGGCACTCTTGAGTGCGTCCAGGACCGTGGCCAGGTCCCATCGGCACCGTGGGGGATTTATCCTCCTGGCGCCTCTCAGGAAACGAACAACTAGGTAGTTTTTTCCCTAGTGTGCGTCCTTCCACAGGATTGTGTGATGCTGCTATGGCAGCCACATATACTTTGAGCGTGGAGGGGGTGCGGGCTGCCTCCAACATTTCTTGTAAGAAAGCAAGCACGCTCGGTAACTCGCATGTCTCAGGATTCAGATTCCTGGTTTTACACCAGTCACTGAACACCTTCCATTTCTGGGCATATAAGCGCCTCGTAGAGGGCGCTCGCGCCTCAGTGATGGTTCTCAACACTCCACTGGGGAGGTTCCCGGGAACCCGTTGAGGGGCCATGCATGGAGGGCCCACAGATCGGGGCGGGGATGGAGGATCATCCCGTTGGCCTGCCTGAGGAGGTCTAGCCTCAGCGGAATCGGCCATGGGGCAGATTGCATCATCTGCATCAGTTCTGGAAACCACGTCTGGTTCTTCCAGAGTGGGGCTACCAGGAGCACTGCACATTTCTCCTCCTTGACCCGACTGATGACCTGAGGTAACATCGCAATCGGGGGGAGGCATACAATGGGCGGCTCGGCCAGACTTTGGCGAGCGCGTCTGTGCTCTTTGAAGAAGAGAGGGCAGTGCGCATTTTTCTTGGAGGCAAAGAGGTCGACCTCTGCTCTGCCAAAGGTTTGCCATAACCACTGAATCGTCAGGGGGTGGAGAGAGCATTCTCCTGGGAGAACTTTGTCTCTAGACAGCATGTCCGCTCCCTCGTTCAGGACACCTGGCACATGCGCTGCTCTCAGCGACCGCAGGTTGCACTGGGACCATAGGATGAGTTTCCTGGCCATCGAGTGCAGGGAGCTCGACCTGAGTCCACCTTGGCGATTTATATATGAGACTACCGTCATGTTGTCCGTTCGGACCAGGACGTACTCGTCTTTCAAGTACGGAAGCAGGGCTCTGAGAGCCAAAGCGACCGCTTTCAATTCCAGACAGTTTATATGTAGGCGCTTCTCCGGGTTTGACCACAAGCCGGAGACAGGCCTGCCCTCGTAAAGGGCCCCCCAACCTATTTTGGAGGCATCTGTCGTGATCATTTTTCTCCTTGCGTTCAAACCCAAACTCACACCGGACTGATACCAGTTGACAGCTTTCCAGGGCGTCAGGGCTTTTATGCAGCCGTGATTCGATCTGATTAAAAAATGTCCCGAGCGCCACGCGTTAGTGGGGACACGGCTTTTGAGCCAGCGTTGGAGAGGACGCATATGCAACAATCCTAGCTGGAGTACAGTTGATGCCGAGGCCATGAGACCGAGCATCCTTTGAAATCGCTTGATGGGGGCGCGCGCGCGCCCGCTCTGAACAATGTTGCAAGGTGCCGAATAGTGAGCGCGCGCTCTGATTCTAGCACTATTCCCAGAAAAGAAATATTTTGGCTGGGAGATAGCATGCTCTTTGCAAAATTGATTCTTAAACCCAGGCATTCTAGATGGCTGGTAATCCAAGACCTGTGTGTCATTAACTGACTCTCTGATTGTGCTAGGACTAGCCAATCGTCGAGATAATTCAGTATTCGCACTCCCCGCTGTCTCAGGGGGGAAAGTGCTGCATCCATACATTTCGTGACTGTACGGGGTGCTAGTGATAGGCCGAATGGTAGTACTGTGTACTGGTATGACTGTCCCTCGAAAGCGAATCTCAGAAATGGCCTGTGATGAGGCGCTGTCGGAATGTGAAAGTAAGCCTCTTTCAGATCCACTGATAGAAACCAATCCCCCGGGCGAACTTGCGCGAGGATATTTTTGGTTGTTCACATTCTGAACGAGCGAATCATTAAAGCTTTGTTCAGATGTCTGAGATCTTGGATGGGGCGGAGACCACCATCCTTCTTCGGGACGAGAAAATAGCGGCTGTAAAACCCGCCTCGCTCATAGAGGGAGGAACAGTTTCTATAGCGCCCTTCTCTATCAGTTTGAGCACCTCGGTGCGTAGAACATGTGAAACATCTTTTCTCACTTTCGTCTCGACCACCGCTGAGAAGCGGCGTGGTCTGCGAGCGAATTGAAGCGAGTAACCGTGTTTTATTATGTTCAAAACCCAATTCGGCATGTCGGGGATATTTTCCCAAGCTTTCGCTCGCACAGATATGGCCTGAATGCTGGCTGGGGGCGTGTCGCAGTGACGTATGGCTCCCGCCGGCGAATCGCTCCGTGCTAACACTGAGCTTACAGCTCTCAGAGGCGCGGGCGCATGCTGAGCAGCTTTGTTGAGTGCCGAGTGCAGGGGTGTGTGTGAGATTACAGGCACGCTCGCCACATCTGTAATGCTCACAGCGTGGGCTGGAGAAATGTTTAAGACTGTATGGACAGTGCTTATGGGTGGGGGTGCATAAACTGTGGTAGGCACGCGCGCCACTTTCATAAAACTTCCTGCTCGTGGCGGGAGGTTTTTGGCCATATAAACAGTGTTTGTGAGTTGGGGTGCGTGCATGACAGCGGGCACACGCGCTACCCTTGATAGAATTTCCCGCTTTTACTGGGGAAGTGTTTATAACTGTGGGAACAGTGCTTATGTGTAGTGGTGCATACATGACAGTGGGCACACGATCTACATTTATGGGGCGTCCAGCCTGAGCTGGGGAAGCATTTGGCACTGCTTTGACAGTTTTGATATGTGGGAATGCACATTTTCGTGTGGACACGTGACCCCTTAATGACACAGGCAGAAAATGACTCTTTATGTGATTTCTGTGTGTCGCCGTTAAAACAGTGTTTGTTTGCAGGTGAGCGAGCTGTGCGGCTGGCCCATTGGCTGCTGTACAGACATTTCCAGCCGCCTGTAAGATTGTTGCAAAACGTTTAAAATGCTTTAAATGTTTTGGAGAGAGTGGTCCGGCTTTTGCGAGACACGCGCTCTCTCTTTTTCTCCCTATAGCTAGGAAGACTTACGAGGCTCCGGGTTCAGCAAGATCTTGGGCCGAGGTCCCCGTCGTCGGAAGTCAGTTTCAGGTCTGGGCTGAGAGAAGGGAGGTGCCGTCTTGACTCGCTGCTGCTGAGGCGGCTTTTGGCGACTCTGCGACGAGCTGGAGCGCTTGGGCAGGAAGTGACGCATAGCCTGCGAATCCTTCTGGGCTTCGGTGAAGCGCTCAGCAAACTCTCTTACCGCCGGTCCGAACAGGCTGCTCTGGGAGATAGGCGCATCGAGGAACAACGCCTTATCTGCATCCTTCATCTCTGTTAGCGTCAGCCACAGATGGCGCTGAAGGACAGTCAGGTTAGCCATAGCACGGCCGATGGATTGGGCAGTGGCTTTTGTGGCTCGCAGGGCTATGTCGGTGGCGCTGTGCAGGTCCTTGAACGCCTCAGGATCAGGTCCAGACTCGTCCATGGTGCGGAGAAGTTTGGCTTGATAAACTTGGAGGACAGCCATGGAGTGAAGCGCTGACGCAGCTTGGCCGGCGGCGGCGTATGCGCGACCGGCGAGAGTGGAGGTAGATCGGCAGGGCTTCGAGGGATGAGAAGCTTTGGCTTTCCATCCAGCGGTGGAGGGTGGGCACATGTGGTTGGCCACAGCCTCCTCGAGGGGCGGAGTTCCCTCGTAGCATCTTTCTTTTGCGCCGTCCACAGAGGAGAGCGATGAAGAGAAAGAAGGCTTCAGGCGAGCGGAGTGAGGGGCTTTCCACGACTTCGTGAGTTCGTCGTGAACTTCCGGGAAGAAAGGGGAGGGCCTTTGTCGAGGGGCCTGCCGGCGCCCCTGCAGGAACCACTCGTCCAGTCGGCTGCGGGCGGGTTCTTCCGGGGGAAGACCAGTCGAGCCCGAGGTCTTCCACGGCCTTGGACAGGATGTGGACAATCTCCGAGTCCATGCTGGAGCCCACACTCGTGCCCGCTAACGTCGATGGCGCGGGGTCGAAGGACGAGCCCAGCCAGTCGTCGGATTTAGCATCAAAGGAAAGGCTGTCATCCTTTCCGTCGTCATCCCCTGACGCGCCAAACGAGACGAGACCCAACGCTCTGCTGGGGGGGTGCTGGTCCGCCTGCGTGAACTGAACTGGCGGCGGGGAGTCCTCGGGTGGCGGTGAAGCAGGCAGGGATTGGCCCGGCATGACGTCACTACAATCCGCGTGCTCTGGCAGCCTCTGTGAGGGGCGCTTCTTCTTGCGCGGCTCAACTAGAGGGAACGGTAGCACGGTGGTGGCAGGCTCTTCCGTGGCGAAAGTGGCGAAGCGAACGCGCAGCTCTGTGAGGCCCAGGGAGTCACACTCGGGGCATCCGCCTCGAGTAAGGGCAGCCTCTGCGTGGTCCGGACCCAGGCAGCAAGTGCAGATAATGTGACGATCCCCGTCCGGAAGAAGGCCTCGACACGAGGCGCAGGAAGGCATTTGAAACAACGCCTTAATTTGCTCTTTTAGAAAAAGTGTCGCGGGAGCGAACACTTGATTATAGCTTAAAAAGGATATGAGGTGATGCGCCGGATGGCTTAGCAGAAGGCGTTCGAAGGCGGCTGAAGGCGCCGGCGTCCTCGTAGCAGTCCTGCTGTAGGCTTGTCAATGGCGGCGGCGAAAAGACTCCAAAAATCCGGAGGATCCAGCGAAGAGAATGGTCTTTGCTGAAGGAGATTAAATCTAAAGAACTCAGACGACGGGGCGCCCAATATATACCCTTGGCCACGCCCATCTTGGCGGGCTCTGACGCGCGTGGTGCGAAGCACGCTCATTGGAAGCGTGTTCAGAGTCGCCCCGTCATAGGTTTGTGCAGTTGCCGCAGCACAGCCAATGACCGAGCTGCCTCGCTCACTGCTGTATGATATGCAGCTGCAATGCGTTTTACATAAAGACTTCAATATTTCTCGAGAAAAGGAGTTTTCCCATAGCGTAAGCTACTTACGTAATAGGAGAGACCTCTCGAAAGGGAACTGGACATTCTCCTCTGACCTCTCGCATCAACAAGGCATTTTTGACCACAGAACTGCTGCTTTTTTTTCTCTGTAAACCCTAGAGATGGCTTAAAATCATTAGAGTGGTTTCAAAGTCATTAAAATCACCTTTATTCCCCATTCTGATGCTCAGTTTAAACTTCAGCAGATCGTCTTGACCATGCCAACATGCCTGAATGTATTGATGCTACCATGTGATTGGCTGATTATTTATATATATATGTGTTTGTGTGTGTGTGTGTGTGTGTGTGTGTGTGTGTGTGTGTGTGTGTGTGTGTGTGTGCGTGTGTGTGTGTGGAAGAGAGAGAGAGAGAGAGAGAGAGAGAGAGAGAGAGAGAGAGAGAGAGAGAGAGAGAGAGATAAGAGCGTGATAAGTGGGAGAGCACAAAGTTTAGAATAAATCATTGCCATATGGGGACATCTGTAGCATGTCATAAATGGTATCATTCCCAGGTGTCCAAAGGTAAATCCATGGGGACTATGAGTACGCATATGTATGCATCTGTCTACACATTCGTGCAGTTCTTTGCTACTTCAAAGTCAAGCAACACACCCCCAGCGCTGCCCTATTGTGGATAACTAATGATTAGTACATGAGCGTTTCTATTCACATGCAACCAACCTCAACAGAGACTGAATTCCTGCTGACAAAAATTACACAGCATTGCAAGCTATTGCACTAGAAGCCCTGTTGCAGTCGTGCATACTGTAGACAGGAAATGGCACTGCTCTGTAATAGCAGGACAGACATGACAGCTTGTTGTCATTATTTTTCATCTTTCTCTTCAGCCCCTGCTGCGGATCGGCACGCTCCACACAGTGAGATGGACTCCCAGTAAAAGCTAATGTATGTCTTCATTCGTTCCTCTCTCACTTTGTTTCCATAAACATCACTCTCAGCCTAATTTCCAGCTGCCTATTTTATGTCCCCCGCGTGCTCCGCAGCCTTCACCCTCCGCATTCTCCAGCTGCTACAATGGTCATTCTAGCTCAAAGGACTTGTCAACAACTGGGAAAACTGAAAGCCCTTTGGTTGTGAGTTTGTCTGCATTATCTAAAGTGTCCTCAAACTACTCAGTAAAGAACATGGGTGTGCTATCTATCAGTGCTGTATAGAGTGTGACTTTTAGCATTAGTTTTAAATGGTTTGATTCAATAGACAACCGCAGCAGGGATTTCGCTGAAAAACAGTTTTAAAAATTAAATGAAATAAAAATGAAAAAACATTTAAATTAACGGGGTGAGGGGAATTTCAAATGGTTTTGGCTTTATGGCATATGCGTTTTATGTTACTTTTTAAATTGTATTTACTATTATTTTAATTCCTTTAGTTTTATTTTACTTTTTTATTTGCTTTTGTCTTTTATTTTATCTACGCCAATGTTTTATTCTGTTTTGCATTTTTATTTTATTTCTTCCTATTTAAATGAGTCATCCGTGCAAAAGTAGCATGTGGTGGATTTTTTTCGAAGCAGCCCCACTATAAGTTACGTGAACAGGAAGTAGAGTGGGCCTACACTGAGGAAAAATTGTGAAAAAGAAAAATATTTATGGTGTGGTGAAATGAGTGTTATGGTGCTAATGTAGTGCTCCATGCTTAATATCGAAGTGTTTTGAAGTCATAAGCTGTCTTTTTGGCATTACAACTGAGTAAAGCAGTGACTCCATGCTGACATTAATAGCTGTGTTCTTCTCAGAGAAATGTGTGTCACCGAAGGCCTCTAGGAAGACTCTGATGCCCTGATTGACTCCCTGGGGGTCACTCTGAGCCTCTAGAGTACAAATGAGGGGGAGGCAGAAGGGGATAGATGGAGAAAAGCAGGGCTAGATTAAGACTATATACAGCATTGAATATGTGAAGCAGAAAGGCCTCGATTTACCTTGTTTTGCACCAGCAGGCATCCCTACCCTAGTGCAAAATGAATATACTAAAATGTATTTGAAATACATTTATTTTATACTTAGTATACTACAAATTTACATATTTACTTAATATAAATACCCTGCTAGTGTACTTTTAGTATACTAAATTACGGTAGAATACTTTATGTCTGCTAAATTGGAACAACTAATTTTGTGCTTAATGCACTTTAGTTCCCTTTCGTTGTCACTCCGAGTTACGTCGGATGACGACGAATGGGGTTTCGCTTAGAAAGCCTATCAGCTTCGAGTATTACAAAACGAGCCAATGGCAAAGAAATGCCATGGGTCTGCGGAATTTGCATAACGTAACTCCGCCCCACCTCCGCCCCACCCCATGCAGTTATGTTTTCGCTTCGGAGCCAAGAGTACCTCTTCACTCCTCAAGCCATCTCTGAATTTGTCAGCTTTTACAAACGAGTTCCTCTGGTGTTGGTGTTTGTGGGCGATTCCAGCGAGCGCGCGCTTCCTGCTGATCTGTGCAGTGATTTTGCCAGAGAGTGCGTGTCTCCCCGGCCGCCTCGACATCAGAGTGTTTCTCTCTCACAAAAAGAGCTTGCACGCGGCACGTCTTTTTAAAGATGCCTCGCCCGTGCACTTCTGGTTGCGGCAGATATGTGTCTGACTCTGATGGGCACGAGCGCTGCCTAGTGTGTTTGGGCATGGATCACGCTAGAGCAGCGCTCGTGGATGAGTCATGTTCTCTCTGTGGGAACATGACCATCGCGTCACTAAGGTCGAGACTCAGTGAACTCGCAAGAGTGAGAGTCCCCTCATCCACACCCCGATCTAATGCTCCCCCGAGGAGTACTACTTCGGCTGGTGGCCAGGGTGACCTGAGGGTAACGGTCTGGAACCAGGCGCCGACTATGTGTCCGCGACCCCAGCCCCCCTCTTCAGTGACGGTGCCCGCTAGTGAGCCTCCGATTCCCGCGGGACCTTCGGGCGCCCCGCGGGCTTCGGTTGAAGCTACAGAGGAAGACGCCATGTCTGTAGCAGCATCACAAGGTGGGCTTGATTCTTCCGGAAGTGAAGATTCAGCGCAGCTGCCACCTTCCGGTGTGCATACGGCTGTGCCTGAGTCGGATCCGGAAATGACGGCCATGCTTTCCCGGGCAGCCGCGAGCATCGGTTTAGAGTGGAGGCCTCCGCCCTGTCCCGAGCGCTCGCGGCTGGACGATTGGTTTTTGGGTAAGGCTGCCGACCCCCGTGGTCCACGGCAAACCCCAATACCATTCTTCCCGGACGTGCATGATGAGATCTCGAAGTCCTGGAAGACCCCCCTGTCTTCCCGGGACCGCTCGCTGATCCCATCCGCCTTTCCTCCCCTCGATGAGGCGGCCGCCCGTGGGTACACTGGGCTTCCCTCGGTTGAACGCTCTGTTGCGATGCAACTGTGTCCTCAGAGTGCTTCTTCTCGGGGCGAGCCTAAGCACCCATCCAAGGCCTGTAGATTTTCGTCATCTATGGTGGCGAAGTCTTACAGAGCGGCGGGACAGGCGGCTACCTCTCTGCATGCTATGGCCACTCTGCAGGTCTACCAGGCCCAGATGCTCAGAAGCATGCACGAGGGCAGGGCAGACCCAGGGCTCTTCAATGAGCTGCGTGCCGCAACCGACCTCGCTCTCCGGGCGACGAAGGTAGCCGCGCGCTCCCTGGGTCTGGTGATGTCCACCGCGGTGGTCCAGGAGAGACACCTGTGGCTGAACCTGGCCGACATGCGGGATTCCGAGCGGACTCGTCTGCTCGATGCGCCCCTGTCCCAAGCCGGCCTCTTCGGCGGCGCAGTTGAAGATTTTGCCCAACAGTTTTCAACTGCACAGAAGCAGACTGAGGCCATTAAACACATTCTACCCCGCCGACCCGCTGCTGCCTCGTCGTCGGTCGGGCAGACGCCTCAGCCTGCTTCCCGCCGAGGGCGCCCTCCTAAAGCTCCCGCCCCTCCAGCCAAGCAGCAGCCTCCACCCGGGCCGACGCGCGGAGGAAGCCGCAGGAAGGCGCCCCAGCCCTCTCCAGCCCCGCCCCCCGCCAAGCGCCGGGCCAAGCGGCGCTCCTGAGACGGGCTGCTCAGGGATGATGTTTGTTTCGCAGGAGATGGTAGCAGGGCCACTCCTTCCCCCGGTGGAGGGCCGGGGGAGAATCCTTTGTTCTCCACTCCCCGCTGCTCACCCACGGGTGGGCAGCACCCTAATGTGGTTAAAGACAGAAACAAACCTCTCACCCCTGAGCACACAGAGTTCTCGGACGACCCAGAGCGCCGCCCACCAGCCGTGCTCTCCTCGTCCCCCTCTGTCCCAGAGTCGGTTGACACGGCGTGCCGCCCACGGGCCGTTTCGTCCCTGTCCCACTCTGTCGCCAGACCCCTGGCAGAGCAGGCCCCCGTGGAACGCTGGTCCTTCCCTGGCCTCCTCTGTCAGGGCGCGGAGCTTAACTGCGCCCCCACACCGGATCGCTATGCCGTCCACGTCCGGGCCAGTTACTCCGCTTCGCTGCCCCTCCGGGGGGACGCCGGTGGTCCGCATGACCCCGCTGGTACAGTTCCTAGAAGCCTGGCTAGAGCTTCCCCAACTGTCCCGCTGGGTCGCCCGCACCGTCCGGTTCGGCTATGCGATTCAGTTCGCACGGTCTCCTCCCCGATACAGGGGAGTCCGCTCCACTTTGGTCGGTGGCAACGCCCCGATCATGCGAGCAGAGATTGCCACTCTGCTGGCGAAGGGTGCAATCGAGACTGTCCCTCCAGCCGAGATGAGGTCCGGCTTCTACAGCCCTTACTTCATTGTCCCCAAGAAAACCGGTGGGTTACGACCGATCCTGGACCTGCGAGTATTGAATCGCTCCCTTTACAGGATGCCGTTCAAAATGCTCACCGCCAAACGCATTTTCGAGTGTGTGCGGCCCCAGGATTGGTTTGCAGCGATCGACCTGAAGGACGCCTACTTTCATGTCTCCATTCTCCCTCGTCACAGACCGTTCCTCCGGTTTGCTTTCGAGGGACAGGCATATCAGTACGCGGTTCTCCCGTTCGGGCTGGCCCTGTCCCCTCGCGTCTTCACGAAGGTCGTCGAGGCAGCCCTTGTTCCCCTTCGGGTTCACGGGGTTCTCATCCTGAACTATCTCGACGACTGGCTGATTATAGCTCACTCTCGAGACCAGGTTTGCGAACACAGGGACCTTGTGCTCCGGCACTTAGCCCGTCTGGGCCTTCGGGTCAACTGGGAGAAGAGCAAACTTTGCCCCGTGCAGAGGATCTCTTTTCTCGGTATGGACATCGACTCGGTCGCCATGTCCGCGCAGCTTACGAGCGAGCGCGCGCAGTCACTGCTGACTTGTCTGAGACAAATACAGGGCAAGAAAGCGGTTCCACTGAAACATTTTCAGAGGCTCCTGGGGCATATGGCATCTGCAGCCGCGGTCACGCCGGCTCGGATTGCTTCATATGAGACCGCTTCAGCTTTGGCTTCGCGACCGAGTCCCGAGGTGGGCATGGCAACAAGGCAAGCTCCGAGTTCCAGTGACTTCGAGCTGCCGTCAGACCTTCACCCCGTGGTTGAACCTCAGTTTTCTCAGGGCTGGTGTCCCCCTGGAACGAGCGTAGAGGCATGTTGTTGTCTCAACAGATGCCTCCACCACGGGCTGGGGCGCCATGTGCAATGGTCATGCTGCCGCGGGCTCCTGGACAGGACCCCAGCGCCTATGGCATGTGAATTGCCTCGAGTTGCTGGCAGTACGCCTTGCTCTGCACCGCTTCCGAGCGCTGCTCATGGGTCAACACGTACTAGTCCGATCAGACAATACCGCCACAGTAGCGTACATCAACCATCAAGGTGGTCTACGCTCCCGCCGTATGTCGCAACTCGCTCGCCACCTCCTCCTATGGAGTCAGAAGCATCTGAGGTCCCTTCGTGCTATTTACATTCCCGGAGCCCTGAACCGTGCTGCCGACGAGCTGTCACGGCTTCAGCCCCTCCCTGGAGAATGGCGACTCCATCCCCAGTCGGTCCAGCTGATTTGGGACCAGTTTGGCGACGCACAGATAGATCTGTTTGCCTCCCGCGACTCATCCCATTGCGCCCAGTTTTATTCTCTGACCGAGGGCACGCTCGCCACGGATGCACTGGCGCACAGCTGGCCGCGGGGCCGCAAGTATGCGTTTCCCCCAGTGAGCCTTCTTGCGCAGCTCCTGCGCAAGGTCAGGGAGGACGAGGAGCAAGTCCTTCTGGTTGCGCCGTACTGGCCCACCCGGACTTGGTTCTCCAAACTAGTGCTCCTCGCGACAGCCCCTCCTTGGCCAATTCCTCTGAGGAAGGACCTCCTTTCTCAGGGACGGGGCACTCTATGGCACCCTCGTCCCGATCTGTGGAACCTCCACGTGTGGCTCCTCGACGGGACGAGACAGGTTTGAGTACCCTACCAGCTGCGGTGGTGGCTACCATCACTTCCGCTAGAGCGTCGTCCACGAGACATGCCTACGCGTTGAAGTGGAACCTATTCGTCAATTGGTGTTCTTCTCGCCGAGAAGACCCCCGGAGTTGTTCAATCAGTTTCGTGCTTTCCTTCCTTCAAGATGGGTTGGAGCGAAGGCTGTCTCCCTCCACCCTCTAAGTTTATGTTGCCGCTATTGCCGCTCACCACGACTTAGTGGAAGGTAAGTCCATAGGGAAGCACGACCTGATCGTCAGGTTCCTGAGGGGGGCGAGGAGACTGAATCCTCCTCGCTCTCCTCTCGTTCCCTCTTGGGACCTCTCAGTGGTTTTAAGTGCCCTGCGGAGTGCTCCCTTTGAGCCTTTGAAATCAGTGGAGCTTAAGTTCCTGTCAATGAAGACAGCGCTCCTGGTTGCATTGGCCTCTCTCAAGAGGGTCGGGGACCTGCACGCATTCTCCGTTGACGAAGCGTGCCTAGAGTTCGGGCCGGCCGGTTCTCACGTGATCCTGAGACCCCGGCCTGGATATGTGCCCAAGGTTCCTACCACTCCCTTCCGGGACCAGGTGGTGAACCTGCAAGCGCTGCCCTCGGAGGAGGCAGACCCAGCCTTGGCACTGCTCTGTCCAGTACGCGCTCTCCGCGCTTATGTAGACAGGACGCAGTGTTTCAGGACCTCAGACCAGCTCTTTGTCTGTTATGGTGGGAAGCTGAAGGGAAAGGCTCTCTCAAAGCAGAGGTTGTCTCACTGGATCGTGGACACCATTGCTTTGGCTTACCAGCAGCAAGGTCGACCGTGCCCCCTTGGTGTCACCGCCCACTCCACCCGGAGTGTGGCATCCTCCTGGGCGCTGGCGCATGGCGCCTCGCTGGCAGACATCTGCAGAGCTGCAGGCTGGGCGACACCTAACACATTCGCCAGATTCTATAATCTCCGAGTGGAGCCAGTGTCCTCTCGTGTTCTCGCTTCAAACAGCTAGTTCCGGACCCGCTCAGGTGTCTTCGCTTGCTCGCCATTCCACTCCACGGACTGGATACGTGCGATATTCTGCTCAGGTGAGCTTCTCCGAAAGCCCTGAGTTCCTCCAGCACCCCTGATGCTAGCGCCAGTGTCTATTGCCTGGGCGTCGGCTAGGTGCCTCCGTGTGCATGGTCCCTCCCATGAGCTACCCCCACACGTGTATTTCCACTGTAAGCCTCTTTGAGCATGTGTCTTTCCCTCGGCAAGCCACCTTGCCACCCCTGAGGTTGAAATATTCCACCTGCGGCTGGACACCTCAGAGTTTCTCCATATGTTACTATCAGGTCATATGTGTATTTTCAAATGCCCCCCCCACTGGGTTGGTGATAATTGCATATTTCCCCTTAAAGCTTGGGATATGCTTCCCAGTGTACCTTGGTATTCCTGTGTTCAAATAGGAGTCCTTCGTCCTAAGATCTCGAGGGCTCAGATTTTTCGCAGGGCGCTGGTAGACAGCTGTGAAGGTGGCGTGATTTGACTGGTAACCCCATTCGTCGTCATCCGACGTAACTCGGAGTGACAACGAAAGGGAACGTCTCGGTTACGTATGTAACCCTCGTTCCCTGAGTAGGGAACGGAGACGTTACGTCTTCCTGCCACTTCCGCTGTTCGCGGGGATCGCCCGAGTTCAGTCTTGGCTCCTCAGCGATAAAACATAACTGCATGTTGCCAGCGTCCTCCTTTTATACCCACGAGGTGGGGCGGAGTTACGTTATGCAAATTCCGCAGACCCATGGCATTTCTTTGCCATTGGCTCGTTTTGTAATACTCGAAGCTGATAGGCTTTCTAAGCGAAACCCCATTCGTCGTCATCCGACGTAACGTCTCCGTTCCCTACTCAGGGAACGAGGGTTACATACGTAACCGAGACGTTATCCAGATTCATCTAAATATAGTTATCCAGTTTCAACTAAATGTATACGCAAGTATATTTGATTCTGCTAAAGTGGAACTATTGCAAAGATACTTTAGGTATTTTAATATCCTGCTTTTAAAGACTGATATTATACAGATATCATACTATCCTTAATAGTGATATTAAAACACTACAGTCCTCTTTTCTTTTCTTGCTGCTTCCATTCAACTTATTGCTATCATTCAATTTCTTTGTTAAAATAAAACATCCAGGGAAGATTGAATAGGCCTGTTTCTTTTAATTTTTACTCAGTATCTGAGAGCTAGACTAATCAAAAAGACGCACGATTAAGTGATGCAATAAACTGCGGCTGCACACACTCACTCCACACAATTTTTTATAGCTGGTTTCATATGATTTTTGAGGCGATCACGAATTAGTGTAGAGTTAATAGCAAATTTTTAGGGGGGCTGGGTGGAAATTTAGGGGGGTTAAAGCCCTCCTAAAATCTTTAAGGAGCATGTTTTATCTGAACTCTGACTGCTAGGGTATCACAACTGCCATACTCTGCCATACGCAAACATCGCCCCTGATTATACATTGAACTCGCTTAGACCTAAATCAAAACCTTCCTGAAAGCACAAAGACAAAAGCCACAGTACACGTGGCAGATCAACTTTGTAAGCACTTCTCGAAAGCTCATTTTAGACTTGCAAAATAACAGTAATACTAGCATTTTCATTTAATTCCAGCAGAGAATTCCCAGCCCCCAGTACAAATAATGCACATTTGTAATCGGTAAACCTTCACAACTGTATCATTGTTCACAAAGGTATAATTGTTCTGTTGAGATTTAATGAAATGCAAATGCTCTTGGCATTTCAGAATCAATTTAATACTGGGAGGTTTAACTCTCATCCACAAATCCCTGGATAACATTGTTTAAAACCTTGTTAATAGTCTTAGTATCTGGAGTGCACAAAGTGATAGCACAATGAATAAAAACAAGAGACTTTGAGTGCGGTGTAATTTTCGAAATTAATGGAAAACACTACCATTTGGCAAATTACTTTTTTTTTTTGGGTGAAACAGTATTTACATCTTCACAAAGGCTTTTATGGTCTATACTATTGTTTGCATGAAGGGAAATGATTACACAAATAAATCTGCTTTGGGAAATGAGATGCACTGAACTGTCAGTCTGTTCCCTGGCTTTTGCATGTTTTCACAACAGTGTTTATGGGAGGCAGTTGAAGCAGTATATCTGAGCATATGGAGGCATTGTGCTTTGCGCCCCTTGGGCTTGCTGGTTTAGGGCTGTGGGCAGGCCTGGAGTGACAAATATCCACAACGAACTGAGACTGTAACCTTTATCTGCAGGTTTCATAATTGTCTCATTATCAAAATGATGATGACTCACCAGCATAGTACTATACTTCTGATGTCATCTCACTTAAATGAGTGACATTTCGGTGCTCGCCAGCCCTCTGCACGGGTCTATGAATGATTTTATCCTTGTTTATAAAGGTGAAACATTCAGATCTGCCAGTGGATGCACTAAATATGATTGCAGTATGTAAAAAGTTGGGTCTGTTTGCATCTTGCCTAACATTATAAATGTCTTTACAGTCACTTTTGATCAATTTTATCTATCTATCTATCTATCTATCTATCTATCTATCTATCTATCTATCTATCTATCTATCTATCTATCTATCTATCTATCTATCTATCTATCTGCGCAATGTGATTTTCGTTCTGACACCCGCACAGCACTGTCACAAAAATTGGGCTGCACGCGGATGGAGTGTGCGGATGTCTGTGGACCCTCCTGATGACGAAAATTAAGTCACGTGGACGGCCAAAGTATACTTTGGGCTTTGAGTGCTTGCAGTACTGCTCATAATACCAAAATATTGAATTTCTTTTAAATGACCAATGCATTGAGTCGCTCACGGCCATATTAATGCAATTTTAATATCCCTCTTTTTCAGAATTAAGGCCTAAATTTAAAACTAATTAGCTATGCCTTTCCCTTCATTCCCAGAGGAACAGCTCTACACTTGTGGAAAATTACAACCTCTGAGAGCTTCTCTGTTGGACGCCATTGTCATATTCTCTCTGCAGAGACTGGGATCCAATAGGGGGCTTTTCTCCCTCCAGACGCCGACTTTCCGGTGGCTGATTGACGAGAAAAGAAGGGATGACTTGACTCAATGCAGCGTAACCAGGGTAATCTTCCAGGTGATGATCCTATTGGGGTAAAGGGGGACATAGAGGATCCGTATTCTGTTTTTGCATTGATGCCTGCAGACCCTCTATCAAACTCAAATGTATTTTTTTGCCATCTTACCACTCCTTCTGATTGTTAAGCTCAGTGCTTTGACGGGATGCTGGCTGGAGGACGGCCCTGAAAGATCTAGAGAAGCTGACGAGTAAAATCTGTTGGGGCCTCTGTGATGTTATCTGATCCCCTCGCAGTGTTCCTTTTGAACTTGTGCTTCTGAAAAGTTGCAGGAGCAGCAGGTCCAGCCAAAGCCGATGCGCACCTACAGTTTTAATCATATGACTCGTGAGTTTGGTTGTTTTCCTCCTTTATTTTTGAGTGGCAGTTTTGTTAGCTTTATTCATCTTAATGTGTCCGGTTTAAGATTCCTCTGTTTTTTTCCTTTCTTTCTCCTCTGCTGATGTGTGGGACCGAAAACATATTTCGCAGTGCATCCGGTATGACATGATTAAAGAGACTGTAAAGTTTTATGCTCTTTGAAGAGTAGCTTTGAATGCTGAGACTCCTGAGGCCCCTGTGGAGTGGTATTATCCAGTGGTTGCTGCAATAATTGGATTTCACAGTGTATTATTTTTGCATTAGATTTATTATTCACTCGCGATAACAAACATGCAGGGAATTTACTCGCATTTACTTCAAAATATGAGCCTTTTTATTTATTTCCGTTAAAATATCAAATGTTTATACAAATAACACCTTTCAAACAATGAGGAATAACAGAGCAACAACTCTTTTACCCATTTATGGCAGATCTGACACCGCGTCAAATGTGTCAAAGCCTTTTCTGATGCTCAGCCCATAAAAGAGATGAGTTTGAGCTGTCAGCACAGACTTCCTTCCTGTGTTACATGCTTGAACTCCCCAGGTATGGTTTAGACTTTGACACCATTTTACTCCTGCCTCATATCCTTCCTCTCGTTCGACGTGTTCATTCACCTGATGATGAGGCCGAAGAGTTCAAAGGTATCATAAAAAGATTTGAGTGACTTTCAGCGGCGAATCCACATCAAAGTCAGCATCAAAGTTTGCCACGACTGAGTGCAATAGTAGCGTTCCAGAGGTAAACAATATAATTAAGTGTAAACCTGTGGAGATGGGCCTACAATGATTTCTGAGGTTGTTAAACAATGGTGTATGCTTCTTTAGAAGCCGGATTTTGTGTGATCTCTGCCTCATTTTTAGAAAATGAACATTTTTAAGCTTAATTGTTGAATTATTGGCGAGGAAATGGGAAAACATCAAATTAACTCAACAGTGATTCCTCTCCCATAAAGCATTTTGAATTACTTCAGTCTCTCAAGAAATTTCATAGCTTGATGGCCTCTTTTAATAAACATGAGGTAATCATGAGCCAGAGAATAAAATGACATGGTGAGGAAGTGTAATTATACGTTTTCATGTGGTTTTAAAATGTGATCCAACAATCATAGTTACTGTATGTCTTAGACCATAGATTTATCACACCAGACATTGGTTTTTTCTCTTCTTCTTCTTTTTCTTCTGTATTTAAAATTCACACTTACATTCACATTTATTATCAAGAAAAAAATCCCAAGTATTGATGCTGTATTTTGCAAACCCTGATGCTTTGCTTCGCGGGTACTAAAAATAGAAGTATAGCTCAATGAATTGTGATTTTGTGTGTGTGTGTGTGTGTGTGTGTGTGTGTGTGTGTGTGTGTGTGTGTGTGTGTGTGTGTGTGTGTGTGTGTGTGTGTGTGTGTGTGTGTGTGTGTGTGTGTGTGTGTGTGTGTGTGTGTGTGTGTGAATTAATCTGAATTTAATATGGGCTCTAAAGCCTTTTACACCATGTCTGCTCTTCACTTCAAGCACGTGACACTAGAATGGGTAATTGTGATAAAAGCTGTCTGCACTGCATTTTAATCAACATGCTTTCTTGCAGTGTGGAATCTATGGATGGCTTTATTTATTATAACATCATTGTTGTGTTGCTCTCTATAGTGACTCTGCAATAGAATTTTATGTAAAAAAATATGCCGAATGTGGTGATGGGCTACTTATAATCTTTCAATTATAAAAGACATTAAGTACACTGTCTTGTACTTTTGTCTCTTCCCCAATTCTTGAATACTTCTTTCGCTTCATCTCAGAGGTTAATTTAGGTCAAGGCTTAAAATTTACTGTTGATTTTTTTTTTTAAATGCCTCTGAAAAACATTAATGGGAGAAATACTTCCACAATCAAGGCCACTTAAAAAGCGAAGTGTGTGTGTGTGTGTGTGTGTGTGTGTGTGTGTGTGTGTGTGTGTGTGTGTGTGTGTGTGTGTGTGTGTGTGTGTGTGTGTGTGTGTGTGTGTGTGTGTGTGTGTGTGTGTGTGTGTGTTTGTGTGTTTAAAGATATTTATTAAAATCAATTCATAGATAAAAATAGATGCTGAACCACAATACAAAGAATTAGTTTCAGTATATTAAGAATTTAAACGCTTTTATAATAAAAAGTAATCATCTGAAGAATGATTATTAAAAGTTAGGAGGAATTTTTTGTCATCTTGACATATGGATAGGATATGAACACCAGTCTTTTAATCAAGAAAGAAAGAAAGAAAGAAAGAAAGAAAGAAAGAAAGAAAGAAAGAAAGAAAGAAAGAAAGAAAGAAAGAAAGAAAGAAAGAAAGAAAAACAGCTAGAGAATAGAAAAGGCATTTTTATAAGCATCTTATTTCTCATTCCGAACTGTTATGACACCCTGCAGCCTGTTAGATATCTGCTCCTGAACTATGGAGGAAAGTGTGATGTGTAGTGGTATCCAGTCCTGAATTGCTAAGGAAGCATATTTTTCTAGAAGATCCATGGTGAAAGTTTCTGTTCTCAGCAGGAGTAGCACTGAGAAGACTGCTGGGCGGCATGGATAAGAGAAACATATTGATGTTGAGATGCCCTTGTTGAAGAGGAGGTGAATAGCAGTTATCTTTGGTTTCTGAGGAAACCTCTCCAGTGCTTTCATTGTTCCCCATAGCCTTCACATCTTATCAGGAAGTGAGGAGAACATAAACTTCTACCCTTATCACTGAGAAAAATGAATGAGAGCGGGATATGTGACTCATCAATTGATCAACTACCAACTTTTACTCTTACTCTGAAGGTGGACATTTTGATTAGCCTGGGAAAACCCAGACAACTTCTGGCAAATTTAGATTTGCTCTGAAAGTTAGTCTGGCAAAGAGCTCATTCAAGACCATTTCCAATCCGTCGAGGCACCAATCAGAAACGTTGGAGCGGGCTTTACATAATGACGACAGCGCTGGGATTTTGAAGCAGATTTTGTAGCCTACATTACAAAGATGGATGCCGCCGTCGCATCTGTTTTAAGCATGGTTTTAAGCGATTTGAACGTTTCCTTTTTGTTAAAAAACGAGCAAAGAACAGTATTCTTTATTGTATATTAAGAAACATAATATGTTTCTCCGCCGCTCTGCATACGTCATCTCCTTCATCGCTCTGATTGGTTTTAGGTCTACCCGCAACGTCCGTTGGTGACGCCCCTCTGGAAATGATTTGTCTATGATGCTTTGCCAGACCATAACTCAGTTACAACTGAGAATGGTCTGGTTTTAACCAGGTTACATTTTGCTAGGACTGTTTTAGAAATTTGTTTTAGAAATTTGTTTTTAATAATTATTTTAACATTTTCTGTGTTGCATCGGAGGGAAATGCCAACTTTACATTTATTCATGTTGCAGACACTTTTATCCAACGCTACAAATTATTATACAATTATCATAAGCTAACAATATTTGCAGTACACAATGCCAATTCCTGAGTATTAACTAAATTAGAATAAAACCAGAACAGAAGTAAAATGCAAAGTATAACATAATGTCATGATGTTTATGATTCCTTCAAATAATTGTGAAATAAAAGGGTTGTTTGTTGTTTTAAAATTGTGTTTTTTAATAATGCAACAAAATAATGTTATGTTGTGAATTATGACACAAGAATGTGCATTTACACCACCTTTATTCTCTTGTGTTGCATTGGGCCACAATAATAATGTTCAGAAAAAATATTCAATGTCCAAAATAATTACTTTCTTTTTCATTAGTTATTTATTAACCAACCCATAATGTCAATGCAGATGAGCTTTGACGATATCGAGCCTTGTGATTTCAGATATTTTGACCTTTTCTGTTTCACAAGCGCTTGCTAGAAAGTTCCGCCTTGTCAGAACGCTTAGTTTCACACAGGTGTCTGAAATAGCTCAAGTGCTGCTGGGGAGAGTGTCGACATGCCCGGTGTTATACCACCTTCAAGGTCAAATTTGGATGTTGGGCAGATCTGAGAGGTGGGGGGTGTTTTGATGGGTTTAACATCTCCCAATTCCCCAGTAATTGTAGGGCAGGAGTTCTCTGCCTCGGCAGCTTCAAGGTCAGACTCATTTAGCTGTTGGCTTTGAATGTCGTCGCAGCAGTGGCCGGTTTCATTTCGTTATTATTCACTTATTTTGGTGTCTGTTGTTAGTGTGAGAGCTGGTAATAAACATCCCGGTGCTGTTACTAAGAGTAAGAGATATTTCAGTCATTGTGTGGTAATAATAATAATACAGTGGGCTGCTGATGGGAGTTTGCTAAGAGCGTTTGACCATTGCCCATCTGTTGAGTTGATTTAATGAATCTCTTATGTCCATTTAGTGAAGAAATTGTGTTTCAGCACAAATTATCAATATTAATGGATTGAGAAAGAAACAGAATGTGACTGAAAACACATTTTCCAAGTCATCAAACCTTGCAGGTTTTAAAGGTCATGTTTTGAAAGTTATTGTCAGGTCAGTAAGCAGATGGAGATATGATAAGAAAGAATCTATCCTCAATCTACAATCTGCTCACTGAATGTTCTTTCCTACCAGAAAAAAACACATCCAACAGAACAATCCATCTGACCTCCTGGACATTCCAGCTCTGTGTTCTCAGGTTCCTTCCTCATCAGTGTGGGAAAGTTCTCTTTTGTTCTGAACTATAAGTGAGTCTCTCCCCACATTGAAGTGAGATCAATGGAGGACCTTGTGCTAATGGGGGCATGATTAATTGTACAAGCTGTTGCACCTTAAATGCAAGAAACAGTGCTGTCCTGGGTTATTTAGTCACCGTCTGATCCATCATTCCTGGCCTTGAGCAACTTGGCCGATAGCATTAAGTACGAGAAGTTATAATGCGCTAAATAAAGCTAAACACTTGCTTTGCAGTTGTATTTCGAGAGAGAGAGAGAGAGAGAAAATGAGATGGCATGGGTGAGAAAGAGAGAGAGAGTGAATTTCATATCACTGAAAAATGTATCTCTCCACCAGCTAAAAGCAGATGGTGTTGCACCAATTCCTGAGCAGATCAACAGCACATCAAAGAGCGTGTGATCCTTCAGCAGATGCTCAGAACAGGGGCCACAGCCCTGACCTGCTGTGCCAAAGATGGCTCACAAAACGTGTTCAACCTATGGGATACAAGAGCTTTGGCTCGCGGTTAAATAGCAACTGTTTGTCCCGCTCCAAATACAAATGAGTCCGATGATCATCATGAGAACCACGAAGAAGACTATGTGAGTCATGGAGGTAAGCGCTCCCAAACTGGGCTTATTGCTCTCTGTCTAGGCGTTTGTTTCTCAAACCTCCTGTTTAGACTGGGAGTGATACGTGGGTCGCGGTGAGCTTAGCTGTTATAGTTCTTCTGAGATTCAGGCCGCAGCTCCACCAGTTTCGTACCCCATAAACAGCTCCCCGGGCTCTTATCAATGAAGGATAGGGAGTGATTTACAGGCTCTGGGGGAGCTTGTCTGGTGAAGTTCATTTGACGGAGCTGGAGCCCCTGATGTGGGGGTGGAGAGAGAATGTTTCTTCAGCTCGTTAAACATTTGTGAAGCAAGTTCTCTCCCTCTGCCAGTCCTCCTAAATCTGTCCACCTGCACGACAGAGCTGAAGTTACTCACTCAGCGAACTCTGTCAAACTCAATTCCCTGCAGTCGCTGACTGTGTGTGTGCAATTGTGTGTCCGTTTTACAAAGGAAGTGTGCGCTATATACCTCTCGGTCTTTGTTTTCCTCACACTTTTTGGTTGATGAAAGAAAAATGTTGAGGTATTGTTGTTGGTGGAAGTTCAGATTCTGTGTGGTCCATTATGAACCTTGGGTAAATTTCAAGGGACCACTAACTTGTATTTTGAGGGAGTTTACAGACTAAACTATTGTTAGGTGACAATAGAATTTACAGCATATAACATACGTGACCAGTGTATTACAATTCCTGAACAAATTACTCTTATTAGCTGGTTCTTTTTAATTAGTCAAAAACGTGCGGCACAACCATGGTAGCCTGATTCCTAAACAAATTAATAAATTAGCTTTTTCTTTTTAGTGTATTAGAAAAACACAATGCACCAGTATAGTTTGATTCCTCTTATGGGCTGATTCTCTTTAGTGAATCAATAACATGCAGCACAACCATGGTAGTCTGATTCCCAAACAATTGCCTTTGTGAATTGGTTATTTTTAGTGATTCAAAAACATAGTGTGCCAGTGTGGTCGGATTCCTGAACAAATTATTTTCATGAGCTGATTCTCTTTAGTGAATCAGAAACACACAACCATGGTCGTCTTATTTTCGAACGAAGACTATGGCTGCATTCGAAATCGCATACTTCCTTACTATATAGTAAAGGCTAAAAACTGTATGTTACAAAAGAAGAATGTCTAAATTGACAGTACACATAAACGAGTGTCAAAAATTACCTGGATGACGTATTTCTGGTGAGATTCTGAAGTGTGCATACGATGGAGAGAGTTCGCGATTTCGGACGCAGCCTGGGCGAGTCATTGAATTATACACAAATAAAAACTGATTTGTTCAAAAACACTGATTCATTCAGGAATTAAATAAGTGAGTCTTTGAATTATTCACTCAATTGATTTGTTCAAAAACACCGATTCATTTATAAACTAACATGTGCCTTTAATGCATCCAAAATCACATACTTCCCTACTATATATTAGGTGAAAATCAGTATATGACAACAATAAAATGTCCGAATTCACAGTACTCATAAAAGAGTAGGTAAAAATTCCCCGGGTAACGTACTTCTTCTGGCGAGATTCTGAAGTCTGCATTCGATGAACACTTACTATCCCATGAGGCCACAGGAGAGGAATTGTGAATGACATGATAATGACAACATGGCGAATCTGCATAGTACGTCCGGATTACATTCATACTACACACACTCATACCTACTTTTTTAGCAGTCATGAAGTATTCTGGAGTGTGTATTATCTGTAGAGGGCCATACTACAGATTTTAAATATCTGTAGTATATTTAAAAGGCATTTACATGAAGTAATAATGTCTACAGATTGACAAGCAGATATTGAAACCCATTATGTGCTTTTTGCCTCTTGTCTCTATCATCTCAATGTTATTTACAGAGTTTACAAGGGTTTCCAAATGAACAGTTTGTATCAAAATGTGAAAAGAGCCCATAAAAGGATTGTGAATGATCACATGATGTCATCAGATGTATCGTTTTGTTTTCTTGCATTCTGTTCATGTTTATTCTGTTTTTGTTTCATGTTTTTTTTTTTTCATTGAACGTGGTCATGTACGGTTCTGAGAACATGACAAATTGTTGTTCAGACTCAGAGAAGATAACATGGGAGGGATCCTTCCCCTTCCTGTCTTCTGAGTCGCTAAGCCAACCATTTTTCAACCTGCAAAACTGGATGGAAATTCACAGAGGTATGTGCTGGTCATTAGATTAGTCTGTATGATTTATCGACTGTCTGCACAATAACAACAGCAAGCCCATTAAGGTTAAAGATTGATATGGGGCCCATATATTAGTATTTGTAAAAAAGAAACTATGATTAAGAGTTTAAGATGTAGAAAAACAACTCTACTGACAAGCTTCTCTGGATCCTTAATGAATTGATATCGTGCCATTGTCATTTATAAGATTAATCAAAGAATTTTGCATATTGTCCCTTATATTCTGCTCATGTTCTAAACTGTCATCATGTTTTAGCTGCCTTATATTTGCTATGACCCGCAGCTGCTTTCTGATGCTGTTATTTTTCTTTTCCCACCCCTAATCCAGGCACTGGCGAAATGTTCTTTTTTATTTAAATAATCTGGAAACATATTCTTATCTGGATTATATTTCAATTCTCTTCAAATCCAGCACTCAAGGTTACTATGAGTCTGTCTATGCCATCTGGGTGAACGTGTTCAAAATGCTGAGCGCGGCTCCGACTGCCAAAACAGGCAACAGATGGAGGGCGCAAACAACCAAGAGCCTGTGCGCTTTAGAGGAGGATTAAGAAAAACTCAGCGCCTGCACATGTATATTCTTACCATTTTGAGCAAAACCATCATGTACACATTCCAGATATGTTTCTGCAGATCTCAGATGAGCAGGTCCCCCCCCCCCCCCCCCCCCACCCCCCCGATTCCTGAGTTCCACCACCCACCAGGGCTTTCCACATTCCCCGCCTTTAAGTCAGCCAGCCATTGACCAATGAGACAAAAGTTCCCTAATCCCTGAATCAGGCCCAGTTCCTTGTGAATGATTCAATTTCCCTGGTATTGTATCCAAACAAGGACTCAACATGTTCCAAACCCCTGTGTCCTTGTTCTTTGGCGTCATCATTCCTGGTTTTACCTCCTTTTTGACAGTGAAGAGATGCCTCAGGGGTGGCAGTATAGGAACAATTTGGAAACATGTCATTCCCTGCTCAACCTTGCAGCAAGGGAAGATTTCCGCTGTAAAGTGGACAAAGAGATATGACAATATATATTCTTTTTATGTTCCTGTGCTCCACTATTCTTATTGATTCTAGACAATTAACTGTATTTTTTTATTGAGAAAAGGTACACATATGGACATCATCTCACAGTATGCAATAGAATCCCCTGCAATAGAATCCCCTGCCTAATGGGAGGTAATTCAGCGATCCGGTCAGCCCAAGGCCAATTATTTTTGAACCTGAATCCCCTCCCATTACAGGAAATCGGCCTTAATGTATTAAAATCACATATGTCTTACAGATGCTCACTCACAAACCCTGAAGCATCGAAAAGTCAATGTCAAAGACAATCCAGTCGACATTTTCATACACTACTTATAACAGCCAAGGAAATTGAAGCATGCGGTGAAAAGGATAAGATGGGAAATTATTTACTTCCAAGCTTCTTTCTAGTGTCATGGTGATTTTTTTCTTTTTTTTGTGTGTGTGTGTGTGACTAATGCAAAACTTCAATAAAATATGTCCTTGTAATTACTAATAAATAATCAATTTGTGAATGCAGCTGAAGTAAAGTGCAATCAATTGGGAGTAATTGACCAGCTGTTTCAGTTTAACTGGGGTAATTTTAGATATAAATGTTGCCAACACCTATATAACCTTGTGACCCTGAAAAGTCTAGCAATTGACCAAATGATGAGAAGAATCAATAGAAGACACGTGCTACCACTCAGAGCTAATAGTGCTATCATTTGCTTTATAAGCAAAGGACCATCTGGGATCATGAAGTCCTTGACCATGGAGATTTGAGCTGAACTTTTCAGACCTTTGATTTCTTGTAACATGATTCATTGGGTTCAGACAAGTGAACCTGCCTATTAACTCTACAAAAACTGTTTTTTTTTTTCATTTTTAATGAGCAGTGGTGCACTGCTTTAAGTCAGCCAACTGAAAAACTCAATGATTGTTCTGCATTCTTGGTTGAGTTGGTTAGAATCTCAGCTCAGCATAATGTGCAGCCTCACTGTAATTTATAGCTTCCATTGGTCTTATATAAAGAAAAGCAATAAGGTTGTACAGCATGAATTGGATTTTCGTTGTATTGGATCAGTTTTTAGGAATCATACGCACATCCTGAACTAAGTTTTAAGGTGTACACTTGCATGGCCCATAATAATATGGGCCTGAGCCATGCAGTGCATACTTTATGAATTCAAAGCAACCTCATTTGTTCTTGCTTAAATGGATTTTCTTCATTGCTGTCTGCTGTTCTGAAAGGATTGTATAATAATAAATAAAAGAAGATCCTCTTGATTCATCTTTATTCTCTGTAATTTACGTCTCGCCATTTCAGTGCAATGGTAACAGCTCTCCTCTTTGAGCATTCCATGTTATCCCACATCACATTTCCATCCCAATAAACTGATAACACACATAAGCCAGACTATATAACTCCACATTCAACATTCATCCTTTAAGTGTGACTTTTTTTTCCTCTTCAGGTTTCAAGACCAAAAGACTTTAAAATACACTGAACGGAACATGTTATTACTACAATAAATCTAACCATCTAAGCAAGTACAATAAGCATCTCATAATTCATTACAAAGAGTAATGAACCTGTTATATTTGGTCATTCACAAAATATTTTAATTTCAAACATCTGTTGAGGAGTGTCAGCCTCATGTAGTTAATATCAATGTTGCATTAACACAAGATTTGTGACCGCATTGTCCATTCTGAAGAGAACAGACAGGAACAAAATGTTGACATGTAGGAAATTATCTATAACATATTTTCCATTTATATGATGAGAACCAGCTGTTGATCCAACTGTGACATTTGGCACTAAGATGATTCTACAAATTATGACCTAAATTCCACTTGGACCCAGTTCTCTGATTGATGTTTTTTTGTACAGTATCCCTCTCAAACTAGTGCATATTGTCAGAGATAATGCATATTAAATCTGCCGTACATTTAATAGCCAGATCAAAACTCTGTGGAGATGCTGCTGGTGTTTCCTGCTGTTTTGAAGTGCCTCCTAGACAGGGCACCCTATGGCCTAAGGTATTTCTGCCCCAAGCCCATGCTGGGCTGCTGTTGTCGAGGGTGGGCTGCTGGGGAGATGGTAATGATGCCCTTTTCTTGGCGGGCCTTGGGAACTCTTGCTCCCAGTTCTTTGAGACTTCTTCAGGCTTCTTGACCCCTGGTGGGCTTTATAGAAGCTTTCTACTGCACAGATGCCCTCCTTTCTGTCTGAAGATCATCTAAAGTTAGCTGGTTAGTCTGCCTCTTTGAGCTTGTTAACAACACCCCATATCTCAACATCACTGTGGATTGAACACCAATAAATCATGAATATATTATTAGATGATATCAGAACTGAATTATTACAACATTACCATGTTATCAGATTGGATTGGATTGTTGGTCTGATCAGAGATTGGAATGTTCTTTTTTCTTTTTAGATCTTTTAGCTTTATATTTCCTCCCTAGACTGCATCAGCGTCTGGCTTACAGATGATGAGATGGGGAAATTAGTATTTATGACGAGTTACATGAAATCCGCAGCATGGTGTAAGAGGTTTATTTTTACTTGAATATTAAGCTCTGAGAGACTGTTACTACTGTTACTAAAATTCAGTAATATCACAGCAGTGAGGCCTTTGTTTGGTTTAGATTAACTCCAATTTGAAATCAAACTAGGAGGTGAATGAGATATTAAATGTTGTTTAGTTTCGTTTCAGAGTTGAAATATGTTAATGAAATACAGAGTGAGAATTTGTTTTATAGTTAAAATCAAAAAGAGTTGTGGGACTTTTAGTCCTTGTGTATTAGCTTTTGCAGGTCTAAATATATCTGCTAGTGTACAAAAAGTCAACAAAATTATATTTTAACAGATATACACATTTGAAAATATTATTTGCCTTTCAGGAAAATGCGCCAAAAATATCAGAAGGAGACTGTCCCTACCACTAATACCATCTGCAACAAAATGGTAAGTAACAATTCATTGTGCATGAATTTTTGTTAATTTCTGTTTTAATAGTGCAAGGGTTTAAAAGAAAATTCATGACCAGGAACCACTAAATATGATGATCCCTCTAAAGGCAGCAATATATTTTCCATTTTTCCCTTGCCCCAAAATAAATATTGTGTGTTTTATATTACTAATGCTGCCAATACAATAAAATAAACATGATTAATCTCATTTTTAAAAGCAGAATACAATTTTTAATTTGAATATATTTTTTGTGCACCGGGGACAGAAATTTGTCTTTGGCTCACCAACACATAAAATAAGTGCTGAAAAACTAACAGGAATTGATAAAACAATACACAGACATGGTCACATTACATAAAAAAAGTACATGTTCATGTCACTTTCTGTTGCTTTGTCAATCACTTGCAGAGTTAAGAATTTTAATGGAATTTGGGATGAAGGACTTCTTTAACACATTTTTATTTGCCAGACTCTATAGCGCCTCCCGGATGTCATGGGCTCAAACTGGCTGAAGAAAGGACGAGAGCTATCTGCCAGAATACTCTTTGCCGCCTTCCTTGACTTTTCTGTGAAAACGTTGTTTCAATGTCTTCTGGGAATTACCAACTATTTTAATTGCCATTGACAAAATTCTAGAAAGTTTATTCTTAAATCTACAATTTAGGTGACCATACCAAACAAGGCAAGGCAAGACAGGGAGATGAAAGGTTAAAACACTCAACATGTTCACTCAACACTCAAGATATGCTGACTAACACCAAGTTCCAAGATATGATGACTAACACCAAGTTCCAAGATATGATGACTAACACCAAGTTCCAAGATATGATGACTAACACCAAGGTCTTAGATATGCTGACTAACACCAAGGCTGCTGAGTCGCTGCGAGCATCTCTTACAATTATAATGTATTTTCAGGGAAGCTCACCTGGGAGTTCAGAGTTGTACCCAGATATTTAAAGTTTCCCAAAATGTCATCATGTCGGTCATCAAGTGAAACATATTATGTTTTGTGCAAATAATCAATGCTAAAGCGCCACTATGTTTCAAAGGCCTTACTGTGAGCCAGATCGGTACCTAAGGCGTTTGTTTTCTCTAGTAGACCAACTAAGGCCATGTCATCAGCATATTTAAATAATCTAAAGTATTTCTCCTTGATCATTATAGTTGCGATTACCATATTTAAGTTAAGCTTGACAGATTTTTTTTTTCTCACATTTTCTGCAGTATATTTGCATATTTTCCCAAACAACCCCTTGTGGATCCTTGGACCCCCATTTGAAACCCCCCGCAATAGAAAATATGAAGGTAGGAAAGAAAACTGCACTTGTCAAGTGATAGCATGGGGTCTTTAAAGTTGCATTTTAATATTAATGGCTCTCACAAATTCATGAATATAATTTAGCAAAGAATAGGGCAACAACACAGCAGTCATATCTTAGGGTCCTTAGGGAGTAATGATTAAAAGATGCATTCATTTATCAGTCAGGCTGACCGATAGAAACGTGACATTTTACGAGCCGTCATTCATTTATACGGCCGACATACCGACATCTACTCAGTGTGCAGTACACAAACCAACCTCCATCTCACAATAAGACTTAGTGAGGAACATGCAGAACCCATGAGAAACAAATCAACAGGGCCAGAATTGAAGAGATGATGGGGGGGGGGGGGGGGGGTGTTATTAATAACAAAGAAAGCTGGAGTGTCAGCGGTCCATAGAACTGCAGTGCTGAAAAAGACCTTATTTCATAGTAAATGAGCTGTTCGATATGGAATTGAATTAGAGTAAATTGGAGTCTCAGAGACAGAGGCACTCACAGAGAGAGGGTAAATGACAGTGAAGGGGGGGAATAAAGGGATGGAAGGAAACATGAAAAGGGATTCTAAGTGAATTTGAGCTGTACAGGAGCGAGATTGAGAGAAATGGAAGGGATGGAAGATGAACATGCTGGTCTTTTAGGTGTTGGGGAGGAGCTGTATTGGTCACCAGTAGTTACGGCATCATGCAGTGACTGTAATAAGACTTGACTAGCGGTTGCTGAGAGAGCCTGTAATTACAGTCGGAGTTAGCTTTTAGCCCACCAGTTTCCAGTAACACCCCAAATCTCTCTTTTTGTATCTTGGTTATTTGAAGTCTATGGTTATTTGGTATCATTGTGTATGTTTTATCATATGACAACACACATAGGAAAATTAGATGCTAACTTTAAAGGGATAGTTCCAAAATGAAAAGTATGTCATAATTTACTCACTGCCATGTCCTCTCAAAGCCATATGATATATTCTGTCTTCTGAGGAATGCAAAAGGAAAAGTTTTGAAGAATGTTCTCATGTTGTTCTTTTCAAAACAATGAAAGCTCCAAGAAGCACAAAAATACCATAAAACATCATAAAAAATAGCCCATAAGACTTCTCATTCTTCTCGTCTAATCTTCTCATTGCGATATTTGTTAGTGTAATGAACAGATGTTTAACTCTTTCCCCACCAGCGTTGTCTAAAAAAAAGTTGCCAGTCAGCAGCAGCAGGATTTTTGATCAGTTTAAGAACAGAGCATCTGCTTCAAGAAAATGAACATCATTCATTCTTTTTTTTATCAACACTGAAATGAGGAAAAACCTGAGAAAGTTGCATTTTTATCAAAGACCAAAATAGTTTCACTTGGTTTTTGGTGTTTCTGTTATTTTCTGTAAAATTAAATGGCTGTCAGCAGTGATTTAGTAAGCTAACACCAGCCTTTAGTCAGCTAATTACCACAAATAGTTTATGCCAGTGCATGTTAACAGCATGCGCTATACATGCAGGAAAAAAAATGACTGTAGTAAAATTGAGGAATATGACCAATGAAGGCAAGTAAGATGCTGCCATTTGGAAATCATTTTAATTCCCTGCAGAATGACCCGTAGGCCCATGACTCACTCTAGTCGGTGATTTCTGAAATCACAAACTGTGAAAGACACATGTCTTACGCCCATATGCTCGACATGCCTCTCCACTGCTTTAAAACGTAGTGATTTCATTTCATCAGTGCTTTGAAAAGCATCGCCGCTGCCAAAATTATGATCTCCCAAGGAGATGATATATAACCTATAACTCAAGCCTAGAAAGTGAAGGCTACTCTCTGTGGGCATAGTTATTCATTCACAAGGCATTTCATTTGGCCAGCATTTCATGGTCATTTGAACAGTCTCTCCATTTTTTTTCAGACTCCCCTCGTTCTTGCTGGCAAAAGCTTTTGTTGTACACCCCGCACCCCTTCTATTGGAAGCAAAAGCCTGCCATCATTTGGAGCCAGAGTGTGCTACTAAGCTAATAAAAAGAATCAAGGTCTTTCAAACAATTGCCTTTGTGTGTGCGTGTGTGTGGGTGTGTGCGTGTGTGCGTGTGTGCGTGTGTGTGTGTGTGTGTGTGTGTGTGTGTGTGTGTAAGAAGGGAGAGAGAAACAAGAACTGGCATTTAAAAAAAAAACAATCATGAAGGTACAAGATGTTCGTTTAGGCCTTTCGCCTACTCTCACAATTCTATTTGTGATTATTCTTCAATTACAGAGTAATTTAGTAGTTTATTTGTATATTTTTTGTATAAACAGTTTTGTGACCGAGTGCAGTTTTTGCTGTATTATCTATTGGTTTTGTTTTTCGTGTTTCTCATATCTCACTCCGCTGATGGGGTCATCTGTGATGCATTTAATTATTGTTCCCACGATAAATCTAGCATCACATGCCAGATGTTTCCTGCGGAGAGATGGCATCAAAACCAGGACAGAGACAAAAAATTCTGACGCACACTTTCCCAACATTTCCCAAATCGCTCTTCAATTTTGTATTGTGCACAAACAATGTTGTGTGCACATGCTCAGTGGAACTCGGGCACACAGAGACGCACGCATACATGAATGCACACTGGAGTGAAACGTCTGACTGACAGCTGCCTGTGTCGTAATGTCCAGTGAGTGAGAGGACCAGACAGCTTATATAAGCCTGATGATTCCGTAATATTTTCCTTCGTATTTCACCTGATCAAAGCCGAGGCTTCTCATTAAGCCAAAACCCTGATTTCTGTTTTCTTTCCATGTGTTCGGTGCTCACATTCAGGCACTGTACCTCAAGAGTTTAATTATGAATGTGGCAGGAGAGAGGAGAAGAGTTTTGTAATTGACAGGGTCTGGAAATACATATCACAACCTTGAGGAAATAAATTGACAGATGTGAGAGAGGATCATGTGTTGGGCGTAAGCAGTTTAGGGTAACCGGCTCTCTGAATGAAGACATCTGGTAGGACAGTGAGGGTGTAGACTGTAAAAAAGAAAAATATATACACAGTTTATTAAGCCTCATGTTATGCTTGAGGTCTGAGGTCACAAGGCCCTTTAATACCTCAAAAATATACTTAACATATAAGAACCGGGTTCATATGTTTTGACTTTGTCTAATCTTATGAGAACTGAATAAACAAAAATTCAACTCAATAATCTCAAAAGGTAAAAAAATATATATATTTCATTATGTGTTTGGAGTCTCAGACATTATAAAATAATAAATAATAATAATTCAATTAGTTTTTATTTTTTTACAGAAAGTTATTTCTATAATTTACATCATATATATAATATATCTCATATATAAGGCATGTATATAGCATATAGTTATTTTTATTTATTTTTTATTATTTTCAAATAATAAAGTGTCTTCAACCTACTGGAAGAAAGTTAATTGTAGATAAAAGTTAATTTAAGAATGACTATTATTTTACACTCACATTATTATGACTGGGTATTGTCTCTAATGATTTCCCAATTTAATGTGAAAAATTCTCTGTCAGCTATTCTGTAGATTATGTAGATTGGAATATTTCAAATAATAGTAATTTAAAAATAATAATAACAGAACACATTCTACATAGCTTTCATTTGCTATATTATGTAATCATAAAATCTATTCAGCTATAAACTTTAAAGGATGTAAAAAGTTTGTCTTTTTTGATAAATTAATTAAAATTACCAGCTAAAGAGAGTCATTTGTTCATGTATCAGTCTACACTGGTTACACTGTATGTTTCTGATGTACTAAAATGAGCCAGTTCATAAGAGGTATTGTTCATGAATTTGAAAACATTCATCATGCTGTATGTTTCTGATTCACTAAAAAGAGCCAGTTCAAAAGAATCATTTGTTTGTGAAACGGACTGCACTGTCTGTGCTTTATGTTACTGTGTTCAATAGCTTTTAATTTACCATTGAATTCAGACTGTAAATCTGAATAAAATATAATATAATATAATGTTTTGGGGTTTTTTTTTCTTTTTTTGCAGTAGGGCTTTCTATTCAGAAAACACCCGAATAAAGTAAAATTGATCTTAGGATTTTGAGAACCAATTTCAAGTTTGTTCAAATAAAGAACCCAAACTTAAAAATAGAAAAATCATACATGAGGTCTAAAATTAGGTGAGTCCTCTAAATGTTTGTGTGTGTGTGTGTGTGTGTGTGTGTGTGTGTGTGTGTGTGTGTGTGTGTGTGTGTGTGTGTGTGTGTGTGTGTGTGTGTGTGTGTGTGTGTGTGTGTGTGTGTGTGTGTGTGTGTGTGGATAAAAAATTATGACTGCATAATAATAAGATCTCTTCATTTCTATGAATATTGCCAAGCCTATTTCACCGTCAGAAATCGCTAGGTCTCAAACCTGTTCTAATCATAGGAGAGAATTTTAATTTAGAAGTAAAGCTGACGTGAGAACAACAACAATAACAACAACATCTGTCAATAAAGCAGGGAGGCCTCATAGGTTCCCCAGAGCTGATGAAAAGGGGTGCAAATGAGTGCTGTTCCAGAGGGAACCCTCCAATCGGGAGCTCGCGCAACTTATTAATGCAAACATCTTGTCTCACGCAACGTTTTAAATGTCACAGTCAATTTAAAGCAGGGTGAGAGGCAGAATTAATTTCATCCCTATGCCTTACCGAGACTCCTTAGCCAAACCCTCGTATTTGCACACACATCTGTCTCCACTAAACGACAGGAGACAGCTGACGTGTTCAACAGAATGTATCTGCGTACACCGCTCCTGTACAGACAGTAATGGCTCGGTCTGAGACAGGTTTCTCGATACCGCCTCATCCGCCCTAACGAAACTCCTCACCCACAAGCAGCACTGATCAATTCTGCTTGTACTTTCCTTCAAAATTTTGTTACCAGGCCTAACTGTATTTGAGGTTGTGTGAGGAAATTGACTTTTGCGGTGCTGTTTTCCTGGGTGGAAGAGGACGGACGGACCTCACCTGTGGTTCTGGGCCACTGGTGCATACTATGGATAATGGCTCAATGTGCATGACTGTAACAAGGGGATTAGACAGGTGAGACCATGAGCCAACAGAAGGAAGTGATAATTCTCTCTCTCTCGCTCACTTTCACTCTGTCTCCAGCTGTGACACGTCCTCTCTCTCTCATACACACCTTTCCTTTGCATGTAGGTCATTGTCTCTTCCTCAGGAATTTGATATGTCTTGGGTAATGGATTATGGCTTTAACTGGGCCAGAATTATCCAGCAAAGTGTGCCCGTACCTTTAATTCGATATGTTGGGGAATCCATTCCGTTTCCTGTATGCTTGTGTGTTTTGTAACCATATATGCATTTTATATCTGTTTAGTAAGTGTAATTTATTTTATTTTAAATGAATTGGTGAAATTATTCGAATGTACTGATTTGGTGCTCAGGAAACATTTATTATTAGCAATGTTTAAAACAATTTATTTGCAATAGAAACATTGTACCATTATTGTAAATAATTGTAATATTTCTAGAATTATAAATGTATTCACTGTCACTTTTGATCAATATAATGCATCCTTGGTCAATAAAATGATTAAGTACTTGACCTGACCCCAAACTAATAACATGGAAAAATGCTTTCAAATTATTTGTATTATTTGCACAACAATATGATTAATTAATCTCCAATTAAAGCTCCCATGTGTTCACCTCATTAAGTAACTAGATGAATATGTCACCTTCCCTTGTTGGTTACAGCGTACAACAGCTCAGGCGGCTGTTATCCATGCAACAGTGGCAAGAGCTAGTTTCAGAAATTAAGCCACTATGGTGACTCTAATCCTAGAAGAAACGTGAGAGAAGAAAAAATCCAATCAACACACCATTTAGCACTTAGCTCTTCAGTGGTTTAACCTTGTTTCATCAGAATTATCGGCCTTTTACCACGTCTGATATGACAGAAGATTTGTGTTGGGGGTGTCATTGTATAGCTCCACAAATGACGAGCAGATAAGTGGAGGTTGGGGGGGGGGGACATGTTCTCTGCGACCGTGTGTCAGAACCTGCATTGTCTGCAGCTTTATCAGCCACAATGTGATCCCTCTGGCAAGAGAAGACACACAATCACTGTGTACTGACAGTTCAATTTCACACTTCATTATTGGGCTGCAGAGTGGTTGGAGTCACTCAGAGAACTAGCATTGTTTTGCTTCAGTTCTGTGATGCTGTTCATTTTTCTTTCTAAATTGATCTGGAACACAATATTATCCACAAGGCTTTGAAGAATCTATTCCAAATATAGAGAGCCTGTGCTTTTATTTACGGTATATGCTCTAACTGTACACCTCTGGTGTAGGTGAGGTAGTGGGGACTGGTTATGTATGCTTCACTAACAAGGCACGAGCTAATATGTTATATGTGTCAATAGTTATTGACAAGGTATACAAAAAAGGCAAAACTCATTTAAAAAGGGTTCTTCAAATGCCGTATTGCTAGAATACAGTAGTAGATTTACTCAGGTTGCCGTCTTTGAAATACTGATACATTGTGAGGCCAACACACATTTTATTTCACTATTTATTTGACAGAAATGGTATAGTACATAAAGTGCAGAGCTGCTATGAGTGGGGGACAACAGTCCTGTGATGAGGGACCCCCATTAGATGACAGGGGTTTCCAAACCAGCTTGTATACAATGCATTTTCAGGGCAAGTTAATAATGTAATATAATATTTGTGTGTGACAGACAGACTTCAGCAAATGTCCTTAAAATGCTTTAATCACGGCCGGGAGATCTTCCAGAGCAGTTCTCAGAGAATCTCCCCCAAGAAGCAAGGCTGAAGGATCTCAGACAAATTTCAAAGAGAATCATCTTGTTAAAAGGAATACAACAGTTTTTAGAGACAGACACAACAAATAAGATAATCGTGACTAACATGTTGTCACCTTCTATCAATATGATTGGTTCAATTTGTAAAGCAAGCCCCAACCTTTTTTCCCTCTGTTACTGGTATAAGCAAAATTATCTCGAATCATTAAAAAGAATTGGAAAGTTTTAAGAGTTCAGCTGATTGCTCAATATATCATGTACAGACAGTATATATTTGATATTTGTCATCATCAGCACTTTAGAATTTTCCATTACGTTCCAGAACGTTTAGTGCATTGTTTTTCAGAGTGTAAGAATGAATTGGCCTGAAAAGGGAAGTAAAGTTTAGATGTTAGAATCACGGTTAGTTTAAAAGATAGTTTACTATCTTATCTATTAAAAATCCACCACAGTCCCCATGAGGAAAACAGCTTATACATCATACTAAGTGATGTTTTTTTTTTTAAAAAGGAAAAAAGATAATTAAGATACTGCTACTATTACCTCCACTAATACTTTTAGACTGACTCCTTTTTCATATATATACAGATATACATTTTGTTAGTTTTACTGGCAACTGATGTAAAATATGGGCCAAAAAATGAACATCAGTAAAGTTTCTCTCCTGACAAACATCGAGATGTGCTTGATTAAAGCGCACTCTCATTGAACCTTCTTTTTGAAGTTCCTTGAAAGTGCCGGCTACATTTCCAGAGCTGTTGGTGATTGGCCAGCGAACCCATCTTAGATCTACCAAGACCAGCTAAATCAAACTTGCAGCACTGAATACTTTAACAGAACAAATCAGATGCATTTCTTCATAAATCTGCTGCTGGGTATTTGCATCCATCAGTTAAGGGTTTATCTGAGTTAAAGGTTTATTTGGTACAAGGGTATAATTATAATCCGAGCTAAAAGCATAACTTACGTTTAACATTTGTGGATGATCTGGTTGCTTTGCTAGATAATGCTAAAAAAAAAATGTTGCCAAGATGGCTAATGGTTAGGAGAGTTACTCTTTAAACCATACCAAACAGCAGTTAAATTTAGCTTATGATTCATTTAGATAGGGGAGAACCCCCTGAGGCCCTAACTGTGTTTCATCTTTCCCATTTTAGGGCCCCATTGTTCAGCCATCAAGTGAAGATAAGTGAAACAATGCTAATCACCTGTCAGAGAACAAAAGTACACAGACATCAGAACGCCACTACTGATAATGGTGGACATCAGACACAGAGTGTCCTCACCCAGCCTGTCTCCCGGCCTCCATATCTACACGTGTGCAGGTGGAGGGAAACAAGAGGATCTTTCTCTGGCTTTTCCTAAACCACATAACAGCAGATTAATCAGCCTGTCTCATCATGATAAACAGGGGGAAAGTTCCAGTTTCGAGGTAACATCAAGAAATAGAGAGTACTGTTGTCCATTGCATTTAAATTCATGTAAAGCACATCCGGAAGGAACCATAAAACTTTTGAGCTCTTGAGCAGTAAATGAACCTGTTTAGGCATTTAAACATAAATCATGTGCACAATATATCGTAAAACGAGTAATGAATTATTCATCTTTTTTCATTCACACACACAGTATGAATTAATGTTACATGTTATGAATTGATGTTAGATATTACAAAGTGGTATTAAGAAATCAAACCTCTGATGTTTTCAATTTTTAATGTATTTTTCCATCTTTTAGTGAAAGCCCCACATCTCACAATTCCCTCTCGCCTTATTTTAGGCCCTGAAGCGTTTTCAACAGAGAGACGAATGAGTGATTGTCTGCACTGTGGTAACTGGCCCTAAACTAGTGCTCATTTTTAAGATGGCTGGCTCAGCATTGCTGTTCACACTCTCACTAATGAGCAGAGTTGCACATAATGTGGACTTTCTTTGTATTTTCTGTGCTGATTTTGGAGGGAAATCCACAGGAAGTATTTAAATATGGTAAGATTTGTTAACAGCTGAGAGTATTAGATATTTTTTGCTAGCTGAAAGCATAATCAAATTAGCCAAAATATTTCATAAACAAACAGGGATGTGTAGAACTTTTTGAATGCTGGTGTTCCATATTTAACCTCTTCCACTCTGATCGCCCGTGGGCGGGCCATAGAGCTACGTCATTATATTTAAACTTATTTTTTTTAATGTTTCTGGAGATACTATAACCCCATAAATAGTATCATTTTAAATCTTAAAATCTAATCTTTACACAGAATATAATGATATGTGTCAAATGGAACAAATAATTCATATAAAGCTTTAAAAAAACAATCGTCACAAAATCGCTCCTCCCCCAAAATGGCGATGCAGAAATGTAAATATGAATATGTATTTTTTTTACGTATCTCACAAAACAGAAAAAATCATATCAAAAGAAAGCTCTCATTCTCAGAAATGTGACTATGTAGTTTGTTTTATTGTTTTAACATCATAGTTCACATTATCTCCACAAGAATTGGGCAGTAAAATATGATTTCTGTGAAAAAACAAAGACAAACGTCTCATTTCTACTTCGGTTACAGGTGCTCTAAGCTAAAATCAGCCACAAACTCTATATAATCTTTTACCTTAGGAAGTTATCTTTCAAATGAGTCCATTTGTACTTTTCTGAGATCTCCTCTAAGTAAATAATCCACTGTTATGTCGCAGATGTCCAGAACACAAAACGCGCTAGACGGGAGAAACACGCGATCTACACTTCATCATCAAAACGTACAAGCGTCCTCTAATCATGACGATGATATACATATCAGGCACGTGTTCAAAGCTGAGGTTGTCAGCTTTCCAATCACATGTCAATCATTTATCTAGTCCAGTCACATGCTGAATCATCCAACGAATCAGTGGAGTAGGTGGGCGGGATCACGGGATCCCTTTTGTACTTCACGACGTTGTTGATGATAGGCGCGCCGCGAGTAGATATAAGTGAATGACAAGTGACGAAGACGACTGGAGTCACTGGACTGACAGAAAATTATTGGATATATTTGTATTTTTCGAGCGTTTTGATTAAAAAATGGCATCTGTAGAGGGAAAAGTTGCTAAAAAGGTGTTCTCTTGCGTTGAAGCAATATTAAAAGAGCTTGAAAGAGAAGGTGACGCTGCATCGTGTAGCGTGCATCTTAGGCCTAACGTTATATACTTTCATATTTCTATAGTCTCTCATTTTTATTTAAGTTTCAATTTGTACAAGTGGTGTTTTTTAGACCACATAAATTCTACAAGATAGTTTTTTTTTTATTGATTAGTGTCTCCTGAAAGGAGAATTTGTTGTGCTTTTATTCACAAAACAAACAATGTTATTTGGTCTCATTCCTTTATACCATTTTGCGTTTCTCAGATACAAAGATTAAACCTGAATGAAAATGAAGAAAATCAATAGATAATTAAGTAAAGTGCTTTAGTATGTATTAAAGGTAGGATTTTTGGGGTAATATTAGTAAAAAAAAAATTGCATTAGAGTATTAGAAAAATCCAAAGGACACATATATGCACTAAAAATGATACTCTACCTCCCTTCGGTTATATTTGAATAACTCTTGCTCAGAATGTGATAAAGAAAAAATCTTATTTTCTGGTGGGTACTGCCACCTAGTATAGTCAAACAATATAATCAGCAGGTCCCCAGAGCAAACAGTACCTGAATCACAGATTTTCAAAGACAGGATTGTGTAAAAAATACAAAATAAAAGTCCTATTTTATTTTGTTTCTCGTAATATTTTAAAAGCATACAATGCAATTTATGAACTTTTGCAATCTGATTTAATACATTTGAAGGGTTTTCTGTACAATGACACTAGCTTTTTAAATTTCCTACACTGTATGTGTCTAGGTTGAATATTTAAACTTGGGTATGTTAAATTCAGGCGGAATTCCCAATCTCTGGAAAAGGTTAAAGAGATTTGTGTGGAGTTCCTCACACTCAGATTCCTGCAGGCCTGCTAATGAGGTACCAATCAAAGGAGAAGTGAAGTGCAGAGGTCCTTAAATTGAGCTCGCCGGTCAACTGAAGTTCCTGGTCTATTATTTAATGATGTTTTGAGTATTAACATCTAATCCAAACCACAGGTGTCATGTAATGATTGCCGATGTCATCACCGTAAATCATAGTAATTATTATAGACAAAATGTACATTTCAATTTAAACTGACCTGAAAACCCATAATACACCACTGTTCAAAAGTTTGAGGTCAGTAAGATAGTAAGAAAGTAATACTTTTATTTAGCAAGGATGAAATCAGTTAATCAAAAGTAACAGTAAAGACATTTATTATGTTACAAAAGATTTATATCTTATCTTCTATCTCTACTCTTTTGAACTTTTTATTCATCAAAGAATCCTGGAAAAAAATGTGTTATGGTTTCCACAACAGTATTAAGCAGCACAACTGTTTTCAACATTGATAAAAATAAGAAATGTTTATTGAGCAGCAAATCAGCATATTAGAATGATTTCTGAAGGATCATGTGACACTGAAGTCTGGAGTAATGGTGCTGTAAACTCAGCTTTGCCATTACTGGAATAAATTACATTTTAAAATATATTCAAATAAAATATTTTAAAATGTAGCCTAATAGTAATTGACAATATTACTGTGTTTACTGTATCATTGATAATAGTAATAATAATAAATAAATGCAGCCTTGGTGAGCGACTTCTTTCAAAAATATTACAAAAATCTTATAGACCCCAAACTTTTGAAAGGTAGAGTATATCATTTAAAAATATAAAAAAATACAAAAAATGTCCAAAAAATATATTGCTAAAATGTATTTTAAAATATATTTACGTAAGTATATTTTTGGTGCATTGTGCTATATTTCCTAAAATATTTTTTGGGCAATATTTACATATTTTCAATCTGAATATATTCATTTTGTCCGTATATATTATGCATTTTTGCTGTATGGGTTATGATGCGAAATAAAGGAGAATTTAGTTTGGGAAAACAAAATATTGGCACAGAAGACTAAATCACTTTAGCTTGGAGAGCAAATCGCTCTTTGACTAAATCCTCCTTCAGTAGAGCAATCTGTGGCAAATACAGTTTTAGGAATGGAAATTCAGTGAATTAGCTAGACCTTCTGTTGCTCTTTAGAGATTTCACCTAACATTTTATTAATGCTCGTCTTTGTACAACTTTAATGTGTTTTAGATATGAGAAGTGTGCTACAAATTGCATGGACTATTGTGGTTAGTTTGTATGAAAGCATTAGCCTACTGCTGACGGTCTAGTTCGAGGGAGCTGTTGAAGTGCTGTGGCAAAAGAATTGCAGGGTCGAGTGCACTCTCCAACCAAAGGCTGCACCAAAGTTAATTACCGGAGACTGAGGAAATCCCGCAGGGAACACAAATAACTTCAGTGCAAAAAAAGTTGCGAATTCATGCCATTTCCTGGAGCCCTTTACCTCGTATTAAAAGGAACTATGTCCAGGGAATGTTACCATAGGTTTTCAGCAGGTTCTACTCCTGCGTATTCTAGCCCTGTCATTTTATTATACGTGAACAGTAGTTTTGACTAATCCTCTCATTATGTTCTCTTCTGTCAAGACATAGGCTCTGTAGGTCATCACCTTTTGGCTCTTTTTAAACTTAAGACCTAGTCCTTGGCAGTTCGAAAAAGCAGATTCTGGGGCACTTAAAAAAAAAGAGGATTACGTCCATTGGCTTTGTAAAGCACCAACACCTGAAAAGGCCTTTAAATGGGCCAGACCCTGGCTAAAGATTTTTTCATTTTTTGCCTTGTTAATTTGAAGATAGATTTAAACATACCTCTTGGATTAATCGACTGAAAAGTCTCTAAAGCTTTAAAAAATGGCAAGTGCTTAAGGGTAGTCTTCAGACAGCCGGAACCGCACAAGTGTGAAAAGTGATTTTCCTGAGGGACGGAACGGAAATATCCTTATTTGCATTTAGAGAATGCATCAACTTTATGAAATGTTTAGCAACTGTGAAGCAGCGCTTGTGTTGATGTCACAGCACAATTTGGCTTTTAATAAGGCCAGAGGCTTAAGCGCGGCATTACATCTTTCCTTCCTCTTGAAATTGTCACTCTGTAATCCCTTGGCAAAGAGTAATGCAGCTAGATTAGTGGGCCAACCCCAGATTTCTGAGCGATCGTCAGAAGACCCACAAAGAGATCGCTGGACCATAGCTCCCAGCTATACGTCGCTCTCTGTTCACTTGACATATACTGACAGTATACATGTGATCTGATGAAGACGGGGTCTGTGAAATGTGTTGATTATTAAAGCACAAAACACTTACAGTAAGGATTTAATAACAGTGAACAGGCTCTGTCCATCTGGGCCAGCGAGGGGGGGCTGATTAATCCGAAGCTCTGTGCGGTATGAGGGATATTAAGAATGGACAGTTGAAAAAGGACCTGTCTAAATAGAATGAAAGCAGAGAGAACTGTTTTTATATCGCACGAAATTGCTAACGGCTCGAAATATGATTAATTTGATTGCCTTCACCCTTCAAATAGTAATTTCCTCAACCCACATAAGATGCCTTTTCAGAATATAAACAAGATCTTCAAGATAAAACGTAGGCTAATCGCCTGTTAATTCGCTTTTCAGCCGCTTTTTCATCTGTCAGCATTTATTAGTGTATAAACTAACAGAGGTAATTGATGCTAATGTTTCATACAAATCAAACATATTATCAAATAAACAATGAGAAACATTTCGACTGTCGTCAACACTGTCTTGGTTGTTAATCGTAATTAGAACTGATTCTTTTGTGAAAAATTTACAATGTAAATGGGTTTTGTGTGAACTTATGTTTTATTGTTACTCTTCTAAGTGTTACACATTGCAATAAGGTTCATTTCATTCATATTACTTAATGCATTAGATATGAACTATCAATTAACAATAATTTGTTACAGTACTTATCAATCATGGTTAATATTTATTTAAAATAAACAATTTTAACTCTTTCCCCACCAGTGTTTTTGAAAAAAGTTGCCAGCTTCATGCATTCCTTTTTTATCAACACTTGAATGTGGGTAAATTTAATCAAAAAAACTGAATGAGTTTTTTTTTCGTCTTATTTTGAATATGTATCTGCTTACATATCACATGTTTCTGCTTATTCTTCGCCTGTGTTTTGATCAGGAGTTGCAGTACTCTTTCAGAAGATGTGTAATAGCGCCCCCTACTACCGTATAACAGTGAAAACACAGAGAGCATGACATTTCCGTCAATGGCGGGGAAAGATTAAAGGAGTTATCGTAAATCTTAAAATATTGTAATTTTTTTTATGGTATTGCATCTTTTATAGATTTGTTTAATTTTTTTATTTAGTTTATTCATGTTTGTTTATAATACAGTTATTTCATATCATATATCATATTATCAAATTGTGTCATTGTGTTATTTTATCTCTGTAAAGCTGCTTTGAAACCATCTACATTGTTAAAAGCGCTATATAAATGAAGATGACTTGACTTATTGCAAAGTCAAAGTTTTTGGTCGTTTTTACTTGAAAACCCACACACAAACACATGTACTTGTATGTCCTTCTGGAACTGTTTAGGCCAGTGTTTGTCTCTTTCACTCTTGTTTCCTCATGAGAGTTGCCCTATAAATGCAACATGACAAATTCTATTGAGAAGCACGTCTAATAAATATTTCCCCCTGCTGTAGTGATGTTGCCCTGGGTCTTTGGGATCTGCTCTCTTGCTGAGGGTGGAAATCACATTCCAGTGGTGGAGACGGGTCAACCCCTATGATTTGCCATGCTCAGCAAGAGCACTCGGGACTACTTTCTTAGGCCTCAAATGACTCACATTTGGATCCTCAGGGAATAGAAACTTTACAGCTCCTCTCTTTAACACACCAGCCTTACAGGACATGCAAATAAGATGCCCTTGAAGTTTCCACATTCATTAAAAGAAATTCAGACATTTGCAATCGGAAACATGGAGATACAAAGACTCAGATGTGACAAGAAGTCATCACCATAATTATGTATGTTATACAAAACGCTGCTTGCTCTGTGCACTCCCCCCCACACACACACCCCACCCCCACTTTGAAATGTTGATGGTTGCACGACATATCTGGGCTGCTTATTATTTTACATTGCACCCATTGCTCCTTGACTCTGTCTTGGGTGGTATAAGGTATAAGCCTGAGCCAATATGCTGTTACTGATTTAAAGCGGATTATCGTTTGCTGTCCTAAGCCTCAGTGAAATCCTTTAAAATATTCATATTGGCAGACCTGGATTAGAAAATGAAACAACAGATTTTTTTTTTTTTTTTTTTTTACCCATGTAGATTGGTTTGATATATATATATATATTGTTTGGATGAAACTCAGCTTCTTTACAATCCCCACGTGATATTTTCATAGCTAATGAGTGATGAAGTGTGTGTGTTGTAGCCATAGATTAGATAACACTTAATGCAACATAAACATAAACATCTGCTGAGTGATTGGCTGTTTGCATAGGGCATGTGCTATCCATCCGTCCTCTGTCAACACATTCATACTCATCTTCACATTACAGCCGTAATCTCTGTTAGCATGAGACTGGAGACGGCAAGATTGAGAATTTTCAGTATTAGGCCGGTTTATTGGATTCAAAACTATTTGCATTATTAGTAGTTTATACATGACAAACATTTTCTTTAATTCACATGCACATACAGCATTAAGTGTATGACTGAATATATGCCTTTTCCCCCCATTTTTTTTCCATTTTTATCCACACACAAGCATTTATAGATTTATTCACGCTGACTTGACCAAGACTTTCTGCTTTGTCAGCAGTCAAGTGGAATGTGCATCAGCCATGTCAAATAATACATTTAGGTCATGTCAGGATTTCATCAGTTAGAATTCAGCTGGTGTGTGTAAACGCATGCCATCTCCAGAGTCAAGCATCATGCCTGTAAGCGCACTTGTCACATTCCTGGTAACTCAAATTTTTGGTGCTGTTTCAGTCATTCTTTTTTAAAAAATTTCAAGTCCATTTTTAGAATGTCTTCTGATGTTGTGAAATGTCTCAGGGTCTTGTGAGCAAAGCAATAAAAAAAATAACATCATTCAAGTCTGTTTCTAAATGCTGAGTCATAAATCTGCTTAAACAATAACTTTATACCACTAACAGACCCGCTAATGAGGCATCATCAGTCCTAGAGGAATTCCCATTGTGTTTAGGAGTTTTGGGAGTCAACAGGAAGGTGGCTTTGTTAAAGTGTGACCAGGTTTCATGGGGTGTCTGACTGATGACTGAACATGGTATGTGGTTTTTGACTTTAGGGCTTGACTTTTGATGCATAGCTATTTACGTTATCAAAGCAAGTCAATTCACAAGTTCTATCTAATCCAAGGGTCTCAAACTACCAATCCTGGACTGAATCTGACATTTTTTATGTCCCTTCAAGTGTTAGTTTATCTTTAAACATAGCCCTTAAATCAGTTTTTACTTCCTGCATTATGTTTACCGTTATTGTCTTTCAGGGTTATACCTCTGATCAGTGTTACACTGGGGAAAAAAATAATGAAGTATTTACTTTAAAAAAATCACTCAGAAATGGCTACATTTCACAAATAATTGCGTAAACGGCAAGTACTGTAACTTCTGAAGACAAACAATTGAATTAGAAAGACTTAAACATGCTCCAATAATCTTTGTTTTATTTACAACTTTGAAAAATATTTTGTTACAGTGTAGATACAAATTGTACAACATGGTTTATTGGAATTAAACACCTATTTATTTATTATACTTAGAATTAATCTCTAGTTTCATATTTGTCAAATATGACAGTTCCCATGCAAATGGGACTACTCTGTAAAAGAAAGGCAGCTTTATTTCATGACTCTTTTATGCTTTGTGGAAAAAATTAAGCGTGACATTATGAAGACAAAATGTTTTCAAAATTAATTTGCAAAATTTGTTTTCATATATTATATGGAGATATAGGCTACTTTGCATGTTGACAGCAATCTTTTTTTCTACTTTCTATTACAGTAGCGTTGGATGTACATACTATATATTTGTAGGCTATATATACTTTACTCTAAATATTATATATATATATATATATATATATATATATATATATAAGTGTAAGAAATTATATATTATGTGTATAGTTTCTTACAGTTTTTCCTGTTAATAGAATAAAATAGTTGTGATTAATCTCATGATTTCGGAAATTGAATATCAGATTAGAAAATGTGTGACTTTGACAGCCCTAAAAATAAATTTTTGGCCCCTGGACCCAAGTTTGAAAAAGTCTAGTTGACAGCAACAAACAAGCATGTACACACATGCCAGTTTGTAAGTTAACTGTATAAATGTGCCTATAGCTTTATATAGATAAAATGTAATGGTTGTAAACCATGTTGTTGTTGTTTTTTTTTTTTCAAATGTTCAGCTAGTGCCCCAAGTCTTTTGAGTTTGTAACCCCTAATCTAATACTTAATAATGGTAGTGTAAGAGTAAACTGATTCGGCTTGCTGTCCGTAATGGAGCGCTCAAACTCCAAGTTTCCCCCGAGACTACATCATTTAATATTCAGTAGAGATACTACAAAATAAAGGATGCCGGAGAACAATTGTCAGTGAAGTGAGCTGAGCAGCTGCTTATATATTCTTATGACTTACTGGACTAGACAAACATGCTTCTCACAAACTTTCATTTAGAGCTCAGTTAAATGCAAGACGGCCAAGAGCATAACATAATAGTTACATGTAAATAAAAGAATCCTTCTGATATAGACAGCCTGATGCATTTCCATTATTGAGGAGACTAACTGTGCAGCTGATTCTACAACCAGAGATCATACATCAGTCATTCTTTTAACACTAGTCAGAAAAGTGTTAAAGCATCATAGTGCAAAATAAGTCAGCTGGGGTCTTGTCGGGGTTTTGATTCTCAGCAGAAAAAAATATATGGATGGTAAAACTTCAATGTAAAAAGGCTTCATGTCCACAACTACTTCACGGGGTGAACAGATTTATGACACCAAGTCAGTCTTTGAAAAATGAACTAAAAAGCTTGTTCTCCATCTCATATAACATGTTTCTGAATACTTAAAGGGATAGTTCACTCAGAAAAAAAAAAATGTTGTCCTGTACTCACCCTCATGTTGTTCCAAACCCATATGACTGTCTTTGTTCAGTGGAACACAAAAGGAGATGTAAGAATGACAGCCTCAGTCACCATTCAATTTCATTATGACCTATAGAGAAGAAGGAAAAAAAAGGATGAAAGTGGATGGTGACTAAGGCTGCCAGTCGAATATTCTGCCTAACATATCTTTTTGAGCTCTTCATAAAGTAAGTCAGGTTTAAAATAACAAGACCATGAGGAGTAAATGACAGGATTTTTTTTTATTATTTTTTATTGTTATTATCAGAAACATCTATTTAAAAGCCAGGTAAACGCAATGAACTTTCATTGTTTATTTCATAAATAAAAAATTTCTCTACGGCCCAAAAAATAGATTCATGACAAACTGAATTAAAGTAGAGGTAATAGTAGCTAGTGACCCAAATCTCCAAACAGACGCGACGATATCAAATAACGCAGGCTTAATTTTCAAACTACTTTCGCATCCCTTAATTTCCATGATCCTTCTCAGTCACCGCGCTATGTGACAGCCAATCAGCGGCTCTGTCGCTTAGACCGCACGAGAGAGAGAGAGAGAGAGAGAGAGAGAGAGAGAGAGAGAGAGAGAGAGAGAGAGAGAGAGAGAGAGAGAGAGAGAGAGAGAGAGAGAGAGAGAGAGAGAGAGAGAGATGTTCCGCACGGTGGAGGGCAGAGGGAGACACAGGCAGTCCTGAGTCCACACAGTAGTGTCTTCACAGCGCTCAGAGGATACACATCGAAACCAGGACTACTGTCGACTCCTCACCACTGAGGTGAGTGGAGGAAATTAACTGTAGCCTACTTACCTAATTTTGCGTTTAATGTAACGGCTCTGCATTTAACATGCACGCGCTGTGTGACCTCAACAGTTAGACCTTTGCTTATGCCGTAGACTGACTTCCATGAATGCGCGTGGATGATGATGATGGGTGTCAAAATGTGCTGGGATACTTTTTTTGCAAACTGCTAAGCTACTTATAAGTGATTTGTATCGCAGCGTGATATGTATCATAGGATCCAAACATTTGTACCATATCATTTCCTGGTCATTTTATTTCCAATGTCCTGTTTTTTGTTTTGTTTTACACGCCCAGATATAATACTGCAACACTGATAGTGTTGTCAGGGCCCGAATAGCTAGGTGCGAGGACCCTCTTGGAACTGCTGTTTATTTACTCTAGTTTTATTTAAATGCGTAACTTAATATTCTAATGCAAAATGTTAGTATGATTTCTTGAGGAAAGTTCGGACTATTGTAGTTGTCTATAAGCTACAACCTACTGTAAAAATGTTGTCACCCAGGTGAAAAAGACGTACTGTTAAATGTATTAAACATGCATTATAGTATATTTTTATTGTACCAAAAACATACTCAAGTACATTTTTAATACATTTAATAGTACGTTTTTTTTTCCCCTGGGCATCTTTGTTTCCATCTGTCCAGTTTGTCAAAATAATAACTTGTTCATATTTTTTTAATGGTTTCAACTTGATTTTCTTAACAAAAATTGTATTCAAAGTGGTGAAAGGTGCAATGAATGTATCACTGCATGTTGTGACCTGATGGTTTTTTAGCTATTAAACTTAATTTTTCAGTTTTAGTGGGTTGACAGTTTGTACAGTTTATTCAATGTCCATCTGTTGTGTGGCGTGGCAGAAAGTAATGTCATTGGTTATTTTGTTTTCAACGCTTTTTTTTCCAGAGGTGATAACACCAAACAATTTATTATATTTCTCATTTCAGTGTCAGTCCTGTTAAAACTGAGTTATTAACAAATATTTAATTTGAAATTACTATATATATATATATATATATATATATATATATATATATATATATATATATATATATATATATATATATATATATATATATCCTAGGTATACTTTGGGAGTACAATCTCTAAAATTATTTTAAAATTCTCATCCAGTAATTATGAATGACTGAAAAAGTAATGGAGAAGTCATGGGAATTCAATGATCAAAAGGTGTGGGAACATGTTCAGACTGTAGCACTGTTCAAGGCCTTTTATGTCAGGCACCTGTAGATTTTTGGGTGGATTGATTAAAGTTATTCTATATTAGGTAAATTATTCATAAAATCCTGAACTACTTCAGATTTTATTCTGAGGAAGAACCACAGTAGTTGCAAAAATTTCTAAAATGAGTCAGAGTTTTGTTTTTTTGCCAATGTTATTTTGTTGTTGCACGTGTACAAAAATATATTAATATTTGTACTTTCCAGTCAATGTGGCAGTGCAATTTTTAATCCACTAAATTGTTGGATTTGACACACTGCAAAATATCTTAGTCTGGCAAATACTGGTTGAACAACTGTTGTCTTCAGAAGATATGGTTGCTTCTAATGTGTTCTACTTGTACTTTGGTTGGATTTTAGGCCATATATTGTATGTAACAAACAGCAGACCTCTAAGATATGATAATTTTTGACCATATTAATGTTAAGAATATTTTTTGTTAAGGAAACTGGTAGATGGGTTTATTCAAGTTGTTGTTAGTTAATAGCATACTGGATGCAACCAAATGCACATTTCAGTTCCGTTCTCCTTTTTTTTTTTCTATGTTAAACATGGGTCTTTTAAGAGATAATGGAAGCCTACAACATACAACAGCTTTTTAAAATTCAAACGTATTATTTTAATGTTATCATATTGATAAATATGTCACCTAATAATCAAAGGGTTAGAAAATGCTTGCAATTCTGTTTGGGTTCAGATATAGATTGCTAAATTGAATTGTACATAGATAGATAGTAAGGCCACATGACCTTTGACTTGCTGAAAATCTTTGACAAAAGCCACATTACAACTGGATGGAGAATCAAGTGCATATTAGTTGTCGTTTTTATCATGGCCATTTTAATTAAATCTGAGAGTCTGTCTGAGAGTTTTTTTTATTTTATTTAAAAACAAAACAATAAAAGCATTTTAATGGCAATTGTCATGGTTGTCATGCTACATTCAAACAAACAGATTTTAAAATATGATGTTCTAGCAAACAATAGAATTTCTTTTTTGATCAAAAGTTTCACACTTTGACAGTCTTAATAGTTTGAAAGTTTTGCGTTCTCAGATTTTGAGGAAGCCTGTATGCAAATGTTTCAGTAGTCTCTGTATGATAATTAGATCAGAGCTATCTGTCTCCCGACATGACAATGGCCCAGTAAAAGCTGTGTTTGCTCCCAGGAGATGAAGCAGGATAACATTGATTAGCACATGCACATGATTCATTTCACCCAAGAGTGATTTATGAACCTCCATCATGCTTTTACCGCAATAATGGAATATCACATATACCTCCAAAAATTATACTTTCAGACAATTGAACTAAAAAATACAAAAAAATATTCTCAAGAAAAGCATGACTGGAATTAAAGCCTATTTTTCTAAGATATGGGTGATTTGCTGTTCTGATGTGTAGAACACTTCCAAAATCAATAGAACAGTGTTTATCTACAGCCGCTTTAGTCCAATACGAGGCGATTGATTTTCTTTACCAATTCATCGTCCGCTATCTGTTTTCAGTTTCCTGGCTTGTTGTTCTTGTTGTTTGCTAATTTGAACGAATAGTAACGGAGGGCCGAGCGACTGAAACTGTCTCAAGTGAATCTTTAAATGGGTTCGCAAAGGAAAATATATTCTTCAACATTTTTGTCTTATAATAAGTTTGCATCTTCCAGCAGGGTGTTGTTATTTTCTTTCATCCACATATCCCTATAGGAAATTGGGATATGAAAGCTCTGGACATCCTCCATAGATACTCAACACATCCGTCAGTGTGTAAGATGACAGGGCAGATCACAGAGAGTGCGAGTTGGAGGGAATTTGGGGGGGGAAATAGCATTGATGATGAAAAACAAACTTGAAACAGAATTCAGTATGCACAATGAATATTTCTGCCATTCATGCTGGTGCTAAGAATAAATAAGGATCGCTTGCTTTCTTTGTGCTGAGTGCAGTGTGAAATAAGAATGTAGATGACAGAGACACCATGCTGGCGGTCCTGTCATGGCTGCGTTTATCTAAGATGATTTATTCGGTCAGCGCATGACTGCTCTGATTGTGACCTGTGACTCTCCCCATCTTAATCACAGTGACCCTGGTGAATTAGCTAAACTTCAGTTCTGAATCTTCTGAGTGTGTGTACGGTTAATCAGAAGGGTGGGGCACTTTTTGAATTAAAAGTTTGCTTAAACCAGGCAAATTATCCTTCAGTCATCGACGTTAAGATTTCGAGATGGTTGCTTTGATAGAGCGTTATTAGTATATCAGCACAAATTTGATTTTGTGAGTCTGAAGATCCTTTAATCGTAAATCCTCCTCAAAGTTTTTTATTCGTGTTTGAAGTGACTTGATTCATGTTCGCAGTGACTTGCTCAGCTCGGCTGTCTCTGCTGATGTGATCTGCTCTGGCTGGTACATGTCGAAGCGGAGTTCTCCACCCATGAATGCAGAGAAACATGAGTCCGCTATATCAATTTTTTAAAGTCATATACAAGACATCTCTAACTGTCTCCATATGTCCACCATTTTACACTAGGAGAAGTCCCATGTGCATGGAAATTTGCGTGTGGCTAATCTTCTGGTGGCGGGTGTTTGAAACACAGCCCATTGAACTCTATTGCGCTCACTGTGTAGCGATATATCTCCTTAAGCATAGCTTGTAACACAGTCTAGATTTGCATAACTGAGAAGCTTCCTCCCTTTGGAAGTTGAAACTGTGTCCACAAAATGTGGCGGCACCTAATTACTCACCAGAGCTGAGTTGTCAAAAATGGGCTATCTGCGCAGGCAGCATCCAATCATGTAGTCCACTTTCAAGCACAATAATTGGCCTAATGTCATTAATGTTCTTCTCCGTTGTCATGGTTCTTTCAATTGATTGCTTTTTCTTATTACGTGCGAGTCAGGCCAAAATGAAGCAGAATGTATTACAGCTCTCCCATTTTCAAACCTGCCCTGGACGTGTGTGAAATGAATTACACCAGCCCCGAAAATGTCCATTCTGTTGAGGAATCTCAGTTTTCTCAAATCTAGATTGGTCAGACAATCTACCCTGGATATTTTCTGCCGGTGACATCTCACACCGAAACTGCGATACTGATATATTTACCCTTGGAAAAACAAACTGTCATACAAGCAGCATGACCCAAAAGCAAATAGTTATTAACTGGAAGACGACACAGTCAGAGTTTGGTCACAGAAAGGGTACAGGCCCCAAGAGCCAAGAGCAAGAAATACAAGCTACATACAGATTTCTGTATGGCTGATGTATTTAGTGGCAATTGAGGTGCAATCTGTTGAATAAACTCAAATATATTTGTACCTAAACAGTGAAAGGAGTTGATTTACAATTCCTTTTCTTGTATTCTATAATGAATTGGAAATCATAGTTTTCTAAAAAATAAAAATAAAAACTTTCCAGAGAATAAATATGTATATGCTTTGATGATGATGATATGAACCAAATTAGCCAAGATTCGTAATAGATGTACAAGACAACTATATGTCTAAGGTCCTGCTGAGTGTTGAAGCTGGCTTCTGCTGATGAAACTGCAAACTCTTCTTTTGAAGATTGCATCTTCTGACTCCTGGTCTTCATTCATCATATGGGTCTGTAGCAGTAAAATCCCCTACATCAGTTATCAGCTAATTTTATCTAATTTTATTTGTTAAATTATGAGCTTAGCAGTTACTTTTCAAATTTATTGTTCAGTTGTATATGATATTTAATTGTGCATCTCCATTTTTTTTATACATTACATTTGGTCACTTGTAGTAATATTTAACAAACCAGTAATGTATTGTATATCAATGTTTTTATATTCATTGTAATACAAAATATTAATGAATTAACTTAAAAAAAAAAAAAAAAAAAAAAAAAAAAATATATATATATATATATATATATATATATGTGTAGAATTTTTATATCCAATATTTATTGTTTATGTTCCATAACAAACAAAAATGATCGGCTTATCAGTTTGTTTTTAATTGGATGATATTGTATATTTAATTGTGCATTCTAATTTCTCACATTTCTTCATTTAGATCACCTTTGCCATCATTTAACACTCACTTAAAGTTAACCTTTAAAATTACTGTTAAATGTAATATTTAGCATTACTCAAAATGTATATCCATTTTTCATATTAATTATAATATACAAAATTAAAATATTCACTTGTAGCAACTAGCAATTAATTTTTTAATTTTTATTTAAAAAATGTTAACTTACAAAATATTTTAGCATTTTAATATCAGCCATTTATTGTTTATTGTCCACACTAGCATACAAATATTTCTGTACAAGGCTTATCGTAACAGTATTGACAAATCCAGGGCCGGCATAGTGCAGCTTTTCCACCGTTACATAGCTTGGTCCAAAGAAAGAAAGTATAAAAGAAAAGAAGTCAGTTTAATCAACAGCCTTTAACCTTTGCTCTCTGCTTGCCTTCGGCATATATGGTGGCTTTTAATTCAAAGAATTTTCCAGTTGTCACTCACTGGGTTTATTTATTTGTGGTCACAGAGCATTGAGATTTTCAATTGTATTGTTGCGCTTGTTTATGTCATTAAATGTCATTATTGATTATTTCTGTTGATATATATATTTTTCTTTCCTTGTCGCGTGGGGCCTGAACTATATCAACAAAGATGCAGAATCAAATGTCAAAGAATGTTGTGATTGCAATCACGATGACTTCTTGTGACCTTTTGAAATGGAAGCATTGTTACCTTGATTGTAAAAATCTTCCTCAAAGCAAGGGTTAAAGGCATAAAACAACACAATGAATTACGACCTAGTCAGGAACGGTTCCATTTAGATACCTTCATGAAAATCACGCCCATAAATTGAAACACAGTCTGAGGGTTAAACAACCACGTCTCAGTCTGTCTGAAACACAAGTCTCTTGTGTTTACCAAGGTAAAGGTGCCACACTTACAAGATGTTGTGAGTCTGAGGATGAGTTAATGGCATTGTCAAGTTGTAAAAGGGCCTTCAGGGTAGAACACACAGTAAATATAAACTATGATACGAGAAAAGAGTCTGTTTGAATTTGACAGCCTCTGCAAAAACTCTATTAGCACCATGTTTGTGATTTGCGTATTTTTCAGTCATGGAAGTGACAAGTAAACAAGCACGCATGTAAATGTGCATGCACAAAACAATCAGACGCGGGTACATTTGCATTGCAATGGGAGCTGCATTCCAGGTTTGAATCACAATGCTGAAGGGAGGCTTCTGTCTCGTAGGCTCCCGGGGAGTTTGTTACGCACGCCGTAAAACTGCTGTTCCCACGGCTTCTCCTTTGCCTCATGAGGGGAACCCTAAACAAACACCCTGACCCCACAATGCTGTTATGGGATTACGGGAAACCTTTCCAGCTCCACTGTAAACGCCAGGGCCACACTGACACAAAGGTTAACAGATGTTTTGTACTATCTATTTGAACAGTCTGCACGAATTGACAAAGGAAGGACAAGCTGCAGTCTATCACGCAACGCTCTCGTGAGCAAATTAATGTTATGCGGCTAAATGGGGATTTGAGGCGCATTTGATTTTAGCAGGTTTGGCTAAATTGCTTTAATTCAGCACACAGTACGGTCTGCTCCAGGCAATTTGTGCAGCAAAAACACACGCTTTCACCATCTTTATGGCCGACCAGGAAAAGCAGATTCTAAGTCAGTGGCACAACATTGCTTCCAGATCACATTATGGCCTTTCTCGTTACGTAATTAAGAGGACCCATCTGGTACGGGCAGCGCTCCCTGACACTAATTGTGTTGGTGTGCACATGGCCATCCCATGAGCAAAAAAAGACCTCCAACATTTGAATCCATTATCTCCTACTGTTCAGATTAGGGAGCACATGTTTCCAGGGAGATTATTGTGGAGGCTCGGGGGACGCTTGTGTCTTGTAGGGTTGAAACTTGAGGATTAAGTCTATGGTGTGGTAGCCCTGTTGGTTAAGCACTTCCAGCAATCTAGTCACATGCCGGGAGTATGTTACAATGTGCTGTTCTATCAAGTGACTCCTTTTATGTGTGTGTAGACTAGAGATAATCGGTTTTGGCCGATATTCATACTTTTCATACTATTTAACTTAATCAGTTAGGCGGTTCTTTAAATTCCCCCGGGGGTGAAAAGCTTTTAATGTTGTTTATATGTCTATGTGGTGTTTTTAATATGCTTTAAGACAAACCATGTGCAAAATCATAAGTCAACACCATTGCTGAGTGTTTTCTCTTTAAAACTGCAGTGATCTAAAGACAGTCTCAAAAGCGTGGTTTGAAATCAATGGTGTTTCTGACGCCACAAACTACCTTGTAACCAATCACGTCAGCGAGTGGATCTCTGAGCTGAGTGAGTGGAGGCGGGGCTAATTTTCATTTTCATAGAACTGCGAAACGGAAGTTTTTTTTTCAAGGAAAAAAAGTTTAAAAATGTAATTTTGGTGTTCAAATAGTTTTAAGGGATAAAATGATTGACTAAGGGGACTTTAACATTGGGTTTCATTGACAAGTCTCCAAAGAATAGCACTGTAGCAATAATCAGATGATCAGCGCAATCATGTGGTTTTAATCAACTAAGTCTCCAATTAAGTAAACACTCCCGTTTCTTTCACAATCTGAAGAATGGAGATGTCATGAGACTTTTTAAGTTACTGATTCACACACAAGCAAATGGCGATGGGACTTAATTAAATGACCGATGCCAGAAGTGCCCCCGTGGCGTTTTTCGCTGATAAGTAATCACAGGGTCCTCTGTCTTACCACATGTGACCCAACAGGAGCGCCTCTCTGGCCGGAGATCCCGTGGTGTCCCCTCTTCAGGACACCTCACAAACACAGACAACCTTGTGTGATGAACCACACTGGTCATTGTAACCAGACTTAAAACTCATCAATTCAAAGAATACGCACACACATATCATTGCCCGGGAGGGGGGTGAGCAAAAGTTCACCACATCTTCACCAACGAATGACCCAGCCACGTTCACAGTACACACACACACACACACACACACAAGGACTTTTTCTCCAATCTCCTCAATTGAGAGACTTGTACTATGATATATTCGATATGTTTTTATGTTTGCCCATGTTCCACTGGGGTTAGATGTGATCGTATTATAATTCTAAATGAACAGAGGTGCTTTTAGATGCATTTTTAATGTAACTGTGTTTTCCTATAATGTTTGTATGTCGTTCTTCACACCTTTAGAATCCTCTTGATCTGACCAAACCATATATATATGGGTGCAAACCGTAAAATGTATGTTACTATGTTTTATCATCTCTGGAGTAAAATTGAACGCATTTTTACATCACGGTCATGAAACATGCAAAGTCGATCTCGAGGGAACAAAGGAACACTTATCCGCACACTTTCCTCCCAGCTGATTGGTGCATTCACGCCAGAGGAGGCGTAAACAGAAGTGTCTTTAAAGAAGACCACCAAGCACCTCATCTTTAGTTTTGGTTTTGTTTGGGGATCTTTGAGGAGTAGTGAGAAGTAAGGAGGGGGGAGAAAGAACTCCCTTCTTCGAGGGAACTTTTGACTGGACTCTTCCCTCTCCTTCGATCCGATGTAACCATCATACTCGTGATCCCCGCCCTGGGGGATCTTTCCTCTTCTTTTCTTTTGTTTAAGTTTGTTTTTCCTTTGTTCATTTCACCAGAAATGAACTTAGTCTGAATTATTTATTTGGTAATTTACGTCAAAGACCTTTAAGCCTTCTTTGAAACTGCGCGCTCCAGACCGCAGCAAACCACGTGACGCTCCAACGGAACACACAAAGACCAGCAGCTCACACACGCCGCAGGGCTCAGACACCTGAGAACTATATGCAAGTATATTTGAGTTACCAAGATTTTAGAGCATTAAGACTGTTTTTTCCGTGTTGTCTCTTAAAGGTTTAAATGTCCAGGTGAATTTTGCCAAGCTGTGATCCTACGGATCTCTCTCTCTCTTCCCAACTCTCTCTCCCTCTCATTTTTATCTTTCTCTCTCATCCTATTTTAATTCGTGTTTGTAATGTTTTTCGTTTTGTTTGTTTCGGGTGTATATACGTATATTCTGTGTGAATTGTAGTTCGATGTATTATTAGTCCAACTATTAAAACCATTATATTCTTGATTGCCTTCTGTCTAAAATGCTCATATTACAGAGTCAATGAAATTTCGATCATAGCTACAAAGCTTTCATTATTGACTACGTTGCGTAGTCTAATTTTATAAACACAGGAAAATTAATGTTCACGGCCAGAAAATTGATATTTCTTGGAGTTTATAAGAAGGGATAACTTTGTTGAGAAGTTGATAAGTTAATCTTACGGCCGTTTGCTGGACAAACAGTTCGATAGCTAAATTAACTCCATTAAAGGTTATCTCATATAATCGATCTGAAAGTGGACCATTGACATATGAATGAGAAATTATAATTCGTTGTGATTGATCATCCGTGTGTACAATCAATCTATTTTCAACTTCGATAATTTAACTGTAATATGCAATATATTAATCATATTCATGATTAATTATTAAAATTCCCTATATATAATTTGAGCTAATTTAATGTAAAACTAAATGTTGTTACAGTTTGGTGGAGAATGCGGGCAATTTCAAACTTTGTTTTATGAGCAATCCAGTTTCAATCTGTGTATATGGTTATTAATTTTTTTTTTTTGTGCGCGCTATGAAATTATGAAATTGTGAGATAAGTCGCAACGCGAACTCACTCCTAACCGACCGAGGCAAAAAGCCGAAGTCAGTAACGTTACATTTTTAACAAGTTGCTAAAAATATGCCTAGACAATTGTAAGCACTGTTAAATGCTAAGACTGCAGTACTTTAATATTACAAATGTCCTGTTAAGAGATGAATAAATACCTCTGCAGTTGATACATTTCTAATATTTGTTTTAAATCGCTGTGAATGAAGAATTCTCACGTGCGTATTACCGGTTTGAATAAATATGTTTTTAAGCGAGATTCCTTTTAAACATAGGCCTTGCATGCAAATATCGTTATTGAATTCGGGGTTAACCCAGTGATATTCAACAAAAACGATAAACTCCTGGTCAAAAAATTGGCGTAGCTACCCAATTGAAGATCTAATACATTTAAATCATAAGTGCTATTGTGAAAAATGTTTATTGGAGTTCGAACCAACAGACGAAAATTCCTGTTGTCCACATTTGTGTATGTGCGGCGAAGAAATCCCGCCATATACTCTTGTGCAGTATAGCACCAAAAAGATCCGCAGAGATCTTAATTGTATACTTGTGATTTATTCCAGAAAATCAGTGCGTGACGCGAGCTGAAAGCTCTTAGCTTTTGAATCACATTAAAAGGTGGTTGTAATTCCGCTGACTAAACACTACAGGGAGTTTAGAAGTCTCAAATTACGCCCCGCCTTCTGACTTTGGCATGCATGAGCGCAATTACGCGAGGGCCGTTTCAGATAATGCTCTCTTACTGCTAAAAGTCCACCACCTAGTGGCCTTCTTCTAAGTCGGCTCACTCAACTCTCCTTTTCTCTCTTTTCAAATTCTGTTTTGAATTGCCTATCTCTACTTTTCTCTTTTGATTGTTTTATAGTTATTGATGATACTTTGCTGTTATCGTTAATTATTATAAAATATTATCCTGATTTTTCAATTCCCTTACACGCTTAATTAGATTTGGTTTTAAACCGGTTTGAATTTAAATTTACATCGTGTTTGCCTGTCAGTCACTGATACCCACTTAGAGGGACACGCACCCTTGTGGCATCCCCTGCTAAGACGGTGCATCACTTTTCCTCCTTTCATTCTGTTTTGAAGTGGTATATTTCCAGTTTTTCATTGGCTTTATTTTATTTATCACTGATACCTTACAGTAATCGTGATCATCATCAGATATAATTTTGATCTTTACTTTTCTTACATTCATTCAAATTTGGGTTGAAACAAACAAATTTCGAATTTAAATTTGAATTAACTTTCTCAGTTCAATTTTTTTTTTATTTTTTTTTATTTATTCTTCGTATTGATACTTCATCACAACTGTATCCTTACTAGATTAGATGTTACTTAACATCTCTTTATACACTTATTTAAATTGAGTTTAAACCAGTTTGAATTGCAATTTAAATTAAGCTGCCTTTTCAACCAGGTTGACCACTGAGAGGAAGTACGCCCCCTTGTGGCACAAACCCGCTACTACAGCTTGCCTCCTCCTGTGACATCCTGCTTTAGTTATTGATATCTCTTCTTTTAGGGATTAGGTGATTCTGATAATTAACATGGTCATAATTCCCTTTTGTTTTTACCATTATTTAGTAAAGCCTTTGCTTTTTATTTTCTACATAAGTACTCAATTTGGTTTAGACAAAGAAAGCCTTAATTCACTTTAAGTTTCACTTGTTCTTCATCCTGTTTTGTATTCATAGGTAGAACACTCTCTTATGCTGTGGTGATTTGACAGTCATCCCTGGTTGGTTTCCAGCGAGCGGGGTCGTCTGACCGGCGTTACCGACGCCTGCCGTGCGTGAGTCTCGGACCCATTCTGTTTCTTTCCATTGGTGTGGCACGCAATAAGACTCAGCAATTTGGCACTCCAAAGGGAAGTCAACCACACTAGTCGACACACAAGGCAATTTTGGAATAATTACTCAAACCAAGGCCCGAAGAGGGGCCACTCTTTTTGAGGGTTCTGGGGAAAATCCACTTTGCTGTGCCGTCTGGCAAGTTGACACCTTGGTATTGCCGGTTGTGTTTAAAGTCAAGTTGTTTGAGAGGGCGCACCTTGGTACAGATGAACGGAGGGGCCCGGGGACACTGCGGTTGAGTGTTAAGGGACGACGGAAAGATTGACCGCGACGCTGGCTCCGACCAGGGAGGACCTCAAATCACCCCAGGCAAGCTAACATAAGGTAAAACCCATCCACTTAGTATAGGCCACAGAATATTAGATATTCCCCCGGTCATTTAAGTGTTTGGCCCATCCCCTTTTCTCCAAGCCACACATAGCAGGCTCAGGCCTCCTTATCCCCTGTAACACTTCCTGTGTTATTATTCACTCCATTTCATTACAGACCTATTCACTTTTATTGTTTCATTTTACTTCCATCTTTCCCATCTTGCTATTTTTCTTTTCTGTTGTGATCTGTTCCTTTCAGTTCACCTAGAGGCAGAACCTACGAGAGACACCGAGGAAAGCTAAATAACAGGTTGACAACCAAGCTGTTAGCATCAACAGATGACCCACTAGGCTACCGCCCTGTCAAAATCTTTATTTAGGTCCCACGCTGACCTACGCAAATTGTCCCCACATAACTCTAACTGCCTGCATCAGTTAGCCGAAATTCTTGTAGACGGCATCGCCCGTATTAGTATTATAGCTTGTAAACGAACTTGCATTGGTCTCTTTGTGTGTGCTGTGTTCCTCTCGCCCACAGTGAGCCAGTATGTTCCGATCTTCCAGCCCCGCAGTCCACTGGGACAACCTCGAGACATGGCTGAAAGCCATGACGACTACCTTCCTGCCCAAGGTCGCCAGTGACTCAGAGCCCCCGAGCCAAAAGCAGCTGGACGCCGACTTGGACAAGCTGACAGCTCACGAACCGAGTCAAAGCTACAACGACAAAGACTGGGCCCGACACGTCGGAAACCTCGCTCACAAGCTCATTGCACAAGCACGCCTCCACGAAAGGAGCCGCATCGCCCTGGAGCATGAAGTAGCAACGCTAAAGATGCAAGCGGAGGACGCCCAGATCCACAGTCGTCTAGAACAACTACTCCTCGAAACCAAGGAAAAGGATGACACCGACCCCGAGCTACAGAAGGAAGTGGAAAGACTTCAAACTGCCCTGTCTGATCTTCGTATACACACAGACCGAAAAGAGCAGTCAGAGAAAGGAACCAGAGAGGAACTCAACAAGAAACTCCGAGAAGGTGAAGCTCTCCTTGCAAGAGCAGAGACTGAACTAAAAGAAAGAGACACTAAAGCCAAGGCCTGCGAAAAACACTTGCAAGCGGCCCAAGCTAAAATCCACGAGCTTGTTCAGCAGAGACACGATCTCAAAGACGAACTTGACATTGTTCACAGAAAGCTGAAACACTCATATAGACTGCAGAGTGACCGGGAAGGGGAAACACACACCACAAAGTTTCTCCTGACCAACCAGTCCGCACCTTTCAGCCAACAACCCAGAGCTGAAAAGAAGGGCGAAAGCCCGCTGTTCAAAACACCACCAGCCAGCCCGCAAGAACCCCCGTCAGCAGCGAGGGGGGGAGAGCCTTTCCAAAGAACCCCTGCCACTAACCACGGCATGGCTCCCAAAGAACTTGACAAGCTGGCCAGAAACATCCCGACGTTCACTCCGAACCCTGCAGGAGGCCACAATGTGCACGCATACCTGCAAGACATTGACTTTCACTTACAAACTGTCACCAACGCGACCGCATGGAACAGATTGTACCTGCTAAGAATTACTTCCAGTCGTGAGGTGCGCAGCTTCCTTGACCGACAACCAGAGACTATCAAAACGGACTACCAGCAGCTGCAACAAGCTTTGATCCGTGAATTCTCTGATCCAGAATCAGACCAAGGGTTATTCACCGCCATGGACCTCAAGCAGGCCCGACGTGAAACCCCACAGACCTACTACAGCCGACTCCGACAAGCCTACTTCGGAGCACGGAACCAGCCAGGTATGGAAGAGGATGTCAATTTCAGAACTCTGTTCCTTCGAAATCTGCATCCCACAGTGAGTCACTACTTAGGCATCCTGGCCTGTCCCCGTAGCATGTCTACCCAACAGCTACGAGACTTGGCCCACAAAGCTCACATTAAGCAAAAGACTGTGTACGAAAAGACTTTTAAAGACCCCACAATCTACTCTGTCTCTGAACACTACTCAGAGCTGCCTCTAGAGGGCGCCCCACAACACCACAGCCCTTCTTACGGAGAGTCAAGACCGTTCCAGGCCAGCAGAAGGCAGCACGGCCGTGACGGTGCTCATCCAAGGCACCAGAGCGAGCGCTCTGAAAGATTCTGGGAAGCCAGCCGGCGACCCAGAAATAGCCGACCCCCATCACCAAGAGACTCAAACCCAGACATCCTACGTCTAAGCGTAAGGCCTGAAACAGGCACCCAGAACACTGCTCATGAGCATCAGACCACAGAGCTTACTGTCACACCACAAAGTGACAGCATCACCCAGCCACCACAGCTGACAGCTGCACACCCTAAGCATGACAGCACAGTTTACCACGACTGGGTCCAACATCACAAAGACCCAGGAAATGCTGCTTTGTCTACCTGCCTCCACAGCGAACAACACAAGACCGGCCCTAACCGCCCATCGATCACCACACCAACCCGGACGCCAAAGCTCCTGGGGAACCTGATCGAAAAGGGGGTGGCCCGGAAACCCTACCTAGCCATCACTTTGGAAAATGACGTGAGACTTGAAGCACTGGTAGACACCGGCGCAGACTTTACTTTGATATCAGCTGAACTTTTTGGAAAACTCAGAGCTAAAGCTATGAGACAAGATCGAACTCTTACATCCCAATCGTGTGAGCTGATTGTGCAGTCGTACAGCCAGAACGACATCCGGCTCGAACAGGTAGCTCTCATTCACCTGACAATTGGTTCTATGAGTCTGATCCACCCGGTGTACATCTCACAAATGAACACTTACCCACTTCTAATTGGCAAAGATCTGCTTGATCGCTTTGAGCCTTTACTGGACTTCAAACAACTGAAAGTTTGGGCTCAAGTTCGAGAACCCCTCCCCCTCCAGTCACACAGGCCACCAGAGCCAGACTGTCAGGTCACAGAGGTCACGAGAACTACAACAAAGCCAGACTCCAAAATCACAGAGTTCCCCGGAACTCCAGCAGCCATCCATGAAGACACAGCCTCAGCACCAAGTCAAGGTTCAAGTCCGCTACCCTGCACCTTCCAGCTCGCCAAAGACCACGCAATGCCCACTCAACGATGCGTGACCTAATGCAGAAGGCCTCTTCTGAAAGAAGTCCTAAAACCCCACTGATTTTGAACTGCAAAACCAAAAGACACTGCACGAACACAGTGCAAGACTCTGCTAAAAGGGTCCCTGATCAGCATAGGACATAGAACTTTTAAAAGTAGATGAAAATGTGTGTTCAAAGAGTTGCAAGACTCTGCATTCGTAAAATTAGAATTTTACTGAGTTAAAAGAATCTTAAATGGAAGTGTAAATCTCAACGGCCAACAGACTATGCACAACTCTTTTGAAACAAACAGTTTCTAGATGCTGGTTGAATTGGCACTGCTAAACATTAGGTTTCCTGACAATGAAGGGTTACAAGAAACACTAACTCCAAATAGGGCATACGTCACCTTACCGCCAGAGTGTAGGAAAACCACCTCAGCCTTAAACTACTGTTAACCTACAGGCGTGCATTTGATCTTTGCGATCCAACTAGAACACAACGTGCAATAAGCATTTTTGATCGCTGGCTTGTCTAAATGCAGAAAAAACGATAGCTGGAATTGACATCTCTACTTTAAGTGAAAGAGTCTTAGATTTCCAACTAATATCAGTAAGTTCAGCCGTAAAGCGTAAGTCTGTGTGACAAAGGAATCTCATTTCAGCAGCCTCTAATCTGTACCGATATCGATTCTGCTTTGGTTAAAAAGAAATCCAAATTGCAGTATGACTAAACCTGTGTCTGAAAAGGAAAGCTCAGAACAGAGTTGTATATATGTAGACCTGGGTGATGCTCCCCTTTCTACAATGTAAAGGCCTTACAAATTATTGTTAGATTGATGTAATTCACCTAAATTTTAGCTGCATCTACAAGCAGAGAGCTACCTAGCGATCAAAACTGTTTACTCGCTGAAAAGTCAGCATTTATGCATGAGAGGAACGTAACTATAGATGCTTAGACAACCTTTGACTTACAGCAAATCTATTTCCTTACTCGGTAAACAAATAGAATAAGTTGTGAAGTAGAAGTGTCTTTTTAAAGTAAAGAGCAGAGTTACATGAGTAAAATTAGCAAATGCCAAAACAGTCGCATTTTACTTAATGTAACATCAAGTTCTCGAAAGACTTAAAGTATAGGCGCCCCCTTTTAACCCGTTAAAAGGCGCAGACACTTTTCAGGGACTGTTGAATTGTTCTGACATACTCTAGTTCCCATGACAACAACTTGTCACAGGAAGTGCTAACTTGTGACGTCACTTTGTAAACAAACCAGCCTAGGTGGCTAAGCTACCCTAACCTAGTATCCATCTACCTTAGGCTAAGCTAACTTAACCTAGCATCCTTCCAGCCTTAAGCTAAGTTAGCCTAACCTAGCATCCATCCAACTTAGGCTAAGCTAACCTAACATAGCATCCATCCAGCGTAGGCTAAGCTAAATAATAACTTCCACAGTTAGAAGTTAGCATCATTTACTTGAACCCTTAATCACCGTTGTTTTTTTTCCACAGTGCAAAGTATTCTAGAATACTTTCCTTAACACCAGTTAGGATTTCTAATTCACTTTCCGTGTTTGCAACTCTTCTTAGCTAAAGTTCACCTTCACTAGTTTAGGCATAGTCCTTGCTAACCGTCGAAGGCTAACTTTGCAGATGCCCTGTTAATTAAACATAAGTTTGACTACATGTAAACTGTGTAGCTAGAGAAGAATTCATATAGCAATAGGAATTTTCATCACTAATGCCACTGATTATTCTCGCCTTCAGATCATTCCCGTTGTTTTGATCATTTTATTCCCTTTTGCTTTTAATTTTAATTTGTTTTTGTTCTTTGTTAACTCTTTCATTTCTTTGACTTTGATAATAATAGCAGTCAGCTATTCCCTTGGCTATTCAGTCATCTATATGATTTCATTTCATTTCCTCTCTTGTTCAAATGTGGTTCCATTCCCCATAGGGCCCAGAAAGGAAACAGAGACACCCTTATTTGTTATTTTGGCGTAGTTTCAACCAGTGTACTCATTTTGTGACCCTGCAACACAAGTAATTTCAACAATTTACTAGGGCACAACTATGGTCCAGAGGATTGATAATAAGCACAATTCAAATAGGAAAACTGTCCTTTTCCCCCTATCATTCACTTCGTCAAGCCGTAGTGAACCACTAGTTCAGTCCAGAGAAATAATTTAGTCATAAGAACCATCTTAAGTCATTTATTTCATCTTGGCTATGCCCCTTCCAGGAGATACTCTCGGAACCACATACATCTTAGCCTCCTAAGATCCACAGCTAAGATAAGATACAAGACACATTTCACTAGCTAGCTACACGTGAAACACCTAGCTTTATGCTACAGACCTAGCGAACCAGTTAAACCGTGGTTCTGAACTTTTAAGGTCATGCATGCGTCTCTCACCACAAGTATGACAAAATGTCACAGAGCCCCTGCTTCACCTGACCTTAACCTTCCAGCTAACCAAAGACTATGACAAAACAATGGACAATATGACAAACCACCTCTCAGACCCCTCCAACCACCCAAGCACGCCAGCTGCAACCACCGATAAACGGTGCCCCAGACAACTGCGGGTCACCAAACACATGCTGCGTGCACAGGACAACATTCTACGTTATGCACCTGATGCCATCACAGCGCCAAGGCTTGTGGTGCCACAATGCAGAAGGGGGGTCATGCCAATGTATGCCCATGACGCATCACGTGCTGCACACCGCAGCACCAGAACCACTTACAAGACACCGAAGCAAGTGACACACCGTTGTCCTCGAAAAGAAAAGACTGTCCTAGCCAACCAAGGACGACACTCGCTGAAATGTTTCCTACCTTTCTCTCTCTTCTTTTTGCCTTTACCAGGATGCTGCCGTGGTTTGCCATTCTGAGCCTTCAGCCAACCAGAGGGCAGCCGCAAACGGACAGCATCTCACCGGGTCCGGCATCAGGCATCGTCCTAAAAGAACAAATGGGATTCCTGATAACCAACTGCCGCACACACACCCAGAAAGTGTATGTTCAAGTGGACCCCCGCAACGTGTACCTAAAACCCTACCCCAGCACAGTAGCCCAATTCAGCTGGGCCAGTGCCCGATGGACAGAGGACTCCCTCGCTCACGCTGAGGCCAATGTTGAGCACATGCTCAACCAACTTGATAAAATGACTGTCACACAAGCGGACTTAAGTGGACACAACCGCCGTGCCAAACGGATCCTAGGAGCTTTGCTCAGAGCCGCCGCTGCTGTCGGAACTCTGTTTAACGTTGACATATCCAGTGTCAATGCAGTGAACCTAGCCACCGTGAGATGGCATGTGACTGAAATTCAAACTGAGATCCCACTGCTAAAAGAGCAACTTACGACACAGAGTGCCTCCCTGCAATCACCCACAAGACATTTAAGGGAACAGTGGTAATTCTCAACACTCACAGCGTTCTGCTGAACCAGACAGTGAACTCCATGAAACAGCTATTTACTGTCTCCCAGAATGACTTTGCTCAAACTCAGCTGGTCACAGCCCTGATGACAGACCTGCTGCGGGAGGTGAGCTCCTCCATTGACAGCCTAGCCATGGGTAGAACTCCACCGTACCTGATACCCTTAAGCCTGGTGCAAACCATGCTGGCTCCTGCCATCACCACGCCAACTGACCCTCTACAAGCACACCTTACCTACTCTCTGGGTAGCGCCATCCCACTCCGCGTCGACTCCGAGCAGAGGAAAGTGGGTTTTCTCCTGAACCTACCCATTATAGAGTCAAGCCGACTCTACCAAGTAAAAGACATTGTCAAGGTCGGATTTTTGAAAAGTGACACTCACATCAAGATTCGCACTCCAGACGTGGTGGCCTACCACGACAGCAACCCACAGCTGTACCTGGCCCCGAACCTGCACATGTGCACATTGACCAAAGACATTCACTATCTCTGCCTTAACAGACCCTTCCTCAGAGACAACACTGACGGAATCTGCAGGCTGCAGATCAGCGACACCCGCTGCCCTGCCGAAGCAAAGCCTCGCACTCAAGGCATCGAGACCCAAGCAGAGATTGTAGGTGACAGGTGGCTCGCTAACACTCCTGTGCGCACAGCTGCACTCACTGCACCATCCTTCACCTGGACGACCTACCCCTGTACCACCTTCCGAGTGAAGAATACCAATCCGAACTGGAAAAATGGATTGAGGAAGGGGGGGGGTCACAGATCATAGACATCGCTCCCCTTGACGCAGCCCTCCAAGCATTGTCCAGATTGCCCATCCTGAACATTTCACCTGTTGTTCAAGCATGGACCGCCGCTGACACGGCACTTTGCATTTCGACAATCATCAGCCACACCCTAACCCTGGGTTTGGCCTACGTCCTGTACCGACGACTCAACGAGATGTGAGCCTCAACAGCCAGGCTCACCCAAGCCATGTCCGGAGGGTTCCGTAGGGGCCCTCGGAAAGAAGACTCCCCGCTAGAGAACGCGGAAAACCTCATAGAGCTGAGCCCTCAGCCCTAACCATCATCTGCAGCATCCAACCTCCATGATTTACCTGCCACCTGACCAATGCGGTCGTGATGGTTCAACGAGGCCCACCCACACGGGTCCTGCCGAACCATCAAGGGGGGACTGTAGCAATAATCAGATGATCAGCGCAATCATGTGGTTTTAATCAACTAAGTCTCCAATTAAGTAAACACTCCCGTTTCTTTCACAATCTGAAGAATGGAGATGTCATGAGACTTTTTAAGTTACTGATTCACACACAAGCAAATGGCGATGGGACTTAATTAAATGACCGATGCCAGAAGTGCCCCCGTGGCGTTTTTCGCTGATAAGTAATCACAGGGTCCTCTGTCTTACCACATGTGACCCAACAGGAGCGCCTCTCTGGCCGGAGATCCCGTGGTGTCCCCTCTTCAGGACACCTCACAAACACAGACAACCTTGTGTGATGAACCACACTGGTCATTGTAACCAGACTTAAAACTCATCAATTCAAAGAATACGCACACACATATCATTGCCCGGGAGGGGGGTGAGCAAAAGTTCACCACATCTTCACCAACGAATGACCCAGCCACGTTCACAGTACACACACACACACACACACACAAGGACTTTTTCTCCAATCTCCTCAATTGAGAGACTTGTACTATGATATATTCGATATGTTTTTATGTTTGCCCATGTTCCACTGGGGTTAGATGTGATCGTATTATAATTCTAAATGAACAGAGGTGCTTTTAGATGCATTTTTAATGTAACTGTGTTTTCCTATAATGTTTGTATGTCGTTCTTCACACCTTTAGAATCCTCTTGATCTGACCAAACCATATATATATGGGTGCAAACCGTAAAATGTATGTTACTATGTTTTATCATCTCTGGAGTAAAATTGAACGCATTTTTACATCACGGTCATGAAACATGCAAAGTCGATCTCGAGGGAACAAAGGAACACTTATCCGCACACTTTCCTCCCAGCTGATTGGTGCATTCACGCCAGAGGAGGCGTAAACAGAAGTGTCTTTAAAGAAGACCACCAAGCACCTCATCTTTAGTTTTGGTTTTGTTTGGGGATCTTTGAGGAGTAGTGAGAAGTAAGGAGGGGGGAGAAAGAACTCCCTTCTTCGAGGGAACTTTTGACTGGACTCTTCCCTCTCCTTCGATCCGATGTAACCATCATACTCGTGATCCCCGCCCTGGGGGATCTTTCCTCTTCTTTTCTTTTGTTTAAGTTTGTTTTTCCTTTGTTCATTTCACCAGAAATGAACTTAGTCTGAATTATTTATTTGGTAATTTACGTCAAAGACCTTTAAGCCTTCTTTGAAACTGCGCGCTCCAGACCGCAGCAAACCACGTGACGCTCCAACGGAACACACAAAGACCAGCAGCTCACACACGCCGCAGGGCTCAGACACCTGAGAACTATATGCAAGTATATTTGAGTTACCAAGATTTTAGAGCATTAAGACTGTTTTTCCGTGTTGTCTCTTAAAGGTTTAAATGTCCAGGTGAATTTTGCCAAGCTGTGATCCTACGGATCTCTCTCTCTCTTCCCAACTCTCTCTCCCTCTCATTTTTATCTTTCTCTCTCATCCTATTTTAATTCGTGTTTGTAATGTTTTTCGTTTTGTTTGTTTCGGGTGTATATACGTATATTCTGTGTGAATTGTAGTTCGATGTATTATTAGTCCAACTATTAAAACCATTATATTCTTGATTGCCTTCTGTCTAAAATGCTCATATTACAGAGTCAATGAAATTTCGATCATAGCTACAAAGCTTTCATTATTGACTACGTTGCGTAGTCTAATTTTATAAACACAGGAAAATTAATGTTCACGGCCAGAAAATTGATATTTCTTGGAGTTTATAAGAAGGGATAACTTTGTTGAGAAGTTGATAAGTTAATCTTACGGCCGTTTGCTGGACAAACAGTTCGATAGCTAAATTAACTCCATTAAAGGTTATCTCATATAATCGATCTGAAAGTGGACCATTGACATATGAATGAGAAATTATAATTCGTTGTGATTGATCATCCGTGTGTACAATCAATCTATTTTCAACTTCGATAATTTAACTGTAATATGCAATATATTAATCATATTCATGATTAATTATTAAAATTCCCTATATATAATTTGAGCTAATTTAATGTAAAACTAAATGTTGTTACAGCACCCACCAATAAGTAATGTAATTATATGTATTATGGATGATTAATAATAATAATAATAATAATAATAATTAGTAGTAGTAGTAGTAGTAATATTACAGCTGCAGCTCGAGTTCTTACTAGAACCAGGAAATATGACCATATTAGCCCGGTTCTGTCAACACTGCATTGGCTGCCTATTAAACATCGTATACATTTTAAAATATTGTTGATTACTTACAAAGCACTAAATGGTTTAGCTCCGCAGTACTTGAGCGAGCTCTTAACGCATTATAGTCCTTCACGTCTATTGCGATCTCAAAATTCGGGCCAGTTGATAATACCTAGAATATCAAAATCGACTGCTGGCGGTAGATCCTTTTCCTATTTAGCACCAAAACTTTGGAACAGTCTTCCTACCATTGTCCGGGACGCAGACACACTCTGTCAGTTCAAAGCTAGATTAAAGACACATCTCTTTGACCTAGCATACACATAATACATTATAGACTTCTATAATTCAATGTTAGGCTGCATAGATTAGGTCAGCCGGAAATGGGAACACTTCCCTTAAATCCTGATGTACTCGTTACATCATCATAAGAAGAATGGCATCTACGCTAATTTTAGTGTCTTTGTTTATCCCGAGGTTTTCCCGCAGCCTGCCGGATCCAGGCCATATCCAGATCTGACTAGGAGCTTTGCCTGGACCCGATGACAACGCAGTGCTGAAGTGCCAACTAGCCTCTCCCTATGGAGGATCCCTTTCCCACTCTACAGATAAAACGTTGTGATTCGGGTTCGCGTACCCACCCCGAAGTGATAAAATAAAACAAAATTCTGTATCAAATTACAGTTACTCTAAATCCGGCCTCTAGTTCATAAACGCCAGAGGAGAACTGGCCCCGACTGAGCCTGGGTTCTCCCAAGGTTTTTTTCTCTCCATTAAGTCACCTGATGGAGTTTTTGGACACCAGTAGGTCACTTGATGGAGTTTTTCGGTTCCTTGCCACTGTTGCCTTTGGCTTGCTCAGTTGGGGATATTCAAATTAATTAACCAAGCATTAATACCATTGATCAGCCCTACCAAACGTGGATGTTTTTTCCACTAAGAAACAAACATTGTTATGTAATTTGATTGATACTGTGAAGCTGCTTTGATGCAATTTATATTGTGAAAAGCGCTATATAAATACACTTGACTTGACAGCAAAAATTTGACATTTCAGTTTTTTCATTATAATAATAATAATTATTATCATTATTATTTTTGTATTGTTATAGCTAAATTATGTGCATTATATTTTTATTATAATAACAATAATTCTTATTGCAAATTAAAATGAAAATAAAAAAGTGATAATAATAATGTATTTAATATTATTGTTATAATTAACGGCAAAATAGTCTTTTTTATCATGAATTATATTTGTATCATGATAATAAATATAATAACGCATATGTTGTAGTTTTAATTCTTTTGCATCAAATAGCAGAAATACAATAGGCTATTCAAATTTAGTTTGGAATATCGGTCATTGGATACTTAATTCTTAACATTAAAAAATCCATCAGTATCGATCAGTATATCAGTTGATTTTGTGTTGTTATATGATATTCCAGTCCCTTTGGTTGTATCAGCTGCATCAACAGCACAGTATATATGTATCTGCTTTATCTGATTTATCTGCTTACTATCACTGATTTATTTCACATCTTAGCCTTTTTGCCATCAGGTAAATGTGTTATTGCATTTAAACCTCAAGTGATGTGTATAAATAGCCCTGGCAAATGTAGGGTAGGTCAGATATGGGAAAAAAACGTATGTCTAAAATGAATAAATCAATCATCGCTTACAGCCGAGCTAGAGTGTTGCAGGATAAGTGATACCTTAGCATTCGAAAACCCAGCTGTCTAGACAGCCCCCCCCCCCCCCCCCCCAAACAGCCAAATCGATATATATTGATTACCCGCTATGCCCTGGGGAATGACACGGATACGCTGCTTGGCAGGCAAGTGCACCGAGCGGACCGAAGAGGAGCTCGAATCTGTTTAAGTGTGCCACCCTGACTGAATTTGTGTTCACCTGATCTTGACTTTGCCTCTCATGCACTGTTGCTCAGTGGTAGAAAGAGAACCACAATCAAACATGGCACATGTCTCCTACCATTTGCTCGAGAGAGATGAGTAATAGCTGGAGAGTTTTCTTTTAGTGTTTTCACTAAGATGTGATGTAGCCAGAAGCTATGTGAGAATATCTTTGCAGATATATAAAAAAAAAAAAAAAAAAAAAAAAAAATATATATATATATATATATATATATATATATATATATTTGGGCAGCTCAGAGAAATCAAACATTTATGCTATCGCTATCATGAGATGCTATATCATGTACCGTGGCTATGCAAACAAGAATGACCTATTTAAAAACCATGGTATCTAGTCTTTCTAGTTAATGGCTGGTGGTCAATTTTAATAGAGAGCCTGGAGACAGTGTGTGGCATTAGCTAGCTCTGTTTCTCTCTGCTCTGCTGGTCTGTGTTCCTGCAGCAAGAATTGTTACCTGTCGCCTCCCTTCTCGCTGCCCGTGGCTGACATTCTCCTTCTCTCACTCCTAATTGCCCCTGTGGGACTTATCAGGGCTGCTGTGGCTGTCTTCGGCGTGGCAGAGCTTTCAGCGAGGGCCGTGCGAGGGCCCCGCCTTTCTCTCTTCTCTCTGGCACTTCCTGCCGCCTGACCGACTCCCCGCGTCCTCCACAGGTGTTGCCGGTCTTCCTCTTCCTTCCTCACCTGTCAGCCCCCGTTCCGTTCGTGTTCCCAAAGGGCCTCTGAGGGTACTGTGTTTTTGAAAGAAAAATATAAATAAAAAAAAATAGAATAAAAATAGGACATGTGATATCTCAAGGTCAGACTGCATGGTAAATTGCCTGATCTGAAAACAAAAGCAGATAACGTTCAGGCAGACACGAGTGGGGTGCCATTGAGGTTAATTTGTTTTGTCTGTGTTTTGGATAGCAGACAGCCGTGGCACATTTTATGGCAGGAACCCTGAGAATTAATTACTTTATCGTTGCATTAATTGAAACATGAAAAATGGAAGCATGCTAGTGTAACAGAGTCAGTTTAAAGGTGATGTGTGTAATTTATTCCATGTTTGTTTATTTCTCAAAAAAGTGTGAAGTTGAACTGGTAGCATCTGGTTGTTTGAGATTCCACACCAGTTTGACACTGCAACATTGGCTTAACCAATGGTGTGAGTTTGGGGGCGGGACTAATTGGTTTGCGACCAATCCCTGACAGGGGGGTTGTTTGGATACACTGTTATTATTTTTGCAGTTCGATTTAGTGATACTAGTCACACAAAAATTACACACTACAGCTTTAAGTTAATTATTAGTTTACCAAAATAATATTTTACTATTTTGTTTGGGCTTTCATAGTCATGTAATAATAAAATAACCAGGGGCAACCAACATAAAGTTTTTTAAATCCATTAAAAACATAAAAAAAAGTAAAACACTAACATGTTTACCCCTTTTTCATTTTAAATTGGAAGTCGCTCCAATTAAGCAAAGGTCTTATTACATTTAAATAAATAAAAATTGCATACAGGATGAGGTTAAAGAGGTATATGTATTATCACCCTCTAGTGACACTTTTACATAATGGCTATGGTGGGTTTAAGGATATGCCGCTAAAAAAATAATAAAAAAACATATTATTTATATTATATTATTTAGATATTATCAATTTTATTTTAGTTAGGTTTAGAGTCATGAAAAGTCATTTTTTTTAAATCTAGTGTCTTCTTTTGTCTTCTTTTTTTAGTTTAAAATAATGACCTTGGTTTGGAAGAACATGAGGGTAAATACTGAAGATGATGACAGATTTTTTTTTTTTTTTTCATTTTTGTGCGTATTATTATTTTTAGGTACTCAATCATGACTTTCACAGTATAAGACTGATATAAAAAGTCTGTAGTGATGTGGATCAGCATGTATCAAATGACACATTGGTGAGGCTGTAAAATGAGGTGCTGTGTGAGACACTATGTGAAACCATAGTGTCCCATTGAGCTGTCTTAGGTTTGTGCTTATATTTAAAGGCAGCAGGGGAATTTTTATCCTTCACTATCCATCTCCCTCCCAGCAGGATGGACTTGTAAATGAACGAGCAGACATTTTGTGCTGGAAACTGTGTCTGTTCAGTCTGACACACCATGTAACAAAACCGCTTTAGATCCAGCTGAGTTCCCCCGGCAGGACTGTGTCAAGGGATTTGCCAGGTCACAGAGCTGAGCAAAATGGCTGCCTGAGTTTGACTAATGTGGTCCAGGAGCCCGTTCTCTTTGCCCAGGAGTTTTGGGTGGCTGAAATTCATTAAAGAGTAGCATCAGTAAGCTACAATTGTTGGACATAACAAGGCCCACATCTCCCATTTTGCTTCCCTGTTTGTACTGAAATGCACACATGGAATCATGCGTACACATACAGTATGTTTATACATACGTAGAGCCCCCATAATAATGTCTAGCTCATTGACTTTGACAGTAAATCAATATCCTGTCCTATCTATTGTTACCTAATTCAATTAGGCCAATTCATAAAGCAGAACATAATGGAGCTAATGGAAAATGCTATTAGGGGAATAGCTGTACCATTTAAGTCATACACAGAACTATGAAAGTCAATTCGGCATCGCAATTGTGCATTTCCATCTGAATCGCTGGCCCGCAACCGTCGCTCTTCCCGGATGAAGGGTGATGTTGACCTGATGCATTTTTACACTGACGGAGAGAGGTGCGCCAATGTCGCAAGCAATATTGTAAATCAAAAAAGCAGAGGTACTTAAATGCGATTCATTGAGAGGCCCACGTCTCCCCTTCACCACTTTGCGCAATCACATTTGCAATCTGCTTGATAAAGTGCGAGAGGGAGCGAGGGCAGGCGTTCAGTCGCAGACAAAGCCTCAGATTGATGTGGAAACAGGAAACGTGCTGATTGCTGATTATTATGTGGTGGCAGGAAGCTTTTGTCTATCAGACTGTCATTCCAGCAGGTCAGTTTAGAGCCAGCAGGCTATTGTGACCATGCATGCTGATAAAACCCTACACACATTGGTTGTTGTTGTTGTTGTTTTTTTCGAAGAAACTCTGAATTAATAGCGCTGTGAGTGGTTAGATCTTTAAAGCAGGGCATTTAGAGAACATGCGTATTGATTAATTGATTACAGATTTGTGAGATCTCGCCCATTGGCCTGCTTTGCAGTATTTTAAAAGTCGGGGGTTAATGGCTAGGTGGGGAAAAAAGCCTTTCTGCCTTTTATCATGATGGCTGCAGCACTTCGAATGGCCTCTGCTTTTATACTTCGTGAATGTGGGACGCCAATTAAATAGATATCAGAGCCTCGGCCACAAGACTTGCAGTGGAATTGGTATCTTATGGAGAATGTTTCAAAGATATCTTTAATAAGGGGATGGCTGTCGTATGATACAGGAGCTGAAGTTCGCTTTAATTAGGAAGGGAAGCATTCCCAGCAGCCCTAGGATAACACTCTGAGACTTTGCCCAATAACTGATTGTTTTTCAATTTCTTTCTATCTCTTATTACAGGTACTGTGTGGCTCGCTGGCAGCAGGAAAGACTATGAGGGTGGCTGCCGCCTGCACTGCAGAGCTCTGTAACTTTGGCAGATAGGATCATTATCCCCCTGTAAGACACCCTAAGAGCGGGAAAGATGAGGACTTGGATTGTGCTTCTTCTGTGGGCCTGTGCACACAAAACTGTGAATGCAGTTGCCCTTTCAAGAGGGCCGGTTCGAAAGAAAACCAAAGAAATTGAAGGACAGCAAGACAAAGAGTTGCTCAGACGTTCAAAGAGAGGATGGATGTGGAGACAGTTTTTTCTGCAAGAGGAATACACAGGAACGGAACACCAATATATTGGCAAGGTAAGATAACATGTATCTATTTCATAGATATAGTATAAATTATACTATATTATACAAGCATTATAGTATAAATGGGGTCTGAGCAATGCTGGAGTAATGGTGATAGAGTCGATTGCAGAGATAGATTTGGTTTCATCACTCCTTCTAATTCTGTTTTCAGAGGTTAATAAACAGAGAATGATCAAAACTGTGGCCAAGTCATATGTAGGGATCTCCAGCCTAGAGCCTGCTGGATTTGAGATAAGGAGCTGGGTGAAATCTGACCTCCCTGGTACCTCACACTTCATCTGAAGCTCAGAGTTGTAGAGGATCAAAGATTAAAATAAAGTATAACAGCTTGCTACTGTTTCTTATTGCAGAAGATCTCAAACTGTGGCCCTCAGGTGGTAGGCGATTTTACATGAACACCTCAGGATTTTACACGAAAAAAGGTTGTTAGATTAACCTGTTAATCCATTAAAAAGTTATTTTAAAAAAATAATTGAATTGCAAACAGAACATGTGGGCACAAGACACATCATATTATTGTGGCAGTGTTACAAAATGTATTCGAAATATCACACCAGTGTTAAAAATCTGAAGATACTAATAAGTGGATCGCAGTTTTCATTTTATGGCTGAAAACTGATAAATAGCCCATATTAAAGCTCTGTACTACCATATCTAAATAAATAAAAAAATAAAATATTTAAAGCTAAAATAAATGTTACGCTGTATAATGTACAATATGAAAAATGTATAATAAGATTACATTTAACAGTGTTACTAAATTATTAGATTTATTAAAGATTAGATGATGTAAATGTAATCTCAATGTAAAAATAGGGGAAATTAACATATACAATTACATAAAGTAATTGTAAAAAAAGAAATGCAGTAGTTCCGATATATTGTGCATCCCTAAATATACACTATTATTCAAAGGTTTGGGGTTAGTAAGATGTTTATATAATTCCTTTGCTCAGCAACAGCAAGTGCACATTACATTTATCAAAAGTGACAGTAAAGACATTTTACCAAAGATTTATATTTCAAAGTAATCCAGTTTTGTTGAACTCATGCCTTATGAGACTTCTTTCAAAACATTTAAAAATCTTACCAACCCCAAACCTCTAAACAGTAGTGTATGCTATAAAATATTGAATATTTATTATGTTTGAATTTGATTGTAAAATATGCATATTAACTTGTGCAATAACATGTTATGTCGTGCTGTGTGTTTGTAGAGGCTGTTCTGCATGAGGCCAGTCAAGGAACTGATCATGTTTTTTACACGAATAGTGGAATCAAATTATAAACTTAAACTTGCACTGCAGAGAGGTGAATTAACTCGGTGGTTCTTGGATGTTCTGATTTGATCAGGTGGTACTTGGTCTGAAAAGTCTGAGAACCTCTGGTTCAGAGACTCGAAAGCCTTGCAAAGGATCATCAAGCAGTGGATTATTCATGTGGGATGTTGCAAGAGCAGAATTCACAAAGCTCTCATTGTTGTTATGGACATTATGTGCCTGGATCATGTAGCAGTCAGTGTGGAGTAGAAGCAGCCATTTCTATAATGTTCAGAGGGAAAATCATGTAGAGCATAAGAGCCATTGTGTTTGAATGGTCTTTTGTATTTTACTACCCTATTTTACTGTAACAAAGCAGCTTATTCAAGTGGAAAGAGGGTGTCAAATCATTCTCTCACTCCTCTATCAGATGTAATTGTCAAAGCTAATCACATCACACCTTCAGCTCTAAAATGTGATGTTCCATCACTCAATTTAATCATTTTGCGTAACAATAGTGAATAACACAAATTCAAAACTGCTTTATACACACATTATATAGAGACGAGAAGTAAAAAAGTTTGATTACCTCATAAATATCTGACAAAAGTGGTTGCACCAAAAGATACCATGCAGCAGCAGCGTCACTGTTTATAATAGGCAGGCATTCACCTTGATTGCACATTCAAGGTGTTGTACTTTCATCTGATATGCCATCAGAATTCAATTCCACAAGCACTCATTTTCACATATTTGCCATGGAGTACCTGTCTATTGCTACATTCCCCCTGTAGTATTTGTTATTGTTTTATTCCTTCAAAATCAACGGACATTGAATACATTCAGGATATTGAATGCAATACATATTCATGAGCCATATCAACGGCAGAACGAGCGGAGGTGCTGATGAAATGCTTGAATTGCTTCCTCTCAACAGCTTCACTCAGATATGGATAAAGGAGACGGCACAGTGATGTACGTTCTCTCAGGTGAAGGTGCGGGGACGATCTTTGTGATAGATGCCAACTCAGGAGATCTGCATGCTACCAGGAGCCTGGACAGAGAGGAGAAACCTCTCTACTCGCTCCGAGCTCAGGCTGTCAACAAGAAGACCGGCGTCCCACTGGAGCCAGAGACCGAGTTTATTGTGAAACTACATGACATCAATGACAATGAGCCCAAGTTTGACAAGGAGGTTTATACAGCGTCCGTACCTGAGAGGTCACACATTGGTAAGATTCGGCAGCTTCAAAATCAACCACTGTCTTGTGGGTGCATATGAAGGTTATCAATATTGTAGAAATATTACAAAACAATCGATTGCTTAGTATAGTAATATAAAACAATATTGTAATTTGTCATATTTTACTATACATCTTCACTTTAAGGAATAATTGAGTCTTATTATTTACTCTCCCACATCTGGTTCCAAACCGGTATGAGTTTCTTCTTTAAGGAGATATTTTGAAGAATGGGCAGGTCACTATTTTCCATGCTGTTTATAAATGGTTACTAGAGCTTTCAAGCTTCAATAAGGATAAAAATGTATTAATTTTAGTCTTTATTCACTGATAATCTTCCCCTGGAGAACTATTAACTGCTGAAACTGGATCACTGAATCAGTAAGTTGAACTTTAGAACCAAAACAGTCCGATTCGTGAATAGAATCAATCAGAAATTCAATTCCTTAGTCATAGACAAGAGTGACAGGCACATTCTTCCTATTTCCTCCTTTTTGCTTTCCACTGAAGAATGAAAGTCATAACAAACATCATGAGAGCAAGTACATAATGACTATAGGTGAACTCACTCTTGAACTAATATCTTGTTTTTCAGGCACCTATGTCACTCAAGTTACCGCCCAGGATGCAGACGATGAAATGTTTGGCTACAGTGCAAAGCTAGCCTACAGCATCAGCCAGGGTCATCCATACTTCTCAGTAGAGCCAAACACAGGTCAGTCCATGTTGAACTGTTATATCATCGACAGAAATGGCGAAATAGAAAGAGAGAATGTGTTTCTGTATGATTTTAAATGGGGTAAGGGTTGCACTGCAGCTCTGTCGTTCAAGCAGTTTAGACGGGCAAATTCGCCCAGCGAGTTTAATCATTGCTAATGTGTGCCCTGGAACATTTCCCACAGAGGTCTTTGTTTAAACAAAAGAGAAATAGAAACACAAAAGCTCCCATGACAGATTAGTGTCCAGCTTAACACTGATATGCTTTAGCCCAGATGGGACACGAACGATGATGTCCATGAGCACATGAAATCCTAAGACTGAAAAAAGGGATATTCATTAGAGGTGGGGGTTAATCTGAGAACATTTGTGCCATTCAAAGAAGCAGCAGGGCTTGGATTCTTCTTTACGTGAATTACTGGATTTGTCGTTTGCCTTTTTTGGATCTCAGGACATCAGGCATACTTATGTTCAAAGTCAACGTGAATCACTGTTTGCAAGCCATTTAACTTCTGTAATGTGATGTAACAGGATGTTCAATAGTAAAGAATGTAGGATGGGACTTGATTTTATCCAACACAAAATTAATTGTGTCATGAAAAGTGGGCGTTACATATCAGAAAGTAAGTTTGCTAATCAATCCCATTAAAGCTATTTGGCTATTGGTTAACAATATCAAGTAGCTTGCATTTCCTAACTGACATCAGAGGAAAAGTTGTTACATTGATTAAAGATTATGAAAAAAAAAAAAAAAAAAAAAAAAAAAAATATATATATATATATATTTATATAATAATAATAATAATAGTAATGCTTTTTTTATGCCTGATTAAAGGTCTTTACACACCGAGTCTGGAATTTTCGTATACGTTTTTTCGTAATCGTGATTCGGTGGCTCTGAATTATCAAAAAAAAAAATTATGACGGACGAAAGTTTCGGAGGCTGTAAGTGTGATTGACAAAACATGAGATCGTATTTATTTTTTAATTTGTGGAAATTTCGGACGCAAGGACCTTTGTTTAAAATGTATTTATTTCAAATGTTTACTTTTGCCTACTTGTATATTATGTCTTGTATTATTTTAGAATTCTTGCTGTGAATATAAAATAATTATTGCAAAAAAATTACTGGTCCAACACTGTCAAGCAAATCCAACAGTGTTTTACTCTGAAATTGCTTGTCACCAAATTGTTTTAGCTTGTAAAACACCGGTTTTAATAATCCAAGGTCTTGTTTCTTCAGAACCTGCAGCGATCTCTCAATCAGCAGCTGCTGCCTGTAAAAATCTCTGTGGCAAAATGTCAGTCTCAGTGCATGTATGCAATTAGTTCTGCACTGTTCAAACACAACAAAGACTCAGCTGCAACTGCGGTCTGGTGTCGTCCATCTCCTAGAGTAAGAAACTGGGCTGGATTGGATGTTAACGAACTAAGACATCTTTCCCTCAGGTATAATCCGGACAGCTTTGGGACCTTCCGATATGGACAGAGAGCAGAGGGAGCACTACCAGGTGGTGATCGAAGCCAAGGACATGGCCGGCCAGAAGGGGGGCTTAACAGGCAGCACCACAGTAAACATCAGCCTCACTGATGTCAACGACAACCCCCCTTATTTCACACAGAGTAAGCATGCATTTAATAGATTGAAAATATAAGTTCGTAAATATCAACAAATTGAGTCTTTTAGTTGGAATAAGAAACAAATACAATACATAAATAAATTTTATGTCATTGTGGGAAGGGAAATGGTTAGTGGCAAAGCTTAGCAACTGCGTGAGGTCTGTGTTAATCCTGATTAAATGGACAGAGTGGGCTCAGCTAACTTACTCTTTTGTGTTTCTCTTTTATTTCTCTTCTCTTCTGTTTCTCTATCTATTCTTTTTGCCTGCATGCAAATAGAAAATGCTTGGAATTTTTGTCATGTTAATTAGAGGAATGCAGGCTATCAGCACAAAGCGGATTTATTGCAGGCAGCACAATATCGGTCACGTCCGCCGTTTTTTACAGTAAAGAGAACACCAAGAGTAGGTGAAAACGCTTTAAAAAGCACTTTAATTGGCTACAGTGTTAGTTGCGGGGATCGGATATGTAGATTTACAAATGCAAATTGTGAAATGAGATTTGTTCCTCCAAACTCTTCTTTTATGTTCTCTTGATCAAGTAAATGGTCTCTTGTTGCTCTATATAGTGTAGATCCTCTCTCAAAAGATTTCACAGATTCAAGCACAAACCCTAACGTTAACATTATGTTCCCCAGGTATAAATCTGTTCAGCGTTCCAGAGCTCACCAACGTAGGCTCATCAGTTGGCAGGATCAAGGCTGTGGATGCCGACGTCGGCAGAAATGCAGAGATGGACTACACCATTGTTGGCGGAGACGGTCTGGATGTGTTCGACATCAGCACTGACAGGAACACCCAAGAAGGCATACTTAGCGTAAAGATGGTACAAAGAAACTTTCTTTCGTGCTTTGAGTTTGAAAACCGAATTTTCACTCATGCAAGTTTAAGAAGCTTGTTTTTTTTTTAATTAAAATAGTTACTTCATGATTTGTGAATAAAATGGGGAGGGGGGCTGAAAATTCGACTCGGAATGGGTTGTTTATTCTTGTGAATGTGTTTCCGTTGCAGCCTCTGGACTACGAGAAGAAGAAATCATACTTACTTCAGATCAAGGTCCAAAACACGCATCCAGACCCACGATTTCTGAGCCTGGACGCTAAGGACATGGCAACTGTCAGGGTCAGCATTGAGGATGTGAATGAGCCCCCACAATTTAAGAAAATCAGCTATATTTTGGAGGTGAAAGAGGACGCGGCTGTGGGCACAGTGATAGGATGGGTCAATGCCACGGATCCTGACATACCCAGCAGTCCGGTCAAGTAAGGGCTTTGCATTAATATCATCCCATCACATTGTTTTCATCATCTAGATTTACAAGATCACCTTAAATCTCTTTAAATGCATATTGCCCAACACACAATAGCCTGACAGCAGCTTGCAAGCTGCTTAAACCTCTGCCTGTTCCTTCCCGTGACCTTTTGATATCTGCAAAACCCTAAATAATATGTCTGAAGCTATGGCAATGTGAGATTAGATGGACTGCTTCCTCGGAGCGTGTTTATTAAATTCACATTTAATTCAAGAGGTCCTTCAGTCGTAGCATCTTTATGAGATAATTGTAATAAACTACAATTATGAGAATAAATGAGGATATTATCACTGTCCAAAGCGCCCTAATGATAAATCTGATGCGAAAGGCTCAGGAGGACAATAAATGGATGTTTTTCCCTCCGGAGAACACAGTAAATAAGAGTGCAGAATGGAAGCGCAATTAAAAAGCCCTCTGCAGCAGAGAACAGGACTTCAGGGCTGGTAATTATCAGGGACATCAGAAGCACGAGCAACACTGTCGCTCTGAACCATCAGGAGGCTAATTAGGAAATTGAACAATCCCACTGATTGATTACATTTGAAAGGGCAATATTGTGATCTTCTGGTGAAAGAAGAACAAATGGGAACTGGGCATGTGTGGGCTCAGAGCACTGGGATTTCATGCAGTTATAGCTGTGGTGTGCATCAAGCATCCTCAAGTGTCTCCTGCTCTGAAGGTTCAGTTGTCTTAACGGTTTTGTAAACCAGTGTTGGGGGAGCTGTTTTGCCAAGTTACTGGCTAAATTAGCATTTAAAGTAGTCAAACTAGTAAATGCACCATTTTGAAAAAGTAGTTTACTTTACAAGATACTAAAAAAAAAAGAGCTCACTACAGGAAAAGATGGTGCAATATCTTTTGAAATGTATACAGTAACTATCCAATGAATATCCTTTATCATTTCTATTTTTCTGGCACAAAACAATGAGGGTTTTTTTCAGCAAAATTCACTTAAGTTTTACTGTCACTATAGAGATTTCTATGACTTTAGAGTAACTAGTCTTTTTTTCTTTTTTTTTTAATACTTTTGTAATGATTTTTAATGACTTTCCAGGCCTGGAAAACACCATTCAAAAATTCCTTGGCATTTACAGGTTTTCTATGACAGTGGAAACTCAACTAGGCTGAAAGATTTTTACCTAAATTTTAATTACAACTACAATCTATATTTAGTTATATTTAACAAAATATTTCTGTTGAAATAAAATAAAGAAGACCTAAAATGCCACCAAGGATTTTTGCACAGGGACTCAAATCAAATAGTTTCAATTACTGATACTCACTAGAATGAATTAGACTTTCCAACGCTACATATGAGAATGAAAGGGACAAGTATGGGAGGAGTGGGGATCTGATTATTCTCCCCTACGTAACGCTAATTATGACAAAACACTGACAAAACAGTCTTGCATTTTTCCCTGAATTTTTAATGATTTTCACACTCCATTTTCTCTGAGCATAATTGAGCCAAACCGATTTGTCACAGGTCACATCAAAATTTAACTACTCTACACTATTTTGAAAAGAACACTGTCACAAACACATTGGAACTGGTGACAATTGAGCTGAATGGTTTGACTTGCAGGTATTCAATTGATCGGCACACAGATGTGGACCGGGTTTTTGGTGTCAATGCTGGGAATGGATCTATATTCCTTCAGAGGCCTCTGGACCGAGAGGAATTCGCTTGGCACAACATTTCAGTGATCGCAACCGAGTTCAGTAAGTAACTCCACGCGGCTCACAGCCGCAGTTCATTTGGAATGAATTTAGGTTGCTAAGCTCAAGTCATCCAGCGTTAAATTTCTCCAGTAAGATTTCCGCATTTTCATTTACCATGACAGCTTATATTGACTAAATATATTAGTTTACTTTTTTAAATTAGAAATCCAGTTTGCTCCCGTGGCTCCAATAATGTGAGCTTCTATCATCTCAAGTAGTCAACCATCATCTGCCACATCTTTTTAAGGACACTTAGACAAAGAGCAGACCAGCCGAGTGCCTGTGTACATCCGCATACTAGATGTCAACGACAACCCCCCTATGCTGGCATCCTTCTACGAGACCTTCGTCTGTGAAAACGCCAAAGTCGGACAGGTAAAGAGCATTTTAGTATATGTTTTCCATTTATCCGCCACATTGTCAATTTCAAGTCCACTTCTCCTGTTCGGCCGGTGGATAGATGTGTTGATTTAAAGCAGGGGCGTCTGTTAAACAGCGTGTGACCTCTACAGAAATCACACCTCCAGAGCAAGATAGAGATCAGTGATGAGTATTTCTCCTTCATGGATTAGACGGCAGAGCCTTTTTCTGTCAGGCTTGATGAGATTATGTGTCATGGTGGATGACAGGGGCTGTCACATATCACAGGCACTTCATAATAACTGTCCACCTCTCCTCCATTTTCTGACTCTTCTTGTATCGCTCGTTGTCCGTCATCACCCACCTCACTGACCCGCCCACCTCAGCGCCTGGCAGAATTGTTCAACCTGGTGTTTGCCATGACTATGACAGAACCAAGACTGTGAATACATACATGCATAATACAAAACTATTCTGGTATTTTTCCAATAAAAATATCAAAACATCTTTCTCATTTTACTTGAGAAGCAAAATTACATAAAATACTATAGACGTCTTTCATTTATTTCCCTATTTAGTGAGGTTTATATTAAAAACAAGAACTATTTAACTATTATTTATTTTACACAAATTATTTCGCACAATGTTTTAAGAAAAAGTGCATATGCTATCAACTACACCTATAAAATGTTACAATAATTGTAATAATTCCATTTAATTCCATTTAGGTAAAAGAGACATTTTATGTGAAGGAGACTGTGGCAATTCTGTTACTTGCATGATGAAACTAAACAATCATTAATTTGTATTGTGTTTATTAGGTATATTTCAGTGATGGAAGTGTCAGATAAGGCTGGGATTTTGATTCTATTTAGCAGTTATATTCTAACAGACTGAAGTAAAGCCCAGAGGAAAGGGAAGCCAGCCAGCAACACGCAAGCAAGAAATCTGGCCAGTGCGTAAGCCTGGTAGAGAAAAAAATCATGAAGCACACAATGGATGATTACATTTTTGTCACAGCGTGTTGCCAGTGCACCCTTGAGAGATGCATTTAAACTAAAATTGCCCTTGGTGACAACTAAAGATAACCATGCGCCTCTATCACTGAGCCAACATCTTTCCTTGCTGTAAACATGCTTATAGTGTTTACATGTAAACACTTGTAAGGTCTGAAAGATGACATTGTGAATAGGTCATTCCGATAATGCAGTACCTGCAGCTCTGTAACTTAAATAAAAATGAATGAATATGTTTTTTTACTTACAATAATATGTGCCTGTCAAGCTCATGCAATTAATGTAATGCAATTTACATAATGTCAAGATAATTAACAGAAGGCTTAACAGGATAGTGATATGGAGCAAAAGTTAGTCATTTGCTAACGTTATCTAAATTCAGACTACAATAAAATTAACGTGTGTGTGTATTAAAGAATGCATATTTTTGAAAAAAAGAAAATAAAAAAGATTTAAATTAAAAAGAATATTCTTTTTTTTATACATTTAATAAAAATGCCAGGTTTTGATATTAGAAGGTGACAAAAATGGCAAAATCTTCTATAGATAATAGATAACAGTGATGATAGAAACTAATATGATTTTAATTTCAAATATAATTTATAGATTACATTTATAATGTGCACTTTCTAAAAAACGAACCAAACACAGTTTGTACTGTATGTCCTATAAATATTGGTAAATATGTGATTTTCATCATTTGCTTCTTTCCCACAGAAAATTCAGACAATAAGTGCAGTGGATCTAGATGACCCAGTCGGTGGACATCGCTTCTCGTTCTCCTTGGCACCAGAGAGCTTAGTGCGAGCAAACTTCTCAGTCCGAGATAATGGAGGTGGGTGCCCTCTCACATCGTCTGGCCCTCTAACTAGCTCACTGTCTCTCCTCATGACAACATAGACTAATCAAACAGGAGAAATCTTTAGGACACATGGCCTCTTCACATCTAGCTGTTTAAACTGAGCCATGTTGTTTTCCAGTAGCCATAACTTTAGGTCTTTCTAGGCCTGTTGTGGTCTGCAGAGAGGACAGTTGCCTCGTTCCTTAAAGTGGCCCTATAATGCTATTTTAAAGGTTCCTAATTTTGTTTTAGAGGTCTCCTACATCAAGTTTACATGCATAAAAGGTCAAAAAACACTTTCATTTTCTCATAATATACATTGCATATCACAACATTTTTCAAAGATTCTCAAACGACTCGTTCGAAGATTCAGTCTCTCTAAACCCTCCTTTCCCGAGAGCCTACTCTGTTCTGATTGGCCAGATGGCCCAGTCTTTTGTGATCGGTCTACTGCTCACAGTATGTGTCATAAACAAAAAGCCCATTACTATAACTGAATTTCAGTTCCGAAGGCTTCCGACGATTTTCCCATATCAATCCGAGCGCAAGTCAATTATGAAACACTGGAAGAACTAGTTATTCAACCCGAACCTCCATCACAAGGACGACTTGAGCAAGACGTTTCTCAGTGATAAGCTACTCAATTTTGATGTACATTATGAGATGTAGCAACTGTAATTCCTCACCATCTGCATTAACTAGTGTATGTCCATCAACAAACCGATGTGTATATGTAATACGGTGCAGACGTGGGAACTGTATCTTTAACTGTATCAATAATAACGGTGCATACTTTAGCTGAGCACTAAAGTTTGTAAAAAAAATCTTGCTCCATCCTTTATCATTACTCAAAGTAGTGAGAACACCTGACAATCGGCATTAGTGGACACAATTTTAGGTAATAATTGCCCACAACTGCTTAGCAGAACTATTTCATTAATAAATACAGTAGTAATGCCAGTTAGCCGGTTAGTCTGAGACCTACACAATATAAAACACAAAACTATGTATTTTAAACACCTGGGAGAAAATACATCAATAATTAATCATACTTACGGCTGTGATTCTGAGGATTCCAAGTTGATCTAAATAAAGTGGGTACTGTCTCATCTTTAATGGATAAGCGTTTTGTAAATTCCATTTAGACCTCAGAGATTTGAGAAGCAATCGTCAAAAGGTTATACTTTTAGCCACTGGCTCTTCACATCCTTATTCTATGAAAGTGTTTACACAGAGAATTTGCTTTAGCAGCGCAGAAAACAGCATTTTCTCGACATGTACACACACAAATCAACCACAGTTTTTGAGGGCGGTTCAAAGTAGATGTTGTCCGCGTGCAGCCAATGAAGAACTTAGGTGGGCATTATGCAAATGTGTTACATTGTTACGTATGTAAGTTAAGGAAGTAAGAAAAAAATTTGCAGACCTTTTACATTCACAAACAGGTACATTATTACATGCTGCATAAGAAGGTAATATCTGAAAAAGCTTAATAGGGGCACTTTAACCCTTAAATGCATAAATGTTTCGTCAATCATTAATACATATTCGTGTCTTGCGATCTCTAACTGCCGCAATAGTATAAAACTCTCCTGATAAACAATTACAAAAAAAGTAAATTAAAGCATGTTTCGTTGCCTTTTAACTTGGAAAGGTTTGATTTGAGCAGATGCTTTTTACTATCATCACTGTCATTGTCAAAGCTCATTTCCCCAGAACATTCAGCTTCTGGCTCATATTTGCAGTTGAGAATATTTTCTCAACCATATTCTTAAAAGTATAATTTTCAACTTCAAAACTGACAACTTCCTCACCAGATCCACCATCCAGTGACAGTGACACTATTTGATTGCATACAGTACTTGCTCTGAAATAAATCACTGAGCTATTTAAAGTTTTGCTGATTATATTTGTGTATTCTTTTGTTTTATGTTTTTGTGTGCGGTAATTATGAGTGAAACATCCCGTTATCACTGTGTATCAGATATTGCCACCTTGAGGATAAAAGGTGAATTGCACTTATTGGGTCATCAGAGTCATCAGTCAATTGAATAACTGATACACAGAAAAACGTCTCCGTTACGTATGTAACCCTCGTTCCCTGAGTTGGGAACGGAGACGTTACGTCGGATGACGACGAATGGGGTTTCGCTTAGAAAGCCTATCAACTTCGAGTATTAAAAAACGGGCAAATGGCAAAGAAATGCCATGGGTCTGCGGAATTTGCATGACGTAACTCCGCCCCACCTCGTGGGTATAAAAGGAGGACGCCGGCAACATGCAGTTATGTTTCTTCGCTGAGGAGCCAAGACTGAACTCAGGCGATCCCCGCGGTACAGTGGAAGTGGCAGGAAGACGTATTGTCTCCGTTCCCTACTCAGGGAACGAGGGTTACATACGTAACCAAGACGTTCCCTTTCGTGGTCACTCCAAATTACGTCGGATGACGACGAATGGGGTTATCAGTCTAATCACGCCACCTTCACAGCTGTCTTCGAGTGCCCTGCGTAAATCTGAGCCCTTGTGAGAGACTTGTACGGACGAAGGACTCCTATTTAACACAGGAATACCAAGGTACACTGGGAAGCATATCCCATAGTTAGAGGAAAAATGCAATTAACACCAACCCAGGGGGGGGGGGGGGCATTTGGAAATACACATAGGACCCAAAGGATACATACGGAGAATACTGAGGTGTCCAGCCGCAGGTGGAATATTTCAACCCCAGGGGTGGCAAGGTGGCTTGCCAAGCGAAGACACATGCTCAGAGAGGCTTACAGTGGAAATACACATGTGGGGGTAGCTCCGGGGAGGGACCATGCACACGGGAGGCACCTAGCCGACGCACAGGCAATAGACACTGGCGCTAGCATCAGGAGTGCTGGAGGAACTCAGGGCTTGCGGAGAAGCTCACCTGAGGAGAATATCGCACGTATCCAGTCAGTGGAGTGGAATGGCGAGCAAGCGAAGACACCTGAGCGGGTCCGGTACTAGCTAGTTGAAGCGAGTACATGAGAGGACATAGGCTCCACTCGGAGATTGTAGAATCTGGCGAATGTGTTAGGTGTCGCCCAGCCTGCAGCTCTGCAGATGTCTGTTAGCGAGGCGCCATGCGCTAGAGCCCAAGAGGATGCCACACTCCGGGTGGAGTGGGCAGTCACACCAAGGGGGCACGGTCGACCTTGCTGCTGGTATGCCAAAGCAATGGTGTCCACTATCCAGTGAGACAACTTCTGCTTGGAGAGAGCCTTTCCCTTCAGCTTCCCACCATAACAGACAAAGAGCTGGTCAGAAGTCCTGAAACACTGCGTCCTGTCTACATAGGCGCGGAGAGCGCGTACTGGACAGAGCAGTGCCAAGGCTGGGTCTGCCTCCTCCAAGGGCAGCGCTTGCAGGTTCACCACCTGGTCCCGGAAGGGAGTGGTAGGAATCTTGGGCACATATCCAAGCCGGGGTCTCAGGATCACGTGAGAGTAAGCCGGCCCGAATTCCAGGCACGCTTTGTCAACGGAGAATGCTTGCAGGTCCCCAACCCTCTTGAGAGAGCCCAATGCAACCAGGAGCGCTGTCTTCATTGACAGGAACTTAAGCTCCACTGATTGCAGAGGCTCAAAGGGAGCACTCTGCAGGGCAGTTAGAACCACTGCGAGGTCCCAAGAGGGAACGAGAGGAGAGCGAGGAGGATTCAGTCTCCTCGCTCCCCTCAAGAACCTGACGACCAGGTCGTGCTTCCCTAAAGATTTACCTTACACCAAGTAATTGTGTGCGGCAATAGCGGCAACATAAACTTTGAGGGTGGAGGGAGACAGCCTTTGCTCCAACCCATCTTGAAGGAAGGAAAGCACGACACTGACCGAACACCTCCGGGGGTCTTCTCGGCGAGAACAGCACCAGTTGACGAAGAGGTTCCACTTCAACGCATAGGCGTGTCTCGTGGACGACGCTCTAGCGGAAGTGATGGTAGCCACCACCGCTGGTGGTAGGGTACTCAAACCTGCCTCGTCCCGTCCAGGAGCCACACGTGGAGGTTCCAAAGATCGGGACGAGGGTGCCACAGGGTGCCCCGTCCCTGAGAAAGGAGGTCCTTCCTCAGAGGAATTGGCCAAGGAGGTGCTGTCGTGAGGAGCATCAGTTCGGAGAACCAAGTCTGGGTGGGCCAGTACGGCGCAACCAGAAGGACCTGCTCCTCGTCCTCCTTGACCTTGCGCAAGACCTGCGCAAGGGGCTCACTGGGGGAAACGCATATTTGCGGCCCCGCGGCCAGCTGTGCGCCAGAGCATCCGTGCCGAGCGTGCCCTCGGTCAGGGAATAATACTGGTCGCAATGGGTCGAGTCGTGGGAGGCAAACAGATCTATCTGTGCGTCCCCGAACTGGTCCCAAATCAGCTGAACCAACTTGGGATGGAGTCGCCATTCTCCAGGGAGGGACTGAAGCCATGAGAGCTCGTCGGCTGCACAGTTCAGGGCTCCGGGAATGTAAATGGCTCGAAGCGACCTCAGATGCTTCTGACTCCATAAGAGGAGGTGGCGAGCGAGTTGCGATTCATACGGCGGGAGCGTAGACCACCTTGATGGTTGATGTACTCTACAGTGTCGGTATTGTCTGATCGGACTAGTACGTGTTGACCCTTGAGCAACGCCCGAAAGCGGTCCAGGGCAAGGCGTACTGCCAGCAACTCGAGGCAAATGACATGCCATAGGCGCTGGGGTCCTGTCCAGGAGCCCGCGGCAGCATGTCCTTTGCACATGGCGCCCCAGCCCGTGGTGGAGGCATCTGTTGAGACAACAACATGCCAGGAAACTCGTTCCAGGGGGACACCTGCCCTGAGAAAACTGAGGTTCGACCATGGGGTGAAGGTCTGACGGCAGGTCGGAGTAACTGATACTCGGAGCGTGCCTTGTTGCCATGCCCACCTCGGGACTCGGTCGCGAAGCCAAAGCTGAAGCGGTCTCATATGAAGCAATCCGAGTGGCGTCACCGCGGCTGCAGATGCCATATGTCCCAGGAGCCTCTGAAAATATTTCAGTGGAACTGCACTCATGCCCTGAAATTGTCTCAGACAAGTCAGCAGTGACTCGCTCGTAAGCTGCGCGGACATGGCGACCGAGTCGATGTCCATACCGAGAAAGGAGATCCTCTGCACGGGGCAAAGTTTGCTCTTCTCCCAGTTGACCCGAAGGCCCAGACGAGCTAGGTGCCGGAGCACAAGGTCCCTGTGTTCGCAAACCTGATCTCGAGAGTGAGCTAGGATAAGCCAGTCGTCGAGATAGTTCAGGATGCGAACCCCGTGAACCCGAAGGGGAACAAGGGCTGCCTCGACGACCTTCGTGAAGACGCGAAGCGACAGGGCTAGCCCGAAAGGGAGGACCGCGTACTGGTATGCCTGCCCCTCGAAAGCAAACCCGAGGAACGGTCTGTGTCGAGGAAGAATGGAGACATGAAAGTAGGCCTCCTTCAGGTCGATCGCTGCAAACCAATCCTGGGGCCGAACACATTCGAAAATGCGTTTGGCGGTGAGCAGCTTGAACGGCATCCTGTGAAGGGAGCGGTTCAGCACGCGCAAGTCCAGGATCGGCCGTAACCCACCGGTTTTCTTGGGGACAATGAAGTAAGGGCTGTAGAAGCCGGACCTCATCTCAGCTGGAGGGACAGTCTTAATTGCACCCTTCGCCAGCAGGGTGGCAATCTCTGCTCTCATGATGGGGGCATTGCCACCGACCAATGTCGAGCGGACTCCCCTGTAGCGGGGAGGAGACCGTGCGAACTGAATCGCATAGCCGAGCCTGATGGTTCGGGCGACCAAGCGGGACAGACGGGGAAGCTCTAGCCAGGCTCCCAGGTACTGAACCAGCGGGGTCATGCGAACCACAGGCGTCCCCCCGGAGGGGCAGCGAAGCGGAAAAACCGGCCCAGACATGGACGGCATAGCGGCCCGGTGTGGGGGCACAGTTAACAACCGCGCCCTGGCAGAGGGGGCCAGGGAAGGACCAGGAATGTCGTCCCGGGGGGCTTGCTCTGCCAGGGGTCTGGCGACAGAGCGGGACAAGGGCGAAGCGGCCCGTGGACGGCACGCCGTGTCAACCGACTCTGGGACAGAGGGGGACGAGGAGAGCACGGCTTGGGGGCGGCGCTCTCTGTCGTCCGAGATCTCTGTGAGCCCAGGGATGAGAGGATTGTTTCTTTCTTTAACCACATTAGGGTGCTGCCCACCCGTGGGTGAGCAACGGGGAGTGGAGAACAAAAGATTCTCCCCGGCCCTCCACCGGGGGAAGGAGTGGTCCTGCTACCATCTCCTGAGAAACAATCATCATCCTTGAGCAGCCCGTCTCAGGAGCACCACTTGGCCCGGCGCTTGGCGGGGGCGGGGCTGGAGAGGGCTGTGGCGCCTTCCTACGGCTTCCTCCGCGACTGGGCCTGGGTGAAGGCTGCTGCTTTGGCCGAGCGGGAGGGGCGGGAGCCTTAGTAGGGCGCCCTCGGCGGGAAACAGGCTGAGGCATCTGCCCGGCCGACGTCGAGGCAGCAGTGGATTGCAAGGAATGTGTTTGATGGCCTCAGTCGGTTTCTGTGCAGTTGAGAACTGTTGGGCAAAATCCTCAACTGCGCCGTCGAAGAGGCCGGCATGGGACAGGGGTGCATCGAGCAGACGAGTCCGCTCGGTATCCCGCATGTCATTCAGGTTCAGCCAGAGGTGTCGCTCCTGGACCACCGAAGTGGACATCACCAGGCCCAGGGAGCGCGCGGCTACCTTCGTCGCCCAGAGGGCAAGGTCGGTTGCGGCGCGCAGCTCATCAAAGAGCCCTGGGTCTGTCCTACCCTCGTACATGTCTCTGAGCATCTGGGCCTGGTAGACCTGCAGAGTGGCCATCGCATGCAAAGAAGCAACTGCCTGTCCCGCCGCTCTGTAAGACTTCGCCACTAGAGTAGACGAAAATCTACAGGCCTTGGATGGGCGCTTAGGCTTGCCAGGAGAAGAAGCACTCTGAGGACACAGTTGCATCGCAACAGAGCGTTCAACCAGGAGAAGCCCAGTGTACCCACGGGCAACTGCCCCATCGAGGGGAGGAAAGGCGGATGAGACCAGCGAGCAGTCCCAGAAGACAGGGGGGTCTTCCAGGACTTCGAGATCTCATCATGCACGTCCGGGAAGAAACGTATTGGGGTTTACCGTGGACGTGGGTCGGCGGCCTTGCCCAAAAACCAATCGTCCAGCCGCGAGCGCTCAGGACAGGGTGGAGGCCTCCACTCTAGACCTATGCTCACGGCTGCCCGGGACAGCATGGACGTCATCTCCGGATCAGACTCAGGCACAACCGTATGCACACCGGAAGGTGGCAGCTGTGCTGAGTCCTCACTTCCAGAAGATTCGGACCCACCTTGTGATGCTGCTACAGACATAGCATCATCCTCTGTAGCTTCAACCGAAACTCGCGGGCCACACGGAGGTCGACCCGCGGGAATCGGAGGTTCGCTAGCGGGCACTGTCACAGAGGAGGGGGGCTGGGGTCGCGGACAAATAGTCGGAGCCTTGTTCAAGACCGTAACCCTCAGGTCACCCTGGCCACCAACCGAAGTAGCACCCCGCGAGGGAGCACTAGATCGGGGTGTGGATGAGGGGACTCTCACTCTTGCGAGTTCATTGAGTCTCGACCTAAGTGACGCGATGGTCATGTTCCCACAGAGAGAACATGAGTCATCCACGAGCGCTGCTCTAGCATGATCCATGCCCAAACATACTAGACAGCGCTCGTGCCCATCAGAGTCAGACACTAATCTGCCGCAACCAGAAGTGCACGGGCGAGGCATCTTTAAAAAGACGTGCCGCGTGCAAGCTCTATTGTGAGAGAAACACTCTGAGTGTTGAAGCGCCCGGGGAGACACGCACTCACTGGCAAACCATTGCACAGATAAGCAGGAAGCACCCGCTCGCTGGAGATCGCCATCACACCAACACCAGAGGAACTCGTTTGTGAAGCTGACAGTTCAGAGATGGCTTTGTGGAGTGAAGAGAAACTCTTGGCTCCGAAGCGAAAACATAACTGCATGTTGCCGGCGTCCTCCTTTTATACCCACGAGGTGGGGCGGAGTTACGTCACGCAAATTCCGCAGCCCCATGGCATTTCTTTGCCATTGGCTCGTTTTTTAATACTCTAAGTTGATAGGCTTTCTAAGCGAAACCCCATTCGTCGTCATCCGACGTAACTCGGAGTGACCACGAAAGGGAAATATACTTACACTATTACATACATCGGGCCCCTAGCGACCCTGTACACTTTTTTCAAAAATGAATTTGAACAGACATTCTTTTATTTAAAAAAAAAATATATATTGTTACATGTTTATAATGAATCGATTAAGGAATACTAAGAAGTTGGATGTCTAACTATAAAAAATGAATGAGGGGGAGGGTAGTGAATGACGTCCCGGGTCGAAAAAAGACCAGAGGTATGCGTTTAAGGCTTAATAAACTAAGCGCTCAACTCTCCACAGATAACACAGCTGGAATCTTTACACAACGCGCCGGATTTGGCCGAATGCACAAGAGCACCCATCTAGTGGCGGTGGTGATCTCAGATGGAACCTTTCCCATGCAGAGTAACACGGGCACGGGCACGCTCACAGTTCGGGTGTGCACGTGTGACCGAGATGGCAACATGGAGATGTGCAATGCAGAGGCTCTGACCAGCTCTGCGGGGCTCAGCACAGGGGCGCTGGTGGCCATCCTGCTCTGCATCCTCATCCTGCTATGTAAGTAGCCTTCAGTTCTCTCCTCTGACAATCAGATCACTTCTCTTACTTCCATCTGTCTGATGCCCGCTTCCCCCATCTGTGAACCCATCTGACTGTTCATCTTTCAAGCCCTTTGTTAGTCAGACTTTTCAGTTCATTTTCCCACCTGTCTTCCTGTCAGTTAGCACTTTTGTCTGCACTGCCATTTGATTAATTACAATTCCAGTGGTTTGAAGTGTGTGCGCCTGATCTGCATGTAAAATAATTTGCAATTAGGGGAAAAAAGAAAATAAAGGAAACAGTTTCTGACATGATCAGATGGCTGAACGGATAAAACTTGTTGGTTATTTAATCAGGAAACTGAATAACAAGGACTACATTTCAATTAAATGAAAATGAATCCAGTCTTTTTTCTAATTCAACAAAAAATGGAATATCACATTTGGGGGGGTTACTGAAAAATGAATTGCTCCCACTGATAGTGTGGTTAATTACCACATGCTATCTGAATCTCCTCTTCAAAATGCCGAAAGCATACATTACTACACAACACATCTGGAAATATGGCTGTTTATAATGCTCTTCTACATCATTTGATGAATATCTGCTGCTAAGATCAAAGGGAAATTTACACAATGTACACATTTTTAAATGACATTTTGTTTACCATCTTCTTTCTGTAGGTGGTAATAACTACATAGAGTTTTTGTGAACAAAGCACAATATATAATTAAGCCTAATTTATTTATGACCACATTTCTACCAGATCAGATTTATATATATATATATATATATATATATGGATGGATGGATGGATGGATGGATGGATGGATGGATGGATAGAAAATTTGTTGAAGACAGTATATCTTAAAACCACACGAAAAGGAAGTTGGTGTAATTATATATATCTAACACTCACCATGGCTTAATTTTTTTTTAAATTAAAAATACAGTTAAAACAGTAATATGGTGAAATATTATTACTATTGAAATAACTACAGTATTTTGTATTTCAATATCTTTAAAAAGTTGTCATTGCTGGTTGCAAACGCGATGAAATAAAAGGCTCGATTTAATTGCAAGCAGTGAAAGGTTAATTAAAACAAACTCAAAATAACACTTCAGAATACTGGATACAAACACACATGGAACTGAACAATCAACATAATATTGACGAGAACGGACAATGAACTCAGGATTTAAGTAGCAAGTCAAACTAATCAATGAAATAGAGAACACTTGCAGATCATAATTAGTCCATGAAAAACCAAGGAAACCAAACTCAAAGCTGACTTTTCAGCACAATTACTCCAGTCTTCAGTGTCACATAATCCTTAAGAAATCATTCTAATGTGATAATTTGCTGCTCAAGAAACATTTCTTATTATTATCAATGTTAAAAACAGTTGTGCACTTGTGCTGCTTAATATTTTTGTGGAAAATGTGAAACATTTTTTACAGGATTCTTTGATGTATAGAAAGTTCGAAAGAACAGCAGTTTTTTTTTTCAGTTTTAAACAATGTAAAAGTCATTGTCACTTTGATCATTTTAATGCATCCTTGCTGAATAATAGTATGAATTTCTTTTTAAAACATCTAACTGACAAACCTCTGATACATTTATGAGTATACATAATAGCAGTCAATCTTTTTCATTCTGGTGCATCACTAATATTTACTTGTATTTTCTCTTGTTCTGTAGTGATTGTAGTGCTATTTGCTGCCCTGAAACGTCAGAAGAAGAAAGAGCCCCTGATCATCTCCAAGGAGGACGTGAGGGACAATGTCGTCAGCTACAATGATGAGGGTGGCGGCGAGGAGGACACGCAGGCCTTTGACATCGGAGCGCTTCGGCATCCGGAAGCAATGGAGGACAGCAAAATGCGTCGGGACATCCTGCCCTCCGAGTCACTCTATCCCCCGCCGCCGCTCCGTAGGACCATTGTGCCGTCCCGAGAGAACACAGACGTGCTGGACTTTATCAACCAGCGCGTGCAGGAAAATGACGGCAACCCCACGGCTCCTCCTTATGACTCGTTGGCCACCTACGCATACGAAGGTAACGGATCGGTGGCAGAGTCGCTCAGCTCACTGGGGTCCGTGTCCTCGGAGGGGGCGCAGGACTATAACTACCTCAGCGAGTGGGGGCCACGCTTCAGGAAGCTAGCAGACATGTACGGCGGGGAGGACAGTGACTGGGACTCCTAATGGACAGACTGCGGAACAAGACTCATTTGCTGATCTGCCTCTACACGAAGACTAGAGTGGCAGAATGAGGCAGCCTAATTTCTTTTACAAAGTGCCCTTTTATCCTTCTCTTTGTCCTACAATCAGGCAGCCGGTTTCTCTGTCGTGATTGGCTGTGCGTTTTTTCAAAAGAGGAGACGAACTTCACGCTCCTCAAGGAGGACGTATCTGACTGAGGACTTCACATCAGAGAGATCATCTGCGGTGACATCTTTCTGCATAATCCCAGAGTGTTCTGGAAATGTCTACGGTTTTTCATATCTGTAACCATCACTGAAAAGCCAAGCATCTGATGCGGAAGCGCTGTTCAAATACTTCTGCAGAGAACAGTTTATCAGTTGACTGTGAGCCTGTGAAACACTTGAAGTGAACTTGAGCAGGTCATTGACTAAAAGGCCAAGGCCGAGTACTTTATGAAAGTAATGAAACCACCGCCAAACTCGCGCCTGTGAATTCACCATCAGACCTCAATGTTTTGCGGGCGGCTTAGAATCAAACAGTTCAACATCATAGGAGTTGTCAAATAACTGGGAGGAATTTTCAAACTCTTACTATTAACCATTTGCATAATTTTATTAATCTACTTACGCACTCAAGAAAATATGGTTGTCCTGTAACCCGGAATCAAGACTGGTTGTGTGAAACCCATCTAGAAAATGGGTCAGAAGATGTTTCATGCTTGACGCTGGTTTTCATCATTTACATGAAAAAAAAAGCCAGAAGCTTACAATTATCTGCTATGTCATTGGACCTAAATGTGTTTTTTCTTCTTTTAGCAGTCTGAATAACGTTTGGTTGAATTCAGAACTGCTTAGTATAACTTTATTCTTGTGAGAGACACACTTCCACACGGTCCCTTAATGACATGCTGCAAACGAATAGCCAGGGAAGTAATAAAAGCTCAACTGATTTATTCCTCGGCTGAATGTTAACCACAACAGTGTTGTATTGAGGTGTGAGTCAAATCTTAAAGTAAATCACTCCGCAATGATTGCGCCCTCTCTTCAAACCAGAAAATGAGCCTTGAGATTGCCTTCACCTCTTCGCTTAGGAGGGGAGTGACTTCGGTGAGTCAGCTCTGAACAGTGCTCGAGCTGGTAAATATTTGTGTTTTAGAAACAGAATTTCCATTCTTTGTCATTGATATGCTGTAAAAAAAAGAAAAGAAAAAAAAGAAAAAGATGGTTACACATGCTGTAAAAACTTGGTTTAATGAACAGTGCTTTGTACCAGTGGCTTGGGAGAGTTAGATTATGTCCATGTACTACTTTACTTTATATCTTGTGAAATTTTGTACCAAATATTTATATACCACAATGATGACTAAATATTCTTGAAATATGTACATTCGCTATTATTGTTCCCGTGTTTTGAACGTGTTCAACTATAAATGTGAGCTGGTTGCAGTTCATTTGATGATGTGCAAATGGAATCAAACTTTCATTAAAATAAATGTTCTCTTTTACACAAAACCTTTGCAATTCTTTGCACACCCAGGAAACACTTACAAATGCATTGCGTTAAGCTTTTGACTTATCACAAGCAATTTGTATTTATTTATTTATTTAGCAAATTACATTTGGTCTGCTGCCTATTTTGTGAGCTAAGATAAGTTTAATCAACCTAAAATAAATGTATTTTTATTATATATATATATATATATATATATATATATATATATATATATATATATATATAATAAAAATACATTTATATATATATATATATGTATATATATATGAGAGAGAGAGAGAGAGAGAGAGAGAGAGAGAGAGAGAGAGAGAGAGAGAAAGAATCGTCTCGGTTACGTATGTAATCCTAGTTCCCTGATAGGGAACGAGACGCTGCGTCAAACGCTGTGGGAACGCCCCTGCGTTGTGCGTCATGAAGCACGTATGGAATCAGTCCAATAGAGAGATGAAACGTCATAGGCGGGTGACGTCATCGACCAGGAACTATAAAAGCACCCCAAAACACAAGCGCATTAGCTTCTGATAGGCCTGAAGAAGCGCTAACGGGAGTACCGGGAGTATGGCGGAACGACGCAGCGTCTCGTTCCCTATCAGGGAACTAGGGTTACATACGTAACCGAGACGTTCCCTTGCAAGGGAACTTCGAGCTGCGTCAAACGCTGTGGGAACGCGAATACCCACGTTGCCATAGGACCAAATGACCGCCATGTGAGACTAGCGCACAGGGGACGAGAGCACCTGTGCCCCAGGGGTAGAGCTTAGGTCTAGGTCATAGAACCTAATAAAAGTATGCGGTGAAGACCATCCAGCCGCATCACAAACATCACTCAGGGAAACTCCTGACAATAAAGCTTTAGAAGCAGCCATACTCCTGGTAGAATGGGCTCGAACAGCCAAAGGTGAAGGCTGGCCAGCCGACTCATAAGCAAGTGAGATAGCCTCAACCACCCACTTGCTCATTCTCTGTTTAGACGCAGGACACCCTTTCCTGGGTGGCCCGAAACATACAAATAGTTGTTCCGATTTTCTCCACAGTTATAACTGGGTGTTCTCCCAAGAGAAACTCCACTTAAAGGGACGTGGTAAGCAGCTAGTGCCGCCACATACACCTTCAGTGTGGAGGGGGATAACCCTGTGGAGAAGTGCTCCTGCAGGAAATCTAGCACTGCACCCACTGGGCAGTTAACTGGATCCTGTAGGTGTTCTCCACACCAAGAAGTGAAAAGTTTCCACTTCAAGGCATAAAGCTTCCTCGTGGATGAAGCTCTGGTGTGAAGAATGGTCTCAACAACCTCAGTTGAGAGACCAGAATCTATGAGCTGGGCCCCCTCAGAGGCCAAGCCCACAATTTCCACAGCTCTGGGCGGGGGTGAAATATTGTGCCGCCCGCCTGAGAGAGTAGATCCCTCCTGACCGGGAGCTCCAAAAGAGAGCCGTCCAGGAGAGAAATCAGGTCCGTGAACCATACTCGGGCCGGCCAGAACGGGGCTACTAATAGTAGGCTGACCCCGTCCCGGCGAAGCAGAGCAATCGGGGGAAAGGCGTACAGCCGTGACCTCGGCCACGGCTGTACCATAGCGTCCAACCCCAGAGGGGCTGGAAGACTGATGGAGAACCACAGATGACAATGCGTGGTCTCCTTGGAAGCGAATAGGTCCACCTCGGCACGACCGAAACTCAACCAAAGAAGCTCCACCACCTCGGGGTGGAGTCTCCATTCCCCCTGCCTCGGCCCCTGCCTCGACAGGGAGTCCGCTACCACATTTAAATACCCGGGAAGATACATTGCTCTCAGTGATAGTAGCTTCCCCTGGGACCACAGGAGGATCTGACGGGCCAACTTGTAAAGCCGGCGAGACCGCAGGCCCCCCTGATGATTGATATAAGAGTCCACCAACGTGTTGTCTGACTGAACTAACACATGATGACCTCTCAGGTCTGCTAGGAAGTGCTTCAGAGCCTGAAACACCACCAACATCTCCAGGCAGTTTATGTGCCAAGAAAGATGATGGTCCTGCCACAGACCTTGGGCTGGACGACCACTCATGACCGCCCCCCACCCTGTGAGGGAAGCATCCGTCGTTAGCGTTACGCGACGACAAAGAGCCCCCAGCACCGGACCTTTGGACAGGAACCAAGTTTCTTTCCACATGACCAGAGCACGAAGGCAGCGCCGTGTGACTTTGATCAAGCGGAGCGGATTTCCCCTCGGGGAGAATCCCTCGGTCCTGAGCCACCACTGCAACGGTCTCATGTACAACAGGCCGCAAGGTAAAACGTTGGACGCTGCTGCCATCAGACCCAACAGTCTCTGAAACTGCTTCACAGTGAGTAGCTGGCCTAGCCTTACTTGTTTCACGGCTGAGAGAATCGAAGCGATGCGGGTCGGAGAGAGTCGCGCCCGCATCAAGACCGAATCGCAAACGACACCCAGAAAAGTGGTCTTCTGGGAAGGAGATAATACACTTTTCTTTGCGTTCAGCCTCAACCCCAACTTTCTGATATGAGCAAGGATGACATCTCGATGCCGAACCGCCATCTGCTCCGTCTGAGCTAAAATCAACCAATCGTCGATATAGTTGAGAATACGAATGCCCTGAAGCCTCAGAGGCACTAGTGCTGCATCCATGCATTTCGTGAAAGTGCGGGGAGATAAGGCTAGGCCAAATGGAAGAACCCTGTATTGGTACGCCTCGCCCCTGAAGGCGAACCTCAGGAACTTCCTGTGTTGTGGAAGGATGGAAATGTGGAAGTACGCGTCGTGACAAACCAGTCCTCGGATCTGATTTGAGACACAATCTGCTTGATAGTGAGCATCTTGAATTTTAGCTTCCCTACCGAGCGATTCAATAGGCGCAGGTCTAAAATTGGACGCAACCCACCATCCTTCTTCGGAACGATGAAATATCGGCTGTAATAACCTGACTCCAAACTGGGAGGAGGAACCCGTTCTATAGCCTCCTTTTGAAGGAGCGTTTTCATCTCTTGTTCCAATACCAGAGCCTACTCGGGCCACTGTGTGCTGAACCCCTCTGAATTTCGGTGGACGACACCTGAACTGGATAACATAACCCTTTTCTACTGTCTTCAGGACCCAATGAGATATTCTTTGAAGGCTTTTCCACTCTGCCAGAAAATCTACTAAGGGTACCAGCCTCTCGAGACTGGCCTCTGGTGTAACTTGAGCAGCAAACACAGCGCCCTGTAACGGCGCACCGGCAGGGGACTGGTTTGACTGCTCTGAAACCCTCCTCAGAGGGAGCGAGCGTCCCTCGGGAAAGCACTCGCTGGGACCGTCTACGCCCCGGCATAAAGGCGGGTTGGCAGAACGGCCCCCTGAGGGCACCGAGGAAGAATGGGCACCGTAAAGAGAGGTGAACTCCTTTCCGCCTCGGTGGGGACCACCCTCAACATCCTGAACGCCTCGGCGTCAGGACTTCTTCTTAGCCGAAGCCTTCTTAGACAATAACACTGTCCTCAGATCAGGCCTATTGCTAGAAGGCTTCGGCTGAGAGTGCCACACCTGAGCCCACTGTCCAGCAGGGGGAGCACGAGACGCGACACTCTGCTTCTGCTGCGCTCTATGAGATGAGCTTGTAAACGGCCGGGGCTGCTCCCGCCCAGCAGCCCCAGAGACGTGAATTTTTAACGGGAGAAATTTTTTGAAAGCTGCAGCTTGTTTTTTTCTCTTCCTGGAATTTATCCATAACAGAATTAACAGCTTCGCCAAATAACCCCGAAGGAGAGAGAGGAGCATCTAAAAGAAAAGTTTTTTCTTTCTCTTTCATGTTAGTTTGATTTAACCAAAGATGTCTTTCTGCGGCCACCAGAGCTGCCATAGATCGACCCACTAGCTTGGCCGATTCTCTGGTGGCGCGCAGGGATAAATCAGCAGCCTGACGCAGTTCTCGAATTACGTCAGCACTGATTTCCTCACTCTCACTCACGTCCTTTAGCAGGTCAGCCTGGTATGCCTGCAAGATTGACATTGTATGCAGGCATGACGCAGCCTGACCTGCAGCCGAATACGCTTTACCCACCAAAGCAGATGTATTTCTGAGGGGCTTGGTGGGTAATACCGGTGTTTTAAAAGATGACGCCGCCTCGGGAGAGAGATGGCTCGCGAGCGTCTCTTCCATGCGAGGCAAAGCGCCATAACCATAAAATTTAGCCCCCGTTATATTAGAATATGTAGATGTCTGGGGACTAAATATTCTATATGAAACCGGTTTCTTCCACTATCTCGACACCTCAGTGTGGAGATCGTTAAAGAACGGCAGACACCGGCGTGGAGGCTGCACACGTGACGGCAAAAATCTTTCATCTAATTTAGATCTAGAAACAGACTCCTGTCTAGTCACTGACCACTCAATACTAAGTTTATCAACACCCCTAGTCAATACCTCCATTAATTCATAACTTTCGGGAGTGTGGGGTGGTGAATCCTCCACCTCTCCCTCAACACTGACAACATCCAGCTCCTCAGAACTAGATAGCTGCAGTGTTGGTGCCTCAACCCGAGCGGAAGAAACCGCAGCGCGTGCTTCCGAACTCGGGACTGAGGCACTGGATCTCACAGGTGAAGGGAGAGATAAGGCAGCGCCCGTCTCAACCCCCGCTGATCCATCCATCCATCTGCGATCCCCACGATAAGTGCCGCTGCTCTGCCTCAACAGAAGCGGGACCCGAACCGTGGGGAGCGCGCACCGAACCGCTCTCTTCAAAGAGCGTTCGGCGGGAGCGGAGCGTCCTTAACGGCAGACGCTCGCAATGCTCACAGTCAGCTCCCTCGAGAGCTGACTCGAGAGCTGACTGGGCATGCTGCACTCCCAAACAAACAACACAAAGAACGTGTGTATCCCCACCCGTTAAATAGCGCGGGCAGGGAGTAACACACTTCTTAAATTGCTGCTCGTTCGCCATTCTCTCAAATATATATATATATATATATATATATATATATAAATTGTTTGTGTGATGCAGAGTATTTAGGACAGACAATATCACACAGGGACAGATTCACATGTAACACGACTGAAGGCACAGAAGCTAATGCGCTTGTGTTTTGGGGTGCTTTTATAGTTCCTGGTCGATGACGTCACCCGCCTATGACGTTTCATCTCTCTATTGGACTGATTCCATACGTGCTTCATGACGCACAACGCAGGGGCGTTCCCACAGCGTTTGACGCAGCTCGAAGTTCCCTTGAAAGGGAACATACAAGTATATATTAGTATTATACAATAGGATATATTTTTTGTATATCTTTAATGCTCAATATATGGGCATGACTTTAACATGATTCTTAGAGGCCAAATGTCATGATCGTTATCAGAAAATGTCCAGTGTCTACCCAAGATCGTCAGCTCATTAGGCCAATCTATAATGAAGATCTCAAAGCTCGCTACTGCATTTGGAGGGAGAGGAAACAGTATTCATTTTAAATTGATTGGGGATGAGCTGTTGTGAGGCAGATGGTGACATTTCAAACAATGCCGATGTTAACTCAATCACCCTGCCATCCAGCGCTCTCTGCAAATATGTACGTAGATACTAGTCTCATCTGGTCTCTCTGTGTGTCTACAAGGCCATTAAGGGCTTAAGCAGCACTCCAGGATTCAGGTGCGCTAACCTCATTTAGAAGGGTCAGTATGCATGTTTTGGAGAAGAAATATGGAAAATTGTACTCTAGCAGAAGGGCTTTTGCTTATAAGAGAAATTGGTGGAGGTTTATGCACTACTGAAAAAGCAGAAGCACTATGTAGATATAAAATAGATTGGACCATGTAAATCGTTTTAATATTTCAATTTACATTTACCTCCCATATGCTGTTTTAATTAAATAAAAATAATATACATTAATTTAATAAAAATAAATAATATAAAGTAATACAAATTTGAACACAAAATATTGTCTGTTGTTTGTCTTTAGTCAATAAAAAAGATTGTCTGTTGTTTGTCTTTAGTCAATAAAAAAGATAAGGGAAAAAATATTTATTTTGTATGGTTTTCTATAAATTTAATTAGCATTTAAGGCACCATAAAACTCATCCATAGAAGCTATATTCCAAAACTTCTGAAGCTATGATAAAGCTTTAATTGAACAACTGACCCACATCTCAGTTCACATTCAGTGATAATGGGTCTGTGTTGTTTTTATATTGATTTGTTGTTGTTGTCCCATTACGGTCACTACAAACTTTTGTTGTATGGGATACAAATCTATTGGAAAATTATATGTTCCATGTTCAAAAGAAACAACAGATTACAGGTTTTAATAAGAGCGAGTAACTAATGGGTCAACTATTCGTTGACGTAGCCTAATACATGCTCAGTCATAAGGCAAAGCTTTTTAGTATAATGGAGCCTGAGCAAAACCTAACAGCTTTTACCTGATATGCATAAGACATTAAGTTATGCTGCACTAAAATGTTGCAAACTCTAAAGACGTCTCTCTAGACTTGAGTTCATTACAAGCGTATATCTCGAATCAAATACTGCTGGTAATCGTAGGATAAGCCCCGAAGACAAGATTACATGAAATGCGCTGTAATGAAAGCGAGGGCGGCACGAAGCAGAAGAAAAATGTACACTCAAGTGTGTTTTAATCTCTGTAACATTAAGCCGACTAAAGGTTAGTTGTGCTTCAGGCCCGTGCTGGATATAGCCTACACTGGGGATCCGCGGCAGTCATGGCCGACTCCGTGAAGGATTCGCCTGAATCAAGGGCAGTCAACATGTCACCGCAGCCCTGCTGCTGCTGAGGGTTGTAACTCATCATGGCCGAGGCTTAAAACGCGGCATCGCTCCCCATTAGCCTCGCCTGTCTCTTTAGCCTTAATCTTTAATGGGCATGTCATGTTAGGGGAAATGCTAAACACCAATCTACCTCATCTTGGGCTTTGATTTTCTTCTCTTTCTACCCCACGCTTTCATGGGGTGCCGTATCCTCCGCTGTTGCCGTCATTGCTGACAGGCCAAGTTTTCATTGTTATTCACAAAAAGATGTAAAAAAATTCGGATTAAACTTTACTCCAGAGAGTTCTAAAGCACCGTTCCCACTTTCCTTTGTGCCAAAAATGATGTTTATATTCAATCTGTCAAGCTGCAAATGTTGTGAAGAGCACTGAAAGGCCTGTTGTCTGTGTTATCTAAGAGCTCCTGATGTTGTTTTGAATGCGTTGTGTCATGGCCTATTTTCCAGTCATTCACCGAATGAGTCCCATTCACTTGTAAACTCATTTCGGTTACTTGTAGTTCTGACTCATTTAACAAGCAATAGGCTGTTTATTTGCCATACAAAAGACATTTAGCTATGGCTCAAAATAATCTCCCTGACAGCATGTTTAGTGATACTTACACCATCGTTCAACAGTTTAAGCAACAATGACGGTTAAAACTTTACGTAGCCATCATTGACTCTGATACAGTGGGTGCTTTTGATGGATTATTCTAATTAATATATGGACTCATGCGCTTTTCTTGGAATGGTACTGATGGGAAGTCTCTGATCTCAGAGTCCAACACATCTCGTGTTTCAAAAGTGTCCAAACTTCATGAACTTTTCAGTCTAATATGCATTGATAGAAAACTCTTTGAGTCTCTGTAGAAAAAAATCTTGTCAGCATTAATGCAACGTTATCTTCCCCCATGGTTTCTTTTTTGGGGGGTATCTGAAAGCCTCCATAAAATTGATGAAAAAAGATTGTGGGGAAAACTACAAGAAACTGTATGTGTAAAATTTAAACCATTTAGAAAATGTATAATGAAAATATGAAAGGTGTTGTATAGCTTTTGGGCTATGAATTGTCAGTGGTGGTAACGAAGTAATTTTATCTTTACTATATTATTTTAATCACTATAGCCTATTACAAATCTTAATTTTTACTCATGACATTTCACAAAAAAAGGTAATGCTTAATTAAAGTTTATTGTATATGAAATCATTGGTTATACTACTGTAAGTTATATGTGAACTAAATCTGCTGTAAATGGAAGAGCTATTTACGTTCATTGTGTGAAATACTTGAATTTTGAGGACTAGTTTTCTAATAACAATAATGTATAATTATTCCAGACTGACCTAAAAGCTTTAAACCTCTGTGCTCTCTGTGTGTTCTCCTTAAATACACTCTTAAAAATAAAGGTTCCAAAATGATGTTTTTTGCAGCGATGCCAATGCCATAGAAGAACCCATTTTGCTTCCCAAAGAAACTTTTAGTGAAAAACATTTTTTTTTTCACAAAATAATCATTTTAATAATTTAATAATTGACATTTTAATGATCAAAAGAACCTTTTTCTACTATAAATAACCTTTTGTGGAATGGAAGTGTTTCATAGATATTAAATGCCAATAAAGAACCTTTAGGTATTTCAAGCATATTTAGATATAGGCCTACCGTTGTAATCAAAATTATTGAACCCACCATTGCAAATCAGGTTTATTGGCAAAATGTACAGACTTTCAGTAGCTGTTTGCAATTAAGAATTCAAACAAAAATAATTGAAATAGCTCAACACAACACATGTTTCAAGTGGTTTATCCAAATTCAACTGAAAATGCAACTTTTAATGACCCCCCCCCCCCCCCCCCATGTTAAAATGCCCAATTTTACAGCAGAAAAAAAAATATGTTTACAGCCTGGAGCAAAAAGTGGTTTTGGTCTATACAGCTAGTTTTGCCGTTAATGACAACTGTTAGGGGGTGAATCTTTTTATAACTCTTCCATTTAAATTATATTAAGCCTTAAAGTTCTCATAATTAAGGGCATGGCCACTTGAGTGACAGGTGGATTGCGGCTGCTGTCACTGCTAGCCGTTTGTCTGCTGTCTGTTAAGGTTACCCTCAGCTAATTCCAGCCGCTGCTGTACTTACCATCTCTGCCGTGTTTGTGCTTTTTTCGGGATTATTTCATACAATTTAATACACGCATTATATTTATACCTTTGCTTCGCCCACACCGTTGGATTTCGTCGTTGGCAAGTATGGAGAGAACAACCAGCGCTGTATTTCCAGTTGTTTTCCTCGCATGCACTAATGGATGTCTGACAATTTCGTTGCTTTTTGGAGTTTAGATTTAAAAACGTCTATAAATAGAGACCACACTCGTTATGCGGTACTGATTCTCTCACGGAACAGACATGCTTAATTAACTTTTTAGTGTTAAATAAAAAGTACCATCAGATGAAATCCTGCAAGTGACAGAGCTTTCTCTCCGTCCATGCAATAGATACACACCCTTGAATGAGCGCGGATTTCTAGTGCATTTACTTGATCTTCTAAGGTATTATCTTTGGTTTAACCCATTTGAGAAATTGAGAGGCAGCCAAAGTCAGAATGTAAAGGGGACTGAATAAAGCTCTTTACGAACTTGACGTGCAATGCCATGCTGACTGACATGTATGAGCATGAATCAGTCACAAGCACAAGCTCAGAGCAATATTGTAAGTTACTGCATGATAATACATTTTTAACCAGCAGAATAATAATGCATCACATGGTCTCACTTTTAGTTACATTTTTTTAACTATTATAGTATTTCGAAGGGCAAAAATATGAACTTTAACTATTGTCTTTATTTCTTCAATCAGCTGTCACTTTAGCGCGAGGCCAGTAGCATATAGAATTAGCACCTCAGCTCCACCCACGTCCCGGTTCTTTGCCCATTTTATTTTATCCGGGAGTGATGAGTGATGACGCGCTGCCAAGATAGCGACGGCCGGCCCCGCACCCTTTAGGCTTCAAGAACGCTCTTCAGAAACCTACGGGTGACGTCACGGACACTATGTCCATATTTTTTTACAGTCTATGGCTAGAACACATGAAATATCTGAACCGGCTAGGTTTGTTGAGTGTCACATTTGACTGCATGTCGTTCATTTCTGTATGGCTAAGTCAAAAGAATGGTCCAAAAAGCTAAGAGAAGATATCATCGCCCTTCACAAACAAGGAATAGGATACAAAAAGAAATTGACTGCACTAAATGTTTCTAGAGACACTGTTGGAATCATAGCACGCAAGTTCAAAGTTAAAGATACAGTGGTTACACTACCTGGATGGGGTAGAAAAAAGGAACATTTCAACGGCTGCAACTAGATTTCTAAGAAGGCGGGTTCAGAAAAACCCTCGAGTGACTGCAAAAGACCTGCAGCAAGACCTGGTGGCAAAAAGAAAAGAGGTTCCAGCTTGCACAGTAAAGCGTACTAAACACATACGGTTTATTAAATCAAATCAGCCACAAGTTTTGGGATTCTGTTCTGTGGATGTTTGATTGATCCGTGGTTTGTTTGGAGGAAGAAGAATGAAGCATATGCTGAAAAGAACAGTTAAGCATGTTGGGGGATGGGGCTGCTTTGCATCCTCTGGTACTGGAAACGTGCAGCGTGTAGAAGGCAAGATTGATTCATTGAAGTATCAGGAAATTCTAGGAGAAAAGGAGACGTAATGCCATCAGTGCGGAAGCTGAAGCTTAGGGTCATTGGACCTTCCAACAGGACAATTATCCCAAGCATACCTCAAATTCTACCAAGGCTTGGTTGCAGAAGAAGTCCTGGAAGATTCTAAATTGACCATCACAGTCACGTGACTTGAATCCCAAGGGTGGGATTTGAAGAAGGTGGTTGCCAAACCCAAGAATCACTAAACTGGTGATCACTTGCTCAAGAGGAATGGCCTAAGATTCCTCGGAAACGCTGCCAGAAGCTGGTGTCTGGTTATACATCTCGTTTGTTTGCAGCAGGTCATAACAGCAAATGGGTGTTCTACTATGTACTAAAGATGCTTGCCGTGAAGGGGTTCAATAATTTTGAGACTGCAAAAGTCATTAAAAGTTGCACTTTCAGTTGAATTTGGGCAAACCACTTGAAACATTTGTTGTGTTGAGCTATTTCAATTACTTTTGTTTGAATTGTTCATTGCAAACAGCTGAAAGTCTGTACATTTAGCCAATAAACCTGATTTGTGGGGGTTGAATTATTTTGATTACAAATCTATACATATATATATATATATATATATATATATATATATATATATATATATATATATCACTATTTTTTTGTATTTTTTGTATCAGTACTTTAACTCAAGTGGATGATTTATGCACTTCGTTAACTACTGTAAATTCAAAACCAAAAGTCCTAATACTAGATGGCAGCACACTAGTCCTATCACAGGGCGTTCAATTTTTTTTCTCCTTTCACCCTGCTTATCTGGGTACATGACAGGTATTTGGTAATCACTGTCTGCCCATCAGAACAACACAGCACGTGGAAGAGTGAGCGGAAGACAGCTGATGTCAAAAAGGCCAGCAAAAATTCATTAGAGCTTGAAATATTGAACCTGTAAGGCACCACCAAGTAACAATCTCCCACTGGGTTTCATGTCTAGTTTTTCATGTCAGTAGCAAATGTGAAGCCATGCGAGGATCCAGATCTGTAAGGACACCCCTATTTTGTGCGCGGAAGGAGTCACAGCGCTCTTCTTTTGAACTTCTGAACCTTTGCAGCCACATTAGGCAAACGCCGTTTCCTGCAAGAAGACGTGAAGGTTCACTTCAAAAACAACGCACACCTGAGGTGCTAACATCTCTCTCCAATGGGCCGGAAAATGCAGCCTTTACCGCACACCAGTGGAAGCAATGAACATTTATTGGCCACACAATGTCCGTCATCACAGGCCAATAGGAGAAAGCAAAGAAGGCATTACATTTTTAACCCAAATTCTCATTTTCCCACAGCTTAGTGCTTACCTGCCCCGGTGCTTCTCCAAAAAGCACGGCTATTGCTTTGTCATCAGGTGGTGGATTATCGGCAGAAATGTGAAGCTGTTGTCAAATTGAGATTTTCCAATATGCCTCTATCTGCCAAGTCTATGACTTTATGTTTACTCGGAGGGGGGATGGAGGGGTCCGAAGGAGAAGAAATGAGAGATCATCGGGTCTGCCGCATCTCATCCGCTTTTCTACATTTCATTTCACCCTCAGTATTCATTTTCCTGCCCCTAAAATGATCAGAATAATTCATGTGCTCCAGCGTTGCCTGTAGAATGTGATTTCCACTTCTCGGCCCTCTCAGCTGAACAACCCCACAGAGGCATTGGACTTTGAGGTCACTAGGCTCCAGCATAGATGATGCCCATATCTATAATTCAATGGACAGGAAAAAAGGGATGAGTACAGATCACAGACTACTTTGAAGACATACGGTGGTGTGGAATCTCCCTTGTGTCCACAAGATTGGACCCGCATTCCGATGGGGGCATCTAAAAGCAAAGTCCATTAGCAGGAACCTTTTCTTTAAAATATTCCTGCCCTCTGAAATGTTTATTTTGGCCCTTTTAACTGAACTTTTAGTTTTAGTCTATTTTAGGGTCTTGTGCATTTGTAGATGTTTCTTTTTTTCAAATGTAAGTGTATCTCCATTTCCAATTCGATCGCCCGAATGTCACTGAATTCACTTTAGTGGCTAAAACATGGCAATATGAAAATGGTTCCATTTTCGTCTTAGATGCACTTTACCAAGTCTAATACTTCAGTGTACTAAACAGGCTTTTTGCTCAGAAATGGGAGATATAAAAATTGCACTAGTTCAAACCGGATTACAGACCTTTTCATGTTGAGTGCTAGTCCTTTCAAGTTCGATCACAAGTGGCCATTAGGTCTTCTTGCATAGCTTCCTTCTCAAGCACTTCATTGATTTAGCTCAAGAGCCTCTCTTAACAAGTCCAGTTACCTATTAATAATCCTTGTTGCGAACTGAGAACGACGCAAGCGCTTCTGCTGAGTGAAACTCATTGTAAAGACCTTTCTAGGACAAGATTGTAAAGAAATCGACAAAACAGAGAAAGTTAAATACTGGCTATTGCAGATCATCTCCTGCCTTGCGATGAAAATGCAGAACTACAGAAAAACTGTACTGAATAGATATGCTTTCAAACTGTTCTTCATTGTGGATCTGAGTTCTTGATTCGATGTGCTTTCACTATTTGGCTTAACAAACCAATAACAACAACAGGAGCGGAAGCATAAAGGGGGAGCAACGACGTTGATGATCGAGAGAGGAACAGGCCTGTATTTTAGTTGTGTTTTGTTTTTGTATCTGTATTTTACTTTAGCCAGCAGTCGTCCGCGAGGGGCTGCTGGCAGTTATATTTATTTTCGTTAGCCAGCAGTCGTCCGCGAGGGGCTGCTGGCAGTATTTTGGTTTGTCTGTTTTATTTTAAATAAACGTTATTTTGATTGTTCGCCGGTTCCCGCCTCCTTCTTCCCTGAACATTGCTACATCACATTTTTGGTATTTTCATATTCTCCTATCATTAAAAATGGTTAGAAGTCACTCACTTTCACCATAAAGAATAACATTAATAATCACTTCAGGGCAAGATACCCAAAAACATCCTCCAAATAAAACTTAAAAAAAAAAACTGTAAATGGACCTGGTGCTGTTTTACTTCCTAACACTTAAACACTTTTGAAGACTGAACAATGCCCAAGCAGAAATGTTGACGTCACCATATTATAAAAAAAAAAAAAAAAAAAAAAAAAAAACATTTCAGGCATTTAGAGTTTCTGTCCCAGATTTCAAACAACTGCAGTCTTGCATTTAGATCTATGGTTCATTTCAAGCATGAGTGATCTAATCACTGACGCTCTCCACACTCACCTTCATTCATGATTATTTCAGATATTGAGGGCCCTCTAAATCATCTATAGTACTTCAGCCACTTCTGCTTTGGTCTGATCTTCTCCACACCTCTCATTCTCAGAGGCTCCAAGGCGCTCTTAGACACGGGGCCGACGACTCCACCTGCATCAAATGAGACCATTCTTTATCTTAAGGGCTTTTAAGAAAGAAAGAACGAAAGAAAGAGAGAAAGAAAGAAAGAAAGAAAGAAAGAAAGAAAGAAAGAAAGAAAGAAAGAAAGAAAGAGAAACTTTTTTTCTCTGTATTCATTGAGTGCCGACTAAATCACACGGGTTGAGACTATTCTCTGAATGATTATCCAGATTGTTAAGAATCTATGTGTATCAAATTAATTATATATCAGTTTTTCTGTAAAAAAAAAAATGTTTTTGTTTGACAGCAATGACATACGTAATAAAGTAATATGCTTCATATCACATCCCACTGGGAAAGGCCATAAGTGGAAAATACATTTAAATTGGCTGCCATAAAGCACGCTGTCCCACTTTCTTGGGCACATTGTGTTAGGCTCTACATTTGAATTTTCAACTCTCAAAAGACACACACCTCATTAGGCGTGCTGTGATGCCAAGAAAGGGAATGAATGGAATAAGTCCGCTAATACATGAAAACTCCCCTGATAAAACAATGTCATTAGATAGCTTACAAAAATACTTTATTTTAGAGGATTGTTTGATTAATTAAGAGAGCAAACAGTAGCGCATTTTCAATACTGTGGATTTACTGATGGAAACAAACAAAAGAGCTCCACCGGTTTTATATTGATCATTGTGCTCTGGACTGGAGAACATGTACACCTATCTGAACAGGCTGGACAGACTGGCAGCTGCTTGCTTCTGTGATGTTAACCTAGCTATATGGGGGGGGGGGCAAGAACAGATTCTCCATTTCAGAGTGGTTTTATATCATAAATCCAAGGTAAATGATAAAATCCCAGCTGTTTTTGATGAGTTGATGTAATGCTAAAAGACAGCTTAAGCCCTGAAGGAAAACCAGTCCAAAATCAAGTTTACCTGCTTATACTTACAGTAAATCAAGGACAATCCATGAAGCTTTCAGCAATGTGACATTAAAAAGGTGTGCATGCCATGTATGTAGTTTTAGAATGCATTGAAACCAAATAAACACATGGGTAAAAAGTGCATCAGATCAGTGTGTTCAGTTGTATTTATATCAGACAAGCCTACTTGATCATGTCTGCACGTGGATGCTGTATGAATCAGGCATGTGAGCAGCTTAGGACAAAAAAAGAAAGGAAAACATGCAATATGACTATACAACAAAAACATTTATAGAATTTTCTTTTTTTCATTAATTTGTAAGTTAAAGTTCATACATACATTCATACATATATTTGACCCTGGATCACCAAACCAGTCACAAGTCACACATTTGTATGGGTCAAATTATAAATGTTTCTTTTATGCCAAAAATCATTAGGATATTAAATAAATATGAAGATATTTTGTAAATTTCCTACCGTAAATATATAAAACATTTATTTTTGTGAGTGAATGCAGCACAATCGTGAACATAAATGGAAAACTTTAAAGGCAATTTTCTCAATGTTTCAATTTTTTGCACCCTCAGATTCCAGATTTTCAAATAGTTGTATCTCGCCCAAATATTGTCCTATCCCAAATCATACATTAATGGAAAGCTCACGTATTCAGATTTCAGATTATGTATAAATCTCAATTTCAAAAAATTAATCCATGTGACTTTTTTGTGGTCCAGGGTCACAAGGTAACACTTTAATATAAGGTTTTATTAGTTAACAGTAGTTAACTACTTTAGTTAACAAACTAAAACTGAACAACATTTCTACAATGTTTATTAATCTTAGTTCATGTTAATTCCAACATTTACTAATACATTATTAAAATCAAAAGTTGTATTTGTTAACATTAGTTAATGCACTGTGAACTAACATGAACAAACAATGAATGACTGTATTTTTAAAAACTAACATTAACAAAGATTAATAAATACTGTAACAAATGTATTGCTCATTGTTAGTTAATACATTAATGTTAACAAATGAGACCATATATATATATATATATATATATATATATATATATATATATATATATATGATTATTATTAATAATATTCATTTAAAAAATATATATAATTAAAAAAATATATTATTACCATGAGAATAATATTTCAAAATATTTTTTTATTATTTAAATTATAAAGATTAAACACCAATAAAGAAATATAATATTGCAATTTTTTATTATTAATTAAATTGAACAAATTCAATCAATAAAGAAGTATTATTGCAATAATATTATTGTACTGTATTATTATTTTTGTATTATTATTAACATGAGGAGAGCAAAACTGTAGTCTCTCTATATGTATTCTGCATACTGCAAAGTAATGTATTCATATTCTTATAGGATTGCTAATCATATAGGCCTCAAAGCAATGAAACTGATATATAGTCCCATATTAAATGTATGACAAGGCCAAAAAATATGAGAAGAAATATAAAGTGTCTGTTACAGTAATATAAAAATTGGATGGATATTGATATTAATGTCACCATATTGCTATGGAAATTAAGCCTGAAAATATTTGAGTGAAAACATGTCCACTCTTTACCCATCTACATCGCCTACAATTCACTCCCTTTCAAATAAATGTACACATGTATCACAGTTTTATTTACATCCTCACTGCCATCATTGAATTCAATTTGAGGTCGGATACTAGTAACGGATAGCTTAATAAACCTGCTCCTCTCCCGGCACATCGCTACAATGAGCCCGTACGAGAAAGAAGAGGGGAATGAGGAAAAAAAATCCTCTCTCTATTACCCCGGAGGACCACTTAAAACATCTCCTATAGAAGAGGAAATAAATGAGCGCACCAATCTCTCATCTCCACAAAAGCTCAATGCACAGGCATGGCTACGGAGCCTGGGGTAATGGGGGTGGGTGAGGTGGAGGCTCAAAGAGAGCAGAGGAGCACCTATCAATCTACCTTGACAACCTGTCCTGTTTTCTTCCTTTATGCCAAGCCAGAGAGCATCCCTCATCCATGTCCACTCCACCCCAGCTCCTATACTTTTGCTCCCCTCCTCTATGCGTTCAATCTCTTTCTCTCACCCAGAAGGGATTCTGTCATCTACTATCGGCTCTGTCGTTAACAAGAAGGGAACACATCAAAGTGAGGCTGAATCCTCAGGAGGGGAGAGATCAAAGTTTGGCTCTAATCTCATCAGGAATGAAGCAGATTGATGAAGATTTGAGGAAGGGTGGTGGTCTGCTCAAAGACAGGAGTGCGCTGGGAGGAGGCAGAGGGGACCGCGGGGTGGGGAACCCGAAATCTGTCTTGCAATCAGGCAGATGCTTTATGTGGACACTTAATACTGTCAGGAAACGAGACTGTGTCCTGAAGTTTTCCTGCTCTTTGATTATTTTATTACCATTTCAAAGGAATATATGAATGACTGCAGGTGAACGGAGGAGCAAAAAGTCAAATTAACCCGCATCACCTTTTATATCACAATCTTTATACTCCTCCAGAAGCCTCAATCTAGTTTTCCATCATCTTTGCCAAACAGTTTCCTGACATTTGTGAGGGTTAGCACAGCTCAGTTGTGACTACGCCGGTCTCTGAAAAGCATTTGCTTGCCTATTTTGCTGCAATCAACTCACTGATATCTCTATATGATTGCAGCACACTCTGCTGGTTACTGCAGCAACATGTTGACACACACGCTTGAGATATAAATAAGTCAACCACCTTAAAACTAGAACGAACTAGAATACATGTCAATGCAGAATATGCAGATCTTGGGCTGTACATATTTCTTATACATCACAGATATTTAAAATGTTACTAACCATGACGGCATATGACATTTAGTCATAAGCAGTTTTAATCATGAGTCTTCCCATGTCACTTCTCTGAAGCTGTCTACAAAGTCAACATAGGGTCGCTGAACTGTAAAAATGGGGTTAACGTAATGTCAGGGGTGAAGGGTTTGTGCCAGCAGACACATTTAAAGGTTTCTTGTTGTTGTAGTAACAGATGCACAACCTCAAATTGCAGGGGAACAGAACTGACTGACATTTTTTTTTCAGTTCACTCATTAAAATACAGGAATATCAAACATGCCATTCTCAATAAACACTGCTCCTGTACATCATGGACACAGAAATCTGGGAAAGAATGATCATTTTGTGTTCTGTGACATTGAAAACTATTGTGCCTTTCATTGCTTGTCTTCAACAGAATTTGAATAATATTTTATTCAGACTTCATTTTCATGAACATATACCCTTGGTTTCTGTAGTTCCACTGATTGCGCACCGTATTAATGCCAAGGTCATGGGTTCAATTCACAGTAAAAACTGATAAAATGTAGCATACATGTGGAATGTACTGTAGGTCACTTTGGTTAAAAAAGTTGCATACATGTTTGAATGTTTATTGTAAATGTTTTCAATTCCTCTGAATGATGCTTGGCATAGAAATACAATTACAGCAGTTGTTCTGTTAATGTTTTCCATGATGCTCATGATATAACCAAGTAATTGTTTTCCTTAAAACTGGAGATTCTAAAAGTTCACTGTTTTTTATAACTTACTGAGAATTATTGGTAAAAAATGTAAAAACATAATTCTTTGCTGGAATGTAGTTTATGGGTAAATCGATATTAAAAATCACTAAAACACTTAAAAACTTAAATCAATCATTTAAATGCTACAAGTTAAATAGGCATCACAGCATAATGTAAAGTATGTAAAACTCTAATATTGGCCGATAATTGATAAGGGGGCTGATATTTTTTACATCCCAAAAATGTGTTTGCATGTTTTAATTTATATTCTACTTCCTGTTAGTGACAAGTATAATAAGAAACAGATCACAGACTGTCACTGAGCCAAAAACACTGCAGGTGACACTCATTTGTCATCAGTTGATTTGTGCACAGCCCTCAATATAAGGCTTGACTTTTGGGATTAGATAACCATGGGTGGTCACCCGCAGATGCACAGACCATGGCAAACACCCCTTATTTATTTTTCTTTGTACATCGCTACCTGAACCTGCTGTGGTTCACATCTCCCCCTCCATCACTGTCCTTATGTTGGTCCACCCCCTAAGCCTCATCCATCAGGACCCTCTCAAATCCTCCTCCTCTCTCATTTGTGTATGGCCTCTATGGGGCTAAATGCGCTCTTGGCATCATGCTCGCATTATTTTATCATCCCCACTATCTATCATCAGCAGCCCAGTACAGTTCAGATGCCCTCTGTTCTTGTTGGGATTAAGCAAGGCTTGGATAAAAGGATGTGTAGTGCTTTGGGAGAGACGCATGGACTGAGTCACCCATCAGCTGGATTCATGTATCCACTCTGGGTTGGTGAAACAAGATAAAGTGCGTCCATACTGGATAGCCTTGAGTGACAAAACAACATCTTTCAATAAGCAAACTCCCATCAAATAAACAACTCATAGAGCCATTGAACGATGAAGCGGAGGGTAATATGCCCACTCAGTGGCACACACAAAAGGCAGAAGTCTATAGCAGAGTTCATTCCTAAATTGAGCGGGTTTGCAAAGAAAAAATATATAACTGTGCTGCTGCAGATTGCCACGGGTGATCCACGCAAAGGCTAAACAGCTGTTTGAAAGGCCACGGCCCCTATAATCTTACCCAAGGCATTTCAAAACAATATTGCAAATATCACCACTGCCATATGGGGCATCATTCTTCCGCAATTGTGGGCATACACAATCCTTTTTACCTCTGACATTAACATTCATCCAAAAGCATTTCCTAGTCTCGATTTTTCCACAACATGACTCTTCTAGGTTCTAATAACCCCATTATAAAAGAACGTAATTTCTATCATTTGTTTTAATGGCATTTTGACTTATGTAGGTCAGCAGTTTGGTGCGAGTCAGTCAAATTTGAACCGCAGTTTATGTAATCAGAAATTAGTCTTGCACATTAAAAGGGCAAATGAAGTGAAAGGAAATAATTTACCAAAGGGTGGTATTTGGAATTGGAGATGAAAGCGTTGAGGGCTTCTATACAGGGCACGGCGCACATAGCCTCTTTGACATGGGATCATGTTTCGACATTTTTCTGCATTAGAACACTGAGGGGATCCGAGTTAAAATAGTTTCAGTTTGGCTGTTTGAATGCTCGAGCAGTTCATTTAACTGACCCTGAGGCTTTTTTTTTAAATGTTTTAGAAAGTACAGGGATCATAATTAGGCCTTCACTTCAATATACTGAACAAAATTGTTCTGAGGTTGAGTTCCATATTGTCTCCTCCAAAACTTGATGAGAATTTTCAGGAATATGAGTGCAAGTACAGGTGCATCCATCTCTTCTTGGTTTGGTCATTCACTTTTTAAAGGGGCAATAGATACGCCTCATTATACAGTGAATATAACATTAACGCTAAAATCTTAAATTAACAGTTATTTAGGACATTGCAGCACTGTGAAAAAGTTTGGCTATTTCAAGTTCAACTTGAAGTCATATACTATTATAGTATACTGTATATCCCTCTTCTGTCAAATATATTAGAAAAGGCAGTATCCACACAACTATGTTCCAGAAATGGTATCTGTGAGGATTTCCAGTCAGGATTTAGACTATATCATAGACTGCTCTCATTAGACTAACAAATGACTTGCTCTTATCATCCAGTCGTGGTTGCATCTCTCTATTAGTGTTACTGCTGCATTTGACATTATCGACCACATTCTTTTGAATAGACTTGAAAATTATGTTGGCATTAGTGGAACAGCATGGTTCAAATTATACTTATCTGGCCGTTATCAATTTGTAGCTATAAATTAAGAGGTATCATACCGATCACACGTTCAGTATGGAGAACCGCAAGTGAGGATCTGTGAGGTAGTACTAGTACTGAAATCCTCAGTACTAGGACCGTTGCTCTTCACCCTGTATACTTGGGAGATTTTTAGAAAACATTGCATCAGTTTTTATTGTTACGCTGATGATACCCAGCTCTATATTTCTCTGTGGCCTGATGAAACACACTAATTCACAAAGCTAATGGAATGCATTTGATATAGAATTTCAAAAAAACAACAACAAAATTTTACAACAAAATTCTATTTTAATTTGACCCAAAACCTTTGCACGTAATAACAAGAATACTGAAACAAGTCTTGATGTCTGCTCTTCGTCATCTGTTAGGGACGTGTTATTTGACAGCAATATTTCATGTGAAATCCACATTTCTAGCATATGTAAAACTGCATTTTCTCATCTTAAAATATATAAATAACAACATATGCTCTCAATATCAAATGCAGAAAAGTTAATTCATGCATTCATGACCTCAAGACTAGATTATTGTAATGCTTTACTGGGTGGTTGCCCTGCAGGCTCAATAAACAAACTCCAGCTGGTTCAAAATGCAGCAGCTAGCTTTCTTACTAGAACAAGGAAGTGTGATTATATTAGCCAGATTTTGTCAACACTGCACTGGCTCCCTTTTAACATCACATACATTTTTAAATCTTGCTAATTAATAAAGCCCTGAATGGTTTAACTCCTCAGTATGTTATAGTATCGCATTAAAGTCCTTCGTGTTCATTGTGATCTCAAAATTCTGGCCAGTTGATAATACAATGGCCAGTTGAATATCAAAATTGACTGCAGGTGGTATATCCTTTTCTCATTTTTTTCTTCCTAGCCTTGTTCAGGAGGCAGACACACTCTGTCAGTTTATATCTAGATTAAAGACCCATCTCTTTAAAGGTGCCCTATGTAAAAATTGAGGTAAAATTATCCAAAAAATGAGCTACACGCATCAAAAGAATGAGAAGAAATAAGTGCAATGATGTCATTAAAAAATTGACAAGTTATAGTGCTGCCGAGATATAAACCTAAATTAGCATGCTAAATTACTAGCGCCGGCCCGACTGGTGTCGTAATACCAGTTTCGGCCATGGGAGGCGGTATGCGGGGAACAAAACCACCATTCAAACTGTAATACACGAATAACTCGCACGGCTTGTGGGCGTACTTGAACCTGATGTCAATCATGTGAAAAGTACAGCCCATTACTTTCAGTTCAGGGAAGAGACGAGAGCGGAAAAATGGCTGAAGCCCTTGGGAAGAGAGCCTTAGCCACACCACAACCACCCGCTGCAGGGAAAAAACCTCGCACAGATGCTCAAAAAAAATTGGACAAAAAAAGGAGCAGAACCAGAGTCAATATAGGCACTGCTTTCCATCGCTGGAGACTTTTAATGGACAAGAAAGAAATGAAGTTCGACTCTGAACTCGCAACGTTTCTTTTGGATCGGTAAGTAAGATGCTGTTAGTATTTCACTAGAAGTTTGTTTTATATGTTTGTGTAATTTTTTCGGGAAGTTATAGAAATGTATCGAAGGATGTTCGAAAAACAAAAAAAAACAACTGACCTAATGACTGTAAACATACAGAGAGCCCTATCAGCTGTTAAAATTAAATCCAATGCATTCTTTTTATTATAACAACTTTATTTAATGATATAAGTAAAATTATAATAAATATGTAGTAGGCCTACACATATATAGCAAAATACACTATAACTCTTTTTTTCTTGCTAACTACGTGGCTTATATTATCTTTATTTAATGTATTTCCTGAGGTAAATCTGACATATTTGTTCTCCAGCTATGTTGTTGCCTTCTGTACACTGATTAAAAAAAGGATTGGATAGATATTATGCATGAGGAATACATTTTGGTAAGTTGTAGCATAGGCTACTGTATTTTTTAACAGTCTTCGGGTTTTTTTTACTATTAGCTAACGTTAGTAGAGATGATCGGTTCACGTGCGCTAGGGATCTCTCATTTAATTCTACAAGCGCCAAAAAACATATTGTTTGAATTGCGTAATAAAATTGACAGAATCTGAGAGCTTAGTTTTTTATACATCATAACTAACCTGCTCTGTCTAATCTGTCGGTCTACGTGTCCTCTTTGCTTTGCGATTTTTCTGTGCGTCAGAAAATTTATGTGTGGCGTGAGAGCGTGTAAAAAGTGTCAATTGCGAGTTAGTAGCTCTGAATGGCGCAAGCTTGGTCTAAATCAGCGAATGCTGTCTGTCAAATAAATGTAATTCAAACTAACAATAAATATGTAATATAAACAAAACTAATATGAACATATTCACTGGTAAAGGTGAAGGGGAGTAGCTTGAAGATGTCATTGAAAAATCACTTGACAATAGCTAACGTTCCTCTGGAGTCTGGAGTCAAATCGTCCTCTAATAGGAGTTGGCTCGGCTTCTGCTACGGCGTGAAGGTGGGGCGGAGCCATAGAGACTATGCCGTTTCTCGTTTGTTACGTTAGAGTAGACCAACTCACTTTCTGGAGGTATACTGCCCCCATCTGGTATGGAATGTGGAGTATGAATTTATTTTTTGGCAGACATTCCACATGGCACCTTTAACCTTGCTTACACAAAATACACTATCACATTTGACTAATTCCTTTAAAAAATCCTTTATAGGATTGTTAGGCAACATAGATTGTGTCAACCGGAACTGGGAACACTTCCCCTAACATCCAATGTACTTTTTACATGGTAAGAGGAATGTTAACTACGGCTATATCAATTGAGTGGTAATATAGGTTCCCTTTCGTAGTCACTCCGAGTTACGTCGGATGACGACAAATGGGGTTTCAAAGACGGCTCGCCCGTGCATTTCTGGTTGCGGCAGATTGGTATCGGACTCTGATGGGCACGAGCGCTGTCTAGTGTGTTTGGGCATTGATCATGCTTGAACAGCGCTCGTGGGTGATTCATGTTCTCTCTGTGGGAACATGATCATCGCGTCATTTAGGTCGAGACTCGGTGAACTCGCAAGAGTGAGAGTCCCCTCATCCACCCCCCGATCTTCGGCTGGTGGCCAGGGTGAACTGAGGGTTATGGTTTGGAACAAGGTGCCGACTCTACCCTCGGGTGGCCCGTGTGTTTTCATTTGAAACTACAGAGGATGGTGCTATGTCTGTAGCAGCATCACTAGGTGGGCTTGATTCTTCTGTAAGTGACGACTCGTCACAGCTGCCACCTTCCAGTGTGCATATGGCTGTGCCTGAGTCTGATCCGGAGATGACGGGCATGCTTTCCTGGGACGATTGTTTTTTGGGTAAGGCCGCCGACCCGCGTCCATGGCAAACCCCAATATCTTTCTTCCTGGACGTGCATGATGAGATCTCGACGTCCTGGAAGACCTCCTTATCTTCTCAGGGCCGCTCGTTCGTCATATCCGCCTTTCCTCCCCTCAACGGGGCCGCTGCCCATGGGTACACTGGGGTCCCCCGGTTGAACGCTCTGTTGCGATGCTACTGTGTCCTCAGAGTGCTTCCCGGCGCAATCCTAAGCACCCGTCCGAAGCCTGTAGTTCTTTTCGTCTACACTAATCTGTGGCGAAATCCTATAGTGCCACAGGACAGGCAGCCGCCTCACTGCATCCCATGACCGTTCTGCTGGTCTACCTGACCCAGATGCTCACGGATATGCATGAGGGCGGGACTGACTCGAGGCTCTTCAATGAGCTGCGCGCCGCCGCTGACCTTGCTCTTCGAGCGATGAAAGTGGCCGTGCGCTCTCGGAGTCAGGTGATGTTCACCATTCTGGGGCTGACCGGTCTGATTTTCAGGATGTCGGGCGGACTCGTCTGCTCGACACCCCCATATCCCATACTCTTCGGCGGTGCGGTTGAGTGCTTCTGCCCAACAGTTCTCAACCGCCCGTGAGCAGATTGAGGTTATTCTGCTGATGGCCCCGCCGTCCGCTCAGATCCCTTAGTCTGCCAACCGCCGAAGGCACCCTCCCACGGTTCCAACTCCGCCCGTTCACCCGGGCTGGCTTTGGAAGACCGTGGGGGTATGCCTCAGCCCTCTCCAGCCCCGCCCCCCGCTAAACACCGGGTTAAGCGGCACTTTTGAGATGGGCTGCTCAGAGATCGGACTCAGTTCTTTCCAGGAGTTGGTAGCAGGGGCCACTCCTTTCCCCAGTGGAGGGCTGGGGAAGAATCCTTATTCAGAAAGAACTGAATCTCTCGTCTCTGAGCATACAGAATTCACGGACGACACGGTGTGCCGCCCCCGAGCCGTGCACCCCTCGTCCCCCTCTGTCTCAGACCCCTGGCAGAACAGGCCCCCGCGGAACGCTGGTCCTTCACTGGCCTCCTCTGTCAGGGTGCGGTTATGAACGTGCCCCCACTCCGGGCCGCTATGCCGTCCACGTCTGGGCCGGTCATTCCGCTTCGCTGCACCACCGAGGAGACGTCTGTGGTTCGCTGACTCCGCTGGCACAGTTCTTGAGAGCCAGCCTAGAGCTTCCTTATCTGGTCCGCTGGGTCACGCGAACCATCGGCTCGGCTTTGCGATTCAGTTTGCACGGTCTCCTCCCCGCTTCAGGGGAGTCCGCTTCACTATGGTCGGTGGCTAATCCCCTATCATGAGAGCAGAGGTTGCTACCCTACTGGCGAAGGGTACGATTGAGACTGTCCCTCCAGCCGAAATGAGGTCCGGGTTTCCAGCCCCTACCTCATTGTCCCGGAGAAATCTGGTGGGTTATGGTCAATCCTGGACCAACACATCTGAACCACCCCTTCACAGGCTGCCGTTCAAGATGCTCCTGGCCAAACGCATTCCGGATGTGTACGGCCACAGGATTGGTTTGCAGCGATCGACCTGAAGGACGCCTACTTTTATGTCTCCGTTCTCCTTCGACTCAGACCATACCTACGGTTTGCTGTCAGGGAGCGCGCATATCAGTATGCTGTTCTCCTTTTCGGGCTAGCCCTGTCTCCTCGCGCCTTCTCAAAGGTGGTCGAGGCAGCCCTTGTTCCTCCATGGGAACACGGGGTTCGCATCTTGAACTATCTCGGCGACTGACTGTCCTAGCTCACTCTCGAGACCAGGTTTGCGAACACAGGGACCTTGTGCTCCGGCACCTAGCTCGCTTGGGCCTCCGGGTCAACTGGGAGAAGAGCAAACTTTGCCCCGTGCAGAGGATCTCTTTTCTCGGCATGGACATCGACCCGGTCGCCATGTCCGCGCAGCTTACGAGTGAGAGCGTGCAGTCACTGCTGACTTGTCTCAGAGAATTCCAGGGCAAGAATGCGGTTCCACTGAAACATTTTCAGAGGCTCCTGGGGCATATGGCATCTGCAGCCGCGGTAATGCCGCTTGGATTGCTTCAAATGAGACCGCTTCAGCTTTGGCTTCGTGACCGAGTCCCGAGGTGGGCATGGCAACAAGGCACGCTCCAAGTGCCAGTTACTCCGACCTGCCGTCAGACCTTCACCCCGTGGTCGAACCTCAGTTTTCTCAGGGCGGGTATCCCCCTGGAACAAGCTTCCCGGCATGTTGTTGTCTCAACAGATGCCTCCACCACGGGCTGGGGCGCCATGTGCAATGGACATGCTGCCGCGGCCTCCTGGACAGGACCCCAGTGCCTATGGCATGTCAATTGCCTCGAGTTGCTGGCAGTACGCCTTAGCCTGCACCGCTTTCGGGCGTTGAAGCTGTCGGTTCAGCTGATTTGGGACCAGTTCGGGGACGCACAGATAGATCTGTTTGCCTCTCACGACTCGACCCACTGGGACCTGTATTTTTCCTTGTCCGAGGGTATGCTCGGCACGGATGCACTGGCGCACAGCTGGCCGCGGGGCTGCAAGTATGCATTTCCCCCAGTGAGCCTTCTAGCGCAGGTCTTGCGCATGGTCAAGGAGAACGAGGAGCAGGTCCTTCTGGTTGCGCCGTACTGGCCCACCCGGACCTGGTTCTCCGAACTGGTGCTCCTCGCGACAGCACCTCCTTGGCCAATCCCTCTGAGGAAGGACCTCCTTTCTCAGGGACGGGGCACCCTGTGGCACCCTTGTCCCGATCTTTGGAACCTCCACGTGTGGCTCCTGGACGGGACGAGGCAGGTTTGAGTACCCTACCACCAGCGGTGGTGGCTACCATCACTTCCGCTAGAGCGTCGTCCACGAGACACGCCTATGCATTGAAGTGGAACCACTTCGTCAGTTGGTGCTCTTCTCGCCGAGAAGACCCCCGGAGGTATTCGGTCGGTGTCGTGCTTTCCTTCCTTCAAGATGAGTTGGAGCGAAGGCTGTCTCCCTCCACCCTCAAAGTTTATGTTGCCGCTATCGCCGCACACCATGACTTGGTAGAAGGTAAGTTCTTAGGGAAGCACAACCTGATCGTCAGGTTCTTGAGAGGAGCGAGGGGACTGAATCCTCCTCGCTCTCCTCTCATTCCCTCTTGGGACCTCGCGGTGGTTCTAACTGCCCTGCAGACTGCTCCCTTTGAGCCTTTGCAATCAGTGGAGCTTAAGTTCCTGTCAATGAAGACAGCGCTCCTGGTTGCACTGGCCTCTGTCAAGAGGGTAGGGGGACCAGCAAGCTTTCTCCGTTGACGAAGCGTGCCTAGAATTCGGCAATCTACAGATTCTACAATCTCCGAGTGGGGCCAGTGTCCTCTCATGTACTCGCTTCAACCAGCTAGTATTGGACCCGCTCAGGTGTCTTCGCTTGCTCGCCATTCCACTCCACGGACTGGATACGTGCGATATTTCCTCAGGTGAGCTTCTCCGCAAGCCCTGAGTTCCTCCAGCAGTCCTGACGCTGGGGCCAGTGTCTTTTGCCTGTTCGTCGGCTAGGTGCCTCCCGTGTGCATGGTCCCTCTTCGGAGCAACCCCCACATGTGTATTTCCACTGTAAGCCTCTATGAGCATGTGTCTTTCCTTTGGCAAGCCACCTTGCCACCCCTGGGGTTGAAATATTCCAACTGCGGCTGGACACCCCAGTGTTCTCCATATGCATCCTTCGGGTCATGTGTGTATTTTCTATGCCCCCCCCCCCCTCTTGGGTTGGTGTTAATTGCATATTTCCTCTAAACTATGGGATATGCTTCCCAGTGTACCTTGGTATTCCTGTGTTAAATAGGAGTCCTTCGTCCGTACAAGTCTCTCACAAGGGCTCAGATTTACGCAGGGCACTGGAAGACAGCTGTGAAGGTGGCGTGATTAGACTGATAACCCCATTCGTCGTCATCCGACGTAATTTGGAGTGACCACGAAAGGGAACGTCTTGGTTACGTATGTAACCCTCGTTCCCTGAGTAGGGAACGGAGACGTTACGTCTGCTTGCCACTTCCGCTGCACCGCGGGGATCGCCTGAGCTCAGTCTTGGCTCCTCAGCGAAGAAACATAACTGCATGTTTCCGGCGTCCTCCTTTTATACCCACGAGGTGGGGCGGAGTTACGTCATGCAAATTCCGCAGACCCATGGCATTTCTTTGCCATTGGCTCGTTTTGTATACTCGAAGTCGATAGGTGTTCTAAGCGAAACCCCATTCGACGTCATCCGACGTAACGTCTCCGTTCCCTACTCAGGGAACAAGGGTTACATACGTAACCGAGACGTTACAGTAGGCAGCCGGATCCTGACGGTATCCAGACCAGATGATGGACCTGCACCTGCAGATGACCACAACTGCCCTAAATGTCAGAGGAGACCATGACAACTAGATGAGCCTTAGAGAAAGATCCCTTACGAAGACCTCGTTGACTAGTCATCCATCAGCACAGATCCTCAATGAAGACCACGATAACCAAACAAGTCTTCTGCACAGACCCTATTTCCAGCTTCAACTGCATCCCACCAAATGCTGGCGTAATGTATCCCAATCTTCAAGCAGTGAACTAAGTAAAATATTGTGAATGATATCAATCCACAATCTGACTTGTGATGCAGCCTGGAATTAAACCCCGCCATGTCCGTTTGTCTGGCCAGGAGAGAACTGGCCCCCTGACTGAGCCTGTTTTTTTTCTCCATTTCTGTCACCGATGAAATTTGGGTTCCACACCACTGTTGTGTTTTAGCTTGCTTAGTTGGGGACACTTAATATTCTGCAGTATTATTAATTTGTCTGCACTGACACTATCGGATGAGAACTGAACTGAGCTAGATGATGGCATTACTGTTTTCTCCAGAGCTGCTTTATAGATTAATTGAACTCATCCCAAAATTTATGAACTAAACTGAGTTAACATTGAACTGATTTCAACTGAATAATGATACCATTGTCTTTCTAGAATTCTGTTTGCATCATTGATCATTATTTAACATCTGTTTAACAATGTAAAGCTGCTTTGAAACAAACTGTATTGTACTAGATAAATAAAGGTAACTTAAAACAAAAATCCTTCCTTAAATAGTCCATATATCTAACAAAACTGACATTTAGAAAAAATATTTTTGGTCCATGCAGGTCCAATGTTATATGTACATAGAAATAGTTGAAACACTTCCAAATATCTTCTTTAGATAAATATGAAAAATAATAATAAATATATGAGGTAATACATAAGGCATAACATACCTAAATAGATGTCATATTTATATGCAAAGAAATGAGCCTGTGAGGCATATATTTGCAGCCCATTCAATTGTTTTTCAGCAGACTGCACATCAATCCTTCACAGCCTGGTTTTCCTTCTGGTTTTCAATTAAATATGGTTCCTATTCTCTGACTATAGTCAGTAGGTGGAAGTCTAGAGAGAGATGAAGATTGAACATGTAACAGGTGTGCTATAAGGATGTATTATAAGGATATTCACTCTTTTAATTAATTTTATAACTGTATCATAACTGATAACTGCATCATATATCTTTTTTTATTTCTTTTATAACTTTTAATTTTCCTTGCTTTAATTTTGATTATTTTAATTATTTTATGTAAAGCACTTTGAATTGCCATAGTGAATGAAATGTGCAATATAAATAAACTTGCCTTGCCTAATATAATAATGATTTTTGGCATAAAAGAAAATTCGATAATTTTGACCCATACAATGTATTGTTGGCTACTGCCACAAATATACCCGTGCTACTTGTGACTGGTTTTGTGATCCAGGGTCACATGTGTATTTTATACATACACATTTTATACATATAATCCACAAAATATTAATTGTGAAATATCAATAACAATATAAAGTTTTTTCTGATATGAAAAAACCGTTACTTTTTTCGTTACTTTAAAAGAAAAATGCAAAAACGCAAAATGGGGATAGATATTGTTGAAACAATATTAAAAGATCTTCTATGTAGGCAAGTGTTATCCACCAGGGGACAAAAGACAAAGGGTCTTTTGGGAAAGTATTGATTATTTAAATAAATTAGAGGCCTTGGAAAGCCATGTTCTTAAATATAATACATTTGGCTTTATAGGGTTAAAATCATGTACAATAATCCCCCACCAAAATGCAGGCCCTGCTTGTTATGTACTTTTTTCACTTCTACATCTGTCTTGATGGATTCCCCTATTGGTCACGGGTCCATCTGTATTGCCTATTCTGAATATACCCCGTATTTGTGTCCCTGAGGGCAAGCATGAGTGATGCTTCAATATTTCCCTTCACCTTCTGCTCAGAATGTTTCCACCTCATTGCTGCTTATCGGCTCTGACTTAGTGACAATGAATTTTAAAGAGGACACAGGAAAAAAACCTTGCTCACTATTCACTCTTTCAAACTAATTTCCTTATTTCTTTCATTTTCGAAACCTCAAAAACTGGATGACGTACCTCTCAAGATCAGAGAAGTCCCTTTGGCTATTGCATTAGCTCCAGGGGTTCCTACCAGGGGAGCCTAAAGGGACTCCAGAGGGGCCATGTAGAGGATATCATTTTTAAAACTGTTGAGTTTCATAGCATTTTGAACTAATGATCCTCTAAGTATTATATAATGTAGTAATGGTAGATTATATATTATGAATGAAAGTTATTATAAAATGTTAGCAAATTCAGTTGGGTAAGGGGGTCTTTGGGTTTGTAAAAATTTAAATCTTGTCCATTAGTCAGATGAATAACACACAGATTGAGGGCCTGTTTAAAAAAAAAAAAAAAAGAAAAAAAAGATAAAATATCATTACAATATTCAATACCAGGGTGGTAATCCTGTATTCTGTTCTTTTAATAGGAAGAGCTTAGAATGGCATACAAAGCCCCACCATCTGCTCAGCAATGGCGGGTGACTCGACTAGACTATAATCCACAGATCAGCTGCACACAGAAATTAGGGACATAAAGCACAGTAGAATGGACTTCTCTCTCGCCCCGTTTGATGGAAATGAATCTGAGAGCTTATCAGCTGTGGTGTCTTAGGCGTGGTGTGGTGTCTTAGCCGTCTTAGGTGAAGATTGCAGTGAAGCAAAGCCAAGCGAAGTTCTCAGAGGAGTTCAGCAGTTCAGTCTGTGAGAGGGGAATCTTTTTAATTGGAGATCGGGAGATGGTGACCCCCCACCACGAAATCCATCGAGCCTTGACAAGATGATGAATATAGTTCCGTGTATTCACACTGGTGGACTTTGAAATTCGAATTAAGTCTGGGAAGGTACTGCTGATGTCACAGTTTGAGTCTTCGAGAAGGCTTGACGGATCTCCTTTGTGTGCTCAAAATCAGCGGTGGAATTATTAGTTCTCCTGAGTCCTATAATGGCAGTAATTTTCCAATCTCTGCACAATAATTTGGATTGTATGGGTGTTGTAATGTCATAATGATCACCATGGGAAACAAAGCTGAGAGGAAAATCAACATAATCACTTTCAGTGCTTTTGTACCTCATGCAAAATGCTCAAAAACCAGGTGTTGTTTTGAAGAGCGAGCTCCGTTGAATCCCATCATCATCCAGACGGTTTCTTTCAAATCCCAACAGCATTCGTAAAAGCACAGCGAGACGCCGGTGCTCTGTTTAAGTGATCCAAGTGGGACGTTGACAGAGCGCAGTGTCGCTGTGGAGTGGTAATGTGGCCACTGCCTAGCCACTGAGCGATGGCTGCTCCTGTTGTCAGCGCTCCCTGCGCTGGCCTGATAAATATGTGCTCGCAGGGCAAGAAGAAAGCTTTATCTGTACAGATAAAGCCTGCTTTCTCCGGGGGCTCTTAGTTTAAAGGTCGCATTACGTCGTCACCAGTAAGACCAGGGCCTTTGGAGTGTATGCAGCATATCCACAGTATCTGTATATGAGTCACAAGCGTGGCGGGAGACGGCAAAGGCACCCTTTGTGGCTGGCCCTGAATAGCATTTCAATAACAACCTGTGCCTGCAGGCTGTGCTCAAACCCTTTGGTGTCAAAAGAACATCATATTAGCTTATCAAGCTCGGTTGGGGGTCAGAGATGGAGAGACAGGTTGACACTGCTTGCTACTAAAACTGTTCCTCGCAGTCAGGGAGGATGACAAAAGTGTCAGGGAAGAGGGAGGCGGAAGGAGGGAGGTATCGGAACGCCACATCTCTCCCTCGGTCACGGATGCACGGGCCACAGTACGCCACCGCTATCAGGAAAGGTATTCCAAGTCGGTTCTCCATAGGATGACTTTTCTGCTTATTATTCATAGAGGCTGAAGGTGGAGAGATAAAGTGTGCATTGCTGCCACTGTGTCCTGTTAGCATGGGTAGCTGCTATGAGGAAAGGCCATCTGTGGAGATGAATTTAAAAGAGCATGAGAATAAAGGTGGGCACGCACTCTCACGCTGGGTACAGTCACCGCTGCCAAATGCCAACTTGTTATGATACAAAATATGGTGGGCCATGGCCAACAAAACCTGAAGAAAAGGGTTTTTTTTTAAGCGAGCGGTGCTAACACCCGCTGGCATGCACGGGAATGATTGATCTTATCTTCTGCTTCTTGAACAGATTGGAGTGTCGAGTAAGAGGTGTGATGCCTTTGTAAACTGATGTGGCACAAATAAATAAATAAATATATAACGGGTTCTGTGGGAAGAATGTTAAAGCAGTGGTTTCGCCTTTTCCCGAGTGCATTACGTTCCATCTGGTCCATACAGTCCACAGATGAAAGTGCTCTCGCAGCTCAGCTTGGGCCTTACCAAGCAGATGTTTCACCCTCTGTCTAGCTATAAACACAGTTAGTCAATGCACGCAGAAACATTTTCTCTCTGGCCCAAATAAACTTCTAGACTACTGAAGGCCAAGCGTAGCCTAAAGACTCTGAGGCAGAAGGAATGTGTCAAACAACTGATGAGTAATGCTGGGCCACCTCAGGGAACACTACTTATTCCCTTTCCCTTTTACAAGGTTATTACAGTTTTGCATTTTCAATGTTGTGTTCATTTTTAAAAGCATTTTTCATTTTTGTTTAGTTTTGATATGTTTTAATTTTGATTAATTATACTTATAGAGCAATGTAGTAAGTTGATAATCCTTTCTATGATTAACGGATGACTTTAAAAAACAATACTATTTTTGTTTAAAACACACTAAAAAATAATTAACCAAGCATTAATACCATTGATCAGCCCTACCAAACGTGGATGTTTTTTCACTAAGAAACAAACATTATGTTATTTGATTGATATTGTGAAGCTGCTTTGATGCAATTTATATTGTGAAAAGCGCTATATAAATACACTTGACTTGACTTGACTTGACTTGACTAAAATCAATGTTTTTCGTCAATATCAAACCAATTTTGTGATGCTTAAGTGAATTTAAGCATTATATACAAATGTAGCTTTTCATTTTGAGCTTAACAAAATGAAAAGGTCATTGTGGCTCTTCAAGAAATAGATTGCTTAAAGAGTTTTATAGTTGTCATAAAGTATCGCTATCCTTTTAGTTGAGAGCAAAAGGTTGTATAGCACATTTAAATATGCAAAAAAAAAGTATATCAGTTATCCATGATTAAATATCCTATATATATCAGCCGATTAAAAGATAATTAAAAATGTGTTAATAATAGCAGAATAAAATTACCTGTGTGTGTGTATGTGTCGGAGAAGACATCCAACCTGCACATAGCAATAAAATGTGTGATGTTTACTGATACTGATGCATTGTTCATCTAGCAGCTTTAGCCAATCTTAAAAAGGGATAGTTCACACCAAAATCAACATTCTGCCATAATTTACTCACCCTCTATTTAGTCCTCTAACATCCATCCATTCTATCTATCTATCTATCTATCTATCTATCTATCTATCTATCTATCTATCTATCTATCTATCTATCTATCTATCTATCTATCTATCTATCTATCTATCTATCTATCCTTAAGACTGAACTCTATATACTGCACGGATATAGAGGCAAATTCTGAAATCATAAAAGGAGATTTGGAGTGAGTTGGACCACAGCATGCTCTCTCCTTGTGTGGTTGAACCCCCCACTGTTTGAAGCTCTATTGGAGAGCTCATTAAAAATATGATGGACACTGTCCTCTGCTGGTGAGACAGTGAAAGTCTGCTTTTATAGCAAATACACTACACTCTGATCAATGTGTGTGCCACAAAACCAAAAATAAGATCTGCCATATATCAGCTATAATCATCATGTGTATCGTCCCCAAAACCATTTGGCAAATTAGTGTTACTAATCATGTAGCCTTGGCAAACATAGTGAGTTTTAGAAAAGGCTACAAGCTTGGAGTAAAATTCAGCCCTCAGATACTCTTAGCTCTGAGACAAACTTTACGATTGTCAAGTTATGAGTCTGTAACTGACAAGCAATAAAAAGTTTGATATATCCACCACCATCAAAGTTCAATGGATAAACACAGAATCTAAGATAACAGCTTTATTAAATCCTGAACAGGAGAAGGAGGAAAACGGAATAGACAGGAAGGAATAGAGATTTAGATGTTCTTGAAATGAAATGGCCAAATCAGACGAATCAGTTAAGAAAACAATAGCTGCCCTCAAATGATTTGTATTTCTGTAGGCTATACTATCATCCCTTACTTTCCTCTTCTTATTCATTTTAAGCTGTTTTTTGCATTAAAAATGACTACTAATCTAGCCGTACATACGTTTTTTTGTGCATACTGATGCTAAAAATCAGTCCAACACAAATCAGTAATCAGTCAATTTTCTCCAAAGCTGAACTTTTTTGAGAGTTTACCATCAATAGATTTGTCAATTATGTGTTTAAACATTATAGATTAAGGCAATACGTTGATCTGCAAGGTGGTCCGAGGTGTTTGTGAGGAAAAAATGGGAATGAAATATTGGCAGGCAGCCTCACCCCTCCTTTATTTTCCATATGTCATCCATCCGTTCGACAAAGCGACATCTAATACCACAAAACAATTTCATGATATCTATACAATCAAGTATACATCACAATGACATATCAGCCAGTTCAAATTTTTTTACATTTACCACCACATTTCAGATAGGTGGCATTATCAAACCAAAACTATTTAACCAAACTAAAGCTATTTTTTTAACAAAAATCCAACTGTCATTTCGATTTTTTCAGCTAAACAGATGGTTTCAGCAAGGATAGTATCAAACCGTCATGTCTTCTAGCAGCTGACTATGGGATTTCCAAATCCCTCTGCAACAAAAATATGAAAAGATCCTCTTTTGTAGTGGTATGAGATCTTCACATGATAAAGTTGTACAACTGAATTATTCAGGCTCTCTGGGATGTCTATGCCCCATCTAAGCAGAAACTTGAGTAAGTACAAGCTAATACAGAGAAAGATAGGGAAAAGCACTAATCTTGGCAAAAGATTTCCTTTTTAACAACTCTGCACACAATAATACTGCCAAGTCTGCTTCTTTATAGCATCTGAAACAAAACGTGGATAATAAAATATGCCTATGTTGAGACTCATTTATCTTTTTTATGTATTATTTTTGTTTTGGGCTTTTCTGTCACTTTTATTTATATGGATTGGGGATGAAGCACAACGGGCTTGAAATGATGGCGAGAAGAGGAAAATAAACAGAAAATGTTGCAAGCTGGAATCAAACTAGCAGCGTTCACAGCTACAACACATCTCCGACAGCGCCAGCGAATCTCCGTGCTGTTCTTTCTCCTAAAGCAGTGGTACATCATGCACTGAAATACATCAAATCCAAAAAGCTAGTTAGCATTAGCCTCCATACTATGTGCATTTTGGGTGATGGGCTGCAGGAAGACAGATTTGACAGGGTTGCAAGTTACTATAGTGAAACATTCACAAGAATCACTGTGATTACTGTGTCTCTGGAAGAGAAAAAGTGTTGAAGCCCACTTCAAAAATACTCTTGGACTCAGTTGTGGAGCCCCAGCATTTGAGCACAGTCTTGGTGCTGTCTGTTGCACTCCCTCCAGTCAAACCGCCACCCACTCACCTACACTGGACTCTTTGAAACTTCAGCCAATCAGGATGCCCCAGGAGGCATGTGTCCTCAGTGGTGGCGGATGTGACAGGGGCATTCATGCGATATGGGAAGAGCTGTAAAGCAGAAAATAGGCAGAGGGAGAGGGAAAGAGAGAGACACAGAATAAAAAAGAGAGGGAGAGATAGCATAAAATGAAAGAGCAAAAAAGCAGTTAAAGAGGGGAGAGAGCATGGCTGTGAACGAGGGAACGAGCAATGAAAAAAGGAGGAAGGAGAAAGGGGGAAGGGATGGGAGATAGACAGAGAGAAAGAATGGGAACATTCTTCCTTCAACACCTCACTGTGTTTCTAAAAATAGAACAAACCTGCAAAGATTCTGGGACCTTCTTGACATTGATAAATTTTCCCTGCTCTTCAAAAGGGCACAATTTGCCTGTGCAGTCGGCCATGATGCAGTCTGCTACTCACAAAGCCTATAGTAACAGCCTATTAAAATGTACAAAATCTCGTTCTTTCATAAAACAAATCAAATGTGCTACGATTAACATCGTAAGATCGATGATACCTACAGAAAACAGAATGCTCATAATGATTGTAAAATATAGCATGGAAGGAGTTTGCAATTACGTTTGAACCCAGCCAAAATGTTTCAATGGCATTTCCTTTAATATAAAGGTTAAATTATAAGTTAGCATATACTTTCAAATAGACGCAACACATTAATATGTTAATATGAGGAGGTTACCATAGCAACAGTACACTGCCGCAATTACAAATCAATAGTTACAGTTGTAGTTTCTTACTTCATAATAGATTTACAAATCAGACAACGTTTAGGATAGGACCTAAAAAGCTATTTGGGTTATTCGAGACAATGTTCAATGTGAACAGAATGTGACGGAAAAATAAACAGGGCAGTGCAGTGCTTTTTTTTTTTAATCATGTATTTATTTTTAAAGGTTTTACATTGGAATATTACAAATCTGACCAATAACAATAAGCTGATAACGTTATGACTGTTATTCTGTGTCACTTTTGCATAAAAAAAGAAAATGAAAATTTCAACCCTTCAATGTACTGAATATTTGTTTTTGCATAATGCTATATTTATGCCACTAGTTTAAGCCTAAAATGAATCAAGCTATATCAACCTGAGCAAAAACAAAAAACAAAAAAGCATTACCAAGTACACCTTCCAACCGTTTGACCGCCTGAAAAGTCATTATATTATACATTCTTCAGCAGAAGACGACACAATGTACATCGCAAATTGAAGCCTTTGGCGAGGCAACACAATACAGGAAGATGATGGAAAACGTCTCAAGAACCAGCTCACATGCAATGTATGGAGAGAAAGAGGAGAGAAAGAGAGGGAGAGATAAGAGAGAATAAGGGAGAGGCCAAGAGAGACAGCCGGAACGAACAGGAAGAGAACATGGAAATCCATCAGCCCATCATTATTTATTCAGCAGAGCCCTGACAGAGAGTCAGAGCTAATAATCCAGCTGAAGTGAATTGAGCACCGTGTGTCCTAAAGAGTAGCGAGCAGCACTGCACCGCTTCACTCGGCAAATCAGAGTGGCACAGATCATGGTGCGGACTGACTGACTGACTGACTGACTGCACAAAGTTTCCACCTTCTTCTCTCCACCTGCCTCACCTACTGTGAACTTCCAGGCAAAAGTTTGAGAGAAAGCCATATAACCCGAGGAATAATTCAACAAAAGAGCTCTCCACAGCGCCTTCCGCTCCAGTGTGAGCTTTCCACTAACAAACCCTCGGCAGCTGACGTGAACCCAGGGCCACCAGACGGGCTGCCTCCGGACAGAGGGAGGGATGAGTGGTGGCAGGCCCAGCGTGCACGACGCACAGCCTTCATCATTAGATTGGGTCAAAGCCAAAGGCCTCCGCATTAATCATGGAGGAGATTGAGCACTGCATCTAGCAACACATGTGCGTCAATATATTCCAATGATGTGAACCCTACAGCATCTCTCACAGCTCCCAATTAGTCGGTTTGGTGCCGTACCATGTGATATATGTTGTACAAGTGCTAACAGGTTACAGTCTAATTAAAGAGTCAAGGCTATGCATCAGCACTCATCAATAATTTCAATGAGAGCGAAACTAACTTCCCCAGCATGGTAGAGGAGACCAAACGTACATTAGTAGCTGAGAGTATTAGAGTATAGCTTACAGCATTTGCAAAAAAAAAAAAACAAGGACAGCATTAAATTACATTTAAAACATTCTCGGAAGCAAAAAATGTCTGTTTAAAACTTGCGGCCACAATGCTTTGGCGTTTTGGGTGGTTGCCAGGGTGTTGATATGGAGATTCTACAGCGTTCTTACTGCATTTATCATTTATATATATATTTTTTTTGTTGAGGCACCTTCTGGTAAAATTATAGACTTTTGCGTATGCCCAATTTATTCCACTTAAACCCCGCCTCTTTCTTACAGCCATTATCCGATCATACCCTAACTTTTTTCTTTTTTGATAATCCGTTTCCTTTGGATGTGCATCACAATATGAAAGAAAAGATCTGTTGCTACTTTTGTTACGTAGCGACTTTACGTGTTTGTCAACCAATTGGGATATTTTGGCAGATATTTAGCACAGATATGTCTTGCAGTGTCTAAACAGCAAGAACATATTTATTTATTTATTTTTTGCATCCAATCTGATTCCCTTTTTAAATGCAGTTCTAAATTCAAGACATATTCTTATTTCACAATTTTATGTCAATTTTTTTTTAATAACCAATGTAACTATATCAATACAATGTAATTATGTCGGTGCGTGTCTAAATCTATGTTATATGTATATAAGTAATTTGAGTTGTCAAGCAACTGTGTAATGTATTTTGCAGTAATGAGATATACAACATTAAAATAAACGAGCTTTTAACCATTATGTGCAGTGAGTCTTTGATACACTTAAGGCAGGTTTTGTGAGCACATATTTGAACAATATGTGAAGGCCATGAGAATTATTTAATTAGACTGCTGTGCAAAATCGAAATACAGCATAAGAAATAGTATGAGCAACAATCTCCAGTATTTCCAGAGAAGAGCAGGAAAAGAACGAGCAAGTTTATTCAAAAACTTCGAGAAACATTTGAACCTTCCTTAACCTCTCCAACTGCATAAATCGGAGCCTAAACAATGCATCTGCAAAGGCTTTACATGAGCAGGTAACTACATCAGACTACAGGGACACATGCTTTCCCCTCCTGTATTCACTTACGAGTAACCGTGCTTCCTATAATGCATCAGTGAAATTGCTAAGAGTGAAATTTTCAGATGAAGCCTCCCTGGACTTATCTCTGGGGTGATGATGCAATAGGGCCAAGAGACTCGAGCAATGCAGCATTGGTAATATACTTCAGCACACATCCCTTATCATTCCCCTCCCTGGAAATAAAAGATCATTCGTCAACAAGGCCACATACGTTTAAATTCCCGGCCATTATTAGTTCCAAAGCTCTCAAGTAGTACAATAAACAACATTTCCATTGCCAAAAGAGAGAAAAGCAGGAAAGCACCTAAGAATATTTCCCCTAAGACACATTCATCCTTTTTAACAATAAACCAAGAAAATCCATTAGCCTTATTACTCACTGTCTTTTACTGGGCTGTACCTGCCAATTCCAAGAGCAAACTGCAATGTATTCAGACCAACACCTCAGTACATTTCAGTAATGATCTGCAAGACTTTTGGGTTTGGAAGTATGCAGTCTAGATCATTGCTGAAGCCTTATACAATGCCACTAATTTAGATTTTACAAATACTTCCTCCAAAACAGTTCAGGCCAGTAAAAACTGAAACAGCGTGTCCCTGAACACTTTCTTACAATCTGGTTTATAGTGCACTCATGCCATGAGAGATTGAATTTTATTCATCACGGTAGCAAGAACAGCCTCTCATATTGTGCGGGTCCTAATAACATGCTTTCAGTGATGAGAGAAAGCTTGTTAATGCTGCAGAATTATGTGTAGTGCTGCATTCATTCAGTCTAAAGCATGACCTTATCCGCAAGCAAGGTGGATCAACATATGAGGAGCATACACTTTCACGTAGTGTTTGAAAACACCAATTATATACTTGTTAGAAAAATATAGTACAAAAGACTTTGTGAAAAAGAAGTACAATTTAGCACACCTTTTTTAAAGATATTACTAAAATAATACTTTAAAATAATATTTTACTTTAAAATAATAACGTGACCTGAATGCATTTGATCGCATGTTAATTACAATGAAATGAAAATGTATAATCAATTTAAGTTTATTATAGTTTAGTTTAATTTAATATGATTTCTATTGAAACTTGCATGTCATGTTTTAAAATTTGGGGACTGATTTGCAGTTTGTATTATTTATTTATTTATTTTGGTGTGTTCACTTAGCTAATGCGACAAAAGTCACCAAGTGTCATCCCATTCCGATGAAGCAAAAAATAATAATTCAAAACTTTAAAAAAATGTTTTCATTTCTGACCGAAGAGGCCCAGCTGGTTAAGAAATCTATTCTCTTTAAGTACACATGTGGGATTTTATTTCATTAATATTATATTATCTACAAAGAACAGTTTTTTTTTTTTTTTTTTACTTTTTAAAGTACACTACAAGTGCATGTTCAATAAAATGAAGTGCAAATTAAGAGTACCTCCAGTTACATTGATTTTGATATTGATTTTAAGCAAACAAATGCTTTCTTTGCACGCATTTGTTAATAAGAGATATTGGTCAATTTCCCATTAAAACAACTCATTCACACCACAATGTTTTGCAATATCTGCTGCCCAAAAATCAGGCATATCAGATGGGAGGAGGCAAAACTGCTTGACATCACCATTAAGTCTAAGATTTACTTACTGGCTTTAATTGTAATTCACACATTGATTGCTTCTTGTTTTGTCGCTAAAGCATTTGTAAATTGGATTTCTTTCGCTCCTGTAAAAGCAATTTTGTATAGTACTCATAAATTATGTAGAAAATCTGAAAATTACTTATGGATTATAGGTGTTTACGCAACAAGATGCATGTGTTTATTCTGAATGCGCTGATGTTTAATTGATTAATTGCATATCACTGTCTTTCAAAAAACACTTAAACAAGAGATCAGTCTTGCTGTCAGTCAAGAAACTGTCTGTGGAAAACAAGCAACTGGACATGAAGGGCAATTAACACATAAGTGACCGGGAGACCAGCTACAACACCAGCCACTGAGTAAGGCATAAGTTGTGCCTGGAGTCTGCTAGAAGCCATGAGAATGATGGGTCCGTTAAAACAATGTAATTGTGACTATTGTTGTCCTATTGGTTATCTTTCTCCTTTTCATTTTCTGTTTTGTATGTACCTGCCAACACCTTTTCTATTTTGGAAATGGCCTAATTGGGTCCCAAACCTCCAAAGACGTTATGCCTTCCTATAAGACGTTATGCCTTCCTATAATAAATATAAGTCAGGTGTTATTAAATGCAAACATTTAATAGAAAATTGAGTTCCCTTAAAAGTTATTCTATGTGTTTATCCATGTTTATACTAGATAGAAGATGTGTGTGCTTTCTAGATGGAGAGGTCTGGTTTTGTTGTGTCATAGATTTAGGGGTTTTGTTGCGCAGCAGGCTAAAACAAAACCTGTAACTCTTGTAATAAAACTGGCATGTGATGAAACCTGAGTCAAGGTGATGTGTGGTCTGCCTTTAGCACATTCTATTCAAGAGACTTACATTGAATGGCCTCAATTTGACTTGGCATACTTTACTCAAAAACATTTGCATGTTTATATTTTCCACAACCCTTAGTTAACTTTATTCAACGCATACTGCACATCCATGTTTATTATTTATTGTATTTCATTATTTCTTTATTTCTCACATTAATCGACTGTGACTGCTATGACTTCAAAGGCACTAAAAGATGAATTGTACAGTAGCAGGATTTGCGGAGACTTGATTTGACTGCCTTGACTGACATGCTCAAGGTTATGACTGTAAGTGTTTTGGGTTTCTAATCTAAATGTTGAATGATTGTGTTATTCAGGGAAGAAAAAACACTGACTTCTGGGGTATAAAATTGAGAGATATACACAGAACAATATGTGAAAACGCAAGGGAGTTGTCAGGGTTGTTGCAGGATACTGAAGACGAGGGGAAGAGAATTTCAATGCAGCTGGTTTATTCATAAACTCAGGTTACAGGAAAACACAGGAACTCAGGAACACACAACCATACATCGATGACGATCAACAAACACTGAGGGATAACACAGGGCTTAAATGAACAGGGACTAATAGGATGATAAACAGAACACAGGTGAAGGGAATTATTAATTAAACAGACCGTAAAACACTAACAGGACTAAACCAAGATCACAAAGACAGGGGAAAACCAGATCACAAAACAGAACTTAAACACATGGAAACGTGACAGGAGTGAACTGAATACTTCCTGAAGGCACTATACATTTCATAACTGTTAAACTTCAGCTCACGGACAGCCAGTTCACTCTTCTGGAGTAAAATTTGCCAATTCAATATAGATATAACTGACAGAGACCAATGCAAGAGCTGTCTGTAGATTTGTATATATAGCTGCTTCTTCACTTGAGTTTGTGTGACCTGTAGACCTGTCTATGCTTTTTTCTTGGCATAGTTTTATTTGGACAACCACACATAATAGCAATGGCAGTGCTGCATCTCCTCCATTTGTACACTACATGCCTAAGCCCAATTACATATAATAACTCAAACATGATTTACATTGACTGAGGCATTCAACTCAAAGGTTACTTTAGTTAACATGGATGACTGATACTGTCATAAAAAGGTACCCTCAAATGGGTGCATATTAGTAGATTATGCATATTAGTTTTTCAGGGTACTGCCCCAGCCACAAGCTGTTGTCTACCTATAAAATACTTTTTTTTTAACAGTCAAGTTATGCTTGGGTTAATGTCTTTAATAAAAACCCTGTTTTTATTTTTATCCTCAGTGAGTCAGTATCCGTTACTGCGATGTAAACGAAAAGTGATTGAACTTAGAAAGGTTTGATGATTCATAAGGTATAGGGTAAGATTGGGGAAGACCGTATAAATATATATATATATATATATATATATATATATATATATATATATATATATATATATATATATATATATATATAATTTTAAATGCAATAGTTTATTTAGCCTAGTATTCAACATTATTGACACTTAAATATATATATATATATATATATATATATATATATATATATATATATATATATTTAAGTGTCAATAATGTTGAATACTGGGCTAAATAAACTATTGAATTTAAAATTTAATATTGAAAATTTTGTTAATAATAATTGAATAACTGATGACAGACAAAGCACAGTAAAATAGATTCATCTGAAAAGTAAAATTATTCTTTGAATTATATACAGGCATATATTTACTTATTTAATTGGCCATATTTGAATTGAAGATTGTCATAGCAACACCATGGATGCAAATTTAATGATTTCACTCAACTAACCTATAGGTTTTAATGAAAGCAAATAGGGAGAGGGGGTTCAGCGAAAAATCGGCAGCTGGCAGCAGGAAGTAGCTGCCGCTGGCAGCTGACGTCAGCTGCGGCTAATAACCGGAAGTCCGAGGTGGATGTCGCCAGGCAAATAAGTTATTATATCAATATAAAATTTTAGTAGCATACTTATTTAAATAAAATACTTCTATTAGTAAGTATTTTATGTTATTTGATATATTAAATTATATTATATTATATTAAAAAAGGTTTATCAAATATAAATCAAGTAACGAAGATCATAGACATAGCCTAATACAAAAAAAAAACATTAAGCTACACTTGAAATTAGGAATTTGCATATGTATAAATATAATTTATGAATGAGTGTACATGTTTGTTAAATTATGAAATCTATTCAGAAAGAAATGCCTATGTAATCATATTGTAGGCTATATTTATTGTATATTTATTAAATATACACATTTATTAAACTTAAATAATGAGAAAAGGGAAAAGCTAAATTCCTTTCAGGATAAATCAATATCGATAAATTTGAGCAGTGTCTATGATTGTCAACAATCTGGCCAACACAAACCTGAACTGTTGACGAAACGCGTTCATGCCAGCTAACGAATGCAAGTGAGCAGCAGCAAAGTCATTAGTCAGACAAACTTTAAGTTGACTTGCCAGAAAGTTTTAAAAAGTTTTTAGATGTTCTAGTATGGTTTAACATGATTTACCATGTTTTATGGTTATCGCCGGCGCCACCATTGACCATTGGCCGCTGTCGCTTGACTTCCAGTTACATGTGATTGGTTGCTACTACTTTGGACGATACTGATTGGCTGCCACGAAATGGCAGGTCCATCCTAATATGGCACGGCTTCCGGCTGTCAACGGCAGCTACTTCCTGCTGCCAGCTGCCGATTTTTTCACTGAATCCCTACTGCAAATAGGTCTGAAATGCACATATAAGTCATTGAAATACTGAATAATAACCTCATTAATTAGAATAATTATGCATTATTAATATAACTATACCAAACACACACAAAAAACTTTGTTATTCAAAATAATACAATGTCATAGATCATTATTTTCCAGAGACACAAAATTGGATCACTTTTGAAACCTCAAAACTGTTTCGACTGACTAAATCTCACAACTATTGATATTCAGAGATGAAATGGCAAAATTAAAAATAGCGTTAGTAGCCACTGGATAATTTCTGATTTAAGCAACAGTATCCATGCTGTTCCTTACATGCGTTACTTCCTTTCCTCTGTGGTACACAGATGTTTGCCAATTTATCGCCGCCACATCTTCTTCTTCTTCTTTGTTACGTTTAATGGCGGGTGGCGCCAGCATTATGGTGCATTACCGCCACCTACTATGTTGGAGTGTGGGCCAGAGCTTTCCTTCCCTTGAAGACACAAAATAAATTAAAATAATAATAGCAATAATACTAATAATATTTCCTGTCCCTAAATTCTATTTATCAATCCAGTTTCTCTCAAATAACAGAATAACTTCCCTACTTCAATATCAAAAACATTTTTTAAACTTAACTCTTCCTGTTCCAACTTTCTACTTTCCTCCCTTAATACTTCTCGCTCTCGAGAGAATTTTTGACAATGAAGAATTACGTGCTCGACTGATTTCTCTATTTGGCAATGTTCACACACTCCTGAAGGGTGTTTATTTATTAAGTACAAAGTTTTATTAAGCCTAGTATGTCCTACCCTTAGCCTTGTCAAGATGTTCTCCTCTTTATTGTTTCTTCTGGCTATCCTTCCAGTACCCACATCTTGCTGTAATATATAGAGATGTCGCCCTGTGTTTCCTGTATCCCAACTGTTCTGCCACTCCTTAATGATGTTTCGTTTTATTATTCCTTAAGCTTCAGACTTACTGAGTGGAACGCACAATACCTCCTCCTGCATCAGAGCCTGTTTTGCTAATGCATCCACATCATATTGCATATTCATATTTTTAATTCTGTACAATGTTTCATAGATCTAATTTACTATATCTTGCCTGCTGTTAGATGTAAATGACTGCAATGACATTAATGCAGAGCATGAAATCGCCGCCACATCATTCCTTCAGAAACATTTGTCTGAATATTACCTGTCTCATGCTGGCTGTCGTAGGAATTTAAAAGTGGCTCAAGTTGTTTCCACCCGGTTGAAAAACAAGGACGCACAGTGCACCACTTGCAGCGGCATATCATAACCCTAATAAATCTTACAAATGCTGTTATAGTTTAAAACAAGACAGTTAACAAAAATTAATAACCACTCTTGGAAGAAAAAAAATGAGCACTCCTCCGCAGAAACGCGTGTATCCTAAACTACCCGTGTGGATTGTGGAGGATCATCATGAGGTAGATAGGACGTAACTTCAGTCCTTGCTGAATTGGAGCTTTAAGTCTAACTCCAACTACTGTAAATAACTGCATAATATAAACAATACACGAAAATAAGACGGAGGTTTTGAATGATATATCACCTACTAAACGTGTAAAGCAATTAAGAAAGACATTTTTTTTTATTGAAATGTAATTTCCACCTGCTTTAGGTTGTGCAACACATATATCGTGCCATCGGCTCTAAACATATTCCTATGAAGGACATTAAAATGGTCCATTTGGACTCACATCCTGATCTCCTCATCCCTGTGAATATGCCTGCTGATACGGTGTATGACAAAGAGACTCTGCTCAGGTGAGTTTATAAGGGTTTTTGGTACACTTTATTTTACAGGGTCCTTGTTACATATGTTACATGTACTTACTATAGTTATAACAGTAAATTATGCATAATTACATGCAACTAAACCTCAACCAAATCCTAATCCTACTCTAACCCTATAGTAAGTACATGTTATTAAATAATATTACACAGTACTTAAATATATAATTACACTGTAACAGTGACACCTTAAAATAAAGTGTAACCGGATTTTTCATCAACTTTGGACTCTTTTATAGATCGTTTATAGTTTTAAACAGATTTAATTATTTTACATTAATCTTGGAAACATTTTACTGAGATCATGATGTATTTTTGCTACTTTTTAATTCGTAAAATACATTTTATGTACAGATTTTGTTTTACTCAGATAAATAAGATATATATAAAAATATATTTGTGTTATTTGTGTTATTCATAATTTCCAATGAAGTTATACTTTTGTCGAATTATCCCCCTCAAGAATACATATTTAATTGATTGTATTATGCTAGCTAAGCCGTTAGCTTTAGCAGGAGAATGAAGTAATCCATTTTATTCCCAAAACATTTCAAATGTCTTTTTTTACCTAATGCTATACGTCATTTGAGATGTGGTGGAAATGGTCATGATCTTTAGAGAAATTACAAAGCATGGTTATTTTAGTTCTTATAATTTTTTTTATTAGTTTTTATTTCTATATTTTCCATTTAAATTTTCATTTTAGTTAGTTTTAATATTGTGTTGTGTGTTTTTGTATTTTTTTTTTTAGTATGTCTATATAGTTTTTATTATCGGAAATGTTGCCTTGGAACTAGAAGAAATCAAATAAAAAAATATATATATTTCAACTTTACGTTTATTTTATTTCAAGTAATGAAAATGTTTGTTTGTGGTTTTTATCTGAGTTTTTACAAAGTTGACAAATCAGTACAGACACAGAATGGTCCACTGTTGGGCTTTGTTTGTCAAAGTATGGACAATTCTTATTATTTTATGGAATATTGTTGTATTATAAATAATCATCATTATGTTTATTTATTTATTTTTTTAATTTCATATGCCCTCATAATCTTTAATCAAAATAACTTCCCCTCCCTCTTGCATCAACTCTTCTTCTCTGATGACTTGTTTACTGGCGCGAGGGTGGGACAACCTGTCACTCACATGAGATCACAGCAATACTAAACCACTACGATCCAATCCATTTCCAATAGACAAAATCAAGTCCTGCCCTAAATTTTTTTCTTAGTTGAGATGCTGCATATATGGATATGGACTTGGATATATGTCACAATAGTGAAGAAAATACTACCGCAACTTCTGCTTTATACCAGTGTTTACAAAGCCAAATGTGCTCACAGTTAAAGAGACACCCATAAATGCCTGTACAAATGAATAAAAAACTCGAATACTGAATACTCCTCCGTCTATTAGAATCAGAGAAACTTTAAAAAAGGCAGTTCATGCTGATGAGGCTAAACCCCACTGATATGTGTGCACATAATTAGTTGCAACAGTGAATATACGGGTTGACACGTTTTTGTTTGCTCTTGCAGTGAGCTGAGCATTGAGAATTGGATTATGCCAATGGTCTATGCTGGACACGTATCCCATGTAGCTTGGTTGCATCCGTACTGGGCTCAGCAGATCAAAGAAGGGGAGCACTCCATGTGTGTGGGGAGAGATTCATCCACGACCACCATCAGGTCAGGTGCAGCAGATCAGCATGTAGCCATGAGATGGCGGCAGACCTTCATTTACTATGAATAAGAATGAGACCTCCACCCTGTCAGGGAAAATTGTACTGTTAGAATCGTGTTTAAAAAAAACATTCATAAGAAATCTCTTTCTCTTTGCAGGGTGACAAGCAGAGACGATTACTTTTTGAGTGACGCTCTTTATGTTCCGCTGGATCAGCTGGACAACCCGAAAAAATTACATTTAGATGTCATTCGAGTGGATCCTGCCAACAGTTTTCAGAAAAGGAAGCATAAAAATGGACAAGGTGGTGCTAAAATACCCAAAGCAGCTGTAAAGGAAGACGGTGATGTGCCGTTCAAAAGGGACACCCCGTGCACTTCCTCTTCTCAACCGCTTGATGGCAGCACAGCATCAGGAGCCGTCATTGACACAGTCATGAAGGCTGATGAGGGGTCAACAAGCTACATCACTGACAAGCTTTTAGCAGTTATAGAGCAAACTGACCCTTTCATACTTGACATTGACTTGGATTTTTTCTCCTGTAAGAACCCTTTCAAGGAGATGTATACACAGGTAGAGTGAGTCAAGCACACACATCATTATAGTCTTTCTTTTTTTTTTTTTGTTCCTTAAGCGATAACATTTTACTTTCCATACATTCTCACCTACACACTGACATAGAAAAAGCTTTGTAGGCAAATGGAAGGTATTGATTCCACGGTTTAAATGGAAATGTTTCCTTCACGACTCAAATGGAGTCAATATCTTTATATATCTATTTATATCTATATTCAATGTCTGTTTTCTCCGTTGTCATCTTACAGGAAGAGTATGATCTTCTTCAAGAGTTATACTGCTTTAGCAGGCCACAGCAGGATCCAAATGAGGTAATGAAGACTCCTAATCAAATGTACCATAACTAATCATGAGGCATTCGTTCAGTCGTGAGACTTTAAACATTCCTAGACGAATTCAGTGAGTCAAGCTAAATCTCTCTTGTTTTTTTGACTTATCACTTTTATAAAACTGTGGCGGCAACAATAATTTTTCCTATGTTTTGTCGCTTTATTTGTTTTATTTGCTTTATACGTATGTATTTTATGTCTCTTATTAATTTTTATTTACAGCACTTTGGTCCACTTCGGTTGTTTTAAAGTGCTTTATAAATAAAGTTTGATTGATTGATTGAATTCTCCAAGTTAATAATTAATTCAACTGATGTTTGGTAAAAATTGTTACAACAGCTTTTATCAAAATCATTGAGAACTGTTTTATCATTTGTGCTTGAATTGGTGACACCTTATTATCTTATCACATTTGAATGCTGACAAATACTAGGGGAAATGCATATGTTTTGCATTTTTCTTGTTTAAAACTATTTTAATTGCAAATTATATTATCGGCATGACAATGTGAGTGAGAAGTTGATTCAGAGGTAAACTTAAGTTACTTTGTATTGTCACAATCACAAATGTACAGTAGGCCTACACTACCATTCAAACGTTTGGGGTTAGTAATAATTTTTAAATGTTTATGAAATAATTATCTCATGTTTACCAAGACTGCATTTATTTGATAATAAATGCAGTAAAATGCACTGCACTAATATTTTTTTATGTATTTTAAAAACAAATACATTTTTGTGATGGATTTTTAGCCGTCTTTAGTGTCACTTTATCCTTTTGAAATCATTCTAATATGCTGATTTTGTGATAGTGGTGCTTTTTTCAGGATTCTTTGATGAAAAAAAAAATCAAAAGAACAGCATTTATTTGAAATAGAAATCTTTGTTAACATTATAAATGTATTTACTGTCACTTTTGATCAATTTAGTGTCCAAAATATTACTGATCCCAAACAGTAATGTACTTAATTTTGATTAGTCGCATAGAAATAGTGTAGAATCTTAAACATTTATTTTTCATGCAAGTGTTAAATTCAATAAGAACTTTGTTTATTTCATGGTATACAGTAAATTCTACCCTCAATGTTCAATGTGGTCTTTGGCTTTTGGACCTCATTGTATTATGGCGAATACAGGACACAAAAGAAGGCACATTTTCCAAGGTGGTCTTTACAGTTCCGTTTGTTGGTTTTCAGGAGGAGCTTTTAGATTGTGTAGAGAGACGCACACACCAGCTCGAAGACCTGGAGGCTGCATTTGCTGACCTGGTGGAGGATGACGGCCAGGAAACTGTTGAACGTTTAGCAGCAAACCCAAGGTATGCATTACTGATCTCATTGAGAATGTAGAGCCACAGGCTCTGTGCTTTTTGATTATAGCTCCATATCAGCACACCATTGGACTTTATTGATTGGTATATGGTCGATGTGCATTTGATCAAGTAGGAGATGACAGCCTCATGCATTGATTTTTTTTTTTCCCACTTTTCTTTCTTTGCAGAATGAAATCTCTTGTCAGACTTGTACACAGCCTTAAGAATCGGACACAGTCACCGGACTATGAAATGGTGAAGTGTGTGTGTGTGTCTGTGTGTGTTTTAATCATGTTTGAAATGTCTGTAATTACAGATATCTCAAATAGTTCTTAAGCTTTCAGAGACTACACTGATGTATGTCTAAAAATGAAATGATTTTCCTCTTATTTTACCTTCACATTTTTTTAAAAAGTTCGTCTGCCATAGTTGTAACCCAGTTGGCAGATGATATCCATCTATTTTACTGTGGAGCATGCATGCAGTTTTCAGAAATGTGGCTCATATCCATTCTAGTCACGTTGTCTGTGTTTGGGGTCAAGTTGAAATTGAACAATGTTAAAAAATAAAAAATAAGCTGTCAGGAGTGTATTGCTGCAGTGTGAATACTTGTCAGCAAATCTTAACATGAAAATTAATTTGCATTTATTCATGCTTAACATCTCATATGAGTCATATGAGACCCCAAACATAAACAATGTAAAATATTTTGATGGAAGATTTTTGAGGTATGTTATCAAGTTTGAAACATCTATATTAAACATCCTTGAAAATTTAAATGACAAGAAAAATATAATATATATAGTTTATGATAAAACCTTAAGAAAAATAAATGTAATTCAAGATATACTTTACTTTCTAAAAACAAGTCAATATCTTAGGTAAATACATTTTGTTACAAATATGTATAGATATTTTTTATGAAAAATTAGATGCACAATACTAATTAAAAAATAATGTTTTGCAGTGATGATGAAAATCATGATACTTAATTGTTAAGTATGTTTTTGAGCTATTGCTAGGGTTCCTACGCAGTTTTATCATATAAGCAGAGTGTTTTCATGGCAAAAATGTAGTGATCGTTTAGTAATTGTCAAACATGAATTCAAGGCACACATTTTCTTTATGCAAAACTGCGAGTCGCTTTTGAACTTCACTAAACGAATGTGCATGTGCCACTCAAACCAGCAACAATCATCTAAATCCGACTACTTTGCTGTCTGGTGATCGTGCAACATCAAACCGCATTTACAATATAAAAGTGATGTGTCAGAGGTGAATATATGGATGCTATAAAGCGTTTTAGGTTTCTTTTGATCATGTAAGTGCATTCATGTTATCATTTCAAGAAAACCAATGGAAAAAAAATACACAGAAAATAAAATATTTTCAGATTGCTCTACTATAAATCAAATAGAATGTTGTATGGACTGTTTTTGTTAAATATGGTCTAAAAAAAGTCTACAGAGGTTTGGAAATTTGAGTCCCTGTATTGAGGGTCCCTAAATAGAACATGAATGATAGCAAATTTGTTTCATTTGGTTTGTAGTGCTGAGGCACGTTGCCAGCGCCATATAATGTGTGCCTGTGGTGTTGAATCTAGGTGCATCAAGCAGGCTTGACCTGTGATTTCTCTGAGCTCCCTCACCACATCAGCAGTGAGGAGGAGATCCAGCAAATGATCATGGCCGTGCAGCTCTTCCTGGAAGCTCTGCCCAAGCCCACCATTGTCACTATATCACGGTACATCAGTCATTAGAGCTCGTAGCTGTCTGTTCTGTCTCCTTTAAAAGTACATTGGGTCCTTTAATCTTTCACTAATGATTTGTAACATCCTCTAGGGTTAACAGCATTTGGTTTAGTTTTTTTCCCTTCAGGGAAGCATCAGCAAATCACATTTCTTGTTTTCTTTTCAGTCTGCATTAATTAGCATTGAAATTTATGATTTAATGAATGTTCTTTTGCTGGTTGATACCCCAAAAGCAGATGCTTGTATCTGTGCAGTTGAGACAGATGGTGTTATGTGAGACTTGTGTCTCAGTGATCTGTGTTTTTTAATGAGAATAGACTCAACATTACACTCATCAATCACACTCTTATCTCTGTGAGTCAGAGGGAGCTCAACCCTTCATGGTCCATGAGAATATTTTTCATTATATTTTAATGCCCAGTTCTGTGACTGATGGTGCATCACCATGGCCGACATGCACCATTCTTTTTATTTAGTTAGTTATTTTTTTAGTGGCCACTAGTGATGGTCCTAACCACAATGCAAGAGGACGTGTGTTAAAATTCTAATAATAATTATATATATATATATATATATATATATATATATATATATATATATATATATATATATATATATATATATATATATATATTAGTAAAATTGTATAATATTTTAATATCTATTTATTATACACTTCAAAAGTCTGAGGATTTTTAAGTCTGACTCTCATGCTTACAGAGGCTGCATTTATTTGATCAAAATACTCAAAAAACTGTACTATTGTTAAATATGATTGCAATTTAAAATAACAGTTTTCTATTTTAATATATTTTAAAATATAATTTATTCCTGGTAATTTTCAGCATCATTACTCCAGCCTTTAGTGTCACATGATCCTTCAGAAATCACAGTAAATTTCTGATTTGCTGCTCAAGAAACATTTATTTTTACCAGTGTTGAAAACAGTTGAGCTGATTAATATTTTTGTGGATCCATTTTGATCAATTTAATGTCCTTGATGGATAAAAGTATTAATTTCTCAAACAACAACAAAAAAAAAAATGCCCAAAAACTTTTGAACGATAGTGTGTGTATGTGTATTATTGTGTGTGCATATATATTATTGTGTATTTATATATTTATGAAATCAACTGACATAATTTCTATCTTTTAATATACAATAAGATTTAAATATTTCTTTCATTTCTTGTCAGATCCAGTTTGGATGAGTATTGCCCATCAGAACAAGTGGATTCCATCCAGAACAGTGTACTGAACATTCTAGAGTCCCTCTTCGGCTGCTTAGATGTTCACAGAGAGTATGATTTAATATCATCAGAGAGCACGTTACAGACCCCATGAAGACAGCAACAGCTGTTGCACGCTCTTTACCAAAGGCTTTTTTGAGATTTGCTATGTACTCATTGGTATTGTCTGCATTGAGTACACATAAGATGTATGGACGCAGTAAGGAGCGTAAATTAGCTTCCAACTGGGAAATAGCTTTTTAATTTAAGAGGTTTGTAGTATATATTTGAAGTGCATTGTTTAACGATATGAGATGGAAGGGTTACATTTTGAATGAAATACTGGGTTGTCATTTTTCTGCATTGTCTCCAAAACTATGTTTTATTTGCACCATTAAGTAAAAACCCTGAGATTTTCATATGTATTCTATGCTGCAGTCATCCATTGTGTACCCACACTTCAGTTTGGGAATAGCAGAAGCATTGATACAAGACAGCACATTTCCCCTCATCCTGTGTGGCCCCTTGTGCCTCAGATGTCTTTGTCTGAAGCCTGAGGCGGTTACCAATTCATCTGAGCTTTGTATGTGGCACCCTGCTTTATTGCTCCACACCTACACACTTCAGAACTGCCACGAATATGCCTGACCTGACTTTAAATTTTACTGCGTTATGAACAACTATTACCGGATAGGGTAATAAAATGGAAGTCAGAGGAGTGCAGGGTTGTTTTGGATTTCATTGACTTTCATTGTATGGACGAACACAACTGAAATATTCTTCAAAATATCTTATAAAGACATTCATACAGGTTTAGAACGACATGAGGGTGAGCAAAAGATGACAGTTTTTTTTTTCTTTTTGTTTGTTTTTTTCTTTTTTGGTCAAACTATCCTTTTAACTTTCTAAGTACTATGAAAGTTAATGAATTAGTCTGATATCTCACCGCAGTATATAAGTCCTTATACCAGGGTAGGTTACCAGACTAATACATTTAATTTCATAGTATTTTAACAGTAAGAAGTGCAGGATATAGGAGTTTGACATTGTGGTGTTACATAAACTCACAGTCCAGAGGGCATAAGGAGACATTGGTCACAATTACCAGTCACTTAAAATTCAGGTTGCTCGACTAATCGGTGGAGACAACAGTTCTGCAACAGCAATTGGTCTGAATCCTGTTAAAAAGATTATTCTACAGTATCCATGTAGTTGCATCTACAGCATCCTCAACACTCTACATGACAAGAACACATCCTCAACTCACTCGAAAGGCTCAAATTAATTCAATTAAATTTTTAGCATGCATTATCTTGTTTTCCTAATAGTTTTTAATGCATACTTGCAAAGATAATCAGGTTGTGAACTGATTTCAGAGTCTGATAAGAATCATTATGCTTGTAACAAATGCTGAACAATGCATGACTTGACATCAGTTAGCAGGTATAGCAGATCATCAAAAGCTGCTCTGACTTGCAGGAAACAGCAATTACTAATGTTCTGTGCCATTACTTTTACAACTATAGAGGTACATGCATACAAAAATTGCTTTTTCAATTTATTTCGGATAAATACAAGCTTCCACGATGAATTAATATGAGCTGCCATTTTAGATGCTCTCAGGAGAGCAACTATGACGCATGCTAGTTTTCTCTCCCCCAAAATATGTACCATTAACAGTAATCTCAGACTGAATAATGATTCCTAACATTGGTCTGAGTAAATGGTTTGCACCGAAAAACACAGAGCACAGCTGAATGTCTAGATTATTTAAACCCTGAACTCAACCTAGCACTAACAAGTTATTGTGTACCCTACTGGAAGCAGCAGTGCTTCAAGACGGTCCGCCACAGGTCCTACAGCAATACAATTAAATGTTGTTTTTTAACTCTCTCTAATGTTTCATAATGTTTATATAATGTATAATGATATACATATTTAATTCATATTCAGAATACTAATCTAAGAGGTCAGCCTAAAGGCAAACCGGCCAATAAGAATGTGCAAATGATTCACAGTCATTTGTTTCTGTCAAAAATGTATCTTAAAAAGGCTAAAAAAAATGAATAAATAAAATTGTATGCCTTCTGTAAAGGAGCTCTGTGTTAAATAAGGATGTCTAAGATGATGAAAAGAAGAAATGCTTCAAAAATAGTTCAAAACAGAAGTGCCAAATTCTTGAAAATCTTTGTGTTCCTGGCAGTTTCATACATTTTTAAATCAATAGACATGATATTAAAGTGGCTTCCTGCATGTGAAGCCACGCTGAAATTGATTTGGAGGTCAAATAGTTGTCAAGTATTTAAAATATTTTAAAACGATATTGCCTCTTCTTCTCTCATTTTTTAAGATGGTGATTTTTGCCCAAAAAAGAATTCCAGCTTTTTAATTAGACTTTTTTTTCATCTATTTCAATAATAATAGCCTAATAATGAAAAAAATTGTGTGACATCAATTACAAACAATTATCAAAAACTTTTACCTGAGGCACAGCCAACAATAAAATTCACATATGCTTCGTCAGAAATCGAATATTTCCCTAGTAGGGAAAAATGTACACCAACAATGTAGTCCAAATACAATTAGTATTTGAAAAACAGTAGGATTACTACTTCCGCCGAGATTCTGAAGCGTGCATTCGATGGACACTTTACTATCCCATGAGGCCATGGGAGAGGATTTGTGAATTGACACAACTTACTGCATATGGTCACATGACAGATTGATGTAGTACTGTATGTCCAAATTTCATTACAGATAATACTTTTTTTAAACCACACAGTGATAGTCTGGGACATTACAGGTGAGCCTCCCATAGTGGCCCCTCCCCCCATCCAGGCCCTGGGAAAAATCTCATTCACAATGACAGCTGTGGTCCGTGATTGATGGTACTACATGATTGTTCATGATCAATTTCCTATGTTTACAAGTGCTGGTTTGGTAATCAGAAAGATCATAACGTGTCATTAATAATCAAAGCTATTTCAAGCTTTCAGAGAGTGCATGGAAGCATAATTATCAGCTAAATGACATGATGGAAAACATACTACAATATTTTATTCATGCAATGTATGGAGAGCAGGTTTGATCAATATTAATTTACACTCCAGCCAGCCTGGAAAATCCCCTCATGGGAATTTTAACCCACTGCTATGTACTCAGATCAATGAAGTGAATTAGATTTAGGCTACATCCAAAGCAAAAAAAAGTTGCTTATAGTCCATTTTATGAATACATGTATAACACATTCCCTGGGAAATTGGGAATCAAATATCTTAACGTTGTTTAATGCCGGGGACACACTTAACAACTTGCTGAAACATTCTGAACTGAACACACTTACAGACTGTTTCCACGACTGCAGCGAATTTTAAACACCTAATGTGAACACCGACTGAACGTGACTCAGCACATTTGGGCCTGATCAGTTGTACTGTAAGTATCAAATTACATTCATAATCGGCCTTACAGTCGTTAAGTGTGTCCCGCCGGCTTTAGGGCCCTGATGATGGTTGTCTATCAAAATCCAATATTATGACGAAGTCATTTAAAATGTGCTATCTAAAGCACTGGTATATAGGCAATAATGATACTGAATGTCATATGCAAATAGTTGTCTTTTTACAGAATGAAGCACTAAATGGAAACTGCATCTCAGAGAGGTGTCAGACATATGTCATATGTTGTGCCAGGATTTGAATGTTCGCATCTGCACTAAATATCACTGTGATGAGATGCAGGCAGGCATCTCAGAGAACACCATTCCCACAGCTTTTAAACTTCCTAATGGATACATTTTATTCACAGCCATTCCTTTTTCCTACAAAGTAATAATGTTAGGCAGAAATAGACTTTCCTCAGTGGCTCACCGTGTTTGTGAATTACGGCATTAGTCTAGTTATCTTGCAGGTGTAATTGAAACTGGTTCTCATCTTCATGGTTTGTTTGGTTTAGAAAAATAGTTTAATTATTTTTATTCAATTTTCATTCAATCCCCTTTGGAATGTCTCTTAAATTTTAATTTCAATTGGAGTTTCCATCCAAAGCTAATATTATAATATTACATATTATGCTAATGTTGTAAAGAGCAATGAATGTTTTGCATTACTTTGGCTTATTTATTATTATAAGGAGGCAAGGAAAGCAGCAGACGAGGAAGTGCAGGTATTTCGATTAACAAAACAGGAAACATGAAGGGTAGGAATACAAGCAACAATAATACCAGGAACAACAAACTAATATCAAGACAAAGGTGCAAACAATCAAGGGGAACCAAAAGAACTACAAAAAGACTACAAAACTAAAAACAGGAAACAGAAACAAACTAAACATACGTCCACACAAGAAACATAAAATGCACTACAAAATGTCTTGCAAGCTCACTGCTTCAGGACTCAGAAAGGCAAAAAAACAGGCAAAATATGAATTCAATTTTTTTCTGAAATTATTATTTTGGGTTCCCTTTGTCTATATTAAAACGAAAATACTTTTAATTAGGTCAAAATTAATAAACATCCATTGATCACTCTTATAAAATATTGAACTAAATAAAACACAATGAACTGATACACACATCTGCCTTTAACACTATTAGTTATTCTGTCACAGTGCAGTCATCAGCAGTGTATGGAGTGATAGTGTCAGTTGGCTCAGTGGTTGCATGTCATCATGCTGAACAGCTCAACTGAGCCCAGATGGGTGATGCTGTTATCACAGAAGTCCACATTCATCAAATGTATGTAAAAAAAATCAATCCATTAAGGAGATGTATGCTCTATTGTCACCAGAATTTAATGGAGTCTCTTGTCAAGTTTCAGATAGCTCTTAGTGACTCCATTTATTGAGCTGGTTTGGTTCTTTGAAGTGCATGCATTTATTTTGGTTTTGCAATGCTATTTGCTTTAAAATAGAAAAAAAAAAGCCTCACAAATAACAAACTCATAATCAGAAAGTGCTTAATTGCCAAGTGTGTTTGCACACACAATTTTGTTTTGGTGCATTCGAAGAAGCTTCAGAGACAACAACAGTACACAGATAGTAAAATAAAAAATAAAAATATATGTGAATAAGACACATATAAGTATATGTATAGACGAATCCGGCGAAACTACCGAGCTGTTGCTGGGTAGCGTTGCGCCATTGCCTCCGTTTTAGTTGCAACTTGCGTCCACTGGAATAAACAGCCCGCGATTTAGGACTGTCACTAACGTTACAACTTTTATAATGTGGAGTGGGAAAACATGTTCCGTTATAAATTGTTTCAATGGCGGCAGTAAATTTTCAATTTTGAAGAGAAAACATTGTGAGCTACATAAAATACCTGGGTCGACTGGTAGAGTGTGCATTATTTGACCAACCCATCCGGAGCTCAGATAACTTTGACCCTCTATCAGTGACCTGTAGTTGGCATTTTGTTGGTCATCGGATGCCAGGCGAAGGAGAAAATACTCTTGAATACCTTTAAAACAACAGAAGGGGCGCATTGGGGCAGTAACGTTAGTAACATTACTGTTATGTCTGTTGTTTGATTTGACTGACAGATTTTTGGGGGGGGGGGGGGGGGGGGGGGGGGGGTCAAAACATTTGGTAACTAAATAGAATTTTATGAAGTTTAGTGACAACATGTTACAATGTTTACATTGTACAATGACTGGTAGGATACAGTTTTTATTATTGCTTGACAAAGATTTCAAGATTTCAATTCCATTCTTGTGATTTGATTCCAATTTTGATTCAATATTGACTAATTTGGATACATGTTTATTTTAAAATTTATTTTAAAAAATAATCTCACCTAATGCTGTAAACATATGAGGGCCCAATCTGCTGGTATTATTAAAGGTTTAAAATAACACATTAAATTAAATATAATGCAGTTTTTGTTATAATAACAATTATTCAATGACATAAGTAAAAAATATAATAAATATGTAATATAGTTTTTCTATTACATATTATATTAGAATATTATAGAATATTACATATTCTATACTATTTTTTCTATTCAATTAACATGCTATATATGGTCATTAAATGGCTTTCCTGAGCTAAATGTAACGTTTTGTGACATAATTGTTCTCCTGCTGTTATACTGACCTCTTTCCATGGTTTAAAAACACTAATTGGTCGATATTATGTATACTTTCTAGCTGTACCTTACCCTTGCCTTTTGCAATGTGAAAATGAGATAAATAATGGACACAAATGAAAAACATGAATTCGTTTATTTGATGTCATTCATTTATTTATTGTTGCCAAATGGACAGATCTTTTTTATAGTTTCCACGTTAGCTAACGTTAGCCTAGCTAGCTTGCCAAGCTATTTTCATAAATAATCTGTAAGATCGTTTGTACCTTCATCAGTGACGAGGCCACTGTCTAACATCATCAACCCAACAAGCCATTCTGCCTGGCTGTAGCTGTCATCGAGGGTGTGTTATCGAAGGTTTGTTTACATACCGGTAACAGATCAGTAGGCTTATGGCGTCGTCACAAGATGGCAGCCTACACAGAACGCTCGTCGGATTCGTGTATATATTTAAATAAATAAAAAAGACATTTGTATGTACAGGTGTGCAATATACACATAATGAAATAAGGTAGGGTATTGTCAAAAAAATATATAAGTGATATTGATCTTTGCACTGTGTTCAAATCCAGTGAGATTTTGGCCAAATGTATGAACAACAGGAAAAACTGAGCACCCGCCTGTAAGTTGATAAAACTTAATGCGATGCACTTACTGCCTCAAAAGGGAGTCATATCTGCATTTCTGTTCAGAACGTTTAAAATTGATTTTGTTTTTGTTAATACTCCTGTTAAAATTCTGTTGGTTTCCCGGTTTGTGTTTCTGTTCTTTGAGCCGGTTCAGAGCCCTGATATCCCAATGTAACAAAGCACACATATACAAAGCACTTTCTATTCCTATAATGACAAGCCTCAGTTTTGTATGAAAATGGTTAGCTCGTGTGTTTGAACAAGGTCCAGCTTACAGAAGGAACATTATTCTCCATGATGGTCACTTTAAATGAAAGCACCGTCCAATAATTTAACAGAACAGTAATCACATCCTTTTAATTACAATTATTTACAGTCGCTTAAGCTTTCACTATCTGCCCCTCATAGTTAATAAATTATTCAGATGAAAGAGTTTAGACACTCCCCCAAAACACAAATTCACTGACAATAGGATTTATGTGCGATCGCTTCCGTGTTTTGTCTCAGCCCGCCCAGTTACATCCGGTGCTGTGTCAGAAGCCGGTTTTGCATTAGGTGGAGATAATGGCAAATTACACTCGCTGTTTACAAAAACTTCCTGCGGTTAACGTGAATGATGTTAACAACACTGTGAGGCAGTTAGCTGTCACACATAAGAGTAAAACGAGAAGGGCTTTAAATGATATATTTCAAGCTACATCGACAACTTTGAGGGTGAGTATTCTCTCATATCGTGCGAAATCCGACTAGCGAATCAGTTTCTAAAATCCTTGTCTCCGTTTCTGAGAAAATGAATTTTATTAAAGTTTTGCCGCTATACACTTTGCTATAGAACGCGCTATGCGGAAGTAAAGAAGTTGGCTGAGATCCTACTGGACATACGCCAGCAGGGTTCGTGCATAAAGCCTATACTAGCTCAAACAGTTAAGTTCTTCTGATTACCTTTAATTAATGTAGCTATTCATTGAAAGCATAAATAATATATATAGCCTATATCAAAACTGCTCACTGTCATTTAACAAACTGAATAACATCTTAATCATAAGAGCTAAATAAGAAAAATATAACAAAGGGTCAGTGCAGGGCAGGCTTTATTGTCAAGACCAATCATGATGCTCTTAGGCTCATTGCCGTATCTTCCCCTTCTTTCTTTACCAAATAAATGACTATACTGCATCACTTCTACAGTCGAGCTTAAATTGCTAAGAAAATGAGCCTTTCACAAATAATTTCAGGTATTTCTGAAGAAGCCTCATTTACCGAGACACAAGACACATTTGCATTTTTATTTTTAAGATATCTTTTCATGCAGACCTAGAAAGCATTTCATGCTGTGTAAATCTATCGTACGTTGCTGAAGCATTTATCATGTCACGTGTTCAGAGAAGGTGTTTTATTCAGTGATGAAAATGTGAACTGCGACCAAAGAGATGATTGTTAAGGCACTTATGAAGCAGCAATCTGAGACTCAATCTTGAAATGTAATGAGACTTATACATGTTAATGGATTGTAATCACTATCAGGACAAAGAAAGCTCAAAGAAGGGCTTTGGGTCACACTTAAACTGATCCATATTACTCAGACGGGACCTGATGATGAATCTGCTTTTCTTTTCTTTTCTTTTTTACCAAATGTAATGTAGCATGAGTTGAATGAGTTGTGTAACATATAAAAAACACAGATAATGAGCGCTATATCATAGACATTGCAACATCTTATTCAATTTATTTTAAAATAAGTACATTTTTTATTGATTGATTGCACATGCTAATGTGTGGCCAATACAAACTGAATACCAGTACATGAATAGATGTGTTGCAGGGGTGAGAAGCATTTCATTTCCTGTGAAGACTGAAAAAAATTCTTTGTAACAATAGGATATATAGTTTCCATCAGACTGACAGGCTGTTTTCCAAATTTTCCAAATATATTGTTACATACAAATATGTCATATTATGATGACATATCACAACTAGTGAAGAGTTGGTGTCACCAGCTAGTGCCATCAGCTAATTGGTTTTGTCATGTCATTTTCAATGTGGCTCCAAAGAGATTTGCCATACAGATTAGGTGATTGGCTCAAAAAAAGTGTCCATGGTCAAAGACGGCAGAATTGAAATTGTGTATTAACAGAGGGTCTGGCACCAGCTGAGCCATTAGGCGGAGAGTGTGTGTAAATTAACGGCGGCTTTGGCCAAAAATGCAACTGTACATTTAAACTAAATCTAGTAATGAAGTTAAAATGAAAATTAAAGTAAAAGTGTCGATGGGGACTTTCAATTTAGATCTGATCATGTTGCATCATACTTCACAGTGCTGCGCACTATAACCAATCACACACACGACTCTGTTGAGTTTATGAATGCAATGGCCAATCAGAGGGTGAACGTGATTTCACCAAGTACCACATGTTCCTGGATCAACATCTTTGTTGATCCTGGATCAACTTTCCAATCAACCAATCAGATTTGAGGGACTTCGAACCAGTTTAGGCTTCGAACCAGGGTGAGGTACTCAAACATCAGTGTTATTCACCTATCATTACCCTCTGATTTTAGGGAAAAGTTATGGGTAGGGTTAGGTTTAGGGGTAGGGATTGGGTAAGGAATACATTTTGGGTCAGGAATGTTGATCCAGGATCAACAAAATATGTTGATCCAGGAACATGTCTTACTTGGCAAAATCACGGTGACCCAATCAGAGATGTTAAGATTAGTAATCGCTGAAACACCAGAGTTGTATTCAGTGCACAAGCTGAACTCTGAATTCACTCTCGTGAATGCTCACAAATCATATACTGATAAACATAAACAGATTTGGTGATTGTGCTATTGGGAGCGTTGAAGCTAATATAAATTGTTTTTTCTATTTAAAACGTATTTTTGCAGCATTGAGCAATGTAGCCAATCACAAACATATCTGATGATTTCTTGAATGGCCAATCAGATGTGTTTAAGTTGGAACCCCTTACCACTCAAAACGCCAGAGTTTTTATTCAGTAGGCTACTTAGATCTGAACACTCAAATCCTCTCATTATAATTTAACTTGTAACAAAAAAAAAGTGTAGACATTTTGTAGGCTAAATGAGATAGGCCTATTCATTGTACTGTCTGCTTAATCGATTAGCAGAACTTTGTGAGATCACGATGAATTAAGATGAGTGACAGCTTGGTGATTATAGACTAAAGGGAGCACTTTTATGCAAGCTTTCTGGGTGATAATTCAGAATCTGAAGAAAACGTATGTATTGCTGCATTAGGAAATAGACTATTTATTATTCAAACTGGCTGTCATGCCAAATCACCCATATGCTTGCCTGTACAAATCATAGTGGTTTGCGAACATAACCACTTTAATAACAAGAGCGTTTATGCTGTGATGTGTAGTTTGTTGATAGGCAACACATAACTATTTCATGAGATTCAATTTAAATGTGTTTTTAAAGAGGAATCGCATCTAGCTTTACCCTAGAGTTGCTGAGATAAATAATCATAATATATTTTTAAGTACATTCAGGGGATTTGGCTTTGATTTAAAGGTCAAATAATATTATTGGAATAGAGGAAAATCATGGATATAAATGAGAGCTTGTGAATGTGCAAACAGACCGAAACCTTTTCTTATGTAGTTGCAGGGGATGAGAGACTATGCAGCACAATAAGTAAACCTTTAAAAAGGACAAACAAAATAAATAGCTTCTTAGACCCTGTAGGCATTCTACTAGATGATATGGAGATTTAGCTTTTGAGCTCTATGACACTGAAGCTGGGAAGAAAGGAAAATGTAAACCAAGACACTGTAAAATGAGCAAAATCCACAAGAAAATTGATGAGGCATAATTGCTTATCAGATGGCATTGCAAAAAAAAAAAATGATCTTAACTTACAAAATATAAAAAAATAAATGCAGTCTGAAACACGTATCAAGCTGCAATGGTCCTCGGGCTGGATAATAAAGTACCAACCTGCTAATAGAACATAATCACAGTTGCCAAGCACATTGTGCATGTGCTTGAGTCACTGAATCACAACACACAGCATACATCTCATAATACTTTAAATATTGGCACTTTTGATGTCTTATTCAGCAGATAAAATGAAAGAGTCTGGTATATATGAGTAAACACCAAAACAATATGTAAATTAATTACAAATATTTGAAACGAATCCTTGAGTCATTAAAATTAGCTCATCTCGTTGAGGTTTCTTTTTTATGGTCAGCACAGCCATAGTATAAGCTTTCTCTGGGCATCAAATAAATGTGCAGCTATGCAGTGTAATTAGATCTACTACATTCTCAGCATCATCCATTTGTAGTCTTGTGCTAGTAAGCCAACGTCTCACAATCAGTATCTTAACGTCAAACAGAAAACCTTATGCACACAGAGAGGTCAGTCCATACCAGCAGCAGCAGATTTCCTTGAAGGTCTTCCTCATTTCTTGGCTCCTGAAGGCATAGATGAGAGGGTCTATGACTGAGTTGCACATAATGAGGATCAGATACATGTTGAAGTGAGACATGAAGCAGACGCAATAGGGGTTCCGGGGACAGGAGATCATGAGGATGAGGTGCAAGAAAAACGGAGCCCAGCAAACTACGAATACCCCCAGCAGGATAGTGATGGTGATAGCCCCCTTCATATTTGCTGCCTGCCAGATAGGGCCATTGCCAGGGAGAGCAGCAATGCGCTTCATGTGCAGCCGGGCTAGAAGAAACATGTGGACGTAGAGCGAGGCCATGAGCGCCAACATGGTGAAGAACATGCTGATAAGGCAGATGAGAACGGTAGTGCTCTCCGAGTACACGATGAAGAGCACGCCAGAGACCGTGCAGAAGGTCCAGATGCAGGTTATGATGGTGCCTGCCCGCCGCTGGGTCATGATGTTGTGGTAGCGCAAGGCGTAAAAGATCGTGATGTAGCGGTCCACTGCGATGGCCAACAAACTCCAAATGGAGGCTAACAGCGAGCTGCAGATCATCGAGTCAAAAATGTTGTCCATGTTTTTGATAATGCTTTCACGGTTGGTCAGGTTGCCCCCCGTGATGAGCGCTATCGCGACCGTTTCTGAAGCATTGGAGACACTGACCAACAAGTCTGCTACGGCTAAACTGCAGATAAAGAAATGCATGGGAGAATGAAGGTTCTTGTTCTTGACAATAGCCGCAATCACCAGAATGTTCTCCAGGAGACTGATGAGCCCGAGCGCAAGGAAGACCTCTGTGGAGATGAGCATCTGCTCATAGCATCCTGAGGCTGATCCTCTGTCGCCCTGACCATGCTTTCTCACCGGCAGAGCTCCCTGGCTGTGATTCCAGTACGAATGATGCAGTCCATGATGATATGAGGTGTTCATTTCCCTGAATATCTGTGGTCAGTGGTTTGACCTGTAGCTAATTCAGTCTGATGAATTCATTAGTTTCACATTGAACATCCTCCGGCATATAGATCAAAGAAAGCAGATAGTGAACAAACATCCATCACCTCCCTTCTGTGATAACTCTTCCTCCAAAGCAGCAAAAACATCCAACAAAGGGCTGCAAGAGCCTCCTACATAAGAACACAAGATAAAAATAGAGATAAAAACATACAGACAGAGAATTAGAGGATAGGAGAAAGCGGCATCTGACTGAATCTATAAACACTGACTGTTGAAGTGTGCACAGCAACATGCAGTATTCAGAGTGAGGCATTCAGTCTCCAGAGTGCTCCCAGCACTTGGCAGGCAGGCGAGTGAGAAACTCTTGCCCCCACAGCCATTGTCTGGCATGCTGAGTGTAGGCCCCTCCCCTAGCTTTCTCCACCAATCAGCAATGATGACTGAAGGTAAGTATGAATGACGTTGCTTCTGTCTAACAGATAGAATACTCTAAAGAGGTTGTTTTCTTGGAGCGTTTTGGTGGCATGTCGTTTACATAATGAAGTGACTCAAGTAACAAGCATTCAGTTTACCTTGTGAGCATGTTTGTGTTTAAGCAATATCACATGGGCAAAAGTGCAGCTGTTCCGATTCTGATGAGCATATTCAGGCCAGTCTGATATTGCTGGCCACAGCAGTTCAATAAAATGTTAAAACTGAGTAACTTACATTTTGGACAAAATATTGCCAGTTAGTTTGTACATTTTGCTCAACCAACAAAAATAGTTACAAACAGCAAAGCAGTGTTACTCGTCTCCAAGTAACACAGTGGTATTTTGTTACTGAATTAATCTGGAATTCTATAACTAATGGCCATAGCAGTCAGTCTTCCGCTCATACATTATTTGCATATAATTTCAATAAGTTATATCAAAATTAAGAATAAATGGATCTGTAATGTTAGGAAAGGTGACAATAAACATACTTTTTATAAATAAACACTACATTTTAATTCTAATGTATGTGAAAACATATTAGTTAATCGACAACCACAGAACAGCTATTGTAATTACAGATGCAAAGTCGAAATTGATCAATTTTCTATTATTTTCTGTGCAAAATTAAAACAGATGTAATCATCCTTGGATATTAGAATACAATAACTTACAAAAACCTAAGTAAAACCTTTACGGACACATATGAAACGCATAAGCCCCAAACTGGCCAAAACAGTCATTCTGACTGTCACAGGAAAATAATATGAAAATATAATAAACTGCGAGAAAACGAACTGATTTTACAATGAAAATATCATGCTGTTAAATCATAATGAAAGTATTCTCCAGGAGGTCTGGCAAGATGGTGGATTGAACAGTTGGAGGAAATTAGTGCACCTGGGGAAGTTCCTCAATTTGAGTTTGCTATATTAATTACCCTGCATGCTAAACAGCTGGAACTGACTGTCTGACCATGCCAAACGAACAAAAGAACAAAAAAGACGATGAAAAAAGCCTCCGGACTACGCAATATTCTGACCTTGATTACAGAATGGACATGGAGACTGCACCCAACAGTGAAGGAAAAAGAGGCAATGACGAGATAAATAACTCCCCGCCATTAACTCCATCCAAAAGCTAACTCAGAACACTGTGATGATTGCTAATCTTACGAAGTCAATTGAGTTCAATGCTGAAGGGGTCAAGGAATGCAAGGAGAAGATTTTTACTTTGGAAACCCAAATGTCTGTCTTACAGAAAGAAGTTGATAAATTCACAGAAAGGTCAAAGGAGCAAGACAGATACAGACAAAGCTGGAATTTGAGAATAAAGGGAATCAAAGAAAAGGTAACGTTGGATGAAAACATCAGGCAAGAGGTGATACAACTGCTGGGGGAGATCGCACCAGAATGGTCCCAGAAAATGGAGGAATACGGGGACACTGCCTGGGATGGAAGGAGGATAACAAGACAAAATCACTTATAAAGCTGATGGATATGGTCACTGGCTTGCTGTTGTGTTCAATATTGAAGGGATTTTTATTATTTTGGTGAATATTTATGGCTTTAATGGCAGTAATCAGAACAAATGCTGTTATCAGAAGTTACGGATGTAGTCACTGAGTATAAGGACATATATCATACCGAACTTATTTTGATTGGTGGAGATTTAAATCTGACACCTGATGAATGGCAGGAAAGATATCCTTCTAAATACAATACAAACCACTGGAATACTATTCTATGTGATTTCCTAAATTCAAACAGCTTAATAGACATTTGGAGGGATAGGAACCCAGAGGTCGTTCAATTATCATGGGTCAAACCCAATGGTGGTGGTAAATCCAGAATAGATTTATGGTCAGCAACCCCTGGAATTTCTAGCAATGTCTCAAATGTGTCGATTAATAGTGCACCTCTAACTGATCACTGTGTGATAAATCTAGAATTAAATCCAGATAATAGGCCCAAAAATAAAAGAGATTACTGGAAATTTAACCATAAAACAGGCAACGTGTCTCACGAGATGCATCGTTTTTATTGTCTTTTTTGGGGCATAAGAACGATTTTTTCATCAAATTCTTTTATCACTTATGACAGCCTGGTCTGTCTTGAGTATGCTAGTCACATGATTTGCTTCAATTTTTTTGTGATCAATTAGTCAGCCTGACCTAAATCCAACATGGCTGCCAGTGATGCAGAACATTCAGATTTTGAGATAAGTAAATATATATTAAACTTACTTTTCTTTTGAAAAAAAAAAAAAGAATAATGCTAATTGTGAACATTGTCTTGAGGTGCTGAAGGAGAAAAGTAAGTAATATGTTGTCCATGTTGTTATTTAGCACGTTTTGAAATGTATGTGTCTTCTGAGACACATTGCCTGTTTAGGGTGTACAAAAGGGATTAAACTATTTAAAATGCACTATTCAAACTTAAATAATTGTAATTCAAGAATGTTTTGGAATATAGACCTAATTTTGGTTTAAAGAAAACAGTCAGCAGATTATTGCTGAAGTTAAAGCACTTTAAAAAATGAAAGTATGAACAAGTTAAGGAAGTTTAAATCTTACATTAAATCAAATATACTGTACTTAATATTTATTCTTTTTTATAAAATATGTATTTTACAAAATATTTTTTACTATAAAATCAAAGCCATATATCTAACCAAGTTGTGTTCCAAATTTGAAGTTGATATCACAAAAATTGAAGTTCCCGTGAGATTTTTTTTAGGCATAATATCAAAAATAGCCACCGGGTGACTTACATTCCATTGAATTTAATTGTATGCATTCTGCCATAACAAATTAATAAAATTCTGTCCAAATATCACTTCTGTCACAAAATATGGAACCTTGAGACTCAGACCTTTCTGACAATATTTGTTTTGTCAAGATTAGAAAAGGTTTTGATCATAAATCATGAAACATGACGATGCCCAAAAAGGGAGGAGCCCATTAAAAGCATTTAGAGTACCGTTTCTATGGTAACACAAGTCCAATTTTAAAGCGGGTTCCACAGGCTGAATCTTGAGTTCATAAGCTTTCGAATGATATATAATTTGTCAACAGACAGATCAGGTGAAGTATGGGATATAATTGTTTTAAATATACAGTGGCAGTAACAGTTAACAGATTAATGACTTGGTCCTTTTTTTATACCCTAATCAGGCAACGTGTCTCGGGAGACACAACTCATAAAATCCAAAATATATCAAATTTGTAAAAAAATTCTTTTGGATATGTTTTATTTAAGTCCAGATGATATAAAAAATGAAATGAAATTATTTTTTGCTAAGCATTTTCCACTCTTGCCTGTTCGCAGACATCTTCTAAAAGATGAGGAATATAATAAAATTATCCGAAATTTGATAGAGAAAATTAAAAATGATATACATATAGGCAATTATAGTAGTAGATGGGAGTACTTTAAGTTTAAGGCAAGGGAGTCATTAGATACTGTGATAAAACTCGAATGTCCAATGCTGATAAAAGCACATTCATTAACCTACAGGAAAAACTAGATCACTTATATCTTCAAAAAGCTCAAGGGGCTTATGTAAGGTCTGGGGCTAAATGGATAGAGGAAGGGGAGAAAAACACGTCTTATATTTTAGTGGATTAGAGAAAAGCAGACAGGAGAGAAAGATAATTAATTCATTAATGATTAATGATACAGATGTGTACAGATCATAAAATAATATCTGAAGAAATTTATAAATTTTACTCCAAACTTTATGGCTCTGAATATTCAAGATATGACTCAGATAATCTCCTTGGTGGTTTGAGGCAGTATATCCCCAATATAGAATTAGCCTTTGAAAAACATATGTGACTCTGAGATCAGAATGGCAGAATTAGATGAAGCAATTAAGAGAAGAGCAGTAGGGAAAGCACCAGGACAAGATGGCCTGACATCCAATTTTTACAAATTATTTTGGGTTGGCCTGAAAGGATTTTTATTGGAGGCTATAGAGGACATTTTGAGCAATAGGACACTTACACATGAAACAGGGGCTAATAACTCTCATTCCCGAACAAGGCAAAGACAAAAGATATATCAATAATCTTCGGCCTATCACCTTATTGAACACTGACTATAAGCTGTTTTCTCATGTGATTGCTGACAGGTTGAGGAATGCTCTGGCTGATATTATAAGTGATATTCAATCTGGCTTTCTCCGAGACAGATCTACATAACAATATAAGATTGGTATTAGATCTGTTAGACTATAAATACTTGATTAAGGATGATGGAATTATTCTTTTTTTTTGTACTTTTACAAAGCCTTCGACATGGTCGAACATAGATTTCTTTTAAGGACTCTGGAGAGTTTTGGGTTTATTGACATAATCAATCTGCTATATACAGACATCAATAGTTCAGTGTCTCTGCAATTTGGAACATCTAGCGCTTTGATATAAAGAGAGGCATTCGATAAGGTTGTCCAACCTCGCCTTTGTTATTTATCATTGTAGCCGAATTACTAGCAATCCATGTAAATAATAACACGAACATCCAACCCCTAAATGTCATGGGAAATTCATTGGTAATAAGTCAACTGGCAAGATGACACCACACTTTTTTTAAAGAATGCAAGACAAGTTCCAGTGGCATTAAAAGAGATTTCTTTGTTCTCCAAAGCATCTGGTTTAAAGTTGAATATGGAAAAATGTGAAATTGTAACTACTCAAGACCATAACATGATTAATATGTATAACCCAGTTAAAAATGACGTCAGTTACTTAAGTAGTATAATTTCTAAAGATAAAAAGGTTAGAGAAACATCCAACATAGAAAATATCATTCAGAAAAATAGAACTATTCTTAACAGTTGGCTTCAAAGAGACTTGTCTGTTTTTGGATGCATTTTACTTGCTAAAATGCAAAGCTTGTCAAGACTTACCTTCCCAGCCTACTCATTGGATATACTTGACAAATTAATTAAGAAGATCAATCATTTCAATTTTATATGGAAAAAGAAATATCATTATGTAAATAAAAGCGATACAGTGAAACCTGCCAAAGAAGGGGGGTTAAATGCCATTGACTTTGACCCAATGAATGGTACTATTCTGCCCTTACTAAAATTTGGGTAGGACTTCTAGCTTGGCAGACAGCTAACAGGTTCTTCCATAAACACCCAGGAAGCAGTAGGACGTTTAGGATGTTTTATCAGAAGCACTGTGAAACTGCAATACAGAAATACAAAATGTACTTATTAATAAACTTGAATAAGTTAAATTCTTATTAACACAGGATTAATACCACTTTGAAAAACACAAAATACAATAACACAAATTTACCCATTAACCACACATGGTTATATAGCGATTAGCATGAATGCTAACTTAACATGGAAAACGCCATAGACAGGCAAACGCGATTAGCATCTTTACCATTTTCAACACTTTTCACACAAATATGTAATTCTATAACGATCTTCACTCAAGGTTTTTATGAAAATGCACTTTAACTATCACTTACAGAAATAAGTCCTTCAGAGTTATGAAGACAAAACGTGTAAAAGATGATGAAAAGTGCTCAGCTGTGTTTCAGGGTTGTTGCATGCATTGAGAACAACGGCAAGTCTAAGGAGACAAACAGCACGGGGTAGTAATTCTTCTACCTGCTTTCTTAAAGGACCACCACACTCCCCGCCTGGTATAATATAATATACCACTATGTCTCTCTGAATAAAAGAACGACTTCTGAGATGGGTCTTGAATAAACTCTAGCAGAACCTCCTTGAACTACCCTAACCTCCACTTGGCGAACTCTACCATCTTGGCCAGGAAACGTATTGACTTTCAGTCCCATAGGCCATTCATTCCGCCTGGCTCCCTTGTCTTTAAGAAGCACGACATCTCCAACTTGTACGTTGGGTTGACTTGTGTGCCATTTCCGTCTCGGTTGTAGTGTGGCAAGGTATTCCTGACGCCATTGTTTCCAGAAGTGATCCGCAAGGTTTTGGACCTGCTTCCATTGACTCCGGTAATGATCCTTTAAGTCAAAGTATCCCAAAGGAGCGGTCAGTGAATCTGTTTTCTGTGTCAAAAGCATGGCAGGCGTGAGGACAGCAGGCCTGTGTGGATCTGATGACACTGGGACTATCGGCCTTGCGTTCATTATAGCAACAACTTCGGCCATCAGCGTGACTAAGACCTCATGTGAGAGTTTGGGGGAATGCACCTTGAGTAGCATGGCATCCAGAATGCGGCGAGCAACACCTATCATCCTTTCCCATGCCCCACCCATGTGAGAAGAGTGTGGTACATTGAAATCCCAAGTACAGCCTTGTTCCTTCAGATAAGACTGAAGCTCTGCCTCTTGCGGTGTTATTCCTAGTTCTCTACAGGCACCGATAAAGTTTGTTCCACGATCGGAACGAAAAAGCTTGCTGGTCCTCTGATAGCGGTGAATCTCCTTAGAGCATTTATGAAGCTCGATGTTGATAGAGACTCCACTACCTTTATGTGCACTGCTCTTGTGACTAGACAGGTAAACATCACTGCCCAGCGTTTTCCTTCAGAAAGACCTCCTCTGGTGCGACAAGCACAAACTGTCCACGGACCAAACACATCCATCCCGACATGAGTAAATGGAGGAACTTGGGTAACTCGATCAACAGGTAGGTTGGACATTTTTTGCTTCTCTGTCTCGCCTCTTAACTTCAAACAAGTAACAAATTTGTGTAGGACACTTGAAACCAGTCTCTTTCCTCCCAATATCCATAAACCGGCCGACCGAATGGCGCCTTCGGTGATGTGTCTGCCTTGGTGTACGACCCGTTCATGGTAATAACGCACCAACAGTGTTGCAATGTGATGGAGTTTAGGGATGATTATTGGATGTTTCTCTTCCCAAGAAATTGCGGCCGAGGACAGGCAACCACCTGTCCTCAACAAACAGTCAGTGTCCATGATGGGATCAAGTTTTCTAAGATGGCTGTCTTTTGACACACTCTCTCCTTTGGACAAATTCTTAATTTCCTCTTTGAAGATTTCGTGTTGTACACAACGGATTATTACAGTCCTTGCCTGTGAGAAATTGTTTTTGTCCAAAGTCTTAAAACAAGATCTGACTTTCTCAATATGTCTAGCTACTCCAAGGGTCAGTTGCTTCCAGCTGGAAAAGCGCTTGAATCTGTGCGAGCCAAGGTGAGCTTTGGAAACATTAGTAGCCAGGGTTGTAATCAGGGGACGCACCTCTGCGTCCACGTCTGGTTCCACGAGCTTGAAGACTTCATGCTGAGACGAAGCAGCGTTATCTTCCTTTTTGAGAAAGGGGGTCCGCAAAACCAGTTGGTTTCCTTCAAGAGAGTAGCTGGTATGTCTCGTGTACCGTGATCTGCAGGATTGTGTCCTGTGTTAATAAAATGCCATTGTTCGGAGTGTGTTGACTTTCGGATGCGTGCTACTCTGTTGGCAAAATATACGTAAAACCTTCTGTTAGTGTTGTATACATAACCAAGCACTACTCTACTATCTGTGTAGAACTTAACTGTGTGCACCTTGTCCAACTCTTCCACCAACGTGTCTGCAAGCTCTACCGCGAGTACGGCTGCACAAAGCTCCAGACGTGGTACATTGTGGCACTGTTTTGGAGCCAACTTGGACTTCCCCATGCAGAATCCAACCTGAATATTTCCCTGATTGTCAACTGTTCTGATGTAAGCTACTGCAGAGATAGCTGTGGTAGAGGCGTCAGAAAAGACACATAGTTCCCTGACTTGTGTAGAGACCTAAGAAACAGGTAAGTATGACCGTGGAATCTGAAGCTGCTCGAGTGCAATGAGCGAATCTTTCCAGGTCTTCGGCCTTGTCTTTTTTTTGGCAGGCAATGGGGCATGCCCATTCACAAAACTCTGATGAAAGTTCTCTGACAAGTGACTTCCCTTGTATTGTTATTGGAGCCACAAACCCAAGTGGGTCAAACAGACTGTTGACTGTTGAGAGAACACCCCTGCGCGTAAATGGTTTCTCTTCTCTGGAGACGAAGAAAGTGAAACTGTCGCTCTGAAGGTTCCAGTTGAGCCCTAAGCTTCTCTGCACAGGTAGAGGGTCTACCCCCAGTGCTAAACCCTTTAGTTCTTTAGCCCGTTCTTCGGGTGGGAATGCCTCTATCACAGCCTTGTGATTGGATGCTATCTTGTGTAGTCGAATGTTTGAAACTGCTAACATTTCTTTTGTCTGTTTTAGTACATGAATGGCGAGGTCACTGGTAGGAAATGAGGCCAAACCGTCATCCACGTAAAAATCTCTCAAGACAAACTGTTTTGCCTCCAGGCCATTTTCGTCTTCCTCTTGTAGAGCAGCTCTTCTTAAACCATATATGGCAACGGCTGGAGAGGGGCTATTTCCAAATACATGGACAGTCATACGGTACTCTGCAACCTCTCTGGCAGGGTCGTTGTTCTGAAACCAGAGGAACCGCAGGAAATCACGATGCTCCTCGCAGACCCTGAAGCAGTAGAACATCTGCTCTATGTCTGTCTGCTACTACAGCAACCGGTTCTTTACGGAAGCGAGTAAGTACCCCAAGGAGCGAGTTGTTTAAATCAGGGCCGCTCAAAAGGAGGTCATTCAGGGAAATACCATCATGCTTAGCACTGGAGTCGAATACAGATCGAATCTGACCTGGCTTGCGTGGATGGTAAACCCCAAAAATTGGCAAATACCAGCGTTCTTGGTCTCGGAGAAGCAGGGGAGCTGGTTCTGCATGTCCTGATTAAAAAATTATCTGCATAAATGCAAGAATGTGTTCTCTCATTTCCTGACTTCTTTCCATCTTACGACGTAGTGTCTTGAGACGGTTTTCTGCTTGTACTCTATTGTTGGGAAGTTTGCGCCTTGGTTCTCCGAAGGGCAATGGAGCCACCCAACTTTTTGAGTCATCCATTAACATCTTTTTGTCCATGATTTCCAGAAATATCTTATCTTCCACAGACATCGCAGGCTTGTCATCCTGACCGTTTGCTGGAAGACTCCTTTACCGAGACAATCCGTTTCTTTAAACAGGCTGTCAACATCTGCGAGATATGCAACTCCAGGTTGAAGTACTTGGACATCCACCTTCTCTTTGATGTGAAGCTTACTTGGACAAGGATCAAAAAGAGATGGACGGCCAGTACTCAGTATGTTAGTCTTGTAGACACTGATGGAGTCTGGTTTGTGAGCTGACCCCAAGCACACTTCTCCTATGATAACCCAGCCCAGATCGAGGCGTTGGGCATAGGGTGCGTTATGAGGTCCGTTGCACTGCTTTCGGACTTTATGCACTCTTGGTACATCACGTCCGAGTAGGATAAGAATGGCTGCTGTGGGATCAAGTGGAGGGATCTTGTCCACAACGCTTTTGAGATGAGGATGGTGTTTGGCGATCTCAGGCGTGGGAATTTCTGACCTGTCATCCGGCAACATATCACATTCGATCAGAGATGGGAGTGGGATCTGATTCTTACCGTCTAAAGACTCCATGACGAAGATGTTAGCTCGTAGCCCTATGTTATCAACAACTCCTGAGCATGTCTTCAATGTGTATGAAGCTGAACATTCCTTGATGTCAAAGAGCTAAAAAAACTCACTTCTTGCCAAAGATCTGTTACTCTGTTCTTCGACAACGGCATAGGTTCTCACGGCTCTTTCTCTATGGCCTACAGGGTAAACACTGGCAAGACAGATTTTAGCACATGACCTTGACCTTGAAGCAGTCCCACATATCTCTGTACATTTGGATGTGATAGCTAAAGAGTCTCCTTCCCTTTGCTCCCCCGCCTTGATCTTCCGCCATTACAAAGGATCCAGAAGTCCACGGAGCTGGTCCCGGATGAAGTGCTGTTGGGTGACTATCATTATTGCACTCTCTGCATTGAATATTTTTGTCGCAGTTCTTGGCTAGGTGACTGGATGAAGCACAACACCTGTAACAGATGTTCTTGTCCCTAAGGTAGGTTCTCTCATCCAAAGGTTTGCTTCGGAAACCACAGCATTTCCTCACGCGATGTGGTTTTAGGTGTAGGGGACACTGCTTGTCCAGGTTGATCGGTGCATTTTCTCCCGCGTTGTCTTGATGGTTGTCAGTGTCTACTGAGACATCCGTCCTCCTGACAGAAACAGGTGTTTTTAAATTTTGTTTAAAGGGTCTTTCAGTTTTGTTCATGCTTGGACCAGTAAGTACTGCAAAACTCGGGTCGTTCAGAATCTTAGCTTGGTCACAGACAAACTTTGCAAATATAGAGAATGGTGGGTATGGAGCTCTGTAGGCTTCTTTGTAACGTGATGCTAGAGAGACCCACTTGTCATGCAGGGAGTATGGCAGTTTCTGAACAATTGGAGTGATGCCACGAGATGTATCCAAGTAACTGAGCCCAGTTAAGAAGCCATCTGCTCTGGGAGCCTCTAGCTCCAAAAGAATGTATCCAAAGTCTCTCAGCTTTTGATTGTCTCTGTTGCTGATTTTTGGAAAATCCTCTATTTTCCTGGAGAGAGCATTTTCTATGGCTTCCGGCGATCCAAAACAGTCCTCCAGCCTTTGCCACACCATATTCACACCCGCTGCTGCATCATGGATATGAACTGCTCTTATCCTCCTTGCCTGCTCGGAAGATTTTGGTCCCAGCCATTTGCAAAGGAGATCTAACGAGGCTCTCTATAGAGCTGTAGAAGGATGCCTTCCAGGCCCTATTGCTCTCTGGTTGGTCGTCGTACTTTAGGAGCCCTGAGCTCACCATTTCGCGGCGTACCAAGTACTTGGCTAAGTCTGACATAGCTGCTGAATCAGACTCGGCTCTCTGGAAGCAAAGGTTGAATAAGGCTGAGAAGGTTGGCCATGGTTGCCTGATAGTGTAGCCATGTGTGAGTGATCTCTGTGGCTAGAACTTCCTCGTAGTGGATATGAATGATATGAACGCTCAAAGTCATACGGAGCGTACTTATATGGACTTTGATGGTGGCAACTCGAAGGAGTTTGTTCTTGAGTGAATGTGTATTGAGCGGGTAATTCCTTAAACTCGTGGACGCTGATTTCACTTAACTGCGTGGTACCCTTCTCCATGCTTCTTTTAACTGGCTCAACAACTTCCATTGCTAGCTGGCGTGTTGGTGTTGGCACCGGTTCTTGGGATTGCGAGTCATGGTGGGGGTGGTCAGATTTTGTATTCGTTGCAAACCCCTGCTCAACACATTCGCTCTTTAAGCTTATGCGATCAGGATCCCCTACTTCTTTCTCAGCAGTTGCCTCTAAAACTTCAGCTTCAGCATTGGCAGCTGCAGCAGCACCCTCTAGTCGCAGAGTGTGTAGGTTTGCTTCAAGCTCTGCTTTCTTCCTAGCAGCCACAGCTGCAGCTTTCTGTTGTTCTTCCTCAATATATGCTTGTGCTTTTAGCATGTCTGCTTCTTCTTGAGCGAATGATGCTGAGTGCGAGCAGCCTCTGCCTTTGCACGTGCTCTGGCTGCTATAACACTTGCTGAAGAAGACCGGCTGCTACGTGAAGTGTTAGAGCATTGGGATCGTATCTCGAGATCTTCCATAGTGAAGGCAGCTTTATTGAAGATTGCTGTGCATTTCCACGTGGTAACCCGTCGAATCATGTCTTTTCACTATTCTGCCCTTACTAAAATTTGGGTTGGACTTCTAGCTTGGCAGACAGCTAACAGGTTCTTCAATAAACACCCAGGAAGCAGTAGGCCGTTTAGGATGTTTTATCAGAAGCACTGTGAAACTGCAATACAGAAATACAAAATGTACTTATTAATAAACTTGAATAGGTTAAATTCTTATTAACACAAGATTAATACCACTTTGAAAAACACAAAATACAGTAACATAAATTTACCCATTAACCACACATGGTTATATAGCGATTAGTATGAATGCTAACTTAACATGGAAAACGCCATAGACAGGCTAACGCGATTAGCATCTTTACCATTTTCAACACTTTTCACACAAATATGTAATTCTAACGATCTTCACTTGAGGTTTTTATGAAAATGCACTTTAACTATCACTTACAGACATAAGTCCTTCAGAGTTATGAAGACAAAACCTGTAAAAGATGATGAAAAGTGCTCAGCTGTGTTTCAGGGTTGTTGCATGCATTGCGAACTACGGCAAGTCTAAAGAGACAAACAGCGCGGGGTAGTAATTCTTCTACCTGCTTTCTTAAAGGAGCAGCACAGTACCATCAGATTAAAATGGTTACAAAATTTTTATTATAAAAGGTGATAATTTATGGTTTGATTTCCCCTTCAAAATCTTCAAAATGTTTGGGTAAAAGTCAATGGCATTTAACCCCCCCCCCCCCCCCCCCCACCCCACCCCCCCTCTTTGGCAGGTTTCACTGTATCGCTTTTATTTATAATGATATTTATTTTTCCATATAAATTTAAATTATCTTGATTGATCTTCTTAATTTGTCGGATATATCCAAATGTGACTTCAACATTTCCAAACTACCGATTAAGCTTTCAACTTTCCATCAACAGGTTCTCCAATACTGTAAACTCATATACTAACTTTACTCCTCACACGGTCCCAATAAGGAATAACAGGAGTATATTATTTAAGAGAAAATCTTTTTTCTACAGTGAATGGATGGTAAAGGGTATCTGGTCGATTGTTCATTTATTAGATAATTGCGGTAACTTCTTAACATATGATGTCTTTATCCAGAAATACAGTTTGATGTGCCCTGAGAGGCAATTTATAACTGTAATTCAGGCAATCCCACAAGCTCTGATCATCTTAGTAAAATGAATATTAACATACTCTACGGTTATTCCTCGAGAGCCCACGTTAATCATAGATGCATATCATTTCTTAGATAAAAATAAATGTAATACATTTTTTAGAAATGTCCTCACTTCAATCTGCTTCCCTTAACCATTCAAGAGAAATCATATATTCCAGAAATTGACCAGCAATTGTTTAGTGAAGATAAGAACCAGTTTGTCACGGTTCATAAATTCATTGATTCCTTCTTGTCTCGTGTTTCTGTTGTTATCTGGGTGGGTGTGTGTGAGTGGGCGTTACCACTCCGTTCTGCTGATCAGCGATCCAGCTGATCAGCACTCCAGCTGATCATTATCCACTCACCAGCTGCAGCTTATCCTATTCCCTATTTATACTCACTGTTTTGTACTCTCATTGTCAGATCGTTGTTGGAAGTCCTTCGTGTGTGTGGTTATCCTCTCTTGTCGGCGTGTCAGCTCGTGTCTTGTTTCCATGGGATTATCACTGCTGTGGATTATTGTTGAATAATATAGAATTCATAGACAATTGGAAAAGTTTTTGGGGCAAGCCTGACCTGTTGAAAAGAGATGGTGTTCATCCCTCCTGGGATGGTGCTGCTCTTCTCTCTAGTAATATGGCACATAGTCTTAGAGCTAAAACATGACAATCTGGGGCTCAGGTCAGGAAGCAGACAGACTGGCTAAACCGACCGTCTGCTAGCGGCCTCGTGTCACCAAGGTCAGATAAATCCCATCACATAGAGCCTCTTTCACCTAGATATCATCATATAGAGACTGTGTCTGTTCCCCGAATTTGGAAATCCAACTAACGTCAGGTAAAAAATTTAATTGATGTTCAACAAATAAAAAACTGATATAATACAGATGAACAAATGATAAAGCTTGGGTTGCTGAATATTCGATCCCTTACTTCAAAATTGCTCATAGTTAATGATATGATTTCAGATTATAATCTAGATGTGCTGTGTTTGACAGAAACCTGGCTAAAACCAAACGATTACATTACTTTAAATGAGTCAACCCCACAAGATTACTGTTATAAACATGAACCTCGTCTAAAACGCAAAGGGGGAGGTGTTGCTGTAATATTTTCAAAACCACTAAGAAATCTATTTTTAAATATACTTCTTTTGAAGTGTTGGTGCTTAATGTAAAAATGTATAGTGTAAACGATAAATCACGTTTGAGATTTCTGCTGGCTACTGTATACAGGCCACCAGGGCACCATAAAGATTTTATCAAAGAATTTGCAGACTTTCTATCAGAATTAGTATTGGCTAACGAAAAAGTACTAATTGTTGGTGATTTTAATATACATGTAGATAATGAAAAAGATGCATTGGGATTGGCACTTAAAGACATTGTAAACTCAATTGGAGTTAGACAACACGTGTCAGGACCCACTCATTGTCGTAATCATACTCTAGATCTAATATTATCACATGGAATAGATGTTGATGCCGTTGAAATTCTGCAGCAGAGTGATGACATCTCAGACCATTATCTAGTCTCATGTAAATTACATTTAGCCAAGGCTGCAAAGCCGACTCCGTGTTATAAATATGTTAGACCTATAACTTCTGCCACTAAAGATTGCTTTATCAATAATCTTCCTAATCAGTTTCAGCCTCTCAGCATCCTGGATAGCTTAGAAGAACTTGATATTGCAACAGAAACTTTTAACTCTCTCTTTTCCAGCACTTTAGATGCAGTTGCTCCATTACGCTTAAGGAAGATTAAAGAAAATAGTCCAACGCCGTGGTACAACGAGCACACTCAGGCCATTAAGAGAACAGCCAGAAAAATGGAGCGCAACTGGAAGAAAACAAAACTAGAGGTATTTCGGATTTCATGGAAAGAGAGCTTGATTGCTAACAGAGAGGCTTTAAAAGCTGCTAGATCTGCTTATTTTTCAAACCTATTAGAAGAAAATAAACATAATCCTAGGTATTTATTTGAAACAGTGGATAAACTAATGAAAAAGAAAGCTTCAAGCACAGAAGTTTCAGGCCAACACAGTAATGACTTTATGAACTTCTTCACTTATAAGATTGATAATATCAGGGACAAAATTATAACTATGCAACCGTCTACTACAGTATTGCATCAGGGAGTCCATTGTAGTCTCCCTGAGGAAAAATTTTATTCATTTGTTGCTATAGGAGAGGAAGAATTCTGCAAACTCGTTAATTCATCTAAATCGACAACTTGTATGTTAGACCCTATACCGACTAAGCTATTGAAAGAGATGCTTCCAGAGATCAAAGATACTCTTCTTAATATCATTAATTCGTCTTTGTCTCTAGGATACGTACCAAAAACCTTTAAGCTGGCTATGATAAAACCGCTTGTTAAAAAAACGCAACTTGATCCTTCAGAATTAGTCAATTACAGGCCGATCTCAAATCTGCCTTGCCTTTTCTGTCAAAGATATTAGAAAAAGCAGTATCCTCACAACTGTGTTCCTTTCTTGAAAGAAATGATATCTGCGAGGATTTTCAGTCAGGATTTAGACCGCACCATAGTACTGAGGCAGCTCTCATTAGAGCTACAAATGATTTACTTTTATCATCCGATCGTGGTTGTATCTCTCTATTAGTGTTACTTGATCTTAGTGCTGCATTTGACACAATTGACCACAACATTCTTTTAAATAGACTAGAAAACTATGTTGGCATTAGTGGAATTGCACAAGCATGGTTTAAATCATACTTATCTGACCGTTATCAGTTTGTAGCAGTAAATGAAGAGATGTCTTATCGATCACAAGTTCAGTATGGCGTACCACAAGGCTCAGTACTAGGACCGCTGCTGTTCACTCTGTACATGCTACCATTAGGACATATCATTAGGAAACATGGAATTAGCTTTCACTGTTATGCCGATGATACTCAGCTGTATATTTCTTCAAAACCTAACGAAACTTACCAATTCACAAAATTAACGGAATGCATAGCTGATTTAAAAAATTGGATGACTAGTAATTTCCTACTACTAAACTCTGAAAAAACAGAGATTCTAATTATTGGACAAAAACCTTCCACACGTAATAACCTAGAATACTGTCTAACACTTGATGGCTGCTCTGTTAAGTCTTCGTCGTCGGTTAGGAACCTGGGTGTGCTCTTTGATAGCAATCTTTCATTTGAAAGTCACGTGTCTAGTATCTGTAAAACAGCATTTTTCCATCTTAAAAATATATCTAAATTACGACATATGCTCTCATTAACAAATGCGGAACAATTAGTTCATGCTTTCATGACATCAAGACTAGATTATTGTAATGCTCTACCGGGTGGTTGCCCTGCACGCTTAATAAATAAACTACAGCTGGTCCAAAACGCTGCAGCTCGAGTTCTTACTAGAACCAGGAAATATGACCATATTAGCCCGGTTCTGTCAACACTGCATTGGCTGCCTATTAAACATCGTATAAATTTTAAAATATTGTTTATTACTTACAAAGCACTAAATGGTTTAGCTCCGCAGTACTTGAGCAAGCTCTTAACGCATTATAGTCCTTCACGTCTATTGCGATCTCAAAATTCGGGCCAGTTGATAATACCTAGAATATCAAAATCGACTGCTGGCGGTAGATCCTTTTCCTATTTAGCACCAAAACTTTGGAACAGTCTTCCTATCATTGTCCGGGAAGCAGACACACTCTGTCAGTTCAAAGCTAGACTAAAAACGCATCTCTTTGACCTAGCATACACATAATATATTATAGACTTCTATAATTCAATGTTAGGCTGCATAGATTAGGTCAGCCGGAACTGGGAACACTTCCCTTAAATCCTGATGTACTCGTTACATCATCATAATAAGAATGGCATCTACGCTAATTTTAGTGTCTTTGTTTATCCCGAGGTTTTCCCGCAGCCTACCGGATCCAGGCCGTATCCAGATCTGACTAGGAGCTTTGCCTGGACCCGATGACAACGCAGTGCTGAAGTGCCAACTAGCCGCTCCCTATGGAGGATCCCTTTCCCACTCTACAGATAAAACGTTGTGATTCCGGTTCGCGTACCCAGCCCCGAAGTGATACAATAAAACAAAATTCTGTATCAAATTACAGTTACTGTAAATCCGGCCTCTAGTTCATAAACGCCAGAGGAGAACTGGCCCCCGACTGAGCCTGGGTTCTCCCAAGGTTTTTTTTCTCTCCATTAGGTCACCTGATGGAGTTTTAGGACACCAGTAGGTCACTTGATGGAGTTTTTCGGTTCCTTGCCACTGTTGCCTTTGGCTTGCTCAGTTGGGGATATTCAAATTAATTAACCAAGCATTAATACCATTGATCAGCCCTACCAAACGTGGATGTTTTTTTTCCACTAAGAAACAAACATTGTTATTTGATTGATATTGTGAAGCTCCTTTGATGCAATTTATATTGTGAAAAGCGCTATATAAATACACTTGACTTGATTACCTCACCTCATTTGGTTCCTCACTTCACTTCACATCAAGACTCATCACTTGGACCCTGACCATCTTGTCCCTGCGCTACCAGTCTTGGTGTTGTGTCATCTGACCGTGGATTCTGTTCATTAAAGTTCCTTCACTTGCATTATTGCTTCTGTGGTTTTTGTCGTTACAGAACGATCTGACCGATAATGGAAGCAGCGAGTGAGGTGAACCCGTTGGAGGATTTTGTTGACTCCAGCATTCAGCGCATGGAGACCCAGGAGAGGAACCTCAATGAGACGGGACGCGCTGTCCAAGTACTGGTGGCGCAGGTGTCCGAGCTCAACCAGCAGATACAACAGCTACGAGATCCCACTGCGCCCCCCGCACCAGCCGTTCACCTCATTCCATCGGAGGGAGCTTCTCAGTCAGAACCCCGCCTACCCATCCCACAGACCTACAATGGTGAGCCAAGTTTCTGTCGTGCTTTTCTAACACGTTGCTCGATGCACTTTGCCCTGCAGCCTCGCACATTCATCCAGGAGACATCTAAGGTGGCTTTTGTGCTCACATTACTGACTGGGAGAGCGGCTCTCTGGGGAACGGCGGTGTGGGAGAACCAGGACCCATGCTGCGCCTCGTTCCAGACACTCTCTGCCGAGATGAAAAGGGTATTCGACAGGGCGGTTGCCGGGAGAGAGGCGGCTCGGATGCTTGCAGAGTTACGACAGGAGGAAAAATCAGTATCGGATTACTATATCTAGTTTCGAACCCTGGCGGCAGAGTGTCACTGGAACGAGGAGGCGCAGTGGGACATGTTCCTGCATGGGCTGGCTGACCGCGTTCAAAAGGAGATCTACGCCGTGGATCTCCCAACATCTCTCAACGGACTCGTGGATCTGGCCCTTCGTGTGGACGCACGTTTATCGAGAGTGGAACGGAGAGCACCTACGAATCGGGCCAGGGGAGGAGCTGAGAGTCCTCGATCCAGCGGCGGGGACGCGGTCAGCCCCGTCTACGATCACGAGCCCATGCAGGTCGGGCGAGCTCGGCTTTCCCGGGAGGAGAAGGAGAGGCGGAGATCCCAAGGGCTATGTCTTTACTGTGGGGCCGCTGGACACTTCGCCTACAACTGTCCGGTAAAAGGCCAAGCCCGACAGTAAGGTTGAGGCTACTGTCGGGTGGGATCTCCGCTGCGAAGACCTCATCTACATCGACCCTCCTCCCGGTAAGACTAAGATGGTCAGGCCACAATCACGACTGTCAGGCACTGGTGGATTCTGGGGCAGAAGGTAACTTCATGGACCATGGTTTTGCTCAAAGATGTAACATTCCCCTTCTACCACTCACCAGTAGAATAGCAGTTCAGGCACTCAACGGTCAAGATCTTCCTACCATATCCCTCATCACCGGACCCATCACACTCACTACATCTGGAAACCACACTGAGACATGTTCCTTTTATATCATGAACTCACCACTTGCACCCATTGTTCTCGTACACCCTTGGTTAACCGAACACAACCCCAAGATCGACTGGCTAAAGAAATCAGTGTTAGAATGGAGTGGTAGATGTCATGAGTCCTGTCTTGTGTCTGCTTGTTCGTCTGTTGCTGTCTCTGTGTTTCAGGAGGAGGCAGTGGATTTATCTAACGTGCCCGCGGAGTACTCGGACCTGAAGGAAGTGTTTAGTAAGTCTTGTGCTGCTTCTCTACCTCCTCATCGTCCCTATGACTGTGCTATAGATTTGCTGTCAGGTAAGTCTCCGCCTAAAGGCAAGTTATATTCACTTTCTGTCCCGGAGAGGGAGGCTATGGAGAAATATATTTCTGATTTTTTAGCATCTGGGTTCATCCGTCATTCTTCTTGTCCAGCGGGGGCGGGGTTCTTTTTCGTGGGGAAGAAGGACGGATCTCTGCGACCTTGCATTGATTACCGAGGGTTGAACAACATCACGGTAAAGAATACCTATCCTTTGCCGTTGATATCTTCAGCCTTCGAGAGGCTGCAGGGAGCGTCAATCTTCACGAAATTGGATCTACGTAATGCTTATCATTTGGTCCGCATTAGAAAGGGGGATGAATGGAAGACTGCTTTTAACACCCCTGGGGGGCACCCTGAATACTTGGTCATGCCTTTCGGGCTGTCCAACTCCCCAGCAGTCTTCCAGGCTCTCGTCAATGACGTGCTGCGAGATATGGTCGATCAGTTCATTTATGTCTACCTGGATGACATATTGATATTTTCATCTTCTCTCCAGGAACACGTGCAGCACGTCCGACGGGTGCTTCAGAGGCTGCTAGAGAATCGGCTTTTTGTCAAGGTGGAGAACTGCGTTTTTCATGCACAGTCTGTTCCATTTCTAGGATACATTGTGTCGTCTGAGGGAATTCGCATGGATCCCGAGAAGGTTAAGGCTGTGGTAGATTGGCCAATCCCAGATTCCCGTAAGGCCCTACAGAGGTTTCTGGGATTCGCCAATTTTTACCGGCGTTTTATTCGCAATTTCAGCCAACTAGCCTCGCCTCTGATCGCCTTGACCTCCCCCAGAACTGCGTTCAGGTGGTCAGACGCTGCTGAGGCAGCGTTTGCCAAACTGAAGGACCGCTTTGTTTCGGCCCTTATCCTGATTACCCCTGATCCATCACGGCAGTTCGTGGTGGAGGTCGACGCGTCAGAGGTGGGGGTAGGAGCGGTGATATCTCAGCATTCTCCCACAGACGACAGTTCATCCATGCGCGTTTTATCCCATCGTTTATCCCCGGCCGAACGCAATTATGATATTGGTAACAGGGAGTTGTTGGCAGTCAAGTTAGCTTTGGAGGAATGGCGCCACTGGTTGGAGGGGTCAGGGTCTGGACCGACCATAAGAATTTGGAATATATCAGAACTGCCAAAAGATTGAACTCTAGGCAGGCTCGGTGGGCACTTTTTTTTTCGGACGTTTTGACTCTACTCTCTCGTACCGCCCGGGTTCCAAGAACATCAAACCCGATTCTTTATCGCGCATTTTTGATCGATCCGAACGCCCGTCTACTCCCGAGTGCATTATACCGGGGAATCTATTAATCTCCACACTCGTATGGGAGGTCGAATCGAAGGTCAAGACGGCCTTAAAAGGGGTAATGCCTCCGCCCGCCTGCCCTCCGAACCGTTTATTTGTGCCAGAGGAATTAAGGTCTGACGTTATCCAGTGGGCTCATTGTTCCAACGTGGCTTGCCATCCGGGAGTTAACCGTACTAGTTTTTTAGTCAAGCAACGATTCTGGTGGTCACGTATGGCTCGTGACATCCACAGTTTTGTTTTGGCTTGCTCTGTTTGTGCCACTGGTAAGACTTCCAATCGACCCCCAGATGGGTTTCTTCAACCGCTGCCTGTCCCTTCGAGACCCTGGTCCCATATCGCTCTAGATTTTATCACCGCCCTCCCACCCTCTCAGGGTAACACGGTGGTTTTAACCGTGGTGGACCGATTCTCGAAGGCGACTCACTTTATTCCCTTACCCAAATTACCCTCAGCTAAGGAGACAGCGTTGATAGTCGTAGATCACGTCTTTCGTATTCATGGCCTCCCGACAGACGTGGTCTCCGACAGAGGACCCCAGTTTGTGTCCAAATTTTGGCAAGAGTTTTGTAGATTACTGGGAGCGACTGTTAGTCTGTCCTCAGGGTTTCATCCCCAGAGCAATGGTCAAACCGAGAGAGCCAACCAAGATCTGGAAAGGGTGTTACGATGTTTGGTCTCCAAGAATCCTTCCTCTTGGAGCCAGCAACTGTCCATGGTGGAGTACGCCCACAATACATTACCAGTGTCAGCTACGGGCCTATCTCCGTTTGAGTGTAGTTTAGGATACCAGCTACCTATTTTTCCCAGTCTGGAATCCGAGGTCGCGGTTCCCTCCGCCCACGCCTTTGTCCAGAGGTGTCACTGCACCTGGACTAGAGCCTGTGAGACCACTCCGGGTGGGGGAGCGCACCAAGGCCAAGGCCGATCGCCACCGGTCAAAGCCTCCCGGATACGTCGTTGGTCAAAAGGTGTGGCTTTCTACTAAGAACATTCCTCTCCGCTCCGTCTCTAGTAAACTTGCTCCCAAATTCATTGGCCCGTTTACTGTCAACAAGATCATTAGTCCGGTGACAGTCCGCCTCAAATTGCCTCCAGTGTACAGGAGGATTCATCCCGCCTTCCATGTATCCAAGATCAAGCCCGTGTTTTATTCTCGTATTAATCCGCCAGTCCCGGTTCCTCCCCCGCCGCGACTCGTAGAAGGGGAACCCACTTTTTCGGTAAATCGTATTCTGGACTCGAGGCGGAGGGGACGCGGATTCCAGTACTTGGTGGACTGGGAAGGTTACGGTCAGGAGGAGAGAAGTTGGGTACCGGCTAGAGACATCCTGGATCATTCCCTTATTGATGATTACAATCGACAGGTAAGAGAGTCTGGGAACGCCAGGAGGCGTTCTTAGGAGAAGGGGTACTGTCACGGTTCATAAATTCATTGATTCCTTCTTGTCTCGTGTTTCTGTTATCTGTGTGGGTGTGTGTGAGTGGGCGTTACCACTCCGTTCTGCTGATCAGCACTCCAGCTGATCATTATCCACTCACCAGCTGCAGCTTATCCTATTCCCTATTTATACTCAGTTTTGTACTCTTGTCAGATCGTTGTTGGAAGTCCTTCGTGTGTGTGTGGTTATCCTCTCTTGTCGGCGTGTCAGCTCGTGTCTTGTTTCGTGTTTCCCTGGGATTATCACTGCCGTGGATTACCTCACCTCATCTGGATCCTCACTTCACATCAAGACTAATCACTTGGACCCTGACCATCTTGTCCCTGCGCTACCAGTCTTGTTGTTGTCATCTGACCGTGGATCTGTTCATTAAAGTTCCTTCACTTGCATTATTGCTTCTGTGGTTTTTGCCGTTACACAGTTACCTTTTTTTCCTATTTCACCAAAGGTCAAATAAGTTCACTTCAAAGTGATGAATGAGATTTATCCATGAAACAACTTCTTGCATCAAAGATTTAATATGGATGTGAATGTTTGTACTTTCTGTAATTCTTGAAACCGCAGAACATCTCTTCTCTTGTAGTGTAACCCAGATCTTCTGGGATGCTTTCCAGTACTCTATCATGTACGATATATAAAAATCCCAATTTTAACATATGAATACGTTAAATTTGGACTTCAAATGGAGAACAGAACTGAGTTTGGAGTGAATAATCTGATTTTAATGGCCAAATGTTTCTTACACAATGTCGATTTCTTAAAACATCCCCTGTCTTTAATGCCTCTCTAAATTATACAATTCTGTATAAACAATCCCTGAAATGTTGCAAAACAAAAAAAAGCCCTAATTTTTCTTGAATACTTATGCAAACTCATTCCTTAGTGTCTACTGCTGAGTCCCTTCGTCTCTTTTTCCTTTATTTATTTTTGTTTGTTTGGTTTTGTTTTTTGGAAAATGTATCAATGTTGTAAGATTGGCTGAATATGATTGCAATGTGCCTTGAATGTTTGATATGAATCTTTAATACAAAAAATAAATAATATAAAATTATTCTAAGCAGGCTAACTTGGGTTGTTTTGGGGGCAAACACCGTGCATCAATTTCACTGACGCTTGTGGATCAGTTACTTAGTCAATACAGGTAATCTCTACCTTCCATGTGCAGCTCCCACACACAACCTTATGACATTTGTCACAAGTATCCTTTGTTTTGTTTTTCAGTTTCTCCAAATAATACACGGTCTGTAATGCATACGGTCAGTATGACTGTTATGGCCATTCTAGGTAGAAATACTCAAAACTCTTTTGTGTCTTGTAATTTTAATAAAATAACAATGACAGAATAAAATATAGACACATTTAGGAAATGTCAGGGTCCTATAGTTGCATTATTACATTGCAAAATTTTAAAACAGTCAAAATGACTGCCTTGGTAGGCTAGATCTTGTGTTAAATGAATAATTCAAAGAGTCATTCATAAAGAGACAGTCACTTGTTTCGTTTCTGAATGAATCATTGTTTTGAATGTATCGGTCAGGCTATTTGAATGATTTAATGATTCACTCATTAAAAGGTTAGTTAACCCAAAAATGATTTATTTTTTCGCAATAAAAAAATAATTTTTTCGCACAAAAAGTTTTCTCGTTGCTTCATAACATTAAGGTTGAACCACTGTATTCACATGGACTATTTTAACGATGTCTTCACTTCTGGACCTTGAAAGTTGCAATGACGTTGCTGCCTATGTGGGGACAGAAAGCTCTAGGATTTCATCAAAAATATCTTAGTTTGTGTTCCGAAGATGAACGAAGGTCTTACGGGTTTGGAATGACACGAGGGTGTCAAAAAAATACCACCCTCTAAATACCACCCTCAAATACTAACCCTTTAAGACAGTCACTTGTTTCTATTCTGAATGAAGTAATGTTGTTGCTGAACAAAATGAATGAGTGGCTGGTTCTGAATATGCGCTGAATATACTGAATATACGCTGCTCAACCAATCAAATTCTAGGGCCAGAACTAACTGTTGTAATATGCAACATTGCCTTTTGTGTTATTTACAGGTTTGATCAGCATCTAACAAATCACCTCATTTGCATTTTACGGATGCTTAATGAGGCTCATGAATCAGAGCTGACTCCTCTCTCTTTAGCCTATTGATCATTCAGTTTTATGTCCAAACGTAGAAAATCAATAACTGTCAGAAGAGCCTGATTAAATGGATTGACCCTTTCTGTGATCACCACATGGGAAAAGACACTACGAATACTGCACAAACAACAGCTAATCCTGCTTCGTGAAGTGGTAATACAAAAAGTTTTTCAATGAGCAAAAAAGAGAAACGGGAATAGAACAAACTAAACGGAATTTGCTGAGATAACAGTTCATTACATTACAGTAACAGAACCAATAACAAAATAATATGTATAGCCTATTGCCCAAGTAATTATCCTAAAGTGAATGAATAAAATATTCACACTTAATCGAGCCTATTAATATAAAAAAATGGTCACACTTTAGATTAGGGTCCAATTCTCACTATTAACTATGACTTTTGCCTCAAACTCATAATTACTGCTTATTAATACCGAAGTTAGTTAGGTAGTTGTTAAGTTTAGCTATGGGGTCAAATTAAGGGATGTAGAATATGGTCATGCAGATTAAGGCATTAATATGTGCTTATAAGTACTAATAAACGGCTGACATCCAAGTAATATGCATGCAGATTAAGGCATTAATATGTGCTTATAAGTACTAATAAACGGCTGACATCCAAGTAATATGCATGCTAATAAGCAAGTAGTTAATAGTGAGAATTGGACCCTAAACTAAAGTGTTACCAAAATAATTATTGAGCCTATATTAATATAAAAAAAAAAAATACTAATTTTGTTTAATCAAAACTCATTAATTCTAAATGAACTATTTTCTTTCAAATGCCTTTGATGTAGTAAATTATTAGTGCATGGTTAAGCTGATAATGATAATGGCACATTTACAATTTTATTTGCAAATAGATCCAAAAAAAAATTTTTCTCTGGGTCAAGAGTGTCTCATCTATATCACAGGGACAAGTAGCCACAAATGTATGCCTCAAAACAATTTGTACATTATACAGTATAAATTAAATAAATGTAGTCAAATTTTACTAATTCTGCGTTACTGAAATGGGAATGGCGAAGTATACATGGATATTAAATGGAAGGGATCTTAATTTAAACCAGAAATGACCAAAATACATATTTGATTAATCTATGACTGGGTTTGGATACTAGCTTTTCAGGCAAACATTTTATTTTATAACACTTTTATCTTGCCTCTGTCCCAACTTTTTTGGAGAGCGTTGCAGCAATAAATATCCAAATTGGTTTTTACAATTAAGTTGGTCAGTGAAAAAAAATGGAAATATTTTCTTTGTACTTTTGTCAGTTAAATAAAGGATTGAGAGACTTACCAAATCACAGATTCTTGATTTTAGTGCATTTTGCAAAATGTCCCAAATGGAAATGTGGTTGTCCATATGTTATTATATTATGACTAAACGGTATCTGTTTCAACTTATGATGTTTAAGTATAGCCCATGCCTTTTTCGTTGCGGTTATTCTACAAAGTCCACATTTAAATAATGAGTGTGGCTACACCTTCTTGCAGATTATTTTCAGCAAGCCTTGAGAGTTTTAATATCCACAGCTCCATGTATGCAGTATGTCCTGTCCTTGAACGAACCAGCACATAGAATGTTTTGTTTAAAAGAAAAGAGGAATGTTGTATAGCAATTGTTTACTTGTGAATGTAAGAAGTATTTCACAAATAAAACCAGCATAACTAGAGCATACAGTTCACAAGCATGCCAGTACAAAATAGTTTTCTCTAGAGGCATCAACACAGCTACTAAACACTGATTCAGGTTTTTAATTAATACTTGTAATTAAAAAAAAGTATTTATTATTTCCTGAGGTGAAAACAGGACCCTGAAGCTGGTTTGACATTAAGGAAGAAACCCAAAAACAAATACAATGGAACATATAGGACTATTTTAATTTTAGCAATGTGACAAGGAATAAAGACTATATGATTAATGCTTTCATTGAACGCCAAGTTGATGTTCTGGTGGCACTCGCTTCTTTCTGGTAGTTCAATTTCAGAGGACAAAACATTCCCACACTGGCACAGCTACACGAAGACATGCCTCTGTAATGAAAAAAGGTCATGTCAGTCTACCCTCCATGCTTGTGACCACATTTGCATTTGATGAGTCAGCTGCAGATAACATGCTGCTTAGTGTCTAATTGAAAAGAAATAAAAATGTCTGGATTTCAGATAAAAAGACAACATTAAAAACAATCATTATTGATAGAAAATTAATTATATCTTACCAGATATATATATTTTTTAAGATAGAATGTTATATGGCCAGAGTGGATGAACGAACAAGGAACCCAAGGAACACTTTACAATAAGGTTTCATTAGTTAATGTATTAACTAACATGAACCAACAGCAATAAATGTTACAATATTATTAATCTTTGTTAATGTTAATAAAAAAGTTAATAAAAATCCAGCTGTTCATTGTTTGTTCATGTTAGTTCACGGTGCATAATGTTAACAAATGCAACCTTTGATGTTAAAAACATATTAGTAATGTTAAAATTATAATGTGATGCGATCTGGGAAAACCATTCAGATGTCGCGCTGGGCCGTTTTCAGGAAGATAAAAAATAGTTTGAATGTCAGTTTTTTGTCAAAAAAAAAATCTCATTAAAAATTATTCTATAACAAATTATCTCTGAAAATATCTTGGCAAAATTCCCTTGTTTCATGCAGAAAAATAGCAATTTATAGTGGCTTGCTGAAAATACTATCTTTCTCTAATGCAACCTCATGCACGTTATATGTTTTACCTTTCACTATTTTTGGATATACTACAGGAATAGGTAGTGTAGGATTCAGGTGAGTATGTCAATGCGGTGGCTTCCTGAAGTGCATGAGGTGAAAAATACATTTTAAATTCACGTCTCCACCCACCTAATCATAGTGGGCCCCTACCCCAAGTTATTAGTAATTTATTTCCCTTCCCTTAGTAAATTATATTTCTGCTGAAAATATCTGTTAGAATAAAATAACAAAAAGTAACAAAAAATAAATTAAAAAAAAAAAAAGTTTTGAGATTTCTTGATTTCTTGAAAGACCTTCAAATGGTTAACACTTTCAAACAAACCTCATTTAACACCTCAAAAGTGTTTCCCAAAATTAATTAAAGTATTACAAACTCATTTACAAACAACACTGGATGCTGATGACTCTTATAGTTCAATCCAAATAACTCATTCCATCCAAATGACTCACTTCAAATAGCTGAAATGCGCAGAGAACCTGTAAACCACTTAAACTACTCTTTCTGGAACAAAATGCCGCCACTCAAATCAGCTCAGCTCACACGCGGCACGTTTGAATGATCTGAATCACACACAAAAAAAATGTCTCTCAAAAATGGTCAGTCTCTTAAAAACAAAAAAACTCAAAAAACGAATCACTCCTTCAAAACCGATCATTCAGTTCACATACGCATTCTCGCGCACTATAACAAGTGCACTAATGATTCGCAGAAAGAAATCAATGTCTCTCGCTTCGCCACAGTTCATGGATGACTTCGAAAACCAGTAACGTTAGTACTCTCAGTCAGAATAACGCCAAAATACAACGGCGTTCTGATTCTGAATGAAACTCACGGCTCCAGCAAATCTCTCTCATGCTCTCAGCCAGTCTCCAACACGTCTCTGTCCGATGAACGCAATCGACCGAACTTCTGCTTTAACTGCGTTTCAAGTTTCACACAACAATGTTGGTGTACACTAAACTCACAAAACTTAATCGGTCTTACATTACAGCTTCAGCGAAAAAATGACGACTCCTCGTACAGCGATCATGGGGTGTCTGCCTCGTAACACTGCTCACTCTTCTTCTTCTTCTTCGTTTGGTGTTTTATGGCGGTTGGCAAACCAACTCTCGGTGCATTACCGCCACCAACTGGACTGGAGTGTGAAGCACTTAAAAATGAAAACAATAATCAGCTTTAAAAAAAAAAATTCTTCCCTATACTTCAAATTCTCCAGTCTATTCCTATTTCTTTGAGCTGCTCACTGTTCTTCTTCCCAGACATCTTTTCATCTCGCGCGAACACGCCGGAGAAAGAAAAACCCGTCAAAATAAAAGTCCCCATAGAGAAAAATACCTCCGTTACATTCCCCCCTGCTAAACCATCGACATCTCCAGACAGCCTGCCACTGGAACATAAACAGAACACAATTTAAAGGTGCAGCATTATACAAAACATTTTTTCAAACTCAAAAAAGTTCATATTTCTCATCACAACCTCAGTTAAAAAAGTTTAACCTTATTTCATCAGATAATCATCTCTTTACCTTACAGGTAATTTACCACGGTTTTGTCTTTGAGAACGTCTGAGCTCTGGAACATTTTCACATTCAACATCTGAAATGTCAGCATCATCAGAAACTTCTTATACTCCTCACTCTATTTCAGGGACCACATCTTCTACTACATTCTCCTGTTCTTGCATTACACTCCCTCTTTGTTCTATTACATCATTGGTTTCCAGCTGTACCACCCTTTTATCTCTACTCTGTCTATGTGCAGTGGCTGGAAAACACACAAGATCTGGGAATTCTGTTTCAGAGTCTGACTGGTTTACGGGTCTACTTGTGGTTGTACGTGGCGTACTAGATGATGACAAAGGAAAGGTGCAGTGTCGGAGCTGATCTCTGTGTACTACTCTTGATTTTTCAAATGCAGTCTGGCATTCGCTACTCCACATGAACAGTCAGAGGCTCTCCTTTTGTCTTTGCTGCCCATCAATGCATGCAATGGTTTTGCTATTTGATCAAACTTTGGTTCGAACCGCTGGTAATAGCTCATGAATCCAATCAGTTCTCTCACTTCGATCACACTTCTAAGCACAGGCCAAGCATCCAAGGCACTAACCTTTTCACTGTCGACTTTGATTCCCTCAGAGGAAATCAGGCCCAAGAATTTTACATCAGATCTGAAGAGAAAGCATTTGCTTGGTTTCAACTTTAGGCATTGACACTTCAGTCGATCAAAGACCAGCTCCAGTCCTCTCACAGTGACTCTTGATATCTTTAGAAAACACGATAATATCATCCGGATATATCAAGAGGACATCAAAGGTCAAATCCCCGAGCACTACTCCCATAAGGCGCTGGAATGTGGCTGGTGCGTTGCACAGCCCGAATGGTATCCGCATCCACTCAAACAGTCCAAACGGGGTAGTGACAGCTGTCTTTTCACAATCACGCTTACTTACAGCTACCTGAAAATAGTCAGCTGTAAGATCTAGGGTGGAGAACAGCTGAGCATTCCCCAGTGCGTCCAGAGATTCTTCCACTCTGGGAAGTGGATATGCGTCTTTGCATGTGACTTGATTTAGCCTTCTGTAATCACAACAGATGTGCACACTGCCATCTTTCTTCACAACTATCACTGCTGGGCATGCCCAGGGACTCGCACTCTCCCTAAGGATGCCTTGCAACACTAGGTCCTGCACATGTTTTTTGAATTCTTGGAAAACATGTGGCGGCACTCTACGGTGCCTCTGTTTCACTGGCGGAGCATCACCGGTATGAAAGTAATTCGTCACTGACTATGTGTACCCGTAGTCACTGTGACTTTTGGAGAATATGTCTCTGTACTTTGCCAACAACTGGTTAATTTACTCTCTTTGTGCAGAGGTGAGCTTTTCGTAATTCACCTGGACTGGTACTGGAGGGTTGTGAGACATTTTGAATGCTTGAACATGCGCCACTCGTCTAATATGAAGCATCCCTTCCTCCTCCTCAAACTCCAGTGTATTCTCAGTTAACACTTCACGTGGTTTAGACCAGGGGTGCCCAATCCTGCTCCTGCTGATCGACTGTCCTGCACAGTTCATCTCCAACCCTAATCAAACACACCTGAAGCAACCAATTAAAGTCTTCAGGATCACTTGAAAATTAAAGTCAGGTGTGTTTGATTAGGGTTGGAGATGAACTGTGCAGGACAGTCAATCGCCAGGAGCAGGATTGGGCACCCCTGGTTTAGACACTACTGCCACTCTGCATCTTGGGTTAAGTCTTATGGTCCGCTCGCTCGAATTCATCACACATACAGAAACTTTACCACCCTAAGTTTTTGTTAGCACATTGGCGACTAGGAGCCCCTTGGGTAGACTCACACCAGTAGTGGGCTCAATTAATACTTGGCACTTCACTTTAGGGGGCACTCTGCAACGACCTTCAAACACCTTTTCACTTAGTGGAGGGATGCTGATGGCCTGTTTTCCACCAACTTTGACGAACCCAATCTTGCTATTAGGACTCAGGGTTTCGTTTTTCTCAACACTGGCTAACACCATTCATATCTTTGCTTCTGCAGGTTGTCCATATTTGTTGGCCGATTTCACATTCTCTCCTGTGACGAACACTGATTTAAACTCACTGATGATATTTATTCCAATGATTCCTGAAAGTCCCTTTATCTCCTCTGCTTGTGGGCTCGTGTCTGTCAGCACAAAGATGCACTTGCCCGAGAGAACCTTCCCCATGCACTCCACATCAGCTTGCAAACATCCTAGAACAGGAATAACGAGCCCATTAGCTGCGGTGAGTCTAACCCAGTGAGCAGATGACAGTCTCAGCTCTTGTTCTCCGAAGTTCTTCCTAAAGTGTGACTCTGTAATAGTGGGCACTTCTGAGCCTGTATCCAGTAAACAGTTTGTCTTGACAACAGCTATTCTAACTGCAACAGTCAGACAATCTCCAAATGCACCACTTTTCAACGTCTCTGCCACTTTGTCAGTTCATTCAGCTGTATGACTTCTTATCATAGATTGCCCAGGGCTGGTTTGCGCTGTACTTGATGGAACATTTCCCATGTTAGTTCCAGCCATCCCTGTAGAACGTTGAGACTCATCAGTCACTTTACCTGCTTCAACACCTTGTGGACAGCGCCTGCTAGTGTGCCCAGGTTCACCACATGAATAGCAGATGTATCGACCATCACTGTCTTTCAGGGGTTGTCTTTTTGGACGGCTCTGTTGAAGTTGTACCATTCTATTACCGTGTACTGCTTGGTAAAGTTCATCTTGACGGGCGGCGATCTTCTGTATAGCTTCATGCAGTTTTTCCAGTGTTAACGTAGAGGAAGCCTGTTCTGCATCAGCACTTACTACTCTGACACGTGGGCTGGGTTTTGGAATGTCCAGCGTTTGAGTCTTCTTCTTCAGCCCAAGTGATTGCAGCTTGCATTACCTGAACAAAAGTCAACTTTGCATCCTCTTTAACTCACCTTTTCATTTCACGCCTCAAAAAATCATCTTGAAGGCCCAGGACAAGTTGTTCCTTTAACACACTTGCTCAACTCAGCTCGCACGCTGCACGCATAGATCGAATGATCCGAATAATCACACAAAAAAATGTCTCTCAAAAACTTGATCATGGACGATCGTCGTCAGTCTCTTAAAAACAAAAAAACTCAACAAAAAACGAATCACTCCTGCAAACCGATCATTCAGTTCACATATGCATTCTCACGCACTAACAAGTGCACTAAATTATTCGCAGAAAGAAATCAATGTCTCTCGCTCCGACAAAGTTCATGGATGACTTCGAAAAAACAGTAGGACTCTCAAAAATGCTTTGGGTCAGAATAACGCCAAAATACAACAGTGTTCTGAATGAAACTCACGGCTCCAGCAACGGCTCTCAGCCAGTCTCCAACACCATTCTCTGTCCGATTAACACAATCGACCGAACTTCTGCTTTAACTGCGTTATAGTTTCACACAACAATTTGGTGTACACTAAACTCACAAAACTTAATCTGTCTTACATTAGCCTACAGCTTCAGAGAAAAAATGTCGACTTCTCGTACAGCGATCATGGCATGTCTGCCTCGTAACACTGCTCACTCTTCTTCCCAGACGTCTTTTCATCTCCGGCAAACACGGCGGAGAAAGAAATACCCATCAAAATAAGTCACCTTAGAGAAAAATACCACCGTTACACCTGCATTGTAATGAATTCCTATTTTTGAATATGGTCAAAGATTGTATATGTGACGTTACAAAGATTTTGGCTGTTGAAATTATAAAATGTTAAATTAAAAATTACTAAAAAAAAATTGTTCATTTTGTCAAACGAGAGAGTCTGCAAATCCGAACTTCCCATCACTAATATAAACCGCACTATTTCTTATTTTTATCCTGATAATATTGTCACAGGTCGGGGGGGGGGCAAGCCAGACTGCGCCCACCCCTCGAACCCAGGACCACCTCGAGGAACGTACCAGAGAGCAGGCAGACAAGAAGAACTTCTAAAAATAACAGTCTTTATTGAATAAAGCAAGAATTAAAAGTCTTAATGCGGGCTCTTTTCCAGGGAGGAGGAGGCCAAGGGGTTCACTGCGAAGGCCCGGGTTACTGGCAGCCATAGAGGAGGAAGGAGTCGAACGCCCGTCCGGCGTGCAGGTAAGTAACGTGGTAAGTAGACTCTCTTCGGCGTAATACAGGCGGGCAGTGACCCGGACAGACGAGGGCCGGGGCCACGGGCCAGGAGGGAACTCTCTCCACCGGACAGGTGGGTAGCAGGTAAGTTTTTTTCCAAGCGTCAGTTACTCAGTCGATGACCGGCCCAGGGGGCGATGGAGTCCAGGAGGGGGACTCGCTGCCGGCCAGGTAGGTAGTCAGGTAGGCAGATCTCCTTCGTAGCGTCACTGAGCAGCAGGTGCGAGGTCCTCCAGGTGCCTTTCCGCCCTTGACGGCTCCAGCCAGAGGCAAGGGTCCCCTCTAATCCAAGATAGGGTCAAGTTTACAGGTTCAATTCTATTTCGGTGAAGTAAGGACTTACGGCTGGAGCGGGTGGTTCTGAACACGCAGCGTTGCTGCTGGGATGTGTCTCTCCTCTGAACAGGCAGCACACAAGAAGGCAGGGACAGACGAATCTTGGCTGAACTGGGTGGTTCCCACTGCAACACTAAGGCGGGGGTGTGTCTCTCCTCCGACCAGGCAGCACCCAAGGCAGAAACAGACGAATACTCTATTTAGATAGACAAGACAAGTTAAACAGGACAATCACACTCCTCTCTCGTATCACAGGACCTGATGGCCGAAATGGAACATACACATTCAACCTGAGGGCTTTGCTCCGTAAACACTGGGCGAGGGCGTGAACTGGAGAGTACTGGCGGTTAAATAAATGTGTACATCCACACACTACAACTTCACGTCAAGTCCAATACTGTGTGACACTTCAATTCAGGCACCGCAATCCACTCTCAAATCTTCGTGCACTAAGGCCAGCACTCACCCACTGTTCAATCCCTCCGCTGTTGCGCTGGATCACCACTCAGAAGCTGAAGAGATGCAGAGGACTTCACACCGCATGGAACACAGCGTCTTCAACACTCTTTCTTCACATCCCATTCACGTTCCAGCTTGTACTCCCACAATCACGATTGCACTCCTTTCCAGTCAGATCCTCACAGCCGCTCCAAAGATCCCAGCAAATCCAAGCCACTGCCAAAATAATCGATTTCTCCCAGGGGGAGTACCACACCCGAATGCCTTTTCCTTTTTCTTTTAACTGCTTCTCTAGGCCGTGTTTCCCAATCACAAATCCCCACACCAAACACCCGCACCTGGTACCGCTTAGCTAATCAGCGGCCACTGTCATGGCAACTGACAACAAGTAAACCAGCACGGTGTGTCAGTGAAATCGTCCCGGGGGGAAACACACCCCTAGCGGAAAATGGTTCCGCTGGATTTGTCAACTTGTGACAATACTTAGAGAAATCTCCAAAATATTAGTCACAATGAAATCAGAATTGACCATTCTTAATTTATGGAATATTGAAGTATTTATTATACATCTTGTTTGAGAAGATGGTTCACATGCATATACATCACAATAGGAAATAATTCATTACATTTATATAGCGCTTTTTCTGGGACCTCAAAGTGCTTCACATGGAAGGAAGGATCTCCTCAACCACCACCAATGTGCAGTATCCACCTGGATGATGTGACGGCAGCCATATTGCGCCAGTACGCCCACCACACACCAGCTTACTGGTGGAGAGGAGACAGTGATGAAGCCAATCAGTATATGGAAAGAAAGGACTATCGCAACTTCCATTCCATGTTGCCTTTAAATATAGCATATAGCCTACAAGATGGTGGAAGTACTTGGTGTGATGTAGGAGACATGAAAGTATAGTGCCAGTTTCAATTAAGGAACATCGCCATGGATGACATTATAAACTGGAAATTAAGGAAATAACTGGATGGCAAGATTGACTAGGAAAAAAAGTATTCCAGAGAGCCATGAAATAAATATATTAAATAACCTGCCAAATATGAAATACATATCCCAGGAGGGGACGTTCTCTAAAAGTTCTCTAAAGGTGATGAACCTTTACAAAATATTATGGATGTTCCTAAACCGTACTCTTTATGAAAGTTCTGCAGTTCAAGGTTCCTTATATAACTTTAGGGGGACGTTCCATTTTGGTTGCATTGTGTCATAAATGACGGAAAATTCCATCAATGGTGGGGAAAGAGTTAATATGATTGTGGCAAGCAAGGCGGGGCAGAGAGTCGTTGTAACTGAGCGAGGCTAGTGGCATAAGTACTAATGAGCATCACCTGCGCTGCGCTCCACACAGGTCTGGAGTCTTACGGAGGAGCCCCGGAAGGATGAAGTGACGACAGTGCAAGACGAGAGAGGATCAGGCCTGGACTTTACGTTGTGTTTTGTTCATGTTTGTGCAGCAGTCATCCGTGAGAGCCTGCCGCTTTCATTTTTCATTTTGGTGTTTGTTTATTTTTGCATTAAATGGTGTTTTATTAACGAAGTTCAGGAGGAGCACATTCAAATGATCTACCCAATCAGAATGAGAGGAGGCCTATAAATACGTAGCCGACTCACCTACGGTCCTCAACAGTTTTTTTCTGCATCCCTCCACAACCCCGACTCCTCACACTCGCTGGTTACTATCCTAACCAGAAATACGGGGGAGTACTCTGGGTTCGGGCACATTCCGAGCTCTGAGCCCTCCCCCGGTCAGCACGCCAAATACGCAAATTCCCTCCTCCTTCTTCCCTTATCAACGAACCTCGTTTGAATGATACTTCATTACAATCACAAAGTGAAGAGATGAGACGTTTTTGATTTTATTTGTCTTAATGATGCAGATGAATGGAAAGGGGGCGTCAAAAAGGATGTCATGCCTCAATGCATTGTCCACACAAATTGTGGTGCTTTTGCAGAGCAACAAAGTGACATTGTTTCACAAAAGGAAATAGTAGGGGAAAAGGTCTCACCATTAAATAATGCACCAGCACAATTCTCTATCCCTCTGCCCAGCTGATATCTGGGTGGACAGCAGCCCACTTACTGTAGGACTGAGCCATCAGTCCAAAACACTCCTGCAACCGATTATGTTTGAAATAAACCTTTAATAAATTTATCTTTGTTTAGGGACCAGGATAAAAAAAATGTTAAAATATATAATGTTAAAAACACATGAAGCCTCAAAATACATGAAATACCATCCCGTTCTCATCCCAAGAAGTCATATACTGAGGCTTTTGACATTACGTCTACATCCAATGCACATGGCACCCTTTCGCGTCAATATGAGACGCAGATAGATATGGGCCAGAAGGCGCCTCCTAGCGGTCTAACCCTAACCCTACCCCAGACCTAAACCTACCCATATCTATCTGCATCTCATATTGACGTTAAAGGGTGCCATGTGCGTTGGATGTAGACGAAATGTCAAAATATGTCAAATATGACGCCCTAGGATGAGAATCCATTGGAAATACACATGCTGGGAGCAGGCATTTCCAAAAGAGTAAGGTAAGTTTGTGTGTTTATACTTCATGATTTCTGGGATTATTAGCTCATTCCAAACCCCATTAGTTATGGTTGGTATAGTTTCAGAATCACTTGAATGCACAGCACTTATTTGGTTTGTTGTCATATACTATAGCTTGTATTGGTCAGAAAAGTCCATTCATCTATTTGACTGTTTTACGGCATAAACAATGATCAGTTCCTTCACAGGTTCCCACTGGAGGTATAATGGTTGTGGGAAATGAAAAGTAACTAACACAGACCTTTTATTCTAACCTTGTTGGGTGTTATCCCAATCGTTAAGGCAATTTAATGATTTATTACATTTGTAGATTTTACATATTTGTACATGATTATAGTGTGTGCTTTTTCATCACCAGAGCTGCTGTTTGCTTGAGTGTAAAAATAATAAAAGCATTCACCTCAACCAACCGTTAAAACATAGCAATCAAGTCACTGGCAACTGTGGAAAATGCAAATGAAATTAAGGGGGGGGGGGGGACACACGAAATGTAACTATTTATTGACCAAAGTGAACAAACTGTAACGGTGCTTCTTACCGAGTACTTAAAATGTCTGATTACCCTCTCTCCTTAAACTAATGTAGCTAATTAAGCATCATGATTCCATTAAAAACCCAATCTATTTACCTGCCACTTAGGCCATGGCTAATGTGATGGGGGACTCCAGTGGGCACAAAAAATAGTAATGTATAAGATTCTAGCTGTTTCAATTTTTTTAAAGGGGTGGTAAAATGCCCTTTTCACAATATGTAAAATAAATCTCTGATGTCCCCAGAGTGTGTGTGTGTGACGTTTTAGCAAAGAATACCCCACAGATATTTTTATATAGCATGATAAAGTTGTCACTTTTTGAGGGTTAGCAAAAACGCATCGTTTTGTGCCTGGCCCTTTAAATGCAAATGAGCTGCTGCAGAGGGCGGGGTTTCAAGAGCTCTGTGTGTTAGCAGCTGTGATTACCTCACGCAGACAAACTAAAATGGAAAAAAAACTGTTCTGCCTTTAATGTTAAAACGGAGTCAGACAAAGATGGAGAGACTCAAGAAGAGGTGACAACATGTAGAATGCAACAGGACGTCTCTGAATCGTTGATGAATTAAATGTTGCTGATGTGGAGTTAACTTTCTTCAATTAGCATATTCTGTCATGATTATCTATAAATCTCTCATATAGGAACTGTTGTGAGATGCACACAGAGTGACTTTCTAAGGATGCTAAAGTTTGAGATGACTCACAAATGTCCTCTTATACAACAACTTTTCCTCTTCTCAAAATGGACTGTGTGTTCCCGGGGGCGGGGTTTATGTACATTTTAGGGTTGGTGATGTCACTAACCCAGGAGGAATGTTGTGTAGTACCTACCAGCCGTTTGTTGTAGTCCTTTTCTTTAAAAGCAAATATCTCCCTTTGTTTTGAACTTTGAGCATTGTAACGTTGCAGATGTTGTTTATGCTCAAACAGCAACATTTCACAATAGCTAAAGTTAGAAAAGTGAAATCGTGTTTTACCATCCCTTATAGTTGTAACATTCAGAGTATATCAGCAAACGTGCACGTACTGTTGACGTCATTACGTGGGTATAGATATACATAGCCCAGCAATAAACGCACTGTATGCAACGTTCGGTCTGATTATTTGTAGACTAACCAAACAATGTACATAGAATACCACACTGGCGACGAGGATCGACAATAACGAAAACGTCTCCTGGACAGCGGACGTTTGCGTGCGCAAGAAAGTTCGGAGTGAAAGCAACCGGCTGTAAAGCAAGTGAGCTAGCGAGTTAGCAACCGGAAAGGCGATGGCTGCTCCCTGCTCAGCTACCGGACAGCTGACAAATTGGGGTTGATCAAAATCATACGCTCTATCAGCCCTTCCTCAGTGAAACTCACAGTAGCAGATGAGCTTGTGAACAGCCACCCCGAGCTGTTCAATGACATTGGTAAGCTGAAAGACTTTCAAGTATCACTACATAAACTCAGACATACAGCCCACATGCCAGCCACACCGCAGAGTTCCTTTTCATGTACGTCAAAAAGTTGAAGCTGAGTTACAGAAACTGGAAGATGAAGATATCATAGAAAAAGTGACAGGCCCAACACCCTGGGTCTCGCCCATCGTAACGCCACCAAAGCCCAAAGATCCAGACAAGGTACGCATATGTGTCGACATGCGACAAGCAAACACAGCCATCCAAAGAGAACGTCACCTGACTCCCACTATGGATGACGTTATTCATGAGCTGAACGGAGCGACCATATTCTCAAAGCTGGATCTAACATCGGGATATCACCAGCTGTAACTACATCCCAACAGCAGATACATTACCACATTCACAACGCACCTAGGCCTGAGAAGGTACAAGCGCCTCAACTTTGACTTCTCTTCAGCCGCGGAGGTGTTTCAAAACGCAATCCATCAGACACTTCAGGGCATCGCAGGGGTGAAGAATCTCAGCGATGACATCATCGTCTACGGAGCAACACAGGCTGATCATGACAAGAGTTTAACAGCTGTGTTCCAGAGACTCAAAGAACGTGGCCTCACACTTAACCGAAAGAAATGTGAGTTCAACAAGACGCGACTTGAGTTCTTCGGGTTCATTTTCTCTGCTGGCGGTGTCTAAGCGGATCCCAATAAGGTCGACGCCATACACCAAGCTGACAAGCCGAAGGATGCTGCGGAGGTCAGAAGTCTTTTGGGTAGGCAAATTACTGCTCACGTTTCATCCCTAATTTCGCCACAGTAACAGAGCCCCTCAGAAAGCTCACGAGGAAAAACACGACCTGGCAGTGGGGCGCAGAACAGAATGCAGCACTGAGCACACTGAGAGAGAGTCTCACCAGCGAGACCACGATGGCATATTTCAACCCGAACAGAGAAACAGAGCTCATCGTCGACGCTTGTCCAGTCGGGCTGGGGGCAATACTGCTGCAAAAAGACCAAAAACAGAAACACATAATCGCTTATGCATGCAGAGCACTCAGTGACGTCGAAAGGCGCTACTCTCAAACGGAGCGTGAAGCGCTCGCAATTGTATGGAGCTGTGAACATTTTCATCTCTACATCTACGGCAAAGAGTTCACGATGGTGACGGAGCATAAGCCACTCGAACTGATCTGGAGCAATCCGAGGTCCAAGCCGCCTGCCCGCATCGAGCGGTGGGGACTCCGGTTGCAGCCATACAACCTCAAAATTGAATATAAGAAAGGGACTGATAATCCAGCAGACTACATGTCCCGCCATCCAATCCAAGCACAGACACCTACCAAAAACACCCGTGCCACAAAAGTGGCTGAAGAATATGTAAACTTCATCATGCAGAGCAACACACCAAAAGCAATGACCATAAATGAGATCAAATCAGAGACACTCAAGGATGCAACATTACAAAAGGTTAGTGTTCTTATACGCAACAATGCATGGCACACAGTCGGAAAAGTCGCTGCGCTAAAACAGTATGAACATGTGAAAAGCGAGCTCACAGTGTCACACGAAAATGACATCATACTCAAGGGCTCCAGAATCGTCATTCCCTCCTCCCTCGAGTACAGAGTACTTCAGCTCGCGCATGAGGCACATCAGGGAATCACAAAGACGAAGGCCCTCCTGAGAGAGAAGGTATGGTTCCCAGGCATCGAACGACAGGCCGAGGCACTGGTCAGAAACTGTCTAGCATTTCAAGCCACCATACCTGAATCGCACACAGAACCTCTGCAGATGTCAGACCTTCCTGACACAGTCTGGCAAGATGTAAGTGCAGACTTTTATGGCCCACTACCAACAGGTGAACACCTGCTAGTCATCATAGATGACTACTCCCGATACCCCGTGGTGGAAGTTATACACTCCACATCTGCAAACTCTGTCATCCCTGTCATAGATAAAATCTTTTCCATGTTTGGCATCCCCAGATCTGTAAAAACGGATAACGGTCCCCCATTCAACAGTGAGCAGTTCAGCAAGTTTTCAGCGTACATGGGATTTCACCATCGAAAGATCACACCACTATGGCCCCAAGCGAACGCCACTGCAGAGAGGTTTATGAGAACACTTGGAAAATGCCTCTGTGTTGCCTACATGGAGAACATACCCTGGAAGCAGCATCTCCACACATTCCTACGTGAGTACCGTTCAACACCACACAGCACAACAACAACATCACCTGCTGAGTTGCTGCTTAAACGCAGGATACACACAAAGATGCCTTTTGTGAGCACGCTCACTGGATCAGACAAGGATCTTCGCAGGAGAGACCACAAGGCCAAAGCCAAATGAAGGTGTACTCAGACACTCGCCGACACGCTGCACATCACTCTCTCCAACCTGGTGACATGGTGTTGTGCTCTCAACCCAGGCGCAATAAACTCACAGCACCCTACAACCACAAGCCATACAAAGTAACCACAGTCAAAGGCTCCATGGTCACTGCTGAGTGGAATGGACATTCCAGAGTGACAAGAAATGCATCCTTCTTCAAAAAGCTTGACCCTGGCCTGCGTGACACATCGACAGCAGAAGAGGATGAAGAAGTCACTGCCGACACAGTCCCAGTGGTGGCAAGGTACCCTACTAGGCACAGACAGCCTCCACAGTTCCTCAGAGACTTTGTCACAGCCTGAAAAATGGGTAACATGGAGTGAGTAGGACTGTGAAATGGACATAATGCACTAGAGGTGGTATGGACTAGGTGACAGTTCGTTCAGAATCTGAGACGTAAAGGCAACTCCATATCTCATTTCTTAAAAAAAAAATGTTTTCTGAGTAGGCATTTAACTGAGTTATTACACTAAAGCAATCTGAGTTTTGTTTTGATCACAGACCAAGTGAATGTTTAGGTGTTGATTAACCAAGTAACTGAAAGTGGAAACAACATAACTGAGTTCATTACTTAAAAAAAAAGAAGTGACAACTGAGTTCATTAGTTAAAAAAAACTGAGTTCATTAGTTAAAAAAAAGAAGTGATGTAACATTCAGAGTATGTCAGCAAATGTGCACGTACTGTTGACGTCATTACGTGGGTATGGATATACGTAGCCCAGCAATAAACGCACTGTATGCAACGTTCGGTCTGATTATTTGTAGACTAACCAAACAATGTACATAGAATACCACAATAGTCCCCTTTATGAGCTGGTCGCAGGCAGGACTGTAACGGGTATTCGGGTCCCGGTACAGGTTGTTGCTATGGGCGTTTAGGGGATGGGGGATTGCAAGTTGCTTAAATTGTCTAAATTATTTCATAAAAGTTGTTCAATCCATGCTCAGGGCAGCCAATAAAAAGTTGTGATTGACTGAACACCACAAGTGGCTCCTTGTCTCTGTTGAATTCCAAACATCAAGGATTAAAAATAAGACAGCTTTGATGAAAAGAATACCAAGAAATATTTGTATTTTATAATAAATGGTGGGATTACCATATGCAAAATAACATGCACTATCTTCACCTGGCCAAATTCGTATTTTGCTTAAGTCTAACAGAAAGCATACAGTCAGAGTTCCCAAAATGTCAAGCTACAGCTCTGCATCATGTAAACAAAAGATGATGCCACATGCTCTACACCTGGAACCGAGACAGTCACATCAGATTTCTTATTAGTGGCTACAACTTTGCCTTTAACATCCAATTATCCTATCTCACACCTCAGGCTATAGAACCAGAGCTTTTCATACTGATCACCCAATTACTCCCTCTTCAATCTACTACAAACTATTAACCTCTCCCAGCTCCATTATAAAAGCATACAGGGCCAGAACTCAATAAATACAGTATGTTCAGAACATTCCACAAAGGTAAATCATGTACAACCTGACCCTTATCACAGAACAACATTATGAACTTCAGGAAGCCACAGAACTCACCTGCAGGGATCCATATTTTTCAGACTGCAATACCTCCACCACAACACATGAGCAAATTTACTTCCTAATAAGGCTGAAAAAAAGCTCATAAGAGTGAAATACTTTATTATGCAGAATACCTATTAAAAGTATAGACATGATCAAAACTCTGTGGGCAGTGAGCCTAAGTAGATTGTACAAAAATATCAGCATCACCAGGCTTACAACATTTTGCGGAAATGCAGCTCTGTCTGTTTGGTCATCAAAACCAGACTGACACAGCTCAACCAATGGTTTGAGTTTGTGGGGGTGCCAGTGAAATTTAATAGAAAATGAAAACTCAACTCATCTTATAAACAACCATCCAGACCTTCAACAGGCGATTGTAAGAGCTTGTGTAGCAACCCGTTGAAAGTATTCAGTTAAATTAAGTTAAATTAAAACTGAAATTATCTCTTTTTAGAAAGCCACACAAGATTAGGCGTCACAGCTTTTCAAATGAAAAAGAGTCAAATAAGAATATCGGAAAAGAGTGACGTGTGCAGGATCAGTACATGCAGGACTTTAATTAGCTTTTCAAATATGTTGCATTTTTTATTAAATATAATTTAAATATGAAAAATATAACAATGTTTTCTGTATGTAAACAATTGTAATGGGGTAGAATATGGACTACAAACTAGATGGACTACAAATCCCATGATTTAAGATGCTATAAAGGGAAACCAAACTGTTTAGACTTCCTTTTTGTGGTACCATGTGTCAAGCAGGAAAAGCGGTTTGGTGTCTTTCAAGGCTGTGTAATAGCAGATGAAAAACTAAGTTGGTTAATGAGCAGCAGATAACTGAATTGGGAAGGTAAGGGTTGTGATTTATGATGACTAGAGTGAGTTTGTTTAGTTTTAACATGTTTGTATTTGTCTTCTGTTGTAGTATTCTGATGGGAATGGTGTTGATTGGTGCCTCAGAGAATTGAGCAGATATATTTGAGAATACAGGTACTGATCTTAATTGAATTATTGAAGAGGGGGATTTGTTTTTAAGCTTCATTTTATAATTGTAATTTGTGTGTTATGTTTAGTGGTTTTAAGGTTTTTTTAATCTTTGTAAATATTTTATTGGGCAATCATCAATTTGTATTCTTTGTTTTATTTACAGATGATGCATGATTGCCGTTTACTTTATTGAAAGCATTGGTGGCTTAATGGGGGTCTGAAGAGATGACTTTAATGTTGAATTGAGTCTTGTGTACGGGAGTGGCAAAGTGATTGATTTAATTTGTGATATTGTTTTTGTTTTGTTTTGTTGTTGTTTTGTTTGTTTTGAACCTATAACTGACAGTGGGGTTCCCATTTTCTTGTATATGATTTACTCTGTTAAGGTTTGGGGAATAGACTGTAGTGGTTTGATTTACTTTACAATTGTGGAGGTTGGAGTGAATTTGTGTTTGGTGAACTTGTGAGTGTGCACACAGTTTCAGAGTGATTTCCATTGGATAGGATTGGGAACCCTGTTGTACGGTTACAATTTTGTTTGTTTTCTCTCTTTGCCAGTTCTGATTACCCCTTGTAAATTTTGTGTAATAAACTTTATCTTTGCAACGAAACACACTGTGGTTGTGGCCCTTAAGTTTAGTTCTCCTCATCCCTTGCGAGATGACGGGGTTACACAATGTTTACTGAATCAACATCCAACTGAGTTGCATGAAGCAACTTGTGCAATCCGATTCACAAACAAATGTCTGTTTATGAGTCGGTTAATTTATGAATTCTTTAAAAAGACTCACAATCTCAAGAGTTTCAGTCTGACATATTCTTCTGACAAATCCTTAAATAAACTCACCGAATCCATCAAAGAAGACACACTTAATTTATGTTTTAAAACTGATTTAGAGGGTCCTAAAAGTTTGGCCAGCTCTGCCCTACGGTAGGCTGAAAGAGCTGATATAAGAGCTTCTGACTGATAGAAGGTTGTATTAAAATATAAAACACTTAAGAGTATGTGATTAATAAATATTAATAAGATATTCAAGCACAGTTTAATTTCTTAATCTGACTTTACGCAAGTGATCTGATCCGACACGAGTCACACAACCTTATACAAATGCATTCAGGCAGCATTTTTCAAATGTTATTCAAGGTTTTCAGAGATCAAAATATAACTATTCTTCATACCCCCACCATATATCCTGTGTATGTACCTTTTTGCAGAAAACATATCCTGTTAGCCTTACATCTGCCACATGTCACATCTCAATTAGAAGTTGTGTCCAATGGAGATTCTCCACACTATTTCTTTTACCACTGCCACCCACCCACTCACACACCACCCACTCACACAGAACATACCCATGTTCTTGACATCAGAATATCTCAGGATGTACAGTAGAGTAGGACCTTAATGACATTTTATGTATCAAAAAGTACACAAAGTAAAGCTGCTTTTATGTGCACACCTACTGTATATGTTATATTAGTCTGTGGGACATAATATTTTAACAATATTTGTTATAAGGCTAATTTTAGAGCTTGCATTTAAGTATCCCAAATTCACTCAAGTTATAATAACAATTAAATTTATCAACATTCAATAATATTTTGAACATTTTTGCGTTATGTGACAAAATTACAGCTTGTTTTGAAATTATGCACAACAAAAAAAAATTTGCCTTGATTTATTTTTCATTTTATTTTTTATTTTCTCAAATATCAAGACTCATGTTCCATCTCAAGCTCTTCACTCTCACTTTTGTGTCATTGGTAAAGAAGAAATAATTTTTGATAAATCTTTACAACAACAACAAAAAAGTAAAATAAACTGTATGGCAAAATTGCGTGTTGTTGTGAGGTTATGCCACAACTGTGGCATTGTTAGGTGTATGTCAGTTAGTTTGCTTTGCCCTTTAATTCTTTGAGACTATATCACAGCTATATTGGGAACATTAATAATTGTATCCACACTACCTATAGTAAAATAGTGCCTATTTACGAATCATGAAGGTTTGAAGATTCTTTCAGCTCCACTTTAAATCCTGGCAGATGTGTCGATTGATTTGGGCTAAAATAAAATTGCATTGATTGATCTTCTCTTCTTGGTTCCGTTCTTAAATCCAGCACAAATAGGTGATTAAATAAAAAATTCAATTAGGTTTATTTATATCACTTTAAACCATACACATCAATCTACACTATGATGAGAATTGTATAAGGACTTTTCCAATACTTTTTTTTTCCACAGGAATTTGAACATTAAAAAAAAATCCCTTTATACGAGAAGTTTTAGGCTTAGAAATTGTCTTATTGTTACTGGAGATAAAAGCCTAGAGATAATAAACAATCAAAAAGCAATCTACCATCAGCTCTGTATAAAAACATAAATTCTATCTGAGTTGTGGTGTGGTTGGTGACCTGTGTTTCAGTCTGATCTGGGTCATGTCTTTCACTCATATATTTTTTGTGTCTGCACTCTACTGTCCTAAATAAAGGCACTATAATTATTTCTTGATGAAAAATATTTCAATCTTTGCCCAATAAGTGCATAACGTGTTTATATATCACCTTGGCAAACCAGCTGCACAGAGAAAAAGATTTAGCCTATTCCTTGTCGTAATATGACAGTTGTTTCAGAGCAACATTTTATTTAAAGATAAACTCTGATGGAAGCAACTTTTCCATGACAGTAGTGCTTGTTGGTGAAAAATTGGCAGTTTCACTGTCACATAACGGTGGCTGTAATGAGTGTGACCATAGAGAATCAAACGAATAGTCTTTATTATAGATCCACAAGGAAAAATCACAAAAACTAAATACAGACGAGATCGGACAAAGAACTAGATAACACAAGGGGCATGAGGGTATGTTTATATGGGATGAATATAGTATCAACATTTAAACTTAATAAATGTTGTAGATATGTTTTACTATCCACAACCAAATGCCTTTCAACTTGCATGTGCAAAATTCAAAATTGAATGAATGTGTAGCAATTTGTACAAATAGAGACATTTTTGTGAATGCAAAAGTTTTATTTTGTATTGGCGTGCAATAATTTTTATCAGCTGTTCAGCCACGCAGCGTGTGTATATGATAAGCAGCGGGCGGGCTGTTACGTACAAGCAGGACCAAAGGCCAAGTTGGTGTACCCGCAGTGGGGCAGCGAGGTGGAATACAGGCTCAGGAGGCTCTCTCTGGGAGGCGGCCCGTAGCGGGCTCTGAGTGTGCAGTGCAACACTTACATGGTTCCACGGGGAAGGAGGCGCAGGAGGCGGCTTGGATGCGTTCTCGAACTGCACGCTGCTGCCCACTTGCGATAAAATAGGCGGATGGGAGTGGTGAGGATTCTCTCCCCCCCACTGCTCTCTGGGCCCTCTTCGGACCCAGAGATGGAAAAAACTGCTCTTTTATTAAGGTTTTGACGCCATCGGCAGAACACAAACAAAAGGAAACACAGGATTTACTACCCGGCCCTCTTCCGGGGGAGGGAGTGGTGCGGTCACAATCTCCTGAAGAGCAGTCCCATCCATTTCCTGGTCGCCCATCCTAGGGCTGCTTACCCTTTGCTTTGCCCCCCTTCCTGTCTGCTACTGGCTCCTTGGCGGTGCTTGGAAGGAGGCTGCTGTGGCACGGGAGCGAGGGCAGACACAGGAGGACGACCCCGGCGACGTGCGGACTGAGGGGCCGCAGGCGATGGGGTGGAGGCAGCAGCTGACCGCCACAGCAGGATGTGCTTATGGCAGAGGCGGCTTCCCCACAGGCCTTGTAAGCCTTGCAGGTTAAGTCCGACGAGTACCTACAGGCCCGGGAAGGGAGACACGGTTCTCCGCACTAAGTGGAGTTAGGGCACAGTTGCATAGCAACAGCCCGCTCCACTGGTGAGATGCACGTGTAACCCTTAGCTGCCCCCCCATCAAGGGTGTTGAGGGAGGAGGAGACACCGGACAACTGCTGTGTGCAGCAGTTTTTATTCTCACGCCTGTTTCACACATACTCTGTATGCGGTGCGTGTTGCCTTGGAGCAATTCTGCCTGGAGGATTTTGTATGCGACGCAGGAGCAGCACGCGCTATTGGGCTTTCACATATGCTGCGTTTGCAGTGCGCAACTGATCTATAGCTGTACCACAAACACAACATTTATTCTCTATTTTTTTTTCAAATCAATATTTTTCTTATCAGCGTCTTATATAAAATAATATAAAAAGGTGTCATCATTGCGATTCTATTTGTACACAGTAGTTACAGGTCTACACCCTTTCACAGACGTTTAAACTCGATTCACTTAAAAAAATTATACACAGATATATATATATTACATTTTTGAAGCAAGTTGCAAAACATTTAAAGATGTAGGCCTACTTAACATCGCAAACATTTTAAATTAAAACATACAATTGACAAAACAGCTCTCTCATACCTTTTCTTTTGCATTTAAATCTTTTTTACAAGAAATATTGTGGGTCACAAAGAACTTGTTTTTCCACCTCAACGAAGAAACGAGTAGGCTACATCCATTATGTTGCGTTGTTGAGGTACTGTGTAGTTTTCCTTGCTTTAATTACCCCAGGGCTTAAAGTTAAAAAGAAAATGAGTGTGAAAAATAGTAAAAATTTAATTAAATGCATTTATGGTGAGATTACTACATTTTCATGTCAATCCGTGTTCATTCTGACAACGAACCATGCGCTGTCACTTTAATTCAGCGTGTGCAGCACAGCAAAAATAGATCCAGCGATCAACATCTATTCATCGTGGGGAGCGCCAAAGGAAACAACTGGTACACACCTCGTGGATGGTCCAGCACATTCTTTCGGTGGCTGAAGCTGCGGAGCGTGGGAGGGATGAGGGTTCCTAGGGGGTTGGTTCCCCAAAGGAAGCGCCCTCACCATGATCCTCAGGTCACCCGCACTACTGCCTGAAGTAACCCTCTGAGGAGGGTTAGATCGTGGCAGAGGCGCAGGAACGAGAGTCATGACAGTAGCTCCGAGATGGTCATCTTCCCACAATGGGTACATGACTCATCTACGAATGCTGCCTCAGTGTTTTCAATGCCTAGACACGCGATGCAGCGCTCGTGACCATCCTGCGATCCCAGGTAACGACCGCATCCAGAAAGGCACAGTTTATGACACACAAAGTCAGTAGATCCTAATTTATATAAATAGCTAATTAATCCTCCATATCCACTTGCCCAAACTTAGCAAATTTGAGATTGAAACTTTAAAACCATAAAGGTTTGCGAGTGCATGGAATATAAAATTTTCACTGTGCTGTGCTCAAGCAAGCATGCCAGACTGCAAGGCCTGCTGGGATGTGATTACTGAATGCCTGCTTGAGAAAACAAACTGCTCTTCAACTTGAACTGTGCACTGGAGGAATGATTTTCAATAAACAGACCCCCTCCACTGAAGTGCAACTATTAGACCTAAGAAAAGGAATAGAAGTGTGGTGTAGCCATTTTATGACTACATTAGACTAAACATTACAGAAAGACTCAAAATTTTTAGCATTCTGGAGCCAGATTGCATATATCCAGGGTTCCTGAATCTAATGCCAGCTGCACATAGCCCACATTCAGACAGTAGCATCAGAATACAGTTCTTAGTCCTGTTTTCAATACATAATTCGGTTATGTTCACAACTCACACCTGTAAACCTGACTCACAACCCATTGTCACAATTGCTGGAACTGTGAACGCAACCATACTAAACAGACAGCTGTCCCGTCGTACTGTACCTGATTGCAACAAGGGCTTTTCACTCTTACAATAGTTATCCCTGGGTCATTTCTAAAACCTGGGTAAATGTATTCCTGGGTTATCTTGCTTTATGTTTCACATATTGTTCATAATTTACCCGGGTTAACAATTAATCCTAGGAATTCATATGATCCTGTTTCAAACTGTACATTTCTAAGCCCTGGGTTAACATTCTTATTGGCATATTTGCAGTTTCAGTGTCATTGATTGGATGAACGCAGCACTCAACCTGTTTACATAAGGCTCTACCATTCCCCATCTTCATATTAGATTGTGCGTTCAAGTCATATCGAAAAAATTGTGTTTACGAGTTCAACACACAGGAAACGTCACCACTGTGATGTAACAGTTCGGAAACAATAGCAAGTAAAAGCTGTTTATTTATGATGGTCAGGATGACATAACACAGGTCGGTGAACAAACACTCAGATGGAGATGGGTTACAGGGACGTTGATGGGCAACCCGGAGAGACGTGGTGATGATCGGCGTGCTCAGTGACAGGAACCAGGAACAAACAATCCAACTGTGAACAGCGAAGACAACGGAGAACACGAAGACTGGAATGCCACACGAGGAGAAGACTGAAGTCACACAGGAACAGGACACGACACCGGGGAAGCCACAACGATCTGACAATATGAGAATGAAATTACTGACAATATATAGGAAGCGGTGATGACCCGCAGCTGGTGCTAACAATCAACGGAATTAGTAACCACGCCCACACATACACCATACACACACACAAAACACCAGAATGAGACAGTGGATTCATGAACCGTGACAGTACCCCCTGGGGGGGGGGGGGGGGACCGGGACTGGCGGATTAATAGGAGAATAAAATACGGGCTTGATTTTAGATACATTAAAGGCGGGACAAATTCTCCTGTACGCCGGAGGAAGTAATTTATTAGTAATATTAGTCACCGGACTAATAATTTTGGTGACAGGGAACGGGCCAATGAATTTGGGAGCTAACTTATTGGAAACGGAGCGGAATGTTCTTAGTAGAAAGCCACACCTTTTGACCCACGACGTATAAGGGAGGCTTTGACCGGTGGCGATTGGCCTTGGCCTTCATAGTCTCCCGGGCTCTGGTCCAAGTGCGGTGACACCTCTGGACAAATGCGTGGGCGGAGGGAACCGCGACCTCGGATTCCAGACTGGGAAAAATTGGTGGCTGGGAACCTACACTACACTCAAACGGAGAGAGGCCCGTAGATGACACTGGTAACGAGTTATGAGCGTACTCAATCATAGAGAGTTGTTGGCTCCAGGATGAAGGATTCTTAGCTACCAAACATCGTAACGTTCTTTCCAAATCTTGGTTGGCTCGCTCAGACTGACCATTACTCTGGGGATGATAACCCGAAGACAGACTGACCGTAGCCCCCAATGACCTACAAAACTCTTGCCAAAATTTGGACACAAATTGGGAACCCCTGTCAGAAACCACGTTCTTCGGGAGGAAAGACGTGATTAACGACCGTGACTGCTGTCTCCTTGGCTGAGGGTAATTTGGGCAAGGGAATGAAATGTGCCGTCTTGGAGAACCGGTCCACCACGGTTAAAACAACCATCATGCCATTAGAGGGCGGTGACAAAATCTAGCGCGATGTGGGACCAGGGTCTCGAAGGGACAGACAGCGGTCGAAGTAACCCATCAGGAGGTCGGTTAGACGTCTTGTTAGTGGCACAAACTGAGCAAGCCAAAACAAAATCGTGAACATCACGAGCCATTAATGGCCACCAGAATCGTTGTTTTACCAAGCCTTTAGTACGACTTACTCCTGGATGACAAGCCACGTTAGAGCAGTGACCCCATGGAATAACGTCGGACCGTAACCCCTCCGGAACAAATAAATGACTCGGTGGGCAACCGGGCGGAGGCGTTACCCCTTCTAAGGCCGTCTTGACCTTCGACTTGACCTCCCATGTGAGTGCGGAGATAACTACCTTCTCCGGTAAAATACACTCGGGAGTCACCGGGCGTTCGGATGGATCAAAAATACGAGATAAGGCATCGGGTTTGATGTTCTTAGAACAAAATCAAAACGTCCGAAAAAAAGTGCCCACCGAGCCTGCCTGGAGTTAAGTCTTTTGGCAGATCTAATATATTCAAGGTTCTTATGATCGGTCCAAACGATAAAGGGAACCCCTGAACCCTCTAACCAATGTCGCCACTCCTCCAACGGCAATTTAACTGCCAACAATTCTCTGTTACCAATGTCATAGTTACGTTTGGCAGGTGATAAACGATGGGAAAAAACATGATGGGTGCATCTTGTCGTCTGAGGAAGTGCGCTGGGAAAGAACTGCACCTACCCCCACCTCTGACGCGTCGACCTCTACCACGAACTGACGTGTAGGATCAGGGGTGACAAGAATTGGAACCGAAATAAAACGAATACCGCCTCTGCAGTATTGGACCACCTGAACGCAGTTCTGGGCGAGGTCAAAGAGGTCAAAGGCGCGGCTAGTTGGCTGTAATTATGAATGAATCATCGATAGAAATTGGCGAACCCCAGAAACCGCTGTAGGGCCTTACGGGAATCTGGACTTGGCCAATCCATCACTGCCTTAACCTTGTCAGGATCCATGCGCATTCCCTCAGAAGAGACGATGTAAACTAGGAAGGAAACAGACTGTGCATGAAAATCGCATTTCTCCGCCTTGACAAAAAGCCCATTCTCTAACAACCTCTGAAGCACTCGTCTGACATGTTGAAAGTGTTCCTGGAGAGACGAATAAAAAATCAATATGTCATCCAGGTAAACATATATGAACTGATCGACCATGTCTCTCAACACGTCATTGAGGAGTGCCTGGAAAACCGCTGGGGAGTTGGACAGGCCAAATGGCATAACCAAGTATTCAAAATGCCCCCTGGGGGTATTAAATGCAGTTTTCCATTCATCCCCCTTCCTAATGCGGACCAAATGATAAGCGTTACGTAAGTCCAATTTTGTGAAAATGGATGCTCCCTGCAACCTCTCAAAAGCTGAAGACATCAACGGCAAAGGGTAAGTATTCTTTACTGTGATGTTGTTCAGCTCTCGGTAATCAATGCAAGGTCGTAGAGACCCATCCTTCTTTCCAACAAAAAAGAACCCCGCCCCCGCAGGAGAAAAGGAAGGCTGAATGAACCCAGAAGCTAGAGAATCAGAAATATATTTCTCCATAGCCTCCCTCTCAGGAATAGAAAGAGAGTAAAGTTTGCCCTTAGACGGAGACTTACCTGGCAGTAAAACTATAGCACAGTCATAGGGACGATGCGGAGGAAGAGAAGCAGCTCGTGACTTACTGAACACCTCCTTCAGGTCTAAGTACTCTGCGGGCAGATTAGACAAATCCATTGCCTCGCTCTGAAACAAAGAACCAGATACAGACGAACAGGCAGACAACAAACATGACTCATGACAGTGGTTACTCCAGGAGGAAATGGAATTGTTATGCCAGTCGATATGGGGGTTGTGTTTAATGAGCCAGGGGTGCCCCAAAACCACCGGTGCCAAAGGTGAGTCCATGAGTGGAAACGAAATCCTTTCAGTGTGTTTGCCAGACGTGATGAGTGTGATGGGTTCAGTAGAGTGAGAGATCCTGGGAAGTTCCTGTCCGTTGAGTGCATTGACGGAAATCTTGTGTTTGAGAGAAGTGATGGGAATCTGGAGTTTGGATGCCAGATTGTAGTCCATGAAATTACCCTCTGCTCCCGAATCCAGAAGTGCTTGAGTGGGGTGCGTGGAGGTTGCCCATCTCAGTCTTACCAGGAGGAGGGTCGATGATGTAGATGAGGTCTTCTCGGCGGAGATCCCACCCGATAGTAGCCTCATACTTACTACTGGGCTTGCTCTTTACTGGACAAGAGTAGAGGAAATTGCCAGCCTTACCACAGTAAAGGCAGAGTCCCTGGGACCTCCGCCTTTCCCTCTCCTCCCGGGAAAGCCGAGCTCTCCCAATCTGCATGGGCTCGTGGTCGAAACCTGGGCTGACCGCGCTCCCGTCGCCGACTCGTGGGTTCCTCAGGGTACTGTTGGGGTTGATTAGAACGTGCACGAGAGTTCACGCGATTCAAGCGTGAGTCGACCCTCAGCGCCAACTCCACCAGACCATTAAGAGTCTTAGGAAGGTCCAAGATATATATCTCCTTTTGAACGCGGTCAGCCAGCCCATGCAGGAACATGTCCCACTGCGCCTCCTCGTTCCATTGGCACTCTGCAGCCAGGGTGCGGAAACGAATAGAATAATCCGACACCGAGTCATCACCTTGGCGTAGATCCACGAGTAATCTGGCTGCCTCCTTACCAGCCACCGCTCGATCGAATACTGTCCTTATCTCCGCGGAGAGTGCCTGGAACGAGGCGCAAAAACGGTCCTGGTTCTCCCACACCGCCGTTCCCCAGAGTGCCGCCTTCCCCAACAGGAGAGTCAACACAAACGCTACTTTAGACTGTTCATTCTGAAAGGTCTGTGGCTGCAAGGCAAAGTACATAGAACATCTCGTGAGAAAAGCTCTGCAATATTCAGGCTCAGCAGAATAGTCTTCAGGCGTGGGTAGACGAGGCTCCGGTTGACTCTCATGCGGCATCGGTGGGGGTTGAACGGGCGGTGTGGGCGGCGCAGTGGGAACACGTAGATGTTGAAGCTACTGGGTGAGCTCGGACACCTGTGTCACGATTGCTTGAACAGCGCGACCTGTGTTTGCGATCTCCTCTCCTTGTTGATCCATTCTTGTGATGCTGTGTGCGATGAAATCGCTCAAATTGGTCGAACTTGCTGCTTCCATGATTGGTCAGATCGTTCTGTGATGTAACAGTTCGGAAACAATAGCAAGTAAAAGCTGTTTATTTATGCTGGTCAGGATGACATAAATAACACAGGTCGGTGAACAAACACTCAGATGGAGATGGGACACAGGGACGTTGATGGGCAACCCGGAGAGACGTGGTGATGATAGGCATGCTCAGGGTCAGGAACCAGGAACAAACAATCCGACTGTGAACAGCAAAGACGACGGAGAACACGAAGACTGGAATGCCACACGAGGAGAAGACTGAAGTCACACAGGAACAGGACACGACACCGGGGAAGCCACAACGATCTGACAACATGAGAATGAAATTACTGACAATATATAGGAAGCGGTGATGACCCGCAGCTGGTGCTGACAATCAACGGAATTAGTAACCACGCCCACACATACATTATACACACTCACAAAACACCAGAATGAGACCGTGGATTCATGAACCATGACAACCACAAAGTCATAAATGCGAGAGGGATTTTATTTAAGCCTTGAGTTCACAAGTTGGGGGCGTGTCAGTGAGAAACATGGCTGCCAATTTTCTGATGACAAGCTATTACCATGGCTGGTAATTTTCTAATCGCAAGCTATTTTGGTGCTAGATTCATTAATTCGTCTTTGTCTCTAGGATACGTACCAAAAACCTTTAAGCTGGCTATGATAAAACCGCTTGTTAAAAAAACGCAACTTGATCCTTCAGAATTAGTCAATTACAGGCCGATCTCAAATCTGCCTTTTCTGTCAAAGATATTAGAAAAAGCTGTAACACTTTATTTTGATGGTTCCTTTTGAACATTCTGGTGACTATAAGTAACTTTGCAACTACATGTCAACTAACTCTCATTAGACTAGTAGTGTACTGTCTGCTTAATATCTGATAACTCTTTATTGTGATGGTCCTCCAACAGTCTACAACAGTCTACTGACTATAAGTAACTATGCAACTGCATGTCAACTTATTCTAACCCTAACCCTACCAGTCTACTAATACACTACTAACACTGTAATGAGAGTTAGTAGACATGTAGGTGCAACGTTACTAATAGTCAACAGAATGTGTTAAAGGGACCATCCAAATGAAGTGAAACCGAAAAAGCAGTATCCTCAAAACTGTGTTTCTTTCTTGAAAGAAATTATATCTGCAAGGATTTTCAGTCAGGATTTAGACCGCACCATAGTACTGAGACAGCTCTCATTAGAGTTACAAATGATTTACTTTTATCATCCGATCGTAGTTGTTTCTCTCTATTAGTCTTACTTGATGTTAGTGCTGCATTTGACACAATTGACCACAACATTCTTTTAAATAGACTAGAAAACTATGTTGGCATTAGTGGAATTGCATTAGCATGGTTTAAATCATACTTATCTGACCGTTATCAGTTTGTAGCAGTAAATGAAGAGATGTCTTATCGATCACAAGTTCAGTATGGCGTACCACAAGGCTCAGTACTAGGACCGCTGCTGTTCACTCTGTACATGCTACCATTAGGACATATCATTAGGAAACATGGAATTAGCTTTCACTGTTATGCCGATGATACTCAGCTCTATATTTCTTCAAAAGCTAACAAAACTTACCAATTCACAAAATTAACGGAATGCATAGCTGATATAAAAAATAGGATGACTAGTAATTTCCTACTACTAAACTCTGAAAAAACAGAGATTCTAAGTATTGGACAAAAAACTTCCACACGTAATAACCTAGAATACTGTCTAACACTTGATGGCTGCTCTATTAAGTCTTCGTCGTCGTTAGGAACCTGGGTGTGCTCTTTGATAGCAATCTTTCATTTGAAAGTCACGTGTCTAGTATATTTAAAACGGCATTTTTCCATCTTAAAAATATATCTAAGATACGACATATGCTCTCATTAACAAATGCGGAACAATTAGTTCATCCTTTCATGACATCAAGACTAGATTATTGTAATGCTCTACTGGGTGGTTACCCTGCACGCTTAATAAATAAACTACAGCTGGTCCAAAATGCAGCAGCTCGAGTTCTTACTAGAACCAGGAAATATGACCATATTAGCCCGGTTCTGTCAACACTGCATTGGCTGCCTATTAAACATCGTATAAATTTTAAAATATTGTTGATTACTTACAAAGCACTATATGGTTTAGCTCCGCAGTACTTGAGTGAGCTCTTAATGCATTATAGTCCTTCACGTCTATTGCGATTTCAAAATTCGGGCCAGTTGATAATACCTAGAGTATCAAAATCGACTGCTGGCGGTAGATCCTTTTCCTATTTAGCACCAAAACTTTGGAACAGTCTTCCTACCATTGTCCGGGAAGCAGACACACTCTGTCAGTTCAAAGCTAGATTAAAGACACATCTCTTTGACCTAGCATACACATAACACATTATAGACTTCTATAATTCAATGTTAGGCTGCATAGATTAGGTCAGCCGGAACTGGGAACACTTCCCTTAAATCCTGATGTACTCGTTACATCATAAGAAGAATGGCATCTACGCTAATTTTAGTTTCTTTGTTTATCCCGAGGTTTTGCCGGATCCAGGCCGTATCCAGATCTGACTAGGAGCTTTGCCTGGACCCGATGACAATGCAGTGCAGAAGTGCCAACTAGCCTCTCTCTATGGAGGATCCCTTTCCCACTCTACGGATAAAACGTTGTGATTACGGTTCGAGTACCCACCCCTAAGTGATCAAATAAAACAAAATTCTGTATCAAATTACAGTTACTGTAAATCCAGCCCCTAGTTCATAAACGCCAGAGGAGAACTGGGCCCCGACTGAGGCTGGGTTTTTTTTTCTACCCATTAAGTCACCTGATGGAGTTTTAGGACACCAGTAGGTCACTTGATGGAGTTTTTCGGTTCCTTGCCACTGTTGCCTTTGGCTTGCTCAGTTGGGGATATTCAAATTCCCAATTAACCAAGCATTAATACCATTGATCAGCCCTACCAAACGTGGATGTTTTTTCCATTAAGAAACAAACATTGTTATGTTATTTGATTGATACTGTGAAGCTGCTTTGATGCAATTAATGTTGTGAAAAGCGCTATATAAATACACTTGACTTGACTTGACTTGCTAGGCCAACTAAGCTTTGGTTACAAGTAAGCAGATGTTTCATACCTGACTGAGCTGTACACAGTCCAACATTGTTTCGACGCCAGAGCAGCTGCAAGAATGTATCGTAAGCGATTGAGGTGTTTTGTTGTTGGATGTAAGAATGAACATAGCAGTCTTCATTTACTCTCGTTGTTACTCGAGGATGCATCTATACCAATTGTTTGTGATCCAGCTGTGATAGGCCTAACGTTACTGATCAGTGATCACGGTAGAAATTAAAGTGAGAGCGTGCACTTTATTACAGTTCATCTGAGTCATTTTACGGACATACAGTTTACCAGTTTATTAAGCACCTCCTGAAAAGATGTGTATACATTTGTTTACTGTTAGTTGTAACAAGTGTTTTGCGTAATTCGCTGTGTATGTTGTTGATAATGAAAGGGAGAGAGAGAGTTAAGAGACTTTAATGAGCACTGTGTTTATTCAGCTCTTACAGTGATTTTCTGGAGTAAAACTGACGCTTCTTCTTTTATGTGATGTACAATAAACTTCATTAAACTCATCAGTATATTTTTGGCCATCATTTGGACGGGGTCCGCTAGTGCAGGCTTCTTTTAATAGTGGATAAAAGCAGATGACAAATACGTTATAACCGTAATTAAACTAAACTATACCTGTTCTATCTCCATACAGCATATATTCTCTGGCTCTGTGGGCATTATTGTCCGACTCCGTGTCGAAATAGACACCTCTACTGAGAGTTTCCGTTTTGATATTATCATTCCGTGAGTGTCCCGGCAGCAGCAGCTCATTTGCATTTAAAGGGATACACACTAAAACGGCGAGTTTTTTATTTATTTAAAAAAAAAAATTATTGAAACATGCTGTAAAAAATTATCTTTTGGGTATTTTTTCCTGCCACTCAGGAGTCTCTGGGCCTTATGCGAGAGGGTCAGTCTACTGTATGGTTACACTATCCAGTTTCTACAGTGGCCAGCCGTTTCGGCAGGATTTTTTCCACAATGATGCTCTCTGGGAGATATTGATGTTTAGGCAAGAAATGCTGTCACTTCTAAGAAATATCCTGGTTTGCGTCAGATTTTGGACTTACGCCGCCTAAATCTTATAGCATGACTTCGTCATACTCAATTCTGGTCGGAATGTTAGTCTGATACTGCTTGTTACGTGAAAATTATGACAGAAGATGCAAGTGTGATAAACCAGATTTATTGAACAAACAGGAAGGTAAAGTGAGTGAAGAAGCAGGCCAAAGCACTGTGGTAGCGCAGGGGGCAGATGGGCAACCCAATGATCCGTGAGATGATGAGAATAAACAGGATCCTCCGTAAGACGGCAGGCAGACAGAACTCAACAGGTAATTCAGTGGAAAACAGGAAGCACCAGATGAAGACCAACACAGCACTGGAATACTTCCAACAACGATCTGACAAACACAAGACGAAAGACCAAGAGCTTAAATAGAGATCGCTGATCAGAATCAGCGAGCGACTATGCCCACATACACAAACACAGAGCGAGAAAGAGTCAGTGAATCCATGAACCGTGACACTGTTCCATTGGGCTGTGTTTATGGGCCGTCTTTCAACCGAACGAGGAAAGAAAATGCCTCTGCATTCAATTGGATAGACCTACAACCAATCAGAGTGACGGAGAAAATGACACATGTTCTTCGTTCATCTTTCCGACCGACAAATGCCTTGATCGCGGTTCTCTGTTCCTCCTTTAAAATTAATGCGCTGTCGATATCTTCTATAACAGATTCTATGGCGTAATCTACACATGATGTTTCATAAACAAAGTTCGGGAGGACCACGTTCAAATAATTAATCCAATCAACTTGTCATCAAACAATACCATGTCTAACGTTACCCTATCAGCATGAGAGGAAGCATATTCACTCTGTCAACTCCTTGACAATTTTTCAGCATCCCTCCACCATCCCGACTCCTCACTCTTGGCTTGTTCTTTCACAGCCAGGAATAAGGGGGGAGTACTCTGGGTTCGGGCCGAATACCGAGCCCGGAGCCCTCTCCTCGGACAGCATGTCACATACGCATTTATTCTATCTGACTTATTTGTAAGTGTGAACATGTGAAAGCTCAATTTTCCAACGGCAGCCATCTTTGTTGTAAACAAATTCAACCCAAGCACTCTTTGGTGACGTGCATGATTACTTAACTGTTGATCCTCTGTCCATCATCGTATAAAGCCCGCCCTGGCAATTTGATTGGCCCGGCGATTTCTGAGCCGAGAACAATTACTCCTCAATGGATAAAGTCCAGACCGGTTTACTTTCGGAACAAAGCTTACCAATACGGCGTTCTTCGTTCGGACTGGCTCTGACTCCTCAAGCGAGTGTATGGACGTGTATGGACAAAGTGTATAGATGCGACTCTGGCCCCATTGTGGCTCCAGGGCATCCGGATTTTGAATTACCTGGACTGATTTTAGCTCAATCACGTGGCTGGAAGGACCCGCTGTGGTGACTGAAGGCCTCGTGGAGGAGGCGGGGCTGGAAGGACCCGCTGTAGTGACTGAAGGCCTTGTGGAGGAGGCGTGGCTGGAAGGATCCGCTGGGGTGACTGAAGGCCTCGTGGAGGAGGCGGGGCTGGAAGGACCTGCTGTGGTGACTGAAGGCCTCGTGGAGGAAGTGGGGCTTGAAGGACCCGCTGTGGTGACTGAAGACCTCGTGGAGGAGGCGGGGCTGGAAGGACCCGCTGTGGTGACTTAAGGCCTCGTGGAGGAAGCGGGGCTGGAAGGACACGCTGTGGTAATTGAAGGCCTCGAGGAGGAGGTGGGGCTGGAAGGACCCGCTGTGGTGACTGAAGGCCTTGTGGAGGAAGCGGGGCTGGAAGGACCCGCTGTGGTGACTGAAGGCCTCGTGGAGGAGGCGGGGCTGGAAGGACCCGCTGTGGTGACTGAAGGCCTCGTGGAGGAGGCGTGGCTGGAAGGACCCGCTGGGGTGACTGAAGGCCTTGTTGAGGAGGCGGGGCTGGAAGGACCTGCTGTGGTGACTGAAGGCCTCGTGGAGGAAGCGAAGCTAATGACATCAGTTGTCTCAATGGAGTTTATTGCACACACAAGGAAGAGTATGGTATGTATTCCAGCAACTTTTTCAGCAATGTTGCTAGACAACTTCTCAACTGATTTCATTAGTTCTGATTGGGTGTTCATGATCATTTTCATAGTATGACACAGGTTACACATGAGATGGTTTGTGTGCGTATTGTTGTTGTGTGTGTGTGAGTGAGTGTGTGAATGTGTGCCAGTGTGAATGAACATATATCAAAAGACATACCTAGAAACCTCTCATACCTCCCTCTCGCCGCTTCATAACATTTAAGTTTGAACCACTTTTCGCCCATGATGAAAAATATGCTGCTGCCAGATTTCGATCAACGAAAATCATATTGTGTTTGATACAAGACTAACTAGACTAAATCAAGTGGGGGAAAAATTCATAACTGAAACTATTTTCATAGTATTTTATTTTCTCCATAGGGAATTTTATTTTTAACGAAAACTGTAAGAAGACCTGTAACTATCCGAGGCTGTTAGTCTATGCATTTAAGTCATCAATTTGAATTATTTCGAACACACCTCCAACTCAACACAACAGCTTTTCTGGATGCTTGTGAAGACATCAACTGGTAAATATAGGCTACTTTCAAAAAATGGTCTAAAACGTATTTTAGGAAACGTTTAGCTGTTGCCATGTGTTGAGAGTAAACAACTGAGCAGCTAACACTATATTATAAACCCATCCAACGTGCACCTGGTGCATTTTTGACACAATGCGTCACCCAGCATACAAGTTAAAAAGGTCACCACTAACCACTGCTGCATTCCTCTGTCTTTTGGGCGCAGACCAATTAAAAGAAACAGCATTTTGACAAACATTTTTGGAAACAAGTCAGACCTGAAGTACTACGCAGTTTGTGTCCTGATAAGGTATGATTATATTGAGCCAAACCTTATCCTTAATGCATCTGACATAGAGGACTATGGCATTGACTTTGTAGGTGAATATGATAATGACACACAGGCCATCACAGTTCCAGAAAGCACTTTTAGAGTTAGTGTTGCAGATACTGATAACCTTCATATTTACTTAATAACCTGATAACCTACTTATTTGTTTTTAACTATCTATCATCACATTACACATTATGAGAATTATGGAATACAGCCATTATGGAATACAATTATGGAAACTATGGAATACAGCACTACTTATTTGTTTTTAACTATTTACCATCACACTACACATAATGAGAATTTACACACACAACACAAGAATTCAGTTACAAACTTTAATTTTAAAATGTAATTTTTAAAATCCATTACATACCACATTTTGAGCCTTTGTTTACGATTAAAATGAATCCATAAAACAGTAAATATTTTGTACAGGTATTTCAATATTTTAGTTACGCACACTTCTTCCCATAATAAAACTTCCTTGGTCTGTGCCTCTTTCTATCATACTGTGCAACATATACATTTTACAGACCTCATTTCTCCTTGTATTCTTAAAGGCAAACCACATTGAGAGACACTGTTTTGAAAAAAAAATGACAGTACTGTGTTGGCACTATTGTTTGTGGCAAATTTGAATAATAACTTTTATTATTAAACAACAAATCATTTGTGTAATCTGTCAGTGATGTTGATAAATTAAATTGAGACAAATACTGGGGCGCACTGAACAATTTAAAACATATATTTTCTTACTATTGATTTGTCAGAATCAGTTACAATATTGCATTGTCCAGGTTACATACCATAAATGATTTGATCCTCTCACATTGTACACTCTTCTTCTTATGAGACGTCTTCTGTAAATCAAAGTTCCTGCTGGGTCCATAAGACGGATCCTCTCTCTAACTCGATGCCTTTCAACTCTATGCCCCCTTCCTCTAATGCTTCCTTTTTAGACAAAGAAAATGAAAGTAAAATACATTTCTGGAAATTTGGGCTCTGGTGTGGTGACGGGCTCCGGGATGGACGGGACCAGCAGTGAAGAAAGCTCTGCGAGTATGACGTCAACGGTCTCAGGCTCGGCGGGCTGGACGGGACCAGCGGTGAAGGCTCGACTGGGCTGGACGGGACCAGCGGTTAAGGCTCGACTGGGATTGACAAGACACAGGTGATGATGATGATGGTAGACATGGCAGCGGATGAGTGGCGGAATAACAAAAGACACGTGACTAACAAGACTCAACATAACCACAACTGTTACAATAGCCTTTTCAGTCACTAGATTAACCACATATTCTAAAGTACAGAGGGAAGACACAAGGGTGACTCTGGGGGTAGATTTAATTTAATATATAATAATAGTTGAAACACACAAATAACTTCACCGACGAGATCTTAACTGACTCCTAAGAGAGAGAGAAAGGCATAGAGTTTTTTTGTGATTGTTGCAGGCAAAAATCCTTGATTATGCGGCATGTTTTCTTAAAAAATGCGATGGAATATGCGGGATATTTAGGCCTATTTTATGCGATGAATTGCGGTTTGATGAAAAACAGGGGGAAAAAAGTGATTCCCCCAACACCCTGTTCTCACTGGGCTACCTTCGAGTCATTTCTTACTTCCCATGATATGCAAGCATAGGCTACTACATCACAGAAAGTGCTGGGAATATTTAAGTTCTCATCTTGTTTCATAACACATGGCTCAAACTTACAAAACATTGATGAGTCAAACAAGTTCTGTAGCTTTACAAAAGGAATATGCAACAACTTCTGTAAAAAATAAGAAACGCGTGCTTCCTATTTTACAGCTTTTCGATGATGTTCACGTCGCGTAATTACGTCACTTCATAAAGTTCCCATGGCTGCTCTTGTGTGAAGCAAACGCAACATTTTTCAACTTTCTGCTAAGATATATATTACATTTTTTTGCAACGAAAATGCGGGGATTATGAAGTCATGCAAGCCCCGCATTTTTGCGGCGAAAGTGCGGCGTATTTGAAAAAAGCGGCCCCCGCATATGGAGGACCAGCTCTACCATATTTAAAAATAAATACAGAAATAAATAATGCTCAATAAATAAATAACCATACAATTAATTGCCCCCAAAAATACAATAAACAAATAAATGTAGGTAGAAATTAAATTATACACTGAGACATAAATGTATATATCTCTTAATTAGCTCATTTTTATTTATTCACCTTTGTAATAATTACCTTATTTATTTATGTGCATGTTATAATATTTTTTTCTGTTTTATTCTTCCTTTGTATTTTTTTACCCTATTCATTTCTTTAATGCTATTTATTTCTGCCTGTCGTTTTACATTTCTGTATGCATTTCTGCCTCATTATGCAAATGAGGAGGGGCTGCCTTAGGGGGTCAACTACTGCCCATTGGTTGGTTAGCATTTTACTGCATCGGTTGAATCTACATGCAACCGGCCACAGTCACAACAAAGATGGCTACCTACGATGAAGTTGTCAGTGAGCTGAGGCATTAAGCAACTGTTTTTGAAAACATTTATAAGTATTGACTTTATTATTTTTCAGATATCAAACTTACAGTGTTCTAATTCTTCCAGTCTATTAGCAGCTTCCCTTAAGAGGTCGGACACTGAACGTCTCTGTCTGTTGAGTTTGACATTACTAAACAATGCTTTATGGTGGGGAAAATCCATGTAGATTCGACCGATGCAGTAAAATGCTAACCAACCAATGGGCAGAAGTTGACCCCCTAAAGACAGCCCCTCCTCATTTGCATAATGAGGCAGAAATGCATACAGAAATGTAAAAGCGACAGGCAGAAATGAAGAAATAAATAGGGTAAAAAATACAAAGGAAGAATAAAACAGACAAAAATATTATAACATGCACATAAATAAATACTTAAAAAATAAGTAATTAATAAATAAAGTTGAAGATTATAACGGACAATAAATAAATAAGGTAATTATTACAAAGATGAATAAATAAAGAAGCTAATTAAAAAAGATAGATTTATGTCTCACTGTATAATTTAATTTCTGCCTACATTTATTTGTTTATTGTATTTTTGGGGGCAATTAATTGTATGCTTTTTTATTTATTGAGCATTTATTTATTTCTGTATTTATTTTTAAATATGGTAGAGCTGGTATATGCGGCATATGCGGACTTTGGCTGATTATGCATTAAATAATGCGATCGCATAATCGCGTTTTTCTGGAGGGACTGCTTTGTCTTTGTCTGCTTTGCTTTGCTTTGGGACTTTCATGTCAATAAAGCCCCTCTGAACGGAGAAAAAATATTTATAGAGAGAGATGCAAGAAATATGAATAGAAATAACATGTTAGCCTATTGACATGACTTTTCCTGACCTTTAAATATTTATAGCCCAGATTGTGAAGTTTGCCGCAGCTCTAGGCTATACCAATTAGATGTTCCCCCCTCTTTTCTCAGTTGTTTCTCTATCAGTCTATTAAATTATTCCACTTCACTGAAATAGTAAATGGATAATCACTGCAGGGTTAACATAAATAATGTTAACGCTTAACAAGGGATAAATTGGACATTGTGTAAAAAAATATATATTTTCTACTCATTCCTGTGATGATAATCCGGACCAGAGAAGAAGACCTGCTCTGCATCCTGCAGTGACACATTCTGCAGCCCACCAGGCCATATATGATGGCCTATCAAAATAAAATGGTTAGTTAAAATATGCACAGGTCTGTAGGCTACATAAGCAGCATACAGTACAGTAGGGTTTGAAAGTGCAGAAACATACACAAATGCATATTGTTATGCATACCTCTGGAAATCATCTGTGAAGCCCAGTTGCATGATGTTCTTTGTATAAATAATGTAATAAAGAATCTGGTTTAAAAAAAAAAACTAAAAACATAAATGCAGCTTTTTGGACTCATTGCTCAAATTGAATTAATATTAAGGCTGCTTTTCATGCTTATACATATTACATACATAACTCAATTTGCATTTCACGAAAGAATGTTTGCAAACGTTATACCTTCATGGAGAACTGTGCATATGAAATGGCTCTCCAAATGGTAATTCACTTTGCTCAACTTTGTTAGGTGAAACCAAGCAGAACTGCAGAATCTCCCTTCCTGAATTGATGTGTTTCTTGAAAAGGAGAGCCCAATTGGTTAAATTAAACATTTTAAGTTCATTTCATAAAAATAAATAGACATAATTAAGCCTAAGTCTTGTACTTGACCGACTTATATTATTATTTTTGTCATACTATTGCCTACACTACACTGGCTGTGTCTTTGAAATCACTTCATATTCAGTACGCTGGCTTAATAATACTTGCCAGTCGTGCTACAGTTTCATTAAAATAATATGCTATCGTTTTATTATTTATATTTTATGCTATCGTTTTAGAACATTATAAAAATTGCTATTATGATGCATTCAAGACTATTTAGCAACTCGATCACTTCGCGTTAACTTTCCAATTAAATGCATCACAATTATTTTTAATGTTAAACAAATAAAATTGATTCACATTTGATACTCACGCTCAGATTGTTGTCCATCTTCTAGAAAAACATGCGGTAACTGGTCCTGTAATTCGGTATGTCGCGTTGTCACTAATAACCCAGAGTCCTAGAAATGCAGTCCTAAAACTGGCGGGATCGCAGCCTCCGGTTTTGCAGGTAGATGCTACACGGTGAGATTATCTATCTATCTATCTATCTATCTATATATCTATCTATCCATCTATCCATCTATCCATCTATCTATCTATCTATCTATCTATCTATCTATCTATCTATCTATCTATCTATCTATCTATCTGTCTATCTGTCTGTCTGTCTGTCTGTCTGTCTGTCTGTCTGTCTGTCTGTCTGTCTGTCTGTCTGTCTGTCTGTCTGTCTGTCCGTCCGTCCGTCCGTCCGTCCGTCCGTCCGTCCGTCCGTCCGTCCGTCCGTCCGTCATGATGCAGCCATGATAACTTCATTGAATGAAATAGTTCCTTTGTGTATGGCCATTTTTGTTATATGTGATGATTGGACGGACGGACGGACGGACGGACGGACGGACGGACGGACGGACTCAAATGGTGTATTTTGTCAGGTAGGCCTATTTGTCAGTGAGAATTGAGTTTTAGATAGAAGCTTCTCTGACAATTTTATAAAAAGGAAACATGACAAAAACAGAACAGAACCAACATGAATGTATCATTAATTTAATATTTTAATGGACAACATCATTCGAGAATTTACTCTGATTCAAAGGGGAATCAGACTGCCAAATCCTGACTGACGAGAGGAGGAGCTGGGGAGGGGGGAGGGTAATAAGCTCCTGAGAAACGCGATAGCTGCTGATAATACTGAAGGAGCTTATATATGAATACGGTGATAGGCGTCGTATTCCTATAGGTAGACGTGGATCAGCTGAGAGTCAGCTGATGCGAGCTTGACTAATGTTACCTGCCAGAACTGACACTATGCTTGCTTTTTTTCATGCTTCAGCATCTGTCTGTATCGAGCCAGTGCAGAGATTGAACACATTTATATCAATTAACAAAAGAAGAGAGAGAGTCTGAAAGTTGATGTTGTTTTCATCCTTATGTAATCGCATTGCTTTCATTGGGATATAAAGCCGTGCACTACCACACCTAGTTTTACTGAAGGTTGGTTGATTTTCAACACTGGGGTGGAGGCTGGAGCATTTTTTAACTTTCAGGCATTTGGCACGGACTCTAGATATTAACAGTCAACAACAGGCTATGCCTCAATGAGAAGGTAAACTACATTGACTTATTGCTCATTATTATATGTTACAAACTTACAATGCCATTCAGTGCTTTTAATTTCATCATACTGTTCTATCTGAATCTGCAGTATTTGTGTTAACATAATCAGTGATTGGTGTTCAAATAAGTGGCTGTTCACTGTGCAGTTATCATATCATTTGGTTTAGATTTTTCATTGAAGTGGTATCATGAAAGTTTTGTCTGTCAGTGTTGTTATTGTTAAATAAAACGAAAACTATTAAATAGTTGTTTTGATTTATTGAAATAAACCTGAGATAAACAAAATATTAGGAATGTAGAAATGTTGCCTTGTCAGTTTATTTTGGTCAGTTGAATTTGATTAACTGAAGTGACTAAAACTGAAATGAAAATAAAAATAAAGCTATATAAAATTAGAAATAATAATATGAAAAATTGACAAAGAACAATATTACTCAAGCTTAAACTGAAATATAAATCTAAAAACGAATTCAACATGAATAAATAATACAAAATAATAATGTGGGTGTTTGAGATGATATGCTGATATGTGTGCAGGTCTCCAGGAAACATAATGGAGTTCACACAAGCTGATAGACGGCCTTTAGACAAGAGCAAACAGAATACAGGTTCTTTAGGAAACGCTGATGACGCCCTGAAATATGATAGTAGACATGCAGCCCATGACTTCAGCTGCATCCACAGCAAAGGTACAGCAAACACTCAAATAAAAAGGGTGGTGAAATGTCTGAGCTTCCCCTTGAATTACAACAATGGTAATAAAAACATTTTTTTAAAGGGAATACAGCCCAGCATTTTGGGATATTTTGCTCTTTTCAGTTTAATACCAAATGTAAAGAATATATTAACTGAAACAAGTTCAAACTTGTTGAAAGCAAGTGCAAATCGCAGTTCGTTCTGTGTGATTTGACATTCAATTATCTATTAAAATATTGTTTCAATGGAACAAAATTATATAATGTATTGTATAACTTAAGCGGTTTTGGATAAAAGCGTTTGCCACATGAAAAAAAAGTTAATGTAAATAATAATTTAATGTGAGCTTTCAAAAGATTCATTTTTAATTCTGCTGCAACTGCTTCAACAAAGTAAATATTTTTATCCAGTAGAGTGCATTCAAATTATTTCCAATCAGAGCACTTTTAAATGGGTTTACATTTTCAAATGTGAAATGCAAATTAAACCACAGAACGTCTCGGTTACGTATGTAACCCTCGTTCCCTGAGTAGGGAACGGAGACGTTACGTCGGATGACGACGAATGGGGTTTCGCTTAGAACACCTATCGACTTCGAGTATACAAAAACGAGCCAATGGCAAAGAAATGCCATGGGTCTGCGGAATTTGCATGACGTAACTCCGCCCCACCTCGTGGGTAGAAAAGGAGGACGCCGGCAACATGCAGTTATGTTTCTTCGCTGAGGAGCCAAGACTGAACTCAGGCGATCCCTGCGGTACAGCGGAAGTGGCAGGAAGACGTAACGTCTCCGTTCCCTACTCAGGGAACGAGGGTTACATACGTAACCGAGATGTTCCCTTTCGTTGTCACTCCGAGTTACGTCGGATGACGACGAATGGGGTTACCAGTCTAATCACGCCACCTTCACAGCTGTCTTCCAGTGCCCTGCGTAAATCTGAGCCTATTTAACACAGGAATACCAAGGTACACTGGGAAGCATATCCCATAGCTTTAGAGGAAATATGCAATTATCACCAACCCAGTGGGGGGGGGGGGCATTAGAAAATACACATATGACCCGAAGGAAACATATGGAGAACTCTGAGGTGTCCAGCCGCAGGTGGAATATTTCAACCTCGGGGGTGGCGAGGTGGCTTGCCGAGGGAAAGACACATGCTCAGAGAGGCTTACAGTGGAAATACACGTGTGGGGGTAGCTCAAGGGAGGGACCATGCACACGGAGGCACCTAGCCGACGCCCAGGCAATAGACACTGGCGCTAGCATCAGAGGTGCTGGAGGAACTCAGGGCTTTCGGAGAAGCTCACCTGAGCAGAATATCGCACGTATCCAGTCCGCGGAGTGGAATGGCGAGCAAGCGAAGACACCTGAGCGGGTCCGGTACTAGCTAGTTGAAGCGAGTACATGAGAGGACACTGGCTCCACTCGGAGATTGTTGAATCTGGCGAATGTGTTCGGTGTCGCCCAGCCTGCAGCTCTGCAGATGTCTGCTAGCGAGGCGCCATGCGCTAGAGCCCAAGAGGATGCCACACTCCGGGTGGAGTGGGCAGTCACACCAAGGGGGCACGGTCGACCTTGCTGCTGGTAAGCCAAAGCAATGGTGTCCACAATCCAGTGAGACAACCTCTGCTTTGAGAGAGCCTTCGCCTTCAGCTTCCTACCATAACAGACAAAGAGCTGGTCTGAGGTCCTGAAACACTGCGTCCTGTCTACATAGGCGCGAGAGCGCGTACTGGACAGAGCAGTGCCAAGGCTGGGTCTGCCTCCTCCGAGGGCAGCGCTTGCAGGTTCACCACCTGGTCCCGGAAGGGAGTGGTAGGAACCTTGGGCACATATCCGAGCCGGGGTCTCAGGATCAAGTGAGAGTAAGCCGGCCCAAATTCCAGGCACGCTTCGTCAACGGAGAATGCGTGCAGGTCCCCGACCCTCTTGAGAGAGGCCAATGCAACCAGGAGCGCTGTCTTCATTGACAGGAACTTAAGCTCCACTGATTGCAGAGGCTCAAAGGGAGCACTCTGCAGGGCACTTAAGACCACTGAGAGGTCCCAAGAGGGAACGAGAGGAGAACGAGGAGGATTCAGCCTCCTCGCCCCCCTCAGGAACCTGACGATCAGGTCGTGCTTCCCTATGGACTTACCTTCCACTAAGTCGTGGTGAGCGGCAATAGCTCAACATAAACTTTGAGGGTGGAGGGAGACAGCCTTCGCTCCAACCCATCTTGAAGGAAGGAAAGCACGAAACTGATCGAACACCTCCGGGGGTCTTCTCGGCGAGAAGAGCACCAAGTGACGAAGAGGTTCCACTTCAACGCGTAGGCATGTCTTGTGGACGACGCTCTAGCGGAAGTGATGGTAGCCACCACCGCAGGTGGTAGGGTACTCAAACCTGCCTCGTCTCGTCCAGGAGCCACACGTGGAGGCTCCAGAGATCGGGACGAGGGTGCCACAGGGTGCCCCGTCCCTGAGAAAGGAGGTCCTTCCTCAGAGGAATTGGCCAAGGAGGTGCTGTCGCGAGGAGCACTAGTTCGGAGAACCAAGTCCGGGTGGGCCAGTACGGCGCAACCAGAAGGACTTGCTCCTCGTCCTCCCTGACCTTGCGCAAGACCTGCGCAAGAAGGCTCACTGGGGGAAACGCATATTTGCGGCCCCGCGGCCAGCTGTGCGCCAGAGCATTCATGCCGAGCGTGCCCTCGGTCAGAGAATAAAACTGGGCGCAATGGGTCGATTCGCGGGAGGCAAACAGATCTATCTGTGCGTCGCCAAACTGGTCCCATATCAGCTGGACCGACTGGGGATGGAGTCGCCATTCTCCAGGGAGGGGCTGAAGCCGTTACAGCTCGTCGGCAGCACGGTTCAGAGCTCCGGGAATGTAAATGGCACGAAGGGACCTCAGATGCCTCTGACTCCATAGGAGGAGGTGGCGGGCGAGTTGCGACATACGGCGGGAGCGTAGACCACCTTGATGGTTGATGTAAGCTACTGTGGCGGTATTGTCTGATCGGACTAGTACGTGTTGACCCATGAGCAGCGCTCGGAAGCGGTGCAGGGCAAGGCGTATTGCCAGCAACTCGAGGCAATTGACATGCCATAGGCGCTGGGGTCCTGTCCAGGAGCCCGCGGCAGCATGTCCATTGCACATGGCGCCCCAGCCCGTGGTGGAGGCATCTGTTGAGACAACAACATGCCGAGACACTCGTTCCAGGGGGACACCAGCCCTGAGAAAACTGAGGTTCAACCACGGGGTGAAGGTCTGACGGCAGGTCGGAGTAACTGGTACTCGGAGCGTGCCTTGTTGCCATGCCCACCTCGGGACTCGGTCGCGAAGCCAAAGCTGAAGCGGTCTCATATGAAGCAATCCGAGCGGCGTCACCGCGGCTGCAGATACCATATGCCCCAGGATTCTCTGAAAAAGTTTCAGTGGAACCGCACTCTTGCCCTGTATTTGTCTCAGACAAGTCAGCAGTGACTGCGCGCGCTTGCTCGTAAGCTGCGCGGACATGGCGACCGAGTCGATGTCCATACCGAGAAAAGAGATCCTCTGCACGGGGCAAAGTTTGCTCTTCTCCCAGTTGACCCGAAGGCCCAGACGGGCTAGGTGCCGGAGCACAAGGTCCCTGTGTTCGCAAACCTGGTCTCGAGAGTGAGCTAGGATCAGCCAGTCGTCAAGATAGTTCAGGATGCGAACCCCGTGAACCCGAAGGGGAACAAGGGCTGCCTCGACGACCTTCGTGAAGACGCGAGGAGACAGGGGTAGCCCGAAAGGGAGAACCGCGTACTGGTATGCCTGCCCCTCGAAAGCAAACCGGAGGAACGGTCTGTGTCGAGGGAGAAAGGAGACATGAAAGTAGGCGTCCTTCAGGTCGATCGCTGCAAACCAATCCTGGGGCAGCACACATTCGAAAATGCGTTTGGCGGTGAGCACTTTGAACGGCATCCTGTGAAGGGAGCGATTCAGTACTCGCAGGTCCAGGATTGGTCGTAACCCACTGGTTTTCTTGGGGACAATGAAGTAAGGGCTGTAGAAGCCGGACCTCATCTCGGCTGGAGGGACAGTCTCGATTGCACCCTTCGCCAGCAGGGTGGCAATCTCTGCTCGCATGATCGGGGCATTGCCACCGACCAAAGTGGAGCGGACTCCCCTGTAGCGGGGAGGAGACCGTGCGAACTGAATCGCATAGCCGAACCTGATGGTGCGGGCGACCTAGCGGGACAGTTGGGGAAGCTCTAGCCAGGCTCCCAGGAACTGAACCAGCGGGGTCATGCGGACCACAGGCGTCCCCCCGGAGGGGCAGCGAAGCGGAGTAACTGGCCCGGACGTGGACGGCATAGCGATCCGGTGTGGGGGCACAGTTAACATCCGCGCCCTGACAGAGGAGGCCAGGGAAGGACCAGCGTTCCACGGGGGCCTGCTCTGCCAGGGGTCTGGCGACAGAGTGGGACAGGGACGAAGCGGTCCGTGGACGGCACGCCGTGTCAACCAACTCTGGGACAGAGGGGGACGAGGAGAGCACGGCTTGTGGGCAGTGCTCTGTGTCGTCCGAGAACTCTGTGTGCTCAGAGACGAGAGAGTCAGTTCTTTCTGAATAAGGATTCTTCCCCAGCCCTCCACCGGGGAAAGGAGTGGCCCTGCTACCAACTCCTGGAAAGAACTGAGTCCCATCTCTGAGCAGCCCATCTCAAAAGCGCCGCTTAACCCGGCGTCTAGCGGGGAGCGGGGCTGGAGAGGGCTGAGGCATCCCCCCACGGTCTTCCAAGCCAGCCCGGGTGAACGGGCGGGGTTGGAACCGTGGGAGGGCGCCTTCGGCGGTTGGCAGACTGAGGGGCCTGAGCGGACGGCGGGGCCGTCGGCAGAACAACCTCAATCTGCTCCCGGGCGGTTAAGAACTATTGGGCAGAAGAACTCAACCGCACCGCCGAAGAGGCCGACCTGGGATGTGGGGGTGTCGAGCAGACGAATCTGCCGACCTCCAGCACATCAGACCGGTCAGCTCCAGAGTGGTAAACATCACCTGACTCGGAGAGCGCACGGCCACCTTCGTCGCTCGGAGAGCAAGGTCAGTGGCGGCGCGCTTGGTAGCTCATTAAGAGCCTCGAGTCAGTCCCGCCCTCATGCATAACCATGAGCATCTGGTCCAGGTAGACCACAGAACGGTCATGGGATGCAGTGAGGCGGCTGCCTGTCCTGTTGCACTATAGGATTTCGCCACAGATTAGTGTAGACGAAAAGAACTACAGGCTTCGGACGGGTGCTTAGGATAGCGCCGGGAAGCACTCTGAGGACACAGTAGCATTGCAACAGAGCGTTCAACCGGGGGGACCCCAGTGTACCCATGGGCAGCGGCCCCGTGAGGGGGGAAAGGCGGATGAGACCAACGAGCGGTCCTGAGAAGACACGGGGGTCTTTCAGGACATCGAGATCTCATCATGCACGTCCGGGAAGAAAGATATTGGGGTTTGCCGTGGACGCGGGTCGGCGGCCTTACCCAAAACCAATCGTCCCAGGAAAGCATGGCCGTCATCTCCGGATCAGACTCAGGCACAGCATAACACACCAGAAGGTGGCAGCTGTGACGAGTCGTCACTTCCAAAAGAACCAAGCCCACCTTATGATGTTACAACAGACATAGCATCTTCCTCTGTAGCTTCAACCGAAACTCGCAGGCCACCCGAAGGTCGACTCGCGGGAATCGGAGGTTCACTAGCGGGCACCGTCACACAGGAGGGAGCTGGGGTCGCGGACAGATAGTCGGCGCCTTGTTCCAGACTATAACCCTCAGGTCACCCTGGCCACCAGCCGAAGTAGCACCCCTCGGGGGAGCGCTAGATCGGGGTGTGGATGAGGGGACTCTCACTCTTGCGAGTTCATTGAGTCTCGACCTACATGACGCGATGATCATGTTCCCAGAGAGAACATGAATCACCCACGAGCGCTGTACAAGCATGATAAAAGCCCTACACACTAGACAGCGCTCATGCCCATCAGAGTCCGATACCAATCTGCCACCACTTTTTTTTTTTTTTTTAAATGCACGGGCGAGCCGTCTTTAAAAAGACGTGCCGCGTGCGAGCTCTTTTGTGAGAGGAGAAAAAAACTCTGCGATGTTGAAGCGAGCGGGGAGAACACACTCACTGGCAGATCACTGCACAGATCAGCAGGCAATGTGAACTCGCTGCAGATCGCCATCACACCAACACCGGAGAGAATGGCTCGTCTCGTAGAGTGAAGTCATAAATGGCTGTGGAGTGAAGAGACACTCTTGGCTCCGAAGCGAAAACATAACTGCATGTTGCCGGCGTCCTCCTTTTATACCCACGAGGTGGGGCGGAGTTACGTCATGCAAATTCCGCAGACCCATGGCATTTCTTTGCCATTGGCTCGTTTTTGTATACTCGAAGTCGATAGGTGTTCTAAGCGAAACCCCATTCGTCGCCATCCGACGTAACTCGGAGTGACAACGAAAGGGAACTGTGTTGCAACTGCTCTGGATAGAAGCTTCTGTATAATGTACATTTCTGCAGAATCCATTCATTGATTGAGAGCCCAACCTGATGTCCTGCAGCTGTTTTCAACTCCATTGTACCTGAAGCACAAATAATTTGAGAATGACATGTATTTTGTTTTTGCTCAGATCTGCTCCCTGCTGAAGAGGGAGAGGAAGCAACCAAGCACTTCCTGCAGGAGCTGGTAAACATCTTGCTGGCCTACATCAGTAAATCCCTGAAACGCAGCTCCAAAGTTGTAGATTTTCACTATCCTCACCAGCTTAAGGAAGGTCTGGAGGGATTCAGCCAGGAGCTCCCTGACCAGCCGGATAATCTGGAGCAGCTATTGGTGGACTGCAGAGACACCCTGAAATATGGAGTTAAAACAGGTAAGAACAAGCAAAATAACACAGTTGTGTTTTGTGGAAGCTTTTGTTAATGTTGTTCTTTAATGTTGTTAGGCCATCCGAGATTTTTCAACCAGCTGTCAACCGGACTTGACATTATTGGTCTTGCAGGAGAATGGTTGACTTCCACAGCAAATACAAACATGTGAGACTCATTCATTAAGTTTCATTTCTTTACCATTCATATTTTAATTATAAAAAGAGAAAATAAATGTAGGAACACTTTGAAATTTAGAAATTAGGTATAGGTATGACATTCATTTACAGTTTAGAGATACACTACTGTTCAAAAGTTTGGGATCAGTAAGATTTTTTTATATTTGTTTATATCAGTCAATATTTTTTAATATTTATTAGCAAGAACACATTAAATTGATCAAAAGTAACATGAAAATATATTTATTACGATACAAAATATTTTTATTTCAAATAAATGCATGTTAAATGCATTTCAAAGAATCCTGAAAATATGTATCAGTTTATACAAAAATATTAAGCAGCACAACTGTTTTCAACATTGATAATAAGAAGAAGTGTGTCTTGAGCACCAAATCAACATATTATAAATTATTTCTGAAAGGATAATGTGACACTAAAAGACTGGAGTAATGATGCTGAAAATTCAGCTGTCATCACTGGAATAAATTGCATTTTAAAATATATTAAAATATAAAACAGTTGTTTAAAACCACTTTTTTATTGTATTTTTGATCAAATAAATGCAGACTTGGTTAGATAAGAGACTTCTTTAAAAATGTTTGAATGGTAGTGTATGATATATATTTTAAAAGGAAATGTTTTAGCAGATAATTATGGGGAGATTGTATATGTATATCAATGTCGGCATTTAACAAGTATGACAGATCATTTCTTTCGTATTGTGATGTATCCGTCACAACATCCGAGTGAAATGGATTATTGAAAAAGAAAGAAATGTAGAGGACTTGGTATCATTGGTTGTTGAGATCTAAATGTGATCTTGCAGTATATTGTAAGAAAGGGGTGAGTTTTTAAGTGGACTAAATGATTGGAGAAGTCATGGCATTTATGACATTTTGATTTTTTCAAATACAAAGTTTTTCATAATAGGATCATTGTGATGTACTGTTTTTAAAAAGTGAATTTCCATTTCCATGCGGACTTTAAAGTAAAAATGTTACAGTTCCCAACTTCCCACTCTCCTCTATTTCTTCTGCAGTTCATCAGGGCATGTATGAGCCTGAGTTCTTCTCTGCTTACAGGTTCACTTATGAAATATCCCCAGTTTTTATACTCATGGAGGAGGTAGTTCTGAGAAAAATGCATTCAATTATTGGATGGCAAGAGGAAGATGGAGATGGCATCTTTTGTCCTGGTAACAAGCTGAAAGCACAAAAATACATGAGGCATTAATATTGTGAAAATTGGAAATTGGAACTATTCAATCATTAGTATTTCACTAAACAGCTAATGGCTTTCTCTGCAGGAGGCACCATGTCCAATCTGTACAGTGTGTTGTTGGCTAGGTTTCATTTCTTTCCGGCAGTGAAGACCCATGGGATGTCTGGGATACCTCGCCTGGCGCTGTTCACCTCCGCGCACGTACATGATCTCATTATTGTTCCCTCCACTCTCACCAGGCGTGCTGTGACAGTTGCACTTACTCAATGAAACACATAGCACAACACATTTCAGCTATTACCTCCTGACCCACTGATTGAGAGGTCAGACGTTACGTGTCACAGCAGTGTTTTAAGTCCTGATAGACTGCCGTTAATTCAAATATTTCATGTCTTGTTATGGTAAACCAAAAGGTCAGATCGTGTTGGCTGTTTGCCTGTACATGTTTAACATTAACTTTCCTTATTAGAGTCATTATTCAATCAAGAAGTCTGCATCAGTTCTCGGCCTTGGCTCTGAAAATGTTATAGTCGTCAGATGTGATGAAAGGTAAGATTGGTGGACGGAATCATAAGTTCAATATGCAGTGTGTCCTGTTTAGCTAGATGAATAAAACATGCTGGTGTCTCTCTGTGAGGGGGAAGATGATCTCATCAGAACTAAACTCCAGCATTGATGCAGCAAAGTCTAAGGTTAGTCAAATGAGCTGATATTGAGCTACATATTTAATAATATAGTTTGTTTTTGGCCCCCGCCATTTACACATAACACATCCATATAACATATAACTGGCCATATTGTCTAAAATGCAGATTCACAATGCAGATACTCAAAATCAATTTCTTATATGATGTAATATTTCACAGTCGTGCTGTAGTAGCCTACTAGATATCAGCTTGTGACATGGTCCATTTTAGAAATGTGAGATGTGGTTATCGCAGTTATATTATATGTTTATAGCATGTTCAATTTGCCCAAAAAAGGCTGAAATCTAAAATTGAACATTAACATTAAAAGGTTAAGCTTAAACAATTCAGACCTTCTTCTCTGCTAAACTTATAAAATCACTATGTATCATATTTAATAGTTAGAAACAATATGAATGTATCTCTCCATGTTGCAATGAGTAGTAACTTGGTTACTGTGATACAGGTCCTTCTCAAAAAAATTAGCATATTGTGATAAAAGTTCATTATTTTCCATAATGTAATGATAAAAATTAAACTTTCATATATTTTAGATTCATTGCACACCAACTGAAATATTTCAGGTCTTTTTAATACTGATGATTTTGGCATACAGCTCATGAAAACCCCAAATTCCTGTCTCAAAAAGTTAGCATATTTCATCCGACCAATAAAAGAAGTGTTTTTAATAAAAAAAATAAAAAAAAGTCAACCTTCAAATAATATATGTTCAGTTATGCACTCAATACTTGGTCGGGAATCCTTTTGCAGAAATGACTGCTTCAATGCGGCGTGGCATGGAGGCAATCAGCCTGTGGCACTGCTGAGGTGTTATGGAGGCCCAGGATGCTTCGATAGCGGCCTTATGCTCATCCAGAGTGTCGGGTCTTGCGTCTCTCAACTTTCTCTTCACAATATCCCACAGATTCTCTATGGGGCTCAGGTCAGGAGAGTTGGCAGGCCAATTGAGCACAGTAATACCATGGTCAGTAAACCATTTACCAGTGGTTTTGGCACTGTGAGCAGGTGCCAGGTCGTGCTGAAAAATGAAATCTTCATCTCCATAAAGCTTTTCAGCAGATGGAAGTATGAAGTGCTCCAAAATCTCCTGATAGCTAGCTGCATTGACCCTGCCCTTGATAAAACACAGTGGACCAACACCAGCAGCTGACATGGCACCCCAGACCATCACTGACTGTGGGTACTTGACACTGGACTTCAGGCATTTTGGCATTTCCTTCTCCCCAGTCTTCCTCCAGACTCTGGCACCTTGATTTCCGAATGACATGCAACCACTGAGCAACAGTCCAGTGCTGCTTCTCTGTAGGCAAGGCAAGGCAAGGCAAGTTTATTTATATAGCACATTTCATACACAATGGTAATTCAAAGTGCTTTACATAGAAGAAATTAAAACAAAAGAAATCAGAAAAATTAAAACCGTTTAGAATAAAAGATAAAATACAGAAATAATCAAATAAGATCAGAATAATTAAAACATTAAATAAAATACAGTACAAACAGTCGGACGAGCAGTGGCACAGTGCTCATTCAGTAAATGCATAGGTAAACAGATGTGTTTTGAGTCTGGATTTGAATGTGACTACTGTAGGAGCACATCTGATCTCTTCTGGAAGCTGGTTCCAGCTACGGCTGGCATAGTAGCTAAAAGCACACTCACCATGCTTAGAGTGAACCCTTGGTATTTCTAGCTGATGTGATCCTAGTGATCTGAGTGATCTGTTGGGTTTATATTCAGTGAGCATATCTGCAATGTATTGAGGTCCTAGGCCATTGAATGATTTATATACCAGTAATAAGACTTTAAAATCAATTCTATATGTAACTGGCAGCCAGTGTAAAGACCTGAGGACTGGTGTGATGTGTTCATATTTTCTGGTTCTGCTCAGAATCCTGGCAGCAGCGTTCTGTATGAGCTGCAACTGTCTTATGGTCTTTTTAGGAAGGCCAGTGAGGAGTCCATTACAATAATCCACCCTGCTGGTGATGAAAGCATGCACAAGTTTCTCTAAGTCTTGACTGGAAACAAAGCATCTAATTCTTGCAATATTTTTCAGATGATAGTATGCTGATTTAGTTATTGCTTTGACATGACTACTGAAACTAAGGTCTGACTCTAGAGACACACCCAGATTCCTGACTTGATGTTTAGTTGTTTGACCCCTAGACTGAAGGTAAGCGTTCACCTTGAGAACTTCATCTTTGTTTCCAAACGCAATGACTTCAGTTTTGTCTTTGTTTAACTGAAGAAAGTTTTGGCACATCCAATTGTTTACTTCATCAATGCATTGGCAAAGGGAGTCAATGGGGCTGTAATCGTTAGGCGATAGGGCTAAGTAGAGCTGTGTGTCGTCTGCATAGCTGTGGTAAGAGATTTGGTTATTTCTCATTATTTGGCTCATCGGGAGCATGTACAGGTTGAATAAGAGTGGCGCAAGAATTGAGCCTTGAGGGACTCCGCATGTCATAGATGTCCACTCAGACTTATGCTCTCCTATAGTCACATAATAACCTCTCCCTTCTAAGTATGACCTGAACCATTTTAGGACTATCCCAGAAAGCCCGACCCAGTTTTCCAGCCTGTCAAGAAGTATGTTGTGATCGACAGTGTCAAATGCAGCACTGAGGTCGAGTAGTACTAGAACTGATAATTTGCTTGTGTCAGTATTTAAGCGAATATCGTTTATTATCTTTATGAGCGCTGTCTCTGTGCTGTGATGCGGTCGGAAACCAGATTGAAAGTAGTCAAAGTATCCATTCGAGCTTAAGAATTTGTTCAGCTGATTGAAGACAGCTTTTTCAATGATCTTGCCTATGAAAGGAAGATTTGAGATCGGTCTGTAGCCCAGGTCAGGCGCTTCTGCCGCTGTTTCTGGTTCAAAAGTGGCTTGACCTGGGGAATGCGGCACCTGTAGCCCATTTCCTGCCTGTGCACGGTGGCTCTGGATGTTTCTACTCCAGACTCAGTCCACTGCTTCCGCAGGTCCCCCAAGGTCTGGAATCGGTCCTTCTCCACAATCTTCCTCAGGGTCCGGTCACCTCTTCTCGTTGAGCAGCGTTTTTTGCCACACTTTTTCCTTCCCACAGACTTCCCACTGAGGTGCCTTGATACAGCACTCTAGGAATAGCCTATTTGTTCAGAAATTTCTTTCTGTGCCTTACCTTCTTGCTTGAGGGTGTCAATGATGGCCTTCTGGACAGCAGTCAGGTCGTCAGTCTTACCCATGATTGCGGTTTTGAGTAATAAAACAGGCTGGGAGTTTTTAAAAGCCTCAGGAATCTTTTGCAGGTGTTTAGAGTTAATTAGTTGATTCAGATGATTAGGTTAATAGCTCGTTTAGAGAAACTTTTCATGATATGCTAATTTTTTGAGACAGGAATTTTGGGTTTTCATGAGCTGTATGCCAAAATCATCAGTATTAAAGCAATAAAACACCTGAAATATTTCATTTGGTGTGCAATGAATCTAAAACATATGAAAGTTTAATTTTTATCATTGCATTATGGAAAATAATGAACTTTATCACAATATGCTAATTTTTTGAGAAGGACCTGTATATTTGCATCACCAACAGATTAATTTGAAAATAAATGTGTTATACCACTTAAAATACAAGCTTTACATGCAAAACAAATCTTGTGGGCTGCTTATAGCCATGACCTTAACTGCCATTGAAATTTAAATTGCTGCAACGTATACATCAACAAAAAAAGAAAAAAAGAAAAGATTTAAAAAACATATTCAAGGCCCCAATAGCTACGCATCTGACCTGTGAACTACATGCGAATGCGCTGATATTTAGATCAACAACACATATACTCGCTTCTGCAGTATGCCATACCATAAACATTGAAAGAATGTATATGTCTTTAAAAATCCTTGTATGCTGTCTGTAGGGTCTGGTCCCATTCTATGTCAATGCAACTGCAGGAACCACAGTCTACGGAGCATTTGACCCTCTGGATGAAATAGCAGACATTTGTGAGCGCCATGGCCTATGGATGCATGTGGATGTAAAATGTTTTATTATTATTATTATTATTATTATTATTATTATTATGTACATTTTATTAAAAATAATGCAGTGCTTTAATGTTCTCACTTCATTTAGGCTGCCTGGGGTGGAGGCTTGCTTCTGTCAAACAAACATCGTGTGAAAATGCAAGGAATTGAAAGGTAATCTAAATCAATCATTTTAATTGTATAATGTGTTCCTGTTGCTCAGTGGCACTGGATACTCCACGGTCATGGGTTTGATTCACCAGAAAAATTGGTGGCAAAATGTATACCTTGAGTGCGGCACAAATTGCTTTTGATTAAAGCTCTCTTAATGTGCTAAATGTTGATGGATGAAAACATTTATTTGAGTGTTTACCTGTAGACACGTTACCTGTTTATAAATTAGTTGAAATCTCTAGTTGCTTTTAAATCTTATTGGCTAATGCAAGCTTGGGCTCCTCCATCTAACTTAAATGTCAGCAGTCGATTATCTGGACACTTCTTCAACATCCCTCTGTTTCATTTTATTTTAATCAACACAAAGTGCCGCCTTCATTCCCATTCCGTTTGGTGCTCTGCAGGGTAATTCAAGTAATTTCTCTACAATTTTAGCTGCAAAAGGAGTGTGGTGAAAACACATTGACATTTACTCTGAGACTGTATTAAAGCATAACCCCAGTGTGCTTAAAAACATCTTTCCTTTTTGTACTGATGGTTGGCCAGAACCTGCAATTACAGGATTGCCTCTAGCGTACATCAAATTGATAAAAGTTTCCGTCTAATGGATTCCACCTCCACTTTTACCTCTGTTTGAAAAATAATTTTATATTTTAAATATGTACTTTAAATTGATTGATTTTTTTTTTACATCTAACATCATGCTATTCGTATGCTTTCAACCAGAGCCCATTCTGTGACCTGGAACCCACACAAGATGATGGGCGTCCCACTGCAATGCTCAGCCATTCTAGTGAAGAGAAAGGTGAGCTGAGATGGACAGTTTAATCTACGATGTTAAGCTTAAATAAATAAAGGCCTATAAGATAGAGATATGAAATCCATGGATTTTTATATTTATTACTGCTCTGAAGAAGCTGCATAACAAATGTATATAACAGCAGGTATAAGGTAATTTTCACCAGTTTTTTTTTTTTTTATGGTTCAGTTTCAGTTTTAGGTAACGTTGATTGACAAGCTTTACACGACATGCAGAGAATTTCCTTAATGTAGCAAGTTGTGGAGGAATTCCAGTGAGGAAAAGAAAGTAATTTATTTTCTCATAACCAACATTAAACAAACACAACAGTACTATATAAAGGCTTTTCAATTTATTATTGATTCAGCTTATATAGAGGTTTTAGATGAATATTCCCATACGGACGAGCCGTGGGTGAATAATGTCTTAAACTTAGGATAACCTCCAACCTGTCTTAAATCCCCAAAGTTTAGATGCTTAATGCATTTATTGGGTTGTTTCAAAGATTCGCCTAAGCATTGCATACCCATTACGGTAACACTTTATAATACTGTTCGTTCATTAATGAATAGCTACACAAGAACAAACGAGTAACTATTAACTATTAACATTCTAGTAAATACTATTAACTAACAAGTTGAATGTGGTAGTTCACATTAGCTAATCAGTAACTACTATTTTTTTATACATCCCAGAGAACTACTATATACAGGTTCATAATTAACATGAAAAATGCATAATTTATAATAAAAGGGTAACGGTAACCCACTAGTAATGACACAAGTGATACTACATCCTTCTAAAGGAACTACTAATTATTTGGATCAGTATTCTAAAGTGAAAAACATAACTTCCTAATATTGACTGAAGTCATTGTAAGCTTTTGAAGATGAAGACTTTAAGATTTTGAATAGTAATTCCTTCTGATGTATTTGGTAACACTTAAGTCATTACTAGTGTTTTCCCATGAACTTCACTTTAGAATACTGATCCAAATAATTAGTAGTTCCTTTAGAAAGATGTAGTAAAACTTGAGTCATTACTATCCAAAACCTTACAAAAACCTCAAAAACGTACGACCTCAGACAATATTAGGTAGGCTAGTTATCAAGCTTTTCACTTTAGAATTCTGATCCAAATTATTAGTAGTTCCTTTAGAAGAATGTGGTAATACTTGATTCATTACAATATATATTATTAATATTAATTATGAACCTGTATAGTAGTTCTTAGTCTTCAGTGAGGTATGAAAAATAGTAGTTACTGATTAGTTAATAGTGAACTACCATATTCAACTGAGCGCTATTACTTACAAATTTGTTAATCAGAATTTCTTGTTAGTTTATATACTAGAATGTTAATAGTGGGTTACTCATTTGTTCCTGTGTAGTCATTTATTAATGAAGGAACAGTATTCTAAAGTGTTACGCATAGTACTAGTACAAGGTATGTGGACAAGTGCAAAAAGGTGTTTTACAGTCAGAGAGCCTTCAGCAATACCCGCCTTTCAATCAAATAACGCCTGTCTTTTTTTAAAAATATATATTTGAGAAATTCTAAGACTTTTTCAAGCGTTGCCTTAGGAACATTCTTGTGATTTTAGATTTTATCTTAAGAATTTTCGTAACTTTTTTCTTGGAGTCCTTGTCAAGAACAGAGGGTAGCTTCAATGCTCAGGACAAACAAGGGGCTCATCAATTATAGTTTACAGTCCTTGATGCTTGAGGAGGTATTGAAAACCAAGGGTATGTAAAGGTCATGTGTTGTTCTCAGGGCCTCCTGCTGGAGTGTAATCAACTCTGTGCTGAGTATCTCTTCCAACCTGACAAGCCCTATGACGTGACCTATGACACAGGGGACAAAAGCATTCAGTGTGGACGGCATGTGGACATCTTTAAACTGTGGCTCATGTGGAAGGCGAAGGTAACGTTTATGGCAGCTTTAAAATAATTGCACTTAAAATAACAAATAAATAAAATGTGTATTCAGAAATGCGTTTAAAAAATGAGAGTTCCTTTGTAAACTCGTGCTCTATCGGCCCAAAGTCCAGCATCCAACCAGCGTGGAAGGTTTCTGCATGTTACTGTCTTTTCTCGTGGCAAAGTATTTTTTATTAAATACAATACATTTTCTCATATGTATTTTTTTGTTATTTCATCTGACTCCATAAATGAAAAGGTTTTAATGATATCTGTGTATCATTAAATGTGAGCGAATGTTTGAATATTCTTTAAAGGGGTCATATCATGCCATTTTTGTACAAGCTAACATGATTCTTTAGGGTCTAAATTAAAAGTTTGTAATATACTTTAATTTAAAATTCTCATTAGTATTGTAAGAAAACGTCTCGGTTACGTATGGTAACCCTCGTTCCCTGAGTAGGGAACGGAGACGTCTCGTCGGAGGAGTTTCCAACGAATTGGGATCACGCTAGGGAGACCAATCGCCTTCGAGTGAACTAAAACGAGCCAATAAGTATTGGCATGCAAGATTTGCATTCCGCGGCCCGCCTACCAGTGCGGGTATAAAAGCGGAAGCAAGCGCATACACAGACGTTTTTCGCTGAGGAGCCGAACGGTGTCCAGTCCTCCGCGAAGGTGCAGCAAGCATGGCGACGAGACGTCTCCGTTCCCTACTCAGGGAACGAGGGTTACCATACGTAACCGAGACGTTCCCTTTCGTTCGGGAACTCCTACGTCTCGTCGGAGGAGTTTCCAACGAATTGGGATCCCTAACAAAACGCCATGGTGCTGACCCCTTCCAGCGCCCAGCTTAGCTCCCGGCATAGCAGTTTCTTACTTATATGAGGGGAGCTAGCTAGGAAGAATCACACTACTGTTCCGCAAGACCCGCTCAGTGGATTGGATAACACTGGGAAAGCGTGCCCACCCCGTAGGAGGGAACGCTGCGGAAACCCCGCCTGCCCGAAGGGAGGCACTGGAATACACGTATGAACTAACCCGTAGGGTAGTAAAACATACGGCAGTCCTTGAGGTAGTCCCAGCCCGGGGGGTGGGAGCGTACTCAGCAAGGACGACAGAACGGGTCTGTCGAGGGGAAGACACGGAGCTAACCCGGAGGGTAGCTGGAACGTGGAAGAAATGGGTCGCCGAAGGGACCACTGTTAAGGCCACCCAGTCTAATAACAACTCCTACGAGAGGTAATAGACCTGGCGCCGGGCGATCCGCCTCGCCTGGTGCCGGAGGGGTGATGGAGGAACTCACGAGGTTAGCCGTTTGTTGGGGAACCAACGGAGCAAAAAGACGCACATATCTGGCCCCTGGGGCGGGAATGGCGTAGCAAGCCGACACAACCTATTTCCTCGCGATACTGGCCGTAGCGAGTACACGGGAGGAAACAGGTTCAACACCGAGGCTATAAAACCTAGCGAACGTGTTAGGTGTCGCCCAGCCCGCAGCTCTACAGATGTCTGTTAGCGAGGCGCCTTGAGCCAAAGCCCAGGAAGAGGCAACACTCCTAGTAGAGTGTGCCGTCAACCTGGGTGGGCAAGGCACGTCCTGGGATTCATAAGCCCGGACAATAGCATCCACTAACCAGTGGGCTAACCTCTGCTTGGAGACAGCCTTCCCCTTCTGCTGGCCTCCGTAACAAACAAAGAGCTGATCTGAGGTCCTGAAGCTTTGCGTTCTGTCCACATAAACCCGCAAGGAGCGGACGGGACAGAGAAAAGCTAGGGCTGGGTCTGCCTCCTCCAAGGGCAGCGCTTGCAGGTTCACTACCTGGTCCACGAAGGGAGTGGTAGGAACCTTGGGCACATATCCGAGCCGGGGTCTCAGGGTAACGTGAGAAAGGCCCGGACCGAACTCTAGGCACGATTCGTCGACCGAAAAAGCCTGCAGATCCCCTACCCTCTTAAAAGAAGCCAAAGCCAGCAGGAGAGCTGTCTTCATAGACAAGATATTCAATTCCACTGAAGGCAAGGGCTCAAAAGGGGGACTCTGGAGTGCTCTGAGCACCAGAGATAAGTCCCAAGAGGGTATGGGGTGCAAATTACGAGGAGGATTTAGTCTCCTAGCACCCTTAAGGAATCTGATGACCAGGTCGTGCTTCCCCAACGACTTACCTTCAACTGTGTCGTGATAAGCTGCTATTGCGGCAACATACACCTTGAGGGTAGAGGGAGACAGCCTTCGCTCCAACCCATCTTGCAGGAAGGAAAGCACGACTCTGATCGGGCAAGTTCAGGGGTTTTCCCGGCGGGAGGAACACCAATCGACGAACAGGTTCCACTTCAACGCATAGAGGCGCCTCGTAGAGGGGGCTCTAGCGGAAGTGATGGTGTCTACCACAGCCTGTGGTAAGCCACCTAGAACCTCCACGTCCCGTCCAGGGACCAAACATGGAGTCTCCAGAGGTCTGGACGCGGGTGCCACAGGGTGCCCCGTCTCTGAGAAAGGAGGTCCTTCCTCAGAGGAATCGGCCAAGGAGGGGCTGTCGCGAGGAGCATGAGTTCCGCGAACCAAGTCCGGTTGGGCCAATACGGCGCAACGAGCAGGACCTGCTCCTCGTCCTCCCTGACCTTGCACAAAGTCTGTGCAAGAAGGCTCACTGGGGGAAATGCATACTTGCAAAGGCCCCGGGGCCAACTGTGTGCCAGTGCATCTGTGCCGAGAGATCCCTCGGTCAGAGAATAAAACCACTGGCAATGGGTCGTGTCCGGAGAGGCAAACAGATCTATCTGAGCGGCTCCGAAGACTCCCCAAATCAGTTGGACCACCTGGGGATGGAGTCGCCATTCTCCCGGAAGAGGCGGCAGCCGTGAGAGCTCGTCGGCCACACGGTTGAGCACACCCGGAACGTGAATGGCCCGAAGCGACCTCAGATGCTTCTGACTCCATAGGAGGAGATGGCGGGCGAGTCGCGACATACGACGGGAGTGTAGACCACCTTGAAGGTTGATGTACGCAACGGTCGCAGTGCTGTCCGTACGGACCAGTACATGTCTGTGCAGAAGCAGCCCCCTGAAGCGGCACAGAGCTAGACGTACTGCTTGCAACTCTAGGCAGTTGATGTGCCAATGCAGTTGAGGCCCCGTCCACAGACCTGAAACTGCATGCCCGTTGTACATGGCCCCCCACCCGCTGGCAGAGGCATCTGTGAACACAACAGCATGCCTGGACACCGGGACTAGGGGAACTCCGGCCCGTAGAAACGCAGGGTCCGACCAGGGACTGAAGGTTTGGCGACAGTGCGGGGTAATGTTGACCCGGAACGTGCCGCTCTGCCACGCCCATCTCGGGACTCGATCGTGAAGCCAGCGCTGAAGCGTTCTCATATGAAGCAAGCCGAGCGGCGTCACTGCGGCTGCGGCTGCCATATGCCCCAGGAGCCTCTGAAACTGTTTCAGTGGAACCGCTGAACTGCCTTGAAAGGACTTGAGGCAGTTGAGCACTGACTGGACGCGCTCCTCTGAGAGGCGCGCAGTCTGACCGACCGAGTCCAACTCCATACCGAGATAAGAGATCCTCTGCGTGGGGCAGAGTTTGCTCTTGTCCCAGTTGACCTGAAGACCCAAACGGCTGAGGTGTTGGAGCACCAAGTCCCTGTGTTCGCACAACAGATCTCGCGAGTGAGCTATTATAAGCCAGTCGTCGAGATAGTTGAGGATGCGAACGCCATGTTCTCTCATGGGAACAATGGCCGCCTCCACGACTTTCGTGAAGACACGGGGCGACAGGGCCAGGCTGAAGGGTAGGACTTGTACTGAAATGCTCGACCCTCGAAAGCAAACTGAAGAAAGGGTCTGTGTCGAGGAAGAATCGAGACATGAAAGTACGCGTCCTTCAGGTCGATCGCTGCAAACCAATCCTGGGGACGGATGCATTCGAAGATGCGCTTCTGCGTGATCATTTTGAACGGGAGCTTGTGCAGGGCCCGATTCAAAACTCGCAGGTCCAGGATCGGTCGTAACCCACCGCCTTTCTTGGGTACAATGAAGTAGGGGCTGTAAAACCCAGACTTCATCTCGGCTGGAGGGACCGGCTCGATCGCGTCCTTCGCCAGCAGGACGTCAATCTCTTTCCACAAGACAGGGGCATCGACGCTCCGCACACGAGTGAAGCGGATACTCCTGTACTTGGGAGGCCGGTGGGCAAACTGAATTCCATAGCCGAGCCGAATGGTGCGGATGAGCCAGCGGGACGGCCTCGGAAGCGCTAACCAGGCTTCGAGAGACTGTACCAGCGAGCCCACCCGAACCACCGGCGCACCCGCGGAGGGGCAGCGAAGTGGAAGGCAGGGACCTGACTCCGGAGCCATTGCTGCGGCCGAGAGAGAGGTCTGGGTGTGCAGGGCAACACCTACCTGCTTCCACCGAGGGGCAGACGGCAGGGAAGGCCCGGAGGCGTTCGACTGCGGGCTGTCCCGAGGCGAAGGACGGAGGGGAAACGAGGAGCGAGGCATGGAAGCGTCGGGTCCAGTTTTCCGCACCTCCTTGCCCAGCGGGAGACAAGAGTGACGAGGCCGTGGCGGCGACACTGTCGTCTGAGCGCTGGGGTGAGGGGACTGAGAGCGGCGAGGCAACGTGGCGTCGCACACTGCCATTCTGACCCTCTTGGACGGAGGAGACTGATAGTGGCGAGGCAGTGGAGCGTCGTCCTGGACTACCAGTCTCCCTCGGACGCAGGAAACTGGTCTTATTGACTGCCAGTCTCGACCGTGAGGGGAAACGAGGAACCAGGCCCGGGGGCATCGAATCCTGATTTCCCCTCACCCAGCGAGAGACGAGAGTGACGAGGCCGTGGCGGCGTCACTGCCATCTGAGCCCTGGGGCCCGTGAACTACTCAGAGGAAGTGGACTGCTCAAACTTTGGGTACCGCTGATTCTGAATAACCAGCGGCGGAACAGAAACAAATTCTCCACCCGGCCCTCCCCGGGGGAAGGAGTGGTGATGACACGCACTCCCAAGAGCAGAACGTCACATACTCTGAGTAGCTCCTCTCAGGGTTGTTTCCCTTTCCTTTTGCTGGGGAAAAACAACTCCGAGCGGGCTGGTTTTGAGGTGCTTCTGGACCACAGTGTGGACATCGTCTAACCGAGGGCCAGCGCTGTGACTTATCACGGTCAGTCACTAAGCACAGCTCAACCCCGAGTTAGAACTACGCACGTGCAGTGGTAGTGAGAGAGGAAAAACTTCTGCAGATTTAGGCATGTTTGGCTTGCCATATTGGCACCAAAATGCTTCCATACTGCCAAAATTCTTCACACACATCCAGGCACTTTAGAACAGCCCAGGAAAGTGTGGCTGTTAAGTCTGAATCTTCAGCATGAGAACACTGGGAACTCAGCATCAAATTCAGAGTATAACAGCCCTCTCTCCGATGTAGCGATCGACATCTGTCCTCCCTGGGGCCCCGAATGAGATGCCTGATCCCTCATGAGAAGGACAAGAGACCCATCCGAAAGCCTAGACGGCACACGGCACGCTGAGCGGCTCAAGCCTTTACGAGAAAGGGGAGACGAACAACGTGGCGACGTGGTCATGCACTTCTGAGAGAACATGAACCACCCACGAACGCAGTCTCAACACACTGATTAGGCATGTGAAACCGTGATCGTGGCCGTCAACCAGGCATGCAAGATAGTGAACGTGGCCATCGCTTTGATGACACACAGCACGCTGGGCGCTCAAGCCTACAGGCAGGCGAACAACGTGCTGACGTGGTCATGCTCTCACAAGAAAGCATAAACCACCCACGAACACAGTCTCAGCATGTTTGCGATGCGCTAGAGGAGTGAGTGGCTCGTGCTCACTGAACCCTCAGATCACCAATGTTATTTGCCAAAGTAGCCCTCCCCTGGTGCACCAGAAGAGAAACTAGATCGGGAAATAAGCAAAGGGACTCACCTCACAGAGGCACACGAGTCTTGATCTTGACCGCGCATCTTGAGCGCCGAATGACGCGCGCTGGGTTGCCGTGACAACCCGCGCTGTCAGCCGGCGCTCGACGGCACACGGCACGCTGAGCGGCTCAAGCCTTTACGAGAAAGGGGAGACGAACAACGTGCCGACGTGGTCATGCACTCCTGAGAGAACATGAACCACCCACGAACGTAGTCTCACACACTGATTAGGCATGTGAAACAATGAACGTGGCCGTCACATAAGGACAGGAAACGATCGCATCCAGAAAGACACGAGTGAAACGTCATCCTGAAAAGGACGCGATCTTCACTCGTGTTGTTCTTTCAGGAAGAAAGTACTCTCTATCGTGCTGAAGCACACAGGGACCCAACGCGGCAACACAGCGGGGAAACTGCAAGCCCGCTGTGCGCACTCAACCGTTTACCAGCTGTGAAAACAGCTTTTGAATTAACAGCATATAGATGCAGCCGGTAGACAGGAAACCGCGCGGTCGCTGAAACGCCATCTCACCAACACAGAGAGATCCCCTCCCGAAACAGCAGACTCGTAGCTCGTAAGAAAAATACATTCTTAAAGCTCATTCACTCAGAGACGACACAATCGGTCGGCTCCGAAGCTAAAAGCGTCTGTGTATGCGCTTGCTTCCGCTTTTATACCCGCACTGGTAGGCGGGCCGCGGAATGCAAATCTTGCATGCCAATACTTATTGGCTCGTTTTAGTTCACTCGAAGGCGATTGGTCTCCCTAGCGTGATCCCAATTCGTTGGAAACTCCTCCGACGAGACGTAGGAGTTCCCGAACGAAAGGGAACACTTATTTTACCTGGTTAAAAACAGCTCTGTTGTCAGCACGCCGTATAAGTGCATGTGCCTTTAAATGATAATGAGCTTTGCTCACTCCGCGCCTCTGTTCTGTGCATACACCGTTTGTAACACAATAACCCAATAACCACAACGCGTTGTTCATTATAAACGTGGGATTATGAATTATATTGAGAACGTCGTACATAGAAAACATGCCGTAATGTACCCTGAGTGTAAACCTTAGACGCATTCATCGTGAAGCTAGCGATTTGCAAAGATTAATATAAATATTAGTATAAAGGTGAATAAAATGTAACACTTCAGTTCTTCTGGAGGTGCAGCAGGGACACGAATAATTGGTACCGATCCTTTTTTCAGGAGCAGCTTCTTAGCAAAACCAGCTTTATACTGACCCTCGTTTATAAAGCAGTCTGGTGTGTGAAATGATTCTCGCAAACATGAACGCTATTCCTTTCGAAAACAAACTCAGCCACTGGGTCTTCAGCGGTTCGGATTTAGGAATATTAAAATGACTGCTGTGTTCCTTATTGCACCCAAGAATAGAACACCCCAATCACTTAGACGTCATTCTGCTCATAGACAGTACTCCAGCGTACTTTTCGGCACGACAACGGTCCGAGCGGACTATGATCGAGCGAGGGCGGGCCTGTGTTGAAACCCTGCTGTCAATCAACAATTGTGGGAGGGGCGCCCGACCGTGTGACGTCACAGGTGCGAACGGCTTGATTCGAGATGGGGGAAAACATTAGGAGATTAAAACAAAATCACTGGATGGATTTTTATAATTATATGATGGTTGTGTACAGGCACTGCCAACACACATTTCAGTACAATCAACTTGTAAAAGTGCATGTACCATTATATGACCCCTTTAAATTACTTATTATATAAATAACTCTTTAAATGAAAATAATGTCAAAGTCAGTTAGAATAATCGAGTGTAACAATTTATTATGTCAGGTAAATGTATCATGCCAATTACATAATCAATTCAAAGATAATCAATATAAAACATCAAATGCTCTGGAATAAAGAGAGGATATGCAAACCCAACATTTAAGAAATACATGAGGCTGAGAGTCTCGGACGTTCTCAGCCTCACGGGCTATCTGAAGTACAGAAAGGCCCTGAGCCCCTTGCTGCATTTCGTTATATAGACAAACTCTTTCACATGGAAACATGCTAACAATGGTAATTTGTATTCAGAGGTTACACCTTTTGAGAGCAGAAAACCATTTGCCTGAAAGCCACACCCTTCTGTGTGCAGTTATCTCTAAACTCTTAAAAACCTTATTACCTTTTGTTTTACTTATTTGGAAAAGAGACATTTGTACCAATCACTCTGAGACATTTTGAATGATACTAAATATGTATAATACTGTATGATAATTCACATTAAACAATTTAGATTTTTGGGTGAACTTTGGGGATCTTGCATGAAGGGGAAGGAGTGGGAGATGAGGGGAAGAAATGTAGATTAGGATGATTCAGAGGTGAGACTTTTAGTCTCGGATGGTGATGCTACCTTCACTAGAGTGAGTTCAAATGTTAATATCCAGCAAGGTTCTTTGTCTTCTCGAGGAGTGGTCGTTCCTCAACCAGTTCTTCCAGTTTCTCCAGTCTTACAGTCCCTCCTTGATCCCGTGGGTCAAATTCAGATGAACACTTACGGGGTAACAGTAAGATGTTTGTTGTAATCCTCAAAGGAGAACTCCGGTCAATTTTAACATTGAGCAAATTTTTTTGTACACTTGGAGTGCTGTCAGTACAGACAAAAATCGGTGTTGCCTACACAGTTTTATCCTCTTTTTAAAATTCGTACCCTGTTAACTTCAATGGGGCAAGTTCTAAACCTGCTTTTAGCCTCTTAACATCCTTGATTTTTCATTACAAGTGCACAGCCATGTGAGTGGTGTAATTAAGAGTGACCACGGTCAATCTGACTGAAGTAGATGTGAAAGATATTAATAAAAATGATCATTGGTATGATTAAATGATCACGTGCAATCATTGGTAACTAAGCAACAGTGGAGACTCAGACTGTCAGCTGTCAGCCGATGAAGGTGCTGTGTGGTGTTCTGATATTATGATATTCTATGACATTATGATATGATCTTGCTTAGTTACCATTGATCGCTCGCGCGAACTCGACAATCGACTACTGTGGACTTCGACCGAAAACAGGAAGTAAATACAGGTATGTGAGCTGGCTGAATTAACATCATTTTTATTAATATCTTTCACATCTACTGCAGTCAGATTGACCGTGGTCACTCTTAATAACACCACTCACGTGGCTGTGCACTTGTAATGACAATTCAAGGATGTTAAGAGGCTAAAAGCAGGCTTAGAACTTGCCCCATTGAAGTCAACAGGGTTCGAATTTTAAAAAGAGGATAAAACAGTAGGCAACACCGATTTTTGTCGTTTTTGTCTGTACTGACAGCACTCCAAATGTACAAAAAAATTAAAATTAGCTCAATCTTAAAATTGACCGGAGTTCCCCTTTAAGGTGTAACTCAAAAATTGTCTTTGCAATGTTAGCATCTAAGCTTTCAGAGGGCTGTGTTCACAGAACACCTGGTCTCATCAGGTGTATGTAGCTTGAGTCCAGCAGTTGGATGAGTGCGTACAGGTACAACAAATAAAAATTATTTAGTTAAAAGATGGTTTTAAATAATAATAAACTTGATTTTATATGGTGCCTTTAAAGCAGCTTCTCAAGGCACTTTACACAATAAAACAGACAAATACAAAGCACACAACAACAAAAACTGGAATACAAAAAAAATTCAAACAATCAACTACAAGCTAAGCTAAAAAGAAAAAGCGTTTTTAGGTAAGATTTAAGCCCCGTTTACACGAAGGGAAAACAGATGTTTCCATGCGGTTTGGCCTCTCATTTACACTAAACCCCCGTTTTTATCACAGAAAACCATTATTTCTAAAAAACTCCGGCCAAAGTGGAGATTTCTGAAAACGCCGGTTATGTGTTGCCGTGTCAACTGGGAGAAACGGGGTTTTAAGTTCTCTCTTGTCGATTCTGATTGGCTTGCATGGCTTTGTCCTTCTCCCTACACTGCCGCCCATAGGTTTGGCATAGTTATGATGGCGCTCTGTGTATTTATGCGGGTTGTGTGCATGATGTTATTATTGAAAACGGAGGGGTGGGAAATATTCGTTTCTCTAAATACCCGGCATGTGTAAATGTGGCCTTAAAAATGCATAAATTCTGTGCATCTCTAAATTGAGAAGGGAGTTCATTCCAGAGTCTAGGAGCAAAGGATGTGAATGCCCTGTCCCCTACAGATCACAAGTGTATATGTGGCCAAAAGACCATCTTGGGAAGATAAATTTGAGAATTATCTGCGTAAAAGTGATAATTATTCCTGAGTGATCTTCCGAGCAATCCAAGAGGAAATATACAAATGCTAAAAAGTAAGAGGCCTAAAATTAAACCCTGGGGGACACCAGTAGGGACTGAGACAATCTCAGACCTGAAACCACTCGTAAAAATAAATGGCGGTCATATCTAAACCAGGTTAAAACAGTCTCAGAAAAACCATAGACGTTTGAGTAAAATATTGTGATTGACAGTATCAAAAGTGGTAAGATCAAGAAGGATAAGGATGGAGAAAGAACCAGAATCTGAAGCTATTGACAGATCTTTGGTGACCTTGACCAAAGCTGTTTCTGTACTATAAAGTTTTCGAAAACCAAACTCAAGGGCCTCAAAGAGATTATTAGCATTGAGAAGTTTGTGCATTTTTTTTTTACCAGAAAAGGAAGATTTGATATATCGATAATTGTTTTAACTGTCCAAATCGACATTATGCTTATTTGGAACTGGGGTTACAGCAGCAGTTTTCAGTGCTGCTGGAACAATAACAGTGTACAATGAGTAATTTATAATGCTGAGAACAGCCAGGCACAAATAGTTAAAACAAGATTTAAGTAAGCTTGTAGGGAAGGGATGAATTGTGAAAGTGCTGGCTTTCATTCGTGATACCTTCCTACTCAGCAACTTGGAGTCAATTTGAGGAAAATTAGAGAAAGATGTGCCAGAGTAACTAGGGAAATTAGAGGCAAGAACATTATTCAACTGTAAAATTTTGTTTTCAAGAGGAGCTGATGAAATCTGTCTGATTAATTGATTTACATTTACAGAAATTAACAATGTCTGATTATGATGTACTCGAAGTGTTCCACAGTTTAGGGCCGACTATGGCAAAAGCTACAATCTAGGGACCATTGAGAATGTCTGATTTGATGACCTTAAACATCTAGCTGAAGTGTTTATACTCAAAAGATTAGAAAGATAAGAGGGTGCATTGCCATTTAAAACCTTAAAAAAAAACACACACAATTTAACTCCATTCTAAAACAGACTGGCAGCCAGTGCAAATAGAGTAAGACAGGGGTGATATGTTTGTATTTAGTGTCAGACAGAAGTCTAGCAGCTGCGTTTTGGACTGTTTGTAATTCATACAGGTCCTTCTCAAAAAAATTAGCATGTTGTGATAAAGTTCATTATTTTCCATAATGCAATGATAAAATTAAACTTTCATGTTTTAGATTCATTGCACACCAACTAAAATATTTCAGGTGTTTTATTGTTTTAATACTGATGATTTTGGCATACAGCTCATGAAAACGCCTCGGTTACGACTGTAACCTCGGTTCCCTGAAGAGGGAACGAGACGTTGCGTCGAATTGACGCTAAGGGAACGCTTTGCGTGATGATGTATTGAAGCACATGTAAAATCAGTCCAATGGTGTGACGGAACGTCAGAGGCGGGTGACGTCATGAACCAGGAAACTATAAAACCTGCCCAAAACAAAGCGGCGTCAGCTTCGTAAGGTCTGAGCAAGTAGCTTACAGGCACGTAGGAGATATGGCAGGTGACGCAACGTCTCGTTCCCTCTTCAGGGAACCGAGGTTACAGTCGTAACCGAGGCGTTCCCTTTCAAGGGAACTCGCGTTGCGTCGAATTGACGCTAAGGGAACGTCTATACCAACGCCACCATAGCGAGAAGTGCCTGTCCAGTGTGAAATCAAGGCGAGCAGCACTAGGACGAGAGCACTCGGGACCCTGGTGTAGAGTCCAAGTCCAGAGAATAGAACCTGACGAATGTGTGAGGTGAGGACCAGCCTGCCGCATCACAGACGTCTTGAAGAGGTACTCCAGACAATAAGGCCTTAGAGGCCGCCATACTCCTAGTTGAGTGAGACCGCACCAACATGGGTGATGGTAGTCCGGTCCACTCATAAGCAAGTGAGATAGTCTCGACCACCCACTTGCTCATTCTTTGCTTAGATGCTGGTGACCCCTTATTAGGGGGTCCAAAACAGACAAAGAGTTGTTCGGATTTACGCCACAGGGCAGCTCTGTGGACGTAAGCATCTAACGCCCTAACCGGGCACAGCAAATTGTGCTTTACCTGGTCCGCATCCTGGAAGGGAGGAGGACAGAAGGCCTGCAGCACTATAGATCGGGCCACATTAGTGGGGACCTTGGGAACATAACCCGGCCTAGGATGAAGGAATGCTTTAACCATGCCGGGCGCAAATTCCAAGCACGAGGGTGCAACCGACAGAGCCTGGAGATCTCCTATTCTCTTCAAAGATGAAATAGCGAGGAGGAACAGCGTTTTTAAAGTAAGAAACCTGGCTGGAACCTCTTCCAAGGGCTCAAAGGGAGCCTGGGAAAGACCTTGGAGGACGATAGCCAGGTCCCAGGTCGGGACCCTTGTGCGTACAGCAGGCCTCAGCCTCAACGTGCCACGGAGGAAACGAGATACTAAGAGGTCTTTACCCACAGACATTCCACCCAAAGGGATGTGGTAAGCACCTATGGCCGCCACATAAACCTTCAACGTGGACGGGGATAGACCTGCAGTGAACCGCTCCTGCAGAAACTCCAGCACTGTACCAACCGGGCAGTTAACTGGGTTTAGCTGACGGCCACTACACCATGAAGCGAAAACCTTCCACTTCAGGGCATAAAGTTTCCTCGTGGAGGGAGCTCTGGATTGTAGAATGGTCTCCACAACCTCGGTTGAGAGACCTGACTCTATGAGCTGGGCCCCCTCAGAGGCCAAGCCCACAGGTTCCACAGTTCGGGACGAGGATGAAATATCGAGCCCTCTGCTTGAGACAGTAGATCTCTTCTGACGGGGAGCTCCAGAGGAGGCCCGTTGAGAAGAGACACTAGATCCGCAAACCATACTCTGCCCGGCCACCGCGGGGCTATAAGAAGCAGGTGCAGATGGTCCCTGCGAACTCTCTCCAGAACTCCCGGGAGCAGAGCAATCGGGGGAAATGCATACAGACGTAGCCTCGGCCACGTCTGTACCATCGCATCCAGTCCGAGAGGAGCTGGATGCGTGAGGGAGAACCAGAGTGGACAGTGAGACGTCTCTCGAGACGCAAACAAATCCACTTGTGCTTGGCCGAACTCCCTCCATATCAACTCCACCACCTCGGGGTGGAGCCTCCATTCCCCGGGCCTCGGCCCCTGTCTCGACAGGATGTCTGCTCCTATGTTCTGGGCCCCCGGGATGTAAGCTGCTCTGAGTGATAGCAACTTGCCCTGGGACCACAAGAGGATCTGGTGCGCTAGTTTGCATAGTGGGCGTGAACGCAAACCCCCTTGATGATTTATATAGGCAACCACCGACGTATTGTCTGTGCGGACTAACACATGGTGGCCCCTGAGATCTGGGAGGAAGTTCTTGAGAGCAAGAAACACGGCCATCATCTCCAGGCGATTGATATGCCAAGAGAGATGATGGTCCCCCCACAGACCCTGAGCCGAGCGTCCCTCCAGGATCGCTCCCCAGCCCGTGAGGGAGGCATCTGTCGTTAGCATCCTGCGACGACAAGAAGCTCCCAACACGGGGCCCTGGGACAGGAACCAAGGTTTCTTCCACATAACCAAGGCACGTAGGCAACGCCGCGTAACCTTGATCATGCGAAAGGGGTTGCCCCTCGGGGAAAACCCTTTGGTCCTGAGCCACCACTGCAAGGGTCTCATGTACAGCAGGCCAAAAGTTATCACGTTGGACGCTGCTGCCATCAAACCCAACAGTCTCTGAAACTGTTTCACAGTGAGTGACTGGCCTAGCTTTATCCTCTTTACGGCTGACAGAATGGACTCTATGCGTGCCGGAGACCAGCGCGCCCGCATCGACATAGAATCCCATACTACCCCTAGATAAGTGGTTCTCTGTAATGGAGAAAGCACACTCTTCTTGGCGTTTAGCCGTAACCCCAGCTCTCTCATGTGGGCGAGGACGACATCTCGATGCCGAATCGCCAACTGGTGCGACTGAGCTAAAATCAACCAATCGTCGATGTAGTTCAGTATGCGAATACCCTGCAGACGCAGTGGCGCCAGAGCTGCATCTACGCATTTCGTGAAAGTGCGGGGTGATAGTGCTAGGCCAAATGGAAGAACTCGATATTGGTATGCTTTGCCCCCGAAAGCAAACCTCAGGAACTTCCTGTGATATGGAAGGATGGAAATATGGAAGTATGCGTCCTTGAGATCTATCGTGACAAACCAGTCCTCGGATCTGATCTGTGGCTCGATTTGTCTCAAAGTCAACATTTTGAATTTCAGCTGCATGACTGACTCGTTCAGAACTCTTAGATCCAAAATGGGACGCAACCCCCCGTCCTTCTTCGGAACGATGAAGTATCGGCTGTAAAACCCGGTGTCCCTGCTGGAGGGAGGTACATATTCTATGGCCCCCTTGTCCAACAGGTTCTTTACTTCTTGTTCCATTACCAGAACCTGCTCGGGGCCCACCACGGTGGGAAGGACCCCCATAAACCTGGGCGGGCGAGACCCAAACTGTATTTGATAGCCCTTTTCTATGGTCTGCAGGACCCAACGAGAAATATTTGGCAGTAGCTTCCACGCTACCAAAAATTCTACTAGAGGTACCAGCCTCTCGAGACTGGCTTCTGGATTTAGTTGTTGTTGAACAATCAGCCCGTCGCCCTGTAACGGCGAACCGGCAGGGAACGACTGAACTGACTGCTCTAGGACCCTCCTCGGAGGGGGCGGGCATCCCAGGGCCACTACGTTTCCGGGTGACATCTGAGATAAGTGCTCGCTGGAGACCGCTGCGCCCTGTAACACACGAGGTGGCAGGGTTAGCATAACGGTCCCCTGAGGGCACCGAAGAGAGACGGGCACCGTGTAATGAGGTGTTAACCGCTCTACTTCGGGGGGGAACTGCCCTCGATGGCCTGCGCACTCGGACGTCAGGACCTTTTCTTTGCAGCCTTCTTTGAAATAATGACGGTCCTCAGATCCGTCTTACCCCTACAAGGCTGCTGCTGAGCGCGCCCCCCGTGTCCCCAGTCTTTTTGTGGGGGAGCACGGGAGGCCACGCTCTGCTTTTGAGTGGCACGGTGTGAGGAGCTGGCTTTAGATGTTTGGGGCTGCTCCCGCTCAGCAGCCCCGGAGACATGAGTTCGGCGAGGGAGAAGCTTTTGAAAAGCAGCCGCTTGTTTGGCTGACTCCTGGAACCTCTCGACGACCGAATTTACTGCGTCGCCGAAGAGGCCAGAAGAAGAGATGGGAGCATCCATTAAAAAATGTTTATCTTTTTCTTTAATGTTGCTTAAATTCAGCCAGAGATGCCTCTCAGTGGCCACCAGGGCTGCCATAGACCGGCCGATAGATTTAGCCGTCTCCTTAGCGGCCCTGAGAGACAAATCTGTGGCCCGACGCAGTTCGCAAACAGCGTTCGGGCCAATACCCCCGCCTTCATCTAAGTCTCCTAACACCTCAGCTTGGTAAGCCTGCAGCAAAGACATGGTATGTAAACATGCTGCAGCCTGACCAGCCGCTGAATAAGCTTTACCCACCAGATTTGATGTTAATTTAACTGGTTTGGTGGGTAACACCGGGGCCTTAAGGGAAGATGCAGATTCGGGAGAGAGATAGCTCGCGAGCGTCTCTTCAACCCTTGGCATCTCCCCATAACCGTGCTCCTTATATTGGGATATAGAAGAATAGTGAGATGTTTGTGCACTGTAAACTCTATATGATGCTGGTTTTCCCCACGATCTCGACACCTCGGTGTGGAGATCGGGAAAAAACGGCAGACCCCGGCGTTGAGGTTGTGCGCGAGAGGGCAGGAAGCGTTCGTCCAGTTTACTTTTTGAACGAACGTCCTGCTTATCTGACGGCCAATCTATATTTAATCTTTCGACCGCTCTCGTCACAACCTCAATCAGCTCCTCAAACGCGTGAGATTGAGGTGGCGAATCCTCAACATCACGTGAGTCAACACTAACAACATCTAGTTCCTCGGAACTAGATAGTTGTAGTGTTGGTGCCTGTATCAGGGCGGAAGAAACCGCAGCGCGTGCTTCCGAACCCTGATACAATGCACTAGATCTGTCAGGTGAAGGCAGAGATAAGGCCGGGCCCGTCTCTAACCCCGCTGACAGATCCATTTGCGAACCCCAAGTCTGAAGCCTTCGCAGTGCCTCAGCAGCTGCGGGACCTGAGCCTTGGGGAACGCGAGCCTGGGCGTCCTCGCTAAAGAACGCCAGGCGGGATCGGAGCGTTCGTAGTGGAAGCACTTCACAGTGCTCACAGCCAGCGCCCTCGAGCGCTGACCGTGCATGCTCCTCTCCCAAACAATCAACACAAAGAACGTGCGTGTCCCCACCCGTTAAATAACGAGGGCAGGGATGCACACACGCTCTGAACTGTTGCTTGCTCGCCATGCTGAATAATATATATATATATAACAGACAACACCAAATATAACAGACAGTTTCACATATAGCGCTTGTGAAGACACAGAAGCTGACGCCGCTTTGTTTTGGGCAGGTTTTATAGTTTCCTGGTTCATGACGTCACCCGCCTCTGACGTTCCGTCACACCATTGGACTGATTTTACATGTGCTTCAATACATCATCACGCAAAGCGTTCCCTTAGCGTCAATTCGACGCAACGCGAGTTCCCTTGAAAGGGAACCCAAATTCCTGTCTCAAAAAATTAGCATATCATGAAAAGGTTCTCTAAACGAGCTATTAACCTAATCATCTGAATCAACTAATTAACTCTAAACACCTGGAAAAGATTCCTGAGGCTTTTAAAAACTCCCTGCCTGTTTCATTACTCAAAACCGCAATCATGGGTAAGACTGCCGACCTGACTGCTGTCCAGAAGGCCATCATTGACACCCTCAAGCAAGAGGGTAAGACACAGAAAGAAATTTCTGAACAAATAGGCTGTTCCCAGAGTGCTGTATCAAGGCACCTCAGCGGGAAGTCTGTGGGAAGGAAAAAGTGTGGCAAAAAACGCTTCACAACTAGAAGAGGTGACCGGACCCTGAGGAAGATTGTGGAGAAGGACCGATTCCAGACCTTGGGGGACCTGCGGAAGCAGTGGACTGAGTCTGGAGTAGAAACATCCAGAGCCACCGTGCACAGGCAGGAAATGGGCTACAGGTGCCGCATTCCCCAGGTCAAGCCACTTTTGAACCAGAAACAGCGGCAGAAGCGCCTGACCTGGGCTATAGAGAAGCAGCACTGAACTGTTGCTCAGTAGTTGCATGTCATTCGGAAATCAAGTGCCAGAGTCTGGAGGAAGACTGGGGAGAAGGAAATGCCAAAATGCCTGAAGTCCAGTGTCAAGTACCCACAGTCAGTGATGATCTGGGGTGCCATGTCAGCTGCTGGTGTTGGTCCACTGTGTTTTAACAATGGCAGGGTCAATGCAGCTAGCTATCAGGAGATTTTGGAGCACTTCATGCTTCCACCTGCTGAAAAGCTTTATGGAGATGACTTCATTTTTCAGCACGACCTGGCACCTGCTCACAGTGCCAAAACCACTGGTAAATGGTTTACTGACCATGGTATTACTGTTCTCAATTGGCCTGCCAACCCTCCTGACCTGAACCCCATAGAGAATCTGTGGGATATTGTGAAGAGAAAGTTGAAAGACGCAAGACCCAACACTCTGGATGAGCTTAAGGCCGCTATCGAAGCATCCTGGGCCTCCATAACACCTCAGCAGTGCCACAGGCTGATTGCCTCCATGCCACGCCGCATTGAAGCAGTCACAACTCTCAAACTCAAACTTTAAAAAAACTCTTAACCTTAGCAAAGAATCTTAGCTGAAAAAAAACTTGATTTAACTACTGCATTTACCTGCTTATCAAAAGTCAAAGCAGAATCGAAAACAACACCCAAACGTTTGACGGCACAATTGCCTCATTTAGATTTAGAAATTTAGGGGCATCCAAGCTTTAATATCTGACTGACAAGTTGTTAAAGCACTCAAACTCTGGTCGTCATTTTGCTTAAAAGGCACAAATTTCATCAGCATAACAAAGAAATGACACTGCTTATAAAAAAAAATGGACCCCAATGGGAACATATGTAAAACAAAAGAAAATGGGAGCAAGATAGATAGACCCTTGGGGAACACCACAAGTCATAACTGATTTGGAGGATGAGCACCCATCCACAAAGACTGAGAAAGTTATATTATTCAAGGATGAAAAAGTATTCCCCCCACCTCTACCAGTGAGTCAGGGGAGATCAAACAGCCTATAGCCCTCTGGATAAAAAGAAGTTCCAGTTCTCTATCTGTGACATGTCCAATAAAAGCAAAGCCTTATTGTTTACTGAACATGCATTCAATAATGCAACATATTAACCTGGCTCTGGGACAGCAGAAGGTCCGATCAGGCAAGCGAAGATGAAGTACTGTGGTCCGCACCAGTATGAGAGACTCCTTTAGTCTGTCGCCGACTCATAGGGACATAGATGTTAAAAGTTGAAGAAAGGTTGGGACAGTGTCCTAAATTTCAATGAATATACCAACCGCCTTTGTCTCAACTGGCCAGCATTTCGACAGAGTTCACAAGTTCATAAAAATAATTGAAAAGTAGAAATTGTACCCCAGTTACAACCCCAAAATATTCAAAACTTTTATTTAGTATTTTATATAATTATGTTCTATTATTCTTTTCTATGATTTAAATATTGAAAAATGACAAAAACCGCTCTAAACCACAAAATAATCCAAATACATTTTTCTTTTCTTAAACAGGGCTCCGAGGGATTTGAAGCACTGGTCAACCACTGCCTAGAAAATGCTGAGTATCTTTACTACAAGCTGAAGATAAGGACAGATTTTCAGCTTGTCTTCAAAGGAAAAGTAAAGTGCCATGTTTCTGTTTACTTTCCGCATATTTTGGAAATTACTGAGTGATTTTAACAGTTGAATGTTAGGCTACATACATATTCTTGGCGTCGCTTTATGATTTTATATTTTCTGTATTTTTATTTCAGCCTGAACACAGTAATGTCTGCTTTTGGTATCTCCCAAAACAAGTGCAAAGCATTCCTCCAGGTCCTGAGCGAGACAGAGAACTTCACATGGTAGGTCAAAAAAATTAAGCATTTTTCATTTAACCAGTAAATTAAGGACTAATTGAGTAAATTAGTCTTCATTTAGTGATCCCTTTATCTGCTTTACAAGCTGACATTATGAATTCCCACAGGTGGCTCCAAAAATCAAGAAAAAGATGATGGAGGAAGGATTCACAATGATTGGCTATCAACCTCTGGAAGACAAAGTGAATTTTTTCCGTTGTGTTTTCTCCAACCCAGCCACCCATAGGGAGGATGTGGACTTCCTATTAGATGAAATTGCTCGTCTGGGCTGTGAACTCTAGTTTGCAAAATATGTTTGTTTTTTTTTAAATCCCTATTTATAGCCTTCTTTCTTCACACCTCTGATGCCAGTTGTCATTAAATACAGTCCTGTGAGTAGAAGCATTTACAGGTTTCTTTTTTTATTTATCTTTGAACAACATTAGCAATTATTAATAATTTATCCTTTGTCTGTTATACTTGATCTCTTTTGCCAAATCTTGTAGCTTTTGACTGATGTAGCATCTGAACTAAATTATAAATGAGATTTGAACCAGCAGTATACCGTGACTAAATTGCACCTGCTCTTAATCAAGTTGAACAAATAAAGTGAATTCTGAAGGGAAATTGGAATGACTCAGGTTTTGCTGATGACAGATAGCTCAATTGTTTTGCAGTCTACTAGTGCCTCCTGCTGGTGGGATCTTCTAATACAAGACTGTACAAGTGTTAGAGTATTCATATTCATGGCATTACTTCTAAATATAATTCTTATATACACATAAAATATATATTGAAATGAATTTGTCTCTGTACATCAGAATTTATTTGCAGCTTGTTGGTTTTTATGCTTTGCTCTATCCTACATGAAAGAAATTTTATGTGAAAGTAATTTTACATTTATTTGTACACCACCTGCTGTTCTTGCTCCATTAGTAAATGTAACATGCAGGTTCCTTCTAATTTAGATTTATTACTGCAGCACAACCTGTTAGCTGGGATTAATTTGTCTTCTAGTTCACAAATGACAGTTAAAGCTACAATATGTAAGGTTATTGTGATAAAATATCCAAAAATCACTTGCACAGTGTGATGTATTTCCTGCAGTTGTGTACTTACAATATCCCAAAAATTTGTAATTTCAGAGAAATTCCAATTTTAAATAATGGCTCCTTCATGTTCACTTCTCCTGTCAATGACGTAATATCCGCGTTATCCCTGGTTTCCTCTCGTACTGCCATAGTAACCATCGCGACAGACGTGGACAACTGCGTTACTAGGGGCACACTCACGCTGTTGTTTCATTCAAACATTATGGACCATGACAAGCAGACTTTGGGACAAAATGAGAACTAAAAACGAGAATCAATATCAGCGTGGCGTTTTGGAGATGCCAAGAGCTCCATGTCCGTGTCAAACTTCGACTTTACAGAGAAGCCACTCTTGTGTGGCATGCGAAGAAACCGCACTAGACTGGCACTAGGGCCTAACTACTTATAATGGAATAAATGCAGGTTTAAGAAAACCAACTACGCCACTCTTATATCACACAGAGAATGATTGATACACTATCCAAAGGCACGCAAGTTGGTTGCACTAGTAAGGAACAGAGACGTAAATGTCGTACAAAGAGTTCTTTATTATTAAAAACACATTAAAATAAACAGAGCGTATCAGAACAATATAAACACCAAAGACAGTCAATGATAATAAATTTAAAAGAAAAAAAAACACTACAATTCCCACAACAAATAATCTCAAAGCAAATAAACAAATTAATAACAGTCATTCAACTCACATATAATGAACCATGCATATCAAACTAAAGGACACAAAAACGCAGGTGGTAGGCCAACGGCGATTCCTCGCATTAAATACTGGCAAAAGGCAAAGAAAGATCTCGAACTCCTTAAAGGGGTCATATAATGGTACATGCACTTTTTCCAAGTTGATTGTACTGAAATGTGTGTTGGCAGTGCCTGTACAAAACCATCATATAATGATAAAAATCTATCCAGTGTTTTTGTTTTAATCTCCTTATGTTCCCTTTCAAGGCGGTCACTTCGACATTACGTCACTGACGTATATGGGAACTCCCTCCTTCTCCGTTTTCACTGAAATCTTATAGGCTAACGCCAGCTGGAGACAGCTGGCCAATTGACGCGAAACATGCAAATGCTGACCGGCCGCGGGCAGTATAAATAGCATGTGCGCGCCAATTACGTCAGAATCTTTCTTCACGCTAGAAGTCTTATCTGAAGTCATCGTGGAAGTTGCAATAGAGGTTACTCACCATGTTTCCTCCTCGCATCCGATGGCTGCTACATGCCAGATATGTGCGGGTCATATTAGCTCGCTCTACCCTATCAAGGATCAACTGAGGCCGCATTCAAGGACGACAGGCAATGTGCGGGACAGTGCGTGCCATCAGGGGAATAAACCCGGGCATCAGCGGGGATGAGGCCCACTGCCGCCAGCAGGCCGCTGGTGGGCCCTCTCCTGCCCAAGGACGAGTTAGAGCGCTGCCCGTCGCCACTCCGTTCCTTTTCGAGGGTTCGCTAGAGTGACTCGACGCGATAGGCTCTGTGGGAAAGGATACTTTAGCCCGGTATCTCAGCCAGGCTACTTCAAGAAAGACTCCATCTTCGACGACGTCCTATGGTAGTCGTGCGCAAGACGCGCGTCTAGAGGGACGAGGCAAGGGGCATGGCTCCGTGTCCAAAAGGCGCGGAAGTGCGGATGCTATGAGTCTTTAGACGCCACGCTCTGACAATGGAAAAAATGCACAGTGAGTGTTTACCCCACTTCTAGTCAGTTTTGACTACGTGGTTGTGCAGTCGTTACCGCTTATGCTGTATGCCCTGTATCCTTCAGTGCAACTGGCCATGCGGATTTGACTAACGTTACGTATTCACAGTTGTTGTCGCTACGCCACTAACGCTGTGTTTATGTACACACTGCACACTGATATGTGCTATGATTTGTGCCGTTATATTGCCCTGTATCCTTCAGTGCAAATGGCTATTCTGATTACCGTGTATTCACAGTTTTTTTGTGCAGACGCAAATGACGCTATGTTTACGTACACACCGCACGCTGTTATGTGTACATGATTTATGACGCTATAAATTGCCCTGTTTCCTTCAGTGCGATGGCTATTCTGACTCATCTATGTATTCACAGTTGTTGTGCGATGCCGCTGTGTTTTTGTACACTGATATGTGTGTGTTATGCTTATGCCACGATATTGCCCTGTATCTTCAGTGCTACTGGCTATTCTGATTACTACGTATTCACAGTTGGTACGCGATGCAAATGACGCTGCGTTACATACACACCACACTCTTTTATGTGTATGAATTTTGCCGTTGTATATTGCCCTGTTTCCTTCAGTGCAATGGCTATTCTGACTACTACACAGTACGTATTCACAGTTAACTGTTGCGCAATGCAACTGACGCTGCGTTACGTACTCCCTACACACTGATATGTGTATGATTTTTGCCGTTGTATATTGCCCTGTGTCCTTCAGTGCAATGGCTATTCTGATTACTACGCAGTACGTATTCAGTTGTCGTGCGATGCAACTGACGCTGTGTTTACAGACACACTACACACTGATATGTGTAATGATCTATGCCATTATATATTGCCCTGTGTTATTCAGTGCAAATGGCTATTCTGATTACTACGTATTCACAGTTGGTGCGCGATGCAATTGACGCTGTGTTACGTACACACCGCACTCTGTTATGTGTAATGATTTATGCCATTACATATTGCCCTGTGTCATTCAGTGCAAATGGCTATTCTGATTAATACGCAGTGTGTATTCATAGTTGTCGTGCGATGCAACTGACGCTGTGTTTGTGCACACTACACACTGATATGTGTTATGATTTATGCTGTCATATATTGCCCTCTATCCCTCAGTGCCAGTGGCTATTTTGATCACTACGTATTCACAGTTGTTGTGCGATGCAACTGACGCTGTGTACACACTACACTATGATATGTGTAACTATGACGTCGCTGTATATTGCCCTGTATCCTTCAGTGCAACTGGCTACTCTGATTACTGTGTTGTCACAGTTGTTGCGCGATGCTACGCTGTGTTATGTACATTGATATGTGTCTATGATTTATGCCGTTATATATTGCCCTGTATCCTCAGTGCAACCGGCTGTTACGATTAACTACGTATTCACAGTCGATGTCGCTATGCCGCTGACGCTGTGTTTCTTTTGTACACAAAAATGTAACTATGCTTGTGCATAATCTCAGTCGTCGCTACGGTGACTTGCGCTGCATCTGTGTACATATTGAAGCGTTATGTTGCCCTTCAATGTAATGTACCATTGTGTGCACATATTCATGCAGTTTCGGTCGCTTCAGCTTGCGGATAAATTACAGACTTGCGCTGCATTATACACACAGATGTTTTAAATGTGCACCCTGATGTGTTATGCTGTTATGTTGCCTTCTATCCTTCAGTGCAACAACCAGCTATCCTACTGCGCATATTCACAGTTTTGTCGCTAGAGCAAATACACTGCACTCATGTACGTATAAGGACGTGTTTTGCTATTTTGTTGCCCTGTTTCCTTTAGTGCAAAACTAACAATCTTAATCTAACCGTGCATACTCACAGTTTCTGGATGTATGTACGTACATGGATGTGTTAAGCTGTAATGCTGCCCCGTTCCTTCAGTGCAGCTAGCCATCCTGATCGAACTGTACAGCTCAGTTTCTGTCTCTACTCAGTTTCTTTCGCTACGGCGACTTACGCTGCGTTATGTACATGCATAGATGCGCTACAGTGACCGATACTGTTATGTTCATGTGTTGTTTGTTTACTGAGGTGCTATGCTATTATGGGGCTATTATCTAACTGCGTATATTCACAGTTGTTGTTGCTACGGCCACTAGCACTGTGTTTACGTACATTCAGTTATGTGTTGGTACGCACTTCGGTACATCGGCTATAGAACATTGTCTATGTTCTACAAAGGAGTGTCATTTCCTCGTGACCGCCTTACTGGCCTATCATCCCCAAGCTGTGGGACCTACTGTGTGTCCGCTGCCGGGTCCATAGTTGAGCAAGGAACTTTAAACTGCAAATGTTTGAGAGCTCTCCTTGAGATGGCCTTAATCCACCTGCTCTCGCCCCAGCGAAGCACTTTGGAGACCTACGCTCATTCTAGGTGAATAATGTTGCATTGTCTCGGACCTGGTGACTGCAGTGTCACTCTCCGTCCGATACCAAGCTGCGTTCCGAAGTCGCTTACACTTCAGAGCACAGATGGATCCCTGCCGCCTTATCTGCTGAGCCGTCAGCCTTGCATGATGCCGATGCTCGGAGTGCTGTTGGCCCTGTAAGGGCTTTTCGGACGTACGTGGATAACTAGGCAGCAGTCTGACCAGCGGTTTGTGTGCTTGGTGGATGGTACTAGGGACGTGCTGTTTTATACTGAGACTTCTCACTGAATTCGACGCTTTTCTATGTTGGCTTAATGCCTACGGGATTTATGTATGCTGGCTGTCTTCTCAGAACACGTTCGCCAGGGTTTCAAGTTTGATGCACTGCCTATAGCGTCGTGGTTTCGGTGAGTTTTATTAATGTACTCATGAGCTGTTACCACCAGCTGTGCAGTAGTCTGCATTATGCAGAGTTACCATTGCTGCTAACTCTGTGTAAGGACTATAATGTTACATAGCTGTTTCTGCATTACGCAGTAGTTTTCAATGTCCTGTTAACTCTGTGTATGGCTATAAGATTATGCAGCTGTCACCGCTATTGCCGTCGACACTGTGTTAACTTTTGTGCTCGAGTGCTTATGGTGTTGTGCTGCCCTGTCCAGTGCAGTCTTCGCTTCATTGCATTGGGTGTGCAACTTTGGTAAGGTCGGAGCAGACGTTTCTGGTCTAGTTTTGCTTATAAGTTCGAGTGCTCCTAGCGGCGCTGCTGGCTTAGAACTGTTGTCTCTCGTGGGAGTGTAGCTTGACCCTGTTCAGGGCTTATCTTCACTGCGCTCACGGCGGGATTCTATACAGTTCCCATATACGTCAGTGACGTAATGTCGAAGTGACCGCCTTGAAAGGGACCGCTCCGGTTACCATCGTAACCTCGGTTCCCTGAGAGGTGGGAACGAGACATTACGTCAGCCGCCGTGCTCGCCGTTTGATCAGCTGTGCTAGCGTTCAGTCTTGATTCTGACGTAATTGGCGCGCACATGCTATTTATACTGCCCGCGGGCCGGTCAGTATTTGCATGTTTCGCGTCAATTGGCCAGCTGTCTCCAGCTGGCGTTAGCCTATAAGATTTCAGTGAAAACGGAGAAGGAGGGAGTTCCCATATACGTCATGGGACGTTTTCCTCTGCCTCAAATCGAGCCGTTTTCCTCTGCCTCAAATCGAGCCGTTCGACCGTGTGACGTCATGATTGGGCCTGCTGCCGCCTCCGAGCCGCTGGCAGGCCCCCCCAACCGCGGAGTCGAGGTTCGACCCCCGGTGAGTTTCCCCGACCCTTCCTTTCAACCCCCTCGCGAGGTTGCTGACTTCGTGTCCTTCGGGGCGAGTGAGGAGGAAGACTCTATGTCCTTGTCGGCCTCCGAGAATGACTGGGGTGCGGAGCGGGCCGCTCCTCTGGCAACCACGGAGCAAGAGACCCCGGCGGACCTGCAGGATGAGCTCTTCCGTATCCTCTCGAAGGCCGTCGAGGAACTGGATTAATCGTGGAAAGCCCCCGATGAACCATCAAAGAGCAAGCTAGATACGTGGTTCCTTCAATCGAGCCGCCGTCAGGCCGCTTCGAGAAGAGGAACATCGTTCTTTCCCGACGTGCATGAGCACGTGGTGAAGTCCTGGGCGGCCCCGCAATCGGCGCGCACCCTCACTTCAACCCAGGCCATGTTTGCCCCCGTGGACGAGGCGGGAGACCATGGCTACCTACGCATCCCCCCTGTCGAGGAGACCGTCACCGCACATCTCTGCCCATCGGCTCCCGCCCTGGGCTCGGACCGCAGCCTGCCGTCCCGAGCTTGCAGGTTTACGGCTCACCAGGCTAACAAGGCCTACGGCGCCGCGGGGGAGGCGGTTTCTGCACTGCACGCCATGGCCATTCTTCAGGTGCTGCAGGCCAAGCAGTTGAAGGCTCTGGATGGCGCCGCCTCTGTCGACGCTGACGCCATCCGGGATCTCCGTTCGGCCACGGACCTCGCGCTCTTGGCCACGAAGCGCTCGGCCCAGGCGATTGGCCGTTCGATGGGGTATCTGGTGGTCCTCCATAGACACCTGTGGCTCACCCCATCGGACGTGCAGGAGGCGGACAGGAAGACGCTGTTAAATGCACCGATCTCCCCTGCAGGCCTGTTCGGAGACGCAGTGGAAAAGGTAACCGAGCGATACTCCGAGTCGCAGAAAAAGGTGAAGCCGATGAGTCACGTGATTCCTCGGAGGGCGCCGATGCCTCCGCCGCCGCAGCCCCGCTCTCGCTCGTCTTCCGCCTCGGGTCGTCAACCTCAAGCTGCGGCCAGGAGACAGTCAGCGCCGCGCCCGGGACCGGATGCCCGTACAGCCCGAAGTGGCCAGTGGCATGGAGCGGGAAACAAGAGGCTGGCTCAGAGGAGCCCGTGCAGGAAGCCCACCGCGTCCCCGGCGAGGCCCAAGCAGTCATCCTGACCGCTCGGGCAAGAGGAGAGGAGAGCGCCAGGATGGCTCCGCGTCCAAGCGACGCACTCGAGAGCACGTGGTCCCTCAGCGTTCTGCGAGCGACACGTGCAGTTATGTTGTGAATGTTGTGTGTTGTTCAAAAATAAAGCAAATTACTTCTTCACAAACAGAGTTTTTTTCTCATCTTGCACCACACACTGTGTTACCCGCCCTGCCCACTCGAGCAGCGCAGAGTCACGGTCATTAACTATAAAGGCACCTCACGGGAAGCGCGAGGTGTCTATTTCCAGCCCTCACATAGCGGCGATGACCGCGGGTTTAGTTCAGCCCACACTCAGTCGTTTCCAGACAGCGTGGGAAGCTATTCCGGGCATTTCGCCGTGGGTGTTGAACGTAATTCGGCACGGGTATACACTTCAGTTCAAACGCAGCCCTCCCTGCTTTCGCGGCGTAATTCAGTCATTAACTTTGCCCCAAAGTGTTCACGTACTGAGACAAGAAGTGTGCAGCCTGCTCGAGAAGAAAGCGATAGAACCCGTCCCCCCGAGCGAGCGGGAGAGCGGGTTCTACAGCCGCTAGTTCGTAGTGCTGAAGAAGGGAGGGGGTCTCCGCCCTATACTAGATCTGAGACCCGTCAACAGAGCGCTTCACAAGCGCGCCTTCAGGATGACCACACTGAAGCAAATCCTGGCGCAAATTCGCCCCGGGGATTGGTTCGCTTCGGTGGATTTAAAGGACGCTTACTTTCATATCCAGATAGTAAAGCATCACAGGCGTTTCCTGAGGTTTGCGTTCGAGAATTCAGTGTTCCAATACACGGTGCTTCCCTTTGGGCTAGCTCTCGCTCCTCAAATGTTTTCAAAATGCATAGACGCGGCACTTTCACCCCTCAGATCAAGCGGGATGCGCGTTTTGAATTATCTGGACGACTGGCTGGTTCTCGCGCAGTCGGAAGAAACGCTGGTCAGCCAGGTGGAAATCCTCCTTCGTCACTTGGAGATGCTCGGTTTGAAGGTGAACTTCCAGAAAAGTGTGCTCACACCGAGTCAGACTTCCACTTTTCTGGGAATATGCTTGGATTCGGTGAGAATGAGAGCGCGCCTCTCCCCTGAGCGAGCGGAGGCTCTGAGCTCTTCTCTCGGTCGCTTCAGACCAGGCAGGCTCATCCCACTGAAGGAATTTCAGAGATTATTGGGACGGATGGCAGCGGCTTCTTCAGTGTGTCACCTGGGGCTGCTGCATATGAGACCGCTTCAACACTGGCTGAAAACGCGCGTTCCCCCGAGTGCGTGGTATTCCGGCCACAAGCGCATCACGGTCACCCGCGGATGCGCCCGCGCCCTGGTCCCGTGGAAGAACCCCGACCTCTTCAGCTCAGGCGTCCCTATGGGTTTAGTGACGCGGCGCGTGGAGGTCCTGACGGACGCCTCGTCCACCGGATGGGGGGCGGTCTGCTTGGGCAAGCCCGCCTCGGGTCGGTGGTCAGAGAGGCAGATGGAGTGGCACATAAATCGCTTGGAGCTGGAAGCGGTCTCTCTAGCTCTCAAAGTTTTCCGGTCTCGGCTGGAGCAGCAACATGTGTTGATTTGGACCGACAACACTTCCGTGGTCTCGTACATAAATCGTCAAGGTGGTGTACATTCCAGAGCCCTATTCAAGCAGGCGGAATCCCTTCTGCTGTGGGCGGACCGGTTCTTCCTCTCTGTGAGAGCGGCGCACATCCCCGGTGTTCTAAATCGCGGGGAGGATATGCTCTCGAGGAGCGGGATTCCTCAAGGGGAATGGAGGCTTCACCCCGGGACGGTTCAGTTGATATGGAATCGTTTCGGCAGGGCGGAGGTCGACCTCTTTGCGACGAGCGAGAACACGCATTGTCAGATGTTCTTTTCGCTGTCCCGTTCCCCTCGGAAGACGGACGCGCTAACTGCGCAGTGGCCGAAAGGCTGTCTCTATGCTTTTCCTCCGGTGAAAATCTTGCCCTTGGTGTTGTGCAAAATCAGGGAGGAGAAGGCCTTGGTGACTCTGGTAGCCCCGAACTGGCCGAATCAGCCTTGGTTCGCGGACTTGGTGGGGTTACTGGCAGGGCAGCCATGGGAAATTCCGCTCAGGAAGGACCTGCTGTCCCAGGCGAGCGGAACGATCTGGCATCACAGCCCCGGACTGTGGAGCCTTCATGTGTGGCCGCTAAAGGGTCGCTGAGCGGGCGGGATGCGCTGTACGCGCGAGTTTTGAATACCATCGCAGAAGCGAGAGCCCCGTCCACCAGGCGCCTGTACGCTCTGAAGTGGGGTGTTTCTCAAAATGGTGTCAGGATGACGATATAGACCCAGCGAACTGCTCTGTGTCGGTTATTCTGCGCTTTCTTTAGCATAGGAAGGATGGAAGTGAGCCTTCCATCCACTCTGAAGGTATACGTGGCCGCTATTGCAGCGTTTCATCCCCATGTTGATGGACAGTCTATCGGCAGGCATGCGTCTGTGACTCGGTTCCTCAGGCGAGCTAGGAGATTACGCCCTGCACGGCCGCCTTCGGTGCCTCCGTGGAATTTAGCTTTGGTCTTGGAAGCATTGTCACAACCACCGTTTGAGCCCTTAGCTTCTATTGCCATTAAGGAGCTTTCGGTCAAAACGGCGCTGCTTCTCGCTCTCGCTTCGGCGAAGCGGGTTGGGGATTTACAGGCTTCCTCTGTAAGTGAGGATTGTATTCGCTTTGGGCCGGGAAACTGTAATGTAACTCTCAGACCGAGGCCGGGCTATGTCCCTAAATCGCTCAATACCCCGTTCAGAGCGTAGATAGTTTCTCTGCCGGCACTGTCTGCTGAGCCATCAACCTCCCATGGTTCGGATGCTCAGAGTGCTATTTGCCCGGTCAGAGCACTTCGGGAATACATTTCTCGTTCGGCTGTTTTTCGGAAATCGGACCAGCTGTTTGTGTGCTTTGGTGGGTGCAACAAGGGACGGGGAGTCTCTAAACAGAGGCTTGCTCACTGGATTGTGGACGCTATTGTTTTGGCTTATGATCGCCTGGGGCAGGAATGTCCCCTTAACGTCAAGGCTCATTCGACTAGGGCGATTGCCTCCTCGTGGGCCTGGACTAAAGGGATGTCTATTCAGGATTTATGTCTGGCGGCTGGCTGGTCTTCTCAGAACACGTTTGCCAGGTTTTATAAGTTGGATTTGCCCTCTGTAGCGTCTCGAGTGCTTTCGGTGAGTTCATTGTGTACACAGCATTGAGAGAGCTGCTCGGCGTTTTGTTCATGAGTTGTTGTGTTTTTGTGGATTTTTACTGTTGCCACCGCTATGTGTTGGCCTTCTCTTACTGTTGTTGTTGCCCTGTTTAACTTCAGTGCAAACTTTCCCTGCTTATACTGCTCGGGATATGCAAATTCTGGCAGTGTTTTTGTAAGCTTGTGATAGGTCCCTTTGGGCCTATCAGAGGTTAGAGGTTCGCTATTGGCCAATCTCAGCCTATCGGAAGCTTACATGCTGGGAGGGCGAATTTTTTTCTTGGTATTGGATCTGTGTCAGTGGTTTGTTTTGGCTACCATGGCGGGATTCTATACTGTTCCCATATACGACATTCGTAATGTCGAAGTTCCGTAGCCTTGATAGGGAACGTCTCCGGTTACTTACGTAACCTCGGTTCCCTGAGAGGCAAGGAACGAGACATTACGCTCGCCGCCGTGTTAGCTATTATTTTAGCATTTTGTTCCATTCTGAAGAGGAATTGGCGCTCACTTGCATATATACTGCTACGAGGTGTCAGTATTTGCATATTCGCGTCAATTGGCCAGCTCTGCTGGCGTTAGCCTATTAGATTTCAGCTGAAGTGAAGGATGAGAGGAGTTCCCATATACGACATTCGTAATGTCTCGTTCCTTGCCTCTCAGGGAACCGAGGTTACGTAAGTAACCGGAGACGTAATTTACGCAGACAACAGGGAATACTGTTTCACATCAACCAGTCTCTTTCTTCTTCTTGTTTACTTTAACTCCTAAGGAGCATTATCGCCACCTACTGTGCTGGATGGTAAGGATGGCTGGCGCGAAACAGACGTTCCGAAGCTTTGCGAGATCCCGAAGCAAAGATGATTCGAAACACTGATCCGAAGCGTGATTCACAACACCCACGTCACGTGACAACAGCTAAATGAAGCGTCTAAGTGTTTCATCAGGTGGAGTGCTCCGCCGAATCAGGGTTTCATTGATTGGTCGGTTCGGGAACAAATCACACAATCACACAGTATAAAAGTTTTGTCAACGCATTTTCATATCGTGGGTTTTTGTGAGAGGAGTTTGGTTTTGAGATAGCGGATTTTTGGTAATATAGTGACATTTATAGTGCGATTTGTTTAGTTATATTTAGGATTTAATTTACATTTACACACTGACTTAGAGACACACAGAGTACATATAGTGACACATTAATAGATGTATTGATAGAAATATATATATATGCTATATATATATTTATTAATAGATAGATACATATATTACAGATACATATAGAGATTATTAGATAGATAGGCTACATATAAAATAGATAGATAGATAGATAGATAGATAGATAGATTAGATAGATAGATAGATAGATAGATAGATAGATAGATAGATAGATAGATAGATAGATAGATAGATAGATAGATAGATAGATAGATAGATAGATAGATAGATAGATAGATGATAGATAGATAGATAGATAGATAGATAGATAGATAGATAGATAGATAGATAGATAGATAGATAGATAGATAGATAGATAGATAGATAGATAGAAATGGAGGCTCCACAGAAGAGATGCCGTACATCTGTGGTGTGGGAGCATTTCCATTTGGAAACCCCAAATAAAGTGAGATGTGTGTATTGTGATCGGCAGCTAGCCTACTGCAACAATACATCATCCATGATGCGCCATTTGAGGATCATTCATCCTTCCATTCTGCAGGGTGCAGAGGATGGTAGTGTTCCCCCTGTACCAAGGCCTGCTACTGACACTGCTGGGCCATCTAAGCAAGGTATGCATTGTTTGAAATATAGGCTAATTATAATTGAAATATAATAACTAAGTGTTGGGCCATTGTTTAGAAAGGCCATGGACTAAGACATGCCTAACATCCCAATCACAACTGCCAATCACTTTAAAAACTGTTGTCAATATAATATTATACTTTGTGAATATACATTTTATATGTCTACATATGAGTACCCAATCTACAGCCAAGACATCATTTTGTTTTTTTGTAATTGTTGTACTTCTATAATGCACTTTATCTTTCTCTGCACACTGAGCAAAAATATTCATAACGTAACTTTGTTTAGGAAGGTTTCCAAATGAACCAGTAGACTTCTTTCACGGTAGGCTACTATTTTTCCAATATATTTGTCTGAAAGTATGTTTTATCTTCTCTTTTAAAAGGCAGACAGAGGGAATTGGATGAGGCTCTTCTGAACATGGTGGTGAAGGATCTGCAGCCCTTCACCATCGTGGAGGATGAGGGTTTCAGGGCCTTTGTGAACAAGCTTGATCCAAGCTATGTCCTCCCATCCCGGAAGGTGCTTAAAACAATGGTCAGCGAAAGGTACAACACAACCAAGGAGAAGATAATGGAGGACCCACAAAAGGCGGAATTTGTTAGCCTTACGGCTGACATGTGGTCTTCCATTAATATGGATGGATATCTTGGTGTAACATGCCATTACATAACACCAGAGGCAACAATGGCAACTGTTTTACTGGGTGTAAGGAGGTTTTACCAAACCCACACAGCCCAGCATCTCATGGAGGCTAAAGCCTTGCTAATGGCTGAGTGGGGAATAACCTCCAAAGTTCACTGCATGGTGACTGACAATGCATCCAACATGATCCTAAGTGCCCAGCTACTCAACCTTCGCCATGTCCCATGTTTTGCTCATAATTTGAATTTGATAGTGAAAAAGGCCCTGGATCAAACCCCAGTCATCAATGAAATTCGCCAGAAAGCCAGAAAGATAGTGGGGTTGTTCAGATCCAGCTGCAAAGCAAAGGACAAGCTTGTGGAGATGCAGAGCTTGATGGGCAGACCAAGTCTGAAAATGATACAGGAGGTTGAAACGAGATGGAACAGCACATTCGACATGCTACAACGCTTGTATGAGCAACGTGAGCCAGTGGGTGCTGCACTTGCCAATTTAAACAGTGATACTGCTCCCCTGACAAGTCTTGAGTATGACATTATTCAACAGTCATTGACACTTCTTCAACCATTCAAACTAGCAACAACAGAGATGTCAGAGGAACAGAGAGTGTCTGCTTCAAAGCTCATACCATTGTACAGGATGTTGCAGCACAAGCTTGCACAGAAAAAAGGAAATGCAACGCAGGAATCAACTGTACAATTAGGTAGGACACTATGACCATACGTGTAATTGGCCATAACTCTCATATTGTTGTCATTATTTTAATTAATATGGTTTTCTCTTGTGTTGGCTCATAGGCTCACATCTACAAGAAGGTCTGCACTCCAGATGTGGAGGGTACGAGACTTTTAGAGCCTTGGCACTGGCTACACTGCTGGACCCAAGGTTTAAAAATGTGGCTTTTGGAAATCCTGCCAAAGCCCTGGATGCTGAAAAGCACATCACACTGGAGTGTGCTTCACTGATGCGTTCAAACACAACTCCTGGTGTTATCTTATGTAATGTGATTCATGAAATGTATACATCATATGTGTTGTCAGTTTATGATCTGTTACTAATTGCCGTTTTCTTTTAATTCAGAACCACAAATGTCAACATCAGGGCCATCATCATCAACACCAGTTGAAACACAAGACAGTTTATAACATTTTGACAATCGTATCCGTGAGACCCAGATGATACACAATCCTACAGCTGATGCCACAGTGGAAGTGAAAAAATACCTCAGCGATGCGTTTTTGCCCAGAACTCATGATCCTCTAACTTACTGGAAAGAGAGAGCAGTTATCTTTACTCATTTGTATGTCCTAGCTAAAAAAAATATCTTTGTATGCCAGCAACAAGTGTCCCTTGTGAGAGAATTTTTTCAAAGGCTGGAGAAATTATCTGTAAAAAAAAGAAGTAGGCTGAGTCCTTCAACAGCAGAGAAATTAATATTTTTGAATAAAAATCTATAAGAAAGGGAGACATTGTGGCTTGATTTATTTTTATTAATATTCATTTTTCATGACCAAAATCACATTATGCAATGTGAAGAGACTACAGTTTACAAGCTTCATATATTAAAAAAATACAATAATAAAAAAAAAACAACACATTTTTTTTATTAGCTCTTTGTAAAGGTTGTTTCAGATCAACACCTGCAAGTGACCACTAGGTGTCACCGTGGAGACGGGTTTCGGATTGATTCGAAGCCTCGAAACAAAATGGCACATTTGCTTCGACTGTTTCATTGCTTCACGAAGCCTCGATCTGCCCATCACTACTGGATGGCAAATTAACCTTGGGTGATAGGTCTGAATTTTAAAACCTGTCTGCCTGTCTAACTATATCATCCCATAAACATCATCATTATTTATCATATCTGCAAAAGAGGTTTCATTGAGCTTAATCCGGCGCTGCGTGTTCAGCTCCTCCGTCCACACTCAGCCTCCATATCTCTTTCTGACTGGTGCACTTTATTTAAACAAACACATGTGCATTCATTCAGTCACTGATTAGGTCACATGACATACACTCTGCAATATGATTGCCTGGTTCAAAAGAAAAAAAAGAAATGAAAAATGAAATATAAATGAGAGCACTTATAAATCTCAACACCCCCACTTGCTCTCACATTTCTGTTTCATCATTTCCAGTTCATCACTTCAATACAAGTACAAAATTCATACACCAAACATAAATTAATTAAATTTCATTAACTTGAGCTTTGTTGCTCGTTTTGTTAGCACATCCGCAACCATATCATCAGTTGGACAGTATTCCAGATTAATTCTGCCCTCCTTTATCACAGATCTCACAAAATGAAATTTAATGTCCACATGTTTACACCTGTCTATACACAGGATTCTTTGCTAAAGCAATGGCACCCTGATTGTCCTCATACATTCTCGATTCATATTTCTGACCATCAATGTTTTCTAACAATTGCTGTAGAAATAAACACCCCTGTACAGTCGCAGCTCTGCTTCACAAGTCGACAGTGCAACAGTAGGCTGTCTTTTGGTCTTCCATGAGACCAGTGAACCATTTTTGTTTAGGCTAACACAGTAACCTGTAGTACTCCGTCTATCAGTTACATCAGCTGCCCAATTCGCGTCGCTGTATGCATGAATCAAGTTATCATTTTCACCTTTTTTGTAACACAGTTCTTTGTCTTGTGTCCCTTTTAAATATCTTAAAACATGCTTGACAGTGTACCACTGCTCTGTGGTTGGTCTAGTAAAATACTGTGACAGTTTGCTCACTACAAAACAGGTCTTGTGCATGTTGCCAGGTAGATTAAGCTACTACCTCCCTGTATTTTCTTCCTCAGCATCATCAGTGTAGTTTAGCTTCTGTTCACATGGAGTTACTCTGGACTTACAATTTTGCATGTCAAATCTCTCACGTATTTTCTTAATATACTTATGTTGTGACATTTTAACACAACCAGGATCTTACTCATAATCAATACCAAGGAAATGTGTTAATTTTCCCAAGTCCTTCATTTTAAATTTTGCATTGAGTGTCTCTTTTACATGATTAAGCACATACACATTGTTGGCTGCAATAATCAAGTCATCAACCCATATGATTATAAAAACTTTCTCAGTTTCTGTAACCTTTGTGTAAACACAATGATCAGCTTTTGAACAAACTTCATTTCACAAAGATACTCATGCAACATTTGGTTCCTATACCCAGAGGCGGACAGAGTACACAGCTTCATTACTTGAGTAAAAGTACAGATACCCCTTGCTAAATTTTACTCAAGTACAAGTAAAAGTACTACAGTCAGATGTCTACTTAAGTAAAAGTACTGAAGTACTTGTTTTTAAAAGTACTTGAGTATCAAGAGTAAAAGAGTACATTTTCTAAAAATTGCATTACTACTGCTACAGTGCTTACATTTATGTACAGAAACGTCCTACATGGAGTTATGAAAAATGTTAATACCTTGAAGAATGTAAAAGGAATTGAAACTAAAATCAAATCATTTTCATCTTTTACCATGTTGCTTTATGTAACATTTAAGAAAATTTCAGAAAATTCAGAAAATTTAAATAGTCTGGCGAGTTGGGGCCACGGGTTGGCACATTCCTGGTATGGACCTGCTGCGTCTTAATCCATGGTTTCGTCTCTTATCTTAATCTGACCATGGAGTTGCCTTTGGCGGAAAGCTGAAGGTGATTGCTGATAGGCTGTCTCAATCAGTGGCGCCTGCACAATCCAATCACGTTTGAGAGGGAAACAACAAATTGAGGGTTTCCGAGATTTTTCTTTTTTCCTTAATTTTTTTTATTTATTTAGAAGTAGTGGCGGGTACTCACGGTTATGGATAGAAATGTAGTGGAGTAAAGAGTACAATATTTGCCTCTCTAATGTACTTGAGTAAAGTCATGAGTACTCCCCAAAAATGATACTCGAGTAAAGTACAGATCCCTCAAAATTGTACTTAAGTACTGTACTCAAGTAAATGTACTCCGTTACTGTCCGGCTCTGCCTATACCCGACTGTTTAAGTCCATACAGTGATTTTTTCAATTTATACACCAGTTTTGTATTACCTTGAGATTTTATCTCGTAACCCTCTGGCTGTTTCATATAAATGTCATACTCTATTGGTGCATGTAAATATGCAGTGGTCACATCCATTTGATGAACAATCTAATTTTCCTGTACTGCCTTCTGTTTCAACACTCTTTTTCACAGAAAAAGTCTCACCACAGTTCACACCTCTCTCTTGACTGTAACCTTTGGCAACATATCGTGCTTTGTATTTGTCTGTTCCATCACTATTTTTCTTAATAGCGTAGACCCATTTACCCCCCACTAATTCTTTACCTTCAGGTAGACTGGTAAATTATTAACTTAATTTACATAATTAGGTTAATTAACAACATGGGAGGAGAGCATCCGGTCACAATCGCATGCACTTTATTAGACAGGTGAGCAAATGTAGGCCACATAAAACTAATCAACATGATGAAATGTTAGAATTTGATCAGATTCAGTATTAATGTTGATCTAGCTTACTGCTTGTCTCATACATACAAAACAAACAAAGGCGTCGATTTCGACACGTACACCCACCAGATTTCGTCATGAGTCATTTTGTAGGCTATACCCACCACTTTAAAAAAAGCTCTGATGTCCTGTCCACTTCTTTTTGACATGATGCTGGTATCTCTATCTGACTATCACGCTTCTTTTTTAAAGAATGTCATGAGTATCTGCGGCACCAGTTTATTTCTGTTATTTTTCAAATGAGCTGAAATGTATCTAACTCTTAAGTTCTTAAATGGTAGATCACTTGCCAAGTTTTTTTTTTCTCTCATCAAAACCGAATATGTTCTTCAGTGGTTACAGTAGCCTATATCAAGCAGGGACACGTTTGTATGCATTTTATTTTGTAATTTCACCGTAACGAATAGAGTCTCCGCAATGGTGATAGAGTGAAGAGTGCTAGATCTCTTATTTAATAGCGAACTAAATTAATGCTCTGTTAGTTGACTGGAGATGTTTATACGCGTCATTGTACCCAGCACTTCTGAAAATGCACTTCCGAATGTGTCTCTGTCCTCAGCACATTTCAAACCAAACTGACGCCCATGCAGACAAACCACATAGCATAAGATTATAACTTTAAACACTCAAATGCAGTTTAGTGTGATAGTGTAGACCAGCGCTGCATTACCTCACAAGTTTCATTCGTCTAATAAAAGAGGGTTTTCACAGACGTCACATACTGGGCGGTAACCCGGATGAGCGGCCATTATGGAGGCACTCAGTAAACAACAGCATGGACTGCACTGTTTATGTACTACTGAACACTTTAACACTATAAAAACACAGAAAAAATCCGTGGTAGGTGTGAAATCATATAGAGAAGGACTTAACAAGCAGAGAGAGCGCAATATTTTGACAAACTAAAGTTAATATGTGGTAAAGGTCAGAACGAGCTAGCTTCTCTAGCCCGTACTGCAATTATTCCTTCTATTTCTTATCCCGACATAGGCTACGTTCAGATTGTCAGCCCAGAAAAGCACATGAAATCCGTTTCAAGCTACATCCATTTGTGGTTTGAAAATCTATTCAAATACCAGGACATATGCCTCAGTCTGAACGATCGGATTTCGGGTGGTATGCGACTCTCACGCCACATAAAATGTAAACGTCAGTGGTTGTTAGAGGAGACATGCTGCAAGTCGCGGCCGACACAATGCTGTGTTGTTGCAAAGTGCCGGACGAGCAGAAAAATATTATTTCTGAAACATATATTGAAACTGGCGCAGACAAGAACGCGGAAAAAAAGTTGTAACGTTACATAACAGCCTCCTACAGTTCTGTAGCTCAATACGCAGTATAGTCCAGCGTGGCGGCTAACGTTACACATATCCATGTTGTAAAAATTAAATAAGAAAACAAAATGCAAAATTGCAAATGCAAACCCCTCCATCAGTGTCAATGTCAGTGCCGTATTGCCCGAGAGCTGCATGGACTCACAAATCAGATCTGAACAGTTGTGATACACAGTGTGGACATCATTTTAGATCAGATTCCAATCGGATACAAAGATAATCGGATTTGGACTGACAGTGTGAATGTAGGCATAGTTAATACGTTTACATTTTAGCCATAGTCAAAGTTTCATTTACACATGTGGCTGATGAGCTGATGCTGTGCCTCTCTCAACCACAAACGCCTTCTTTCATCATTTTTTTTGCACTCTTCTTAAAATGTTGGATTTTAAAACTGTGGTATCATGTTTTATGTGTATACGTTATGTGTGAATAAACTCTCTGACAGTGTAATATGGGTTCTGTGACGTCATTTTTATTGAAAAAAATCAATAAACACATGTCTGTATTAAAGAAAAAAATATTGATAAACACGTATTTGGAATGGAATTAAATAAGTAGCCTACTTTGGGTGTCTTGTTTATTATATTTACTATCATATAAAAGCAACAGAACTTAAATTACATCCAGTTTATTAGCAACACCATGCACAAGTTTGAATCCCGTGATATCCGCCTTTGATCTCACAGGTGTACTGGTCCACTGCGAGAAGAGAGATCTATCCGTCTTGCCTGCGCTTTTTTCACTCCTCCCCCCACTGGAGCTGCCTACTCTCACCTACATTTCAGGTTAGGAAAGGTGCATCTCAAACAAGCCTATTATTAGATCCATCAGCATGACGACAGCATCAACCTACGCTGTTGCATGTTGACAGATGCAGGCCAAGGTAAATGAGGTGTGCTGCTTTGGCAGAGCTCTAAATATAGTGGCTGCCAAACATATGCCAAAAGTATGTAACACCACACCCATATTTTATTGGTGAACATTTACTTTCAATGCACTGGGGATTGCACTGGGGATTAATAAAATGTTGTTACTGCTTTTACTGCAATAACAGCATCCAATCTACATTTAAACATTTATTCATTGAGCAGATGCTTACATTCAAAACAAAGCCCTTCCACAGGATGTACTGGCAAAGTCTTGGTAAAGTTATATGTAGCCTTTTCACATTTCTGGGTTTGAAATGTGTAAAACACCTACAGCAGAAATCATCTATAGACATACGCATTAACCCATTTCCATGACATTAATAAATCATAATCAGTTTTGGGGGTAACGCATTACAAATAAGTTGAGTTATGTAATCAGATTACTTTTTTCAAGTAACTTGTAAAGTAACATTACTTTTAAATATACAACAAAATATCTGAGTTAATTTTTCAAGTAATGCTTGTTTTTCCATTTATTGACTGCATGATTTCTCTCAACATATATAGGGAAAGGAGAGGTGTCAGTGGCATTGATGTGAACACTTGCACCAAAAAAAAAACAGATTCAGAGTTAAAAAACGCAAATGCAATCTCAAAATATTTGGCAAATGTGCAATAATTAAATATATTAAATTACACAAATATACTTCATGTATTTAATCTCACTTTATTAACCAATGTCTTTGCTGCTGACCTTCAATGATCCACTTCATCCATACTAATAAGCAAAAATGACGTTAAATAAACATAACATTTGTGTTTCATTTTTTAACATTTTTATTGCTAAAGTAAGCATGTTGAACTGTCTTCTCCTGCGACCTATTCTTCATCTAGAATGGCAGCACAGCTAAAAGGTTTGTTTGCGCCCTCTACTGTACAAGCGTGAATTTGCATTTCTTTCAGCCTGAGGCTTCTTCATTTCACTTTTGGTGTGAAAGAGCCTATACATCGGCAAAAAATATAACTTTTTTTTATTGTTTCTAAAAAACAGGGCAATCAAGCGCAGCCCAGGGCTAACGCATTACTTTCCATAAAAAGTAACTAAGTTACACAATTATTACTTTTTTAGGGAGTAACACGATATTGTAATGCACTTATTAAACTTTCCCCAGCACTGATCATAATTATGACATAAAAGTAGAAATTGTGAGATAAAAAGTAATTGTTTTGGCAAAAATAGCATGATTTTTTGTTTGTGACAGAAATAGGCTTCCATAGAAGTGGGTTTCTTCGTATATGTATGTAAGAGATCATATAGCAAATATTTTTGCCTTCTAATTTGCTCCTACAGTGATCAAGAAAAATTTTCTCGAAGAAAAGGAAATTAATATATAGAGAAAGAGAAGAGATAAATATGTAAAATTTACCTTCACTCACTCAGCTGAATTTGAAGCCCTGTTGCACCAGGGTAATACCACTCAAAGTACAGTGTTATGTGTACATTTAAAAAGAAAAACTTTCAAAACACAAACAATGTTAATTGCTGTGGAATTGCAATACAGTCATGCTTGTACAGAAAAGGTTGTTCTAATGTAAATGTTTGTGTAAGGAGATTGCATGGCTATGTGCTTGAATTTGTAAGGCCGTCTATATCGATCCAATGGCGGCACTCGATTAGCGGGGAAGGTCTCACGCGTGTTCCGTATTTTCTCATGGCAAAGGGATTTTTGATTAAATGCTATACATTTTCTCACGTATTAACTCGTTATTTGAGAGTCTCGGCGACTCTCAGCCTCACGGGCTATCTGAAGTACAGAAAGGGCCCGATCTCTTGCTGCCTTCCATTAAATAGCCAGAGCCTCTTTCACATGGAAAGATGCTAACAATGGTGACTTGCATTCAGAGGTTACACCTTTTTTGGGGGGTAGGAGACCATTTGTCTAGAGATCAACTTCCTTTGGGTGCCAGTTATCTCTAAACTTCTAAAAAAAACGTATTACCTTGTGTTTTACTCTTTGGGAATGAGACATCTGTACCACTCACTCTGAGACATTCCAAATTATACTAAACACAATACTCAATGATAATCCTTCACATTAAACCATACATATCCTTATGAGTTTTAGGTGTGGGGGTAGGAAGACCATTCGCCTATCCTCCTTTGTCTCATAGACCAGTGTTCAGGTCTATCTCTTCAACCAGTTTTTCCAGTCTTACAATTTTATGTACCTATGAGTAAAGGGTGTAGCTGAATGAGCCAAACCTGTTAATGAAAATGTTGAGTACTGACGTATGCTTGTCATTATTAAGATTTCTGGGATCACTCAAATGTGCTGATGATTTTATCCATATACCATGCCTATTTGTAATCACACTTAGCCTAGATTACAATTTAAAAGCATTCAAGTGATGGTCTAAAAAAGGGATGCAAAATGTATACCATGACCTTGATGAACAACTGATCACTAATAATAATTAGTCTTGTATTATAATCATTTGATTTGTGTGATTTGTCACATAAACTGCAAAAGCATTCATCCACACATTACATCACAATGTGGAATGTTAAAGTGCATGAACCTGAAATGCATGCTATTCCAGGAACAATAGATGATCTTTCTGATCATCCCCTTACAAAAAAAACTTTTTTTGTAACACTATAAAAGTCTTTGCTGTCGATTTTAAATGATTTAACAAAAACATTACTGACCCTATACTTGAACATTATTGTATTTGTGCAGCTTTTTAAGCAGCATGTAGTGTCAAATGGTTATCATATTAATAGGTTTTAAATGACAGATAACAAGATCTGTTTTGATATGATTAATAACCAAATCGATCAGAGACTGTTTTTTTTCACTTATTTAATCAAAAGTTCAAAACCCAAATTCAAAACCCACAAGTAAAAAAAGTTATACAGTTTGTTACCATTGAAAACACTTGATGTGGTATTTGAAATAAACTGCTTCAAATGAACACACCTTAAAACAAGGACTCACTTGGATACATACAGCAATGCACATTATTCAAAGGCAGTGCAGCTACATTAACATATTATGCACGTTATTTCATTTCTACAGTTTAGTGTTGCACAACCTCTATAAAATGCACAACCCCTACAGACTGTCAATAACGTACAACAACTAGTTTAGAATTAGAGATAAAGTTAATTTCCCTCAGTTACATACAAGATATGCAAATACAAGGAGTCAACACTGCTAGATTCTTTAATGACATTTCTTCACATTAATTGAACAAATTCACCAAGATTAAATTAATCAGAGCTTTCATAAACATTTGAAATACCATAGATTGCATAGACTTTGCCCTTGACCATCTACCGTATATAGTTACAGTCGTATTTGAAATCACATAAGAGATTTCAAGCCACATTGGTACGCCCATTTCAATTCTTCTGTTCTATCCGTCTCATCCGCAAGAAATAATAGTGAAGCGTTTGGACACGCAGGACATGTTATGCAACACGATACCCAGCAGAAAAATCAAAATAAACGCCACAAGTAGCACAGCGCAAACCCCAGTCCATGCTGTGGTTTTTACCTCCTCCTCCATCCCCTCCTCACCCGTGTCATCTCCCAACATGAGGCTCCGCCCATCAGAGACGTTTACTCCCTCAACGCTTTTAGGGCCAGGCAGCAGTGCCCTGTCTACGTCCATAGGGTAGCAACCGTTGTTGGGTAAGTGTATATAGATAGGGGTGTGTTCAGAGGAGTGCGAAAGACTGATAATGGAGAGTACTTCCGGGTCATCGGGAAGATGTGAGACTGAAAGGCCGCTGGGGATCTGTGTCACACAACGACACCAAGGACAGCGGATCTCCCTTTGGCTGAGCCTCATCTGGCTCAGACATACGGAGCAGCAGGTATGTTGACAGTGCAGGAGTTTGGGAAGGCGCCGTTGGCTGAAGTAGTTGAAACAGATTTGGCACTCAAGCCTGGAGCTCTGGGACATGGTCTCCATTGACCCTAAAACGTGGATGTTAAACATAAAACAAATCTCCTTGGTTGCTTCAATGACAGTATCCTTAGCAATTTGTAATGCCAGTGCAGTTCTCCGTCGACCAGGCCGTCAGCGCTTTAATCCATGTCTGGCTCTGCCTGCAGAAGCGAGACAAGGACGTTGCGTCAAAACAGACTGTCAAGAATTTAATCCAAAGGAACACTTTTGGCACATACACAAGCAGGCAGAGGGGTTAATTTATTATGCGCTAGCTGTGAGCTGGATCTAAACTCTTGTCAGGCTTGACTTAGATGTAGATGTCCTGGATAAGTAAACAAATCAGCAGGGATTAGGACTGTCCACAGTCACCCTGCGCTTAGACACGGATCGTGAAGAATGTTGAGGCTAAATTGTGGATGTGAACTAAAACAAAACAACTTAATTGGTTAATTATCTGTGATTACTTTGCTGATTATGTGAAATTACTTGATTGCTTCAAGGAGTGATTCTTACCATGGGTTTAGTGGAGATCCGACCAGGGGTTTAAATCAATCAATGAGCACAGCTGGAAATAAAGGCAGTCCAAAGGAATATCCTTCCCCATCTAATGATGAAATAACTCTGTAAAATAAAGGAAAATACATGATAATGAAAAACAAAAAGATTAGTTATAGTGGTGCAGGGATGACATATTTTTGTAGGATGACTCAGTTAGCATCAACCTGGTTCCCTTAACAAAACAAAAAAATAGGATTTTTCCAGTGGCTTCTGGATCTATTAACAAAAGCGTATGATTCTTAAGAGCATGATTATAAACACAACAAGGCTGTGAGTGTGAATAGTGAGTAGATGAGTTTATCTGTTCGGCTGATGATGTTTAATGTCCCTGACAACGTCTGTAGTCCAATTTAGCCACTTGTTGGAAACCACCTTGTACAAAACAAGTTAAAACTTTACTACCCTCCAGAATCCGACAGAATGTGATTAGCTGTAGGCTAAAACCATAGACAGGATAAAGCAGTCTTGCATAAATAGCGAAACATTTACTAACACAGACTATTGGAAGTATTTGTTTTAATTGTTGACATGTCCTCAAAAACATGTGCAGAAAATAGGCCTGTGTAAAACCAGGCACCTCAGCTCCACCCACATCCTGCTCTTTGCCCATTTCTGGTTATCTGGGAGTGACGTGCTGCCAAAATGGCGGCGACTAGCTCCGCCAACTTTGGCCTTCAAAAATGCTTTTCAGTAACCTACGTCCATTGTTTTATACAGTCTATGTTTTTTTTTTTTTTTAATTAATCATCCTTGTAGCTCTCTATTTAGGGGTCGTACAATTCATCCATTCTTGAAGGGAAAGTGAGGTAATATGTGCCACTTTTGAAGATGTCCTCTAGACCAGGAGAAATTAGAGGTACCTTTTAAATGGGAAGAAAACATCTATATGACCACAGAATGTTTTCACAAAAAAAGTTTAAAATATATTTACATCTTTTGTTTGGTTTTAGTTACTTATGTTTCCTGTTTAGTATTTTTGGCCATATATTTTCCACTTATGTTTCCTGTTTAGTATTTTTGGCCATATATTTTCCATCTAAATACATTTACATTTCATATTATATTTTTTAAAAATTGCATTTGAATTGACCATTTTGTAATATATAATTGGCATTGGAAGGTTTAAATTAAATATATTTATTTATAAATTTTACTTTTATTTATTTAACTTTGAAAAATATTTTTTCTGTAATACGCACTGTTTACAACAGATTTAGTATATTTATTATTTAAAATACATATTGCCAGAAATGGATATACTGAATTGAAACGGATGGATATATTATTGCTGTATGATTTTTTTTAATACGTTTGGCATAAATTTCATTTTATCTGTCACTTTTCACATGTGCATCACAGGCAGCTGTGTAATACGAGTAATTTCTAAATGCATAATCATGTCACGTACAGTAAGGGGGTTTCAGACCTCACCCACTGACACATCTAGTACTCCTCCCTTGACTGCTAATCTGTGTCATTTGTGCTCTTTTGTTCTGCTTTTTTTCTATGCTTTATATCCCTTTTTCACTAGTATATTCTTTTATATTTATGATAACCTCATGGAATTTAAAATATCTTTATGTTTGGAAGGACACTGTATAAATAAAATACAATATTATTATGTGTTCTGTTATCAATATAACACAGTAATCAGGATTGTTTCATTGCCATAAAATGTTGTTCAACCCAATGGGCTTCATAATCCACTTAGAGCAAGTGTTTATGTGCACACATAATGAGAGTACAAATTTTCACTGGATGAAAAAATTCCCCTTACAAGCAACATGAAATGTGACCTAGTTTTGTTGAGCCCTGTAGGCAAAATTTCTGAAACCTGCATGACACATGACTATTAGCATGCATGAGGCTGATCAGTGAATGAGAGTTCAAAACCCCTCCGGCACTCATGCTTCTTCTGACCTTAACCAATTCAGAGCTTAAAAATGTTTCCTAACCTCATCTAGAATTGATTTGAGGGCATTTGTTTCCTTCAGGTACTGTAAAGCTATGCATTTTTAATTGCTTGGCTCAATGCTTGTCACTAAGGGAGGATTATTCAAGGGAATATTCAAGTGTGCCGGTGCTACAAATGTCAATCACCTGAGAAATGAATGAACACTTATCAAGTGACCAAGTTAAGTTAAATGAATTGTGTCCACATTCTCTCAGCACTTCACTCCAGACATCCTTTTGTTACACTTACAGCAATAACATAACTGATTTGTTTTGTATGCCATGGTCACATCATTATCGCAGTGGGCTCTTCTCTTTCAAGTTCAAAGGTTTACACCATGCAAGTAATTGCTCATTTACTGTAAGTATAATTTCACTCCATCCCTTGAGGGGAAAAATAATTAATAATGCAATTAAGCCTGCTATTGTGGTATGAATGGACGGACGCCCCTGAGGGCTTATCCATTATTAGGTGCACATTATCTTGTGATGGAGAAGTGGAAATATTTCCTTTCTCTTTGGGATTTCCAGTCAAAACACATTAAAGCAATCTCATAGACGGCTTTAGGGACTTACACACACACACAACTACTTTTAATTGACTAATAAATCTAAAGGGCTTAAAACCGTTTTTGCTAAATGAGACCAGTTTAAAGTCATGATTATTTCATGCTCATCAAACTAGTATCATTACAAAATCAGGAAAAAAATGTGCATTGCAAATGAATCAAATGTCGATGCTACAAATCCATCTTCCTGTGATGGAAAATTCAAGTGCTCCATAGTAATTCAGTTACCATGAAAACCACTCCAGCTCAATTTCCTTCAGCACTTCTGGTACGGCACGCAGGGGAGAAAATGTGCCGATCTATTAAACGTCCTGGGCAAATTTACCAAATCAAATGGAATACGTGTGAAGGTGTAACCTTGAGAACATTTCCTCAGAGTTCTCACTTTTGTACTCGCATTAATCTCTGATTGTATGCTGATCAAAGCTTGCTTTCATCTGCCATATTTTCCTACCTAGACTGGAAACATTAGTGGGTACTTTTACTTTTAAAACAATAGAAGGATCAAGTGCATTACGAAATACAATGGAATTTATACACTAGATGCACCTCAAGTGATGTGAAACTGCTTTTCTGATTTCAGCTTTAATAAACGTGAACCCCATGGTGGAAGCTTCATTGAGTGTCTCTCGAAAACAATGAAACAAGCAAATAACAAACTGTCAGCTGCACGCTACAAGCGAAGCATCAACCTGATGGATGCAGCTGAATCAGGGGATTTGTCAGAAAGGGGGCAAAGAAAAAAAATGAAAAACGTCCCTTAAAAACTGAGACCGTGTGGCATTCTCAAGGACAATGTGCTGACTTGAGCAGGCGGGGAGGGGAGCCATTGATGCATGCTCTTGGCCTTTACTTTTTGATGCCTTTTTTTTCAGACAACATAGGACATCTGTGGGATATTGGTGTTACAACTTTGCACCTCCAACATTAACCTGTGTAAACAATGCAGAAATGTGAAACATCCCAAGGTGATCCGTAATTTATGCGGCAAAGTCACACAGATTTTCATCTGTGTTTATTTTTATACTGAAACACACTGGACTTCAACTCATCAGGGTGTGTTTGCGACAAGAATCAGATAAGCATTTAACTTTGCACTGAAATGCCGTCTGAACGGGTGTCAAATTAACAGAACCCTTACAGTGATTGAAGTACAACGCCGATCATCTACACAAACACGTGTTAATAAGAAACCAAACATATAGAGAAAAGGCCATTCGAATACTGAGTGGATCAAGCAGCGTCTGATAGCAATGCACTGAGATGAGATAATGTAAGATAATATCAGTGGAATGTACTAATCCAGTCCCAAGGACACAGTAAACTCAACCAGCATCTGATATCAACATTTCTGTTAAAGTTAAATGACATTAAAAAAAAAGGTTGGGTTTTAATAGGGATAGCCTACATATTTTAACATGTTCAGGCATTATCAGGGCATGTCTGTATTCAAAGACAGACATATTTAGACTAGTTGTCATTGGCTGTCACTCAAAACCTATTAAAGTGCCTACATAACATTTATGGGCAGCATATGTGCTTTTAATGTCCAATGCTACCCAGAAAGTGTGCCTTGGTAGGAAGCTCACTTTGTTTTGACACGCAGCCATTGTTGCGTGCCTCTAAACAATCAAAACAAGAATTAAACCGGAACAGAGACAGAAAGCTGCCCGGGTGAATTCTGCTGCAATGTAAAGAGGAAGTATGTTACCTACCGTAGCCTACTACACTAATGCATTACACAACAAAATACAAATCTTAGAGCTTGTACAGATAGGATGAACTTACTTTTAACAGACTTAAGTGTGCTCTAATGAAGTAACCTTGAGCGAAGTTTATGATACCGCAGATTTAAAAAAAAAAAAAAACGTAATGCAGCAAATATGCATCAATGGAAGTGAACAAAGACTGATCGAACGTGTTTTGTAAACTGTTTAAGAGTTTAAAAAATCTCAGCACTACATTTGATGCGAATGCACACATCGGAAATCCAAGTCGTTTTACGTCTGTATCTTTGAAAGGAGGGATGAAAAACTCACCTTCTATTTGGAGATCTTCTTTCATCTATTCTATGCAAACGGTGAACATCGCATGCAGAGCAGACATCTCATCTGTCATACTTCACTCTGCCTTCTTCAAAGGCTGTACTGTAAACGCTCACTGCTACTCCCACAGCGCAGCCAATAGCGAGCGACATTTGCGAAGAGAACAGCCAATAAGGAAGCCCGCTAATAAGATTGCTAGCGTTTGTCGTGTCTGAACAGGTCTGATCTTTTTAGTCGTTTAGGCGAATTATATTTGTTACAAAACAAAGACGTTATTGCCTTGCACGATACGTAAAACAAATCTTCTAAATCATATAATCCTCAATTTAAGGGTGGTTTTTCAACTACAGGCACTTTTGGCCTTGTGAACTTGAGGGGGAAAAAGTGTTCAAATCAAAATTGTCAGTCTAACAGTTAAATATAACTAGTCTAGTTTAATGATCCATAAGAGAACGCACTTACATTATGAGACAAATTGGTGTTTTTTGACATATTTTCCGATCCGCACTGAAAAAATGTCATTTCCATCACATCTAAATGTTTATTTATCATTGAAAAATATTATGATATACATCATTTCTTAACAGTGTAAGACCACTTTCACACAGTTTTACCGGTTTATACCTATTGTGTGGGACAAGCACAAAACACCAATATATGCATCTATAGTGATGTTTAAAAAGGTGAAAAAAATCATCGTAGACTACCAGTAAAAAGCTCCTAAAGTACTTTCATTGTAAAGTTAACTATGGTGTGAATTTTTCAAAATTAAATGTTTTTTTTTATAAAATATGATCAAAGGACATGAAAGTGCCCATAGTCTAAGAATTGCCCTTAAGCAAACATTAAGAAATATTAACGATATAAAAAAAGTTTCCGTGTTTATGGATTTATAAAGTGGGATTTATAACACAAATCTTGAAATGACCAAATTACAGTGAAGATACTAAACACTTTTGTGCATGGAGTAGTCTTATTGCATGACAAGTTGTTTATCCATTTCTATACCACTCCTCTGGACAAAACAAGATTAAATTTAGTGGAAGCCATCAAAACAATTCAAATGTCAAAGCAGTCATTCAAAGCGACATAACGTATCACTTGCTAGTGCAACACTGAAATATAAAATGAAATGGAGTGAGGATCGTGGCATATGGTAGCTTCTGTTTTTTGTAAATATTGGCGATGTCAAATACTCTTGAAAATAGAATTATGGTCAGTTACATTTAAGACAACCATAGGCAAACCTTTTTTGGGATATGATTGGACTAATTTTACCAGCCTTTTAAAGGTACACTTTACAAATCAGTGTTCAACACCAGATATCATGGGGAAATTTGAAAAGTGAGGACTTTCTGGATCTCACAAGCCCACAAAAAAAAAAAAAAAAGGGGGAGAGGCAGACCACAGCTAAACCTAGCACTATACTAGAGAGTTCCCCTTTCAAAGCTCACCTGCAACTGAGATGCTGGAATCACGACAAGTCCACACTAATGATCTGGGCCTCACAAACAGTGGACAACAGCACTAACAAATTTAGTGAAGGAGAACCACTTACAAGACACAGGTCAAGTGCAATGCCAATACTTTAATGACACAATAACACTGTACAGACAAATGGAGTTTTCTGCATGTCAACATTACACTGATGTATAAAAATGTCACAGTAATAAAAACAATAAGACACATCTGGACTAAGAGTGGCCAAACTGTCCACTTTATTTCATCCCCCCCCCCCCCCCTTGCGTCACCCCTTAAACCAGCTGCATCTCCAGTGTCAACATTTTTTTTTTGAAAAGGTCTCAGTGGGCCAGTCCTTGACCATGCAAAAATTCAGAGCCCTTACACACCAGACACAATCTACACCTCCCAGACTGAGGCACATGTGAAATGGCATGGCATGGGTCAAGGCCTGGTCCAGTGAGAGCAGTCTCAACATAATATTAAGATGAATGCATTGCACCCAAAATAGAAAGTTAACTTGAGCAATAGAAATGCAGCAAGGTGTACATCACTGTCATACTTTTTAGTTACATACAGTCAAGAACAGTGTCCATGTGTACATTCATAGTGAAGTGCATTTCACACAAGTTTCAGGTAATACATTAAGTATTACAGCAGTGCATAATGGTTTAGTATCGTGTGCCTCTTTTCTTCATAGCACCTGATGGGACAAAGATGTTGCACAAATAAATAAATGATTCAGAAGCAACTTAACTTGATTAAAACCCTAAACTCACCTCTGCCCCTCTGGCAGTAGGTAAATTCAGTCTCATCATAGTCATATTCACTTCTAGGCCTTTGCTGATGGATTGTTTTACAAGTCGGCCTTCTCAATGGAGTTCTCCCTTTAGAAGTCAAAAAGAACAGTTAAAAAAAATAAAAAAAAACTTGCAATGAATAACTTCAGAAGACTTTAGACATCTAGGTATGCATTGTGTCAACATTTAAAATATATAAAATAAAGCATCCTACCTTGATCTTGAGGTCCACTAACTTGCCTCCGAGACCTTGGTTTGGCACCACAACTTGCCCAATTCTCTTGGTCAGACACAACACCCTCTCTCCACTGTCGTTCTAAAAATATTTTCGCATTGGTTGACCAACTTGTGATAGCATTAGAATTTAAATACGAAAAAAAAAAAAAAAAACTTACCAATACAAGGCCTGCACAAGGAACCCTTTTGAATTCTCTTATCAGCTTTTACCAGAGCACCATACTCCTCACAGCATTCTCCTTTGGGATGCACCCGAGCCTGCTCAAATAGATCACAGCTCTCTTGGCCTTCACACAGCAGCTTCCGGTGTCTGTGTTTGGCACTGTGATGTCCACAAGAAGGTAGCGTGTGCCTACTGCAACACTTCCTCTTGGAAACTCTTGGGGATTCGCAGCTACTCCGCACCTCTCCTTCGATGTCATACTCGCAATCTTGATCAGACACCTCATTCCTCTCAGGATGGCTGTGTTCAGCCATCTTACACATTCCTACCTCATCCTGCAAGCTTGACCCGCAGCACGCACAGGTTTTCTGGCAGACCAAGCAAGTTTTTTCCATACTCAAGAGCTCTTTTCGGGAACGAACGGGCACATCACTTTCAGCCAGCCTGCCACCACCCACATACACTGGAACAAGATCAAGATCCTCCACGTCAGTGGAGAACATTTCATCTCTAGAGGAGAGTTCATCTATGGATGGACTCAAGACACTCTGGCGCTCTTGTGTCACCTGAGGGTAGTAGCTGTAGGAATATGCACTGCCAATTGAGGAAATATAGTTTTGTGGAGGCAACAGAGCAGATGGAGAATCAAAGTAAACAAGTGGGTCAATCTCTCGTTCAAGACTGAGGCCAGTTGTCGTTTTATTGCAGGGCAGGCGAAGGATTTGATATGGCAGGTCAAAGTCTTCTGAGAACTTGATAAGAGGTTCCATTGCTGCAGCAGCAGCAGCATCAGTTGACACCATATTCTGCAACTGCTCATCACCTGGTTCCTCAAAACCGTGGCTCTCTGTTGGATCTGCAGTGCTTTTGACACCACTGCAAAACATATTGCCAGTGGCACTGGTCACAGACATCCCATTTTGGCAGCAGATTTCAGAAACACTCTGCTGGTCATCTTCCTCATTGGCATCCTCTTCCTCATGGACAGAGGAACTGTCAAGGGGCAGCACATCTGATAACACGCATTCATCCAGTACACCCTGGCTAGACTCTGCATCATACGCGGAGTCGCTGTAGGTTGTGGGCCTTGTGACCTGACTGACCTGCTCTTCCTTGCCTTCCTGAGAGGCAAGCTCTAATTTAGAGTCCTCATTTAAACAGGCCAGTTTCTCTCCCTGCACTACATCAGGGGTAGAGGAAACCACTGTGTTAAGCCCCTTGTCGCCACCTTGTTCACAGACCTTAAGACTCTCAATTTTGTCTATCAGTTTGTTGACTGAATCACTAGGATCTGTTTGGACCTCAGAACACGCAGTCTCCCTATGCATCCCAGCGTGTTGAACATGGTGGCGGACGCGCAAGTCGTAGGATGCAACGGAGGGATAATGGGGGTTGATTCTTCTGTAATCGATTGGCTGCATGGGTGCATGTGGAACCACGTACCCAGGATACTGCATAAACTGATAAGGGGCCATGTAGGGACGGCCATAGTGCAAAGCTAGAAACAAAAAAGAGTGAGAAAAAACACTAGAGGAAGTCTACAACAATAAAGCAAAAAAACAACAAAAAAAACCTTACCTGGACCTGGAAAGCCATAGTGGCCATATGGATTCATGGGCCATTGATACATGAAATATGGCTGAGATGGTGGCTGAACATAGAAAAAAGGTCTGGTGTGGTTTACTGGATGGTGAGGCTGCCCAACTCCCATGGATTGTGAAGTGTTGTTTATGCCTAAAAAAAAAAAAAAAGGACGAACACTTCACCAAAAATAACTTTCCAGATACATCAAGTACCATGTATATACATGTAGGATTACATAGATAATTACAGTATTCCTGTAGCTCATACAGTAGAGTATGGTTAGCAATGCTCCAAGGTCATGACTCATGGCATGGGTTTGAGTTCCAGGAATTTAACTGATTCATCATAGCCTACAATAGTAATGATAATATAATCAACTGGTTTAAGGTGGGATCTCATCCTGACTAGCTTAAAAGTGCACACAAAAGTCGTCACCAAAGGGTTTACCAGGACACCACACACATGCACAGCTAAAAAGCTATACAAAACACTTAAAGCTTTTTCTTTGGTAAGAGAGAAGTTTGAGAATGTTACCTTCCATTTCTTGTGAGGAGACGAAGAAAGATAGCACAAGATACAAAACACCGCAATACTGTAAAAGACGTGCAAGATTCCGAACATTCATTAAAACCCCATCAGAAAAGGGCAGTTATCTTAACATAGACAGGCATTTAACACTGTTTAAACGTAGGAGAATGCTTTCATATTAGGTTACGACCCAAAATAAATAAAATAGCTCACCTTAGATGTGCCTGTGACAAAGTGTACTTAAATGTGTATACAGCGAGAGCGACTAACTCTGTCGCAAAAGCTTTTAAACTTCAGATTTATAGATTTCATGCCTGTTTCCAGATATCGAGATGCAATCAAATGGCAGCCAGCAGGTGTACCCAATTTGTCATATTCAGCAAAGCACTCACAGTTTTCATTATAATAAGCAGATTAATCTATGCCTTTACATATAACATATAAAGTAACTATCATATTATTATTACAATGTTGCTCAATTTATCACACGTGGCATTTGTTTGTTACAATTAAATTTCACAGGACTTTATTTTCTGTTGACTAGCACTTCTTTTTTACATTTCGGTAACTCTTCCTGTCACTGACAGTCATGCATCCCTCTTTTATTATCTATTCATTTATCCATTATAATTGTTTTATTGATGAAATGCAGTTTGTACGTCCTAACCACAGCGCCTCTGTGCGGGTAAAGTTAGCCTATGTGTGTTGTGTTTACATTTTACAGATGAGTGAATGAGAGCGCTGCTGCACCGTTAATACGCGGTGAGTATGTTAATATTTATCAACAGCTCACAAAATACTTCGGATAGTTGACTTGACTGCACAGTATTAACAGAGACAAATCTAGACGTTTCTCTGTAATGTCTCTGACGAGTTTTTGGCGATATTTCCTAAGCGTTAGCCTGCTAGCGTACGACTATTCAGTTGTAGCTGACGCGTTAAACCAAATGTATTTGTTTTATTTGAGTATATAAATACGTCTGTCATTAGAGGTTATACAAATAACAACTAAGACCGTAAAACATCAGTTTATCTAGAAATGTATATTTGATTTTGAAGAATGGTAACGTTATAGCAAACTAGCTTCGAGTGAGTTGTTATGGTTTCACTTTCCATTCACCAGACAGCTAGTCGTATTAGCTAACATGAATGAGGTGTAAAAACATCCATACAGTTATTTAAATGATGTGACAGTCATCCATATCTATAAATTATTAGCATTAACTGTAAATAAACGAGAAAATGATTCCACATGTTTGACAAGTGAATCTCCAGACTTGTTGTTGACTATTGTTTATGCTTCAGACATAATATCAGTAAGCCACCTTGTCTAATGCCACTAAACTTGAACTGTCAACCCAACTATAATGTAGTTACTTTGTTTCCTAATTCTTTGGCATTAGAAACGATGGCGACAGTTAATCGGGCCTTGTGTGTTTTAACGCTTTGTTGACTTTCATTTTCAGCTATGGCTTCTCTCAGTGATCAGCTGGAGGAGGTGAGGGTGAATGCAGAAGGCAGCTTATCTTCTCCAGGCTCTGCCCAGGAGATGAGGGCAGGGGTGGCAGCCATGGCCAACATCCCTCTCCCACCCTCCAGCAAATATCGCTACATAGCTGCTGAAAGCATGCTGACGGAGAACTGTACTGGAAATAACAGGAATGAGGTGAGAGCTGGTGTAATGATTCATTTTCCTCAGCAATCCAAAGAGTGTATGATTATACAGCAGGAAGCAAACGTTTGACTTTTTATGAACTGACCTCTTGCATGTAGTGATCGTAAACATGGCTGTAACCATGTCTTAATGGGGGGTGGGGGACTTCATTTATGCTTCGTGTCTCGTCAAATTCATTTATGAATTACATTAATCACTTAAATGATGAAATTTGACCAAAAATTTGGTAGTGGATATTACCATTTCTATTATAAAACAGGCATCCAATATCAAGGTATAGGTAAATATCTGAGTGCCAGTTGCATAAACCGCTAAGACTAGTCATACAAGCTAGACATACATTTTTTTTAGCTGTTACTTAACCTAGATTAGCCTAATTTGATACCATGCAACAGGTCATACGCTTCATACGCTTACATTTAAGGATAAAGAATTTACTCAGAATCAACATTACATTAATGAAAAATTCAGCTTTTTTGTCATCAACAACATTCTGAATACAACATAGTTTGTAGAAATAGTAGGCAGTGACTGAACCTTTGTTCTCAACCACTGTTAAAACTCAAGTGTCATGTTTGGAAGTGTCTGTGAAGCCTGCCTTCTTTTATTTGATTGGCCATCTCAGTTATTTTGACATTGACGGGCGATGTTAGACTGCTTAGGCACACCTGCCTAAACATGAATCTTTTGAACCTTTTTGTAAGTGCAGCAGAATATATATATTTTTTGTAGGGACAATTTGGCCGTATCTGATTTTTGGGGGTAAATGTCTATGGTGGTTACGGCCCTGACCGTATATAGTAGGAATGTGTGGGGTTATTTTGGCAGTGTGAATGACTAACATAAAGCGCATAATAATGCATAGCGCTGGGTAATCTATCACCGTTTCCTCAGGTGTTTCAAAAGAATTTGTCCTGTTTCCACTCATTTGCATGCACATAATATTTCTTCCTAGTTCATTTTTACCCACTGTTGTTGTTTTCTAGGTTATAATGTATTCTCGTTCATACTTTTCTGTTGTACATTAATATCTCCTGATCCTTTTAGTCCCTCAGCCTCCTGCAGAAACTTTCCACCGCTCTTAACATCTTGGAGAAGTATGGCTCCAATCTTACCAACCCCAACAGGCCGAAGTACTGGCGTACAGTCAAGTACAACAACCCTGTCTTCAGGACGACCGTAGACTCTATTCAGGTGTGTGGTGGATGAGATTATGAGGCTTTTTGTGTGAACCATGCAAAATATCTGCAGTTACTATTCTTTATCTTCCTCTTTTAGGGTGGCAGAGCAGTACTTAACCTGTACGGCTACACCAATCAGCAGCATGATGGCTTGAGCTTTCCTGATGATGTTGTCCAGCCAGATGTTGAGAAGGTGGCGTCAGTGACCCTTGAGATCATGTGTCTTCGTATGGAACTGGACATGCTAATCAAGGTCTGAGGCTGTGAAGTAAAAACATATGAATTCATCACAAATGAACGTTAAGCTCATATATAGAGTTTGTTCCTTTTCTTTAGGGTACCCATTCTCATCCAGAGTTTTTTGAAAGACTTATTCCCTCTCTCACTATGCAGGTAAAGTTTTTCTTTTTCTATAAGAAATGACAGTGACAGTAAAGACATTTATAATGTTACAAAACATTTTTAGAATTCAAATAAATTTTGTTCTTTTTAACTTTCTATTCATAAAAGAATCGTGAAAAAGGGCATCACTGTATCCACAGAAATATTAAGCAGCACAACGGGTTTAAACATTGATTATAATAATAAGCAATGTTTCTTGAGCACCAAATCAGCATATCAGAATGATTTCTGAAGGATCATGTGAATATTGGAGTAATGATGCTGAAATTCAGATTTGCCATCGCGGGAATAAATTACTTTTTAAAGCTGCTGTCCGTAGCTTTTCCTCTTTGTCGCTATCTCTGTTCGAAATCTGCAATTGCAGTTATTCGCGGAAGTCATCAACTTTACGTGGGTTGTGCCGCATGGCACAGCGCGGATGAACACAGTGTTTTGAGGAGAATGTGCTGTCAGTCACCGCACTGGTGTGGATACTGGCATTTAGAATCACAGATTCTACTTTTTGAAAGTATGACCAACATAAGAAGTTTCACTGGAAAATGTATTCTGAACAAGTAACATCCACTTTTGTTCTGACCAACTGGGAAAAAAGCATTGCAGTAAATCGCGCTGATTAAATCTAACGATCGCTTATCATATTACGTCAAACCGTGCAAAATATACTTTGTTCTCAAATTGTTCATGTTAACAACAGCATTTTGTGACTACATTTAATGTGTATTAGGGCTACCTGTAGTTCAGTACTACTCCGTAACTGTATGAATTAAGCGAACAAGTTCGCTACTGTTAGGCTACATAATTGAACCAATAGCCGCCTCTGCGCTCGTTTTGTACCCCTTCAAAACACAGAGTTCACTCCACCATTCAAAAGCCCTTTCGATATCCTTGTTTTTGCATGGGCCTGGTTGCAGTCTCTTTTTTTCTGTAGCCACTCTGAAGTCTTTTGCATTTTACAATCGGGTGATTCTCCAGCTGTCACTGGTGATTGTAGTTTGAACCTTTCTGGATCCGCCATCAAAATGAAAAGTTCAGTTATATCAAGTGCTGTGAGAAAAGGCTATAAATCTCCACCTCCAACATCTTCACACGCAATATAGCCTACTAGCCGAGACACCTTCTTTATGTGTACAGATGTGACGTAATGACGCAAAGAAATGCTCGAATTTCCAGCGGAAATCCACCAGTACCACTGGAATTAATAACATTATTACAAGCTTACCGTTTTGAATCGAGCTACGGCAAGCAGATAGTTTTGAACACTGGATATTTATGTACTTGCTCAAAAAATTATTTTTAACCCAAAAAAGTTACGGACTGCAGCTTTAAAATACATTAAAATAGAAAACAGTTATTTTAAATTGTTAACATTTTTACAATAATAATGTTTTACTATATTTTTATTCGATAAATGCAGCCTTGGTGAGCCTGAGACTTATTTCAAAAACATCTTACCACGCATTTAGAGAAAAGTGTTTCTTTTAGATTTCTTAGCTTTTTTGCAGGTCACTTAAATACAGTGTCCATATAATGTCTGTACAGGATGACGAGGGAATCAGCACAGATGCAGTTACAATCTCTCCTAGTGAGAGACCATGGGAAAAACAAACTTCCTCATCTGCGTCTCCTTCTCAGCCTACATCTATATTCAGTCCAGCTCTTGCTCTCTCTTCTCTAGTGCCATCTACACAAACAGGTAAAGACATCATGTTTACCAACCCTGGCTTTCCTTTTAATGAATATCTTATTGTGAGTGTCCACTTTTATCGTTTCCATTCTACTTCATTGATTTTCAATTGCTTTGCAGAAAACTGCACCATATGTGGCATCTTTCCAGTGTCTGCTCACTGCCCCACCTGCACTCAGCGGCTATGCACAGAATGTGACCGGCTGTATCACTCCCATTCAGGACGGTCCACACACATCAGGATCCCTGTGACTTCCTCAAAAGCCACAAAACGGCACAGGTTAACACTGAGCAATTTAAGATGTTGAGAGAACATGTTTGTTTAGAGGTTTTTGTTAAACAAATCTGTATGTCTTTTATTTCTTTCGTTAGCTCATCACTGTCAACATGGCAGTGTAAATACTGCACTACAGTAAATGCGTTGCAGCAGGTTTTGTGTGAAACCTGTGATCGACCCCGTCTGTCCTCTTCTGCTCCATCTCTACAGGAGGAGCCATCACAGCCCTCTACAATATCTGGTTAGTCTGTACAGTCCAGTGTTTTTTTTTTCTTTCTGTCACTTTTTCAAATCTAAATGGACCATCAGTCCTGCTTGACCTTTTGAAATATCAAGGTGGTCATTCAAACTAACAAATAAACATCTAAATTTGAATATCATTGTGTTTTGTGTATTACTTTTGTCAATTAGAGTGGCAGTGTAAAAGCTGCACAGTGGTTAATGCTGGCAGCAGCATTCTTTGCGAGGTGTGTGATCGTCCCCGTCTGGCCACCCGACCTCCTGTCGCGCCCTGTCGTCCGACCCCCTCTGCCACAGGACTAATGGACAGCCAGGTGCCACTATTCAGTACATTCCAAATGCAATTTTCTGGTTTCGTTTCAGTATAATAGGGGCTTTCTCGCCAGAGGAACCTTTTCCTAGTTCCTAGAACTTATGGCAGAAGTACCAGCTTTTTGGCATGTTTGCACCACACAAACTGAGAACACTTTTAGTTCTAGGAATCATGTTGGGGGAACTAAATTAGCTCCTACTTCAGATTAGGGTCCAACCCAGCACAATATGAACTACTAGTGACATAAGTGTACGCCGATTGGCCGAACGCACGTGGAACACCAGCACCCGCCATGTACACACAGTTTTCAGCCTACATATTTACTCCATGAACTAACTCTACAAAGATGGAAAACATTGATAGATGAGGACCTCTCAACCTTTATGCTAAGGATAAAATCCTACGTGACTTTGAGGGGACCAAGCAAAACATGATTATGTATTTCAGCTCAGCTAGCGACATTGGGAATCAACCACATGGCAAACGCTAATACTTTTTCATATACTGTTTACTTTCTTTGTATAACAGTTCAATCTAATAACATAATAGACAGGACTGTTAAATAGATCGCAAACTAATGAAGACGGAGAATGGGAGCATGGTGTGCTAAGGCTCTGGCTTTTTCAGCGTCAAAATAAAGGTCACTTTTCAGTTTCTACTGGCGGTGCAAATGCTACCAAGAAATTGGCCCTACTAGGGGAACATTTAGTTATTGGGAACCGCCCTGGTGGCTAGTTCCTATAACTAAGTTCCTATAACTACCCGGTGCGAAAGCCCCTAGAGTTATCTTAACACTGCTGTATTTTAAAGTACATAATTTCTGTTAATAACATGATCGATGTTGCAAAAAGGAATGTAGTTCAGTTTTATAAACTGAGTTTTGTAAAGTTAGTGTTGTAGAACTTAAAACACGTCACCTTTAAAGGGATAGGTCACCCAAAAAATGAAAATTTGGTTATTTGCTCACCCTCAAGTTGTTCTAAACCTGTTTGAATTTCTTTCTTCTGCTGAACTCAAAAGATGTTTTGAAGAATGTCGATAACCAAACAGTTGATGTGCCTCATTGTCTTCTATATTATTTTTGTTCCATACTATGCTTGCAACTGTTTGGTTACCCATATTCTTCAAAATATCATCTTTTGTGTTCAGGAGAAGAAATAAATTCGTACAGGTTTGGAACAAATTGAGGGTGAGTAAAAGATAATAGAATTTTCATTTTTGGGTGAACTATCCCTTTAACCTATGCATATTCTGATTTGTCATTGCTAAAGAAATTAGTATAATGCTGAGTTTTATCCTGAATACAGGTTCCTGTTTTGACTCCTTTTTTTTTTTCTCATTTAGTGGATTTGCCAGTTTTGTACGTACGTCAACCGCACACCATCAACTGTATGCGAAATGTGTTGCCTTTCAAAACCTGCCCTATCACCCTCTAAGCCCCTCCCACTCTCACCGGTCAAGGACGTAACGCCGCTTTCAGTCGCATCTAACGTCATGCCCACTGAGGACCCTGATTTGAAAAGGCAAAGACTGATGAAGGAGGAAGGGCTTAAACTTATTCAGCTTATTCGTGTAAGTCTGATATTTTTTAATGTCGTTGTAGCCTGGGCCTCATCCTCAGAATCTTACAAGCATTCTTATTGTCTCTGTCTTTTCTCAGGAGGGAGAGAAGAAAGGAGTCAGTCCAGAGGAGGTGTATACCAGCATGTATGTGTCGGGAAACAGTAACGTCATGCCATATGACTGGCTGAAGGCAGAGCTACCGCATGTGCTTGATGAGATCTGTGTGATGGCTGCGTCCTGTCAGCAAGAACCCAATGCACAATCAAACTCTTCAGGGGGGAACGATGGCCAGGATGGAGAAAAGAGCAATGCTGTCCCCTTGTCCAGGGCAGAAGCCAAACGGGCCTGGCTGGCAGCAGCGGGCGATAATGAGAAAGCTGTCAGACAGGCTCTCAGAGACCGCAGAGTTAAAGTGAGTTCTTGACAATCCATCCTTTATATAATAACTTTCATTAACATTTACAACAGTATTAGAATATACAATGCTTAACATGTCATTAGTGAATGTGCAATGAAATTATTAGATTTATATATTTGTTGTACTTATCTGACTGACATCTGCTACAGGCCTGTTAAGCATTATATATTTAATTATGTTTTTTTTTCTTATATTATCACACACACACACACACACACACACATACATATATATATATACAGTGTATATATATATATATATATATATATATATATATATATATATATATACACACAGTTGTAATCTAAATTCTTCTACCCCCATTGCAGATCAGGTTTATTGGCAAAATTTACAGACTTTCAGCTGTTTGCAATGAACAATTCAAACAAAAGTAATTGAAATAGCTCAACACAACAAATGTTTCAAGTGGTTTCCCCAAATTCAACTGAAAATGTAACTTTTAATGACTTCTGCAGTCTCAAAATTATTGAACCCCTTCACGGCAAGCATCTTTAGTACTTAGTAGAACACCCATTTGCTGTTATGACCTGCTGCAAACAAACGAGATGTATAACCAGACACCAGCTTCTGGCAGCTTTTCTGAGGAATCTTTGCCCATTCCTCATGAACAATGGCTGGGTTTTGCTGCTATTGCCTTCTTCAAATCCCACCAGAGATTTTCTATGGGATTCAAGTCAGGTGACTGTGATGGTCACTGTAGAATCTTCCAGGACTTCTTCTGCAACCAAGCCTTGATGGAATTTGAGGTATGCTTGGGATAATTGTCCTGTTGGAAGGTCCAATGACGCCCAAGCTTCAGCTTCCTCACTGACGGCATACCGTCTCCTTTCCTCCTAGAATTTCCTGATACTTCAATGAATCAATCTTGCCTTCCACACGCTGCAGGTTTCCAATACCAGAGGATGCAAAGCAGCCCCATCCTCCAACTTGCTTAACTGTAGGCAGAGTGTTCTTTTCAGCATATGCTTCATTCTTCTTCCTCCAAACAAACCGCTGCTCCATAGGGCTGAAAAGTTCCAGTTTAACAGAATACCAAAACTTCTGTGGTTTATTTATGTGATTTTGGCCAATTTTCTTGTGCTTTTGGGTCAGTAGTGGTGTACGTCTTGGAGTTTTGGCATGCATTTAGAACTCGCCATACAGTGCAAGCTGAAACCTCAGAGCCTGTTTCTACCAGGTCTTGCTGCAGGTCTTTTGCAGTCACTCAAGGGTTTTTCTGAACCTGCCTTCTCAGAAAACTGGTTGCAGCCGTTAAAATCTTCCTTTTTCTGCCCGTCCAGGTAGGGCTGGGCGATATGACCAAAATCTCATATCACGATATAAGTCACCTCATATCCCGATAACGACGTATATCACTATAGTACCTTTTCTGTAAATTCAATCAATTAATAGTTTGAATAAATGTTTGATTAAGAATGTAGAAATATAAAATATGAATGAGATGTAAAAACCTTTTTTTAAAACATGATTACAGGCCCAACATATTTTATCATTCTGTTAAATATTTTAATTTGCCAGACAACCAATCACTAATTCAAATAGTACGGACTGTGCAAATGTGATATTGACGCAGCCTATCCAACGTGCGTGAAATGCCTGCGCTCAGCTGTCAAGTCATCATAGGTAAGTTGCAATGGCAAAGCACTGGCGTTAGTTTTCCCAAAGATATACTGTATATGTCACCAACTGTCAAACAATTAGGCCTACATTTCAGTGAAAATTAATAGCAGGTAACAGGCAAGTTTTTGTTTTTTGAACGACACCTCACACGCACACGTTCTAGCATTGCTAACTTGACATCACAGCATGTTCATTATCAAAATAAAATAGTCAACCAAACATATAGAAAGTTAACCAAAGAATGTTAATGCTACAGAGTTAGCCCCTTGATAAGGAACGAGCTCCTCTGTTTGTTCTGACTGGTCCTGCTCGGAGCCACCCGGTTCTGTCACCCCTTCACTCGACATTTTATTCACGTTTCTGCCTGCATCCCCATGGCGGCATGTAAGATTGCAGTCATCCAAATGATGAAAAAGTTTTGCCATAAACAATGTTTTTTTTCGATACCACGATATAAACGATAGAGCATAATATGTAACGATAGACTTTTTATATCGTCCATCCAATATATATCGTCATATCGCACAGCCCTACGTCCAGGTAGTGTAACCACTGTTCCTTTAACTTTGAACTTGCTTGCTATGCTTCCAACAGTGTCTTTAGGAACATTTAGTGCATTCACAATCTGTTTGTATCCTGATCCTTGTTTGTGAAGGGTGATGATATCTTCTCTTAACGTTGTGGACCATTCTTTTGACTTATGTCTAAGTCAAATCTTATTGACTTATTTCTGAGCCATATTTCTAACATGCAGTCAAACGTGACAGTCAACAAACCTAGCCAGTTCAGATTTTTCATGTGTTCTAGCTCGAACACACCTGGTGCAACTAATAAAGCCCTTGATTATTTGCATCAGGTGTGCTTGAGACAACACCTGTTTTGCAGATTTGTGCTGTTGTAAGGGATTCTTTTCAGGGTGTTGAATAATTTTAAGACTGCAGAAGTCATTAAAAGTTTTTTTTTTTTTTTTTTAGTTGAATTTACAACATTTTCCATATTGTACATTATAACGTTGTGAAGCCTAGTTTGTAGTGTTTTATTTTTTATTTCATTTAAACAAAGTAATGTAGAAATTTAATATAATGTAAACTTTCACATAATTCAATTTTTCTGAAAATATTTTCATGTTATGGCCAATAACCTGGCAACATTATCAGCTTATCCGTATCTGCCAGAATCGCATAATAGTGTATTTCTAGTAAATATATGTAGTAAAAATGTTGTATGCTAAATATGACATTTTGTCTGTTTTTGTTTGTTAGATAAAAGAGCTTGGCTCTCTGGGCTTTAATGATGTGACCCGCTGTGAAGAAGCCCTGAGGCAGAGCGGAGGGGATGTGAGGGAGGCTCTCGTCCTGCTGCAGCGCCCTTTACTGGAGCCATTCCATCAGCGCATGTGGAGCAACGAACCAGAGCCCGCCATTGACATCAACCATCCGGATAAACAGGTGACTGGCCTTTTACAATAATGCAGCTTCACTGAGAGACTGCATTGCTTTCTCACCGCTAGATATGCCAAACAGTTTTTGCAACTTAGTCTGTATCTTTTGTGTGATAAATGTATGTGTATATATATATTTATCTTTAATTAATTGCATAATGCTGGCTGCCGAATATATTCAAGGTGGTCATTAGTAAATTAAATGTTATCAAACATTACTAAAGTTACTTATCCTCTATCTGTGTTCAGCATGTTTGCCGTAGACTGCTAGCGGTGTTTGAGCTGCCCAGCTGGGGGCGCTGTGAGCTGGTTTTGTCTTTGCTGCGAGACCCTACAGCTACATACACACTGGAGGACGTGGTTCAGGCTGTGCGTGAATCACCTGACCGGGACTTCATTCGCCGGGTGCTGAACAAGGAATGCCCTATCTGCCTGTCAGTTTTTCCCCACAGCAAGGTACTTTGCATCACCTCCTATGATAGGCTCAGAATCTTGTATTACACCAGAGTTTTCTTATCTTATATGTACTCATACTGTTAAAGGTATAGTCCACCCAGAAATGAAAATTTTGTCAATATTTACATATAAGAACATAAAAGAAGATCTTTTGAAGAATGTTGGTAACCAAATAGTTTTGGTTCCTATTGACTTCCAAAGTAATTTTTGTCCATACTACTGAAGTCAGTGGGATCCGCAACAGTTTGGTTACCAACATTCTTCAAAAGATCTTTTATGTTCCACAGAAAAAAGAAAGCCACACAGTTTTGGAACGAGGGTTAGTAAATGATGATAGAATTTTCATTTTTGGGTGGGCTAGTCCTTTAAAGGCATAGATCCCCCAAAAATAATCATCAAGTGATCATTTACTTGCCATTGTGTTGTTCCAAACCTGTATAACTTTTATTTCTTTAGTAGAATGCAAAAGAAAACATTTCTAAAAATGACTACCTTCGGACAGTTTATATTGCATGCAGCCCAGTCTTACTGGGTCTTTTTCATAAATTAGCTCTAAATTGAAATGCTGTTTAATTTTTGGCAAATGTATGTATGAAAGCACCTTACATTGAGTCAGGAGTCTATTTTTTTGTGTGTATTTTTTCAGATGCAGTCGCTGACATCCTGCCAGTGCTCTGTGTGCTGTGGATGTTTCAAGCAGCATTTCACCATAGCGGTTAGGGACAAGCACATCAGAGACATGGTGTGTCCTGTCTGCACAGAGCCTGACATCAATGACCCTGAGCACCTTAACAGCTACTTCTCCAATCTGGACATACAGGTATTGCAAAAGAGCAAAAAATAAAGATGGTTCAGTACTGGGACTTGAGTTGGAACACAGCAGCATATAACTGGGCTTCAAGCTTCTCACTGTGATATCTGAAACCATCTTGTGTGTGTGTGCGTGACTGCCCAGCTCAGGGATTGTCTTGAACCAGACGTGTATGATCTCTTCCACAAGAAGCTGACTGAGCAGGCTCTCATCAAGGACCCGAAGTTCCTGTGGTGCAGCCATGTGAGTGATACTGCACTTCCTAACTGTCTCTGAGAGAGGACTTTCATACTCAAACAGCTGTAGTCTCATTCAAGAGCATTTTACAGTGGTCTGAAAAGAGGTGCATGATGTTAGGAGTCTTTATTTGCATCTGGTGCATCTCTTTTACTCGTATCTCGTTCCCACAGTGCTCATATGGCTTCATCTATGACGGCGATCAACTCAAGGTCACCTGTATGCAGTGCAGGAAAAGCTTCTGCGCTCAATGCAAAAAACCGGTAAGTGTTTTCAGAAAGCAAGAAACAGATCTGCGGTGACCTTGCATGAATATAGGAGATGAGCGTCAGTGTTGGGGAGTAATTCAAAGAAGCGACACTATCAACTCACCTATGATTTTCAGCAGCATGACAGTAGTGAGCAGCTTTAAAATAGTGTCACATTTGCAATAACAGATTACATATTCCAGCAAATCTGGAACAAACCCTCTCATATTCATGTGTAATGAAAGTAAAAACTGATTCAGTGTTGTAAATCGTTTATCCGAAACTAATATTTTCATATATATTTATATATATATCATACTTAATCAGTATGTGATATAATCTTATATACAATATTTATCATATATATATATATATATATATTTACTGTGTAATGACTTAAAGTCTGATGCAGTCTAGTGAATCATGAAAGAGTATGTTTCAGATGAATATGTATGTTTCAAAGATTCATTTCGGTGGATTGTTTTGTTGAACAGAACAAATTCATAAAAAAAGATACTCTGACTTATGCCCCCATTTTTGTTATTTTTTGTGGTGGAATATTTAGTGTAATACTGCTATTTAGTATAGTGGGGTTTTTTTTATATTAAGGTGTATTTTGTCACCTTAATTGATATTACTCATTAATTAAAAATGGTGATGGTAGTGAGTGTCTTATTCTCTATTGCTTTCTGCAGTGGGAGCCGCAGCACGTGGGGCTCTCGTGTGAGCAGTTCCAGCTGTGGAAGCGAGAGAATGACCCTGAGTACCAGAAGCAGGGTTTGGCCGGATACCTGCGTGACAATGGGATCAGTGAGTGACCTTTAGATCTTCTCTAGAGGCCTAATCCACACCTACCCACAGCTAATAATTCTGCCTCTGCCCACTCTGACTACCAGAATTTACCTTAGGAAACATGTTGTCTGCTCATACAGTCTGTTTGTTTTGTTGTGTTTGGTCATTTGGAGAAGGGAAACATTTTAATGTGGAGTATTTCTCACTCACAGGCATTTTTATTCAGACGTATTCACACTTTGTGAGAGAGTTACTGATCACACAATAGTTGTTTATAGTGTTGCGTTTCACTTAAGGCTGTCTTTCTCTGTTCTATTGAATCGATCCATTGGTCTGGTGTTATTTTTTTTCTGTATGATTCTGTTTTATTCTGTTGGATAAAACAACTTACTGATTAAGTATGATGAAATGCAAAAATACAAAGTTCCAATAGGTATAGATTTTCCATCCATCCATCCATATATATATATATATATATATATATATGCATCATTATATTAAAACAAATACTCAAACAGCAGTGTGTGTATATATATATACACACACACACACACTGTTTCTGATCCCTTGGATTTACCTGGATTTCTTATAAATTGTTCATATTTTACAGTAGTCAATTTGATGATAGTCAAGCAGTCTATGTTTGTCTATTGACGTGATTATGTAAATTATAATAGGGTGGAAAAACTGTCACACAGCCCATTCTTTATTTTATACAATGGGTTTTATCTACTGTTCTTATGTCTGTCTTGTAGCTTGTCCTAACTGTAGGTTCCAGTATGCTCTGGCCAGGGGTGGCTGTATGCACTTCAGTTGTTCCCAGTGCAGGTATCAGTTCTGCAGTGGATGTAACAACCCTTTCCACACAGTGAGTTCCTGTCTGGTCTTGTTGTCCTAGAATTATTTGTGCCTATTTGTATCTCTATATGCATGTTATACGGCTCTGTACTTGATTGTGATATTCAGTTTGAAGCCAACTATGGTTGGGCTAAAAGTAGCGGCCTTTTCCGGAGCACGATTTCTTCTGTCCTTTTTATTCATCCTCTTTTTCTCTCACACTCTTGTTCACTCCTTCTCTGGCAGAAGTGTGCAGTGAACCAGTGTACTGTGACGGGTCTGCATGCCCATCACCCCAGAGACTGCCTCTTCTACCTCCGAGACTGGGAGCCTGCCAGGCTTCAGGCCTTACTGCAGGTACACACACACACTCACGCTTTAACACAGGCACGCACATTTACTCCTACACATCCACACGCACAGCACTTCTGTGCCAGGGGTTGGTTGAGAAATATCACTTCACATCTCTATCGTTTTGTTTCGAATACTTTTTTTAACGTCATTTTGTTTCCTCAGAAAAAGGCGGTGAACTACAATACTGAAACTGCAACCGGAGCACAGACTGGTATGTCTTTTAGTATCAATGCTTTTTTGGGGGGGGGGTTATTCTGACCATATGGCCATATTTCAGTCTGACTTATCTCCCCCAGTACTTCTGTAATCTGTTTATCTGTGTCTGTCTCATCTAATTTGTCAGGTCTCAGTCTTAAAGTCTAGTTTGCTTCATTTTCACTCTTTATCTCAACTGCCCAGTGGAACAAAATTTTACGTAATTTTACACTTTTACTGTAATGAAAGCATAAAAGCTGAACATCCTAAAGCAATGCACTGTTTTCCTACTAAAACAGCCGTCCAATTACCGCTTCTCAGACCAAGGCTATATTTGTACCATGAAATCGTTGTCAAACACACACATACACCTACTCCTTACAGCTTTATTTCACACTCTGTTCTACATCTCTTTACTGAAAATATTTCCCCTGAAAACTGCCTTTCCCCCCAAATGCATCCCTGCTTTTTTTTTTTTTGCGTCAGGTGTGTGTGGAGTGATCGAGCAGAAAGATGAAGGGCCTCGTCCGACTGATTCGCCGTGCGGGGCTCAGACTCAGCCGGGACAGGCAGGACTCTGCGAGTGAGTAACATCGTTTTTACCATGTTGACTGCTCCCTGCACTCTCAAATCTCTCAAACTCATCTCTTTTTCTTTCTTTTTTTGTCATTTGCGTTGTAGGGATTGTAGAAATTAGAAAAAGTACCTGAGTACTCAAATTACAAACCACTGATTTAACTCAACTTGATTGCTTGATTTAACTCTACTCAATTTAATTTGAATTTCAGTCCACATTCAAGAGTACTCATTTTGTTCTTTCTTTGGATTAACTGACAATTATATGTAATACATACTGTGTATATATAAACAAAATAAAATAAATAAAATAACAAATAAAACACAAATAAAACGTTTTTTAAACATAAATACAATCGGCAGAAGTAAAAAGCTAAAGGTAGGCTGTAAACGAACTACACTACCGTTTCATGACTATAATGACACCAGCACTTGTAGAGCTTAAATAAAGATCAAAAGAGTTGTCAGATACTTAGAGTAGTTTGCAAGACTGCGAGTACAATAAGGCTGTAAAAGCAGACTAGCGAATAGATGAGTTGATGAGATGAGATCTGTTAAGCGTGATGATCATAATGTCTCCAACATTCTCTGTAGTCCCATTTAGCCACTTATACCAACTGCCTTTTTCAAAACACATATATATTTATATATATATATATATATATATATATATAATTATGAGTGGGGTATTGCTGATGTAATTTATATTGTAGAATAAAATTTGAAAATGTATTTAGCTTGATAACCACAGACTTTATTTCAGGCATTTAACCAGAAACCTGTTCAAATACCCATTGTCTTTGTGACAATAGAACCAGAAGGGCACAATTGAAAACTCATTTCTTGGCTTTGGACTTATTCCTGCAGCACACTTTAAGAGACAAGCACCATGACATTTTTAAATACTTGGAAAGTGCAAATGCAAATATGCAATACAGCAAAGATCAAAAGTACAAAATTAAGAGGATCAAATGTGAGCTGAATTTGTAATCATGTTTACATTTTTACCACAATATGCAAATATCTCTAGTCTTAAGTGGGATTGGTGAGACACTGGGGAAAAAAACGCAAGATGTGATGCAATGGTTTAAAGATGGTATACTTGGCAAGACAATATGACACACATGCCTCTCCCAACTTTTTAGAGGTAAATAAAATCGTGTTGTGTTTCAGGAAGCATTATCGAGAGTACCTGGTCAGCCTCATTAATGGACATTCTATTGACCCCGCCCTCCTTTACGCTCTTGATGAGCTGATCGTGGCCTGCAGAAGATACCATGTAGACGTCACACAGGGGGAAGGAGAAGATGAGAGAGCATACTTTGCCAGACTTAAGGTGGGCTGATGCTGTCCTTTCTTCAGTCTATAAACATGACCTCTTTTTGGTAGTTATCAAACTTTCTTTACCTCACATCTGCAGAAACTCATGGATGACGTGCCTCTGGGTGACAAGGTCCTTCGCAAGAAGTGAAGACGTTTTTACTTTGTTCATTTAACCTATGCTGACTATTTTACCCACGTGCGCCTGTAGCTCCGCTTTATGATCTGAGCTGAGAGGCTGACAGAAATTTAAACGCAGTGCTTCCCTGTTCTTAATGTGATGTAGTTGCACACCGTTGCACAATGCACACACTGGTTTTTTTCTTTTTCTTAAGGTTTTGTGATGGTAAATTCTTCATTTTAATCATGTTTTGATTTTAATCACCCTCTAATAGTGTTATAGCTGTAGCTTGATAATAAAAAAAAAACAGACTAAGACAAAAAAACTTTGACAGCTATAGTGAAACCATTTATTGTTTCTGTGAATGCATATAAACAAGTTTTATATTTCATTAAGTACATTTTAAAGTTAAACAGACAAAAATCATAAAACAACAGCATTTTAAATGATTTTATGAGTGTACTTCATGCTGTTCATTATCAGTTTATTCAAACAAATTAAACCAAAAACAAAATCTGCACATTGATGGGTGTCAAAAGACTTACAATCATGGGTTTATATGTACATATATGATTAAACATAATTTATAAAATGTTGAATCTAGTGAGTCTTTGTGTTTTAAAGAGAGCAAAATGATCAATTATTATTAATAAGCAAAGCAGTAAAACCACCAGTCATATTGATGTGATTCGGTCAACATCTAAAAGACATGTTCTTCATTCCTATTCCATACAATCGTGTCACGGTTTTCTCTGAGATCAGAGTCCTTAAAACGATACTCGGTTACTTACGTAACCTCGGTTCTCTCTAGAGAGGGAACAAGTATTGCGTAAGTTTAGCTTACGCTACGGGAAAGATTCATCTTCTCGAGATATTGAAGCCAAAAAATTATCCTTAATTTTGTATTGTCAACGCAGTGCAGCAGCTAGCAGACCATCTTGCGTGCTCATTGGCTGCCCTGCGGGCAACTGCTGCAGCCTACCAGTGAGCCCGGCGTGACGTCACGCCCAATGAAGGGCGCCCGCGCCTTCATAGCGTCACAGCCCGCCAGAATGGGCGTGGCTTAGCGTATAAAAATAGGGGCTGTAGGCTGACATCCCTGGTTTTTCGTCGACTGAAGCAAAGTCGCTCGTGGCGCGAGCACGGCCGGTTACGCAATACTCGTTCCCTCTCTAGAGAGAACCGAGGTTACGTAAGTAACCGAGTATCGTTCTCTTACGAGAGGTTCTCTCGTATTGTTTAAGTTTAGCTTACGCTACGGGAACAGTTTGTCAACGCCGTGCGCGCCAAGCATCTACCATGAGTCCCCAAACTTTCAGAGGAACCCAATAAATAGAAGAAATAAGGTGGCCAGCCACGCGGGCCATCACTTGCATCTAAGCACACATAGGGAATACAGAGCAGCGCGCTAGTCTGTATAGGCACATGGCACATACCCTACTGGTGCAGTTCAACCAGGAAGGCTGAGTCACGAGAGTGATCTGAGCAGGAAGATCTGGGCAGAATACACATCTCCTTTAGACTGACAAAAGTTTAGCCTGTAAGGCGGGAACTTCTAGGTTATAAAACCTGACAAAGGTAGACGGGGAGCTCCAGCCCGCCGCTACACATATGTCATGGATAGAAATCCCACTGGACCACGCCCACGATGAGGCAACGCCCCTCGTGGAATGAGCCCTGATGCCCAGAGGGCATTGCAGACCTGTTGACGCATATGCTGTTGCTATAGCGTCCACTATCCATCTGGACAGGCTTTGTTTCGAGGCGGCGAGACCCTTGGTGCGCCCACCAAACGAAACAAAGAGCTGTTCTGAACGCCTGAAGGAGGCGGAGCGCGTAACGTAACACCTCAGCGCCCTGACAGGGCAGAGGGGATTCACATCGTTTTCACTGTCAGATGCTGGCAGAGCTGATAGTGAAATAACTTGCGCTCTGAATGGAGTGCCCATCACCTTAGGAACATAGCCATGTCTAGGTCTGAGGATGACTTTAGAGTCATTCGGCCCGAACTCGAGACACGACGCGTTGACAGACAGCGTGTGCAAGTCCCCCACACGTTTCACTGACGACAGTGCAGTCAGAAAAACGATTTTCAGAGATAGATATTTCAACTCCATGGATTCTAGTGGCTCAAATGGAAAAGCTTTCAGGGCCTCGAGGACCAATGAAAGATCCCACACAGGAACCGAGGGGGGGCGCGGCGGGTTCATCCTTCTAGCTCCTCTAAGGAAGCGGATGACCAATTCATGCCTTCCTAGTGATTGGCCGTGCGTCGGTTCTGCGAACGCTGCTACGGCTGCCACATATACTTTGAGTGTGGATGGGGATCTCCCCTTATCCAAAAACTCTTGTAGGAAAGTGAGCAGATGCGCCACCCCGCATGTCCGAGGGTCCAGACCTCTGACGGTGCACCATCTGGAGAACACCGACCATTTAGACGCGTAGAGCCTTCTCGTGGAAGGAGCTCTAGACTGCGTGATCGTGTTCATCACTCCTTCTGGCAGGGTAACGAGTACCCGTTGATCAACCATGCGTGCAGAGACCAGCGCTCTGGATGGATGCCAGATCGTACCGCGAGCCTGAGAGAGGAGATCCGCCCTCACCGGAATCGGCCACGGAGCTGTGCGTGACCGCCGTGCTAGTTCCGGGAACCAGATCTGATTCTCCCAACGCGGGGCTATGAGGAGCACCGGGTGGCGCGTTTCCCTGATTCTCTTGATCACCTGTGGTAATAGAGAGACCGGAGGGAAAGCATATAGTGGGAGGCTGGGCCAAACCTGGGCCAACGCGTCCTCGTCCTTTGAAAAGAACCTCGGACATTGAGCGTTGTCTCTCGACGCAAATAGGTCGACTTCCGCTCTGCCGAACAGGCGCCACAGTTTCAGGACCGTCTGGGGGTGCAGGGACCACTCCCCTGGGGGAACATTGTCCCTGGATAGTCTGTCTGGGCCGTAGTTTAGATGGCCAGGCACATGCGCCGCCCTCAGCGAGCGCAGGTGCATCTGGGACCAAATAAGGAGGCGTTCCCTCAGATTGCAGAGATTTCTGGATCTGACACCGCCTTGACGGTTTATATAGGACACCACAGACATGTTGTCCGAGCGGACAAGAAAATGTTGGTCCTGTATGAACGGGAGGAAGCACTTCAGCGCGTTCTCGACCGCTATCATTTCCAGACAGTTTATGTGAAAACACTTCTCCTGGTCTGACCACTGGCCAAAGACCGGTCTGCCCTCGAACAGCGCGCCCCATCCTGAGTTGGACGCGTCTGTCGAAACGACTTTCCGATAAGAGAAGGTTCCCATCGTCACTCCCTGCTGGTACCAATCGGCTACTAACCAAGGCTGCAGAGCCGCTATGCAGGTCTGAGTCACTCTGATTTTCTGGCCGCCAGAAACCCAAGCTCGGCGAGACACGCGAACATTCAACCAGCGTTGGAGCGGGCGCATGCGCAGTAAGCCCAGCTGAAGCACCGCTGCAGCTGATGCCATACCACCTAGCATCCTTTGAAACGTTTTCAAAGGGAGAAAGCTGCCCTTCCGGAAAGATGCGGCTAGGTGGCGAACACGGCGCGCGCGCTGTGTCGATAAACGAGCCGTCATGGCCACAGAATCCAGTTCTATTCCTAAAAAGGAAATCGACTGGCCGGGCATTAATGAGCTCTTGGTCCAGTTGACCGTGAGACCCAAACTTTCCAGGTGACTGAGAAGCACTGTTCTGTGAGATAGCAGTTCTGTCTCTGACTGCGCCAATATCAGCCAATCGTCCAGATAGTTCATTATTCGCCGCACCTGACTCCTCAGGGGGGCGAGCGCCGCGTCCATGCACTTCGTAAATGTACGGGGTGCTAGAGACAGGCCGAACGGCAGGATGGTGTATTGATATACCTGACCGTCGAAGGCGAATCTCAAAAATTGCCTGTTACGGGGTATTATCTGAATCTGAAAATAGGCATCCTTCAGATCTAGAGAAATAAACCAGTCCCTCGGGCGAACGTGCGCGAGGATTTTTCTAGTCGTAAGCATTTTGAACGGTCTTTTCGCAAGCGCTTTGTTCAAATGTCTCAGATCTAGGATAGGTCTGAAGGCTCCGTCCTTCTTGGGTACGAGAAAATATCGGCTGTAAAAGCCTGACTCGCTCAGAGAAGGCGGTACCTTTTCTATGGCCCCTTTGCATAGCAGCTTCGCTATTTCTGCGTGAAGTAGGTGTGCTACTTCCGCATTCACTATCGTCGTGGTCCGGTTTCGAAAGCGCGGGGGACGCCGACGGAATTGGAGTGTATAGCCCTGCTTTATCATGCCCAACACCCATTCTGAAATCCCTGGGATATTTTCCCACGCAGCTATGTGAGACGCTAGGGGGCGAATGGCCTCCGTGTTCAACTCGCTGCCATTCGCTGGCTTGTGAAACTGAACCGGAGCCGAACCTGAACTGTCGGTTCTGGGCAATGGCTGCTCGCTGAAACCCGAAACCGGCTGATTTATGTGAGATGTCCCAATCATAAGGGATGGGGAACATTTTCTTTTCACTTTTTGACGCGTGAGCAGCGCTCTGGGCGGAAAACCTTCTTGTCAGCGTGAGCGCGGGCACGAGACTTACAAGTGTATTTGACGCCCCGATCGCACTGGATGGGGAGCGTCTTATCAATGCACTGCATTTCGTGATAACACTTAAACGCGCGGGCGGCGCCCGAGGGGAGGTGTGTGTTAGTAAGCGTGAACGCTCTCGCTCTCGCACTTCTCAGGTCTGTGACCGCAGCTGGATCCCGGCCCTTCTCGTCCCACTCCCGGAGGAGGTCGGCTTGCAGGATCTGTAACACAGCCATGGAATGGAGAGCAGACGCAGCCTGGCCGGAGGCGGCGAAAGCGCGGCCGACCAAGGCAGACGTGGCTCTGCAGGCTTTTGACGGGAGGGCTGACCGTGACCGCCATCTCGCGGAGGGCGGGCAAAGGTGCGCTGCGACCGCCTCTTCCACCGGGGGAATAGCCGCATACCCTCTCTCGGCGGCGCCGTCCACTTGGGAGAGTGACGCGGAGGCATGGGACTGAAGTCTCGAGGAGAACGGTGCATTCCAAGACTTCGTTAGCTCCGTGTGCAGTTCAGGCAGGAACGGGGCGGGCCTGCTCGCTGAAGCTGGACGACGGCGGCTCTGGAGGAAACACCCGTCGAGCCTGTTCGGCACGGGTTCCTTCGGCAGCGACCACTCGAGCCCGAGTCGGTCAACAGCCTGTGTTAACAGGCGCATCAGTTCTGCGTCAGCTCCAGCGCGGGTACGGACGGATTCCTGGATGGACGAGGAGTCGGAGTGAAAAGACCACTCTTCGCTATCCGATGCCAGGATGGAGCAGCAGTCCCTTGTGGCGTGTTCTTCGACATCATCTTCAGATGCGATGGCAGTGAGACTCGTAAGCGGCAGCTGCGCGTCGGTGAGGGGGGGAGGTGAAGGCGAAGCTCGAGGGAGGTCCTCCGGCGAGCGAGTCGCTGTGGCCACAGCTTCCGGCTGTCTCTGGGAGCGGCGCTTCTTTTTGCGCAGTCCCGGACAAGGCGGAGTGACTGCTTCCGAGTTGAAGGCTTCGAGTCGAGCCCGCAGGGTCGACAGCAGAAGCGCTTCACAGAACTCGCAGCCCCTGTGTCCGAGGGCTAGCTCCGCATGTTTAAGGCCCAGGCAGAGAGCGCAGATGACATGGCGGTCTCCGTCGCTGAGCGGGGCCCTACACGAGCCGCAGGAAACGCGAGGCATCTTAAAAAAGACACTCGCTGCTCTTTTTAGAATATGCAAGGTAAAAAGGATACGTCGCCGGATAGCGTAGCTCGCACGGATGGCTGAAGGGGGCAAGACGGCCGGCTTCCTCAGCGCTGTCCTAAGCTGGCTGTTCGCTTGTTCAACGGCGGCGGTGGCTTTATCCAGCGATGCGAAGAGCTCGCTGAAGAGACGAAAAATCAGGGATGTCAGCCTACAGCCCCTATTTTTATACGCTAAGCCACGCCCATTCTGGCGGGCTGTGACGCTATGAAGGCGCGGGCGCCCTTCATTGGGCGTGACGTCACGCCGGGCTCACTGGTAGTCTGCAGCAGTTGCCCGCAGGGCAGCCAATGAGCACGCGAGATGGCCTGCTCTAGGTCTGCTAGCTGCTGCACTGCGTTGACAATGAATACAAAATTAAGGATAATTTTTTGGCTTCAATATCTCGAGAAGATGAATCTTTCCCGTAGCGTAAGCTAAACTTAGGCAATACGAGAGAACCTCTCGTAAGAGAACACATATTTGCTTATCAAGTCTAAAAGCCATTTACAGTTGGGCTGTAGTCAGGGAAACCACTGCTCAAATTCTATTTTTAATCTGAGGACATTTGTGCAGCCAGATATTCCTGATTTTTTTTTTTTTTTTTTTTTTATAATTTTTGATATGCATGATCATGGCAAAGCACTGGCCATTTTAAGCAGAAATTAAAGGCACACACAATGAGAAAGTCGATGATATTTTTAAGAGGTCATTTCTCTTGGCAATGAGAATTACATGCACTATAAAGTTTTATGATGCTGATTGGTCACACATGCAGTGATTTAACTTCCCCCCTACCCTTACAGTATTTGTTGCCTTAAATCTGCCATTACTTTAAAAATCACTTAATATATAAGTAATCACTCAATATAATATATAATAGTCTGCTTTGCTGAGGTTCACCAATGGCAGGTTCTTCACAAGCACACTTAACCTCTCAGCTGTAAAATATTGTATTTCCTATTAGGATATACAATATCCTACCAGCCACTTATCTCGCCCTAATGAGGGTGAAGCACAAACCGCTTGTAGTTTGCTGTATGACAAGGTAAGATATAAATGGACACACACCTTTGTCTGACAACTATTATTTTGAGTGTTCTTCTATAATCAAAACATTGATAGCCATAATCTAAATCGTAAATTTAAATCTAAATCTTAATCGTAGTCTGTGTGTTTTAGGCTTGTTTTGTCCTATTGCTAAACCATTGACATAGGAAATGCATGATGGGATGGTGACATGAAACCCCATGAAGAGCTGAGGGAAGACTGACACATGGTTTGAGGTAATTGTCTGTGTGAGCAAAGCTGTGAAAGAGGTGAATATTGATAGCAAAGCTTTTAGTATTATCATTCGGAGACATCAGTTAATGTTTTTTAATGCAATTACTATGGTTAGTTTATGTTAACTTAGGTATTTAAAATATTAAAAGATAAAACATTGTTAGTTCATGTTAACCAATGGAACTTTTTTTTTTTTTCAACATTTGTCATGTTTTGTTCATTTTAGCTTGGGTACAGAATCAGCCAAAGCAAATAAATGCCGAGGTTAAATGTTAAAATGCAAAGATAAATGTAATCAGTTACAATGCATCACCATTACATCACACTGTCTGCAGCTGATGCCATAGTTTAGAGTTTTATCCTGAATAAGAACACTCGTAGTGGCTTTTTCCTCCACTATTACGACAGTTGTGGCAAGCTGTGATGTGACGTCTAACTTGTTTTGACAGATGGCCTCTCTGGTGCGGGGACCTGTGTCTCTGGGGCTTTTGGGATAGATGAGGTTCTGGTCTTTAGCAGAGGAGGGAAAAGAAAGAAAGACAGAAATCTACCCCAGCCTAGCTGGGTCTGTAATTGTGTTGAAGTGTTTCCACATCTCTGACACCCAGAGCCGCCGCTCCTTTATTGAAATGGAGCTAGTGTAGTGTGCAGTCACAAGATATCTTTATAATGAGCTCTATTGCTTATTTTCATGTTGCCATTTCATATTCTCTTGATTTGCATATTTCAATATTTACTTCCTTATTGCTTGATTCATTGGTGCGTGTTGTTTCAAATATACTTTTGGGTCTGCTGTTCATGGTCCATTGGATAAAATCAAGCCCTGCCCTATGCTGAATATACTGTTTCACTTGAAAATATGTCCAATAATGGAAGTAAACTGGGTTGTGATTGCCTTCATGTTGACTAAGGATTCCTGCAAGCTCTTAGTGTAACAGTGTAGATACTGTATGTGTACTGTATGCCCTCAGTAGACATGAGACCAGGAAAGGGGTCCTAGCAAATGGGTTATATAACATCACTAGGATTTTATTTTATGTCTTAAGCCCACCTTTCTTTTAATGGTTCAATCCAGATTTGAAAACTAAAAGAGACTTGTACACAATCTACATAAGTCCTCACACATTATTTATATATTATATAATGTATGTATAAACATTACATAAACAGAGAGACCAAATACAATTTTTACAACATGTAATGTTCTATTTATTAAAACCAACTATAAATTTCATCATGTTAGTTTTTACGCATTTGTCTGTTAAAAGTCAGTGGGCTCAGGGGAGGCAAGGCTCCCGCTGTATCTTTGCGTTTGTTTTATTTTGTAATATCCAGTTTTGAGGAGACACTGCCTCCCTTGCTTCCTCGGAGGAAACGTCCAATAGTAGGCCTAGACTTTGTAACCAAAGTCTGAGTGGCCAGGCCACAACATTAAGGACTGGATATAGCCTACTCCACCCAAAAATGTTATCTCCCATCCCAAACACCGGGCTTGCGTTTCCACTGCCGGGCCACTAGCCCCGCTGCGCTGCCCTAAACCCCGCCCTTAACACGCCTTCCTGGATCGAACGTCATACAACCGCACCCATTTCAGCTGGGATTATGAAGTTCATTCAGGCAAGACACAACGATCGAGATGGAGAGGACCGAAGCGTCTGTTTGTTTGCTTTTGTTGGTTTGCTTGGTGGAAGATGAGCGTTGTTCGGCAAATTACTTAGCTTAGCAAGTTCAGCAACGATGTACTTGATAACATCCTTGTTTCTGCACACTTCGTGTTGACGTTGTACTCTTTCTTCTGCCCAAATGCTCAGAAGAGCTTTGGTATCTTCAACAGACCAGTACAGATTCTCCATTTCGTGCAGCGATCATTTTGCGCGATATAAAAAAGTGAAATGTGCATCTTACCGCAGACCATATCTTTCCCTAACACCGATAAACTCCGCCTTTTACCTTGACCACACCTCTAGCCCGAGCTGGCCTGCTTTGGCCCAAGGTATTCGACGGGCCAGAAATCCTGGCCGTTGGCCTCTAGTAAGCCCCGATCAAGCCCCGGAAGTGTCAGTGGAAAAGCGACTGGCCCTGGCACGCACTAGCGCGGCTCGGCCCTGGCCCGGCAGTGGAAACGCGGCTATTTACTCCTTATTGTGACAGTAATTCAAGTTATTTTTGATTCAAGATTACGAGGGCACATGAATGAAAAGAAAATCACAGATAAATCATGTAGCCTGAAATAACCTAAAAATAACTTTTAGCAAATGTATAACAAATGTTTGGTTGTTTAAAAATAACCTCCCTGCAATGTTCTGGGAATTATTTTATGGTTGCAAAATATTAACCTAAAAACCATTAGGAAATGTTCTGTACAATTTATTTTTGGGTTATTATTATTATTATTATAGAAATATATATTTTTAAAGTTACGCCCGAGTAGCCTGCTTGTGCACATCCCTAATAAAAATTGTCTGTACGGAGTAGCGCCAGGTAGGCCCGCCCACGCCGAAAACATGGACGAGGAAAGACTGTGGAAATTTAGAATTGGATATACTATGAGAGATTCCTCAGGTTCACGCGGTATGTATATATATAAAAAAGTCCATCTGGTGAAGCATCATTAGGCAAGGTATGTTATTTCAACTCCGTTGCGAAACGGAGAGTGCTCCAAACAGAGATAACTGTTGATGTTTTAGACAAATTGTCTTTTCGCTTGGTTCAGAACGATGTTAGCCTAGCCCTAGGTCACTAGGCTGTGGTGTTCTTTGTAGTGTCTGTGCAGACTTCTGTCAACAAGTCAACGAGTTTGTGAGTGGGGTCAGAACAGCAGGAGCTCTTTAACATGCACCTCACCTCCATTTGACCTTCATTATCTTGCGAAACCAGATAGCAGCGCAAAGCAAATGTAGTGGTGGAATGCTGATCAACCAACTGTATCAAAATAAATTGGCACCAGCAGTCAAATTAAAATAACAACATTTAATGCTTCACAAAACTTAAGCACCATATATTATTGTGAACTACAAACCACACTTGTGATGAACCGTTTAAAATATTATAAAAATGTTATTTTATTAATGATTAAAGATCTGAGTTACATCCTGACTTGATTACATTTTATTACTGGAAAAAAATCCCATTCATTTGAAGCATCTAAAGGGTGATATAAGATATTTTAGCTGAATGCATTATATTGAAATGAGCAACTGGGGCTTCACACTTGCTGACTTTTTGACTGGCATTATCTCCGCTTTGACTTTCTAGGCTGCAACTATTATTAAGACACTCACGTCTGTTTTGGAGCTGTGCAGTATTCAAAAGTTGCTGATATCCCACCGGACAATCAAATGCTAGAGAGAAGCAGAGCAAGGAGAGGGAAAGACAACGGGTGAAGGGATACTGGGCATTTGGAAAACTTTGATGAAAAACAGCTTCTGGAAACTGTCCCACTCAACTTGATTGTGGAAGCAAATTTATCACTCCCTAAAGTCAACATGAAATAAAAATTCTCCATATCTCTTTTCTAAAAGCTCATTATAGATCCTATTGTGAACAATTCGTCCGTGCGTGTTTCAGTTTTAATTCAGTTCATAATTAATCAGAATGCAAGAACTCAATGTTCTGGTGAAATGACATACTTCTCTTTAGTGACATATGCCGGATGTCTCAATTTAGTTCACTTAAACCCGGCTTCTTTCTTTCAATGGACTACAAGCTTGCCCTACATTTTTGTATTTTTCGATAGTCTGTTTCACTCGGATGTATGTCACAATACAGATTTTTTTTGTCGCTATTCCATTTCATCACAACTTTAAGATCACTTGAAATCAAAGTTTATTCTGTTTTCTTACTTATGCATATTCCTGGTCTTACTATGAATGATTACTTGGTGGATTTAGTCATCATAATCCTTGGTCAAAACAACAGTTTGCTCATCTTTTGAAAATTTCTTTTGAAATGTACCGATAACCAAGTAGCTAATTATAATATGAGTTAACTTGCATTTGGTCTGGCTCCATTTAAACAAATATATTTTCACCTTCCAATCACGTGTTGTATAAAATCTAGTCCCACCCTATTTTTTCCACTTTAAATATGCATTCGATAACAGAAGTAAAATAGGTTGAAAACAGCTATTCACATCTGAAATGGAAGAAAAACACAAGCTCCTTCAAGCATGTACAGTGGTGCCAAAAAGTATTTCTCTACTTAATCCAAATACATATATAAAGAAATTGTGGCTTAAATAACAAAATTTCAAACAAGTGCTATTTATAAGACATATGGCGCAAGCACAGCTTTCAATCAAAATATTTAAACAAAATAAAGTTTGCTACATTTTAAATTATGAAACAAATATATTGCTTAAAATTAAGTCAAAAAGTCTTGACACTTTCGTTTGCAAGGCAAGGCATGAAAAATGCCACTAATTGGTTTAGACTAATTTAAAATGTGGCTCAGAAGTTAATTCTGAGAAAAGCTAACATTATTTCTTTGCAGATGCCACTTGGTTTGATATCTTGTACACTACCATCAAAAGTTTGAAGTTAGTAAGATATATTTTTTGCAAGAAATATTACTTTTATTCAGGTAAGGAATGCATTTCTATTTCAAATACATTATGTTCTTTTGAACTTTCTTTTCATTAAAGAATACTGAAGAAAAAAAAGTATCATGGTTTCCACAAAAATATTAAGCTGCAAAAAATAATAATTTTCAATACTGGTAATCATAAGAAATGTTTCTTCAGTCTTCAGGGTCACATGATCTGTCAGAAATCATAAATACCCCAATTGGTGCTGGAGTAATTATGCTGAAAATTTAGTATATTTTAGATTCATTGCACACCAACTGAAATATTTCAGGTGTTTTATTGTTTTAATACTGATGATTTTCGCATACAGCTCATGAAAACTCAAAATTCCTGTCTCAACAAATTAGCATATGTAGTGAAGTTCAGTGTGGTTGAAGGAAGAAGAAGACGAGGTCGGCGAAATTGGGACTCGCACTTTTATTATCAGCAACAGCAATCAACAGTTACGGTGCGCTCGTGCGTGGCCGCCGTGTCACAATACACGGCAAAACAAAAGAACAAATAGACAACCAACAGTCACAATCTCAGCTTTCGTGTAGCTTCACAGGCTTGTGCGAGTCCCAGGTCTCTCTCCCTTCTCCCTCTCAGCCGGCAGCTTATATGCGGTCTCCACGCCAATTACTGCAATCAGACACAGGTGTTCGTCATCTGCACTTGACCCACTTACTCACCGCGCGACTCGCTGACTCCTCTCCCGCTACAGACTTCGCGAAACCACGCCCCCCTCGCCACATACCCCCACCGCCCGTCTCAGGCCGGGGAGCCGTCCGGCCTGCAGCCCCCCCCCCCCCCCACCCTCCTGGAGAGGAAGTCAGCCACAACCATCTGTGCACCCGGCCTGTGGATCACCTGGAACTTAAAAGGCTGTAAAGCTAGATACCAACGGGTGATCCGCGCGTTGGTATCCTTCATGCGGTGGAGCCACTGCAGGGGAGCGTGGTCCGAACAGAGGGTGAACTCCCGCCCCAGGAGGTAGTAGCGGAGGGTGAGAACAGCCCATCTGATGGCCAAACATTCTTTCTCAATGGTGCTGTACATCGTCTCTCTCTTAGAGAGCTTACGACTGATGTACAGCACCGGCCGCTCTACACCCTCCACCTCCTGGGACAGGACGGCGCCCAGCCCCCTGTCCGATGCATCCGTCTGTAGGATAAAGGGGAGAGAGAAATCAGGAGCATGCAAAAGCGGCCCGCCACATAGAGCAGCCTTTATCTGGGTAAAGGCCCGCTGACACTGCTCTGTCCACTGAACCGTATCTGGCGCTTCCTTTTTAGTTAGATCGGTCAGCGGGCTAGCGAGGTCCGAATAATTAGGCCCAAACCTTCTATAATATCCCGCTAGCCCCAGGAACTAACCTCTAACCTCCTTTTTGGTCTTGGGTCTCGGACAGGTCGCAACTGCTGCCGTCTTATCAATTTGGGGACGCACCTGTCCGTGACCCAAGTGGAAACCCAGATATCTTACCTCCACACGCCCAATTGCACACTTCTTCGGGTTGGCCGTGAGCCCCGCCCTTCTCAGCGTCCTCAGGACAGCCCGCAAATGCTGCATATGACGCTGCCAATCGGTACTATAGATGATAATATCATCCAAGTAGGCAGCGGCATATGCAGCATGCGGCCGGAGAATCTTGTCCATCAGACGCTGAAAGGTCGCTGGAGCCCCGAACAACCCGAAAGGAAGGGTGACAAATTGGTGTAATCCAAACGGCGTTGTGAAAGCTGTCTTTTCTTTGGACATTGGAGACAAGGGGATCTGCCAATAACCCTTTAAGTCCAATGTCGAATAAAAACGAGCAGTACCCAGCCGATCAAGCAATTCGTCAACCCTCGGCATTGGATAAGCATCAAACTTAGACACCGCGTTCACCTTCCTATAGTCTACACAGAAGCGGACCGAGCCGTCAGTTTTAGGAACTAAAACTATCGGGCTCGCCCAGTCACTGCTCGACTCTTCTATTACCCCCATATCCAGCATAGCCTCTAATTCACTCGGAACCACCTTTTTCTTATGTTCAGGCAAACGATACGGGCGGCAGCGTACCACCACCCCGGGTTCGGTCTCAACGTGGTGCTGAATGAGGTTCGTCCGGCCAGGCAGGGGAGAAAACACATCCGCAAAATCAGCTTGTATATTTTTAACGTCAGTGAGCTGGGAGGGCGAGAGGTGATCTCCACCAAGAGCCAGCGCGAGAGATTGTGATTTTGAACTCGCCTCAGGCCCGAGATCCTCCTCTCCGCTCACCACCGTCGCCAACATCACTGACTCTGCCTCAACCCACTTTTTGAGGAGGTTGAGGTGGTAAACTTGATGTGCTCCACCCCTGTCTGTACGGGCTACCTCATAGTTGAGATCATTAACTCGCCGTGTGACCTCAAAGGGCCCTTGCAACTTTGCGAGTAATTTCGAGCTGGTAGTAGGGAGTAATACAAGTACCTTATCTCCCGGTGCAAATTGACGGAGTCTAGCCCCCCTGTTGTATAGCTGACTCTGTCTGCCCTGGGCCTGTAACAAATTCTCCATTGATAGCCGCCCCAAAGTGTGGAGCTTTGTTCTCAGGTCCAGGACATACTGAATTTCGTTCTTAGCAGCGGACGGTCCGTCCTCCCAAGTCTCTCTAAGAACGTCAAGCACCCCGCGGGGCTGACGTCCATAGAGGAGCTCGAAGGGGGAAAACCCCGTGGAGGCTTGGGGAACCTCGCGTACAGCAAACAAGAGGGGTTCTAGCCATTTATCCCAATTTTTGGCGTCTTCGTGAACGAACTTACGAATCATGAATTTCAAAGTGCGATTAAATCGTTCCACTAAGCCGTCTGTCTGTGGGTGGTAGACGCTAGTGCGAATCGATTTAATGCCCAACAACTCGTAGAGTTCGCGAACCGTTCGTGACATAAACGCCGTGCCCTGATCAGTGAGAATCTCTTTAGGAATTCCCACTCGGGAGATTAACGAGAAGAGTGCGCTCGCAACACTTTTAGCCGAAATGTTACGAAGCGGGACTGCTTCCGGGTATCGCGTTGCGTAGTCCACCAGAACCAACGCAAAGCGGTGCCCTCGTGCTGACCGCTCTAATGGCCCGATGAGGTCCATACCAATTCGTTCGAAGGGGACCTGCATTAGCGGAAGGGGGCACAATGGTGCTTTTGGATTGGCCGGTGGATTCACCAACTGACATTCACGACAAGACGTGCACCACCTGCGCACGTTCTCGTGAATGCCCGGCCAGAAGAACCGGGCCATGAGACGGTTTAGTGTCGCCGCCTGACCTAAATGCCCGGCCATTGGATTACAGTGAGCCGCCTGAAAAAGCGTTTTCCGGCGGCTTTTAGGTACCAACAACTGTGTTGTATCTTCCTTTGTCTGGGTGTCTTGGGTCACCCGATACAACTTATCTTTTAACACAGCAAAATAGGGATAAGAGAGCGGTTGGTCTGAGTGGAGCAGCTGGCCGTCGATGGAGCGGACCTGATTGAAGGCGTGTTTGAGCTACTCGTCCTGGGACTGCTCCAGGGGAAAATCATCGCGCTCTGAGAGAACCGTTCTCGCCAGAGCCCTCTGTTCCCCTGCAGCAGGCCCCAGTGGTCCTGGCTCAGCATCCCCCACCTGAACAACCGCTGTCTTTCCCTTGTTTTTTTTCCTCCAAGAGGCACCCGCTGATAACGACCCCAATAATTCATTAAAGGCAGGCCAATTCGTCCCCAAAATGAGCGGATGCCGGAGGTGCGGGTTAACTGCCACCTCCACACTATGCTTTTGCCCCCTAAATTGAATTACCACCGGCATTATCAGATATTTCACCACCACCCCGTGCACACACCGCACCTTAACCATGCGGCTGTTATCCAATGCCCCCGGTTGTATCAGACTTTGATGAATAGAGGTTTGGTTACAGCCTGAATCCACCAAAGCCTGATAAGTACCCCCCTTGATACTCACTGGTATCTGGTACAGGCCAGTTTGATCGGGGGCAGCCTGCGGCGCGTCGGGAACCCGGATCAGCGTCCCCACCTCCATGACCGGACACCGATCTATAAAGTGTCCCGGGTCCCCGCAGCGCCAGCAGGCCGGCCCAGGCCTCCCCGCCGCTCCAGTGGCAGGAAGCGGGTCAAGGGATTGACGTGGAGAGTGCAGGGCTGCCGGACTCGGAACGGGGTGGTCGGACATGGCGGGCCCCCTGGGTGGGGCCCGGGATGTAGGAACGGGCTCCGCCGGGGTCCCTGTCCTCCATCTTGGCGCCGGCCGGGGCACCAGCCCCCCGCGAGACCTGGGAAGGGGCACAGGTTTGGGGAGAGAGGGGGTAGCGAGAGAGAGAGAGGGAGAGAGAGAGGCTGATGGAAGGGGTTCGCCGACCCCTGAGCACGCAACCATGTGATCTTCCGCCAGGTGGATGGCCTGGTCCAGCGACGTCGGGCGGTGGCACTGGACCCACTGAGCAGTTTTCTTTGGCAGCTTGGTGATGAACTGCTCCAGTACCACCTTGCTGATGACATCCTCGACGTCGCCTCCGTCGGCCATCAGCCATCTGCGGCAGGAGTCCCGGAGCTGTTGCGCCAGCACGAAGGGTCGGCCAGACTCCTCCAAGCTCAGGGACCGGAACCGCTGTCGATGTTGTTCGGGGGGCCGACCCGATGCAAAATAGCGCGCCTCAGATCTTCGTAGACCAGGATGTTCTGGACTGGCAGTTGGTTGGCGGCTATCTGCGACTCACCAGATAGTGACGGGATGAGCCGCATGGGCCACTCCGATTGGGGCCATCCCCGGGCCTCGGCAGACCTCTCAAACAGGTCCAGGAACGCCTCCGGATCGTCCTGGGGACCCATTTTATTGAGAGGCAAGGGCGGGGCCGAGGCCGTAGCTGGAACGGGGACGGCCCGAACCTCCCGGTCGAGCCAGCTCCGGAACAGCTCGCGGTCTTCTTGCTGGCCTTGGAGCAGCATCTGGAACCGTTGATGCTGCTCCTCTTTCACGGCCAGCAGGGCGTGATGTTGCTCCCGGTGAAGACCCGCGAGCGTCTGTATAAGCTCCGCAAACGGCGTTCCCGGCGGGGTCTGCATGGCGGCGGCAGTCTTCTTCTTCCCGGGTTTCGGCACCAGTGTAGTGAAGTTCAGTGTGGTTGAAGGAAGAAGAAGACGAGGTCGGCGAAATTGGGACTCGCACTTTTATTATCAGCAACAGCAATCAACAGTTACGGTGCGCTCGTGCGCGGCCGCTGTGTCACAATACACGGCAAAACAAAAGAACAAATAGACAACCAACAGTCACGATCTCAGCTTTCGTGTAGCTTCACAGGCTTGTGCGAGTCCCAGGTCTCTCTCCCTTCTCCCTCTTAGCCGGCAGCTTATATGCGGTCTCCACGCCAATTACTGCAATCAGACACAGGTGTTCGTCATCTGCACTTGACCCACTTACTCACCGCACGACTCGCTGACTCCTCTCCCGCTACAGACTTTGCGAAACCACGCCCCCCTCGCCACAGCATATTTCATCTGAGCAATAAAATAAGTGTTTTTAATACAAAAAAAAGTCAACCTTCACATAATTATGTTCAGTTATTCACTCAATACTTGGTCGGGAATCCTTTTGCAGAAATGACTGCTTCAATGCGGCGTGGCATGGAGGCAATCAGCCTGTGGCACTGCTGAGATGTTATGGAGGACCAGGATGCTTTGATAGCGGCCTTAAGCTCATCCAGAGTGTTGGGTCTTGCGTCTCTCAACTTTCTCTTCACAGTATCCCACAGATTCTCTATGGGGTTCAGGTCAGGAGAGTTGGCAGGCCAATTGAGCACAGTAATACCATGGTCAGTAAACCATTTACCAGTGGTTTTGGCATTGTGAGCAGGTGCCAGGTCGTGCTGAAAAATGAAATCTTCATCTCCATCAAGCTTTTCAGCAGGTGGAAGCATGAAGTGCTCCAAAATCTCCTGATAGCTAGCTGCATTGACCCTGCCCTTGATAAAACACAGTGGACAAACACCAGCAGTTGACATGGCACCCAAGACCATCACTGACTGAGGGTACTTGACACTGGACTACGGTGGCTCTGGATGTTTCCCCCAAGGTCCCCCAAGGTCTGAATCGGTCCTTCTCCACAATCTTCCTCAGGGTCCGGTCACCTCTTCTCGTTGTGCAGCGTTTTTTGCCACACCTTTTCCTTCCCACAGACTTCCCACTGAGGTGCCTTGATACAGCACTCTGGGAACAGCCTATTTGTTCAGAAATTTCTTTCTGTCTTACCCTCTTGCTTGAGGGTGTCGATGGCCTTCTGGACAGCAGTCAGGTCGGCAGTCTTACCCATGATTGCGGTTTTGAGTAATGAAACAGGCTGGGAGTTTTTAAAAGCCTCAGGAATCTTTTGCAGGTGTTTAGAGTTAATGAGTTGATTCAGATGATTAGGTTAATAGCTCGTTTAGAGAACCTTTTCATGTGTGTGTATATATATATATATATATATATATATATATATATATATATATATATATATATATATATATATATATATATATATATTATAAAACAGTTATTTTAAATTGTAACAATCTTTCACAAAAGTTTATACTGTTTATACTGTATTTTTTTATTAAATAAATGGAGCCTTGGTGAGCATAAGGAAACATCACCCTTTGTAATTATTTCAGTATTATTAATATTTGTATTATTATTAATATATCATTATTCATCTTTAAAAATTGTGATGCACTGGTTTATAGTGAAACCTCGGTTGAAATCACATTCCAGGGGCAGTCAGAGTACCGGCAACATGTGAGAAGTGATTAAAATATAGAAGTGCCTGTACTGCGTGCATATCGGCCCACTTTGAGCACTGAGCGTAGCAGGAGTGCACTTAGGATCCTTGTAAAAGAAACGGTTAAGTTTGAACTGATGCATGATTCTCTCCAGGCTTCCTCCTCCTGTTGCCCCACATGAACCCTGCACAAGCTCCCTGGGGCTCTGACTATCCCAGGCATGTGTATCTGTCCCTTTCCCTCACTCTCTCTATCGCTGTCGCTGCAGGGGACCTTGGCACGCAAAATCATTTCTCCAATTTGTATGTGCTCAAACCACTCCATTAATAATTGGAGCTGTGGGTGCCCATTTTAACAACTGGATGTCTCGGGGTTACCCAGCCTGGTTTCTCTCATGTGAGCGATGCGGGCACTAGGGTCCTGTAACCTAGAGTGGATGAGCCACTGACTCTATAGTGTGCTGCGGGGCTTCAGCTCTTTCTGTGCCTTCCAAACACACATGTGTGAAATAATGGACCTGACGATGTGACCATTTCTGCGATTATCTCAGACGCCTGATGTTATGCAAAATAATGACAAATAATTTTCCATCAAATTAGGCCGCTGAGTTTGAGTCAAATTATCATTCTCATTACGGTGGCTGTTCACCCATGACAAGGTTTTAAATATGTCTTAGATGGCCCCCTAACAAATGTCATTTGCACATATGCTGTACAAGACAATTCAGCTTCAATCATGCGGCTTCTTCTCCTCGCTTTCTGTGTTTAGCTACAGATGACGATGTTTCATTTTGAAATGCCATGGCAATTAAGGCTGAGCTAATGAATTGTGCGGTCCCCTGTGCCCAGTTGTGGCTTGACATATTTCCTCCGGTGCACTGACCATGGGTCACAGCACCATACATCAGCTTGACAGACTCTCAACATGCATGTATTTGTTAATATACAGTAGCCTCACAAAGTATTTGGACAATTAACTCATGCTTACAAATGCGTGTAATTGCAATTGAAACAATATATCAGTGGCATCTGCAAGCAAAGGATATTAGACTTTTACTTTTAATTTATTTTTGCATTTACGTAGAAAATGACTTGATGTCTACTAAATATCACCTTCAATCAAGTTCACATTATGTGCTCTAGAAACAATACTGTATTTTTTCTTAATTTGTATACATTATAAAATTAAAGTTTTAAATGAAATTTATGGTGTGTGTGTGTGTATATATATATATAAATAAACACGCACACATACACACTATTATATGTAATATAATTTAATTTTTTTATTTAAAATTAAGTATATAATGTTTTTGTGTTTTGTAGGCTTTGTGAAACTTTACAAAAGCATTTTTTTTGGTGCTATATTTTTATTTTTTAAATAACACTTGGCTTGATATTTTGTTATTCAATACAAATACAATTATGTTTTTTGTCTCACATTTTACATGTCTACTGTACTAATATAAATATAAATATCTATCTACATTGAAGATAGATGTTTAATGGCTTTAAACATTGGTGGCTGCATTAAACTGTAATATTCAGATATATTATTACAATTTAATATATTTAAAAATATTTAGCTGAACAGAACATTATAAATATTGTTATTGTCATGAATTTTTGATGAATTTAATGCATCACTGCTGAATAAAATTTATTTATTTAAAAAAAAGTGAACCCCAGACAAATGATAATTCAAAAAGTAGCATCTGCATGTGGAAAGCGATCCTAGTTCTCACATTCTCATTCTTATTTCCATAAATTGTTTTCTATTGATGTACTATATGCTGGCATTACATGCTGAAATATGGCATTATTATTTTTAGGAATGCATGCAAAAAGTGTGATTTACATATTGATATTTACATTTACTCTCTCTGCAGATGCCACGTTTCCAAAGACATGTATGTCTTAGTGCGTATATCTATGCACTTTTGCTATAATCCTGCCAATGCAGTCGCAAACATTACAGTGACAAATTGGTTGATACAAATCGAATAATGAGATGAGTCAAATGTTTAAATTGGACCACAAAGTCCCATTAAGAGTGGTCACAGGCTATAGGGTTTGATAATGGCTTGTGGACAGTAGAGATCCAGGGCGTTGGCTGCATTAAAAGATGGAAATAGTGTCTCTTGAATTTATTCTGGCTGCTGTGGGAACCCAGTGCAGTGAGCTGAGCAGAGGCATAATGTGCAAGAATATAAACTCAGCAGAAGATTTTTATTTTTTTTTGGACATGGAGAATGTTGTTAAGATTAAGAAAGTTCTTGAATGGAATGTTTGACAATGAGCTACAGATGTAGTAATAAAGCCATTTCATGTCTTCAGAATATATTGCTAAAAGTATACATAGTCACATGAACCACTTTTATACTTTGGTGCTTTTCTGTGGTCATTTTGGCCCCAGTCCTCATTCACATTCATTTTATGTAGTAGCCAGGATAATCTTCTAAATTGTGGGTGGAAATTAGAAAAGAAGAAAGGTAAATTTACCTCATAATTTTGTACTATATAAATCCTGCCTTTTTGTAATTTACACTTTCGCAGCAACATACACAATGTTATTTCCACTGTAATGGTCATCTGCCATTTATACCCCATCATTACTGCTCCTTTTTATATCCTGGTCATCTGCTGTCCTGTTCACTTGCCTTCTACACTAATACCATTTGCACTTACAACCTTTTTTTTAATTATTAGCTAACAGCATTTCATTATTTGTATTTGTACTCTGCATAATGATAAAGTTTCATCTAATTTAATTTGAAAGGGAAACATAAATGATAGTGCCTTCTCTGTGGTTCAAACAATAGATTTATGCATTCAACAGAATAATTACAGTATAATCAAAACAGTAGTTCACCTTATTTTTTAGAATGTATATACACTACCAAAATGTTTGTGGAAAGAACTTTTTAAAAAGAAATTGTTACTTTTATTCTGCAAGGATGGATTAAATTGATTAAAAAAAAGTAACCGTAAAACATTTATAATGTTAGTAAAGATTTCTATTTCAAATAAATACTGTTTTTTTTTAAATGTCAATTCATCAAAGAATCCTGAAACAAAATCTGTTTCCGGAACAACAACAAAAAAGCTGCAATGCTGTTTTCAACATTTATAATTATAAGAAATGTTTCTCGAGAACAAATCAGCATATTAGAATGATTTCTGAAGGAAATGTGACTGAAGACTTGAGTAATGATGCTGAAAATTCAGCTTTACCATGACAGTTTATTGCAATTTTTATCAAATATATGAGCAGATTTGGTCAGAAATGAGTCAAATGACTTGACTTACCAAAAGTCTTACAACCCCAAACTTTCAAACAGTATCATATACAGGTCCTTCTCAAAAAATTAGCATATTGTGATAAAGTTCATTATTTTCCATAATGTAATGATAAAAATTAAACTTTCATATATTTTACATTCATTGCACACCAAATGAAATATTTCAGGTGTTTTATTGTTTTAATACTGATGATTTTGGCATACAGCTCATGAAAACCCAAATTCCTATCTCAAAAAAATTAGCATATCATGAAAAGGTTCTCTAAACGAGCTATTAACCTAATCATCTGAATCAAATAATTAACTCTAAACACCTCAAAAGATTCCTGAGGCTTTTAAAAACTCCCAGCCTGTTTCATTACTCAAAACCGCAATCATGGGTAAGACTGCCGACCTGACTGATGTCCAGAAGGCCATCATTGACATCCTCAAGCAAGAGGGTAAGACAGAAAGAAATTTCTGAACAAATAGGCTGTTCCCAGAGTGCTGTATCAAGGCACCTCAGTGGGAAGTCTGTGGAAGGAAAAAGTGTGGCAAAAAACGCTGCACAACGAGAAGAGGTGACCGGACCCTGAGGAAGATTGTGGAGAAGGACCGATTCCAGACCTTGGGGGACCTGTGGAAGCAGTGGACTGAGTCTGGAGTAGAAACATCCAGAGCCACCGTGCACAGGCGTGTGCAGGAAATGGGCTACAGGTGCCGCATTCCCCAGGTCAAGCCACTTTTGAACCAGAAACAGCACCAGAAGCGCCTGACCTGGGCTACAGAGAAGATGCACTGGACTGTTGCTCAGTAGTTGCATGTCATTCAAAAATCAAGGTGCCAGAGTCTGGAGGAAGCCTGGGGAGAAGGAAATGCCAAAATGCCTGAAGTCCAGTGTCAAGTACCCACAGTCAGTGATGGTCTGGGGTGCCATGTCAACTGCTGGTGTTTGTCCACTGTGTTTTATCAAGAGCAGGGTCAATGCAGCTAGCTATCAGGAGATTTTGGAGCACTTCATGCTTCCACCTGATGAAAAGCTTTATGGAGATTAAGATTTCATTTTTCAGCACGACCTGGCCCCTGCTCACAGTGCCAAAACCACTGGTAAATGGTTTACTGACCATGGTATTACTGTGCTCAATTGGCCTGCCAACTCTCCTGACCTGAACCCCATAGAGAATCTGTGGGATATTGTGAAGAGAAAGTTGAGAGACGCAAGACCCAACACTCTGGATGAGCTTAAGGCCGCTCTCGAAGCATCCTGGGCCTCCATAACACCTCAGCAGTGCCACAGGCTGATTGCCTCCATGCCACGCCGCATTGAAGCAGTCATTTCTGCAAAAGGATTCCCGACCAAGTATTGAGTGCATAACTGAACATAATTATTTGAAGGTTGACTTTTTTTGTATTAAAAACAAAATGAAAATTGGTCGGATGAAATATGCTAATTTTTTGAGACAGGATTTTGGGGTTTTCATGAGCTGTATGCCAAAATCATCAGTATTAAAACTATAAAACACCTGAAATAGTTCAGTTGGTGTGCAATGAATCTAAAATATATGAAAGTTTAATTTTTATCATTACATTATGGAAAATAATGAACTTTATCACAATATGCTAATATTTTGAGAAGGATCTGTATAAATACATATTGGCAGAATATTTAGGTGAACTATCCCTTTAAATCCTTTTCATATTATGAAACTCATTACTATACAGCTCAATAGATTGGCCATGATATTAGATGTGCTTCTTTTTCTATTGACAGTGCTGTTTAACTCAGTTGTGTACAGATTCTCATGGCAGGGCATATTTGGTTGGCTGAACAAGCCCTAATGTGTCATCCTGTGCTTTACAGTGACTGGGGGTATTTTTACTCGCCTGTCTATGAAGCATGTAGAGGCCAGTGGCCCAGTTTCTGCTTGACAACTCACTGTATAATAATCTCTTCCATGGGTCTGTCACAATGGGTTTCTGTCTTACTAGAAGCTCATGCACAAAACCTGAGAAATTATGGTGTGTTGCTGAGCAACTACAGGCTGTCATTCGTGTCACAGTTGAAGCGTCTACAGAACGTTGCCATATTTGATTGAAATGCAGCATTTCAGTCTGTGTGAAACGCTAATGTGAATCTATAGGTTGCAAGCACGAAGGTTGCCGGTTAACCCACAATAGTCACTGAAACCGCGACTGTGCTTTCATGTTTGCCTACAGCAAATTATTCAATGCCTTTAAACCATTTAATCTTTACATTTTTGCTGAACGGTGAATAACAATAAGATCCAAGTGATGTTATTTTCAGAAGAGGATCACATGCCTCAGAGGACCACATGCAACAGCCTTTTATGTTTCCACACGGCTTGTTGCAATGATCTCTCTTCTTTTTGTTATACATGTCATGACCGGAAAGATCATGAACCAGAGGTTTATATGTGCCGTGATGGTTTTATGTCTGTCAGAGCTCTGAAGGGGAGAGCGAGTGTGGATGGATGAAGTCTGTCTGATAATGCTGATGTATGGAACCAAGTGCCACAATACATTCATAAGGCTGAGCTTCTCTGGCATGATTTTCTAGTGCTGTGTAACAATGACAGCTTGTGTAAGCATTGCTCGAAATGTCACACTTCTAACTTTCTATGCATACCTTATTAATAAAATTATTATAATTATTCTATTGAGACCTTTATATATACAGTATCTCTCTCTCTCTCTCTCTCTCTCTATATATATATATATATATATATATATATATATAATATATATATATATATATATTTTTTTTTTTATTAGGATGCTGGCTAGAATCTAAATGCACACACATTTAATTTATGGGCTGAAACAATATTTGAAAATGCTTGGGATTGTGTGATGGCTGTCTGATTTTCTGATTGCTGATGTCATTAAGATTGAATCTTTAAATGGCTGGTTTGAGTTTGAAGGGCTGTGGGGCTTGGTACACTCTTCTCACAAAGAGCCTGTTCAGATCAATAAGAGAAGGCAGCTGTAATTATATTGAGGTAGCAGGGAGGCCGGTCTCCACTGAGCAGAAAAGGCTTCTTAATAGCTAACACAGACAGCCTCTGATATGCAGGACCAGCCTAAGCTTGAACCAGCTCAAACCCACAACTGACAGTACGGGGTAGATTACTTACAAATTGTAGTCGGTTACTTATTCCTCATTACATGACAAAAATTGTAGTTAGTTAGTAATGTAGATTACTCATTTTAGGTAATGTATTCAGACTACTTTTTGACCTAACTCTATATATAAATTATAAAGAGATATAAATTTACAAACAGAAAGAAAATCTATTCCATTATTTGTTTTTAACAACATGAAGTGCATTAAATATTACATTATGTCAGGGTTTCCCAGACGGGTTCATGAAGGAACTACAGGGGTTTGTGAATTTAATGAAAAGCTATTAAGTCATACAAATTTAAAGTAATAACAATCAAAATTATTTACTAAAAAAGATTTTAAAAAAAGATTTTTTTTAACTGCATGTCATATGACCATTAAATATATTAGAGCTGAGGTTCCGCTGACAAAAAGTTCATGTAAACATGAAATGTGAATTTATACATTTTAATTTGTTTGAAAGAAAAAAAAAAAACTTCCAAAGACAGCAATACATGGTTAAATGACTCACTGACTCCAAATAATAATTCATGTTCATCAGGAGCTGATTAATGCAATGTTGAGAAAACACTTCTTAAAAGCGAATGATTTCTGTAAATCCAGTGATCAAATGCTGTGTGGGTCTCAGTTTTCAGTGGCAGGCCTGTGTGTGCGCAATTTTACAAACCTGGAAGACCTTCTGAACTTATAAGTAGTAGACTTTTTTAGAAAGGAAAATTTAAAAGATAAAGTATCAATGAATTGGGAATAATATATTGCCATTGTGAGAAGAACATTTAATCATGTTATCAATAGAAAAGTAACTGTAGTCTGATTAACAGTATTTTAAAATGTAATCTAATTACAAGTAGGCCTACTTTATTTTTGGAATTTTACATAATCCAGATTGCATCTCAATCATTAGGCATACCCAGCACTGACAACAGGTGATGGCAGTCTGTCTGTCAGTGGGGCCTGAAATGGACCTGCTAAAACTGTCACGATACACACACGGGTAACAGGAAGATCCAATAGCAGTAACTTTATTGATAGGGTAATCCAAACTCGTAGTCATCCAGACAGGGGTCCAAAACCAATAAGGCAATCCACAATACAAGACCAAAACAAGAAACGGGCAGATACAGAAACAGGAAGTGTGGTGACATCAAACAAGGACTCCGTAACAGACACTAACAAAGACAGGGAATATATACACAACTCTAACAAAACTAACACAGAACAGCTGGGAACAATGATTACGGGGAACAGCTGAGTGCAATGAACTGATGAGTGACAGACAGAATGCTGGGAATTGAAGTGAAATGTGAAGGACACCGTGAGAACGAGGACCTCTAGTGATAGACAAGGGAACACAACCAGACACTGTGACATAACCCCCCCTCTACGGAGCGGCTACCAGACGCTCCGAGACACCACACAAAACAAAACAAGAGTCCAGGAGGGAGGTGGAACGTTGGAGGATCAGGGGGAGGGATGGTGGGCCAGGTCCGTGAAGGGGGACAGGAACAAGGGGTGAGGGCTTAACCGGGAACCAGGGCAAAACAGAAAGTCTATCGGGCGGCCAGGGCGAAGCAGACGACCCATCGGGCGGCCAGGGCGGAGCAGACCCCTCGGGCGGCCAGGGCGGAGCAGACCCCTCGGGCGGCCAGGGCGGAGCAGACCCCTCGGGCGGCCAGGGCGGAGAAGACCCCTCGGGCGGCCAGGGCGGAGAAGACCCCTCGGGCGGCCAGGGCGGAGAAGACCCCTCGGGCGGCCAGGGCGGTGGTGAGGACCCCGGCTCCGGCTCAGGAACAGCGGGCACTGGCTCCGGCTCAGGAACAGCGGGCACTGGCTCCGGCTCAGGAACAGCGGGCACTGGCTCCGGCTCAGGAACAGCGGGCACTGGCTCCGGCTCAGGAAGAGCAGCCACAAGAACTGTAACAGTCACAAAAACAGACACAAACACAGAAACAAACACTGGCTCTGGCTCTGGAACAGGCACTGGCTCTGGAACCGGCACTGGCTCTGGAACCGGCACTGGCTCTGGAACCGGCACTGGCTCTGGAACCGGCACTGGCTCTGGAACCGGCACTGGCTCTCCCTTCGGCTCTGGAACAGGCATTGGCTCAGCCTCCGGCTCTGGAACAGCAGACACTAGCTCCGGCTCTGGAACAGCAGACATGGGCATGTCCAGGATCCGAACCAGATGCTCCAGATCCAAGAAGGCAGACGGCACTGGCTCTGCCTCCGGCTCTGGAACCGGCAATGGCTCTGCCTCCGGCTCCGGCTCTGGAACAACAGACACTGGTTCCGGCTCTGGAACAGCAGACACGGGCGTGTCCAGGATCCGAGCCAGACGCTTCAGATAGTCCAGGTCCAGGAAGGCGGACGGAACGTGAACAGTCTCTCGCTGGGCAGACGTGACGTGAACAATCTCTGACAGGGCAGACGGAACGTGAACAGTCTCTGACTGGGCAGACGGAACGTGAACAGTCTCTGACTGGGCAGACGGAACGTGAACAGTCTCTGACTGGGCAGACGGAACGTGAACAGTCTCTCGCTGGGCAGACGTGACGTGAACAGTCTCTCGCTGGGCAGACGTGACGTGAACAGTCTCTCGCTGGGCAGACGTGACGTGAACAGTCTCTCGCTGGGCAGACGTGACGTGAACAGTCTCTCGCTGGGCAGACGTGACGTGAACAGTCTCTCGCTGGGCAGACGTGACGTGAACAGTCTCTCGCTGGGCAGACGTGACGTGAACAGTCTCTCGCTGGGCAGACGTGACGTGAACAGTCTCTGACTGGGCAGACGTGACGTGAACAGTCTCTCGCTGGGCAGACGTGACGTGAACAGTCTCTCGCTGGGCAGACGTGACGTGAACAGTCTCTCGCTGGGCAGACGTGACGTGAACAGTCTCTCGCTGGGCAGACGTGACGTGAACAGTCTCTCGCTGGGCAGACGTGACGTGAACAGTCTCTCGCTGGGCAGACGTGACGTGAACAATCACTCGCTGGGCAGACGGAACGTGAACAGTCTCTGACTGGGCAGACGGAACGTGAACAGTCTCTGACTGGGCAGACGGGACGTGAACAGTCTCTCGCTGGGGAGACGGGACGTGAACAGTCTCTCGCTGGGCAGACGGAACTTGATACATCTCCCTATCACCTCCTCTGCGGCGACCTCCACGGGTCCCGCGGAACTTTACCAATCGGGTCCCCTTAAACAGCTCCCTTCTCTCCCGCTCGGTGGCTGGGGAAGAGATGTCATGAAACATACCGCTGGATCTTTGTCTGACGGAGTCCTTCTGTCACGATACACACACGGGTAACAGGAAGTGTGGTGACATCAAACAAGGACTCCGTAACAGACACTAACAAAGACAGGGAATATATACACAACTCTAACAAGACTAACACAGAACAGCTGGGAACAATGATTACGGGGAACAGCTGAGTGCAATGAACTGATGAGTGACAGTGACAGACAGAATGCTGGGAATTGAAGTGAAATGTGAAGGACACCGTGAGAACGAGGACCTCTAGTGATAGACAAGGGAACACAACCAAACACTGTGACAAAAACATTGCCCACAAGTCACCACAGGCTGCTTACCCCTGCCTGTCTGATCTGATGACAGATGGCATCATTTCTGAAGCTCAGGTACCACACTGGCAGAGTGGCTAAGGGTCTGGCTGTATAAATGCTGAACTAAAAGCTGGTAAAAATTCGTAATATTCAAATGTATGTTTCCCTCTAACTTTGTGGTTACTGAATTATTTAAATACTGCTGAAACTTTTGAAACAACAAAGTGAGAAGGAAATGAAACAAAGTTAGTTTGTAAATTTGTCAAAATGCTCTATCTCGCGAAGATACGTTGGCCTGACGTAAAATAGTCTATAAATAATGATACTGCATCTCTGATGCCAGTCTATTATTGAAGTCAATTCACGACAGCCCACTTATGTTGACGGTTTGATGCCATCTGTTCCAGTGCCCAATCCCAAACAGCATGTGAAGTTTAAAACCTGAGGCGTAATAAGATCGTGGCAATCAGTGTTAGAGCTGCTTACGTCAGAGCCTCGCTGATTTATCTTTTCTAACGTATTTTTGTGGGCGATGTGCCTCATTATTTCATGTGATCCTTACCTGGCAGCATATGCTCGTGTAATATGCTAATTTTCTCCCCGTTAAACTTGAATCAAAACAATAGCCTATCTTAACATCATTCAGTGTGTGTGTCACTCATAGTGGGAGTTTTTCAAAGCAGCCACTCGCTTTAAGTGTAACCGGCGAGCAGAGGGCGTGTCGACAATACAGCGCCCTACTCAAGGGTGCCAATAAATTCAGTAATGACGCCAGTTAGCCCACCCAGCACAATACGCCCGATGGCACTGAAGCGTCCTTAGTGATATATGGAGCTCAGACGCGACTCGTTGTTTATGGCGGACATTCTGCATGGCCCACAATGATACATAATGAACTGAGACTGGGAGCTTTCCGTGGTGCTGAACCTTAATCCATATACGAGACGAGAACGCGTTCGGAAGATAACCTTTTTTTTTTTTTACAAGTTTATTTAGCCTATGTTCTCTTAGCTGGTGGCAAAAATGCCCATTGTTATTATTTAGATTTAAATGTGACAATACGGCTAATATTTATTTACCGATAACGCAACGGATTGAGTCTGTCTACTGTGAACGTCAAAGCTGCTCGTCATAATATAAGGTTATTAAAACACGGACAAATCAGTTGTAAGAGCTCGATGACTTCAGCAAATGGATGGATAACTATCGTGTCCAACTTTAACGGAAATCTATTGCATTTGTATACTAAATGTAATTATTATATACTAGTTATTATTATTAATAATATTATGTTAGCATTGATACAAGTGCATACAATGTTCTGAAACCAATAGAAACATCCCCATCTGGGGTAAAAGGTCAAAATTAATTTAAAAATGTATCGAAAATAGGCTACAATTCACAGAAATATAGAATATTTGTAACTAAAATAATTTTCTTTCAGACGGTTTAGGAATGATAAAGTGTCACGACGGACGCTTCCTAATATTTATTATAGGAGCGATTTACTTTTTAACGCGCCGCTTGCCATCGCTTTAGACAGGGTGTTCGATTTTGGGTGGAATTCGAATTCGAAACTGCACGTTTACAAATGCCATAGCAACCGAGCAGTCACATCTTTAATGTACCGCTGCCGTAGACATAATTTTTTTATGCACGAGTGTGAGTTGGCAGAAGGCTGTGCTGCAATAGCTGGATATTGAACACCATGATGTGCGCCTGAAGAAGAGTTGCAAAGCAATGATGTCATAGTTTTAAGTAGGAGCCATGGGAGAGCATATGGTTCGTACCCGCTACCGAGAGGAAGTGTTGCTTTGTTATGAGCAGGCGGCGCTGTAGCTGGCGGAAGAGGAGGTCACCCAGCCCAGTGTCTCTTCGCCTGGAATAGAGAAGCCGAGGAGAAGAAGCGAAAACGGTGGGAAGACAAAGCTGCTACAATGGCCGCGAAATCCGACGGGGTGCTTAAGATGAAAAAGAGCGATGTAGCATTTACGCCTTTGCAGAATTCGGATCACTCGGGTTCGGTTCAAGGGCTCGCTCCGGGATCGCAGCCGGATTCTGGAACCGGAGAGGCAGACTTCGTTAACGGCGAGTCGCGGTGCTGTGGCTCAAATTCGACATGTCTCCGCCTCGGCAGGGAGCAGCAGAAATACACGGTCTGGGACTGCCTGTGGATCCTCGCCGCAGTGACGGTATATTTCGCGGATGTGGGTACTGATGTTTGGCTTTCTGTCGACTATTACCTCCGCCGCGACTACTGGTGGTTCGGGCTTACGCTGTTTTTTGTGGTGCTCGGCTCGTTCTCAGTGCAGGTCTTCAGTTTCCGATGGTTCGTGCATGATTTCAGCACCGAGGAGAGCCCCGGCAGCGGCGCGGCGAGCTGCTCCCACATGGACGGGAAGCTGCTCAGCTGCTCCGCTTCGCACGGAGACGTTGGAGCCCACCCGTCTACGCCTCAAAGACAGGCGTCCACGGCGAGCAAGAGCAACACCACAAGCAACAGCAGCAACAGCGCTACTGCAGCCCGGAATAGTAAGACACGCTCAGCATCCTGTTCTCTCTGTATCTGGCTGTTGCAGTCCGTCATTCACATCTTACAGCTCGGACAAATCTGGAGGTAAGCTATTATTTTCAATGGCACTTGTGATTTGAAGAGCTGAGGTCGCGTATTTATTGCTTGTCCTCTTTAAAATGCGTCACGTATTTTGTTTAGAGCAGCGTGGTTGAATGACACACTCCAAGCATGTTCTTGAGTTTGGACTGGTTGACACCTTAAGGCCCACACACACACACACACACACACACACACACACACACACACACACACACACACACACACACACATTGTGTAGGCTGGAGAGCTAATTTATCATCCTGTTTTCACTGTAAAACTCATGCTCATATTCATGGTGGATTTCGCATAACATGCTAACATGCTTGGTATCTATCTTACAACAGAACAAGTAAGCACTTGTAGTGTTTTATTTTTAGGTGACCTGACTTACACAATGAAAAAGATTTCTGTATTGAAACGAGCTTGAATGACTGAAGAGTTCATGAGAATAGTGTAGACGTTCATTGACTCGTTCCATTCAAAATCCATTATTAATGTAATTGAGAAAAAAAAAACTCATGGAGAACTAAATGCTATTAGTGGGTGATTCATCGCCTTTTATGAAAAGTAGTTGCAAATATTTCCCTGGTGGCATCTTACGGTGCATGAGGTTATTGGCTCACCCATGAAGTTGCATTCTCTTTGCAGGTTACATTAATTTGCCCATAGTTGTACTCAATGCTTACATCAGTGACAGAGCTAATGAATGGGATCACAGAAACCTATTCAGTTTCACAGCGTCAACCCATCAGGGTCTTCGGAAGGCTGAATGAGTTCTGATCAGCAAGTTCAATAGAGTGATATTCCATTTACTTAAGTCTTTGACCCTGAGGGTTGTATGTGGATGCTGTCCAAACAGCAAAGGATGTGGAATTGCTAAATTGGAATGAGGCCGTCAAAGCCATGGAATGAGGCCATCTAATATATAATACAATGATTGCAAAGGCGAGGTACGTTGTGATCACCATTATGAAATCACGCAGCGCTGTCATTAATTACAGATGTGGCATTTTCAGAGTAGAATGGATGCAATCTGCTGTCTTACAGCTGGTTTGGTTTGGGCTCCCATATTTGTGTCCAGTCAGCTCTGAGTTTAAAGAACGTTGTTCGGCGGGAGTTGCTATTTGCTAATTAATTAAAAGCTAGTAGTGGGAAAGCTGAATGGAATGACTCAGCCCACTTCACAAAACTAGGCCACAACCACACCAATACAGCCCGAATCCTGGTTATTTTCATAAACCATACGTATTGTTTTGTTTTCCGATTAGGCATCTGATTTGGCCGGTTATTTTTCTTTTTCTTTTTTGGTGTCATCCTGTTGGTGTCACATTGTTTAGGGCGATGGGAATGTGTTCTCTCAGAGGGGGAGGATTGTTGAGACATGCGCTGCACGTGGCACTGTGCAAAGGTTCACCAGTCTGGGGACATCTCACAAAGAAAAGCAATTTAAAAATAGCTTGATTCACTAATAAAGTTCTTGATATTCAACAAAGGAAAAGTGTGTCAGGCTAAGTGATAGAATTGGTGATTGATTGTGCAAGGTGAAGGTCTACATTTAGCTGTCATATATTGATGTATATAATATATAATAATGTATTCCTATAGTAGTGTGCAGGAAAAATTAAAGACCAAAGTAAGATCTGAAGGAAGATGCTCAGGAATTTCTGAAGCATGGCAACATGACACAGTATCTTTTTATAGGGTTATACGTAATCCTAAGACAGTTTCTGACTCTCTCCATTAAAAATCCAGGGAACCCAAATTTAAAGATCCAAAAAGGTCATAAAGGTGCCGTAAAATTAATCCATATGAATCAAGCGGAATAAATCCTTAGTCTTGTGAAGAGATATGATCGCTTAATATGATGAACAGTTTAGGCTTTTATTCATATATAAACACACAGAGCGCATCACATATGATAAACATGGAAGCTTGTGCATGTCACATGAAAACATCATTGGTTGTCGTGTGTGCACAATGCATTTGCAAGTTTCTGTTTTTACCGTATGTGTTGATCATTGTTTATATGTAAATAAAAACCTAAATTAAGGCAAGGCAAGGCAAGGCAATGGTAATTCAAAGTGCTTTACATAGAAGAAATGTAAATAATCAAAAGAAATAAGAATAATTAAAACAGTTTAGAATATAAACAAAAAAAAACAGTAAAAACAGTCGGAGGAGCAGTGGCACAGTGATCATTCAGTGAATGCACAGCTAAACAGATGTGTTTTGAGTCTGGATTTGAAAGTGACTACTGTAGGAGAAATTAAGTGCGTTGTTACATTGTAGCTAGGTCCTATTGGTCCGGACAAAAGAAAAAGAAAACATTATCCTGGTTCTCTTAGCGTTCACATTGGTATCTTTAGGGTCAGTCTTAAAAATGAAAAACAAAACAAGAACAGCTTATTTTGCTACGGAACTTACCAAACATCAAAAACCATTCTGTGTGCTGGGCTAAATGTGCGTGTTGTATGTGCGTACATATGATGGTGTTTTTATCACCTGAGAACTCGTGAAGAGCTTGAAATGTGTAAAGAAGTCAAAGCAACACCAGGAATTCCTCTGCTACACACAAACAAAGATCTGCTGCAAGGAGAAAGCGTTTTTGATGCCTGTACCGAACTGTGATGGGCAGCGTATCTCCCATGATGAGAAAAAAACAGGTATGCTTGAGCATTCCATCCTTTTTAGAGTCATCTCTTATGACATCACATCCTATCTTTGGTCCATGTTGCGTTCATATTTCAGTCGAACTGCACTAGAGTTTATTTGGAAGCAGACTGAGACCCACCTTTTCAGGGCTCTCGGCCCACTTGGTGCGCACCGGGGTTCAGATGGCAGCGTTCACACTTATTCAAATGAACTGCTCTAACAGAGCAATCGCACAAGAGTTCAATTTAATCAAACCAAACCTGAGCACACCCTAAATCTGTTCATATAAAGCGATCGTATCTGTTCACCAGACTTGGATTCTCATCCGTGGAATACACCACTTCGGGTATTTTGCCATTTTGCCAACACCGGTATCGACACGGGTAAATTGCAATCAAGGATTTTTAAAAACTGAATTTAATAGAGAAATTATGACAGCCCATGCTTAATTCAGATGGATTTGTTTTATGGCACCTTTTAAAAAATATATTTATCTTTCAAATTTTGATTTCCTGGACTTTCAATGGAGGGACAGAAACCTTTCAGGTTTCATTAAAGATATCTTAATTTGAGTTTTGAAGGTTAACAAAAGTCTTATGAGTTTGGAATAACTTGAGGTTGAGTAAATGATGGTAAATTTTTCATTTTTGGGTGAACTAATCCTTAGGGTGCTTTCACACTTGGTTCGATGTGCCTGGTCCGAACCAGAGTTCAATTGCTCCACCCTCCCCCGCTGGACTGTGTGAACTCATATTATATTATTTGGGTCCAAACCGCGGTGTGTTTGCGACATTAAAGCAGCAGCTGTTTACCCCGTTGCTTGGTAATAACTGCGCAGGAGAAGGCGGAAAAATGCGTAGTGTTGCTCACCTCCCTTTTATATTTTTGTTTTTGAACCATTGGTTTTGTTTCCAAAGCTTCAGTACATAACTGCACTTGCGTCTATCTGAGGCGAATGTACTGCAAATGCTCTGAAGAATGCTGAAGGCCGACAGATGCCGACCAGCTGTGTGAATTGGCCTTTAGTAGACATAAGATTCATATCTCCTGACTTTAGTTTAAGACCACTGCATATTTATGAAATTCATATCTACACATAAACAACTCTCTTATTCCTTCATATATCTTACAAGCTAATTAGTTTTTAATTGCAGATAATTAATTAAACCCCTTATAATTTTGAAAGCCATTCTGTATGTGTTTCTGCAAGTAAAATCTTGCTGATTGTGGTCTACAAGATTGCACTGCAAATCAAACCATTGTGTACTTGCCACGTGTTGTTGACTACATGCTGTGTATGTATATGGGTCTGAATAAAGTATGAAGCATTTATAGTCACACAGTTGGGGTCTACTTGGCACTGGGGTTATTATCCACACCTGTATTTAACGCCCCATGCTTTTCCCCTCCATGATGACCATATACTATTCTGGTAAAGAACATGGGTGCAGGTCACATAGACACTGCACTTCGTTGTAGTCACTCAGCTAATAATTTATTGATGGTAGAATTGATGTAATACAGAAAGTAACCAAAGATAGATAATACCCAGCTAACAGGGAACATGCTCTGCTAACATTCTGGCAAGGTCCTCTTAAAGCTTTTAACAAACATTCTTCCAGTAACATTAATAGAACATTTGTTCAAAGTTTTCTGGTCTTTAATAATGTTCTCAAAACAATATTTATGGAGTGTTTTTTTTTTTTTTTTTTTTCCTGAAATGTTTTAGCTGGACGTTCATCCAACTTTTTAAAAAAAAAAAAGGTTAACCTACTTTTTTCAGAAAGCATTCAGAAGTAACATTCCCATAATGTTTGGAGAATGATAAAACGGAATCAGTGTTTCCTTAATGTTCGCATAACCAAGAAATAAAATGCTTTAAAACATTTTAAAAACTGGGCATTTTAAATATTTGGAGAACATTCAGAAATAATCTGTTCATAATGGGAACACTTGCAAAACGTTCTTAGTTAGCTGGGGAACTGCTTGTGTTATGAAGCCAAGGTTTAAAATGGGGTCCTTATCTCAGCTGTAAAGAGGCTCCTTTCGAAGCAACAGCTCTCCAGTGAACTCAGCCTAAATGACCATATTAAGTTAAACATGGAGATTAATGCCAATGAGTGTGATTTTATGTATAGCAATGCAAACAAATGGTACAGCTGAACCAGGCTATTGCTATTTAGCTCTATCCATGTCACCCACCTCCCACCCACACTGTCTGCCACATCTCACTGAGAGTAGCCAACATAGCCTATAATTTAGAAGCAAGGTGACAGGTATCAGCACAGAGGAATGTTTATTCATACAGGCCAGAATTTACACTTTAGGGTTGAATTAATGAGCCATCACGCTTATGCATGCGGAACACTGTGCCTAATTTCATAAGTTCTCGTTTAATTTTGCTCTTATTTTAAGCCTAGATCCTCTGTGAAGTGCGTTCTCTGAAAGATGTCAACACACCATTTAGGCGAGTATTAATAATCAGATGTTTTTAATCGCATTGCACTTGTCATGAATTACACTCAAAGAAACAGTAAATCAGAATGGAGGGGATATAATAGCACTCATGTCAAACACAAAACAAAATGCAATGAACAAAAGCAACAACAGCAAAAAAAGTCTAGTTTTTAGTAGTGGGAACCTACAAGGTAAAAATATACTTATCTTTATTGATTGAACCAAGCTTGAGGAGATAAGAGCTTATCACGTTTACTATCACAAAATAAAAAGAAAATGGCAGAATCAAAGTTAAAGCCTCTTTAAGAACAAAGATTACTCCAGGCTGTCTTGAAGCAGCCGAGCTTACTTATGAGAGGTAAGTGAGATCAGATCTGTGTAGGCTATGTGCTTGCAGCTAGGCTATGAACTTCTAGTGAGAATCTAATTTTCATTAAATGTTTATATATTGTTAGATGTGTATTACAGTTCAACAAAGCTCAATTTTGGCGCTATTAACAGGAATTCCACTGAGAAACGGGGTAATAGAGTATGTTAGCGGGTCATTTCATTCCATCAGAGACACCAGACAGCTTAGCAGTTGGTGGTCATATTTTAAGGTTTTAGAGGAGTATGTAGAGACATTATCCAGAAGATAGGCTTTTTGAAGAAGCCTTCTTGTTGTGGGACAAGATAAGACAAAACCAAATGTGGATAGATAAAGCACTTTATATTTTAATTAAATTCAATTAAATTAATGTTTTTAGGCCAGTTATTAATATATTTAGCTGTAGTGTGTCAGTAGGAAATTATAGTTTACATTCTCATTCCTTTTTCCATTAATTGTAATAATCTGAGATTTGTGCATGCACAAGGAGTCTGACAACAGCCGGTGTGATCCACACGGATATCTGATCTGACCATCATCGAGTCCATCTGTGATTACATGAAGAAACAGAAAAAACGGAGTCAAACTAAATCCAGAAGAACTACAGCTACATCTCCAAGATGCTTGACTGACTATATTAAGACCTGGGAGAATAATGTCAACTATAAAAAAAAGAAAAAAAAACTAAAAAAAAAAAAAAAACAACAAAAAAAAACATACATATATGTACTATACACACACTAGTTTAGGGTCGCTTAAAGTCTCTTACCCTCTGCAAGGCTGCATTTATTTAATCAAAACTACAGTAAAATTGGGAAATATTATTACAATTAGGGCCTACACATTATGGTTTTCTTTTTCAATATTTTTAAAAATGTAATTTATTGCTGTTATTCTACTGCCATTACAGTGTCACATGATTCTTCTGAAATGCTGATTTGGTGCTCAAGAATCAATATTTAAAACAGATGTGCTGCCCAATACAAAAACCATGCTTGTGTTTTTTTTATATAATTTTTTGCTGAATAGAAAGTTTAAAAGAACAGCATTTATTTCAAATTTAAGAGTATATCTTTGTAAAAATAATCCCTAGTTTGAATTGGCTTGATGCTTCTGTGCAAGCCTGTTGGCTGTTATGTCTCCCCCTGTCACAATTGATAAATATTGATGAAATGCTACAGTTGTTGGTTTAGACATTTGAAAGTACTTTGTAGGCTCCTTTTGATACCCCCCCCCCCCCCTTGTAGAGCTGTAAAGAGAGAATCTGTGTCATCTCTCAAGATACATTCTTGCTTTTAATAATCCGAGAAGTGATGAACATTGGAGGGCCCAAATGCTCAGGCTGATGCAAGTAGGGGGCAACATATCTCAGGGTAGAATAAAATAATGGTTTCTAATTTTTAGATAGTAAATCATCCAAATGCATCTGCTCAGAGCGCTGGGCATGACAGGTCCCACCGGCAGCCATTGTTTGAGTGTGCTGGTGCTGATGACCTGTTTTCTCTGAGCTGGGTGTTTAGAGGAGGAGACATCAGGAGGCATCTCACCAGATGCAGCCCTGCGTGTCCTCACACTCACACCCCAACCGCACATTTATAATTAATGTTGAAAAATACAATTATAATTGTGAGCATGGCTCATTTATCTAACAAACAAGTTCAAAATGATTGCATGTGTAATGTATATTTGCAGGACCTGAGTGGAAGCGTTTGTGGACTGATGTTCTCGCTTTCCTCACCTTTCTCTTATCTGAGAAATGGTGGCTGAGGGTGTTAGGCTATATGTTAATAATTTGTATTTTTATCCATGTCATCCAACTCTATGAATAAGCTCAGACTTAATTGTTTTTTTTAAATCAGGAAGTCAGTTTATTGGCATTTTTATTGTGGTAAAGTTGTGTCATTGGGATATTAAGTCTGATATTGCATATCTATTCCCCTTTTGTTTCCTCTAGGGATGTTGTATGATCCAGATTAGATGATAATTGGTCCTCATTATGTGCCTGCAATTTAAATCATCTCTACATGCTTAGGCTTTTATGCCCTCCATTGTGTTTTAATGCTTATTGACTTGTTTAATTTTGTATTGAATACACTGTTCGTCCCTGATTATATATGTGGGTGGTAAATAATTATTGCTGATTGCTAGAGTTTAAAAAAAATGTTTTAATAAGCTGTGAAATTGCTACACATTCAGACAGAAATGGCAGAGAATGGCACTCTTGAACTGTACTTTTATGAAGGATGTACAGTAGATGACCTCTGTTGAACCCTATAATAATGAAAAAAAGCTGTTTGGGGCTCAACACCAGGATGTTAACAGCCTTTCCTTCACTCTTAAGCTGAAAATAAGTCAGAAGGTGGAAATGGAGCCCCCTTCAGCAGCCAAAGTCAATAAAGAACAGCTCTGTGCCCTACCATATCCAGATCCTCTGGGATTCGACTTCAGGATGGGTTTCTCTGAAAAATGAGCTTGTGGACGGTGATCAGATGAAGATCAAGATGCTGATAGAAAGTTAAATATTTCTCAGTTAACAAATTTGCTTCTTATCGCCTCATTTTTGTCAAGTTACCTGTTAAGAAGAGAGGAACTGTAAACAGTGTGTGAGGTCCCGTGTTGTGACCAAGACAGCACATCACACACTAAGGTTGCGTTTACACTGCAAGTCTTAATGTACAGATCCGATCTTTTAACCATATCAGATTTTTTGGCCCGCCTGTTTACATTCACTTTAGACAGGCATCCGATGATATCTGTTACGTTAATTGCCGCCCAAAATGATTGTCAGTGATTGCTTTACTATTTGCATGTGGTGTAGTAGACCCTCTGGTTTTGAATGACTGTGCTATTAGAATTATATAATTCATGTCGAGTGGCCATAATTATTTTCCAGCATGGACAAGATAAAAGCTGTCATGGAGGTTTTGCAAAATCTGACCGAACGGATGTATACATGAAAATAACGCTAATTTTCTTATCGACAGCTAGTTACATCTAGAATTCTGAAGTGAAATAAAGTAGCGCTGTAAGATTACATTTTGAATGAATTCGAATGAATTAACGAGAGACAGAGAGAGAGGGAAAAAGAGAGCGAGTGAATAGCCTAATAGTGAAGCTTGTTGGTTTAATTACAGCAAAGTTATCACCTCATTGCTGAGAAATATAGCCTAATGTAGCTTTAAGTAGTGAAGCTATTTTATTTATAAAACTCATGGATTAGAGGTTAAAAAGCAGCTCCTGAATGTTTCTGTGTGCATGCAATTTCTTTACTTAATAAAGTTCCAACCTCAATAAAAGCTGCAAGCGCGTACAGGCACATCTGCTTCATAATACGGCAATAAAAAGCTATCTTTGTGGGCAAACGGGTCGCCCTCGCCTTGTTGTGGCTTGGAATTCAAGGGGGAATCATATACGTAAACGTAGGTCGGATGTTCAAATATCGGATATGTATCTGATTAAAAACGACATTTGGAAGTGTCTCAGATCGGATGCGGAAAAATCGGATCTCGTGCCGATGTTTGTGTTTACACATGTGCAACAAATTCCAATCTGTCTCCGATGTGAGTACAAAATGTTTTGTGCCGGTGTAAATGCAGCCTAACAGATTCCATTCACAAACAACCAGAGTCCCGACTGTGAAAATGGGAAATGGCAAAATGGCAAACGTGGCGGACAACGGCCAATAATAAATTACGATAATAATAGTGTTTGGACTGCTTTACAGATAATTTGCTGGGAAAAAAGAAAATGGTTTGGATGAAGTCGTATTATGCTTCCGTCTTCCATCAGCTCGCTTTCTGATTGGGTATTCTTTCATTCCATGTGACAATTTACAGAGTGTTTGTGCGTTTCCCCCACACTACAGGATTTCTGATCGTAAATATACAACATTTTGGATATTTACGATTAAAGATCGGTGTGTCCCGACGTTCCTCCGAGTAGATTCATTCACTCTTAAGACACCTCACACCACAGGGAAATCTGATAAGATAATCTGTAGAACCATTAAGATAATAGGGACTTTACCTAGGAATGTTGGAAGAGGAGAGCTGGGTCCAAAATCGGCCCAATTATCTTGTATTGTGGGTGCTTTTAGATGCTCTCTAGGTGCATGTTTGCATTATAACGCTTTGTTTTCTTTGGCTGAGAGCTGGTGACAAGGGAGCGATCCTTCTAATGCCACAACTATGAACAAGGCCTGGTGTGGGTTGCCCACCTTGGATGAATATTTAACATTGCGTGCTGTGAGAGACCCGACTGCCACCTCTTGCATTATTTACCACGTTCCGGCTTGTCAGGCGGTGTGTGCCGTTCTCCCTCACTACCGCACTGCTTAAAGTGACCGAAAAACACTGACAATAAATCCAGCTTACTAGATATCAGAGCAGCAGTAGATATCAGAGCAGCAGCTTTGCAAGTATGACCGAAGATTCACTTGTAGGAAAGGAAATTTATAAATGACCATCCGTGTCTTTAGGTTTTCAGATGTTTTTCCTGAGAAAAGGCCCCTCAAATCTTGTGTTTTTGCAACAGTGTGTCTCAGATTTGCCAAGATTCCAAAGTATGCAATCAAAAGTCAGAAATTTCAATATAACTCACAATTCTCTCATCAAATATATTTAAAGGCTAATTATCTGAGCAATGCTGTGCACATTAATCAGTTTGTCACTATTATTGAACTGTATGCCAACAGTTGGCTTGTTTGTAGCATTTTTTTCCCCAATATAAACATATGTGTTTGTTTATGGACAAATATATACATATCTGGGTTTTCTGTTTAAAATGAAATTGATTTCTGTAATGGCAAAGCCAATATTCCAGTCTGCAAGGTCACATGATTCTTTCTGATATATGCTGATTTCTTATTATCATCAATGTTAAAAACAGTTGTGCTACTTAATATTTTTGTGGAAACCATGATACATTTCCCAGAATTCTTTGATTAATTGAAAGTTCAAAAGAACACTATTTATTTGAAATTGATCTAACTTTATAAGTGTCTTTACTGTCACTTTTGATCAATTTAATGTCCTTGCTGAATAAAGTTTTTTTTTTTTCTGACACCAAACTTTTGAACAGTAGAATAATCTACCATATTTGTGTATTGGGTACATTAGCACGAAATATTATAAAATGATTAAGAATTCCATTAAATCAAAAAGTTTTGTGACTTTTAGTCCATGTCTGCTAGATTTGAGGTCATTTTCATGCCACGATATTGATAAAAAAAATGTACCTAAATTACACGTTTATTTACATTAAAGCTGCATTCCGTATAGCTTTTCCTCTTAGTCGCTATCTCTGTTCGAAATCTGCAATTGGAGTTATTCGCGGAATCAACTTTACGTGGGTTGTGCCTCGGCACTGCACAGTGCGGATGAACACAGTGTTTTGAGGAGAATGTGCTGTCAGTCACCGCACTGGTGTGGATACTGGCATTTAGAATCACAGATTCTACTTTTTGAAAGTATGACCAACATAAGAAGTTTCACTGGAAAATATCATCTGAACAAGTAAGTAACATCCACTTTTGTTCTGACCAGCTAAGGAGAAAAAAATATTGCAGTAAATCGCGCTGATTAAATCTAACGATTGCTTATAGGTCAAACCGTGCAAATTAACGTATACTTTGTTCTCAAATTGTTAATGTTAACAACAGCATTTTGTGACTACATTTAATGTGTATTAGGGCTACCTGTAGTTCAGTACTACGTAACTGTATGAATTAAGCGAAACTTTGTTATTACATAATTTAACCATTGAAATGTCTTCCCTGTCCAGCAGAAAAATAGCCGCCTCTGCGTTCGTTTTTTACCCCTTCAAAACACAGAGTTCACTCCACCATTCAAAAGCCCTTTCGATATCCTTGTTTTCGCATGGGCCTGGTTGCAGTCTCTTTTTTTTCTGTAGCCACTCTGAAGTCTTTTACATTTTACTATCGGGTGAATCTCCAGTCGTCACTGGTGATTGTAGTTTGAACCTTTCTGGATCCGCCATCAAAATGAAAAGTTCAATTATATCAAGTGCTGTGAGAAAAGGCTAGAAATCTCCACCTCCAACAATGTGTACAGATGTGACGTATTGATGTAAATACATGCTAGAATTTCCCGCGGAAATCCACCAGTGCCACTGAAAAAAAAAAAAAAAAGATTACAAGGCAAGCTTACCGCTTTGAATCGAACTATGGCAAGCAGATATTTTTGAACACTGGCTAGTTATGTACTTGCTCAACTTTTTTGCCAAAAAAGTTATGGACTGCAGCTTTCATTTAGAAAACCATGGTTGTCAAGCGATTTTAAATAAGCTGCTGGTGTGTCTTGGTGACAGAAGTGGCTAAAGTTTGTGCGATGCAATTAATGATCAGTCCATTGAGCATCTGCCCAGCTCTCCATGGCCCATATCACTCCTCATTTGATCTTTTGCTTGAAATCAAGTGAAAAATATCAGGACACTCACTCCATTAAGCTCTCTTCGCATCAAACGTGTGAGGTGTGTATAAGAGAGAGAGAAAGAGAAAGATTCATTGCATTGCTGAATTCAGCAGTGAGGGCAACAGGAAGCAGGACTCTAAAGAGCAGTAGCCTACAGCTTTTTCACTGAACTGTCACAAGATACAGCAAGGATGCATTAACTTTATCAAAAGTGAAGTGACAGTAGACATTATGTTATACAGGATTTCTATTTCAAATAAATGTTGTTCTTTTTAAATTTTCCATTCCTCAAAGAATCCTGAAAAATAAATATCACAGTTTACAAAACTATTAACCAGCAACTCTAATAATTATAATTAGAAATGTTTCTTAAGCACAGAATCATCATATTAGAATGATTTCTGAAGGATCATGTGACATTGAAGATTGGAGTAATGATGCTCAAAATTCAGCTTTGCCATCACAGGAGTGAGTTAATTTTTTAAATGTATTCAAATAGAAAATGGATATTTTAAACTGTAATAATATTTATAGTGTATAATATAGTGTTTAATATAGTGTATAATAATATAGTGTTTTATAAGGCAGGCTTAAAGAGCAACGTGCAGGTTGAATTTATAACTGAATTAATACTTGATATTGTCTGAAGAATTCTTTTAAAAACACAAATGTAGAAATTACTAATGAAATCTCATTTGATGTAGAGATTTTGATGAAAAAGTGCTAGGCTCTGGAATACACCTTTCCCGCTATAGCAGCGCGTCATATGACGTAGGGCGAGGCAAATAAGAGCTCGCTGTCAGCTCTCTCATTGTGGATGTAGATGTAGTTAGAGCAGTAGTGAGAGACAGAAAGTTTTAGATCGAGTTTTAGAGAAGCCATAAATGGTAAATTATTGTGTTTGTTCTGGTTGCACGAATTCCAGCCTGTCAGGACATCATGTCCATCATTTTCCTTCTAGGAAAAACAAGGCTTTTCGTTCTTGGGTGCGTTTTGTGCAGTTGAAGGGAGCAGACTTCACTGTCTGTTAACACACACTCGGTCGTTTTTGTGGTGCACATTTCACTCTGGAGAATTATAGGTATGGTCATTATTTATGTTGTTATGGCATGGTCATTAGTCAATGTAGCTAACGTTAGGTCAATGTAGATAGTGATAACCAGCTTGGATGGACAGCATAATCACTGTCAGCGTTTAAATCTTAGGTTCGAGAAGACAAAACGTTGCTGGCTTAAATTAACACACTCTAAATGGATGTTTAATCAAGAATAAGGTCGAACGTATGTTTGCTAAACCAGATTTATTGCATAACACCAAGGTACTAGCCCTACAGTAGATGAACCAGCGTTAGCCACGGTGCTAACTTGCATTAACTCACCAAGTCACTTGCCCTATTCGCCACTGGTTTTCTTGACACCACAACTCTACTTCTCTCCTCCCCCTGATCTCCCCCTGGCTTCTATCTCGCCTAGGAGGATCATAATTATAGGCCTGTGGGCCATCATAGGCATGCACGTCAACATCGGAGAACTCGGTTTCTTCATTCACATCCATTGTAACCTGAGCTTGAACTTGACCAGACTCCCTCGGCCATCGTCACTTCCGGTTAGTGCTTTATAGACGCTGAAGTTATTTTATCACAATTTATCTCAAAATATTGTTAATGGCAGTTATATATTACTCCAGTTCTGAAAATCTAGTTGTTTTATCATCAACATACACTATGCTATATAGGGGTGTCCAACCTGCACGTTGCTCTTTAACATGCATCATTCAATTTTATTCAATAAGTAACAGGAGATCCCTACCTCATCTCTCTCTCTACCAAGGGATTCTTCGCCTGAAAATAGTTCAATACCCCAGGTCTAAAATGCTTTAACATGATTCAGACTGCAGTACCAGCAAAATGTTTCTCAGAGTATGATAGTATATTTAAGCATCAAAGCACAGTTTGTGTATCACACAACAGATGTAAAGCAGCAGAAAATAAAGAATAAATGAAGGAATAATCTGAAGATGCAGAAAAAGAGACTTGGTGGACCTCAGAAAATTACTCTGTTTCCATGGCAACATACATTGAGTTGATGCCATGGCGCTTGTTCTCCATTACCTGCGTTAATCTGTTTTGCCAAAACAGGCAGTCTTGTTTATTTCCTTTTTGAGAATATAAGTATGTGTCTGTATAGTGCAGAATCAGTTCTGGGAGACTGGATTTTGATGGTGCAGCTTCTAGTGATGTCATCAGCGTGATGTCTCAATCGCATAATGACTATTAGGTACTACAATTGGTTTGAAATTGACTTTGTGACCGTTAAATGAAGTATGTAGTATGAATATGGGTAGGATGAATGAAATTTGGATGTATATCCACCATGTCATCACTGTCATGTGACATACTGCGTTAGTTGCGTTGCTTTACTGTAAGTAGTAGGTCATCCGGGTACTTTTCACCTACTGTTTCCTAAATACTATATGAATTTGTACTTACTACTTGGTTCACATATTGTTTTTCGTCTACTATGTAGGGAAGCTAGTCTGGATGCCAGCTGAACTTAGCCCCGCTCACAACATTTTAGGTTGGGAAGTTCGGTCTGATCTTGATCCATTGTGAAGCGAGTATGCCTGAACCAAAGCTGTTCGGACCAATCAAATTGTCAGGGCGGGCTTTATACGATGATGGACAGATGATCAACAGTAACGTAATCATCCACGTCACCAAAGAACGCTTGGGTTGAATTCGTTTACAACAAAGAATGGCTGCCGCTGGAGAACTTAGATGTAGATTCAGCCATCGCGTCTGTTATAGAAGATGTTGACAGCGCATTCATTTTAAAAGAGGAACAGAGAACCGCGATCAAGGCATTTGTCGATCGGAAAGATGTTTTTACCGTCCTTCCTACGGGATTCGGTCTATCAAATTGAGTGCAGAGGCATTTTTTTTCCTGGTTCGGTTGAAACGCCCCATAATCACAGCCCAATGGAGCAGTATCAGACCCACATTCTGACTAGAATCGGAGTATGACGACGTCAGGCTATAGGGATGCATATTCGGACACATGGTACGTCACAGTAAAACGGGATGCAGAAATTTGTAACTTTTCAAATGACTCAATCCAGAAAATAAGGAAAGAAGCAGGTTTACGTCTCTCAAATCACCCATCCTTTAATGTGCAAGGAGAACATTTCATTTGAGTCTGTTGCTCTGAAATGTAGAGCTCTTAAATATATTTCCCACACCTCTTGAATCTGCTCCACTTAAAGGATTCCTGCTGTTAAAGACTAGTTGCCACATAGTTTGACTGAGCGGAGTTTCTTCCTCAAGCAAAGCATGCAGGAGTTCATCACGGCACTGATTTAAAGGGTCAAAGCTCTGATTATTATGAATCCCAATACACAGAAAATCACTTTGACCCTTCTGCATATTCTTAATTGCTCTCTAGGCTTTGATTATGCTTTTACCTTCTGATATGGGTCATTTGAGATGTTGTGTCATTGGGCTGCAGGATTCAAAAAGAGGCAGAAATGCGAGTTTGCTTGTGATATGTGATTCATTTGCAGTGTGCAATGCTCTGCGTGGGTGAACTCGAAATGAGTTCAAGAAAGCGTCCAGGCCGCTTTTATTCATTGAGTGTTCTGTCCCATGCATCTTTTCATATCTACTCACTCATGTGAGGACACACATTTCATGTAAATATTAGAAAATGTTCATTATACCGTCTGCGAGGAAATGTGTGGCAATAGAAAATGAAACTTTCATGCAGAAATAATGATTCATAAATAACTTAAATAAATAACTAATTGGATTAACGAGCATAGTTCAAATGACTCTGTACGCAATTGGATAGTCCTTAAACCAATCAGACCAACGATCCGGGTGACGTACTTTGCAGCGAAAACTCCAGGCAGGAAACGTGTCAACAAACGTGTTGGTTTGTAGCATTGATCAGTGGTTTGCAGAAGCAGCAATGGCATCAAGTGATTTTTGCAGGTATTAACACCTACTCGAGCGATTTGTTTGCTAAACTAAAGAAGCCAATGAGCATCATTGAGAGGTTAAATTGAATTGACGGTCGCTTCTCATAATCGCCATTGTGTTAAACCCGCAAATAGCATGCCAGGTGAGTAAGCCAGTTTATGATTGGTCCATGCAGATTTGTAACGGAAGCAAGATAGAAAAATGTACACTCCTCATCGGGATCCCAAGCAAGAACATCAAGCAGCTGCAGTACATCTAGAACTGTGCGGCTAGGATCCTGATGGGCGTGTGGAAGTACCACCACATCACACCCATCATCAAATCGCTCCATTGGCTTCCTGTCCAGTACAGGATTGAATTCAAAGTTTCCCTTCTGTCCCATCAGTGCTTCCATGGCACTGCCCCACCATATCTCAAACAACTCATCACCCCCCTTTCCTCATCACGCCATCTCCGCTCTGGACAGGCCAATCTCCTTCAGCCTTTGAGGACAAGGCTTCGTACTGTGGGTGACCGTGCCTTCTGTTCAGTTGCACCCAGTCTGTGGAATGTTCTCCCTGTCCATCTAAGGGCCCCACAGACTGTGGACTCTTTTAAAAAATCTTTTTAGAAAAGCCTTTTATGGCTAAAAGTGTTATTTTAATGTTTCTGTTTTTATTCTGTTTTATATTGTTCCACTTTGAGGTCATTGAATTGATGTAAAGTGCGTTATAAATAAAATGTATTATTATTATTATTATTATTCATTATCATCTTTAACAATAATAATAATTCCAATCCAATCCACAGAAAGTCCATAATTGTAGTTCTAATCTAATAGTAGGATTAGTATTATATCGAATATCTGAATATCTGTGACCATACTTATTTTATATCAACAGAAATTATGTGTATTGTGCATATAATGGGCTTTTAATAAAACGCGGCTGTCTATTCAGTAGAAACACACACAAAAATTTATTCAGTGATATATGACTAAACAACGAAAAAGTACTGTGACGTTTCTTTTTGCCAAAAACTTCAACACCCATAATGCATTTTTGATCTTTTGGCACCGCTCCTCTGTTGATCCGCAAAATGCAGAAGTTTGATCTGTAGTTTTAACAAAAGCCCTGAAGCTGTCACAAGTTTGCCAGATGTATAATAAAATGACGTGTTACAGTATGTGCACATACAGAATACACACCTGTTACGATTTTTACAGAAGCTTTTTTTTCTATTAAATAGTACTAGTAATCTTGCACAAATGATTAGTGAATGAGACCCAATATTTGTGTGGTCACAGAGGTGGCCTACATGCGAATGCTGCTCTGCTTCCTGCAGTGATTCAGTTATCTGTGAGAATTGTGCTCATGGGTCGAAACTGTCGTCAGTAAACAATGCAAAGCCTCAATCGAGGCTTTTCCCTCAGAGCTTTTCAAGGCTTAGAGAGGATGCCGCGTTTATTGATGGCTGAGAAGGCAGGCCGCTACAAACTTGAGGGAGATGAATGCACACTGAGACGAGGATTAAGAAGTGTCTTGGAGGAATCACAAATCCCAGATTTCTATTTTAATGCAGAAAGAAGCCGTTAATGCCACTCTTGATGAGGTGTAAATGCAGAATGCGTTCAGAGGCGCAAATCTAAGCGCGCCAGACCACATTGCAAGTTTGTGTGGCAATGCTAAATATCTCGGTATGAGTTTTTGTCGAAGTATGAAGATGTAGGCTATTCCTGGTTATTCTTGAATTTTCTCATCTCTGGTCTGGTATCAGTTATGCAGTGCTTCGCTCTCAGTGATGTGCCATATCCACACTTTCTCATACTAACCTGTAAAAATAGGAGTTAGGTTGTTTGTGTAGGCTATGTGAATTCTTGCAGAAAATGTTTGACTGTTGGTATGGAATAGCATGCCTTTAGATGCCTTTTAAATTCCAATTGATTTGAAATTCAGTATAAAACAGGATGCAGAATTGCAATTCTGATTTTGAAGTAAAATTTGAAAATCATTAAAAAAGTTAAGTTTGTTATAATAAATGTTGATTGTTTACTTGAAAGTTTGGTTTAATGGATGGATGAATGCATGGATGATGTTGTAGAGAGAGAGAGGTGGATATGTTGATGGATAGAATAAAACATAGATATTGATACATAAGGATACTGTAGATGTGGGTAGATATAGATAGATGTGGATAGAGATGAATGCATATTATGGTTAAATATGGATAGATGGGTGAAATGCCACCTATTGAACTTTGTATTTAGTTTTTATATTCATATTTTATATTCCTATTTGTTTATTTATATTAATCATATTTAATGAACTTTTGTGGACCATGATGGAAGAACATTTCATTTCCTAGAATACATCACCTGTTGAATTTCTTTGAATCACAGTTCAATAAATGTGTCTTCCTCTCATTCCAATTCAAATTCCACTTGAACTTGGGATGTGTGCTGCATTGCAGTGCATTCACCTTTGAGAATGTGTGTGTTTGTGCAGTGAGCTAATTACGTAATTCTTGTCCAGCACAAATCACAACCTGGGCCGGTGCACGTGTGCAGCTGGAGCACAGCTGGGAAGTACTGGCAGCACACTCTGTGTGTGTGTGTGTGTGTGTGTGTGTGTGTGTGTGTGTGTAGAGCTGTGAGCGTGCCAAGCAGCCCAGGGCCGCCATCACATGATAGCACGTTTTATGAATGCGCAAGTCAAGGATGCTAAGTGCTTCGCTCTGCAGAATAAATTCACAAAAGTAAAAAAAGTGTTTTACTGGAAGGATATGCGCATGAAAAAGTATGCGCATGCTTAATCCATCTAAAGGCCATCATGGTGATGTTCTCTTGCGGTTTAATTTTCAAATACTCCATTGACAATGGAACTTAATTTCAGGCCTCATTAGGTTTATTTGTAATGAAAAGGAAAGGGAAGTACTGATGATAACTGATGGGAACCTCAAGTGCCCTTTGAAGTGGGATCTCTGAGTCACATTTATTTCTGTGTGGAGACTGACCAGCAGAGAAACCCACCTCGCACTAGGACAGACCAGCTGTGAAACCACTTCTGTTCTGAGATATCTCTATTACAATCAGGGGCGTCGCCAGCCGATTTTGCCGGGGCTTCAGCCCCGAATGTTTTGAGTCAAGCCCCGAATGTAATGAGGACTGTCACTGAGCAAATATGAAACTGGACAAACAATAGCCTATGTAAACGCCCGAAATCATAAGTTGCTTTATTTCATTGCGCTTTGGCTTTGCATGCATACAGCCTGTAAAAAATAGATCTTAAAAATAATCTAGCCTATAGAATACATTTCTTTGCTGTCGGTAGCCTATGGGCTACTCCGTTTCTTCCTCTCTGTTAAATATGCAGCAGCAGGTAGGGGAGGAGCTAGCACAGTCAACCGCAAGAGCGCGAGTTAACAACTGAGACAGTCAGCGAGCGGGAAAGAAAAAATTTAAGAAAAATGAAGCAAACGAGACTTTGGGGATTTCTCGGAAAGAAGTCAGTGGGTAAGAATTCAGTTTTTTTATCCTTAAAGTCTGAAGATAGATCATCATCTGGCTGGCTTTCACTGTAGGCCTATTTGTTTAACTAGCTAGTTATTACCATAGGCTAACATTATAACGTTAGCACTTAGGCCTACTGGCATTATCTAGTACAGAATCTCTTCCGGATAAAACACAGGAGAAGAAGCTGAAACAAGTGATAGAAGATTGCTCACTCTCTCAAATATAAAATAACGTGATCATCATCAAACATTAAACGTAAATCAAAAATCCGCTTAATATTATCAAAGGGGGACCACCTGTCCTGCATTTTGTGAAGCTGTGAAGAATGTGAAGCTGTTGTCCCGCGTCACGCAAGTCATAAGCAGTGTGCCTCATTTTAATTTTGTCTGCATCATTTTATTTAATCCTTTAAATTCCAATTCTAATGTTGCCTTTCTTTATGAAACTTACCAACATTCAAGTGTTGATAAAAAAGAATGCATGTTAGTACTTTAACAAGTACAGTTAAAGGTATTTTTTAATAAAAAAATATCTACATTTGAACATAATAGTATACTGCAAGTGCAAAAATAATACATACATACTGAACTATAACAAGTATAAGTTTATGTTCACTTTAAGAAAACTTGCAAGTATACTTGCAGTATAAACTAGTAGTTTACTGACAGTACACTTCAGTGTGTGCTTTCATAAACTAAAAAAATACTAATTGTATTAAAATAGTAAACTACTACTAGTATACTTCTAAGTTCACTTGTAGTACAGATGCATTACAAATGAGAAACCTAGTTGTGTACTTAAAGTTTACTACTCTTACACTTATAATACATTTAAACGTAAGGGTAGCCAGAAACATTAGTTTTATCCCTCTGCACTGAATACTTTCCTTATTTATCAGGTGTTGTTTTCTCTAAGGATAACCAATAAGCATTAACATAAAATGTATGTGTGACTTGTTTTGTGTTTGTAGTTCGTAGTAAATATACACTTTGATTTGATTAAATGGTTTTGTAGAGGGTAGCAAAGATGAGCTGCAGACTGGGGAGGAGCCAGCAGCAGCAGTAGCAGCTGTGCCAGGATCAGACCTGGAAACTGGTAACAATTAATCAGTCATTTTACTTTGGAGAAAGATAAAAGTGAAACATTGTTTATCCCAATGCTCCTAATGAAAAGTTTTTTACAGATGTACATTGAGAATTATATACAGTTCGATGCCATGGTGTGTCAATGAACGTAGACTAAAGTCATCCATGTATAGAGGGAATGCATATAGATATAGATAGGTCTAAATCCGAGTGATCACTTACATTAATGTTATACTGTATATCATCATATCGTCCAGCCCTAAAACTTGTATAGTTTCTTGTCAGTGTTTATTTAAAAACATCCAATTATGCGGAATATAGTCTGTTCTGTAGCTTTTTGCAGTCTATAAAAATATACAGTACCTCAGATTTCTGGTCAAATCTAGTTGTAGTCAATCGCAAAGCTCTTTCCCGTTTTAGATGTGTTTTGTGTCTTTTTCACGGCATTCACGCTGAAAGCAAATGCTGCCGCTCAGTCTTTTTGCCACTTAGTGGTGCTTGGCCCCTAATAAGAACCGGAACAGATACAATAGGTGCCTCCGCACCTTCGGTGCTTGGCCCCTAAAAACCGCTTCGAGTGATCCCTGTATTTACACAAAATGGTCTGGGCTAAGCCCCGGATGTCCTTCAATGCTGGAAACGCCCCTGATTACAATGTACAGCATGTGACACTTTCCATAGACAGAATGCAGGATAGGGCTTGAAATTATTTTAAAAGTAAAATATTTTATTTGTCAGTAAATGGTGAAATGGAAAGTGAAAGAAGATCCTTTATTGACTATATCTGGACAAACTAGCCTACTTCTTAGATTTTATTTGAAGTTTAAATTTTTTTTAAATCTTTTTTATCAAAATGTCTGAATGGAGTTTGAAACACTTATTTGTTTTCTTTGTGCAAAATAAATAAATAGATTTATATAGTGTATTAATAAACAATCATATTCATAATTGATAAAATATTACATACCGTATTAAAAATATTAAATAAAAATATTAAAAGTGCTTTAAAATATTTTGTAAAAAATTAAATGTTGGATAGTCAAAAAAGGGTCAGTACCTCAATATTTTGTAGGGAAGTTAATGTTTAAAACAACTTTTCATGGAATTTTAATTTTACATAAACACTCCTCACTACATAAAATCATGGGATTTGTGCTAGTGCTTTAAAGAAAAGTGCCAAATTAATAGAAAGTGCAATTTGAAAAAATATGTCTTTCATTCAGTAAGTGTTGGTTCTCTATAAAGTTATTTATCTTTTTGACCGTTATCTTCGAAATGATTCTGTTTGGACCCATCATCAGATGTGTTGATCTGAGCTGTCAGTCAGTGGATCCGCGGAGCACTGGGAGACTACAGGAGCTCTGGTGGACAGGACAACATCATCAGTCCTGATCAATATCCTAGAGTCTAGAACTAGACTGCTCTTGGACAGGGTGGGGGATGGGGAGCTTTGAGCTAAAGTGGAGGAAATTATTTGTCAGAATTAAAGGGTGTCTGCAGTTTTCAGAGGCAAGGATGGATGTTTGCATATTTATGTCAGAGATATTTAAAAATAAATGCTCCTCAACAGGGTAGTTTAGATGTAAGGGCAATTTGGAATTCAAAATGAGGGAAGTTTAAACGCCATGCTTCTGATTTCAGATTTTGTTTATGTATTATATAATTAAAAATGTAATATTTCAAAATAAATTAAATCGAAAACATTATGTTATGCTATTTCAAAATATTTGACTGCATTTTTGATCAAATAAATTCAGCCCGCGTGGTTGAGCATAAGAGACTTTTCAAAAATATTATGAAATCTTACCAACCCCATATGTATGAATGGTAGTAAAATATGTCTAAAAGTGCTCTAGCAATTTTCATTTAGTGACCAATTGTGCTACTGTTCTCAACCTGAAGTGAGCTTAAGAATTGCTCTAATTTGTGTTCAGCGCACCACTGAGAAGGGTTCAGACGTGGCGTGCACAGACCTCCTCAGGGGCTGGGGCGGAAGGACCAAAAAGGGCACAAAAAAAAGAGGAGTTCCTTTTTTTTTTTATTTTTTTTTTTTATCCTTTCTTTCCTTGGAATTCCAAAACACATTAAACGAAAATAGGGAAATTATGTATTACTAAATATTATTTACTTTACCAAACAAGACAGCGAGAATCAAGAAGGTAATTATGAGGAATTCTTGTTTAGGTTTGTTGATGTTTTAAATTGTATGTATGTATTATATGCATGAAAGTGTTATATGAAATCAGTTTACTATAAGGTTGCATTAGTTAAATTTGTTAATATGAAATAATGTTAATGACAATGAATAAAGCATTTATTAATCTTAGTTTAATCTTAAATTACTAAAACATTATTGAAATCAAAAGTTGTATTTGTTAACATTAGTTAATGCACTTACTGTGACTAACCCTAACCCTGACATTACCAAACAATTAACAGTTGTATTATTATTAACTAAGATTAACAAACACTGTTAACAATTGTAAATGTGTTGCTCATGGTTAGTTCATGTTAGTTAATACATGAATAATAAACAAATATAAACAAATAATAAACCTTGTTGTAAAGTGTTATATGAAATCAAAGATAATCTCCACCTACCACTTCACCTCCGCTCCGCCAAATGCTTCCGCCAAAACATTTTTATATAATATTTTTGTATTAGCCTATTATTGTTAGTGGCAATGGTGTTTAAGTGTATATTTTTATTTATATAATATTTATTATAATAACAATAATTATTATTTACAATTATCAGAAAGGGGCACAATACATTTTGAGACAAAAGGGGCAGATGCTTGAGCCCCTGTGCACACCACTGGGTTCAGATATGGGTTGATTAATGAACGGCGGTATGAATAAGTATGGAATAGATAAATTCTGATTAGTGTTTTACTGTGACCTTTTCTTTTCATGTACAGCATTCTTTATCATCAGAAATACAGATATGAGGAATAAATAGAGGCAAAAGGTTGATTTGTTATTCAGAGGCCTTGTTGCTCAGAGACGATCAAAACAGCGTGATTCATTCGTTCTCGTAAGTGGAGTATTCCTGCGAGTCCTCTTTGGTTTACTTAGAAGAACTATTGTGCTGCTGTTAAATGTAGGTTAATGAATGTGCATTTCTATTTCATGGCCCATCTTTGCAATCGGCTTGAAAATATAGAGCAGGTATCATGCTCTACTGCATAAGGGAAGCACAAGACATAATCACATGATGGCAAGGGAAACACATGACAAACAGGAAACATGACTGAGAATTTCAAAATAATAGACATGAAACATGAACATGAAACAAACCACAAACTAATGTGAAAATATTATTACAAATTAAAATAACTGTTTTCTATTTTAATATATTTATACAATGTAAAATTTTTATTTATTCCTGTGATGGCAAAGTGTAATTTTTAGCATTACTCCAGTCTTCAGTGTCACATGATCCTTCAGACATGCTGATTTGGTGCTTAAGAATCATTTTCTTTCCAGTGTCTGTGCCGGTGTCCATGCAAGTGCCTGTTCCGGTCTCCGTGTCCTTGCCGGTGTCAGTGTCTGTTCCGGTGTCCGTGCCAGTGTCTGTTCCGGTGTCTGTTCCGGTCTCCGTGTCCATGCCGATGTCCGTGTCTGTTCCGGTGTCCTTTCCGTGCCGGTGTCCGTGCTCGTTCCATTGTCTGTTCTGGTGCCGGTGTCCGTGCTCGTTCCAGTGTCCGTTCTGGTGGCGGTGTCCGTGCCGGTGTCTGTTCTGGTGCCGGTGTCCGTTCCGGTGTTCGTGTTCGTGCAATTGTCCGTTCTGGTCTCCATGTCCTTGCCGGTGTCAGTGTCCGTGCAAGTGTCAGTTCCAGTGTCCGTGCCGGTCTCCGTTCCGGTGTCCGTGCCAGTGTCCTTTCAGGTGTCCGTGTCCGTTCTGGTGTCCGTGCTTATTCCAGTGTAGGTGTCAGTTCCGGTGTCCGTGCAAGTGCCCATTCCGGTGTCCATTCCGGTGCCGGTGTCCGTGTCGGTATATGTGCCGGTGCCGGTTGTAGTATTTGAATAGGATTGGTTGTATCTTTCCTACATATTTATGTTGTATATACATATGTTATATGTTATGATATTGAAAAATTATTGGTCTTGTATTGCAAGCATATATTTAACTATTTATAGCCATTTTTACTGCACAGTGACTGTGTGCTGATTCTTATGTGTAGCCGATTGAAGATAAGACACATGACGAGTGTCGTGACATTGTCAAGGCTGCTCGGATGCAGCATTTAAATTACATAGAACTTGGCTGAAAAACCTAAGCTTACCCAAAACATCAACATTATTCTTGTGCTGCCTTCCATACACTGGTGTTTCCTCTTGGAGATGTAAAAGTAGTTTATTGTTTATAGGACTACAGGACAACATTTGTGTGCATCTATGAGTGAGTTTTATGTACAATCAGAAAGAGAGAGACGTCTATTTTGACAGTCTAAATTCTCCTTTTTGAGAGTTTGCAATAAACCTGTCCCTTGCCAGTTTCTTAGTGTGGTTTAGCAGGAATGCACTGGCTCTCTGTGCATTTAATGAGGGCTACATTTGCCAGGGAGCCTACCCAGCAGCCTCTGCACTGGGCTGTCATCTTTCTCTCCATTGTTCTTGATATCTCTCCTTCATTTGAGAACTGTTTTTTCAACACACTGTCACACTTCTTCTAATGCCATAGCTGAATCTTCCTTTGGCATGAGCGAATGACATGGTTCTGTGAATCTTGCTGACTGATCTATTTTTGACCAACTACGTCAGACAACCAGAAACTCAGTTCATCCTCCACCCTCCCAATTAGTTTTTTTTTTGGTGAGATTTAAGCTTCAATTACACAGCATGAATTATTTGTTATGTGCTATCATTATTAATCTCATAATTAAAGGATATTATACAGTCATTTTTAAATGTGAGCTCTTGAAAACCAAATCGCATTTGATTGAATTATGTCTGGGATGTGGGTGTGCGAATAAATTCAAGGGAACTGAATGTTTATTATGAATCTAGAGTTTAATAATTAAATTCCCGAATTACCATATTGGGCCTGTTGTGAATTCAACCATACATTTGTTTGTGATATTTTTTTTTTTTTTTTTTTAGCTGGCCATGTTGCTGTCAGTCATATACATTTTTTTCACCACTATTTTTTTTTGCCGCTGCAGTTTCCTCACAAGCTTCTAACTTATGTTCCTGCAGTGCCTGGTAAATGCAGGAAAGATGGGCCGTGTCAAGGATTTATTACACAGCAATATTCAGCGTCGGTGAGTATTTATGATGCGTCGTGTGCCAGTGACCTTCTTTTCGTCATTATGCTGCAAAAAGCCAGGCGTAATTGTTGAATAACAAGGTTCAATTGATTTGAAATGAGTCGGTCCCTCTTGGCAACTAGATAGCAGACATTTATCATTGGATGAGCTTTGGGCAGCTGTGTAAGTATATTGAATTCTGGCCTCCTGTCTGCAACGAGCCTCATGGGCCATGTGGATGTTTAGATTTTCAGTCCAAATTTATATCTCCTGCCATGCTGGAGTTTTACCTATGCCCTGAGACATTCTATTATACCTGTTGACAGTCAGTGCCAGCCCTACTGAAGAGACCAGCATTAGCTGATCGACTGGTTGTGTTGGCATGGGGATCATGTGTTTTGGATTCTGGTCTCCAGGGTTTATATTCAAGGTTTCTAAGTCCATCAGGTTCATCAACTAGCTTGCTAGTGAACAACATATTTTTTACTGAACAACATATTTTCATGTAAATATAAAAAAATACAGTAAAAATACATTTATAATGTTAAATGTTAAATTTCAATTACATTTTCAGCCGTGATAATGAAAAGAACTGTTTTTGAGCACCAACATAGCCTAATTTCTGAAGGCTCATGTGACTCTGAATACTGGAGTAAAGATGCTGAAAATGTTGCCATCACAGGAATGAATTACATTTTAAAATTTATTAAAGTAAGTTCCCCTGTAGTCAATAATTTTATCCCTTATGCACGGTTCTATGCATATGCAAATTAGCCCTGCCTCCACTCATGCCAGCTCAGAGATCCACTCGCTGACGATCACATGTTGACGTGATTGGTTACAAGGTACATCAAAAACACCAGCGACTTCAAACCCTGATTTTGACTCTTTGGTTCACTGCCGTTTTAAGGAGAAAATACCCAGCAATGGTGTTGACTTTTGATTTTGAACATGGTTTGTCTTAAAGCATATTAAAAATACCACATAAACATATAAACATTTCAATTAATTTGTAGTAATATTTCAGAATATTACTGTTTTTTCTGTATTTTTGATCAAATAAATGCAGTCTTGGTGAGCATGATTGTGTGTTTAAAGAAATAGCCTACCCTTTTAACTCAGTAGTAGCCTATAGCTTGGCTTGGTATGATGAATAAAATAGATTTTCCAACCGGTGTTTTCAACAGGAATTTCGGTTCTGTGAGTGCTGGGATTACTCATCTCGTATTACATGGACAGAAAAGCAGCAAGGTGAAGAGGCTTTATGCTCCAAAGTTTCATAGTACAAGACCAATAAAGGTCAGAGTTGTGTTGACTCGTGACTTTTGAATGAAGCCATGCAGTTTGAGAAGCACACAGTACGTTAACCACATGGCCTCATCCCATTCTGCTGAAATGCGACCGTTTCTTATATGCCACCAGAACTTGGCGTTAGTCCATCTGCCATCGTGTGACAGCATGCTGCCTACACAGTGATACTAATATTACTTTAGAGTGAGTCGGAGTAGAGCACGCATCCTTTCATGCATCGCCAGCATATTGCTGTGAGTGTAATCTTTCACTTCTATGAGTGATGATGGCTGTTAAATCTTGGATTTATTTTAATTTTTGTTTTGTTTTATTTTATTTCCAGCAGATTGCTTTTAAAATACTTGTATACAGCATTGCCTGGCAATAAATCAATAAGCTAAGGTGTTTTTTTCCCCCTGAAAGTTGCACTTTCTTTCCAGAGTTTTAGTGTGCATAAGTTGTGTGAATTGGGACTGGCACGGTGAAGGCATTCACAGTATTATTTTTCATTCTACACTTAGGGGTAAAAAGAAGTTTGAAATAGCATTGCAGCGATATGCTGTTAGCGAACATCCTGCTGCCACCCGCACTGCTTGGAGCGGCGTTTAGATGAAAATGTAACTGTGCAGAACACTTTCCTCTCGATAACAAAATGAACACAACAAAAAGTGCTTTAGCCTATATAAAAAGTCAAAATCCGGTTGATAACTTATATCAATGTTATATATATCATTAAATCGTCCGGCCCTAAAACTTGTATAGTTTTGTCAGTGTTTATTTAAAAACATCCAATTTTGCTGGATATACAATGGTAAATATTTAATTGATCAGTTGTCAATACAATATATAACAATACAATATATAGGGTATGATTTTACCCCTAAATTCAGCATATTGACAAAATGATAACTGCAAATTGATAACTGCGAATCAACCTTTTGCTGCTTGGAGTGCAGTTGTTTCCATGAATTGCAGCGATTCATTTGCTTATCTTTTCTGTAGCTTTCGGTAGTCTGTTAAATACCTCGGATTTCCTGTGAAATCTATTATTACAGTCAATCTCAAAGCTCTTTCCCGTTTTAGATGTGTTTTGTGTGTTTTTCGCGGCATTCACACTGAAAACAAATGTTACCGCTCAGTCTTTTTGCCACTCCAGCCGACGGTGACGTCATGCGCATACCCTCTGTGGTGCAGGTATGATGTCACTTTAACATCACACTGGTCCCCTTGACAAAAACCCAATAGGATGTCGCTGAGATCTCTTTTAAAACGTTAAAGGAGGCTGTTGTAAGAGTGTTGGAGTTTTTGTCTCAGGAGACAAGTGTGGGAAGCAGGAGACTCAAGCAGAAAGTCTCCATTTGATGTCAATGTACTGTAACCTTATTTATGCCTTATTTATTTTCTAGTGGTGCATATACAATGCTGGGCATTGAAGATATATTTGAACTAGTAACCCTTAATATTCTGAAATGTATAATAAATGCTAGTTTCTAAAATAGATTTCTCCTAAAATAAAATTGAAGACAAAGCTGATACCTAAATGATACATATAAGAGAATCAGTATCCTGAGCTTAGAGAAATCTCTATCAGAGCCATAGCCTTGTGGGCAGCACATCAACATCGAGACACAACTGCACCTCAGACAGCACTAGTTGGAGTCCCAGATAAATGTACTTTCCTGCTCCTGCTCCTGTTCTGTTCTCAGTTCTCCCATTGTTTCCTGTCTTTCCTCCAACTTTTCTGTCCATTAAATGTGAAAAACCCCAATGACATAAAAAAGAGAAACCTCTGCAAGACAATAAAGAGATGTTTCTCATAGCCCATTCTCATTTTGGACTCCTTTCTCTCAGAACTTTCTAATGTCTCATTTGTGCCTACTTTTATTTCTCCGAAGGCATTTTTGGAGAAACATCTGAGACACTGTTGATACTTAAATGAGAGATATTTGAGAATCACAACTAAGTCTCCTGAGCTTAAAAAGAGCAAACTCTGAGCAATAAAATATTCACATGATGGAGTCTTGAAAGAGATTGCAGCAAGACTAGAGATGTTCTATGTTTCTTCTACCACATTCTCAGTTTTGACTCTTTGTCTCTCAAATATTTCTCATGTTTCATTTGTATCTTCTTTTATTTCTCCTAAGGATTTTTCAAGACATGTAACAGCTTAAAAAAATCACTAGTGGGGTAGGCTAATACTGAATACTGTATTTTATGGCAGAGAATAAAACGTGAAAATTATTTTGAGCTTGTGTTCACCACAAAACTTATTTCAACTATTTAACCAAAAACGCATACCCCCCCCCCCCCCCCATTAACTTCGGAACAAAGTCTAAATGCTAAAATGCGAACTATTTTCCACGGTTTGGCTTACAAAGTGATGTAATACCTGCACCTCTCTATTACGTAATAGCCTCGGACTAATGGCAGTTCGAAAGTGTTTTTGATATCACTTCATGTATATAGGGGTCTTAATCCTCCCTTTGGAGTTGGTGGACCCCCAGCAACGAGATGAAGAGCAGGCGGCAGGCGCGTTCCTTTGCATGGCCTAGACTGTCTGCAGCTGTCACTCATCCAGTCCCGCTCACCTTCCACTATAAAAGCAAAGTCCTGTTCCTCACTCACTTCTGTTGCCATTAGCAGGTCAAGTTCTTTCAGGCGTGAAAAGTCTCTCTGGAAATGCATGTCACTCAATAACCTCAGCGTATAAACCCAAATCCACCGAAGTTATATTACGTATAACTTCAATGGATAGAAGAGCATGAATTCATACCATGACGGACCAGTGCAGACTTGTTGATTGAATTTCTCTCCTCTGAATCTCAATGAGTGACCACCTTTGAGTGAGGTATATAGTGAGGGGAAAGCTGTGTTTGAAGAGGAAGAATGATTTGACCGTAACAGATACACTGTAAACTAGACAGCGTACATAACACTTCACAGATGTTTCCATCGGAGCATCCTGAATCTAATTTTTTGAGCGAACATGACTTGCATTTCTGGCTCAGTTGGTGGCCTAGATGAGTAAAACGTAACCAAAAAAATGAAATAACACTCTTTTATTTTTTACAGGTTTATCCTGTCCAAATAAGTGATTCTTTATATAATAATAATAATAATAATAATAATAAGAGAAACATAATAATGCAAAAAAATATATAGTGCCACTGCCTAGAAACATCCTGTCTTTGTATAAACTCCTTTAACGTGCAGAGATAGAATCTGCAAACTCAATCGAATTGTTATGAATAAACAATGACCCAAAACCCATTCATAATGTAAGTGTACTATAGAGGGTTCATTCCCTGGTCAGGAGGTTGTGCGTTCATCCTGAAATAACCATCCGCTGCCTACAGATCCTGCCATTGCTTTTTTTGATAAATTTGTTGTGCCTGTTTCTAGAATAGAGTGTCAGTCCCCTGATTCAGGATCCTGAATTCTTGTAAACACATGCTGCATAGGAATACCCACATTCATTTCTATAGCAATTACATGCATATTTGATATGGATTCTTTGATGAATAGAAAGTGGAAAAGCAGTGTGTGTGTGTTAGAGCTGCACGATTCTAGATACATTTAGAATCACATTTTGTTTTGTTTAAAATGGAAATCACGATTCTCCAATGATTCTAGACAACTAAGCAAAATAACATGTTATTTACAAGAGGTTCTGACAAAATGTTAATTGTTTCAGTCTATTAAAAAAATATTTAATTAATTTGAATGTATTTGAATGAATTACGTTTTGAATGAATGATTCAATGACTCGCTCATTACGACTTCACTTGTTTCATATTGGATGATTCAGATGGAATGTAGAAAGAAATTTTGTCATTTAATCATTTATTCAATTATTCAGTTTAGCCACCATCTATTGGTGTAATGTTGTAATCAATACAATCTTTATTAGAAGCGTCATTACTTTCTAAAGTTGATTAAATTTATATTTTGATTGCTACCATAGACATCAGTGTTTATGTCCAAACTAAACTTTTATCCCAGTACTTCTGTGATAATCTGTATTAGTGTAACACAGAAATAATGATAATATTGTGTGATTGAAAAGGCTGTGTGTGAAGCTGCTTCATTCCTATACAGTAAATGACATCTGCTCTCTCTGGATCAACGGCAGCGCCAACGCAGATTTGAATGTTCTGCTGTGATTGTATTTTTCAAAAGTTTAGTAGACAACCGAATCGTTGTCATTTAGGAATTAGATTTGAATCGAGATTTGCGATCTTTTAATGATTACTAGTGCAGCTATAACAGGAATATTCCATTAAAATAGTTGAATGGGTTGTCTCAGCTGTTTTTAATCCATAATGTGCCTTAAATTGTAGATTGATAATATTGAAGGTGAAGATTAGGAATGGAGCTAAGGCTGTTTCTAAGGTTGTGTTACGTGATTGGTGCAGTTTAAAAAACGTTATAAAAATATGATGCAACTTATGACAACAACAGTACAAACAAATCTAAGCTCTAACAGTGCTGTTCTACTACCTGATTGGCAGGTTAGGGAAATGCTGAGCTCCACGCTGTGCCAAGGGATGATGCGCTTGTGAGAGTTTGTGTATGTGATGGCCAGTAGTGGCAATGGTTGGGGAGTTTAAATGATACAGTGAAGAAGAGGAACCCTCTAGCCTGAAGTGACAAAGAGAAATGTCTGGATGAAGAGGAAGCATCTTGCACAGCTTCAGGCCTCAGATAAGCCTGACCAAACCAACAGCTTTAATGTACAGCTAGAGACTCACAGGCATGTGGTTTGTGTGATGTCATTCTCACTGGATTTCTCTAGGCAGGTGTGTGCGTTATGTGTTAGTGTGTGTTTTTAGCTTTGCAATTATAGATCTTATAGAGGTCCCCTGACCTCCTTTTACACCTTACAATTTCATATACTGTAGACCTTTATAATACAAAATATGTTTAGAAGATTATCACTACTTAAAATTGTTTTGACTGTTCTGAATGAATGAATTTTTATTTCTTTGTTCAGTTTTTACATTTATTTTTGTGATATTTTTATTTAGCGTTATTTATTTAAAAAATATATATATTGTTGAGCTAGCAAACCAATCAACAATCTATTGAAAATATCTATTGAAAAAAAAGGTGACTTTTTTATGCGTGGTTGGAGGTGAATGCATCAAAAAATACTTGACAAATGCATTCACAACCTTGCAACTATGTTATTGTACTTTAATACATAAAGTAATACATCCTTTCCATTCAACGATTGGCCCACAACAATAGAATAATATATTTAAAAAAAAAACAGTAGTTTAATTTTTAACACCTTTTCCATGACACTGTTTCTTTTCATGGCCATAGGTTAAAATAAAATAAAAAAATCTACTACACCATTTCAGTAAAAAATAATTTCAATCCTCCTGATGTTCTCTTGTATACTTTCCTTATGTGGGCTTCTAGGTCGCTATATAGCACCTTTATTTGACACTGACACGTACGTGCCAGCTTTGCAGGTCATGCATTCTGCTTTACACGGATCCCGACCGAAACGAAAACACGGGAATTGTCTCTGTAAATCATCGGTGAATTTACATTTGGGCTTTTCTTTTTTTACACTGTTCGGGAGCCATGTGCCACTGTTGATAAGTAACCTCTGCTGTCTCTCTTGTGCTCTCGTGGTGCTGAGAGTAATGACTGAGATGCAGTTTGACCAATGTTTGCGTTACCTACATGACCGACTGACCAATGGTGGCTGGCGAGCAGGCGGAACCTAAAGCAATGCAAAAACATCGACTACAGTTGAAAGCAAAAGCCGAACGCCCCCCCAAAAAGAGGACGTATGGTCACCCTAATATAATGTGTTTGCCACATACCGTAAAACTTCAAATAATAGCCCGGGCTTTTATTTTCCAAAATCGCTTGTATTTGAGACAGGCCTTTAATTTAGTGTTGAGATGTTGTTCATTGAGTGTAGGCCTAGAGATGACGATCCAAATAGCATAGGCTGATAGACGGAAAGCATGACAGTAGGAGATAACCACATTATATTACGTTTTATTTATAATTCCAGTGTTTCACTGGGGGGAGTTTGGTTAATTGGGGAAAATTGACTCAGACACGTATACACTGAAAGGAGTCATGGTGTTCATTTGTTTCTTTTAATGGCAGCAGTGAATATATTAACTGAACAATTGTTTGAACTGTATTTTAAACTAAACATTGGAACATTTTATTTGTATGTAATTTATCCACAAAGTGTGCAGCTTTTGTCACTGCAGTGTATCTTTCTGGGCTTCTGGAAGAACATGGAAGAACTTGATATGGGAGGTCAGAAACGTCTGGCCCATTTATTGAGATCCGCATGCATGCTGCAAGATGGTCTCCTTGCAGCCTATTGTGGATGTTTGTCTTCACCTACAAATGCATTAACTATTAATGTGAAAGCTTAACATATAGCTAAAAGCAGCAAATCCTATTGTGAAAAGTTTGTATTGTTCATGGTTGAGAAATGCTTCTGATTGATGCGACATTCCCGCCACGTGCTCTCTGTCCGCAAGTGCTCATCCGTATGTGACGCAAGTGTTTGTTTGTGTGTAAGTGTGAACATGTGCGCACTCATTGGGATAATTGTAAACGCACAAACACAGACAGAAAAGACATGCCATGGTGGAAATAAGATAAATAACATATTATTAAAGGACTATTTAGTTTGTTTAATAAAATTACAAATTGTTATCTGGCGCTATAAAGAAAATCAAATCAAATTTACTTGACCTTCAAGGGGGGTGGGGTGAGCCATTAGGAGGTCGGGGCGCCCCCCTTATATAATGGTAGGGGAAACTCTGTATTCGAATGTGTTTAACTAATCAGTTAATGTAAGAATTAGTCTACTATATTACCATACGTCTAAAGGGGCTCGCACACCGGACGAGAAGCGCAGCGCCGCGTCGCCTCTAAGACAGCTGGAAGTATCACACACCGGAAGTGCACTTTCTCAGTTTATGGCCAGCAATATTGTTATGTTTAAGGACATTATGAAATTAAGATAATGTCTGTACTGTTATGATTGTACTGTACAATTAAATTGCCTACAATCGTTGCTAAGTCTGCAGTCTGAACTCTTTACCTCAGACCGCCCGTTAACTGAAAGAATATCATTATACCTCGAGTTGTCATAGCGCTTCTCGTCCAGTGTGTGACAGCCATGGGCTGAACAATACAAGTTACCGGTAATATCCATCGAGCCTATGAACTTGTTGCCCGAAACACATCAACAAGAAAGAATGAAGGCTACCCTGTAAAACAACTGTAATCAAGTGATACAAAATGACCCTATTCATCACTATCATCATCACCGCGATCCTCAACTATAAGTTCATTGGCGAATTCCTCCTCCTCATCGCTCTCCTCCACTTCTCCCTCTCCGGCAGCCGCTAGCTCTGCCTGCCTTTCTTGCGCTAACAGCTCCCGCCCAAATGCGCAGGGCACCATAGAACTGGCTTAAACAGACGATCTGACGGGTTTTAGAAGATTAAATACAACCCGAAACTAAAAAAACATGTTAAATGCTGGATTTGCACAAAAGTTGATTCTGAAATTGTTTGATACCAATTGTTCGTGCTCAAACTTCATATCCAGAACAAGTATCGGACTTCATGTTTTGTGAATGTTTCCAAAAAGCGTTTCTGAATGTGCTTATTAGCATGCTGTTTGGCCAATGTGGCCTAAGATGATTATATAAATTATAACCGTAATTAAACAAAATGATACCTGTCCTATCCTATCTCCATTCAGCATATATTCTCTGGCTCTGTAGGCATCCTACTACAGTTCCCACATGAGCACCTGTACAACAGTTTATAGATGATCATAACGGAACATGCTAATCGATAAGTTGAATAAAGTTAACTCCACAACAACTATATAAATTCATCAACCTAGCCTAACCATTCAGAAACATCATGTTGAATTCTGAAAGTTACTTCTTGGCTGAACATCGCTCCTGACAATTTCTGACATTTTGGCTGCATGAAATTCTGCAATTTTCAGAGTATCCGAAACACGAGCAGTGAAGGCTCCACCCTCTTTTGGAAAGGGGGCGGGGAGCAGCAGCTCATTTGCTTTTAAAGTTACACACACGAAAACGGCTTGTTTTTGCTCACACCCAAACAGGGGCAAATTGGACATTCTATAATAAATTATCTGTGGGGCATTTTGAGCTGAAACTTCACAGACACATTATGGGGACACCAGAGACTTACATTACATCTTGTAAAAGGGGCATAATAGGTCCCCTTTGACCTAACTACTTTTTCTGTGCTTTTAAACCTCTGCACATGGCCATCTTTCACTGACGTGTGATCTGAATGTATGTATGAACAATGATTTCCTGAAGCAATTGCGCTGTTTATGTTACCCGCCCCCACCCCTCTGATTGGCATAGTGCTGAGATGCAGGAATAATCCAATCAAGGCAAGAGGATGCACATCAACATCTGTCTAATCCCATTCTGAATGGGTATTAGGTAGATAGCACACTTTGAGCAGCATTCAGTAATATGATGCAGTGGCTGGCCAGACCTCTTGGACCTATGGTTTCAGGTAGACCGTATAAGAATGGGATACATATTGCAGTGATGGAAACAGAGACGATCAGTGGCTTATCTGAAATCCTAAGAAGGCCTCTCTTAGTTTGGCCTTTAGGGTGAGTGGTGGAAATGCCAGCAGTCTGCGTGTCTGTAAGCGCATGCCTCGTCTGCAGCCCACTTATCTGATAAAGAAGCTGGACAGACGCCCACTCTTAAGGTCAGCTGGAAGATCATACTGCGACCCTGCTGCTCTGCACTACTTTTGTCATGGTGGTTTTCCTTTGAATCGGTCACTACTGATATGGTTCCCATGATGACAGAGCCAGACAATATCATCTATAGACTTTATTTGACACTATTACTTAATTTATATTTGAAACGTTTATTTGGGTGAATTGTCCTTTATTTGAGAGCTTCATAAACACTTGTTTGTTTATAGCTGAACACTGCATGCTATCTGTTGGTTTGCCTACGCAATGTAAAGGCAAGGCAGTATCAAGAAAAGGGCCACGGTTTTGATTCCTGTGAACATCCAACATGACAGATCTAGAACAGTGTTTTCTAAGACAGAATGCATTCATTGCAGCCAAACCAGAAATGTGCTCCAAACACTGGTTAGTGAATACCATCCTGAATGATCATTAAAGTTATTAATATGGCCCTTATTACAATAATTCATTAAACACAAATCACTAAAATCAATACTGTGGGTGAATAACAGACAGCAGTTTCGGAAATAGGCTAGTGTTGGGAAATGGTATAATTTATTTATTCATTCATTTATTTACATGTATTATTACTTATTGTAATTTTTTTAAATATATATATATAATTTTTTTTTTTTTTTTTTTACAGCCCTACATTTAAAAAAAAAAAACTTCTGTCATCAAGTCTGTTATAGAATTATCAAAGCAGAATCAAAAAACGTTCCAAATACCTCCTTGGACCTGTTATGAATCCAGAGTAAGCATGCAGAAATAGACTAGAAGATGTTGATGCGGTTCCTTTATATTCAAGCATGCGTTCTACAAACAAAAATACCTAAAAGCAGTATTGCTGTATTATTCTGATACGAGGGAAGTGCTTCACGTTTACCTTAGTGAACAATTTCTTTCTGTCCATAAGTCAACGTATCTTTTACTTGTAAACTCATTGCCTCTAAATTGATTGAAGTTGGCAAGTAGTGTAGGCTACTATAAAATCATGATTTGCATACAAACGATCAAAGTGAAAACTGTAGCACAGAGAATCTGGCAGACAGAGTGGGTGGCAGCCACTCTCAAAGAAATCAATGACAAAACATTGCAAACAAAACTATATCCCCATATGCATTTGTACACTGTAGCAATGTTCAGGGAAGAAGGAGGCGGGAACCGGCGAACAATCAAAATATAATTTATTTAAATAAAACAAACAAACGAAAATACCGCCAGCAGCCCCTCGCGGACGACTGCTGGCTACAGAAAATAAACATAACTGCCAGCAGCCCCTCGCGGACGACTGCTGGCTAAAGTAAAATACAAAAAAAAAAACACAACTAAAATACAGGCCTGTTCCTCTCTCGATCATCAACGTCGTCGCTCCTCCTTTATGCTTCCGCTCCTCCGTGAGAGATGCGAGACCGGTGTGCTTCACAGGTGTTGCTCATTAGCAATCGCACCACCGGCCTCGCGCCGTTCTCTCACGTCCCTCGGCCGTCCTGTTCACCACATACCCCCATCGCCCCTCACAGGCCGGGGGGTACCCACGAGCCTGTGCCTACTCCCCCCCCCCGGCGGCGGCGATCCCTGGGGAGTATGGACAGACAAACCGAGGGAAACGGAGACGGAAGCATGAGGAGCGACAGATCGAGAGAGGGGAGAGAAAAAAAAAAAAAAAGACTTGGTCCGGTTCCCACAACGCGCTGCCATCTGGTCCCCCACCAGCTGTGCGCTCTCCTCCGCGGTGCCTGGCGGTGACGCTGGGTAGCCCTCGGTGGACGGCTCGACGCTCCTCCGCCGCCCGGTGGACGGCGACGGCTCCTCGGGTGCCTTGGGCAGACGGCAGGAGTCCCCCGCTCCCTGCTCCTCCCCTTCACTGGTGGACGGCAGCAGGCTCCGGCCCACGGCGAGCGGCGGCGACTCCTCCTCTCCCTCCCGGATGGCAGCCGCCCCTCCAATACCCAGGCGGCCGGCAGCGAGCTCGACCGTCCCACCGGCAACTCACTCCAGCGCACCGCCTCGAGCGTCCGTGGCCGCGAGTCCCCCGCTCCCTGCTCCTCCCCTCGCTCGGCGGATGGCAGCAGGCTCCGGCCCACGGCGAGCGGCGGCGACTCGCGCACCATGCTCGATGGCACCGCGGATTCCCCACATCGGCGAGGACTCTCTGACAGCGCGTTCCTCCCTCTTCCCGGGTTTCGGCACCAGTGTAGAAATGTTCAGGGAAGAAGGAGGCGGGAACCGGCGAACCATCAAAATATAATTTATTTAAAATAAAACAAACAACCAAAATACCACCAGCAGCCCCTCGCGGACGACTGCTGGCTACCGAAAATAAACATAAGGAACTGCCAGCAGCCCCTCGCGGACGACTGCTGGCTAAAATAAAATACAAAAACAAAACACAACTAAAACACAGGCCTGTTCCTCTCTCGATCATCAACGTCGTCGCTCCTCCTTTATGCTTCCGCTCCTCCGTGAGAGATGCGAGACCGGTGTGCTTCACAGGTGTTGCTCATTAGCAATCGCACCACCGGCCTCGCGCCGTTCTCTCACGTCCCTCGGCCGTCCTGTTCGCCACAAGTACACTTAAGTGTGTTCAGAAATATTGTCATGAAAGTGTACTTACTTTAAATTAAAATTAATTACATATTATTACAAAGTGCATTTTTAAAAGTGCACTTAAGTGAGTTAATAAATATTGTCATTAAAGTGTATTCCCTTTAAGTACACTTAAGTGGTCTTTAATTTTAATTATATTATCTGCAAGTACACTTTTCAAAAATATACTTTTATGAGTTTAAGCACACAAAAAGTGCGCTTTCAATACAATTAAGCACACTTCTTTTTCACAAGGGGAGTCATTAGCTTTGACATTAATGTATTTCATCAGCAGTTCAAAATGGGTCCATCCACTGCATATCTTGTTTACAAAACAAAGCAGGGACCAACATAGCTGGGAACAGTCTGTCTGGTTGTAAGGTCACGGAAAGAAAAGCAGACAAAACATTGAGATATTCTAGCCGAGTGTCTGCAGCGGAAGCAGATTCTGCTCTCTCATTAAGAGTTCAGGGAGAGTCCAGAGAGAAAGAGAGAGATTTTAAATGGGTTTTCTTTCTTTCTCTTTCTTTCTTTCTTTCTTTCTTTCTTTCTTTCTTTCTTTCTTTCTTTCGATTTTTCTTTCTTTCTTTCTTTCTTTCTTTCTTTCTTTCTTTCTTTCTTTCTTGCACAGGTACTTCCATGCCATCTACCTGGGCATCAGGAGCAGGCAGAGCGGAGAGAATGACCGTTGGAGGTTTTACTGGAGGATGGTGTACGAGTATGCAGATGTCAGCATGCTCCACCTACTGGCCACGTTCTTGGAGAGCGCCCCTCAGCTGGTGCTCCAGCTCTGTATCATCATACAGACTCACAAGCTCCAGGCTGTGCAAGGTAGCACAACACACACACACACACACACACACACACACACACACACACACACACACACACACACACACACACACACACACACACACACACACGGGGACTCTCCATAGACTTAATGGTGTTTATACTGTACAAACTGTATATTCTATCTCCTTACACTAACCCTACCCCTAAACCTACCCATCACAGAAAACTTTCTGCATTTTTACATTTCCAAAAAAACTAAATTCTGTATGATTTATAAGCTTTTTTACCCATGGGGACCTCTATTTAGGTCCACACTCTGACACGAGTCCCCATGAGTCTGTGTGCATTCAGGTTGAAGTCCCCACCGGGATAGAAAAACATGAACACACACACACTTTTGTTTGTTTCACTATATATTAGTAAAGGACTTCTTATAGACTTCCATTGTTTTTCTATCTGACCCGACCCCAACATCTAAACATAACACTCACAGAAACCAGAGCAAAACACTAGATTTAAATATAAACATGATTTGACTGATTTATAAACCCATTTAAAGAGCAACAGGCAGGTTGAATTTATAACTGAATTAATACCTTATATTGTCTGCAGAGGTCTTTTAAAATGTATGAGGTCTTTGATGTAGAGATTTTGATGAAAAAGTGCTAGGCTCTGGAATACACCTTTCCCGCTATAGCAACGCGTCATATGACGTAGGGCGAGGCAAATAAAAGAGCTCGCTGTCAGCTCTCTCATTGTGGATGTAGTTAGAGCAGTAGTGAGAGACAGAAAGTTTTAGATCGAGTTTTAGAGAAGCCATAATGGTTAATTATTGTGTTTGTGCTGGTTGCACGAATTCCAGCCTGTCAGGACATCGTGTCCATCATTTTCCTTCTAGGAAAAACAAGGCTTTTCGGTCTTGGGTGCGTTTTGTGCAGGTGAAGAGAGCAGACTTCACTGTCTGTTAACACACACTCGGTCGTTTGTGGCGCACATTTCACTCCGGAGAATTATCGACCTGGAGATTTGTTGGAGTCTCGGATGGGATTTCGGAGTAAGGACCACGTGAGGCTGATTACTGATGCTGTTCCCTCAGTGCACTCGATGGAATCAAGGCCACCGTCAAAGTATACACCGGATTTTGGTGCGGGCGGGACTGGAGGACCAAGTGCTATGGACTGCATTATCACCGTCAGCGTAGAATATGAGAAGACAAAACGTTTCTGGCTTAAATTAAGACAATCTAAATGGATGTCTAATCAAGAACAAGGTCGAACGTATGTTTGCTAAAGCAGATTTATTGCATAACACCAAGGTACTAGCCCTACAGTAGATGAACCAGCGTTAGCCACGGTGCTAACTTACATTAACTCAACAATTCACTTGCCCTATTCGCCACTGGTTTTCTTGACACCACAACTCTACTTCTCTCCTCCCCCTGATCTCCCCCTGGCTTCTATCTCGCCTAGGAGGATCATAATTATAGGCCTGTGGGCCATCATAGGCATGCACGTCAACATCGGAGAACTCGGTTTCTTCATTCACATCCATTGTAACCTGAGCTTGAACTTGACCAGACTCCCTCGGCCATCGTCACTTCCGGTTAGTGCTTTATAGACGCTGAAGTAATTTTATCACAATTTAGCTCAAAATATCGTTAATACACTATGCTATATAGGGGTGTCCAACCTGCATGTTGCTCTTTAACTAGTGAGTTCCAGCTGTGTGTTCAACAGGTTTCATTATTTTAGCGAGGGGACATTGAATAGCGAGGACATTTTGGACTCAACCTTTCACTGCATTTTAAAAACCCATCCTTTTTGGCTAGGCTGGGAGACCATTAACCACCTTTACCTGGTTTAAGCGGTCTTTTTCAACAGGGATCCCAGTATTGTATTATTATTTTATTATTTTGATATATGTCTTCGTAAGGATGAGGGTAGGACAGTACTGAGAGAGAACTCCAGGTTTACTGTCATCCTTCACTTTACACATCTCATCCTGTCTGTATAACAGTGATGGAGAGGGACAGAGAGTGAGAAACTCAACTGCCACTGAACCATAAAGACTGCTGCAGAGTAGAGAAGTGGAGTGCTTTTTCAAGAGACGCAAGCTTTCAAAGCAATGCTTTTTTGTTGGGCCCCCTTTTTGGGGGAAGCACCATTTTGGGGTATTGTGAAAATGAATTACCTATGGAATTCTGAGAGAATATTTATAACGTTCTTTAGCATTCAACAATGCACCTTTTGTTCATTGATGTAATAAATCCTGTAATGTCAGCCACAGTCCATTTACTGACTGTCTGATGCAAGCAGGTCTATAATACCTGGAAAAAAAAACATCTATTAAATTTCCCATTCATTTCAGTAACAGTTACACCACTGACATATGACCCTCTGGAAGAATGGGATTTGAAATCTGCCATCTTGCTCATGGGCTTGTGAGTTCCGGATAGTTTTTTCCCCCATTATCACCAGGGTCTGGTTTCAAAAAATCCCTTAAGGTAAGAAGCCTTTTGAATGAAATATCACTAAGATTTTTTTTAAAACTTGAGTTTGTTTTTTACAACAACTGAGCTGTTAATGCCATGTGACTGCTCTGTCTGGAGATGTGGGAAAGTGACGTCCTGACAAGACTAATTGGCTAAAAACTGACCCGGCCAGCTATAGGCCTATCACGCTTCAAAATCTTGATAGAGTAATTACTAAAGCGTTGGCTACTCGGCCAACATTTGCCCTATATCATTTACCCTGACCAGACTGTATCTATCCTGTATAAGATGTCTTGAAGTGGTGGGCAGGGAAGCTCTTATTAGTCTGTATGCTGACAATGTAATATTGTATTTGTGGAAGATCAGTTCCCATTCCAGATAAATCCATTCCTTTAGATTTAATTATTTTTGTAGGCTCTCGGGGTAAACTAATCTATCGAAGAGTAAGTGTGTATGCCTCTCTCTGATACTTGTAGTCCTGTTTTTTGGAGAATATTCCATTTAAGATATTTAGGGATCATTTTACGTATCTCTGATTGACAATCCCAAAGATCCTAAATTAATATTTAATTTGATTTTTTGTGGAGGTTCTTTCAAAACACAAACTATAGAATATTCCTTTAATGTTCTGGCTGAAGGGGGCACCAGGTAATCTGACCACTTATGAGTACAAATAGAGTCTAACTTTGCTGTTGGCACATCTTTAAAGGCAATGCTGTTCTCTAAGTTGGATAAGCCCAAAGCATTGAATAAACTATGCTTTGTGTTGAAAAATTCAGTCAAAGTCTTAAATCAGGTGAGAAGTTTTGTCCCTGCCGGAGACCTCTGTCCATACGGCAATCTATTGCAATCGTTCTTTTTTACCCCTGTGGTCTGATAGAACTTACCACCTTCTGGAGGGAGAAGGATTTGGGTTCCTTTTAAGATCTTTATGTTGAGGGGTGGTTTGCATCCTTTAGTCAGCTAAAGGGATAGTTCACTCAATTTCTGTACTCTCCATTGACAACTACACAACTACTATTTTGATGCTTCAAAAAGTTCATAAAGAGATCGTAAAACTAAACCATATGAATTTACTGGTTTAGTCCAAATTTTCTGAAGAGGCTTGACGAACCTGATGAACAGATTTAATTTAGGCTTTTATTCACATTTAAACATTGATCAGCGAACATAAACAGAAGCTCAACGGAACTTGACGCTTGAGAAAACAAATCTCTTTTGTTCGTGCGGAAGCTCAAACATAAGACATGAGAATGAACCTCATTGGTTCTCATTGCTCCGTTTACCACAACTGATGTGTGAGTTGATGAATGTTTAAATGTGAATATAAAAGCCTATATTAAATCTGTTCATCATATCGTGTCTCTTCAGAAAATTTGGACTAAACCACTCAATTCATATGGATTAGTATTAAGATCTCTTTATGAACTTCTTGAAGCGTCAAAGTGGTATTGACGTAGCTGTCAATGGAGTGACAGAAAGCTCTCACATTTCATCAAAAAGATCTTCATTTGTGTCCTGAAGATTAACAAAAGTCTTACGGGTTTGGAACGACATGAGGGTGAGTAATTATTAATGGCATTCATTTTTGGGTGAACTAACCATGTGATGGAGAAATTTGATTTGCCTCATGTAAAAAAAAAAAAAAAAAAAACTTTTTACAAATTAGACTTGTGTGAATTATGTGAATTCTAAAATTTGTCATTTTTAACTTCCCAGAGAAGCATATGTTTTTTGACATCTTTTTGAATCCTCCTGACTAGGCCTCTTATTCTTAAGTTTGTTTGTTTGTTTATTTGAAGTCTACATCACAGCCCCCTGTGAGATTTAAAGTAGCCTGGGAGGAAGACCTGTGAGCTGAGCTCTCTGAAGATATGTACTGTAGGACAAGTGCTTGGCCACGATGCAGGCCTGCTCAGTCAACAGCACCTGATCCAATTCAAAGTTGTTAACCACTTACATTACACTAAAGCCAGGTTGCAGTGTGTGACAGGTTACCAGTGTGTGTCAGGTGTAAGGTGGTGGAGGATAAGGCCTCCCATGCTTTCTGGTTTTGCCCTTTTACTGTCAGGATTTTGGTTTAGCATATTTGACTGGTATTCCAAGGATAACAAACTTCCACCGGATGCTGAACTTTCCATCTTTGGTCTTTTGCAGCACACCTCTTGAGTGATTTATTCAGTGTTTACTGTACAGTAATTTATAGGGATTAATGTGGCATTATTTGAATTATTTGTAGTTTTTCATACCCGTTTATTATTGTGGTATCATTGATTACTTAAATGGCATTTTAAAACAAACAAAATTGGTCGCTTTACATATTGATCTGTTCCTATATAAGTGGGAGGTTCTTGGATAAGAAAACATGGTTTTGCAGAGCCTGACTTTTAGAAGTGAAGATTACATGTTTCTCATTGCTAGATTGACATTCAGATTACTTCAGATTGACATTGTGGTGACCTTTCAGTCAGCCCACAATAACCAACAGTCATAAAAAATGGTCATGTTACCGGAGTTGTTCATAAATGGCTATTCTGTTGATTTGTGCTTCTGAGCTTTGTGGATTGCAGAACCCTGCCTAGCAGTTAAATCTTCAGTGCCTTTATGTGCTGTCCTATGTTCTTCATAATCTTCCTTAAACAAAAGTGCCCAGGGACTGCCAGAATTTTCTCCCATCAAGGCTGAAAAAATGATTTATGAAAGCAGAGGTCCTGAGCTCCTTATGCAACAGAGCTGTGAATATCCTTTTGTTTTGAGCGTGAGGATCTGAGCGTCTGCTCCGTGTGACAGTGGGAGCGGGTCTGGAGGCAGTTTTGCTTGTGGTGTTTGGTAGAGCAGAGCGGAGAGCCTTCTGATGCTCTGAACTCTTTCATCGGAGACTTTCCTTTGAGATTTGTCGCTCTTGCGCTTACAAGTCAAAAACAACATTGAGCTGTGTAAAAATGTAACCCAACAGAACAGTCATAATTCAAAAGCTCAATGTCTTCTAAATAGACTAAACCGCTTGGCTACCATTTGATGGCAGTCGGCAGAGGCGCAGTGGTGAAATGTAGGACGCATTTGATTTGTGTTTCTCTTACTCAGGCTGTCCCTTGTTCGCTCTACAAATGCATCCTCCCTAACTTTACCAGTATCTGTCGCAGTAAAACATGCTGTCAGTCAGTAAGGCTGTATCTTTTCTCACTATTTTCCTTTACGTAGCTTGTCTTTGAACCCCTGCCAGAAATAAAATCTCTCTACCTGCTCACAGAAATGGGCCACTCAGCCTAACCATTTCCTGCAACAGTTCAGCATATGAAAAAGCTCATGACATTTACCCAGTGGACTGTTTTGTACAAAACTACAAGAAGCAACTCTTTCTTTTTAATTATTCTTCATATTTATTTATTTTTTTGTCTGAATGTCATAAACACAAATGTGTCCCCTGTCACACCATTACATTTATTTTCTGTACTAATTATGCATTGATTTTTTTTATAGTTACCCTACTTAAGTTATCATTGAACCATCATGAGAATCAAATGTACATTTTAAACAGGGGTTTTCAACAAGGGGTCCTTTACCTACCTGCAAAATTGTATGCATAAAAAAAATATTTATGACATTATTAATACTTATTTTAATGACACCAAAGTGTACAAATCCCAATAAGTATTTAAATACATTGATATGTTACTGTATGCATGTTATTGTAGACAGGCTCAAAATGTAAAATACGAAATGTAATGACTCCATCACCATCATATTTGCCTGAAAAACTTTAAAGACCCCTGTCGTAAAACAATGATTTGTTGATTAATGTGTAGCTGTCTATAACTGAGTTTTTTTTTATTTTATTTAAAGCTTTTTGTTTTATTTATACACATGCATACTGTTAATCTCAAAAGTACTCAGGTCTCATATTTAATTATCTTTGCCAGTGATTCTCTTAATAAATGTTTTTCACTGTAGATAAAATCATATTACTGTACTATACAGTTTCCTCTAGGCTATACCATCACAGTTTGGAGCAAAAACACATTTTACAGGCAAATTGTGGCACAACCATTTGTTTTGATTACATGTCTATATTAGGAAAGTCAGGTGCAATTGTCACATTTTTATCAAATCTACCTTCCATATATTGCTATAATAAACATTTATATGTGCTAACAGAGAGTGTAATATTAATAGATTAGCAATAAGAAAGCCTAAATATTGAATTTAATATGATTTGGAGTTTCCTATTTCCTAATATAGACATACATTTTTGAAGAACCTTCACCTAGCTCTTTTCAATACAAACACGTGTGTTTACGCTCCTAAAAGAGCAAAACACCATAAAAGCAACGTGCGCTACATTTCAGGATAAAAAAAAAAGACAGCTTTGTGTGAGGAAGATTCCTTAAAAAAATTCTCCTTTTCCTGTGCACACAGCTAAAATAACAACATAGAGAGTTTGGAGCGACATGAGGGTGAGGAAATGTTGACAGAATTTTCATTTTTGTGGTTAAATATTCCTTTAATGTGAATGGATTTGAAGGGCCTGTAGAAGTAGATAAAGAAGATACTGCAGTGATGCTGTGGTTTGCATAACCCTGGTGCTACCACGCACCCTACAAACACACAACACACACTGTCTATGCCCTCCTCCCCTCTCCAAATTACTGCAGCTCTCATGAGCAGGAGCAGCAAGGAGCATTACGTCACCTCTGCCGCTCTCGCAGCCTCGCACGCTGGACCGTGGCAGGTTCCCGTGGTGACCGTCTCCTCAGGATGCGCTGCACGTGCACAGGATATGAGGGAGGGAGGGAGGGAGGAATACATGCACCCTCGCTGTCGTTAGAGAGCACCGGAGCCAAGCCGCAGGCCAGATAGCCCACGGAATAAGAATTATAGCCTGGCTTCTGTCAGTTAATTACCCCACTTTGCAAAGTAGTCATTAAACCCCCTCAGCTCTCTCCAGCTACTAATGGGCCAGATTTAATCTAAGTGGGTTAAACATGTAAATAAGCTATTGAAAACTCACACAGTATAAACAAACACTAGATGATAGATCTATAAACAGATGGAACGATGGATGGATGGAATATTCCTTGCCAGAGTGATTATAATGTGATTGCTATTCACAGATTATAGAAAATATATATATTGCAGGGGTGATCTTACTCCCCTTCCAGACTATGAGATGATGTGGTCTGTAGAATTGTTTCTTGGTTTTAGTGCAGGTTATGGGTTCAAATCTTGCTTGACTAACAATTTTTAAAAACTGTACACTAATGTTCAAAAGTTTGGGGTCTGTAAGATTTGTTATTGTTTTTGAAAGAAGTCTCTTATGCTCACCTGCATATGTTTAATCAAAAATACAGCAAATACATTACAATTGTGAAATATTTGCTGTTTTCTACATTTTAAACATTTTCACAACATTTTAAAATGTAATTGATGGCAAAGCTGAATTTTCAGCATCATTACTCCAGTCTTCAGTGTCACATGATCAGAAATCATTCTAATATGCTCTAATGTGCTCAGGAAACATTTCTTCTTCATATAATAATTATTATTATTAGAGATGGAGCATGTGCCTGAGCCAATCTTTACAGCTGAGTTATAGTAAAAAAATAAAGAATAGGAAATCTTTCCCTGAGATCCAGTAGAATCTTTAGGCCTGTAATCCAAAGAATATTGTAATGTTGATCACTGTAAATGAAATGGTAACTGAATAGTTTATCTTGTTAATAGCTGTGTAAACATGGCTAATCTGTTTCATTCATAGGAATAATATAGTGATTATAATTATCTTTAATTATGAAAAATTATTCACAATCTGGATGGATCCAAATCTTGGGTCCAGATCTGGACTACAGTCTGCTAATTGGTGACTTGTAAGGCGCTCCGTAGAGGACGTGACCACTACTAGGCACTCGCTCTGGGAGTGTCGACATCACACATTTATGTGCTTTCATTCGCTGTTTAGACTAGTGAAATAGATGCCAATGGGTGCACATTCTCTGTTATGAATGTGCTATTTTATGCTATCAAAAATATCTTTCCCTTTGATCATCCACTTTGTTTGGTGAATTGGTGTAGAGTGCCCATAATGTACAGCTCATCTGAGATGGCCGAGAAATGGCAACTGTGTCTGTCGCAGTCTTTGATGAGCAGTGAACCTGCAGCCTCTGTGAAATGAAAATAATACTCACCTTTATTTGGACACAAATTAACACATCTTTGCACATTCATCATTTCACATGAGGACTTATTCAATTATTCATGACTGTGGACCGCGATGGTGTTATCTTAGCAACGTGAGATTCTGCATTTTTACTGATGCCGTTTGAAAGGGGCTGATTGGCACTGAAGCTTCCTGTTATCTCAACCTCTCCTCTGCTTGCACTACAACATTATACTGAACTGAAGGATGATAAAAAAGGATATTATTCGGAAGCCTGTGTTTTGTCTTGATATGATTTGGGTATGAATATCAACATGAGAGGTAAAGACAAGAGAATATTTACACTTGGGTTTCATTTAGACTTAGTAAGGGAACTAATAAATTCAAAGTCTGTCTTGGTATCTCAAGAACAGTTTAATGCAGTGAGGATATCAGATGATTCTTTTTTTTCTGACAAGAGAAATAAACGTTTCAGTATATTAATATGTGGGAGCCATATGCAACACAATATTTTAACTGCTAAACATTTGAATTAACCATAGAGAAACATTAAACAAAAATGATCAACTGCATAAAAGTATTTTTCTAAATGTATATTTGTATTTGTATATTTTCTATACTTTAAAATGTAAAACCGTTCTGCTGCTTAAGAATTTTGTGGAAACGGTGATACATTTTTTCAGGGTTCTTTGGTGAATAGAAAGTTCAAAAGAACAGCATTTCTTTGAAATATAATACATTATAAATGTCTTTACTGTCACCGTTGATCAATTCAGTACATCCTTGCTGATTAAAATGGACCTTTCTTTCAAAAGAAAAAAACTTACTGACCCCTAACTTCTGAACATTAGTGTATTTTTTTTTCATTATAATTTTTTTCACCCCAAAAAACATTTGAATATTTAAGTCGTATGGAATATATATGAATATCTTTGCATTATATAACAAAATATCCTGCTAATTGCCATTTATTAAAATGTATTGTATTTTTCAAGTAAAATATTTCACAAAAACAATTGTTACAGAGATAGTCCACTTAAAAATGAAAATTGTCATAATTTACTCCTCATGACACACTCTTTCCTGTGGAACAAAAGACACGATTTTGAATGGCAATGGGGTCCAAAAATGTAATTGTGTGGACCAAAAGACTCAAAACATTTTTCGTGTTTAACAAGAAAGTCATACACGTTTGGAAGCAAATAATGATAGACACTTTAATTTGGGGTAAACTGTCCCCTTGTGAATTGAGTGACCAAACACACTTTTTGGGGCTGCTGAACTAATCTAGATAGTATTCAAGTTTAAAATTGATACTGACATAAAAGCTTAATATTGAAACACATAACACTTTTTTACTATGCAATGATTTATTCAGTAAGGAGAGACTGGACAGTGTGTAATCTTTGTATTCTGTCTCAATCACTCATACAATAAAGTGATCACTCCATCAGCTCAAGCGCACAATAACCATGGCAGCCTTCTCTACAGAACAGTGTCACAGCGGTATAGACGGGCGTCACGCACCTCTAGTCACTGCTTGCTGTTTACTGTACTCCATCTGATGCAGATGTCTTGTAAAGCCTCCTCCATTAAGCACAATCAAGTATTTTGGACGGTATGATGGATAATATCTCACTCAATGGGCCAGTGAGTCATAAATGTGGAAAGATGCTGTTCAGCAGAATTCCAAAGAGGCTGTTTTCCCTGAAGAGGAAATAAAACACAAGTCTCATCAAAATGAACCATGTCTCTTGAGTCACCGTTTATCAACTTTGATCGGGGCCGGAGCTTGTAAACCTTGGTGTGGTGTGACTCACCAGAAGGATGAGATTTGTAATCGCAAACTGATTCATTACAGGAGGGCTGCATGTGACATGCACTGGAGCGCGAGCCATTGACGGACACTTCCATGTGCAAGCTACTCCATTAGCCCACTTCCGACTGTGGATATGTAGTAATGAGATAAATGCATTTGCATGCCTTGTTGAGCTTGGTGATTCTACATTTGAAACCAGTGTCCTATTGTATCTGGGTAAGAAGTGCTTCTCGTCAACATACATTTATAGCTGGTTAACATAAAATACACTGCAGCCCTCAAGGGGATTAATAGCACACTGTAAGGACTGTTACACAAATATTAAAATGATTACTTCACTCATTTTTAAGATGTTTATAGTATGTAATATTGTGTTTTATTGTGTAATATTTCAGAATTTTATAATGGCTTTTCGGAGGTTAAGACTGAAAATCTGGGCCTGGTACAAGAGTAAAACAATAAAAATCTATACAGAAAAATTGAGAAGTTAAAAGACATAATAAAAAAAATTATTGTATCTGTTATTTTTAATAAAAATCAACACCTGGCATGTGTCAGTGTAAGAAAACACTAAACAATGTCATATTTACTTTACATACTGCACATACATTCTGTGTAGTTCTATATGTGCTCCTATTTCCTGGGTGGATTGACATGAATACTTTGATTGTAACTTTCAGCCATAACCGATGCTTCTCTCCTTTTTTTCAGGGATGACAGCGGCTGCTTCTCTGGTGTCACTAGCCTGGGCTCTGGCCTCCTACCAGAAGGCCTTGCGTGATTCCCGAGATGACAAGAAGCCCGTCAGCTACCTTGCCGTCATCATTCAATTCTGCTGGCACTTCTTTACCATTGCCGCTCGCGTGGTGACCTTCGCTCTCTTCGCCTCTGTGTTTCAGCTCTACTTCGGCATCTTCATTGTGCTGCACTGGTGCATCATGACCTTCTGGATAGTACACTGCGAGACCGAATTCTGCATCACCAAGTGGGAAGAGATTGTCTTTGACATGGTGGTGGGCATCATCTACATCTTCAGCTGGTTTAATGTAAAAGAGGGACACACCCGCTTCCGCCTCTTCATCTACTACTTCATGATCCTGTGTGAGAACACGGCCCTGAGTGCGTTGTGGTACCTGTATCGCTCACCACTTAGCACGGACGCCTTCGCCGTGCCCGCCCTGTGCGTCATCTTCTCCAGCTTCTTCACCGGCATCGTCTTCATGCTCATGTACTACGCTTTCTTTCATCCCAACGGGCCGCGCTTCGGCCGCTCGGCCAGCCTGGTCCAGCTCGAGGACCCCACTGCTACCTTTACGCTGCCCCCTGAGGGTGCCACCAACTCCCTGCGCTCCAACCGCGGAGGCACGCTGGCGAGGGACGCTGACCGCGAGGCCAAGTACAGCGAGCGGGACGGCTGCGTGCCTGTCTTTCAGGTGCGGCCCACCGCGCCCTCCACTCCTTCCTCCCGAGCCCCACGCCTTGAGGAGACAGTCATCAAAATAGACTTGTGCAGGAACCGCTATCCTGCCTGGGAGAGGCATGTGCTGGACAGGAGTATACGTAAAGCCATCCTGTCCATCGACTCGTCTCCGACCCCGCCGCGCCTCCAATATAAAGACGACATGTTGGTTCAAGAGCGTTTGGAGTACGAGACCACCTTGTAGCCTGCGCTGTGGAAACACACGAACATGAACAAATTACCGTCCACTTGAATAAACAGCAGGACTGTGGCAATAACGTTTCTAGCGTACATAGCATCTAGCCATGATGTTGATTGTCATGGACATACAACATATTTGTGGACGGATGGAATAGTCAACCTTTTTTAAGCCGTTCTCTCCTTGCATTTTATTTTTTATTACTTCTGTCTTGTCAGGGAATATCTGGGTTTATAAAATTCATTGCACTGGCTGATATAGACCACTAACCCCTCGCTCCATTCCAAGAGTTGATCGGACTTGGGCCAACGTCTATAAACTGCGAGAGGACATCCAGAACACTTCACAGGTTGTCTCTTACTGTAACTGCAAAACAAAGGCCTTTCCCTTTTAAACCAAGCATCCAGTGCAAAGAAACGGCATCGAAACCAGCCGCACTGGAGAAACAGTGGTCCAAATATCAAATTAATGGTATACGCATACAAAAAATGCTGATTAGACTCGAGACGTCCTTGTTTAGGGTGCTGTAACCTATTAGTGTTTCATCAGCAGCTCTGTACAGTACCTGTGCCAAACTCTCCCCTCATACTGACTTCACGCTGAACTGTGGCTTGACCACAAACTGTATATATAAACAGGGCAGCATTTCAACCATCTACTTGAATCCTATACAAAGAAAAACGCTGAGAAAAGAAAGTATGTGACCATCACAAGAGTCCAAGCCACTTGGGATGACAAAACAGGTAGAACACATGCTCGTTTTCTTCTTTGGGAGACGACAATAGGCCAAGAGAACACTTCCTGGTAGCTCCCTTTGGCGATCTGGCCTCATTCGCCTCACTGCTGTGGGCTGACAAGGATCCGTTTGGTTCACAGCAAAGTGGAGGGCAGAGACCACCAAATTCACAGTGTCCGCCTAACTGTATTCGACAGAACCAGGGTGCTCTTCATCTTCTAGGTTAAAGATACAGTGTTCTTCTAGGCTGGGTCAGGTTTTGGTGTGTCTATGTTTTGTGTGCTGTATCAATACAGAAAAGGGAGTTAAAGGTGCACGTATACACACACAGGGTCAGTTTTCAGTACCTTAATTCATCCGGAAAGCCGCAAAAGTGTACTATTCCAAACTCTGCAAAGCAATCAAGACTTTCTCCATGAGACTCTTCAATTGCCAACTCACGGTCTACAAATCGAAGTGTCAGGGATAACTAGTCTGTGACAGAGCACGGACTAGCTAATGTGCTCAGAATGACACTCCGGGCCCTACAGTTCAACACATCATATCTGCCTAAAAGAGCACTGTATCTTTAAATCTGCCAAAAGCATCCTTTATATATGAAAGTGTTGGAGTTTTAAACTTTTCGTTCAGTTGCAAGTGCTTCTCTGTGTCTTTGTCGAATATCCAAAGGCATTTATGGAGACGTGGCGGTGAGGGCAGAAAAAGAAAAAAAAGAAAACAAGCACAAAACTTGTCACTGGAAGGAGTCTCAGCACAATGAAGGATTTATTCGGTTGTTGTTACACTTACGTTGAGAGACAACTTGAAATTGTACTGCGACAGAAGCTAGATGTGCCTGTTGTGGATAGTTTGAGATTTTGAAATTGTGGGGGAAACTTCTTTTGTTTTATGTGTAACATTTTAAATACTCCATTTTCTTTTGGTTTTCTTTTGTTTTTTGATGGATTTTAAAGGTGTCTAGCAAAATATTTGATTTTTAAGGTGCACATTTTGCCATTTAGGTGTGCGGACATGACTGATATAGGACAGACATTTAGATTAGTTTTGCTTCAGTTGGTCAAATCTGAACTGTAATTTGGGTTTTATTGTAGCTTTGAAAAACACTCCTGAAGTGTTGTAACGTCCCACCATCGGTGGCAAATGAATGGAAAGCGTAGTTGTTTTAGCCCGCAGCGATCTGCACGCTTGCAGATGAAGATCCTAATTGTGTTGCAAATAAAAAAAGAAAATAGAACAGAAAAAAAATGATTTAGATGAGATCGTATGAATCTATAACCAGTACCACAGTGAAACGTAGACCTGTATATTTTAGCTCTTTTGCAACTTTCCGAACACGTCCTTTTTTCTTTTCTTTTTTTTCAAACGTGTCTTATACTTTTATTTCTCTGTGTGATAGATGATGCTTTGTCTCTTGGAAAAATTTAGCCCTGTCCCCTGTAGTCAGAGCACAAAAAAAAAACTTATTAGCACACTTATTTAGCAATTTTCACATTTAAATTGCTCCAGCACCTACACAAGAAGGAAAAAGAGTGTTACATCGCACATGTCTGTGATATTATGCATCAATGATTTTTCAAAGTCATTCCACTTTTCTTTTTTTTTTTCCCATAATACCAAGAATGTTTTGTTTCAGTGATACCTCAAGTATGCTGCATACTGTGTTTTGGTTCATTTGATTAAGAGGAGCTTACTAACGGCAACACTTTCTGTGTTGGTGGATTTTGGTGACATTCATCTTTATCCAGCTTTATACAGGTGTGAGGCCTCGATCATTTTTAATGTTGAAATATCACATGAATTTAAAACACTCAACGCAATGCAATACATTCAGCGTAAGCGGAATGAATCAATGTCTTTACCCAAAAGGCTTTGTTGGACTGATGTTTGGAGATGCTGAATTCACCACACATGCTAGATTATTAGCAATGATAATACTATCAAAGTCCTGATGAAAAGGAAGTAGCTGCTGATTTTTCGTCTGTATTGTGATTTGAATGAAACGGATTAGTAAAAAAATAAAAAATATAGAACAGGTCTTGGTTCTATACATTGGTTGTTGACTGGATTTTGCACTAAAAAATGGAAGCAGATGAACACAAGCGTGCACGGACTGGATTAAGCAGACTAAATAAGTGGAAAAGTCTAGCATACGTCACCAGAGAGAAGTCTGTTGTTTCAACTGCAGATCCAGTTATGACATTTTGATTAAAATTCATAGTCAAAATAAAATAGTAATAAAAGATAAACATACATGGATGAATTGTTTACAATAATATCTATAACATGGATTTTGAAATTGTCATGTCTACTTTAATAATAATCTGGCAGGGAGTGTGAATTTGGCCCAACATCAAGAAGCTATTCACGCAGTTTACATTTTAAGGGGGTTCATACGTCCTAGTTTAACATGGACGTACAGTGCATGAAAACATTTAAGCTAATCATAGTTACAGAAACGATGTATTTTTGTTTTGCACCTCCAGCTTTATGTTTTGTATTTGTGTTTTATCAGTAAATCTTATATCATAGCCCACCATTTCTTCAGTCTGGAAAGACTTTATTCATACCTGTAACCTACCTCAAAGCGGTATTTTAAACAGACCACTCTCCAGCTCTGGTTGTTGATGTGGCTGATATGAAGGAATTTATTGCAATGGAGTCCCAGTGGATGAGCGGAGGAGTTGAAGGCTGTTCTGTTTATTACCAGTACATCAGTAGAGCTCAGCTCAAATCTACAGGACTTATTTTACAATTATTCACAGCAGGAGAACATTGAATTCATGCAAGCTGATTCAGTTTTATTTGCCTTAACCGATGCTCGCCTTTTTGTGGATTCATTATTCGTGACATTTTCTGTTTGTTTCTTTTGGTTTAGTTTTAGTCATGCATTTGATGCTCCGGTTACTGTCATGCTAGTATAATGACGTCGCATTATCGATTAGTGTACTTACTGTGCTTATACTGCAATGAGACACAAAAAGAGAGCAGACTGAGACGATATCGCATATGCAGACAAACAATCAAAACATCGACCCAAATTGTCACGGGTCACAGGCCGTACTGTTACACGATTGGGAGCATTTTTAATTGTAATATCAGTTAGCGAAAACTGAATGACTCGAAGAGCTGAAATAAAGTGGCACTTGCATTTTTGATTCATTGGAGAAGCTTTCTTTTGTTGAATAAACAAATTGATGATCCGCCATCACCTGTAGACATAGATGCTTAGATAAACTAGAATACCATAGATGAAGGAAAAAAGACATTTACATTTAGATAAATTATAATCGGTGGTTATTTATAAAGCACGATATTAGTACAAGCACAGTAATTGAATGAACTCGGTGGTGTTTGGTTCAGCGTTCATATGTACAGACTACTGATATCTCAGTTACAATGGAAGTTCCATAGTGACTTGCAAAAGGCTATTTAACTGTAAATAAATGTATGCAAATGTACATGTGTAAAAGAACATTCCTTCCTGAATCGTGATCGTGAAGGGTGTCTATTGACTAGAGATCGGCAGTTATATGACATAATACAGATAAAATAGTGTGGTGTATGTGATGTATTAAATGACATAAAAAAAGAGCAAAAAAAACAAAAACAGAAAAACTGCTTATTATTGGTCTCTTAAGTTGTATCATGTGATGAAAGTCTGAAGTGCGTAAAATGCATCAAATCTGTTATCTGATTTTATTGTAAATTGAAGAGTAAAAAACAAAAAGAACATTACATTTTTTGTACATATTGGATTTTTGTAAATTTTTATTTGATTCTAATGCAACACAAAGTACCAAATTCATTTAATAAAGTACACTGTGGTCATTTTATTAGACTTCCTTGCAAATTTCTTTCGGATTTGCAGTCAATGTGTGAATAAGGTCCATTTGAATTTCCAGAATGTCAGCGACTATTTCAAGGTTGGAAGAAAAAGCAATGGTGATGAGCAATGCAGCTTTTTCTGAGACTTTCTGTCACAACAAATGCTCGGTGACTAGTTTGTCTGAATATGTATTCTCACAAATCATTTAAGGTTTCACTCCTTAATTAGAAGACTCTTGGAGAAGCTGAAGGAAAATTAGTAGCATATATCAGTGTTTCCCAACCCTGTTCCTGGAGGCACACCAACGCTACACATTTTCCAACTCTTCCTAATCAATCACACCTGAATCAACTCATCAGCTCATTAGTAGAGACTCCAAGACCAGAAATATATGGGTCAGATAAGGGAGACATCCAAAGTGTGCACTGTTGGTGTGCCTCCAGGAGCAGGGTTGGGAAACACTGGCATATATAATGCAATACGAAATCATGAATAAGTAAATTATTATTAACTTTCCAAGAGTTTTTTTTTGGGGGGGGGGGGGGGGGTTCAATGGCAGCACAGATGCTGTAAGTCAATACCAAACCAGTTTTATAAATAGCAATGGGGCATTTGCATATCGTACACCAAACACCGGATGTGCACAGAGATCATAAGACTGTGACGAAGACTGTACTCATGCTGACATTTGATCTTTGTCACACACACACACAATACATTTTCTCCCAGAGGAGCACAAAAGTGCATTAAAACTGTTTTACCAACACTGAATTCATAGGAATTTGCACTGTTTTATTGTGAATAATAAAATTTCTTATTAAATTATACATTTACAACCATTTATTTCCACACTGATCAGATTTTGATCAGATTTGATAACTGCTTGAAATAGCATTTATTGTAAGTCCATAAATTTCAGCAATGTTAAAAAAAATCTTATTGAATTCTGAAAGCCCTGTATGCTGCCTTTAAGTCATTAGCAGTTGCATACTTATTTTTATAATCATAATGTGGTACTTGTATTAAGCTCTGAGAGCAGGGCAAACCAGTATCATCAAGTGATGCTTAAATCGACAGCAGTTCACATCTGACAGTTACTACAGAGATATTTGACTAAACGTGTTAAGTATTCAACATCATACAACAAATGTTCAAGCATGTATCTCTCATCATTATTAAGTGTGCTTATAAAATCCCCCCCCCCCCAGTGGCAGTGGTCCTTTGATTAAAACCAAAGTGTGAAAATTTAAATAATAATAATTCACACAAACAAAAACTTCAAACACACTTCAACATGCACAAGACTACATGTAACAAGATATTACCAAGACACACACCATTATTTGATATGCAACATTGATATATATGCTGATCCGTCCACTATATCATCAGTAGTTGCTAATCTCATGGTGAAACAATATCATATAATATCTCCAGTATTCAGCTGAATTATGCTTAAACTTGAAGAATATTTATATGTTCAGTCTGAGAAGGCAAGTGTGCTAATCTTCTTTGTGCTCCCTTTGGAATCGCTCTAAAAGAGCTCGGAGGACGTTGCCAGGTATCTTCTGGTGTTTGCCGATTAGTGCTTGAACTGCCTGTTGCACCTGAACAGATGAGATGGATTGAAGAAAATACGCTGAATATGAGATCTTTACTAAGTCAATAGTTAAAACAAACCCCGACTCAACAGATGCATGAATTGAACATTGTTTTTGTTTTGTTTTTCTTTCCATTTAACATGGATGAATTTAATTGATGATCAAAAGTTACACTAAAGACATTTAAAATATTAAAAAAGGTTTCCATTTCAATTAAAAGCTGTTCTTTTGAACTTAGTTTTTGCTGCTTAATATCTAACTATAACTTGTTTTAACTATTTATTTTTATCAATGTTCGAGCAGCAAAGCAGCATGTTAGAATGATTTCTGAAGGATCATGAGACACTGAAGACTTTGCTGGCTTCAAACGTTTGAATGGTGGTAAAATAAATAAATAAAACATACAATAAAAAGTAGGGATGCTCTGAATTTTGCAGCCGATACAGATTATTCAAGCATTATGGCATATGAGTGATATGTAAGCTCTCGGTTGACTGTTACTGTTAACCCCTTACACCCTGAATGCATTTTTAATGATTTTACCGTGATTTCAAGTGACTGACTTAATGATTTCAAGTGGTAATGGCTTCTAACTCTACAACACAAAAAACAAGGTACCATCAACTACATGGTCTCATTAGGAAGAAAACCGATTTTGATCATGTTTTGAGGTTCTTATGTTACAATACTGATGAAAAAAAAGAAAAAAGTTTCCAGTTTCCATTGGATGACCTTTCAAATGAAGTTGGAAAACACTGCCTCATGGATGGTGACGCACGAGATTGGATCCCAGAAGTTCTATAGCTTTAGCCAAGTAGCATGTCATGTCACTCCGTGAGGATTTTCTCAAGATCGACGCATCATGTTATGGGTGTGGCCTCGTTTGAATAAAGACAACCTGCTCTATAAAGATGTTAAGTGAATTTGTTCACTAATGTTTTGCGAAGTCACAAAGCAGAACGTGGTACAAAAGCCTCATCTGTATACCGTTTACGTGCATGTCGGTGGCAACTTCATACGGTTTTATGTCATTAAATTACAATCGGTTCGTGAGATTGGCCAAATTTAGTGACTACCGAAAGAGTCCTAGAATGCGGTTATCGGCCGATCGATCGGAGCATCCCTAATAAAAAGGTATAAAACTTTAAAGCCCTATTTAGACATCTCCTACATCCATTCTGAAAACAAACATTTCATCAAGTTTTAAAGGTTATTATTATCTGATGGTAGCATGTGATGAAATGAGGGGACAGACTCGGCTACTGTTCTTAGGAACAGATTTTTCTTAAAAAACATAATACACCAAACTTTCGTCAGTCAGAGATACCAATCTGAGGTATCCTTTATTATACAAGCATTCTCTCACTTTGCAGACTCTGTACACCTGCAAATGTGATGAATGGTGATCACGACTCTATGGTGGAACGTGCCCTTAGGGGACGGTGTAAGCAAATGGCACTAATGTATATTGTGTAGTCAACAATAGGTCAGGACAGTGTAGAGGTTAGAACCTCTTGTAGATTTGCAAAACACCAGCTCAGCAAATACAACAAAAAGTCAGACCTTTACAGGACTAAAGAGTTACAAAAACAAAACTAGAGGTCTAAGGAGTCCTACCTTTTCAGCCAGCTCAGCTGCATTGAGTTTGGGGTCGTATGGAATGGGGTCACCCAAGTAGGTGCGAAATTTGACTGGAAATCCTCCATAGATCGGTGCTATCGGCAGACGAAACCTCTCATACACCCATCGGTAAAATCCTGAAGGAATTTTGAGATGATGAAGATTGACTCATTTAACTCTTTCATAATGGTACGTTAATCTATTTAGAGTACTATTTATAACTGTGAGGAAAGTTCAATGTTTTCTGGATGACTCACTTAATGTTCCAAGAGAGCGAAATCCCTCCCTCAAGTTTTGAGTAAACATTGGTATAACTGGCTGTAAGGACGAAACAGACTCTTAGCACAACAAAACTGTATAAAAGGAGAAGAATAAGAGGAACAGTCATTTACCACTTTAGAGTCAATGGCCACTTGTGCAAATCCTTTCCGTTTGCCCCAGATCAGAGGGTACGTCTCATCGCTGAACAGGGCCTCCCGTACGCCTCCAGGAGAGATGCCCAGAAGGTGGCCGTTCCGCAGAGCCTTCACACACTCCTCCTGCGGTCCGTGGATCACACTAAACACCTCCAAAAGGAGCTTAAACCCTGCCATGGCCATTACACAGATAATAGAAGCACAATTAATTCTAGTACAATTGAAAATCTCACCAGAGTGTGTGTGACCTTGTTGACCACACTGAAGGTAAAATATAGAAAGGACAGACTAACTTCTGTCAGGGCATTGTAGCAATATTTCTTGAAAATATAAACATATTTAAGTTTAAATGAAATTATTTGTGTTAAAGACAGAGATAATGTTGCCATTTTAAAAACTAATGACTGATAAAGTTTTAGTACATGTTTTGTCCCAAAATTCAGTGAATCACAATGAAATTAGGTTCACCATGTCATGAGCAAAATGAGGCTGACTGATCACTTCATTACAGTATGAAAGTTGTTTTTACCTGGGACCTTGAACAGAAAATGATCAGCCACCGAGTGACAAGTTCTTCCCTTCTGAATGATAAGACTTGCCAAGAAATAATAGTAGTCTATAGGAATCGCCCCATGATAGTAGACTATGAGAGCAGGTCCTTCATCTGGAATCTTCTCTAAACCATGGATTTCATAACCTGTCACAAAATTTATACTGATTCAAATTGATTTAAAATGATTCAACATTCGTGAAGTATGACACATTGCAACACTTGTGTGTCCAAAAGTGATCGTAAAGACATTTATAATGTATAAGATTTCGGTTTCGGTGATAATGGTTAAGCAGCTCAACGGTTTTCAACACTGTTAATAATGGAATAGAAATGTTTCTTGAGCACAAAATCAGCATATTAGAACGATTTCTGAAGGATCATTCATGTGACACTGAAAACTGGAGTAATGATGCTGAAAATTCACCTTTGCCATCACAGGTATACATACATTTTCAAATATTTTAAAATAGAAAACAGTTATTTTACATTGTAAAACTATTTCAAAAGACTTCTTTTGAAAAAAAAAAATCTTACCAAACATTTTTGTTTATTTGTAACCTTTAGAAATATCATGCTCTTTGTGAAATGAATTAGAAGAGATTAAATTAGTGCAATGAATGTTCAGCTTGATAAAGTCTGAGCGGGGTTACACAATTTAAAATAGCAATTTAATGCCAGGAACATCAGTCCATCATTAATTGTGTTGTCAAAGGATAAAACTCTTTAAGGCTGGAAAAAAAAAACAGCAATAACCTGAAAATTCACATGTAGAATGTCAGATCTTACATTAAGTCTTCAGGCATCACTTTTTAAATTATGCTTCGACTTTTCCCGTCTATCGCTCAAAGATCAAATTAACAGCACAGTAGAAGCAAAATATGACCACAATGAAAAACCCCAGACCATAGGGATTAATTTAATTTAAACAAGATAACAATCCACATCTCAATGCATACAGATAACAATTACATACAACAACCATTACATACCGTGCCAAATAGCTCCATGTCCATCCCATAGGGTTGCCAGAGTTTTCCTCGCACCATCCCACAGGTTATTGGAATAAGCTTCCCTCAGCTGAATCTTGCGTTTGTACACATGTAGGAAAAGTATGGATAAATAGAGGAAGATAACTATAAGAAAAGGCAGGATGAAGACCACCGCTAGAGGCGTGAAAACCCAGACTAAATACTCCAAGAAACTGAGGAAGTCCTCGAGCTTCCCGAGCCCTGCCCACTCTTCCCACACATGAACTAAGCAGGAGAGGAAGTTGATGGATCCATTCTCAAACAGACAGGACTCATTCCCACTGGACATGCTGCTTCACTGTTAGCCTCTCCCAGTGGCAGATGGGCTGAGCAAAGCAACACTCTGCCAAAGGGCAGACCTGGACATGAAAGACACAAATTGTCTGACATTTAGATGGCATTAAAGATGAAGTGTAAATTTTTATGATATTAAAACACTTTTTTTTAAATCCCAGTTTAATATGCAGTCTTAAAGGGGGTGTTGTGGCCTAACGTTATGGTTAGAAGGCAGTGGGTTCGATTCTCAATACCGTCAGGAAACGACTTAGTGAATATTGAGCTCTAAATTAAACAACAACAACAACAACAACAACAACTCACGAACCTTCTCCAGCGGAAATATGTTCCTTGGCAAAACATACCAACCTCACATCGGTGGCCTAAAATGAAATGACATCGATAACCAAGTTATACCTGCTCATTGACACTCAATCACATGTGAGACTGCTGTACAAACGTCAACCTCATTTAAAATGGAAATGAACACTGTCAAATGTAAGAAAGATAACAAGGAAAGGCGTAATTTGTTTTATGTTAAAAGTTACACTTGAACATTGGATAACGATCATAGATAAACAAACCTTAATACAACAACCCCAGATTTTGCGTTTTTAAAGCAGTCGCCAATAAATGACACTTCTTCTAAATGCCACGAAAAGCGAAAGTTTTCGTGTGTTTTTTTTTAAATAAGCATTTCTCAAATCTACTTAGATGGTGATATCTCGATGAAAAAGATATTGTAGCCCTCAAAAAAAATATTTTCCTTCCTTCTCGGCTGAACCGGCTCTCTTTACATGTGACACAAACAGGAAACCCATCTCGTCAACGTCCGTTACTACTTCATAATAAAAGTCTAAGCCCTCATAAAAGCCATTTTACTGTTGTAAATGTATTGAAAGTCTTTTAACTTGATGGGCAATTTCCAAAACACGAGGGGGGAAATTCGCACAGCGAGTCTTAAACGTGTGTTTAAAATTAGATCGATTGTAGTGCTTTTAATCTTCCTCGTTTTAATCCATCAGTATATTTATATATATAGCTTCTCGTTGTCGTTTTTATTTGTTATGTCTGTGTAAAAGAGCGATTATAAGGTTTGTAGCAAAGGCTCGGGTAGATTCTGTTGACAGGTGTCACTCATGGTTCTATCAGGCTATCATGATTAATTACGGCAAGCTGAATGTTGTTCCTCTAGCTGATATCATCTTCTATCAGGGCGAAGAAAGAAAGATGACAATACATTGCTTGTGCTCCAGAGCTTACGTCAAGTATGTATTTGTGTTGAACAAGATTGCGTTGTGATCAACTGATATTACGTTAATGTGTATGCAGTTTTTTAAGTGCGTTAGTGTGAAAGTTAGATTTTAATGCACCGATGCTTATTACCAGCTGAAAATTACTTAGCTGATCTTAACTGACCCGAGCAGCAGAAAAGTGATTAAAAATGAGACAGCAGAACACAGGCTAGACTGGTAAACCAGTTAAAGGAATAGTTCACCCAAAAATGAAAATTCTGTAATCATTTACTCGCCCTCAAGTTAAATCCCAAACCTGTATGAATTTCTTTCTTCTGATGAACACAAAAGAAGATATTTTGAAGTGTCAGTAACCAAACAGTTGATAAGCCCCATTGACTTGAAGAAAATATATTATGGAAGTCAATGGGGTCCATCAACTGTTTGGGTGAAGAAATTCATACAGGTTTGGAATAAGTTGAGGGCGAGTAAATGATGATGGAATTAAAAATTTTGGGTGACCTATGCACATACCATGTCAACCTAGTGGTCAGTGTGACACATTGAGTGTTTTCAGTCTATCTGTCTGTTTTACTTGAAGCAGATCCATTTTTCAGTTGTTGTCCTAATATGCAGTCCTGCTGAAAAACAATCAAGCATAAGATGGTTGCTTGCCTGTTTACTGTTGTCAAAACAAATTTTCTCTTATTTTCATCCACAGTGATCGAGAATTGTATCGGCCAGATTTTAAAGCCATTCTGAGTCATACTGACAATCAAGGTACAGTTGGAGAATTATGATATATCGTCTAGCTGACATTGAATTTTGCCCAATGGTTCTCAACAAAACTTAAGATGTTTAAAATGATTTCAAATGAGACAAAACAATTTAAAAAGCAAGATATTTCTTATTTTAATTCACCCCCTCAACAACTGTTCTTCTGTTTGAAGAACCAGGATTTCTGCTGCTTTGGAAAACTGTTCTTTGAGGTAGTCAAATTTCAAACGTGAAAAAAGAATCTCATAATCTATCATATTCTTATGCTGCGTTCCAGGCATGTTTTTGAGCACGTAAATCACGACTTCAAACCACGACTTTGTAGCGTTCCAGGCCAGTCGCGTCAAACTGCCTGATCGCAAGGAATTGTGGTAGCTAGATGTAAACAAGCCAGCATGGCGGACCTCATGCGCATTTGTAACAATTTCAGGTTTACCTCACCTTAAAATTTCCATGCGGCAATACACTTTCACGACATACTTATTTTATTGTTTCAGGCACATAAAATTGTAATACATAATCGTCTGTGTATTATTATATTATTATTAATTTGACTGCAACGTTATATTGTCCTAAAGTGTATTCTCACCGTGTAGCCTACCGCCTGCAGAAACACTGGCTATGTGGCGGGCTATGTGACGTTAGAGCTCGTAACTGGGAGTACATCGATCTAGTACGAGTTCACGGGTAGGAATTCACGGGTTTGACTGCAGTTCCAGTGCACTTTCACGGGTATAAGTTTGGAAAAACACGGGTTAACGTACATGTTGCCTGGAACGCGGCATTATATTGATGGTGCCTTTGAATATTGTTTTTGACAATGGGGGTCCTTGGAGTCAAAAAGCTTGAGAACCTTGACGATTTTTCACGATTTTCATCTGCAACATGTTATGGTCAGTTTTTAGCTTATAATGCTCAAATAACTACACTTTAGGTTTTTTTTCAGTAGATGTTGAAGCTAATGATGGGGAAGAACTTTTGGAGAATTCTAATCGTTCTGTGGATGAGGAAGAGGAGGAGGAGGAAGAGGCCATTGTTGATGAAGAGACCATGCTTATGGCCAGTTTGGGGCTCCCTGTGGAGTTTGCCAGCTCATCAGAACAAAGGAGAACTGTATGTATTTTGGATGCGTGATGACCTTGATGTTATTGGGAACTATGGCTGTCCATTTATTTGGGAGTATTGCCTATTATTATAATATTCATTTAAAAATCCTTGCCCCAAACCCGCCAGCTTCTGAAGTCCTCCATATATTGGGGTCATGATGGTTCACTGACTACTGGCTAGTAGGCTGCTGTGATGTCCACACTAGTGTCTGCATTGAGCGTGCCTGTCAGCCACATAGGGGGTGCTCTTGAGCACATTTTTTTACCATGATTGGGACATTCTACTGTCTTGTGGACTGTAGATATGTATATACACTACCAGCCAAATGTTTGGAATAATTAAGATTTATCATAACAATAATATACTGTATGTTATGCTCACCAAGACTGCATACAAAGACTGCATAAAAAAATACAGTAAAAAGTAATATTATGAAATATTATTACAATTGAAAATAACTTATTTTTTAATATATTTTAAAATGTTATTTATTTCTGTGATGGCAAAGCTGCATTTTCAGTATCATTACTCCAGTCTTCAGTGTCACATGATCTTTCAAAAATCATTCTGATATGCTGATTTGGTGCTCAATTATTATTGCTGCTCAATTATAAATAATGGTTCTTATTATTATCAATGTTGAAAAAGATTTTTTGCTGCTTAATATTTTTGTGGATTTTTTTTTCAGGATTCTTTGATGAATAGAAAGTTCAATGAACAGCATTTATTTGAAATATAAAACTTTTGTAACATTATGAATGTCTTTAGTGCTACTTTTGAATGTCACTTTTACCCCAAACTTTTGAATGTTAGTGTCTGACAGTCCACCCCCCCCCCCAAAAAAAACACAAAAAAAACACAATTTTCAACAGAAAAGTTTCTGAAGCATAAAATCAGCATATTAGAATGATTTCTGAAGGATTATGTGACTGAAGACTGGCATAATCCATCCATCTGCAGCCGCTATCCGGGGTCGGATCGCGGGGGCAGCAGTTCCAGCATGGGACCCCAAACCTCTCTTTCCTGAGCCACATTAACCTGCTCTGACTGGGGGATCCCGAGGCGTTCCCAGGCCAGTGTGGAGATATAATCTCTAGGTTGCCAATAAATGGGTCTTCCCCGAGGTCTTCTCCCAGCTCTACGTGCCCGGAACACCTCCCTAGGGAGGCGTCCAGGAGACATCCTTACCAGATGCCTAAACCACCTCAACTGGCTCCTTTAGACGCAAAGGAGCAGTGGCTCTACTGTGAGCTCCTCGCAGATGGCTGAGCTTCTCACCCTATCTCTAAGGGAGATACCAGCAACCCGCCTGAGGAAACCCATTTCGACCGCTTGTACCCGCGATCTCGTTATTTCGGTCATGACCCAGCCTTCATGACCATAGGTGAGGGTAGGAACGAAAATTGACCGGTAGATCGAGAGCTTTGCCTTACGGCTCAGCTCTCTTTTCTTCAACAGGATGCAGTAAATCGAGTGCAATACCGCCCCCGCTGCTCCGATTCTCTGGCCAATTTCCTGCTCCAATCCCCCTCACTTGTGAACAAGACCCCGAGGTACTTGAACTCCTTCACTTTGGGTAAGGACTCATGCCCTACGTGGAGTTCGCATTCCACCAGTTTCCTGCTGAGAACAATGGCCTCAGATTTAGAGGTGCTAATCCTCATCCCAACTGCTTCACACTCTGCTGCGAACCGATCCAGTGAGAGCTGAAGGTCACGGACCGATGATGCCATCAGGACCACATCATCCGCAAAAAGCAGTGACGAGATCCCAAGCCCACCGAACCGCAACCCCCCACCACGATTACACCTCGATATCCTGTCCATGAATATCACAAACAGGATTGGTGACAAAGCGCAGCCCTGGCGAAGGCCAACCCTCACCTGGAAAGAGTCCGACTTAATGCCGAGTACTCGGACACAGCTCTCGCTTTGGATGTACAGGGATTGGATGGCCCTAAGAATGGGCCCCCTCACCCCAAACTCCCGCAGCACCTCCCACACTATCTCCCTGGGGACCCGGTCGTATGCCTTCTCCATATCCACAAAACACATGTAGACTGGATGGGCATACTCCCAAGCCCTCTCCAGGATCCTTGTGAGAGTAAAGAGCTGGTCCGTTGTTCCACGGCCGGGACGAAAACCGCATTGTTCCTCTTCAATCCGAGGTTCGACTATCGGCCGAACCCTCCTTTCCAGCACCTTGGATTAGACTTTACCAGGGAGACTGAGAAGTGTGATACTCCTGTAATTGGCACACACTCTCTGGTCCCTCTTTTTGAACAGGGGAACCACCACCCCAGTCTGCCACTCCTTGGGCACTGTACCCGACTTCCACGCAATGTTAAAGAGACGTGTCATCCTAGACAGCCCCTCCACACCCAAAGCTTTTAGCATTTCTGGGCGGATTTCATCAATCCCTGGGGCTTTGCCACTGTGGAGTTGTTTTGAGTACCTCAGTGACTTCCACCAGAGAAATTGACGAGAATCCCCCATCAGCCTCCAACTCTGCCTCTCTAGAGAGGGCGTGTCAGTCGGATTTAAGAGTTCCTCAAAATGTTCCTTCCACCGCCCAATTACCTCCTCAGTTGAGGTCAACCGAGTCCCATCCTTACTGTACACAGCTTGGATGGTTCCCCACTTCCCCTGAGGTGGCGGACAGTTCTCCAGAAGCACTTTGGTGCCGACCAAAAGTCCTTCCATGTCTTCTCCGAACTTCTCCCACACCCGCTACTTTGCATCTGGCATAATGATGCTGAAAATTCAACTAATTATCTTTTATAATGTAACCATTATCTTTGTGAGGGTTCCAAAACACCTGGTATTAATGTGCATACTGTGTAGATATTCTTGTACTGGATTGTGTTGGCAAATAATGAAAAAGCGTTAGCATTTACACATTTGTCACACGTAGTTCAGTAGTGTGATCATAATGTGTCTCAGGTACAATGTGTCTCAGGTTATTTACACCTGTCTTTTAATTTATGCATGTGTAAATGCCCAGATGTGAAGGGGGCCTGTGAGTCTTTGGATTATCCTGTGCAGTGAAACTTCTCACTCTTTTTTTTGTAAATTGTCATTAAAGAATGTTAAGTTTTACCCCATTTACTTTAGGTAATGACTAATGATTTTGTCTCCTCTTTAGGGCCTAGCGAGACTGAAGAACAAAAGAAGCATCAAGCACTTGGAAACCCCCCCAGATTATGCCGACACAGGCGTGAACTCTGAGCAGAAACAGCAGTGTGTTGTGAGTGACATCGCTGAGACACCCGCTGAACAGACGTGTCCCATTTCAGAGGAGGCCTGGCTTAGGTACTGGGAGCAGCACGGGGAGGGTCTGCTGTGGCATAGCTGGCTGGAGAAACATCCCGAAAATTCCAGCAGTACAGCGCAGGAATGTTCCCGCTCTGAGGCAGACTGGGACGAGCACTGCCAACAAGCATACCAGTACTACTGGGAACAGTTTCACTACTGGGCCGCCCAAGGCTGGACGGTGGACGAGTCCTATAGCACAACCACTGCTTCTGAGGAATTTCAGGGCAGCCGAGGAGAAACAGAGGAACTCGAGAATCAGACGGAAGAAAGATCAAAGGCAATCAGCGTTACACATCTCATAAGCAGCCTGAGCTTATTGACCGAGGAGGTTGACAGCGATGATGGCGACCGGCAGTCTGTGGTCTGTAACTGTGCTGATGAGCCCTGTGATGGTGGAAACCGCAAAAGGTCATCGTCACGTAGAGGCTGCACTGACACTTCGGGTTGGTGCATGTATTTTGAGACCTCTTTGTTTATTAACTATGGGGACTGTGGTGTTCCCACAGTGATGCTACACCCAAATATGTCAATGCCTTCCTGCTCCCTGACCTACTTTCAGTGTATTGAATCTAGTGCAGATGTAATATAAGTTAAGATTTATTCTGTCAGTCACAGCATGGCCCCATTGTGTGTTTTCAATTTACTGCCATTCAGAATGACATGATGTATTTTTAAACTCATTAGAAATAAACAGCATAGAATAATTGAATGGTTATTAACCACCCCCTAGCATTGATATGCTTAAATTACCATAAAAATAAAGGGATAGTCCAAAATAGGTTACTCACCCTCATGACTGTATTTCTTTGGTGAAACAGAGAAGATATTTTGGACAATGTTGGTAAACAAAGTTTTGGTGACCATTGACTTCTATTGAATGGACAAAAAAACATTTCTCAAAATATCTTTTTTAATGTTCCACAGAAGAAAGTCAGTCATTCAGGTTTGGAATTACGTGAACATAAAAAACAGAATTGTCCCTTTAAGTAGGGATGCTTCGAAATTTTTGCTGATACCGAAAAATTTGTATATTTGAAAGCTGATAACTGATATATTGGCCGACAATTTTCAATCCAAATTATGTAATTTTTTAAAAACCTGATTAAAAGAACAAAAGTCTAACCATTAAAAGTCATGTCCCAAGCACACAATTATAATGTTCTCATTGTAATTTGATGTAACCTATATGACAGATTTGCGCTGCACATGTTGCACTTCACTGTATTTTCCTTTTTTAAGTGATTCCAATTATATTTCAAGCAATTAAAAACCATCATGGCGAGCAGTGCGCATTTCAGCTGAAGGAAATAATCCACTATTTATCTGCTTTAATATATTTGCCAAATTTTCTTATTGGGTCGATAACAATAACATTAAAAATAAACATATATCGGCCGATACCGAGATGGTGGCCGTTATATCGTGCATCACTACCTTTAAGTATCTTTGTATCTTATGCATTTATTCACACATTTTTGCATATTTTAAATAGCATATTAGAGTATTGATTGGGATGATGAGAGGAAGAAATAGCAAACCTGCGTTTTGGTTTCTTGCTGTAAAAATAAAATCCAAGTTGTAGAACACTTTTTATCAGCCCTGTAGAGGATTGTAGAGGAAGTAAGAAAATGATCAGATAGTTTTTTTTTTTTTTTTTTTTTTCCTCTTGTAATCAGACGTATTTCAGATAGTAAAAAAAGAAGTAACAGGGTTGCAAAAGTAAGAGGGCAAAAAACAGAAAGCGTGTATTAGGCAAGTAAAAAAAAAAAAAAAAAAAAGCAGACATTTTTGGTGTCCTGTTGACTTTTTTGACTCCAACCTTTTTTTTGGGGGGAGTTGGCCTGCTCAATATGTCTGATGGAAACACCTGTGATCATGATGTCATCATCGCACTGTTGGTATCACCACGATATCAAGCCACAATTATGTTTGCTCAATGACAAATGCTCAATTCTCAATGTGTAAAAGCAGATCGTTTTCCCCAGAGGTCTTTTTTTGCAGTCTAAACTTGGCTCTGCCTGAATGTTTAATGCATCACATCAAAAGATGTCAGATGTTGAATGAAAGGAGCATGTGACTTTGGCCTATGCATTTTAAATGCCTGTACATGTGAAGAGCGCAGGCTCCCGGGTGCACGTGTTGATCACAATCCACTCGCAATCGCTCTAAAAATGGCTCTCTTGTCATCCTGATTGGTGAGCCATGACTGATGCCATCTAAACAGCAGCCTTTTTTGTACCGCTGGAACTGCTCTTATGCCGTATACATCAGCCAGTATAAGACTCAGACACATTATTTTATGATAACGAAGCTAATATTAATAGTAAACTAAAAGTGTGTGATTTCAGATGGCAACATGAAACAGACCTCTGCGCCTTTGAATAATCGGAGTGGACAACCCGTAAAGAACAGATCTAACGATGAGGATCAGAGCGATGATGATGATGAACCTCCAGGGAACAGACGAGCTAAAGTGAAGAGAGCGTAAGCTGTCGATGTGTTATTCAGTACATTGTATTGTATCAGACTTGCATGCTTAATGATTATGGTTTCATGGTATAGTTCTGCAAGAAAAAAATATTTTGTCATAATTGTTTCACTGATTTCATTCCAAATCTGTTGGCTGTTATTTTTTTTCCATGGAACACACAATTAAACATTTTCAAATAAAAGTTTGTTACACAGCTCTTGCCACACAATGACAGTTCATAGTGACCAGGGGCTGTCAAACTGCAAAAACTTTCCAAAAAAAAAAAAAAAAAGTATGTAGTAGTGGTCCATGCAACCTATTTGCTATATTCCATTATAGTCTTTTAAAGTCATGATTTAAATATACACCACAGCTCAAACGTTTGGGGGTCAGTTATAAAAAAAAAATACAAAAAAGATTCAGCATAGATGCATTAAATGATCGTAGTAACTTTTGCTGCTCTGTTCACAGTCATGAGCTGGATGCCGAGGAGCTTGCGGAGGCGCCGGTTGAGGAGGAGTGGGATGTTCTCGGCCTGAAACGTAGTGCACAGCCCAAGTAAGAACCAAGACAGAGGCTAGACACTGCTTTACTGCTTGGAAAATAACCAGGGGCTCTGTTAACATCCAAATGCTTTTTGTCTTGGCAGGTTTGACAGCGTTGTGAAGCTGAAACCAGTCCAGGGTCCATACGCGGGCAGGAGGAGTGAGGAGAACAGAAAGCCCCCTGAGGAAAGAAAAAAAGCAGCCTGCAAGATCAACAAGCACATCTTTTTTACTGATGATGGACCACAAACCACAAAGCCAAAGATCAGCAAAGCCCTTCAAAAAGTGAGTCGGTTTTTGCTGCATGTGCAATTTTTGCAATTTTTAAAGACATAATTCACACAAATATTTAGTCAGGACTTTTGAGGAATGTTCACACTGGGCAAAAGCATATAGGGACCTGGCCAGGTCAAATCAAGCTCCAAATATGCCATTTGGGTATTTTGTTTCAGTGTCATCACAAAGTTCAAATATGAAGGTGAAGGCTGAACTATTCCAATATGTTTTGTTTAATCATGCTTTTGTTTTGTCTTAATTTGCCCAGACAGTTGCTTCAGGTCAGCCAAAGACAACTGGATTTTAGGGCTGCAGTGAGTAGATTAGATTTAATAGCTCTTGGGATGCAGTATTCTAACACTTTTTAATTATAAAAGTTGAACAAAATAAATGAAAACATTTACCCTTTAGCATTTACCCTTTGTTATTTCTCACTGATTATGAATAAAGAAATAAATTAAGAGCAATGAATGCAAGGCCTATGCACAGAGCTGATTTTAAGATAAAAAAAGTTCTTATTTACATTAACAAAAGACAAATTGACTGTTTACATTAATACCTCGCAGAAATGGTATTTATATTCATATACACAGGCATATTACTTCAAGATACAGTACTGTTCAAAAGTTTGGTGTTGTAAGGTTTTCGAAAAGTTTATCATTTCCAACAAGGCTGCATTTATTTAATCAAAAGTAAAGTAAAAACTCTAATATTACATTTTAAAATAACTTTTAACAAATTCTCTCTCAGATGTCACATGATCCTTCAGAAATGGTTCTGCTGAATAATATTTTTGTGGAAACTGTGATACATTTTTCATGATTCTTTTGTAAATAGAAACATCAGAAGAACTGATGAAATCTTTTCTAACATTATAAATGTCTTTACAGTCACTTATGATCAATTTAATGCATCCTTGCTAAATAAAAATAAAAATGTTGCAAAAAAATTCTGACCCCAAACTTTTTAACATTAGTGAACATGGTACTACCAATATTACCAGTACCAGTGAATGTTTTTTTTTTTGTACTGACAATTTAGATATCTCTGTCAGATATGTTTTTAGAGACCCTTCTGGTGGATAAAGTTTTCACTTTTTTTATTATGCAGTTTGTAGTCCTTCGTGCTTAAGATCCTCTATACTCCTAGACAACCAGATGTAGCTATGGTCTAGATTTGATTGAATTACATATTAAATTGAATAAATATTAAACAAACTTTTCGGAAATAAAAACCTCACAGAAATCACAGTTGTTTATGTAACCTAGCTAATTGACATACAGCTCAAAGAAAATAGGCCTAAATAATAATAATAATAAAAACATTAAACATACTTAACGAATGAATTAAATAATGAATCACTGGTTTATGAAGAGAATGTTACTGATCAACTGCGGTGAACTTCATTTATTGACTCCTTTCTTGCTGTATTTTTTGATCGCCCACGCCCACTCTCAGATAAGGTAAAACCGCCCTCTCTAGCGAGATTTGCATCAGGTCCCGCGGTATCCCAATCCCAATGTAGTCCTCTAGTATGGTCCTCAACTGCGGTACTTCAACTGAACGATGAAATGCGTATGTTTGTGTTGTTACCTGAGGTTTTATTGACACATGGATTTTGTGGGTTTACATGTAAGATGTATCATTCTGGTCGCCTTACTATGGATCAGTGAAGCACAGTGTAAATTGTTCAGAGTTGTGTGTGTGTGTGTGTGTGTGTGTGTGTGTGTGTGTGTGTGTGTGTGTGTGTGTGTGTGTGTGTGTGAGAATGCAATGGGCAACGAGCCAGAAGTGGTGAGGCTGACACTTTATGCACAGCGCTGCTTCATCTACCCTCACCCCATCCCATCACAGCGCTGTCACGCAGCACCTGCTTACTGCACGCTGTCAGCTCTCGTCAGACAGACAGACCGCTCTAACCTCTCACCCCTGACTCTAACACACATGTTCCCTGCTGTCAAACACACACAGGATAGGTTCAAATTTGGTCACTGGCATGTTGAATATTCAAGAAGAAAAGAGATGAATTGTTCTCTTCAACCAAGTGCATCTAGTCAAATTCTAGATGGACTTTTTCAAGGTGGATCCCCTTCACCCCACTGGACTTTAGCCAGTTAATAGACTAGACCAATTTACTGCAGTGCTCTACAATTGATTTCTCTGTAGCACAAATTGATCTGGTGAAAGACGAAAACTTTACTGCAACAGACATTACCAGTATTTGTTCAGTCTGGATGCTAAAACTTTGTTGGGGTTTCCTTTTGAGCACATTGAGTCCTGCATTTATGCTGCCTGATCCAAGACTTTTTCATTCCAAGGATCCATCAGACTAAATTATGTAGTTTTTATTGTAATGTAAGAATCTTATTTGTCTGCCTCTTTTATTTTAAGCTACTTTGCTGAAAAAAGCCTTTGGTGGAGATAAATCAGTAAATAAATATTTTTTATTTACTTTCTGTAACTTTCTGAGGGACTGAAATGTACACTACCATACCAAATGTTTTTTAATTGTATTACTTTATTAATGCTTTTATTCAGCAAGAACATATTAAACCAAATCAACATGGATGCATTAAATTTATGAAATAGTGACAATAAAGAATTTTATGTTGTTAACCTTTACATTCTATTTCAAATAAATTGTGTTCTTTTGAACAATTGAATATCAAAGTTTCCTGAAAAAAAAAAACACTATCATGTGCCCCGAAAATATTAAGCCGCACAATAGTTTTTCAATATTGATAATCAGTGTTTGGGAAAGTTACTTTGAAAAGTAGTGCAAATGTAAAAGGCCCTTTTACACCAAAATTTAACTAACAGGGCTGACGGAAATGCAAATTCACGAGTGTACAGGAGAGGGCGCAGCTCAAACAAATTTTTCATATAAGAGGATACAGGAGAAGAAAATTCAACACTCACTTTACTAAGTCATTTTTGCTTATGGTTTCATTGAATCATTGAAGGTCAGCACCAGAAAGTACATCAATAAAGTGAGATTAAATGCATACAAATATTTATTTTATTTAACATATTTAATTATTGGAGGTTTGTGTAGTATTCTGATTTTACATTTTACTGGTTTTATTCTGTGCAGCTAAGAAAATGCATGCGCACATTTAGTCTAGAACTACAATAACCATCATGTTCACACACAACGCCTCTGCACTTACTCAAAATTTTTCTCAACATGGAGACAAGAGAACTATGTCAATAAATGGGATTTTTTTCATATTTCTTATTTGAAAAGTAACTCAGATATTTTGTTGTAAATTTAAAAGTAATTTGTTACTTTGCTAGTTCCTTGAAAAAAGTTATCTGATTACGTAACTCGAGTTACTTGTAATGTGTTACCCCAACACTGTTGATAATAATAAGAAATGTTTCATGAGCACCAAATCAGCATATTATAATGATTTCTGAAGTATCATGTGACATGTGAAGACTGAAGTAATGATGCTGAAAGTTAGGGTTTGTCGTCACAGCAATAAATTACATTTTAAAATATATTATAATAGATATATATATAATAGATATGTTAGAAATATTTCACATAATTGTTCTTGATCTAAAAAATGCAGCCTTAAACTTATATAAAACTAGTGTATATAAACTACTAAAAACAGCAGTGTATTTTTTCCCAATATTAAAATATAAGATATACATGTCTGTCTTAATAATAAATATTGTTCAAAAGCCCATTACAGAAAATAGTGGTGTACAACTAATAATTAGACTGTGGTGTGAAGTGTTTGGGATTGTTCCTTCCTATAAAAGCTGTACGTTCACTCACACCCTCACAGGTCCAGAGTTTCCTGCAGAAGGTTCAGACTGATGCTGTCTCTGAGGAGCTGACCCCGGCCTCCATGCCTGAAGCTCCGATCCGGCCATGTGAGAGAGCGGACGAGGGCAGTTTACCTACACGAAACGAGGAAGAAGCAAACAATAAGATAGATGAAAAAGAGTGTGAGAAGACTCCTGAGCTTAACAGAACATGTGAAAAAAGTGAGGAACATCAGCAGAACATTCAGTGCGCCTTCATGCCAGAGCCAGAAGAAATACAGGGTGATGATTCAGATCCCAGAGGAGAGCTTCATCTCTTAGACGTCCCTAACTTCTTGCTCCCAGATGCTCCTGAGCACACTGAGGGAGGTCAGCATCAATGTGCTCTGATACAAATGAGATAACCACTGGCTGTGCTCCTATAACATACCCGCCATTGATTAACACAATTAGGCGTCTCATTTGGTGTTCACTGGCAATTTGATATAATCACACTGTTTTCTTTCCCAGCAGAGAGTGTGCAGGCCTTTAAAAAGAACAAGAGAAAGAACAGGAAAAGGAGAAAACATGTGGAGATGCCACCTGAGATTGCAGCAGAACCTGAGCTGGCCAAGTACTGGGCCCAGCGCTACCGTCTGTTTTCCAGGTTCGATGAGGGCATAAAACTTGACCATGGTGAGTCAGCACAAACCCATCATCTTTATTTTAGGAAAATCATGAATTAATTTAATTTATTTACATTTAATTATATACATTTAGCAGACTTCTTTATCCAAAGCCACCCACAAATCATTGCTACAGCAGCAGGGACATTAAGTTATATATTGTGAAAACGTGTCTTTTAATGATGTTTTGTACCCATAATATTCAAACAATTTGCCATTGTAACCAAATGGATAAAAAAAAAATGTTACAACTAAAATGCAGTTAAAATAGTAACACTTTACAATAAGGTTTCATTTGTTAACATTTATGTATTAACGAACAGGAACTAACAATGATCAATACAATGACCTCCCTCACACAAAGTATTCCTCTAAACTAAGCAATATAACAAAACAAAACAACAACACAACAATAACTGCACGGTTTATCCCAGTCCACTCGGTTCCTGGTTCCTGGTTCCTGGGCCCTAGGAAAACAGGATAGAAAGAGAAGGGAGAAAAAGGAAAAAACACAATGCATTAAATATTTATGCTCAAGATAAGGCATCAGCGATGATATTTCCGTGCCCCGGATATGTTTAATGCTATTTAATGCCTACTATTTTCCCTAAATAGGTAACCGTATCTTTCCCAAATTCGCACTTTGCTAAGTTTAAAGTTAAAGAAGCGTCAGACAAGCGAACAAACAGCTCCCTTATTTGGACTTGGTGATCCGACCAAGAGGAACTGTACAGAACCACATCGTCCAAATAAGCGTCACAGTCAGGTAATCCACACAACACCTTATTTATGAGGCGTTGGAAGGTGGCGGGAGCATTTCCAACCCCAAACGGCATCACACGATATTGCACGAAGTTATCAGGTGTCACGAATGCAGACAGTTCCCTTGCTCTATCATTTAATGGAACCTGCCAATATCCTTTCAAGAGATCGAACTTGCTCACAAATTTTGCAGACCCCACTCTATCCACGCAATCATCGATGCGGGGTAAAGGATAACAATCAGGCTTAGTTATGGAATTAAGCTTTCGATAGTCTGTGCAAAATCGGTAGGATCCGTCAGGCTTATTTACAAGAAGACGGGGAACTCCAGGCACTAAAGCTGGGCTCAGCCAAGTTGTGATCTAATAAGTAAGTTACCTCCTTTTTCAACAAGTCCCGCTTCACAGGGTTTACCCTATACGCATGCTGCTTAATTGGTGAAGCAGAACCCACATCAATATCATGTTCAATCACTGTAGTGCAAGTGGGCACATCAGAAAACAACTGAGGAAAAGACTCCACTAGCTGAAGAATGTCGCCTTTCTCAGAGGGATATAGATGAGGTAAATGAAAGGCCAGGTTTGAATACATCTTAGAGTTATTCAATCGTCCCTCGACAACCCCTCGAGAAGGAAAGTGAATGGAATCATCCCTCATACAATTCAAGGAGGAACTCTCTAAAAATGAGGTTCCCTCCACACTCAACTGTGAAGAATCAGCAGGCACAGTGGCTACTAACCCTACAGAAGATCCAGAAAGAAAGTAAGGCTTCAAAAGGTTTATGTGGCAAACCTGTACTCTCTTACGTCGTTCTGGGGTTTTCAAAAGATAGTTCTGTCCAGAAAGACATTTGAGAACCAGATAGGGACCTGCAAAAGGGGCTTGAAAAGGATTAATTACAAGCGGCAACAAAGCTAGTACCTGGTCCCCAACCTGAAACTTCCGAGCCACTGCTCGTTTGTTAAATAACCTCTCCATCTTACTCTGTGACTTCTGAGCAATTGCTCGAGCCTCATGTAACCGATATCGGAAACCGCTCACAAAGTCCAAAACATTTTTGGAGGGTTCAGAAGGACTCCAATTGTCGGGTAAAACCGCAATAGGACCACGAACTTCATGACCAAATACCAAATAATTTGGACTTAATCCAATGCTTTCCTGAGTAACCTCTTTCACTCCCATAAGCAACCAAGGCAGCCCGTCCTCCCAATCAGAACCAAGCTCCACACAGTAAGATCGCAGTAATGACTTCAAGGTCTGATGAATTCTTTCGAGAGCCCCTTGACTGAGGGTGATATGCACTGGAAATGTTGTGACTGATCTTCAACTGACGTAAGGCCTTAGCAAACAGACGGCTTATAAAATTAGAGCCCTGGTCAGACTGGATAACTCTTGGAATGCCAAATGTTGACATGAAGGAGGTTAATGCTCTTAGAATAGATTTTGTAGTAATGGACCTAACAGGATATGCGGCTGGATATCTGGTAGATAAACACATAACTGTGAGTAAATACAAAGGACCAGTTTTTGATCTAGGTAAAGGACCTACACAATCGACCAGCAAATACTCAAATGGTTTGGCTTACCAGTGAGTTGACACACATGACAAAGTCTAATAAACTTTGCCACATCCCTTTTCAAACCAGGCCAGAAGAACCTGCGTTGTAATCGATCGTTTGTTTTCCTCACTCCCATATGTCCTGCCACTCCATTATGTGCTAACCTGATCACAGACTGCCTAAATTTAAGAGGAACTATCACTTGAACATAAGCCTTAGTAATGGGCTCAGATTCAATGACCCACCGTCTAAGCAGCAATTCGTCTTTCAGGAAGTAGCAAGAGGGTAACCGAGTCTCAATATCCCCCTCGATACAAACCATTGAGAACAAAGGTGTAAGCGTTACATCAGCTAACTATTCTTGAATCAGGTCCTCTCTAGAAACATGGAAAATAGATAGAAATTCCCCCGAAACTGCCTTCTCCCCAGAGGCAAACTCTTTTGAAAAGAGAACAGCTGAGTCTGAAATAAAGTTATCTGACAAGGTCGTACTAAGTGGTTCCCTTTCGATTGTCTCACCATCAACCTGATTTGATGGAATGAAACAACATCGTTCTACATCATCCTCAGACTGAATGGATAGCTGTTCCTCCATGGTTATCTCACCGTCAGGATGTAAATAAACTTAACCTTCACTCTGTCGATCAGCTTCAAGTTGTCTTCCCCTGGCTTGGGTGACAGCACAGGAAGGAAACACGTGGGGAAATTTCAGACCACACTCATCAGGAACATCTGTAAGCATAGGTGAGGAGACTACCACAGTTGATGGTACAGGTTTTAATGTTCCCCAGACATTTCCCTGAGCAAGATCATTCCCCAAAATAAAAGACACCCCTGGTACAGGAAGTGAAGATCGTACACCAACAATCACATCTCCATTTACAATATCAGAGGCAAGATGTACCCTGTGTAAATGAACTTTTAAGAAGGTAATTTCTATCCCCCTAACTAGTACATCTCCCCCGGTCGCAGTTTGATCTGAGAGTGGGAGAACTCCCTCTGGCAAAAACGACTGAGAAGCGCCAGTGTCTCTCAGAATCTTCAAAGAAACGTCTCCCTCTTGTCCTGGCAAAGACACTATGCCGTTAGTAATGGAGCAAACTCTGAATAATTATCTCCAACATCTACCTGTTTTGAGATTCCATTTTCAATCTCAGGATTCTGTTGGTGAGCATAACTCTCCAGCGGTTCACGTCCCACCAACCCAACTGGCTTAGCAGACTTCTTCAAAGCGTTACATTCAGATATCTTATGTCCTGCTTTGTGACAGTAAAAACAAACCATCTTACCCTTCTCTGATGAAAATTTCTGACTGACAGGGGGCACACGTGAGACTGTATTTGATGTACTCACTGGAGACATCCAATGATTCCGGAATAATTTTCTACTCTGCTCACCTGAACCTCTATCAGGAAAAGAAACTCGGTGGGTCAGGACAAATTCATCAGCCAACACAGCTGCATTAGCTAATGTAAAAGCCTTCTGTTCATTTAAATAAGTAGACACAGACGCTGGTACACAGTTTTTAAATTCTTCCACAAGAATCAACTCCCTTAACTGGTTCAAGGTTTCTACTTTCTGAGACTGACACCACCTGGTAAATGTAATTTCTTTTTCCCGAGCAAATTCAACATATGTTTGCCTTTCAAGTTTTCTATAACCACGAAATCGCTGACGATAAGCCTCTGGTACTAACTCATACGCTCTCAAAATGGCTATTTTAACTTGTTTGAAATCTCCACTCTCTTCATCAGAAAGAGAAGAAAACGCCTCCTGAGCCTTTCCTGTCAGAACACACTGCAAAAGCAAAGTCCAGACTTCTTCTGACCATTTCAAAGAAGAAGCAACTCTCTCAAAATGTGCAAAGTACTTGTCTACGTCACGTTCACAAAATGGGGGCACTATCTTAATGTTTCTACCAACATCAAATTCAAATGAAGAATGCACGACCTGAACGGATTTTGAAGCTTCAGTTTTTTTTATCTCATACTGTCTATGTTCATGTTCACTCTCACGTGCATACTCTAAATTTTTCAGCTCAAATTGTGTACGCTCACGCTCCTGTTCAAGCTCTAATTTTTTTAAACTGAAAACGTCTTTCCCATTCCCTATCTTCTAATGCTTGAGTACCTTCAAACGATAATTTCTCAGTTTCAAACTGTTTTTTTTCTCTATAGAGATTAAATCTCTCTCAACCAATGGATATGCTGTCTTACCAAGACCAGCTTCATCTTCCACAACCAGAATTCCTTTGTCTATCAACTGAGTTTTAACAGCTCTTAACAAATCCTCCTTGCGCTTTTTATCAGTTCCAGTCAAAACTCTCTGCGATTCCTAAGAGTTGTTCTTTGGTGCACCTATCCAGAAACTTCTCAGAAAGCTGAACACTCAATCCTTGAATGGAAGTCGTTTTGGACTAACATACAATTCACACAATGAAGATTAGTTAATTGACTACAACAAATCCAAAATAATTCTAATAAAACCTCCCAAAACAAAAGTGCCAGCAAACAGCTTAAGCCCTAGCCACTATAACGCTAGAAATTCAAAAAGATCAAGTGAATTTATGTCCACGACAAAAATCTTAGTTTATTCAGATTAATCAAACAGATTATAAAGTCATTTCAAAAAATGTCAGTGTTATAACAAGGACGATAAACTAGTGCTCGATTACTATAGGAGAACCCTGTATAACCACTCAATACAGTGCTAATTTACTCATGGTAAACAGCAATCGGTCATACTCTAACCGCTGTGACAAACTTCTACTACTAGTCATCTATCACTATTGTCCCCAACATAAGATCTTCGTCCAAACGAATCAAATTTAATATTTTAACCATTCTACACAAACATCAACTTCCTTTATAACAAAACACACGCGAAACATGTTCTCTTTATAATCAAGCTAAACAAACTCAGGGAGAAAATATAAAGTACTCACCAGGATTTCCATTGGCTTTTCATCTCCGATATGCCTGCCTGTTGAAACTAACTATCCTTTCTAGTCTTCAAAGGACTGCCGGGCTCGAGGCGACTTGAAACGCTGAACCTCGTAACAGCTGTTCTCTAAATAAATTCAGTTGCGCGAGAAGCGTACCCCCACCCGGGATTTCCTTCCAAAACTCAAAATGAAATACAAAATGAAATCAACAAAACAACAAATAGTGTTCCGATGGAAGGACGCTCACGAGCTGCCCAGCTGAAACACCCTAACTAACCGGAGTGAAAGCCGATCCATACCAGAAATCCTGAAGAGACAATAAACCACTCCCTCAAACAAAAACCGCTCAAAAATCCTGGACGAGCCCCCATTTTATATTACGGCTGGCTCGTAAACCGCAACATAAAAGAGGCAAACCTCAAATGCTTGAACAATAAACCAATTTATTGACAAAGCTAACAAAACAATTACTAATTAATCAGAAAAAAAACAATGTCTAGGGGAAAAGTAAATACACGCGCGTTTCTACTCAAAATAAACAATATCTGGCACTAACAGTAAAAATGGGAGAACAAACAAATACCCAAAAACAAATAAGGTGGGAGAGAAAACAAAAGACGTGAGAGAGCTCAGCTCCCGAAAGAGACTGAGCCTCAGACCTGCGACTAAGAGCTGAGAGTAAGAGAGAGCGCTCACTCTCCAATCACAGAAATGTATACTACTCCTCATAAGGAGTTAATTAGGGATAGAATACACCTGTTGCTCAACTAACGGCCGCACTGTGTAGCAGAGCCAGTAGAGGCAAACAGGCGGGCGTAACACAGTGTTTATTAATCTTTGTTAATTAATAAAAATAGAGTTGTACATTGTTTCTTCACATTAGTTCACAGTGCATTAACTATATGTTAAGGCTGTAGAAGTATTCTTCATTCTTAGTTCATATTAACTTAAGAAGTTAAATAATGTTAACTAATGAAACCTTAAGTGTCGCTGTTAAAATCTACTTTAAAAATGGTCATGTTTTCTACTAAAGCAAAGTGTAGAATATATAATCATTTTCATTAATATGCAACAATATAATATTGCATACAAATATAGAGCATATAAATAAATACATAGAATAAACAGCAGTGAGTACTTATGAGCTAAACTTATGTTTTAGCAAAACATATTAATAGATTTTTTTGTAAAAATGGCACGTAGAGATTTTGGCAAACATTTCTGAATTATGATGCAAGCAAATTGAAATGGATTGATTTGCAGAAAACTTGATGGTCAAATAAAAAGTGCATAAAAATCATTATTACAGTGTTAATTATATTGCCGTAGAAAACATATTATCAATATTCGATACACGAGCTAGCCATAATTCTTGAGGTCAGCATCAATTACAAACCATTTCATGCCGAAAATGTGATGTATAGGAGTGAAACAGGACATACAAAAAAAAATGGAGGGCAAGGGAATAACATTTTTTTTGTCCTGGAATAACATGCACCAATAAATCCTTCACAGTAAGACCTGTGAATTTAAATAACAAATAGAGAGCGCGCTGAAAACTGCGGGACGGAGCAGGATGAGATGTATTTGTGAGGTTGTACAGCTGTAGGTGTGGGCTGACTGAGCTGGCTGTGTCTCCAGTGTGTGTGTGCTGACGCTAGACACGGAGCCCCTCATACCTCCTGCGTCAGACTACAGAAAAAGAGAGGGAGAAAGTGAGAGCAAGACAGCAGGCAGCTTTTAGAGCCCTCCTTTCTTTCCCCATGCTACTCTTTGCTCAAATAGACTGCTCAGCCTCAGAGGAGGACAACCTTTAGCTCTGGTGCTTTACCTGTGTTCTCTTCTCTACTGTTAAAGTGGGTCACTCTCTTAATAGATACAGTATAATAAACTAGGCAAAAACCTGCTTGTTACATGCTTTTCGCTTTTCTGAGTTTGTTTTATGTAAGGAATTTATTTGTTGCATGTTCCTTTATACTCGTTAGAGCTGCGAAAGATATCTAATTTGGTCTTTTTGCCATTTATTATTTGTATAGCTTGAGCATTTAATGTGGCAGGCAACAAAATTGCAGTGCATGCTTAATATTTTATTTTGAGTTGGTTTGGATGCTAATATAGTTATTGTTAGTTATTGTTTTTGATGTGAACAGAATTTGATGTAATTCATTACACAGAAAAAATTCTATCTTATATGAAGTTATAAATATTCTTTGACAAAAATCCTTGAGAATTGATTTACTTGAATTTAGTTGAGAAGCAACACTACATTAGATATGAAGACTTGTTTTCATAGATTGTATCTTTAATATAAGTGTAATTTGTCTTACTGCATTGGCAAAATTGTTGTTGTTTATTCTTCAAATAAATACCTGCCTATGCAATAAGATAAAACACACTTCTGAATTAATTAACCGTGTATTGTAATTGAAAGATGTATTTTCTTGATGCATTATTTGAAGCTTGTAAAAATAATTTTTTTTATATGTTCAAAGATTTTCTCCCTGTCAAGTAAGTCAGTTTCGTTGTTAAATGTAATGGTGCAATAACCATAGTATTGGTGTTGGATTTAGTTTTCAATAGGGCTGATCTTGGGAAAGATGCCTTTTAACATCAGCACCAAAAGTCAAACGGTTTTCCTTCTGGTACCATAAAAGGTCCCGTTATTTGGGATTAGAAAATCTTTCCTCACGGACGGCGGATTTCCCTTTTGAATTCTCCAAAGTACCATGACTAATGTGTTTTTATACGTCTCTTACTTTCGAATCATAACTCTTTCACTAAGCATCTAGAATTCTGTTTGAAAGTGTTCTATTCACTTATTCATGTTAACAGAGGCAGTAGCCCATAGACATAATGAGTCTCACTTCCTTCAGCACTGCCTGATTGGACAGGGGAGAGCGAGAAAGAGCGGTAGATCAAGAGTGTGGGCTGAATTGTGTATCTCCTACACCTCCATCCAGGCATTGCAGATTCCAAGTCAACATGAACTGGCATACACAAGCCATTTTACTTCTGTAATGTAAAAAATGTCCATATGGAGCTATTCTTTGAGACTTAGCAGTCAGGCAAAAAGAAAAGTTGTTTTTGATATAGAGAAATGTATATAATGTATATAAATTTAATGAAATCCTTTTTTTGTTCTGATGAATTGTGCACAATAGGGCTGTCACGTTTCGATCGGACCAACCAACACAAGTTGCGAAAACGAAAATAGGGAATCGATTTTAACGGTTAAAGGTGTTTTTTTTTGTTTGTTTTTTTTTACCAAAAATGTGTTTTAGGTGGACAGATCAATACAGTACACAGAACGTGTAGGATTTTGGAAAATAACAATGTCTTTTCTGTTAACCAAATGCTTTTTAATATTCGCTATTGCCTCTATGCAAGTGAATAAGCGCACCGTTATTTGTTGCGTAGTGACGTGTGTGTTCCAAGTAAGCCAGAAATGTGTAGATTCTGCGCAATACGCTGTATTTAATATATCTTAGCTACATTTGTTACAGAAGTTATTATTCTTTGATAACATTGGTTAAAAAATACAACTGATCATTATTAATCATTAATCATTATGATCAAGTTAGCTCAGGTTTTGATTTTAATAATATATTAAATGTTGAAACTAACATTAAGATTAATTAATGCATTAGACGTATTTTTATTGTTAGTTAATGTTAACTAATAAATGAATTAATGTTAACTAATGGAGTCTTATTGTATAGTGATGTGATGACCACCATTGCGAAAATAAAAATCTGTTTAAAACATAAACACTGTTCAGAAACAGAAAGTAGCACAGCTGCTTTGTTTACAGGGTTACCAAGGTAACAGCTGCATTTCTGCTGTTCCATCAGCACCATCTGCTGTCAGAGAGTGAAAGTGCATTTTCATTCGAATGGTGCTCCATCACTCTTTCCGCCATGCACTTTTCATGCTTGTTAAAGGGACCTTGTATAGGAATTTCTCCCATCTAGCGGTGAAATTGTATTTTGCATTCAAAAGAATTGTGCTCTCCAGCGCCTCGCTTTTTCAAATGTGTGTTGCATCTACGGTAGCCGTTATGTAGCAAAAAGCTATGACATGATGTCTTCTAATAGCACTCCGTCAAGTTTTCCTTCTGTCTATATAATAAAGTACACAACCAAGCAATGAAAAAAAGCTTGTAATTAAGACTGTAACATTGACTTGCTTGTCAAAGAGAAAGCAGGCAACTTCAGCGTTGTTCTTTTGAACTCTTGAACTCTTTTGAAATCTTTCTCCTGCATCAGCTCTTTCCACTTGGAAAAAGCTATCCGACATTGACTCTAGTTTTTTTTTTTTGTAATCTCCGGTCACGTTTCCTTTTACGTTCAATTTTGGACTTTTTTGGCGACAAGGATTTCTTCTCCTGTGGCTTGGCATATGGATGGTCCGGCATCAGAAATAACAGTGCAATGCAGCCTTTTAAACATGCCGGGGCAGTGACAAGCGCCTCACTGCTCTGCTCCTCCCTTTCTGCTGCTTTCAGTTACATGACGCTGGCTCTGAACGAAAATGCGTTGTGGAAACGCATACTAGGTGTTGGCCTAGTACTTTTTGTCCCTCTCTGCTATTATAGTTTTTCAAGATGGCGGAACTACATGGAAGCCTCCGTGGACCTTCCCGTCCCATGTATATAAAGATAATACATTTTTCGTTTACGAGGATAAGTCAGATAATTGGCAGAGGTATTTGTACACCATTGAGGACATATTTATGAATAAAAATATTGATTTTAGATAATAAAATACCTAAAAAAAAACCACAAATTGTCCCTTTAAGCCCAATGTATACAAACTCATGTCGTAGCTACGTCGTAGGATGTGTAGCACACATGTAGCCTCACATGCACCTCTCCAAAAAATTTGACAATGCGTCAATTCTACGCAAACAGCAAGCTGTGATTTGTCTGCTAGAACCCCTCCCTCGGACAACAACGCAGAAGTATAAATGAAAACCGACGCTTAGCCTGCAGCAGCGGCATAGGACCGATGCAGAAGTATAAATAAGCCATTAGTGTTGTTTACATCACATGCACATACCTCTTTGACACAGCATTTTAAGCATTATTGTACATTTTATCCGGTTTATGGAAAAATATTCTTAAAATTCATTCTAAAAATCTGAATAATTTGTAATAGATAATTAATTATTCACGGTATTTTAAAGTACCTACGATAACAATGCATGTTCATTATCATGATATATGACCATATATTGGCATATGTCTGTCTAATTGTGACTTTGAATTACAGTATATGTGAAAAAAGATACAATAATCAATATAGCATGGTATGTTTAATGTAGGATTGATTTTTTTTTTTTTTCCTATTTGTAAGCTTGTAATGAAGGTAGCACTTAAAATTGAGTTCTCTTTACTCAAGGGCACCTGTACAGCCGCCCGCTGTCCAGACCTCACACTGTAAACAGGAAGTGCTGAACATGGTTTCTCCAGACTAGTGATTGTTACTTTAGCAGGTGTTCTATTCTCAGTGGAGAGAAAAATACGAGGCGGAAAAACAGAGATGCATTTGTAGAGGCTAAAAGCAGATGGTGTTGGTCTCCACAGAATCAGAAGAGGACATGCTCCGTTTAACTCCACTCTCTGAGCTCTTTGACTGCTTCTGCTTCAACTCAAATGCAACACCTTAAAATTAAGAAAATCCAGAGAACGAGATCCAGGAGTCTGATGCTACGTTTTAAAGTGTCAGCTCTGGTTTGCAAGTATGATGAATTGTTAAGAGATACAGCAGGAGTGTTATCTTGAGCACATTATATGGTTTTGTACTGCTTCTCTTAGAAATATATGGTTTTCTGACATCACATGATATAGGGGTGATTGCTGATATTTTAAATTTCATAGATATCCGCTAGATCATCCTTTTGAAAATAGCTATATATTTAGAGAGGGAGAGACAGTCTTTGACGTAAGCAGAGCCATGCTTCAGGTCTTCAAATAGAAAATGAAAGCTACAGACTCCCTCTGGTGGTTAACAATTCTACCACATTTGCAATAAAAAGGAGCATTTAGGTGCATTTAATTATAATTTGAATAGTATTCTGTTCATCTTAATACAATGATGCAACAAAGAATGTATGAACTGATAAAAGCCTTTTCATTTGAATTATGATGTGCATAACATGTGACTGTTCTGTCCACAGAGGGCTGGTTCTCAGTGACTCCTGAGAAGATAGCAGAGCACATTGCTTTGAGGGTGCAGGACAGCTTCAGCACGGAGCTCATTATCGATGCCTTCTGTGGTGTGGGTGGCAATGCCATTCAGTTTGCCCTCACTGGGAAAAGAGGTACAGTTGCCGTTCATACTGCCACAGAAGCATGTCAGCACAATCCTACCATGCTAACACCCATATGTTGGTTTCCATTGTCTTGAGAAACCATCTGAAAATCTTTTGTGAGATTTATAACACTGTTTTGACATCTAAAAATGTATTTTAAAAACACATTTCCATGGTGCACAGTCTATTAATTTATCAAAAAGCACACATGTATATATATATATATATATATATATATATATATATATATATATATATATATATATATATATATATAAAAATTCTCTGAATTAAAATTAAGATAATTTAGGATCTTATGTAAATTCGTAATATTCAATATTTATGAATGTTCACAATATCTTAAAAAGCATGCTCACCAACATGACATTTATTTGATCAAAAATAAAATTAAAAACAGTAATGATGTGAAATATTATTATAATTGAAAAATACCTTCTCTATTTTAATATATTTTAAAATGGAATTTTTTCCTGTGACGGCAAAGCTGAATTTTAAAGCAGGAGAATTTGATTTATGGATTTTTATTTCAAGCGTGCTCATTTGCATGTGCAGCTGGATTGGTTGCTGATGAAGAAACTATGAAAGATTCTTGTAATACTAATATGAATATTTGAAAACATTGGTCTCTTAGCAACGCATGACACTGGGAAGTGCGAGCAGGCACCTCTGATAATCTGATAACAGTACAAACCCCCACAGACCCTTTTGTAGACAAGTGATTGCTGTAACTTAGAAACGTGTGAGCTTAAAGTGTAACCTTTAAACCAAAGACTATAGACTTTGGGCCTTGGCCCTTGCGAACAAAGGAATAACTTAGTGATTTGAACACGAGCAATGAGAGTCAAAGCTCCTCGAGGCTTTGAATCAAGAGAGTAAATTGCGTCACAAATGATTCTTTGTTTTGAAGCGCCTTTGCTAGAGACCCCTGCTTGGCAGAACAGTGTAAGTGTAGCGAAAACTCAAATCAATGAAACACCTTTTACAAACCAATTGCAAAGTTTTTATCAAAGGTGTAATCATGTAATGGCAATCCGCAAACTATCTAATACCTTTTAATATGAGGTGTTTTTCAAGGCATGATATCTTAGGAAACTGTAGGGCTCGTTTTATGAAAGCTTGGTCAATCAGACAAATAAGAGACTATTAAATTTGCCTCTTCCCTTTATCAAATGCGTCATTAAATGTGTACGAATCTATAAAAGTGATAAAAGATTACATAGAAACCAGATACTCACTGGTTCACGAACCAGTGAAATTTAAAATAATTTCGAAACCGCTATGACGCGTAATGAAGCCCCGTTTACTGAAATCACGTGACTTTAGCAGGTGATACTCGCTCCGAATCACTTATTTGAGACAAATGATTCACACTGATTTCAGAGCTTCACTAAGCATGCCTTATACATCACTGGGTTAAACCACTCTCTTCTCTCTCTTTCTCTCACTCGACCTCCTCCCTCTTGGTTTCAGATACTTTGGTTTTCATTTGTTTCTTTTATTCGGACTTAATTCTACCCATATTTTATTTTGTGTATTTACACCTGTTGAGCCTGAATATTCCTATTCAGTTAAGTTGAATTTGATTTAATTTGGAATTTAATTAAATCAATTTGCTTCTTCAATTTCCCTTCTAGTTACCAGAGCTATGAGGACACTCCATGTTTACTCTTTATTTAAATTTTATTTGAATTTATTTATTTATTTTTGTTTCAGCCAGAATTTTTATATTCAGCTAAATAAAGCTTAACTAAATGTGAAATTTAATTAAATCAAATGGTACGCTTCCCTTTCCTTTTAGTTTTTCTTGGAGCCATAAGGACATTCTACCTTTACTTTTACCTTATTTAGTTACTATCAACATCTTCCCTCTCTCTATAGGATACAATATCATATCTATACAATATCTAGCGACTGTTGTTTCCTTAGTGAGCTACACAGGTTATTAGTATCCTACTTCATGTCTGTGTTTTACCCCTCCTCACTCCTTAGCACCAAGCTAAGTACATGAAGTATGGTTAATGCAAACGCACAGTAGGCCCCAGACAGAACTGGAAACACTTCCCATTGTTTCTTCTTCTGTTGACCGTGACGTTTGATGTGTCCCTGCTAGCTTAGTCTAAACAGCAGCCTAACCCATAAGCGACACCAGTTTACCTATGTCTCCTAGCTAAACTTAAATGGGTAAAACACTCCTTTCTTCCTCTTCCTTTCTGATTCATTCTATCTTTTATTTTGGGTTTTGCTCTATTTGTTACTCTCGTAGTACAACGTGAAAAGAACCATCGGTATTTTTGAGTAATAGTTTTATGACATCTAAAAGCCCAGTCATCAGTCGACACTGCTTAAAGCACGTCAACTAAGATACTCCAAACCTTTTTGTTGTGTGTGCTCACTGACACTCAATTTTAGCTGCTCCACATCAGCTATTCACACCTTCCATGATGGCCCACATAGCCGTTCTCCCACACAGATAGCTCACCACCTCTGTAGAAACTTGCATTTGCCTTTGCCATTTCTCTCTCGTGTTCCAACAAGTGTGCTAGTAGGCCTCAGACATCCAGCCCTGCCTCCCACCAGGACCACCTTGAGACCCGGCAGAGCAGTGTTATGGACATCCTTCAGCCTGAAGCAGGCAATGACCTGCCGCTGCAGAGAAAGGAACAGTTAGACGACAACGAAAGCGGACATCTGACACCCAGCCTGAGCCACCAAGAGCTGACCAGCATCATCTTCTCCTTGGCCATGCTCCCGCAGGTCTCAAACAGGAGGTATATGAACTAACGCTGCCAGCCACAGAATTCCACGGAGAACTAACCCTGCTCAGCGTGAGAAGGCACAGGACAGATGCAAAGACCCTGACAGAGCGGAGCAACTGCAAGAGATCACCAGTCTTCAGGCGGCTGACAGCTGCTGAGCACCTGCAAACCGACGGGTAAACAACTATTTCACTCAAAGAACTTAAAGAACTGGTTGAACTCAAAGAGAGACGCTAAAGCCATCAGTGCTGAAGTCCAGACACTGACTCAGCAATGCTGTAACATTATAGACAAACTCAATGTGGTCCTGAACAGAACTGAAACAGTCCAACAAACTGCAAATGGACCCCACAAGAAAGATGTACCCTGCTAAACTTCACATCAGCAGTGTAAGCTTCCCCAGCCCTGCACAAAGGAGGTAGGAGCCAAACACTCAGCTTAACACTTCACTAGCCAGTGTCCTGAGAGCCCCTGCAGCTGCAGGAGGAAAAGGTTTAATTCAGACAAACCCTGAAACGGCACATGAAATGACACTCAAAGATCTCAAGCGAATGGTCAGAAACATCCCTGCCTTCACACCAGAGCTTGCAGGAGCTGGAACAAGCCACCATAACAGGATTCTCAGACTTAAGAGTCTGAATGCCAGCTGGGCACTGCCCCAGACACCAAGCAGGGCACACCTAAAACCGAACGAGCTTTCCGTGGAGCTTACAACGAACCTGTGACAGAGGAAGACACCAGCTTCAAGAAACTTCTCCTCCAAAACTTGTTAGTCACCATTTTTGGCCTGCCCCCATGCCCACTCAACGATGCGTGACCTGATGCAGAAGGCCTTTAACACAGAAGGCCTCCTCAGAAAGGGTTCCTAAGACCCCATTGACCCTGAACTGCAAAAACCAGAAGGCATGCAGCACTACCACAATGCAAGACTCTGCTACAAAGTTCCTAGTCAACATAGGACATAAAACTTTTAAAGTAGATGAAAATGTGTGCTCAAAAAGAAGCCAGAATCTACATTAGTAAAATTAGAATTTTACTGATTTAAAGAAAATCTTGAATGCAGGTGTAAGCTATCCTGGATGCCAGCCTGAACCCCGCCCATAACATTTTTTGGTCGGGAAGTTTGGTCTGGACTCGATCCATTGAGGAGTAATTATGATCGGTTCAGAAATCGTCGGGACAATCAAATTGCCAGGGCGGGCTTTATACGATGATGGACGGCTGATTTACGTATTCATCACGTCATCAAAGAGCGCTTGGTTTGAACTGGTTTACAACAAAGATGACTGCAGCTGGAGAATTGAGATGTATAGATTCCACTATCGCGTCTGTTGTAAAAGAAATTGACCTTAATTTTAAAAGACGAACAGTGAACTGCAATCAAGGCATTTGTCGATCGTAAAGATGTGTTTGTCGTCCTTCCTTGCCGTTTGCTTGCTCTGATTGGTTGTAGGTCTATCCAATTGAGAGCAGAGTTTTTTTTTTTTTTTTTTTTTCCTGGTTCGGTTAAGACACGCCTCATAATCAAAGCCCTATGGAGCAGTATCAGACTCACATTCTGACTAGAATATGAGTATGACGAAGTCAGGCTAGGTGTAAGCCTCACGTGCCAACAGACTATGCACTGCTTTTTGAAGCATACAAACATTTGCCACCTGCTGGTTGAAATTTGCTCTGCTGCACATTTGTTTCCATGACAATGACTTGTTAAAGGAAATACTAACCTCAAATAGGGCATTCGTCACCCTGACGCATTTTAATCTCTAGTTGCTGGCTTGTCTAAATGCAGATAAACCGATAGCTGGAATTGACATCTCTACTATAAGAAAAAAAAGTCTTTGATTTTTAACTGGTATCGGTAATTTCAACATTAAAGCGTGAGTCTGTTTGACAAAGGAATCTCATCTCAGCGGCATGTAAACTGTACCGGTATTTATTATTCTGCTTTGGTTGAAGGAATCCAAATTGCAGAATTGCCTAATCTGTTTCTGACGAAGAAATCTCAGTGCAGTGTTATATACACGTAGACTTGGGTGACGCTTCTCTTTCTACAATGTAAAGGCCTTACAAATTATTGTTAGATTGATGTAATTCATCTAAATTTTAGCTGCATCTACAAGCAGAGCTTCCTAGCGATCAAAACTGGTCACTCACTGAAAAGTCAGTATTTATGCACGAGATGGACGTAACAATGTATGTTTAGACAAGCTTTGACTTACAGCAAATCCATTTCCTTACTCTTTGAACAAGTAAAAGAAGTTGTTTAGAGTAAAGAGAAGAGTTACATGAGTAAAATTTGCAAATGCAAACCACATTTGAATTTTACTGAATGTAACATCAAGTTTTTGAAAGATTTAAAGGTGCTCTAAGCGATGTCGGGTGACGTCACTTTTTGTAGACGTTTAAAGTATTGTCAAACAAGACGGAGGCTAGCTCGACCCTCCGTCCTTCTCATCCACGCACTAACCCCCCTAACCCCACCCCCAAATCCTTCTTGTCGGTTATTGGCTGGAACAGTTTGTTATGTTTCGTGATGCGGGTTAGCCCAGTTTGTTTTTGTTGCCGTTTGTGGAGCTGGGGTGTCTGCAGAGACCACGTCTTTTTACAGTGTGTTCAGGGGACAGGCAGCCAGCGGATAGTGAGATGTTTGCTGTGTGTGACAAAAAAAAATTTGGCCTAAAAAACGCGTGATATCGCTTAGAGCACCTTTAAAGTATAGGCGCCACGTTTTAACTCGTTTAAGCATGCATAACTAGTTTAAAATGTGCATACATTCTTCATGGACTGTTGAACTGCTCTGACATGCAGTGGTTCCCATGACAACGACTTGTCACCGGAAGTGCTAAATCGTGACGTCATATTGTAAACAAACCTAGTGGTTAAGTGGCTAAGCTAACCTAGCCTAGCATCCATTCAGCTTAGGCTAAGCTAAATAATCATTTCTACAGTTAGCGGTTAGCATCATTTACTTGAAGCCTTTAATTACAGCTTTTGTGTATACAGTGCAAAGTATTTTAAAATACTTTTCCTTTAACCCCATTTAGGGTTTCTAATTTTTCACTTTCTCTTTCCTTTCAATTCTTCTCAGCTGAATTTCACCTTCACTAGTTTAGGCATAGTCCTTGCTGAGCGCTGTAGGCTAAATTTGCAGATACCCTGTCAATTAAACCTACATTTAATTACATGTAAAACTGTGTAGCTAGAGAAGAATTCTTATAGTAATGAGAATTTTCATCAGCACGTTGACTAAACTTTTGGACTTTTGGAACACGGTGTGGTATTATTTTTCTTTTTGCGCATCAAGGAATTTTTTCTGTAAATGTGTTACCATCGTAGTTTGTGCATGTCTTCTGACACGTTACTACGTGTACATACTATAGTAAAAACAGTAAATTATGCCTAATTACAAGAAACTAAACCTAAACCAAACCCTAACCGTAATTCAATAGTGAGTACATTTATTTAATTAATATTACTCAGTACTTATTTGAGTAAGTACAATGTAACTTCACCACCTTAAAATAAAGTCTAACCAAAATGTGTCTGCCTCAATTGAGCGCATACGTTTTTATGCGCATTTTATGCTTTTTTTATTTGATTTTTTTTATGTGATATCCCACCATGCGCATACATAATAGGTGGATGGAAACATAGCTACTGACTGTAATACTTTGGCATTTTTGTAAGTGAAATGTTTTTCTCCCTCTGCCATCCAGTGATCGCCATTGACATCGACCCCATACGCCTGGCTCTAGCACAAAACAATGCAGAAGTGTATGGTGTGGCGCACCGGATAGAGTTCCTGCAGGGAGACTTCTTGCAGTTGGCTCCGCGCCTGCGAGCAGACATGGTTTTCCTCAGTCCCCCGTGGGGCGGACCAGAGTACCTCAGTGCTGACGTCTTCAACATCAAGACCATGATTACTCCTGATGGATATCCTTTCAGTCTTACACTGCTTTTATTCTAGAGTCTAGGCATCGTCTAGAATCTAGACGGTGCCTTTTTCCTTTCAAATGAGGTTTTCATTCAAAGTGGAAAGTTATGTTTTTCCTTTTTAACAACACTCTTTGTGGTATTAAGTATATACTTTCTAAAGTGTGGTCAAGATGCTTCAAACCACCTGTTTCAACTTCCTTAACCATCTATACGTTTGAAATTTTCAGGTTGTCAAAAATGATTTCAGAAAATATTGTCTATTTTCTTCCTCGAAATGCAGACATGGAACAGGTAATGGTCATTTATTTACACAAATCAGTTTTAAAATGGTAACCTGAAAACCTCCCTTTCTATATTGATGCTAAAAGTTATTTTGTTCACATTAGCATTTGGATGAACTAATACACATCTTAAAATGGTCGTCACAGTGGTTAACAAAGTGTTGCTGTTTTGTGGTTGTTCATCAGCATAGCCACATTTGTGCTCTATCAGTTTTTATCTGTTTTGTGCTCTGTTGTACGATTGTGACCAATACTCAGATTTCTTTTGTTCTTTTTTTAACTTTATTAAACATAGAAGTTGCAAGTATGTTCTGTTAGCACAATACATCAACCAGTGTTCTTAATTCCTATGTAGTCAAAATCATCTGTGGTTGGTCACTTGGTTCAACCCTTTTAGCATTTTTATTATTAGTACACATGGCTGCTGTACTTATATTTAGTCTTAGACATATTTCTAGTTCCTGTTATCACTTTAGTGTCTCATATCTGTCCAGCAGTACAAAGTCAAAGTGCCAAAGTCCATCAGTGACATATTATACTTATATAATCAGAAATTATTTTCACAGAATGTGTTTGTTGACTGTATACATGGGCTAGTTTAGTGCATATGATGTCTGTCAATTGCAGCTGTATGATGGTTTTTGATTTCTCTGAAAGGTCTTGTTGTCTGATGCAGTGTGGTTGCACCTTTTGAAACCACACTGCTTTCCGGAGCAAATTTCTATACTAATATCTAAAGTTTTGTTATTATTGTTCTTGTTCTTGTATTGTTAAATACTATGTATTAGTGCGACTTGTGATTAAATTCAAGAACAATTTTCCCTAAACCAAGATACTATGATGATAATATACTGATATTTTCATATTAGCAACTAGTGACCATGTTGCCTGTGATGGTAACTCACACCTGCTCTGTCGCATTTCTTCTTCCTCTTTCTCTTCATACCCCTCCCTCTTTCTGTCTTTCATTCTGTATAGATCGCATCTCTCGCCGGGCCAGGTGGGAAAGTGGAAGTGGAGCAGAACTTTCTGAACAACAAACTGAAAACAATTACTGCATACTTTGGCAGCTTAATTGAGTCAAAAACCTAAAATATTTTATTTCCTTTTTCTACTTATTTTAGTCATTTATGTTATCTGTTCTTACTTATTGCACTCGAATTGTACTTATACACATTATTTGCTGTTTACTGTTTTGTAAAGCCATTGACGATGAATTTTACAGAAAAATGTGTACTCTTGATACTGCTAGTTTAATGTTTATTTTAACAGTTTCGTTTTTCCAGCATTGATATTTACCTATTAAAGTTCATTTGAAGGAACCATGAATGGAAGTCATAAAATTGCACAGCCTGAAACATCCCATGTTTAATTTTCTTTTAGAAAATATCTGTCTGTCTGTCTGTCTGTCAAATATAACTTTGTTCTACACAGTATTGTGAAAATGTGTGCCATATAAGAAGATATATTACGGTCACACGTTATATTAGGTGTCTTTAACTGCCATGTAGCCTACTTCGATAAAAATGTAAGGTAGACCTACTTATTGTGTTCATTTTGTATTGCAAGACACATTCACTGCTATTGAGGTGGAAAGGTTCTGGACAGGTTTGTTGTTGTGGTTAGGTTTAAGGGTGGGTTAACAGTAGCCTACTTATAGATGTAATTGCAGAAATTAATTACTGCTCTATAATTACATGTAGGTGTTTTTTTTTTTTTTTAAGTAGAATGTAAAAACGTACAGCCTACAAGCGCATTGTATCAAATTATTAATAAATAGCGTAGCAGGCCTAGTTAAAGACAATTATTAATCGGTTTTAAAAAACGTCTATTCGAAATGTCACTATACCTAATAATATGACCTTTATTTTCCTACCACATTCGTGAACTTTGTTTCCAATAGCTACTGCAAAATCTTCATTTGGCAAACGTAATCACTGCGGTTTTATGCAAACAAATAAAACAGAACTCTGATGAAACACGGTGAATGCTGTACACCAGGAAGTTGAAAGCAGTAAAACCAGCAGGCGTCCAGTGTTCCTCATTCTGTTTGTGTGTGCGTGTGTCGCTTCAATGAGAGTCAGAGAGCGCGCACTCGACGGGCATTTCTCTCAGAAACTATTCCCGTTAAATGCGAGTTAACCTCTTTTTCTGACATTTGACAGGTAGGTGGACTTTTCTTTCTTATCTTCTCTACACTTGTAAAAACTTTTTTACAATCTGTTCTGATGTTACAGTGAATGTGTAATTTAACGGTTTAATCCAGCATGCATCGGTGTTTGCCTTTCTTAGCCTAGTTAGTGTAAAATATCAATTTAATCGGTCTTTCTTTTGGGAGTTTTTTTTTTAAATGAGATAACAAATTAACTATTATTAGTGATGTGTAAATGTGTTTGATGGAAACTCGGCTACAAAAATAGTAAAAAGCCGGTCAGCCTAATAATTTCCCTGGAGTAGCCCATATAGTCTAATAAACTGGCTGTGAAATCTGGATATTAACTCGTGGATTAAATTATCACTTTCATCTCTCAGAGTTTTAGAAAGATTATTTTGGCCAGTCATCACGCACAATATTACAAATCACATTTCCCATAGAAAAGAGACATAAATTAATTCAAAGTCGTTCTGAAATGCTCTTCTCATATATAAAATCTCAAAATGTGCTCAGATTATCTGATATTTCTGAAGGCCTGCGATCAAAAACTATTAACATTAAATCTAAGATCAAGTTATCTCTCATTTGAATCCATTTTTATTTCCCCTAAGGAATGTGAGTGAAAACATCAGAGAAATGTTGTCAGCATTAAAATTACATTAGTAACTCAAATATAATGTCATGTTTTGCTGCAAATATTGATTTTATTTTCCATTTCACAGTTTGTGTTTTGCTTAAAAATAACATGTAAAACATATCAACTTTATGTTAAGGTCGGCGTCCTTCTGATGACATGCTTCCTATGTTATTTTTATATAAAGATTGTGAGTTTTTGACATGACACTTGACCGGAGTTGTTGCAGAGAGACACCCTTTTCAATATTTTTTTTTTCTCAGAAATCAGGCCTTATACTGACTCACTGTCCTTCCTCCAGCCTCTCAAATGTCTGTATCTGCAGGTTACAAAAGAGTTATTAAATAGCCTGTATTAAGTTGCATCATTCAACAAGTCAATCTCAAGGTGCGTATAGCGTTTAGACAGGGTGTAGACTGAAACGCAGAAGTAGTTGAGAGTTCTTTTGTGTGTCTGTCTTTCCTGTGTTACTGAACGCCCTAAGCTGGTCAGAGGAGGAAGTGTGCTGCCCCAGTGGCCTGCTTGCTCATGCATTAATCTAGCATTATATCCTTGTTACTAGTTTCCTGCTGACATCTAAAAATACTACCACATCAGTGGAGTCCAGGACAGGCACATGCAGTTTCATCCCAGTGTTATGTAGCCATTTAACCAAGTTTAACAACAAGTTTCACCTTCAGGACAATGGAGGGCACTTTTTTTCCCAGTTTCTTCCTTATTACTTCTGCCATCACATCGATTGTAATATGTACAGAACAATGTCTGTTGCTTAGAGAGACAAATACTATCTTTGCTTTGCTACATTATAGGTGCTCAGAAAGTATTGACTAAGATTTGTGCACTGAATTGGTCAAAAGGAAACAGTGTTAAACATTTCCTGAAATACCAAAAGGTTGGAAATAATTGCCAAACAATCTTGTCAGAATTTCCCAGAGGGAGGGTAATGCTGGGTCAAACTATGGGATCTGATGAAATAAGGTTATTTCTTTAAAATTATGCAGCCATTTGCCTCCTTTCCTAAGAGTTCATTGTATATTTTTATTCGTTGTTTGAATTGTAGCCTGGTAAATAGATAAGGAAATGAAGTTATTCAGCGTTTACTGCTTATTGGCCTGAAGTGGATTGCCTAAGAGATTTACGGTAAATGCATTTCCTCCTGATAATCATGTTGCCTTTGCTTTGGTGAAGCTGACACCCAATGTTTATGACATCCACAATGCCCTGATTTTGATAGAGAATGTTTACCTCTCCCCAATATTCTAAACTGTGAGAATAAGGAAAGGACATCTATTCTGCGGGAAACACCTTGGTTTCTTCTCTATGAATCTCTAACCTTGAAAAGCTCAGACGCATGGTTGATGATTTATATTAAAAAGGACATTGCTTGGAACCGTAATGTTTGCTGTAATGTTCACCTGACCTGGGTTTTGCAAGCTACAAGTGTTCTTATAACATGTTGAAGAGGGCGTATCATTATTCAGAAGGCATGTTATTACTTGCTGTATATGATACCTGGCAGCCTTATACAGAGTGATTTGATACTTCTCATGACTTACGTGGATGAGCACACATCACTGTTTTAAATGCAAATAAAGGAGTTCTCCATGACTTAATTTTATTCATCATGGGATACAGCATTTGAAACAAAATTCTGAAGTAAGTTACATTCTACTTCCCACATGTATTCAGCCCTTTTAGTGAACACACGTTAACCATTCATTCTCAAGTAATAAATGTGTATCTTAACAATTAAACCAACATAAAAACTAAGATGCTGCGGTCATCTGGATTGATGAATAACAACAACAATTATATTTAAATGTTGATGTATATTATAGATATGAAATGATATAATATTTTAAAAAAAACATTTAATAAATGTTCAAATATTCAATCAATATTATGTTTTCATTTAATAGTATAATTATTTCATTTGAATAGCATTCAAATACCATAAATAAAAAAATCAGTTCTACTTATCATCTAATAATAATTGGATAATATTCTCTATCATATCTGGCATTGAAAAATCAATATCATTGATACATGTGTTGATGGAAATAATTGTGGTGTGGAATCTCCTCTCCGTCAGTTCTCAATATGAGGACCTATTCAAAGTCAATTCAAGTTTAATTGGCCTTACTGAAACAATGACATCTATAGTATTACGAGTATTAAACTTGTTGATCTTCCCCCGGTTTCCCAGACACGGCTTAAGCCTAGTCTCAGACTAAAATGAATGTTTAAACTGTTTTAACTGAAAGTAATTTGCACTGAAATATCTTAAAACATGTGCCATTGTTTTGTCTCCAGATGCACACATAGTAATGTTTGTTTCTAAGGCACGTTTAAAAAAGCTACTTGAATGTTGAGGAAAGATTCCCTGATATGACTGTGAAGCGCTTTGGGTGTACAGTAGTACACATGAAAGCGCTATATAAATGCCTCATTCTATTCTATTCTATTCTATTAATGCCCTAATTGAACCAAGGCCTGTCTGTGAAACCGGGTCGTAATGTAATGCAGTATTTCGATGTAAACTTGTCATAATGCGTTTCATGAACTTAGTTTGTTTTGATTCAATTCCAAATTCTGTTCATATTTTATGAAATGACAGTGGTTAATCTTTTCCTTGCAGGAAACATGGGTTGTAAAAAATCCAAGTTGGATGGTGACCAAAATGGAGGTGTGATTGAAGGGAACAAACACCAGCCAGTACGTACTGACCAAACTGTATATGTGAGAGATCCAACCTCCTATAAGCCTCATATAGTAAGTAGTGAGCTAGATGGGGGGAACACATTCAGTCTTGTCATGGTATAATCAACTTTGATGTTTTGACCTTAACCCCCATATATTCTGAAGAGAAGGGTTTCTGATACTTTGAAAACATTTCTATGATTATCTCGTGAATGAGAAATGTTTTATTTCACAGAATAATCAGACTTCCGGCCTCCTGCCTGGTCAGGTGTTCGAAAAAATGGAAAGTAGGTCTGATAATCTTTGTTCCACATTCTGCATCCTTCTATAGCTTTGAACTGTTTTTGTAAAATTGCTTTTATTTGATTTTTTATACAGAAAAGGAAAAACTAGTCATCACTTTGTATCCATATGAAGCCATTCATGATGATGATCTGGGCTTTAAAAAAGGAGAAAAGTTAGAGATCCTTGAAGAGTGGGTGAATGCCATCATTCTTTCTCTACTATTATTTTTCTTAGCCTGTAATCATGAAATGTGATTTTTTTTTCCAGGCACGGAGAGTGGTGGAAGGCAAAGTCTTTGACCACACGAAAGGAAGGTTTCATTCCCTCAAACTATGTTGCAGAAGCAGACACAATGGAGACAGAAGAGTGAGTGCTGCTCGATACAATGAAGTACAAACAAAACAGTGACACATTTTTTCTAACGAACATTTCTTTTGACGCACAATTTAGATGGTTCTTCAGAGAAATCACAAGGAAGGATGCAGAGAGACAGTTGTTGGCACCCGCTAACAAACCTGGATCTTACCTAATACGGGAGAGTGAAACCTCAAAAGGTGTGCACTGTTTATTGTCTGCTCCGGTTATAATATAAAATTGTGGTGTAACATATTCATTGTTGTGAACAGGAAGTTATTCACTGTCAATCAGAGATGTGGATGCTCACGGGCAGGATGTTGTTAAACATTATAAGATCAGATCTCTGGATAATGGCGGCTACTACATATCTCCAAAAATCACATTCAATGACATCAACAGCATGATAAAACATTACCACAGTAAGTTATATGTATACACAGAATCGGTTAAAGGTTTGGGGTCAGTAAGATTTTTATTATTCAAATGAATACTGTTCTTTTGAACTTTCTATTTTTCAAAGAATCAGAAAACTTTTAGTTGCACAACATTAATACGAAATGTTTCTTGAGCAGCAAATCAACATATTAGAATGATTTCTGATGGATCATGATACACTAAAGCAATAATGCTGAAACGTCAGCTTTGCCATCACAGGAGTGCATTAGATAAAATAAAATTATTTAAAAAAAAATCATAATAATAATTCACAATATTGCTTTTTTCACTGTATTTTGATCAAATAAATGCAAGCTTGGTGAGCATGAGACTATTTATAATCTTTTAAAAACAATAATAATAAAAAAAATCTAAAAATCTTACCATCCCCAGACTTTTGAATGGTGGTATAAATATAGATTTTAAATTATGTACACTCCTTATTATTAATAAGAAGAATCTACCTAATCTTGTCACAGAACAATCAGACGGATTATGTCGAAAACTAGAGAGATCATGCGAGAAGCCCAAAGCACAGAAACCTTGGGACAAAGATGCCTGGGAAATCTCTAAAGAATCCATAAAGATGGTGAAGAAGCTCGGAGCCGGGCAGTTTGGAGAGGTGTGGATGGGTGAGTTAAGGAAAAAAATCCCTCCACCTTGGCAATCCTTTACGAAAATATCTGGAAGTCACAAACATACATTTAATCATGGAGTGTAGCTCTCTTTATGGTCTTATTATTCAAATTCTCTCTGTTTCTAAGCTCCCCCAAGTGTGTGATAAAAAAAAAAACAGTTTAATGGGCACTTCAGAGGGCTTAGAAGTGACATCCTTCTGTGTTTGTATCGATTAATCAACCTGAAAGATCTTCTTTGAACATGTGTAGGCTTATTGTTATTATCTAATTCTTTGAGGCATAAAAGCTTTGATGACACGCATTCAAATCTGGAGTCTTCCTGCTGTGGCTTCTGGCGGGCATGAATGGCTCCCTTATAGATCAGACTGATAGTACACCCAGCACAGACGAGACTCTTATCAGTCAGATCTGAGGAGGAAACTGCTATGCAGTTGACACAGGATTTGCATTTGGATTTCGTTATTATTCATGTGCCTCTTTCCCATGTAGCCGACATGATGAATTGGAGGAAGCAGTCTTAGCAAATATACAAATGGCTCTCGACTGCCCGTGGCCAAGATGTTTCCTTAGTTGTGACCTTGTTGGCACAGCGTTGCCAGACCTTTGACACACTATAAGTCTGTATGATGACAGAAGCACTCAACAGAAAGACTTCCTACTGTTCTTCCCCTACTTTGTTATGTCTCAGCTAAATTTTAGACAAACTATTGGATTTGAACTGCTCAAATGCAAATTTGGGCATTACATATGCAGTAGATATTATTATGCAAACCACTTCAAAGGTGTGAAAGTTAAAATTAGTGTTGTTAAACGGGAAATGACATTTAAGTGGAACAAGAATAACAATACAAGTTCACAGTTGTGCAATCTGAAGTCTTTTCGCTTCTCTGTGGCCATTAACCGTCCTTCACTCTGTGGCGCTGTGTCATCACTTCTAAGAAATGTAGTTCATGGATAGCTGTGTGTTACATAAGATCCTTGGTGAGAATTTGGAAAGTTCCTAAAGTTTAGAAGTTCCTAAAAAAAAAATTCCTACATCAACGCTGATTAATTCTCTGCCGTGTGGTTGCATTTCTCACTAGGTTTCGAGTTAGTCAGCCGTTAGTTCACTGGTTGGACTGCAACTGTGTGTGGCATTCGAACAGGAAGATCTTTATTAACCACAGAGGAATATCATGCATGTTTATTTGTGGTTTAATTTTGTTTGCAGCATACTACAATAACAGCACAAAAGTGGCGGTAAAAACGCTGAAGCCGGGCACAATGTCAGCGGAGGCCTTCTTAGAGGAGGCCAACCTGATGAAAACCTTACAGCACGACAGACTCGTGCGCCTCTATGCTGTCGTCACCAAAATTGAGCCCATCTACATCATCACTGAGTTCATGGCGAACGGTACTGAAATACTCTGAAATTAAAATTGAAATTTATTAGAGTTATTCCAAATGTTTGTTTCCTCTTCTTCAGGAAGTTTATTGGATTTCTTGAAAAGTCAAGCTGGCTGCAAAGTACAGTTACCAAAGCTAATCGATTTTTCTGCACAGGTAAACATATTTGTTCAAGACGTAAATTAGCCTGCTCTTCTCTTAGCCCTCCATTTCCGTATTACTGGAGTAACTTTTGTTTTTGTTTTTTTGCGTCATGGGGCTGATAACACTTTTTCCATTAGTTGAAGTAAAAGAGGAACTGATTCTCTTGTCTGTCAGTATTTAAAAACAAAGAATAATTATTCATTTTCTCAGATATGAAACATCTCATTAGATCCACAAATACAAGTTTAAGAATAAAATCATATTATTATGAGGCAACGAGAATAATACTAAGGTAACTTTTATCAATGAATTGGACGAATGAAAAAATATGACAGGTTCAAAATATGACAGACTTCAGGATTAATTTGAGTCTTACTTCTGGTAAAACAGCACCAAATGGCAAAAGTGCACATCCTGTTTCAGAGAGTGAAAGAGGATGCTGATGGAGAAGTGAGAAAACATCTTTTTCCCTGTGTTAAAGCAACTATTACTTGGTTACAATTAACTGATAAATAAAACTGCACCCAATTCTAAAGTGGAAAACCCCAAAAATTGCTCATTTACTGTTATACTCTACTAACCTAAATGATTGATTATGTACACATACATGTACATACATGATTGTTCAAAAGTCTGGGGTTGTAAAATTCTAAATGTTTTTTGAAAAAAGTCTCTTATGCTCACCAAGCTGCCTGCATGTATTCATATCATAACAGTAAAACAGTAATATTGTGAAATATTATTACAATCACAAATAACTGTGCTCCATGTTAATGTTTTTTAAAATGTTTTTTATTCCTGTGATGGCAAAGCTGAACTTTTAGTCTTCAGTGTCGCGTGATACTTCAGAAATCTTTCTAATATGCTGTCACTTTCAATCAAATTAATGCATCGTTGCAGAATAACAGTATTAATTTTTTTTTTTTTTTAAATCGGACTGAGCATGAACTCCGGAAGATAGTAAATGTCTGTTTGTCAGTAATGTGGAGCTTGTGTGTGTCTCTGCAGATAGCTGAAGGTATGGCCTACATTGAGAAGAAGAATTATATCCACCGTGACCTGAGAGCAGCTAATGTGCTGGTTTCAGAAAGCCTTTTGTGCAAAATAGCTGATTTTGGCCTGGCCAGAGTAATTGAGGACGACCAATACACAGCCAGAGAAGGTGAGTGTGACACCTCTCAGAGGTTTAACAGCATACTGGATGGACAGGTCATTTTCTACAGCATTACTATGTGAGACGCCGCTCCAGGCTGTGCTTGTTAAGGCGGTTATGCATACTGATATTGTGATGGTTTTCCTGCGCCAGTGGTGGAATCAGAGGAGCTGACTGATATTTGTGAATTTGAGGATGTGTTCTGTCTCTCTTTAATTCAGGAGCAAAATTTCCTATCAAATGGACGGCACCTGAGGCCATCAACTACGGATCTTTTACCATCAAATCGGATATGTGGTCCTTTGGGGTTCTCCTGTATGAAATTATAACATATGGGAAAATTCCTTATCCAGGTAATTTAATTGTGTTAATGGCACCCTGGTTACATTTGAATGTAATGCCAGCTTATCAGCATAATTCCAGGAGAGAGATGCAGTGGAGTAATGGTGACCAAACTAAATCTTTTGTCAGGACTTTGTCGCCATCTACTTGTCATATTGTGTTAGAAACGTTTAAGTATTGAAGTTTTGGTCAATTTGATACATCTGAAAGGTGGATTGATTGTTTCTGTGCTGCTAATGTTACCAAATGTAACTGCAAAAATAATGACTGGTTTCCTGAACACTCATTGGTTAAACAAACTCACATCATTGGTTGAGCCATGTTGCTATGTTGGACTGGTCACGTATTAAATTTAAGATTGTTTCGCTAAATTAAGGTTAGACACTACAGCCACAACTGGTGTTGTTCATGCACTGGTCAATTTTACGATTTTGAGCCATTTCGCTTCCATAATGTCTTCCTTCAGACTAGTGGAAAGAAAACATCCAAAATACACATTTAAGCGTTTATTTTATTATACTTGATCTATTTGCATCTGTATATTTTAATTACAATACATATCTTTAAAGGCACTTTTCTGAAAAAATGAGTGTTTTCTCATGCACTATATTTCCCCTTTAGTGAAATTTTGACATGCAGTATTTTCTGATTTGATCCCCTATGTTAAAACCTTAAACTCTAATATGTCAACAAAAGGAAATAAGAATTTTGAACCTGGCTTCGTCCAATGCTCAGATTTCTTTTCTGGAAATGTATGCAAATTAGTGAATATTTAATTAGATGATGCGTCATTTGCATATTTAAACATAACAATTCAGAAAACTTGTAATACAAAACAATTGTCTTGTACTGTGATTAATCAACTAGGGAAGTATGATGATATTTATAAGTTGCAATTTGAACATTTTCACCTGTGGTGTCTTGTCTAAAAGTGTAACTTTGATGATTTTCAACCCACGCTTTGTATTGTTACAATGTTGGTTTTATATGTAAATGAACTATGTTTACACGTTCTCCACTCGTTGACTACAAACCGAAAGGAACTCGCTCCCGCTAAACATTTACTCTTTGAATTCCTGCACCTGGGAACGATACAAATCGACACCATAATGACTAACATTTAGCTAAGAAGTATTTTCTACTAAAGCAAGGTGGTACTTGACTCTGGTAAGAGTATCTTTAACAGACTGGTGGACAGAGTGGCCAGGTCTGCATAACAAAACCCGCCCCCAAAAATCTTGTTCCGGTGCAGTGCCGAAATCTGTGACACTAGTAGGTGCTTTATTGCGCTAATCTGACCTACTCATAATCCCAATCCTAATCCTAACCCTACTGTCACTACAGGGCCTACTGTCCAGATAGCACACATATCAGGGTGTAATGATTTCACTGTAGGAGAGCTTGATAAAACCAAAGTGCAGTATTTGAACAACTAGACTAGACTAGACATGAAACTCACCGACAATGGTTACAGGGACAATACTAGAAAAACTTCAACTAGCTTCAACCCGCAGACTAGAAAAACAACCCGCAGCAACAGAGTAAAAGTAATCCAATTCAGTGAACTGTGGACTTGGCAGCACTGCTGGTGGGAGTGGCCTTGGACAGCAGAAGTCTTCTTAGCTGAAGTTGTCTTCCCTATTTGGCAAAAGGGAAGACAAAATACTTTTTTTCTCTGTTTTCTCTTGTCAGGTAGCACAGATTTAAAAAAGAAAAAAAGAATCACCTTTCACCTGTAGGCAGCCAATTTTTAATGAAAGCCTGTTTTTGCCAGCGGTGAAGGACCCCTTTAAAGTAAACAGAATAAATGAGACTCTGTTTTGAGTTTCTTTCTCTTCTTTATCAGTCCACTTACCCTTTCACTTCCTTCTTTTTTCTTTGCTTCAGGCATGAGTAACAGTGAAGTCATGAGCTCTGTCCAGAGAGGATACCGGATGCCCCGGTCTGAAAACTGTCCCGCTGAACTTTACGAGATCATGAACACGTGCTGGAAGAGTAAACCAGATGACCGGCCCACGTTTGACTATATTCAGAGTGTACTAGATGACTTCTACACAGCCACTGAGGGCCAGTACCAACAGCAGCCATGAGGATGCAAAATCATCCATCGTATTTTTGTACTGTTTCAAGATGATCAAAGATCTGTGATTTATCTATGAATCAATGTACTAATATGTAACTAAAAATTGTATCTGCTTACTTATATGTAAGATTTTCTATCTCTGCTTCAAATTGAAGTTTTAACTGCCTATTTGCAACTTTTGCTATTCACATTCACATTTCCATGGCTACATTTCAATTGATAAATAATTTAATATTTCAAAGGACCCTATCAAAGTTTTATTGTTATTTTTACACACTATAACATCTCTTCTTTTAAAAACTAGGGGTTTGAAAACTGGAATCTGGGTCACTATGGGTTCTGCAAAACAATTAAGAGAAAATGAAAGATTTGACAAAAAATGTTTTCAGGGGCATCCAAGACAGTTAGCCGTAAAGCTGCATTGGAATGATATTTACCGTGAAAGGAGCTATACCAATACATTTTAATTAAACTAAAATTCAAGTTACATACACATAACAGTACTGTAATGATATAAATGATCATAAAATGAATGTTTAACACGTTTTTACGTCTCAGATGTGTTTACAATTATGATCAAATGAAATGCACTGTAAAACATTCTGTCTCTCTTTTTTTTTACAGTTTTTAATAACAATATTGAAAATGTTATGTTACAATAATGAACAGAGGCAGAAGGCAATATTTTATCATAAATTTGTAATGAAACCACAATGCTCTGCCTTTGATTAGCTAAGAATTAAATGCTTTGTACATTTAAAATATTTTGTACTTTATCTAGAAACCTAATAAAGTGACTATTTCATGATTAGTAATGCAGTTCTCAATTGCAAAGAATTCTGGGTCATAAAATACATTGCTGCTTAAAACTAAGGATATTACCTTGAAAAAAGTTTACAGTATTACTGTTTAATACTCTGATGGTCATCCTCATTAAAGGGAAAGTTCACCCAAAAATTCAAATGCTGTATGAATTTCTTTGTTCTGTTGAACACAAAATAAGATATTTTGAAGATTGTTGGTAACCAAACCATATTCCCTAACTGTGGTAGCCATTGACGTCCATATAGGAAAAAAAAATACTATGGAATTAAATGCTACTGTCAATTGTGTGGTTACCAACATTCTTCCAAATTTATTTCAACAAAACAAAGAAACTCATGGTTTGGAACCGCATATAGGGGTGAGTAAGGCCCTGTCCCAATATCCAAACTACGCCCTAAGGTCTTCCTCGAAATGGACAAAGTGCTAAGGATGGCTGGCGCGAAACAGACGTTACGAAGCTTTGCGAGATCCCGAAGCAAAGATGATTCGAAACACTGATCTGAAGCGTGATTCAAAACACCCACGTCACGTGACAACGGCTAAATGAAGCGTCTAAGTGTTTCATCAGGTGGAGTGCTCCGCCGAATCAGGGTTTCATTGATTGGTCGGTTCGGGAACAAATCACACAATCACACAGTATAAAAGTTTTGTCAACGCATTTTCATATCGTGAGTTTTTGTGAGAGGAGTTTGGTTTTGAGATAGCGGATTTTTGGTGATATAGTGACATTTATAGTGCGGTTTGTTTAGTTATATTTAGGATTTAATTTACATTTACACACTGACTTAGAGACACACAGAGTACATATAGTGACACATTAATAGATGTATTGATAGAAATATATATATATATATATATATATATATATATATATATATATATATATATATATATATATATATATTAATAGATAGATACATATATTACAGATACATATAGATTATTAGATAGATAGGCTACATATTAGATAGATAGATAGATAGATAGATAGATAGATACAAATGGAGGCTCCACAGAAGAGATGCCGTACATCTGTGGTGTGGGAGCATTTCCATTTGGAAACCCCAAATAAAGTGAGATGTGTGTATTGTGATCGGCAGCTAGCCTACTGCAACAATACATCATCCATGATGCGCCATTTGAGGAGCATTCATCCTGCCATTCTGCAGGGTGCAGAGGATGGTAGTGTTCCCCCTGTACCAAGGCCTGCTACTGACACTGCTGGGCCATCTAAGCAAGGTATGCATTGTTTGAAATATAGGCTAATTATAAGCGAAATAGTGTTGGGCCATTGTTTAGAAAGGCCATGGACTAAGACATGCCTAACATCCCAATCACAACTGCCAATCACTTTAAAAACAAATGTTGTCAATATAATATTATACTTTGTGAATATACATTTTATATGTCTACATATGAGTACCCAATCTACAGCCAAGACATCATTTTGCTTTTTTGTAATTGTTGTATTTCTATAATGCACTTTATCTTTCTCCGCACACTGAGCATAAATATTCATAACATAACTTTGTTTAGGAAGGTTTCCAAATGAACCAGTAGACTACTTTCACGGTAGGCTACTATTTTTCCAATATATTTGTCTGAAAGTATGTTTTATCTTCTCTTTTAAAAGGCAGACAGAGGGAATTGGATGAGGCTCTTCTGAACATGGTGGTGAAGGATCTGCAGCCCTTCACCATCGTGGAGGATGAGGGTTTCAGGGCCTTTGTGAACAAGCTTGATCCAAGCTATGTCCTCCCATCCCGGAAGGTGCTTAAAACAATGGTCAGCGAAAGGTACAACACAACCGAGGAGACAATGGAGGACCTACAAAAGGCGGAATTTGTTAGCCTTACGGCTGACATGTGGTCTTCCATTAATATGGATGGATATCTTGGTGTAACATGCCATTACATAACACCAGAGGCAACAATGGCAACTGTTTTACTGGGTGTAAGGAGGTTTTACCAAACCCACACAGCCCAGCATCTCATGGAGGCTAAAGCCTTGCTAATGGCTGAGTGGGGAATAACCTCCAAAGTTCACTGCATGGTGACTGACAATGCATCCAACATGATCCTAAGTGCCCAGCTACTCAACCTTCGCCATGTCCCATGTTTTGCTCATAATTTGAATTTGACAGTGAAAAAGGCCCTGGATCAAACCCCAGTCATCAATGAAATTCGCCAGAAAGCCAGAAAGATAGTGGGGTTGTTCAGATCCAGCTGCAAAGCAAAGGACAAGCTTGTGGAGATGCAGAGCTTGATGGGCAGACCAAGTCTGAAAATGATACAGGAGGTTGAAACGAGATGGAACAGCACATTCGACATGCTACAACGCTTGTATGAGCAACGTGAGCCAGTGGGTGCTGCACTTGCCAATTTAAACAGTGATACTGCTCCCCTGACAAGTCTTGAGTATGACATTATTCAACAGTCATTGACACTTCTTCAACCATTCAAACTAGCAACAACAGAGATGTCAGAGGAACAGAGAGTGTCTGCTTCAAAGCTCATACCATTGTACAGGATGTTGCAGCACAAGCTTGCACAGAAAAAAGGAAATGCAACGCAGGAATCAACTGTACAATTAGGTAGGACACTATGACCATACGTGTAATTGGCCATAACTCTCATATTGTTGTCATTATTTTAATTAATATGGTTTTCTCTTGTGTTGGCTCATAGGCTCACATCTACAAGAAGGTCTGCACTCCAGATGTGGAGGGTACGAGACTTTTAGAGCCTTGGCACTGGCTAAACTGCTGGACCCAAGGTTTAAAAATGTGGCTTTTGGAAATCCTGCCAAAGCCCTGGATGCTGAAAAGCACATCACACTGGAGTGTGCTTCACTGATGTGTTCAAACACAACTCCTGGTGAGTTTCAGTCTGTTATCTTATGTAATGTGATTCATGAAATTTATACTTCATATGTGTTGTCAGTTTATGATCTGTTACTAATTGCCGTTTTCTTTTAATTCAGAACCACAAATGTCAACATCAGGGCCATCATCATCAACACCAGTTGAAACACAAGACAGTTTATGGGAACATTTTGACAATCGTATCCGTGAGACCCAGATGATACACAATCCTACAGCTGATGCCACAGTGGAAGTGAAAAAATACCTCAGCGATGCGTTTTTGCCCAGAACTCATGATCCTCTAACTTACTGGAAAGAGAGAGCAGTAATCTTTCCTCATTTGTATGTCCTAGCTAAAAAATATCTTTGTATGCCAGCAACAAGTGTCCCTTGTGAGAGAATTTTTTCAAAGGCTGGAGAAATTATCTGTAAAAAAAGTAGGCTGAGTGCTTCAACAGCAGAGAAATTAATATTTTTGAATAAAAATCTATAAGAAAGGGAGACATTGTGGCTTGATTTATTTTTTTTAATATTGATTTTTCATGACCAAAATCACATTATGCAATGTGAAGAGACTACAGTTTACAAGCTTCATATATTACAGAAATACAATAATAATAAAAAAAAAAAAACACATTTTTTTTTATTAGCTCTTTGTAAAGGTTGTTTCAGATCAACACCTGGAAGTGACCACTAGGTGTCACCGTGGAGACGGGTTTCGGATTGATTCGAAGCCTCGAAACAAAATGGCACATTTGCTTCGACTGTTTCATTGCTTCACGAAGCCTCGACCTGCCCATCACTAAAAAGTGCACAAGGGGGCGAAGCTGTGAAGAGCAGATGGGACAGTTTTGCACATGTCACTTCTGTTGTGATCAGGAGAGCAAACATGGCGCTGGGCGTTTCAACTTTTTAATTTATTTAATTTTATATATATATATATATATAATTAGTATACAGGCTATATGTATATGTGCTGTTTTGCTTTATTTCGTTGAATGTAATTTGCACATCTTTGTAGGCTACTTATATTTTTGATACCTTGGCATTAATAAAAAATAAAAGAAAGAAAAAAAACCATGGCGCTGGCCACCTAAAAGGTATACGAAGCTATTCAAGTCAAGAAATAAAGTTAAATGATTCAGCCAAACATAAGTCTGCAGGGGACAACGTTAAAGATAAATAGCTGCTGGCCTAAATAATTTATATAAATTTATGAAACTAAACTTTGCCCTCAGCCAAAACGTTTTGCCAGGAAACATATGATAGATTAGTGAGATCAAAGATCGCCCGTTAGACATAGCCTACACAAGAAAAATTATATCTCATGTTTAACCACTAGATTAGAGACATCAGCCAGCGGCAAACGTCAGAAGCACTAGCCGAGGTAAGGCTGTTCCAGGCGGGATACATGAGCGCTGAGCACCCGGTGATTGCCTGGATCTCACAACTCCGAAAACGTCAGATCAAAATTTTAAATAGGAGCTATCTGTATAAATAAATAAAATATTTGAGGTTTAAATACCTACATTATCGACCCCAAAACTCTTAAAACTACATTTCGTGACACAATAGCAGTAGTATTTTTAAATTCCGCGGTCTTTCTCCTCTACAACGCAACTGTTAGGTTAGTTAGCAACCGTTTTGCTCCCCCATTGGTTAGCTGTTCGAAACGTCACGACACTACAAGAATTTTGGGTAGTAGCCCATAGCAAAGCGCGCACTTGCGAAAGGGGTGCATCAGAAAACATAGACATAATAAATACATAGACATCCTATTGGCTGCTGGAGCGTACGTCAACGGCGCCGCCATATCAAGGAGGGCAACTTGCCCATACCTCTCATTATGGGAATTGAGAAAAATGCCTGTTTCGTGCGCTGCTTGGGGCTGTACAAGTCGCCACACAATTGAAAACAGGTCTCGGGGAACTACCTTTCACAAACAAGACTGAAAATTTTTTTCTGGTTGTATTTGGTAATTATATAATTAGTAATAGTAACGTACACCACGTGCAAACCACTGAAATCGGCTGATAAATGTAAACGTTATTATTGTTTTATCCAGGAAAACCGCAGCTCACCCGTTTACTTGCATTTGTTCACAGCACAGTCTTGCCCTCCGCAAAATGGCGGACACGTTGACGTATCGCAGCAACGCTCCAAAGCGGCCATGTATTTATTATGTCTATGTCAGAAAATGTCTAATAGAAAGTGATTAAGAGAATTGGCACTGTCTGGTTACTTCCGGTTTCTGGACTGGCTGCAGTAACACGTCTTTGTCCATGCGGGGGCGCTCGCAGGCGGGGGCGCTCGCAGGCGAGTGCAGAATCAATGGGAGGCAATGGGGTTTCACCCCCAGAAATCCACTTTTCTCAGGATGTAATTTTTTGTCAAGTAATTTGAAAGTTGCATTCAAAAGGGGGGGCTAAGATAATACACTCAGATGAAAATTGCATTAAGTTAACTTATCTGTTCTAAAAATCCGTTAAAAAATGTTATTACGTCACATAATAGCAGAATGCTGGCGTGTTCCGGCCAACAACGGCCTAACCTGTACGAAATCGAAAGGACATAAGTACTCGTTCATTCGACTTTTGGTCTATAATCTATATTGAACTTGCGGAATCAACAATAAAATCTATGTTTATTCAACGACAAGCAGGAGAAAGAGATACATTTGCCGTCTAGCTCCATCGACTCCCATTCATTCTGCACTCGCCCGCGATCACCTCCAGTGGAATTCTAATGGAACTGCAACCAAGATGATACACAATGGGGCTAATAGGAAGTGCCAAGGCTCACCGTTAGACGGGCTCTGGGTGCATTAAGTGCGCTGATGACCACCCCTGGAGAACACCATTAGAGGATCGGGACACCCTACGGTCTTGCACCCTTAGCGAGAAACACAAGCGCAAAAACGCGGATATTGGGACAGGGCCTAAATCATCATGATTTGTTGTTGTTCTTCTTCTTCTTCTTCTTCTTCTTCTTCTTCTTCTTCTGTTTTTATTGGCGGTTGGCAAACTAGCTTATTAGGTGCTTTACCGCCACCTACTGAACGGGAGTGTGGATCAGAAGATTTGGCAGAATGTAGGGGAACAAAAAATAAAATTAGCAATAACATTTATACTCGCTCCATCAAACCTGTTTCTTTAAAAAAAATGCTGTTCCAAGGATGTTTTTTTTTAAAGTTTACATGTAATCCATCATCACATGTTGGACAGATTCTGGTTGATTGCAATGTAAACACATTCCATGTATATGTCTAAAAGATTAAGTGTTTTGTTGAGCCCTGTATGTCCTATTCTGAGACGCGTGATAATCCTTTCTTCACTTCTTTTTACTCACCTCCCGTTTCATGCCAACAGAGCTTTGAATACTATACAAATGTCTTTCTGTATCATTAATATCCAAATATTCCTGTCATATTTTTTGAGTTTGATCTTTTATGATTGCTTTAGCTTCAGTTTTACTCAATGCAATCTGCAAATCTACTGGTTGGTAATATAAGAGATTGTTTAGCCAACATATCCACTTCTTTATTTCCTTTCACAGGCCAGGAACCCAAACAAACCATACACTCAAACCTTTATCATGTCATCTGTATATTGTTTGATATATTTCATTTAGCATATGAGGCCTGCATGATTTCCCTGATTTTATGCTTGTGAGTGCCGACAAACTATCAGATGTAGCTAAAAAAAAAAGTTTGGTTATATTCTTCTACCTACTGCAACCCAAATAATGGCTACCAGTTCTACTGTGTAAACTGAAAGATTATCTGTTGTTTTTTTCTTGATATATTTTCCACGTTGTGGGATGTACACTGCAGCAACTGTGTGTCCATTTTTAGGGTTCTTTGAACCCTCTGTAAATATCATTATTTCAGTAAAATTATTTTCTTAGTAGCTTTGGACAACCCAGACAGGTGTTTGCTTTGAATTAGGTATTATCTTTTATTTCTTGTGTATTTGTAAATCGATCAGTGGCATTATACACATCCAAGGTGGGATATTTGAATGGGACAGTAGGACAATATTGTATACTATTCAAACTTTTCCTTGCTTTTTCATTCACAGCCCATCCAAACCCTCCTAAAATTAGATTTACTATGTTCCCAACACTCCTGTACTATAGTCTTTGCAGGATGGGATTCATTATGCCCTTGCAGGTTTACCCAATATGCTAGCATAAGGTTAAGTCTTCTAATACCCAACAGCATCTCTCCTATTTCAACCTGAATTGCCGCAACTGGAGATGTTTTGAAAGCCCCACTACATATTCTTAGGGCTTGAGCTGGTTCTACATCTAGTTTTTACAGATAAGTTTCAGCTGCCGCCATATAAGCAATACAACCATAATCAAAAGTTATCATGATTTTTGGTTAAACTATTCCTTTAAGTCACATCCCCTCGAAGTCCTGCCTACTTATGGTCACGTGATGATTTCAAGATGGCCGCGCCCTTCAGTTTGGAAGCGTGACGTTATTTATATTGCAATACTGTCAACGGTAAAACAGCTTGTCAAGCTTGTATAATTTCATTGAAGCTCTCCGTTGAAGCCGGTAATAATGGACAAGGACAGTCTGATTCTGTAAGTTAATGATGAATGAATGTTGATTACTTTATATTGTTATATGGCCCACTGACATGATAAAATAATATTTAAGTTAAGAATTATTTACATCCGTCCTGTTACAAAAGACGTTTTACAGGGTTTCAAGAAGTAGGGATAGCTACTGTCAGAGAAGTTGCATGTTAAGCAGTTTCGTTTTGAAAACATATTTTCTTGATATGTGGAAAATTTGTACAGTTCAAGTGTCAAACATAAAGTAAAAATAACCAATAATAATGGCTCTCCGATATGTCGTTCTTGAAATCACAATAGAGGGATGATAAAGTGAATAATGTTCAGACAGCATTTTATGTCAGTATTGAATATTCAATAATGAATAATTATAGAGGGTATTATGATCAAATCATTAATATTTAATGAATTATTTTGGAGCATTCACACTACTGTTTTCTGTATGTAATTAGTTTATGGAGATATTATTATCACACTGTTACTTTCTATTGATCAAAGATACAAAAATATTAAGCAGCAACTATGTAAAAGTATTTAATGTCACTTTTGACCAATTTAATGTGCCCTTGCTGAATTAAAGTATTAATTTCTTTACAAAGATCTTACTGACCTCAAATTTTGTAATGGTAGTGTATATCTGCATAACTCTGTGATGGGGAGGACAGGGTGTGTTTTGTGCTGCACAAATGCTTATCAAGCTGTGAAGAATGAGTAAACCGTTAGGCCCGTGATCTCAGAAGCCCTTATCTACTCAGTTCACTTGCTGCTTAAAACATCTGTGAAACCTGATCATCTGGACCTGAGGGAGGGGACTCAAACGATACAAGAATTCAGATTTGAAGATTTGAAGAAAAGTAATGTTGTGAATTAAATATTGACATATTTTATCTTTGCTGTTTTCCATCCCAGCCCCAAAGGCTTCCCAGAGCTGAAGAATGACACATTCCTAAGAGCTGCGCGAGGAGAGGAGATTGAGCACATTCCAGTGTGGTGTATGAGACAGGCTGGACGCTATCTGCCAGGTATGTATCAGTCTTAGGTGCTGATGAGCCCCTCCAGTGCTACATGCTGTCATTTCTCATGAAGTTATTCTTTTCATACTTTGTTATCTGTTTAACAGAGTTCAGGGAATTGAGGGCATTGAAAGATTTCTTTGAGACATGCCGTTCCCCTGAAGCTTGCTGTGAGCTTACATTACAGGTTAACACCACTGAGCACCTTCTTACCTGCTTCCTTCTTATAATTGTAGCATATTGAGCTTTAACACTCTCAATTATCTGTTTTCAGCCACTCCGACGATTCCCATTTGATGCTGCTATCATCTTCTCTGACATCTTGGTGGTCCCTCAGGTCATTGACACATAATTTGACCTCTAACTTACCGAATTAACATTGTACATCAGTGTGCATGTCTTTTCATATGTCAAATATGTATGAGCAGGCCATGGGAATGGAGGTTCAGATGAGTCCAGGAAAAGGCCCCACATTCCCAGAACCACTGAAGGAGCCTGAAGATCTGCAGAGACTTAAGACTAAAGTGGACGTGTCGTCTGAACTCGACTATGTTTTTAAAGCCATCACGCTGACACGACACAAAATAGAGGGAAAAGTTCCTCTCATTGGCTTCACTGGAGCTCCGGTGAGAGAAACAAGCAACGATCCTCACATAACTAGAGATACTGCTTTAAAAAGAACACAATGGCCTCAATTGTCATCTGTTCTGTCTTTTATGAATGTCAGTGGACTCTAATGTCCTACATGATTGAAGGAGGAGGCTCTGTGACACACTCAAAGGCTAAACGCTGGCTCTACAGGTACCCAGAGGCCAGCCACAAACTACTGAGCCAGCTAACAGATGTCATCGTGGAGTATCTTCTTGGGCAGGTGAAAGCTGGAGCTCAGGTGAGAGAAAGAGTGGGATGATATGAAGGAGGGGAACCATTTAAAATTCTGTAGCACTATTTTGTTGTTACAGACAGAATGTATTTTAAACAGTTGTCACTAAATGTCTTTCGTTTAGGCTCTGCAGGTTTTCGAGTCTCATACTGGTTGTTTGGGCCCAGTGGAGTTTAAAGAGTTTTCTCTGCCATATCTGAGAGACATTGCTCGCCGTGTTAAGGACAAGATCAAAGAATCTGGTTTAGACAATGTGCCTATGGTGAGTAGAGTTGAGCACTGTATTTAGTTTTTTAACTAAGATTTTTTTTTAAACTTTTATTTAAACTTTTATTAACTATTAACTTTATTAAAGTTAATTTTTAATAATGTCTTTCTCCACTCTTGCAAATATTTTTGTAATGTATTATAATAACTTTTAATTAATAAGTAGCTGATGTCTTTCAAATATGGAATACAACAACATAATTCATCCCAAGAAGTTAGTACCATGAGAAATGATGGCAATTTTTTTGGGTGCGAAATTAATAGTGAAAGAAGAAAGTATTATTTAAATTATAATATTATATTATTATATACTAACAGTGGTTAATGTTCATTTAAAATGTTACATACCATAACATTTTTGTTTTTGAAATAAGTATCTTAGGGTAGAAACTTCTACAGCACATGTGCACATAATTTTTCACAGCACACTAATCCACAATTGTAATAACATCATTTGCCACTAGTTGTCAGTATCAGGTCAGGTTTTGTTGCAGGTCCCAAAGAGAGTCTTCTTTCATGATCCATGGTCCTCTGTAACTTCTGTCTTTTCGGTTTCATTTGCAGATTGTTTTTGCTAAAGATGGTCATTATGGACTTGAGGACCTCTCTGAGTCTGGTTATGAAGTCGTGAGTCTCGACTGGACCATAGATCCGCGTTCAGCTCGGTCAGTCACAGAGATGTGATGTTTTCTGATTTCTGATTTTGCCTGCAATAGTGTTCAGACTCTTAAGCAGTTCTTTCTTCAAGATCCTATACTGTAATTTTGTTCCTTTATGGTTTTATTTCAAAGCACTGAAACTCAATATTATATAGGTGTGAAGGTGTTTATTTTTTTTTTTTGCTCCAGATTGATGGCAATTTATTTGGTTACGTTTTTTTTTTAAAAAACAAAAGGAAAATGGAAAATATTTTCTTTCCTTATATCTATTCGCACCATCCATCCATTGTTTTAATAAGAATACATAAGAATAAGATACCCTCCAGTCTTACAACATGATGCCACTACCACCTTCACAATGGAGCTGTGGGCAGTGTTATTAACATTTCACTTTGAGTTTTGGCTACAAGCTTTCGGTTTTCCTAAAACATCTCACCATGAAATTTTTTTCCACATTGCAAATTAATCTGTAATGGTTTTGGCCAAACTCCAAAAAAGTGCATCCAAACACATGGATGTTTTTTTTCTTTTAGATAAAGAGCTCTGTACTCTTTAATGTTGAGATTTTCTTGTCTTGTTTTTTATATTAGTTGTTTTATGCTTCATATGTAGAGGTCAGTTGTAAGACAGTTGTGTCCTCATTACATTTTCATTATTTTCATCACTTCATTTTCTAGACTTGTAGAAATAGAATCACAATCAACCTGATGTCAATATAGGATTTCTAATCCAGTAAAATTAAAGGCTTTGGTAGAGTCTGAATACTTCTGCAAGACAAGCAACTTATTCTCTGGTATTGCTGTTTCAATCCATTTTAAAATAATAGTAGAGTCGCCTACAAATGGAAGTATGGGAATTATGTAGATACTAGAACAAATCAAAACTCAAAAGATTTCTGTTTCAAATAAATGATGTTCTTTTGAATTTTCTATTGACCAAAGAATTCCTTTTCCACAAAAGTATTAAGCAGCACAACTGATAATAACATTAAATATTTCTTGAGCACCAAACCAGCATATTATAATGATTTCTGAAGGATCATCTGACACTGGAGTAATGGCTACTAAAAATACACATTTGCCATCATAGTAATGAATTCTTTCAAATCCCCAAACGTTTGAATGGTAGTGTATATAATCTTGTTTGTGTTTCTCAGTGTCAGGACCGGAGGAAAAGTTAGTTTGCAAGGCAACATGGATCCCTGTGCTCTATATTCCACAAAGGTGAGGACCTGAACGTCAAAACAACACGAAACAAACCAATTCTCTGCATCACTTCAGTTTAGTCTAGGCTGTATAGAAGTGTTTTGTGCTTGAAATGCAATGCTTCAGATCTGGTTAGAGAGGCCATTTTGTTTTTACAAATTTAGGCCCTGCTAGAAATATGAGCCTTAAGAACAGCTGTTTTCCACAGAGCCGTCTCTGGCTTTCATTGCTCATTCATTACAGGCATGGCTTTCATAGCATTGTCTCGATGCCTCCTAATTATAATTATTTTTCCCCACCATCATTTCAGAAGTTATAGGGGTGTGACTGCCCAGCCTATTTGAAAAATATTAGCTCAAAGATTTTGACTGAGGATAAATTCTGATGTATGATATCCGACCTAAACACTTCTCTTTATGTGTGATTAGGAGCACATATCAGAGCTTGTGAAGAGGATGTTGGAGGGCTTTGGCACCAAGGGCTACATCGCTAATCTGGGTCATGGCCTGTACCCTGATATGGATCCAGAAAATGTGGGCGCGTTTGTGGAGGCCGTACACACCCACTCTCGCCAGCTCCTCAACCGCAAATAAGACGTTGCTCTCCTATCAGAACACCTGAAGCCGATGAGAAACAACAACTGTTGGAGTTAAGCGCTCCCTGTAGCATCAGATGTGTTCTAGCATGAATCTCACAATATCTGTCAAAAAATAATCCATTTGTATTTTACTCTAAAATCAAAAGAGAAAAAAAATACAGCAATACAATAGTTTTTTTAAATATATAACTGTATTGCAGTTATACGAAAATCGTCAAGACAATGTAAAACTTTAAGCATTACAGTAATGAGAATTGGTCATAAAATATGCCTAGTTGTCATGAAAATGTCACAATGGAAAATATCTTAATTTTACTTTTTCTTTATGAAAATTCTTAATATCATTTTTTTTTTTTCGAATGATTTTGTGGTGAAGTGTGACCCAGATATTTCTTGACAGGCTTTGAGAGAATCGCATAAAAGGCTGGGCCGACTCATTTCAATTATTATGTAGGCCGTCTTTCTATTTTACCTACATTTTATAATAGCTCCACACCAATCCATCTAATCTTTAATATCATTTTTTAGCTATATTAATGTGCTTTCATCAGAGCTGATGCACTGTACTATAGAGAATGTGGAATAAGTGAAGGAGGATGGAATCTGACTAAGTCTGAAGTGCTGTACAGGTTTGTTTTTAATGCAGTGCCATAGTAACATCTGGGCTGAGACTGTCTTCATTGGAATAGTGACTGACACTAATGAACCACTAAGAATGTGTGTACATTTCAATGGATGTTATATATGAAGCGAAATAAAAGAGTAATCCTCCATTTAAGACAAACATCCCCTCAGGGGAATTTCTCTGAGCTTAATGTCACATACCTAAATCATATGATTTTCTATTCCCTTTGTTTTGCAGGAGTGTTTCGGTGAGGGGTTTACCCCCTTGATCTATGATTACTGTCTCTCTTACTGCCTTTCGCATTTAGTAATAGAAATGTTAATCCCAGAGGACGTAATACCAAATGACGAATAAGCACAAATCCTTAAATCCAGTTGTTTTTGTTTTTGGGAAGGTGGGAGTGGGATTCCCCAGCAACACATCACATGACATAACGTATGCAAGATGTTTTTGAAGAACCCTGAATTTCAAAACAAGGATTTATTGGAATTAAACGTTTTCAATCATGTTAGTGCTTTCTGACCCCCTTGTGTGTATGAAAATGCATAATTTTGATACAGGATTTCAAATCCGTTATTTGTTAGCATAGCAAAAATCATTTCTAATTCATTTTCGATCTAAGTTGTTTACAGTCTGTTTTAAAAGCGACCACAGACTGTAAATTGAAACAACATGATGGATGTTGTCATACACTCGCTTACGCTCATTTAGTTTTAAATGGTGGCAGCTGCACCGCTGGTGTGCGTTGTCAATGCAGGATAAGTCTGGCCTTGATTGTGTGTTAGGTGCTGTAAGCCCTGCTGAAAGAAGAAACGTCCTGTAATCAATTTGCTGATTAGTGTTGTTGGATTTTTAAGCCCCTGCCGGCTTGCCACTAGTTTGTGTCCATGGAGCACAGCTGTGATTGGGGGGCTGGGGCCGTTTCCTAGTGAGGCACAAGAACATACACACACGTGCACACACTTATTCTGTGATACCTCAAGGGGCTCCTGGCATTATTTTTAATTGCAACAATGAATCTATTAAAAAAAAAAAAAAAGCTGGTATTCCCCCAAGGCCTCCTTTAAGATGCCACAAGGGGGATGAAAGGGGGGGGTTGGGCTCAATCTCTCAGCAAATCAGCCGGCCTGAAAATCCAATATGTTCCTGAAGACAGCAGGCTGTACATCATTTGTCAGGTCCTTGCTCTATCACTGCTTTATCAGATGGGAGGGTTTTGGGGGGCTTGGCTCAAGATTGATTTGAAATTTTGAGGAAGAGAGATAGAGGTCTTCAAGTTGGTGTCAGTTCGATAGAGTCACTTGTAAAATCGATTGGTTATTCTCACCATTCAGCATGTATGGTCATTAATATGTAGGTTTTTCTTTGGGTTAGATTTAGTGTTGCGGTGGGGTTAGGCGATCGTCAGCTCCGGCCTCACTTGAGACTGTTGGGCTGGCACTGCTGTCAAATATGATTATAGAATAAGATACTGAATTTAATACTGCAGATATAGAATTTAATACAGCAGATGGAAGTATTAAAGACTTTTGATTGGACATCTAACCTCCACTCTGGTAATGCAGGATCATACTACTCGTAAGCAAGCGTGAGCCAGCCCACACGCTTTTCTTATTGGTTGTGCTTTGTGATTGTTTTGTCACGTTTTGTAGCTAGAACACATCGTGTCCAGTATGGACACAATATCCACAATAAGGTTGGGTTTGTAAACGGTTAATGCAATAGGCTAGCTAACATAGAATAACAAACAATCCTTACATTTTATTTATCTTGGTTAGTGTTCATTTCTAAATATATACGTTAATAAAGAATTTAAGTAACTTACATTTTAAGATAAAGTAAGAAGTAAAGGCACAAACTGATGCATTTCACTGAGCCATGTATCGTAATGGTGCTTTGTTCCCCCGTGAATCAGTGATTTTAGCAAATTGCTTGAGTGAGTAAGTGAATGATTCAGTGACTCGCTAAAAAAGATATGTTGCCACGACCGGCATATTGTAACCTGTAAAATTGTTACTGAAAAATCCCACCACTATTACACAGACTGACAGTCTGTATGTAATGCATAAACGGGAAGAAGTGGAGTGATACAATCAGTGAAAAGTCGGACTATAACGTTCAGCTAGTCAAATTCGAGGAACGTGCTATTTCATTTTGACCTTTAATTCTGTTCATCTCAAAATGTTCTTCCATAATCCACTCCAGCTCTCCATACCCGCTTAGCCCACACCACCTCCCACCTCAAAAAAAAGGTCCCAAGCTGCCCCACCTCTCCTCACCCAGTCTTCCGACACCCCAATTACAGAGGGATTCTGGGAAAAAATCAGAGCAGCAGAACAAAGCTCTGCAAATCAGCTCCCTGAAGAACACAACATGTGATTACGCTGACAGCAGAACCTACCATGCAGGGTGCAAAGGACAAAGCTTCCTCTCACTGCACAAACCTGCCCAGAAGCACAACAGTTCTCAGAGTTGCCTGACAGGCTTGTGTGCTCCATGACTGCGTTTAGACGTCCTCTTTCTGATGATGGGTTGGGTTCTAATTAAAGAAAAGCCTCTGTAACATTGTTACACGTATAAACATTGCTTGTTTTCCCCCACCAATCCCAACACTCCTCACTCCAAATATGACAGCCTCAGCCTGTGCTGGAAGCTCAGAACAAGGTGGGAAAGCCAATTACTCGTCACTTCTGTTAAATCACTGAGCTAAGGAAATGCCTTCTCTTGGCAGCATGTCTAACAGAGCCAAACCCATCCATATTTCAGCCAGCAGCACAGCCATGCTTGACAAACACTTACTCAGTGGTCCTCACAGGAGCAGAGCACTGCACCGGGTCCAAGACACAATGAAGAGCAGCAGCTGTGAGGGACCCTGATGGATGGTACAGTTTGTATAAGCAGGCCCAAAGAGTATTGTTCCTGTCAACTGCATCTCTAACACAGTCAATCACCCTGACACAAGGTTTTCCTGGAGTTTATTGTGGTTTTAGTCAGTTTCTAAAGAGGAGACAGGAAGAGAGCTGGAGATATAGTCTGGACATCATGTGTCGGGGCATCAAGATTTTTTTTTTGTGTGTGTTAAAGACCTCATGAGATGCGTGTATGTTAGCATACAGACTAACATACACACCTAACCTAAAAAAGTCGACAGAATAAACAAAAGCTTTTGTAAAAATTTAGTCTTTCTCTTCTGGATAAAAAAAAAAGTGTCCCCTTATCATACACTACCACTCAATGTTTTGAGGTCAGTAAGATTAAGAAATTATAAAGTCTCAAGGCTGCATTTAATTGATCAATAAAACAATGAAATATTTAATGTGTTCTATTTTAATACAATTTAAAATGTCATTTATTCCCGTGATGGCAAAGCTGAATTTTCCGCATCACATGATCCTTCAGAAATCATTCTAATATAATGATTTGCTTCTCAAGAAACATTTCTTATCAATGTTGAAAACAGCTCTGCCGTGTTATATATTTTGCGGAAACTTTCAAGATTCCTTGAAGTTCAAAAGAACAGCATTTATTTGAATTTTGTTGCAAGAAGTTAAATGCCTTTACTGTCACTTTTACTTTATTTTCAAACCAGCAGTTGAGCACAAATGCAGTGGCTTTGGCCATCTCTAGAAAACAAATGGACCCTTTTCACATTTCCGGGTTTCTTAAAAGCAGAAGCCGTCCTAATTGGGTAAAATTCTATAGTAGTGAACGGGAGACAACAGCATACACAATTTTTGTATTCCTTTTTGCTCCAATGTTAAAATTAAAAATCCAATGGTGCCGTTTACCCAACTTCACAAAAGATGGAAAAAATAGAGGGATCACACACAGATTTACTACTTATTTACTGTAATAGAACACCATTTTCATTAAAAATAAAAAATAAAAAAATTGCATTGATTTGCAATGTTGAAAAAGGTCCATCACAATTTATTGGCAGCCCTGGTATCAGTAAATGCTACTATTGCAAGTTTCATAATAATAGATTAAGCAAACATTACATTGTGGTATTTGTGGACCATGACAAACTAAAGGCTACTGATTTTTTTTACCCCTCCCCCAAAATATAAATCTCTGCTATATCCCAAATACCCGTTTCAAGAGGGAAAAAAAACAAAAAAACAATTTGCACTTCATAAAGAGCCATGATTACAGTAGCTGTATATCATGTTACATTAAAATAGGCAAAGACGTGTTTCACACTTTATTCATAGAAAAGCACTGAAATTCAACACAAATCATATAAAATGGTAGTAGCATTACATAAATAGTAATAAATTTTTGTTTATAGACATTAGCTCAAGAGGTTGCACAAACAAAAAGTGTTGATGAACTATACTTTTGTGGCAACAAATACTGGATACCTTTTTATAATTCAGTAGCACAAAGAGGCGACAAACACTTTCCCTTAAATTAAAACGAAACAAAATCAAACAGTAGATGAACTAGTGAACAATCTCTACCAGCGATTATTTTTTTCCTTCTAAACTCTAGGGACAGATCAAAACACTGGTACAGTTAACACATACAGGACACTTAAGAGTATGGAAGAGAGAAATCAAAAGCCAGAGGAGGTTATTCTCTTTTTGAGATGCCATTGGACCAACTAGTTAGCTACAGAAAATGCTCGTTTTTTTAACCTTTTTCTTTTCTTTTCTTTTTTTTATAGTTTTTTTTTTTATCAAACCGGCAGCACTATTATCATTCTGCAAATGTGTTGAAAAAAAATTCCTAATCTGTGAGCTTCCTCTCAGGTCCATCCACTGAGCTCCCTGACAGAGCAGGTTGAGGAGCAAAGGCTGCATAATGTGACTAACACCTTGTGGTTTGAGTATGCCACAGCTGAGGCAACTAGTATGAATTTTTAAACAAACTCTATGAACGAAAATAACCAAGAATTTAAACCAGCAAACTACTTAAATGAAAGTGACCAACCTTAACCAACAACATTGAGAAATCTCCTCAACATTTAGCCATTAATGGAGCATCTCAATTAGGGAATAGTAAGACGCAACCTCAAAACAGGCCTTGTTGCCCTCAAAAAGCCCCAATTAAAGATAATCACAACCCTAAAGTACGTTGACCATGTCGAAGTGAAGGAGAATAGAATGCCAGATGCCCTTCTTTCTTGTTTGGGACAGTTGAAGGTGTAGGTCCATTTTCTCTATGCTGTACTCCACTGACATTAGCAACACAATGTCCTGAAACACGTGCAGTGCTTTCAGAAGACTATAAGGCTTCAAAGTAAAGAGTTGAGTTGAGTTGTATGTAGATCAAAGGCAAAATCCATCCAAACTTGAAGCTTGTGCAGATTACTTTACAAACGGTTGAATTTCGGGAGAGCGCCCCCAGCCCCGAGCCAAACAAGGAGAAAAATCGGAGGAGGATAAGGGGGGAAGAGGGCAAATTATGAAGTGGTTCTGCATAGTCTGTTCATAAACGTTTGTCCTCTCCTTTCTTCTTATTCTTTACATGCTTCTTCTTGCAAAAAGGTATTACAAAAACAAAATAGGATACAAATAAAACAGTAAATCAGAAATGTACACAGGAGCACCTGAGAAATGTTTCTGAAGTCTTTCCTCTTACGGTCATCACATTCCCAGCCCAACAAATTCAAGTATCCGAAAAGAAAAACATACAGTCATCATAAATAATTATAACTTTACAATTTTTTGAATTGACACTTTCATATTTACAATATCTTAAATGCTTATGCTACTATTTTTTTCTGTTTTGTTTCTTTAAGTGAATCCCTGAGAACGGAGTTGAGCATATCTTTTCTTGTTTCCTCTCTTCTCGTTTTCCTTCAGATGGAAGCCGCAGAGTGCATTCTAAGTGTCCGGATCCACTGGGGCACTTGTGGAGGGCGGAGGTCATGGAATGTGGAAGATATTACAGTTTAAAGCCAGCTAATTTCTTTTTCTGCCAATACAACCATTTTTGTCAAATGCTTCTATACAATTCACCTAATTTTTACACAGTAAGTAATTGCGTATCCGAATGCGTCGTGTAGGGGATGGAATTTGATGAAGTGCTAGTACATATATATTATTACTGCTACTCAATCTCACACAAGTCTTTTTGTTTCTGCTTCTGTTTTTGTTTTTCCACTGAGGTAACAGAGAAACATATATGGCTGATATTGATGGGTAAATATCTTGGTTTTGTTCGAATTCAGTAAGACCAGGAAACAGCATGGAAGGATTGAGTACACAGGTATTCTTTTAGGTCGTTGTCTCTCCTGCACTGAATTTTCGAACAGAGATTAAGATGAGCCAATAGTAACAAACACAGGAGAGAGGGGAGGGCTCATGTCTTGTGGCTCACTTGAGTCATGGTTGGGAGGTTCAACAGAGTTGTAGTTTAAGTTTGAGGTGAGGTGATGTGCCTGTCTCACTCTTAAAATCAGGCTTTTTCCAGAGAGAGTTAAAGCTGATCCGTAAAATACGATCGAGGTATGCTGATAACACTTTATGCGAATGTTTCAGGAATGACCGTTTTGATTTAAGTGTTCAAGCCCCTTTCCAAAACCAACCAAACGCCTCCCCACGCTCAAGTTACCACATAATCATTTGGTTTCTCTTTATGTGCCACTTTTACATTTTTATCACAATATCTTGATTAAACAAAATCAAGAATGTGCCAAAACAAAAACATAAATGGTCATAATTACAGTTGTTCTCCCCTCCACAGGTTTGACCTGGTAGAATAACTTGGTGAACAGGAATTGTTCACAATAAAAAAAAACAAAAAACAAGACGAAACAGATCAAAACAAATGGATAAAATTAAAAAAATTCACCAAAGATGACCAAAAAAGGAAGAATAAAATAATGCCTTAAATAAATGATGAATGAAAGAAGAAAGAGTTTCCCGCGGTCAGGCGGGGTTCAACCGAAACGTTCCCGTACCAACATCATGAGTTTCTTCTTGCCCTTATAGATTTGTTTGAGGTTGTCTATAAACTGGGCAAACTGAATGTGGCCATCTTGGGCCAATAGGAAGGTCTCGCGTGCCTTACTGAGAAACTCAATGAACTCTCCATAGTGGCGCGGGCTGATGTGTGTGAGGCGGGAGTGGGTGGTGTTGATGTAGGCGCTGATGGTGGCGTCCAGTAGCTGTCTCAAAGGGGCTTTGTCAGTGCTCATAAGCTTGCCCGAGTTACGTCTGCCAGGAATGCCGGCCAGGCCGGGGGCCGTCATGGTGCAGCGCCGCAGAATGTCCGAGAGCACCGTGGCGCAATGAACGCTTTTAACCACCAGGGGGATGATGGCGGCCAGCTCGTTCTTGCCTAGCGAGTGGCTGAGAGCGCAAGCCCACAGCACATCGTTGATGGCCGGATGCGTGTCTTGGTTGTAGGCCAGGTTCAAGTGGGTCATGGCGAGAGAAGCCAGTTTGAAGGCTCGAAGGGGGTAGCCGCGGTGCTCCATGTAGCGGGCGATGGTGAAGAGCTGAGAGTAGGTCATGCCTGAAGAGGCAGCGTCGATGACTATCTGGTAAGCCGTCTCGAAGGCGATGTGGTCTTTCTCGCAAAGGGTGAGGGCGGACAGGGCACAGTTTTGGGGATCCTTCATGGCGCACTGCAGGGCTAGGGTGCGCGCGCAGCTGGCGAGTTCCTCCCGCTGCGGGTAGTCGAGGCTCAGGCGCAGGATGGTGTTGTGGGACATCACTGTGGCTGCCACTATGCTGGTAGCCTCGGTGGGGGTGAAGAGAGTGTACCAGCTTTGCAATATGCTGACCAATGCTCTTAACCCTGCAATGAGACAAAAGAACCAATCAGAACAGAGAAAACGTTTGACTTGATTCTACCTGCATTTAGAAACCACATGATAAACATATCATCATTTTCAGTGAAACGATTAGCTGATTTTGCATAGTACTGCAGTTTAAATACATTGCAACAACCTAGGTCTGTTAGTTTGACATTAGACATTTTAAAAAGACAACTATTAAAGTACATGTCTTGAATGAAATCCTTGTTAATTTAAACATCAAAATCAGAGTGTTGCTTGATACAGACCGACTTCAGTAGCACATGTGACTAGCCAGCGAACCATCTCCCTCCGCCTCCAGTTGAGTGTGGAAAGGGTCATCCTCATCACCTGCAGAGAAATATCATATCACATTAGACACACAAAAGATGCAGAACAGTGTACTGGAACAAATATACAATAAATTAATAGAGTAAATTTACACGTACATCAAAACACAACTGACAGAAATAAAACCAGTACATCAAAACACAACTACCAGAAATAAAACCAGCATATAAAACCAGACTATAAAAGAAAACAGTCTTTACACTACTGTTCAAAATCTTGGGGTCAGTATGATCAACACTTCAACAAGTTTACATTAAATTGATCAAAAGCGACAGTAAAGTCATGTATGTTATAAAAGATATTGAATATTTTTGAACAGCAAATCATGATATTAGAATTATTTCTGAAGGATCATACAACACTGAAACTTTGCCATGTCAGGAATAAATTACTTTTTAAAATAGAAAACTTTTATTATAAATTGTAATACCATTTCACAAAATATATTTTTTAACAAATACATGCAGCTTTGGTGAGCATAAGAGACTTCTTTCTAAAAAATAAAAACACAAATTACCAACCACCAATTTTTTGAATGACAGTGTACATAATATGTACGTCTGGACATCATATGTAAACATCAGAAAAGTGTCAAAAACAATTTATATGCAGAGAGAAATTGAAGGTAATGAAAAAAAAAAAGTGGGCTTATTGGATGTCCAATAAAATAATGTTTTAGGATGACTTTACATGTTGGCATAGTTGGTCTAAGATCAAGAATGTAATCAGACTCAATAATGAACAAAATCAAACCAGATATCACATAAGGAGCTGTTTAGATTTACCTGGAGGCCGAGCTCCAGCGCTACATTGAGCAGCGTGATGTCAGGAGGGTTATCTGCCGGAGTGGCGATCTTGAATGCATCCTGAGCCAATTTGAAGATGAGGGAAGAGGAGTGGATGTGCTTCTGAATGGCCTCCAAAACAGTCCGCAATCTCAACATGTCACCTAAGACACAAAACAGACTTCTCTTAGCTAAACATGGGCACAGCACATAAAAGTTTGTTTAAAGTGAACCTCACGTGGCTCGTCGTGAGTGATCGTGTATAGCACTCACCCTTAGCGGCAGTAAGCATGGTGGAGGCCAGTTCACACTGCTGAGACTCCAGGTGGCCTAACGTGAACCAGCGTGGGTATCTGCTGGGCACTATGGAGATGCCGTGGTGAGGGTGCCCTACGTCACCTGAGGGAGCTGTGGACTCCAGCACTGGAAGCCTGCAGTAAACATGTTTATACTGGATTATTCACACATATAAGACTCTAGTTATTCACATAGCCTAGAACAAGACCAATATATAAGCTCTACAACCTTTTTTCATAAATGTTCTTTTGCAATTCACTGATTTCTACAGCCTTTTACTCTGTAGTCTGATAATCATGTCTGAGTAAACCGAGTGCTACTTCCCCACATACCAGTACTCATGTTTCTGCTTGCTCTGTCTGACTCTGAATGCAAGTAATTAGAAATGGCGCTCTGAGCTAGTGTAGTGTTCACTCAGACAGGAGTAGCAGAGCATAGACTCACAGAAGGTGCGCAGAGGGAGCAGTGCTATTGATTGTGTATTAGTGAGGATTGAGATGAGCTACACTCAGATAATGATGCCTCGGTGCAGATATACAGTAATAAGGTCCCATAAAGGCTTTATATGGCTGGAGCTGGAGTGTAAGTCACACACAATGTGGAGATTCAATCTAATTTAAGGAACTGTGCTCCATAATTAAAGGTGAAAACAATGCACACATTTGAAATTCACATTAAAAACACAAGTTTATTTTTTTGGCAAGTTGCAGCATCATTGTGTCATTTACAAACAAGTTTTCTTTTAGCTTTAATACAGGTCCTTCTAAAAAAATTAGCATATTGTGATAAAGTTAATTATTTTCCATAATGTAATGATAAAAAATAAACTTTCATATATTTTAGATTCGTTGCACACCAACTGAAATATTTCAGGTCTTTTATTGTTTTAATACTGATGATTTTGGCATACAGCTCATGAAAACCCAAAATTCCTGTCTCAAAAAATTAGCATATTTCATCAGACCAATAAAATAAGTGTTTTTATTACAAAAAAAGTCAACCTTTAAATAATTATGTTCAGTTATGCACTCAATACTTGGTCGGGAATCCTTTTGCAGAAATGACTGCTTCAATGCGGCGTGGCATGGAGGCAATCAGCCTGTGGCACTGCTGAGGTGTTATGGAGGCCCAGGATGCTTCGAGAGTGGCCTTAAGCTCATCCAGAGTGTTGGGTCTTGCGTCTCTCAACTTTCTGTTCACAATATCCCACAGATTCTCTATGGGGTTCAGGTCAGGAGAGTTGGCAGGCCAATTGAGCACAGTAATACCATGGTCAGTAAACCATTTAACAGTGGTTTTGGCACTGTAAGCAGGTGCCAGGTCGTGCTGAAAACTGAAATCTTCATCTCCATAAAGCTTTTCAGCAGGTGGAAGCATGAAGTGCTCCAAAATCTCCTGATAGCTAGCTGCATTGACCCTGCCCTTGATAAAACACAGTGGACCAACACCAGCAGCTGACATGGCACCCCAGACCATCACTGACTGTGGGTACTTGACACTGGACTTCAGGCATTTTGGCATTTCCTTCTCCCCAGTCTTCCTCCAGACTCTGGCACCTTGATTTTCGAATGACATGCAACCACTGAGCAACAGTCCAGTGCTGCTTCTCTGGAGCCCAGGTCAGGCGCTTCTGCCGCTGTTTCTGGTTTAAAAGTGGCTTGACCTGGGGAATGCGGTACCTGTAGCCCATTTCCTGCACACGCCTGTTCATGTTGGCTTTGGATGTTTCTACTCCAGACTCAGTCCACTGCTTCCACAGGTCCCCCATGGTCTGGAATCGGCCCTTCTCCACAATCTTCCTCAGGGTCCGGTCACCTCTTCTCGTTGAGCAGCGTTTTTTGCCACACTTTTTCCTTCCCACAGACTTCCCACTGAGGTGCCTTGATACAGCACTCTAGGAACAGCCTATTTGTTCAGAAATTTCTTTCTGTCTTACCCTCTTGCTTGAGGGTGTCAATGATGGCCTTCTGGACAGCAGTCAGGTCGGCAGTCTTACCCATGATTGCGGTTTTGAGTAATGAAACAGGCTGGGAGTTTTTAAAAGCCTCAGGAATCTTCTGCTGGTGTTTAGAGTTAATTAGTTGATTCAGATGATTAGGTTAATAGCTCGTTTAGAGAACCTTTTCATGATATGCTAATTTTTTGAGACAGGAATTTGGGGCTTTCATGAGCTGTATGCCAAAATCATCAGTATTAAAACAATAAAACACCTGAAATATTTCAGTTGGTGTGCAATGAATCTAAAACATATGAAAGTTTAATTTTTATCATTACATTATGGAAAATAATTAACTTATCACAATATGCAATTTTTTTTTAGAAGGACCTGTATATGGCACTGTTGAAATGTTAGGGGTCAGTAAGAATTTTTCTAAAAAAAATTACTTTTATTCAGCAAGGATTCATTAAACTTATCAAAAGTGACTATAAAAGACATTTATAATGTTTTCAACTTTTATAATTAGAAATTGCATATTAGAATGATTGAGTATTAGAGACAAGTTATTACCGAAGGATGGTGTGATTGCTGAAAATTCAGTTCAAAATAAATGCAGCCTTGGTGAGCAACAGACTCCTTTAAAAAACATTTAAAAAAAACCTTACCAACCTACAGACAGAAACTACATTTGCTACTTGAAGGAGGGACATTCTCATCCTAGATAACTGGACAAAATTATTGGACAAAAATCGGTGTAATTGAGGATGAGTCGTCAATATTTTTGGTCTTTTTTCCACAAGAGAAATACTGTATGGTCGCCTGCAAAAAAGCAGTCACCAAATGTTGACTCAAGAGAAAGCCCCCTGATGTAGACCTGTTTTCATGCATTGTCAGTCAAATATGCTCCATGGAAAAAATGACCCTCTCCCTTCGGTTACAGAAGGACAAAGGGGAAAAGTACTGAAGGAAATGGGATTGTTACATACAAAAAAATAAATAATTAGTAGACATTTAGAACTGTACCACAATTTCTACTTGTATCACATAGTTGCTGACTCCTTGTAAGACCTTGTAGATTTTTTTCTCTATTCTTTTTTTTCTTTAGTTTTTCCCTTCTTGATGTGTAAAAAAAGGAAAAACTGTTTAAAAAAAATTAAAAAGAGAAAGACTAGATTTCAAATGTGTAAAAAGTGAATTGTGTAAACATTTAGGATACTAGCATACATATACCTCAAAGCTAATACACATGGACAGAGTGTTGAACAGAAAGACAGCTATACCATGCACATATTTATCAAGTGATGTCTATTGTAGTGTCTTATTATTTGATGTAGATGTGTATTGATGTGAATTCAAGTGAACTAATGTGAGACTGTAAACGCTGTGGGATGCGAGATAATTTTTTGAAAAAATGCCAACAGTAAAGTGAAAAATGTAATTGAAGTGAATTCTCACCTCATTGCACGAAGGCCCAGTTTATACGCCAGGTCGGTGTCATGTGGCAGGAGAGCGGTGAACAGGTACTTGGCAAATGTGTGCATGGGAACGCTCTCCCTGTGGATGACCTCCCCCAGACCACTGAAGGGACCACCTGTACATATGGAAAGAGGGAGAGTGAGTGAGTGAGTGAGTGAGTGAGTGAGTGAGTGAATGAGTGAGTGAGAGAGAGTCAAAAACTGAGCTCTCAATCTTATCAGATTGCAGGGTTGAGTCAGGCTTGATGGACAGGAGGCTGGTGAGTCAGTGAGGGCACGCACAGCAAGTGAGAGAAATCTGAGTCGAGCGTATCGCTAGGACGACTGGGGAGGACGACGAGAAGGCAAACAGGCGGCAATGCCTCATGGGCTTTGACAGAGTCTGTCCTCCCTAGTAGCAGCGCAGATGTCTGCTCTAAGGTTACACTGCATGTCAGTGGGAGGCTCAGATGCAGGGTGGCCTGTTTTGCGGAAGGGAGTTGGGGACACTGCAGAGGCCAGCCTGCAGATCTTTTTACAGGCATAGTACTCCCTCTCTTTCTCTCACACACACACTTATATATATTCAAGCTAGAGATGGGGAGGAGGAAAAGATAAAAGTAGACAGAGATCCACATGGGGGGAAAAGGTTGTGGGAAAAGCAAGAGAACAGGGAGGGGAGGAAACAGCTCCACACAGGGAGGATAGTGCCTATGGGGTGATGACAAGAGCAAAAGGTTGAAATGTGGATGTAATATTGAGAACAAAGAGAGTTTGTACCTTCTAAAAGGAGGATGGCTTGTTTGCGGAGTGTCTGCACCAATACATCATCCAACTCCATCTCCTGCAGCTTGGCCACAATCTGTTCCTCATTTCGGCACACCTTGTCCTGGGCGTACAGCCCCTCGGGCATCAGCCGCTGCTGTCCCATACCCATCAGCGCCACCTCTAGCGCCAACGCCAGGTATGACTCTCCTCCGTCAGGACATCCCCAGACTGGTACATGCTGGTACACTGGAGGCTTGGGCTCACCAGAATCTATTAGGAAACAAAGTAGTGTTTGTTAAATGTTAGTGTACAGCTTTTTACAAATGTTCTTTTTGATTAACAAAATCATTGTAAAAAAAAAAATATATATATATATATATGTTTTTTAGCAAATATAAAATTGCATTGCTAAAAATAAGGCACGTATATATACACAACCATTCAAAAGTTTGGTGTCAGTAAGACTTTTTAAATGTTTTTGATTAAGTCTCTGCTCGCCAAGGCTGTATTTATTTGATCAATAATAGTGAAAACCATAATATTGTGAAATACTATTATAAATGTAACAGTATAAAAGTGTCACTTTTTAATCCATTTAATGCATATTTGCTGAATAAAAATCATTCCTTTAAAAAAAATAATAATAATAATAAATTCTTACTGACACCAAACTTATAGATATAAAACACCACAAGCCACGGCATCTATATAAATGTCCGATGATGTTTGCATGAAAGCTGAGAAAAAAAACACCATCTGTTTGGTAAGAATTTAGACCTTCAACACCAGCTCACTTAAATCCCCCTTGCAATTTATACTGTTGGACAATCCTGTTTGTACAGTAGGCAACGGACAGGGATCAATGGGTTTACCATCATCTGGCTACACTGTAAAACAACATCTCTGCTGGCATTTCACAATCATAATAAAATACCCATACAAAACAACTTAACCAAGCTATGGTATCCTATCCTGATTTGGTTTACAGTGAATTGCCAAAGAAGTAACGCAGAGAGATTAGAGAGAACATTGTTTTGGTTTTGCCCGCCGGTGCAGCTGCTGTTGCTGGTCCTGCTAAGCTAAGATCCTGACCTTCGGACATTCTGATTGGTTAAAACAGAGAGTCCGCCCCCATCCCAGCACATGCCAGATGTTTCCAACTGTGCAACAGAGTCAAACAAAGAGCTATGCTCTCTCACACATATACAAACAGTGTAATACACAACAGACAAAAACACACCCAACACAACCGCTACAGTGCCATGGCCAAAAGGGGAGTGCTACAATGGGACAAGTGCACAGATATGAACAAACTCTTCCAAGTCACAGTACCATTTGCCAGTATTATTCAGGGACACAATGCCTCTCTGTGGGTTCCTCATTACAGGAATACAATGGTCGACACTTTCCATTGGCCTGAGCTGGGAGGGATGTATGGAATGCAAATGCTGATTGATTTTATACGTTTTACACCACTGAGTGGATAGAATGACCTTTCTGATACAATAGCACCCCTTAACACAGCACAGAAAAGGAGGGCAATTGTAAAGAGCGAGGAGATGGGGCTCCAGCAGACTGAATGAAGCTCTCAAAGAAACAGGCCAGTTGCTGAGCGAGGAACCGAATAATGCCCAAGGCGTCTCAGAGAGTTGTAAAAGGACAGAAGCCCGATGACAACATATAATTGTGTACCTCCAGTATCCATGGTATTGTCATCCTCCACTCGACATGTCTCCGTGAGGGTGGCGAAAAGGCAGCCGATAGGGTCAAGGGGGTGTCCCACCCAGCCCTCTAGATTGGTGGTGTTGGTCATTCCCCTCTGCAGCAGTTCTGAGGACAGAACCAGAAATATTTACTTGTATTGGGAACATGAATCAACATATCAATGCTTAAATTACTATAAAAACAAGCACTTTTAGATTTTAACGTTGCACATGGCTGTTTCTAAAGTTACCCTGAGCAAAGTGCAGAAGTTCTGAAATAAACTACTAGTTTTCTTTTGATGTGTCAACAAATATATTGAAATGGTTATTCTCAAAAAGATAAGGCTTGTCATTAAGCAGTAATAAATAAAAATGGAGCACTTGGAGTTTGGCCATACATTATGCAAATCAGAACAATGTGTGTTACCTTTCTTCTGATGCTTGTATATGTCTAATTGCCGTTGCTGTTGGAGCCGGAGGGTGTTGATTATTGCAACAGCCAGTCGCAAGGCTTCTCTGGGGTAACCATGGGAACGCAGAGCATCCACCCTGGCGCAGGCTGTAGGCACGTGATCTGGAACAAGTCACATGACATGGTATAAACATGGTGGGGATCCTCTCAGATGGGGCGGTTTCTCAAATTTCAGACCTTACATATTTCAGACCAAATCTTAATGGAAACTGCTTATTTTAGTTCCTGGATCATACAGAAGTGAAATCAGACAGATAACGACACAAGGCAGAAAGGGTCTTACTGAGAGCGAAGTTTCCTCTCAGACTCTCCGTTTCTCACCAAGAACGGGAACTATAACGATGACTGTATTAGTGTCCACACCAATGCACTATAACATTCGGTTTATAAGTACACGTTGAGATTTGAAGTCCGCTGCTTTAAATTCTTAAGCTCGGATTCTGAACTGCTGTCAAAGTTTTTATCATTTATCAGCTGGAAAAGTGATTCCAACGATATCGTTCTTCTGTGTAATTATCGTTATAGCTGTAATTCTCATAGAATTAGAGCAATTTTTAAAATTTCATAGTTATTATGCTTGGTGTGAACGGGCCTTTGTTCAAGTGTCTGATTTAGGAAAAACTCGCTCGCCCACTAGAGGTCCCCGAACTGACTGGCTTCTCAGAACAGAATCAACACGGTCAAACATAGCTTGAAATAGCTGAGAAGTATGTAAATACGTACCCAACCACAGTGGCAAGCCCTGGGGGTTGAAGAGTAGACTCTCTCCCTCTCTCTGGTAGGCTGGGGACATGTAGAAATCACTACTGATGATTCTCTGCAAGTGACTATCCTGCCAGTGCAGGTCACAGGCCTCCATTGCTCTTGTGAACACTGTTCTTCTAGGCCGGGCCAGTGAGTCTACACAGAGTAAAATACGGTTATGTGAGCAACAGACATCGAGATAAGTGGATAATTTCAGGTTTGGATCAACTGAAGGGAAGCTTACCCTGAGCCAGGTTGCTCTGTGGCAGAGCGTTGGTGATGTTGGGCAGCTCGCTGCCATAATTGCCATCCTCTAGAGGGCAGATGTCCATGTCTCCCCATTTTTTCAGCTGTCTCAGCCAGCCGTTCTTCTCTTCGCTCTTACAGTGCGGATTCAGCACGATACACACCCACAGCGCACCTGCAAACCCACAGTGCACAGACATCTTTATAACTGAAGTGTGGCTTATAAAAGAGTGAGAAACTAAAAAGGTAAAATGAGCATAAAAGGATAAAGAGAAAGAGGAGGTGGTACTGAATTTTAGGTTGCCACTTCCCATTTTTAGGCACTATTTAAACCAGTTTAGTCTTTTGATTAGTTACTTAAAGTGAAATCAAAAATCATTTAATGGAACATTTAATTCTAGCGCATCAATGTCAAATACTAGTACTGAGAAGCGTATGAAATTTGGCATGTGTAGGGTTGTCTGGTACGCTTGTGTAACTGGTGGGGTTGTGCGATGCCTTTTTGTATCTAGGTAACAGAAGGCTGTACTGCATCTTTTTCCACTGATGTCATGTACACACAGCTCTTATTGGCCGAATTGCTGTGCTCCAGCCAATCAACATGGGTGTCAACTGAAGCACAGAACTGTCTTGGTCTTGGACATTAATTAGACGCTCATATTGTGCCTGCTCTTGAAAATCAGAATGCACAGTCATCTCTGCAGGTGCATCTTGTTAACAGCTACAACCGTTTTGGAGGAAGAGGAATTCAGAGATGCAGCTCTCAAATGAGCCTCTTCAGGATGTGCTCTCATCAACCTCTTTAAATGGCCCGATCAATAGGAGGCAGCTTTAAAGCTCATTGATCCTGGCCCTTTCATGACATCCCGATAGAGACAGGCGGCCAGTCCTGCGTATACGCCACAGACTAAGTCAGTCGTGCACTGATCCACTTGCCCTGACTGAACTGCTGCAGGTCAGACGGTGCACATGGACAAATGTGCTTAAGGCTAAGGATATTGAACCAAGGAGAAGAGGAGTAAGTAATAATGCTTAAGATTCAATTCTGTAGAACTACAGAAGAGGGATGAGGATGTACGTTAGTGTTTAAATACAAAACTGGTCTTTTGTATACTGTGCTATGCTGCTCATAAAAACGTGATTTAGCTTAGTAGGATATCTTCCTGAATACGTTGTTGGCAATAAGCTAAACCTTGCAATTAACCCTAGCATTAAACATCCTAAAATCAGTGGTAATTTTGACTGGTTGATAAGTATGGAGTGAAAACAGACTCAAAACCTTCCACAAATGCACACGAGAGATCCACATGCGCACGCACCCATCCACAAATGCACGCGAGAGATCCGCATCCGCGCGCACCCATCCACAAATGCACGCGAGATCCACACACGCAAATCAATCCACGAATGCACACCATGAGATCCACACACGCAAACCACTCCACAGATGCACGCGAGAGATCCACACTCGCATATCAATCCACAAATGCACGCAACAGATCCACACACACACATAGCAATCCACAGATGTACGCAAGAGATCCACACACACAGTAATCCACGAATGCACGCGAGAGATCCATACATACACAGCGATCCACGAGTGCACGCGAGAGATCCACACACAGCAATCATGGATAATTGTCCTTACTCACATTGCTTTGGTCACAATCCCCAAATGCTTTATCTGTACCTGTAATTTCATGCACAGCGAATCACGTGACTTTTGAGACTGTTGTTCCGCGGCCTTGATTCACAAATGCACACAAGCCTATCTGTCCACAAGCCTATCTGTCCACATTACCTGCAAGGATGCGATATGGTGTCTTCCTCCAGGGGGCACTAACCGGGCTTTGAGCTGAGTCTTTCAAAGGGCTGGATTCATTTCGTTTTCTGATTTGCGATACAACTGAAGTCTAAACGTTTTTCACTAAATATCATATACACAAATATAGAGAAAAACCAAACCTCTTATTCTTCAACGTATAGTCAGAATATATAGCCAATTAAGAAAACCATTCGGATAACAGGACAACTTTAAAGTCTTTAAATTATTTCTGTAACTGTTAGCCAACTACTAGGCTGTACTACGTTTTCTTTTGTTTATATTATTGTAATTCTGATATTATTTCAACCAACTAAATAATGAGACTGAATGATATACTCAATTCAAGGCAATGTATATTACAAAGTAACCACAACATGAAAACCACTTTAAATTGAGGTAAACAGATTTGGGTGAAAAAAGGCATTGTTCACCCAAAAATTAAAATCCTCCTGATATCATTTACTCACCCTCAAGTTGTTTTAAACCTATACTATATGAGTTTCTTTCTTAAGCTGAACACAAATGAAAACACATTTTGAAGAATGTCAGAAACCAGACTGTTAACAGAACCCATAGAAAAAAAAGTTAATGGCTACTGTCAACTGTCTGGTTTCTGACATTCTTCAAAATTTCTTCATTTGTGTTCAGCTGAAGAAAAAAACTCATACAGGTTTGGTTTGGTTTTACTCTATATTTGCATTTATGTATATGATATTTAGTGAAAAATGTTTAGACTTCAGTTGTCTCGCAAATCAGAAAACGAAATGAATCCAGCCCTTTGAAAGACTCAGCTCAAAGCCCGGTTAGTGCCCCCTGGAGGAAGACACCATATCACATCCTTGCAGGTAATGTGGATAGATAGGCTTGTGGACAGATAGGCTTGTGTGCATTTGTGAATCAAGGCCGCGGAACAACAGTCTCAAAAGTCACGTGATTCACTGTGCATGAAATTACAGGTAAAGATAAAGCATTTGTGGATTGTGAGCAAAGCAATGTAAGTAAGGACAATTATGCATGATTGCTGTGTGTGCGGATCTCTTGCGTGCATTCATGGATCACTGTGTGTGTGTGTGAGTGTGTGTGTGTGTGTGTGTGTGTGTGTGTGTGGATCTCTTGCGTGCATCTGTGGATTGCTATGTTTGTGTGTGGATCTGTCGCGTGCATTTGTGGATTGATTTGCGTGTGTGGATCTCTCCCTTGCGTGTGTGGATCTCATGGTGTGCATTTGTGGATTGATTTGCGTGTGTGGATCTCTCGCGTGCATCTGTGGATTGCTTTGTGTGTGTGTGTGTGGATCTGTCGCGTGCATTTGTGGATTGATTTGCGTGTGTAGATCTCTCCCTTGCATCTGTGGATTGGTTTGCGTGTGTGGATCTCATGGTATGCATTTGTGGATTGATTTGCGTGTGTGGATCTCTCGCCTGCATTTGTGGATGGGTGCGCGCACATGCGGATCTTTTGCGTGCATTTGTGGATGGGTGCGCGCGCATTTGGATCTCTCGTGTGCATTTGTGGAAGGTTTTGAGACTGTTTTCACTCCATAGATAAGAATGTTCCTGGACAAGCAAGGATGATGATCGAGAAACGTGCCCAACGGGATAAGCAGACAAATCTCACCCAGCTCGTCCCAGAGTTGTCGGCACTTGTCGGTCATTCCTGTGCCCTGTTGTCGCCATAGAGATAGACGTGGGTCAGCCATGAATTGCTCTGTGATGAGCGTGAGCATCCGTGCCCCGTTTGAGTCACGCATCCTCAGCATTTCCCTCACCTGCTCAACACACAAAAATCTTGGTTTAAGTGCGTCATGCATCAAGTATAGGACTAATACACACCTGTGTCTGACACAAATCAGCATCATATTTTGAAGAACAAAGCAAGTAATTTGTACATAAAGCATATTTTATATAAACAGCAAAAATGTTTTAGCTAAAAGGACTATGAGATCAGAACACTTGTGTTTGAGCACTATATTCAGCATCAATATCAAAAGTTGAAGTGCAGTTCTTCAAATCTTCAGATAGCAGACAGGTAAAGCAATGAACTGCACTGGCTATTGAAAATAAGAGGCAGCTTGACATTTAATTAAAATACATTGATTTAAATGGGCCTCCGAGGATTTCATGGGCCCATAATTCACCATAATAGCACCTTTTGCAATGAGCATCTCTCTCACACACACACACACACACACACACACACACACACACACACACACACACACACACACACACACACACACACACACACACACACACACACACACACACACACACACACACACACACACACACACACACACACACACACACACACACACACACACACACACCCCGTCTCACCTTGGCAAACATGGAGTTGAGCTGCTTGCCTGAGCCATAGTATCCTCCCTGAGAGAGGAACTGCTTGACCTGTTCCCTCACTTGCTCCTCATCCAGGTGCCAGCAGTTCTCATCATCAATACTGGCCCCTGCAGTAGGATCTGGGGCCCCTGGGAGAAAAATACATCCAGTAAACTTTGGATATTTTCAGCAATAACATATCTCATTTATTGGTAGAAAAGCAGAGTGGAAGCTTGGGTTACAAGCTTACACCATTCAACAGTAGACAGAAAAATTTGCTTGTACACATTAACACATCGAAAGACAGCACTTCCTGAGCCTGTTTACTCTAAACCAAAACTGAAATCGATAATATCACTTTCTTCTGGCGGAATATCCATGTTTCTTTTTTTTACCATTACAACATTACAATCTGATAATAACACTTAAGGTGAGGTCAAATCCTAGCTACCTAGGTTTGATTCTTAAAAGATTAGTTCCCATTGCCACTGTGAAAAAATAAAAATAAAATAAAAATGCATTAGAGGCAATCACTTTATCTGAGGAAGGTCTTACTGTATTTCCAATATGTCAATGCACTTTAGGTTTATAACACGCCACCCCCCACTGTCCATTCCAAAACAAAACATTTCAGCACATTCAGCCCTATTGAATTCTACTTAAAGACACCATGAAGCTGCTTCACATACAGACTACAGAGAGTTGATCTGCCCATTGGGGTGCCCCAGTGGGTATTAAACATATATAAATGCTATAGCCTATATGGAAGTGGAACGGTTGATTCTGCATCATTTGCACGTTTCCCTGTCCTTGGCATGCTTTGTATGATAAGAAGATCCATCTTGATTTAGAGATTAGCTCTTAAAAGGCTTGGGTGGACTTAGGGGAGCAATAATAACTTACATACAGTAGATTACCATCAGTGTGTGACATAAGCATTGGTGTTATACTATGAGAGTATCTAAAAATGTACAGGATATCTACTGAGCCAGCTGTGCTGCACGTAAAGTGCTTTGAAATAAGAGAGCTTGTTTTAATGCTTCATATTGTGGTAGACTGTAACCATGTTCAGCATAATAGTAAATTATTAGTGTACTTAATGACTTTATAATGGCTGCAATGGGCTAGTGAGGTGCAAACTGATAAACAGAAGGTCCTCTGTGTCCTTGTATAAGCGGGACTCCAGCGTAGGTGTCCTTTTGCACATTTAATCCAACATCTTGGCAGGTTAACACATTCTGCACATTCCGGATTCAATGCGTAGCTGCTGATTAAACATTGATAAGGGGCTTCTGTCTGACCCCTTGATTCCTATTCAAAACAAGAGGGCAGGAGGATGGACTTCCTGGTTTCAGAGGTTCCTTGGACAAACGATCACGAAGAGATGGAATTTATTTTTGCATAGTTTGTCGATTAAAGATTTAAAAAGGGTATAAGAAGGGCTGGGCGATATGGCCAAATCAGTTGATATCGATAATTTTCCTGATAAATGTCAAATCTTTATTTCTTTCCAGTTTAAAGGCAGATTTTTGCTCCTGAGTGAAAGTTGTGGAAACCAGGTAGTTAATTCTGGTTTTAAATGACTCTTTATTGTCATAACATGACAAAAACGTGCCAAACAGGTGAACATTTAAGTAAAATCCTTTTTCAGTCTTTTTTCCCTAACAAAAGAAATATCTATAATAGAAAAATGTATTTCTTCGATTTTTTTCACTTTGATAACTCGTATCTTCGGCACATTTTGTAGTGCAATATTGTGCGTTTTTGTCTCTTAGAAATGCACATTTGACAGTAGCAGTCGCATGCATGTAGCACCTCACTACCATGGCAAAATGTAACTATATGGCCTCTATGGTAGCCTAAATATATATTTTTAATTAAATGATATAGTCCTAGCTTAATAACAAAAAAATACTGCAATTATATTCCATCCCTCCTCTAATACATGTCTACATTAATAATATAATGAAATGCAATATGAATGCACATTTCTGACACAATACTGCAGTTTAGGAGCGGACTGGCCATCTAAAGCACCAGAATGTTTCCCAGTGTACAATGTGGGTCAGTCAGTTAGTGTTACTACAGTAAATCCATGGTAAATTATGGTGATTTGTAGATTGAAACGCTTTCAAACTGAATTGTTCATGGCACAATGTTTCTAATATTTGTTAGTGCTGTTGAGAATGTCAACGTGGTTTCATCTGGTTAAAACTAGTTTAAATCACGTTCGTGTTCTTTGCTGAATTCAAGTGCTTCCCACTGAATCTCACAGCACTGTTTTGTTGTCACGCGATCAGAAGTAAATGCCTCTGCTCTAGTAAGCCTGTACTGCCGTTTGAGTCTAGTGGATAAATGGTCCGTGTGGCGAGGTTTAAAAGAGTAGAGCAGTTTCATTCCAATTTTGGCCCATAAACATTACATTAAACATTTATCAATCCTTTTTATAACTGTATGGAGGAAATTATATCACAATAATTATTGTTATCGTTTTATCGCCCAGCCCTAGGTGTAAGCCTGTATTTTTTCTTTAAATTCTATGGAACATTTGGCTATGGAAAAGGAATTTTGGTCATGTGACCATAAAGACACTTAATTTGTGCTGCTCACCATGTACTTGGTTGATCTCAGAGTTGGAGGACAGGATTTCATCTGCCAGTTTTTGGGCGGTGGGCAGCACTTCCGTGTGGTGGGCCGTGATAAGGTACTGCACTAGCTTTTGCAGCTGGTCTCGGTTCATCTGGAAGAGTGTCTCTGAGATGGGCAGCCGTAGTTTGACTTGCTCGGGTTTGCGGATGCGGTATAAAGACAGTGCCACCACGTGCGCACAATAGAAAATATCACGGTTGCCACAGCCGCATGTCACAGATGTGATCTTACAGCGGTCGAAGCTGATGGCCACCTTGTGTGTCGTCTCTGGCTCGGATTGCGTGGCTGGCTCTGTGACTGTGCCACTGAGGTGAAAACCTGGATAGAAACAGCCAGAGAGAAAAAAGTTTAAGTTAACAATGACATTTGACACAATTCAAATAGCAGTGACTTTGTCTTTCATTAGTTTTAAACAAAATTCTCAAGCTAACTGTATGAAAGTAAATGGATCTGGAGGCTGTAAATCAAGATTAGTAACCAGCAATGCCTAAAGGCCAATTAGGCTGCTACTAAATACGCATCTGATTGTTTGACTGTACTAGAAACTAGATTGGTAACTAGTGGTTACCAAACCACAAGATATGTGAGATGTTTTCCAATTGCGGAGTGCAACCTATCTCAAAATCCGAGAGGATCATGCTACAGTAACCCTATTGCTGCAAAAATGTCCAACATTAAATCCAAAACATTTTACTCAAAATCTCCAGAATACCTAAAGATACTGGCCGGTCAAAAACTTGAGTCGGTTTTGAGACATCAGAAGTGTACAGTAAATATCAAACATGGAAAGATGTTGCTTTATTTCCAGTTTCTGCAACATCCTAGAGAAACAACCCAACAAAGCTTCATTGAAGACCTAAAAACAAAAATGTAGAAAGACTGTATGCATGTCTTCTTGCCCAATAGGAGGGCTTGTTCTTCACTTTGACCACTAAATTATAAATGATGAAAGACAAGGGAGACTATAATTACTGTATCACCCTGAACCTTTGCAATGGATCTGTTCATCATAATCCACAGGAACTACATGAATTCACATTATGTAAGCGTACAAGTGACATAATCAGGATCCCATGTATCCTTGCAGAGACAACAGCTGAAATGATTCAAGGAACGGGCTGTCGAAAGAAACAGGCAGAGCAAGTCTTATTCGTTACCACCCCATATGCCCAGAAATGTGCCCAGCTGACAAATAAAGAATCCATGACCAGAACAAACTGTACCAGAGCTACATGTGCCCACATATATACACATGTACAGGAAGACAGACAAACGCACACATCACAATTAATTCTAGGGTTCGGCTGGTGTGACAGGGGTGCCTAATAAGCATGAGCAAAGCCGGCTGTTCCCTTGCCAAATCCCACAAAAGGCTTTTTCAGATGAGTTCTTCTGAGAAGTTGGCCCCCTCCTCAGCCCCGAGATTTTGGAGAAAAGAATCCGACGTCCAATTTACTGCCAAACCCTTTCAGGCACAGCCAACACAACAGAGCCATCTGATTAAGGGGAGTTTATGGTGATGTCTGTTTTCATTTTGATAAAAGACAGAAAAGGAGAGGGAGTGCCCCTATGTGTTGCAAATTACTTTTGGCACAATGTAAGTTCAAAGTAAATTTGGTTAGAGAAACAAAGATCCACAGGAGTGTGTAAGATAGGAGTGCATTTTTCTTTTAAGAACTACAGCCAGACTGATCAAACTGTGCGTTTTTGCCATGCAGAAACTAACACTTCTTTATAGTATGAGCACAGCACTACAGCATCGACTGTGAATGTACTTTATAAGACAGATCTTGTTTACAAAACGTAAAGTATGAAGGGGTTTTAAAGTTTTTTTTTGTTGGTTAAATGAAAATCAAAAATGAAAAATCAAATGTGTTAGGCTCAATACACGTTTAGGCTCATATGCCTACCACAAAGTATGCAAAGACTGAATTGTTTTACATTTCAAAAATGCCCCGAGCAATCAGGGCACCTTCATCCAAACCTTTGCATTATCAGATCATGCATTATCTTGGATTGCAAAAATCTACAGTTGAGACTAAACAGCATTAGTCACATGAAGGACACATCCCACCCACTATCAAAAGCAGCTGAGTGACCCTCCTTACAATAATGTTTAGGGGTAATGGTGGATTATTAAGAACATTTCCAAACATATTGCAATGTAAAACTTAAGTTTAGGGGTTTGTTCAAGATTAATAATAATAATAATAATAATAATAATAAGAGATAGCCTTTGTAAACACGACTATTACAAACTGTGCTAATCACAGACAGTGGATTTCTGAGCGATGTATGTAAGGATTGACTGTGACGGCATCTATGGCATAGATCTATCTATAGCACCATCTATGGGGTTATGGAGGAGCAGATGAGCCTATAGGCTCATGTGACAGGGATTGCATTGGAGAGAGCACGCATCTGCTACTGATGGACATGAAGAGCCCTCCTTGTCTTTTTATTCTCGCTCTCATATCGCTGGCTCTCCCCCCACCCTCTTCACCAGGCCTTTTGTTGCTCAGCACTGAATGCTGTTCCACCAACCCCTCCACAACTGCTCTTTTCTGGCTAACCTCCATCATGGCGCAAGCATAGATCCCTCTCCCCCACCCCCATCTTTAGAGGCTTTTCGATCATTTGCTACCTGAGATGAAGGGGATGGACAGAGAGAGAGAGAGAAAGATGAACTCTGCTGGGAAATGGAGAGGGTGTATGTCATAAGCAGATGGAGTGTTGGTATCAGTCAAAATGAGCCATGCAACATCATCTAGAAGAAATAATGACACTGCTGTTGTTAATATCAGTCATTCAGACCACACAGAGAATCTTGAGTGTGTCTGATGTGTCCGCACCAGGCACTGCAGATGATTTCATCATTTTTCAGAGGCCTGCTAAATTGTACATAAGGTTTAAGGTCAAGTTACATCAAGAACGATAACTATAACAATAACTACATTAGCGTCCACACCAATGCACAATAATGTTCTGGTTATTATATGTGTGTGCAGCAGTTATATTATCTGTTTTAAATGCTCAAACTCTTTAAAATCGAGTGGATTCTGTTTGGCTGTCAATGTTTTTAGAGTTTATCAGCTGGAAAAAGTCATCCTGAAAGTGATTTCAACCTTAACGCTCCACTGTCGTTAAACCTGTGGTTAGAGCTTATAAAAAACCTTAGTTACTGTTAATATATTAGGGCTGTATCTAACGATTGTTTTGATAATCAAATAAATCGATAACACAACCATAACAATTGTCAATGCATTCCATGCACGTTTATGTCTTTTCGTAATCCAGGCCTAGATGCATTGTTCCAGGCCTATTATTTATCCTTGGGGCCAGATTTACTTAACGGGGCAAATTAGTGTGAGAGCACAACTCTAAAAAAGCGCCAATGGGAGTGGAAAGTTCTGTGCATGATCTACTGAACACAGATGCAGAACACAGAGGCAGCCGGATAATTTCCATAATGGCCAACGCAATCTACCAAGAGCAGCCCAAGTGTCTGGTTTAAGACATGCATTTTTTTGCACGTTAAATAATTGAATGCGCAAACACCAATAAATGAACCAATGCAAACCTTAGTAAATCACCTTGCATGATTCCTTTAAATACTCTACTCCCAAATAGCAAAAACATAATAGCATAAAACACAGTAAGAGACAATAACCAAACATTTACTGAATGCTAATGTGTACTTTAAACTGGCAGCAAAGGAAACATGCCAAAGTAGAAGAAACTAGATCAAACCAAACTCCAACGGCAACGAAGTGCTAAAAACAGATGTGCTTCCTTTCCTCACACATGAGATGCAAACAAAACTCAAAGTAACTTCAAATGGATGTTACACATTGAGGCACTAAAACATGGAGTTTGGGTATATTACACGAGTATCACATCACTGGGGAAGGAATGTGGGCTTTCGTGTCACCGTCCAAATGACATGAGACTGTTTCTCTCAGGAAACGTACCCCTCTTAGGCTGACTCTAATCTTGGCGCCAAGCTTCACGCTAACATTGCAACACAACAGAATCGCCCGGCCACGTTACGATTCAATGTGTATGTGTAACAGTCATAATTAATCCGCTGGTGATGCCTGCTTATGCACGCTAGTCCAGCCTGGGCTTTCGGAGTCATTTTAGCCACTGAGCTCTGAGCCACTGGCCATCTGTTGGGGGATGCATGCATATAGGGGGAGCTCACTCCGCTGCGATGGTCACTGATCAGGGAAGAGGAGAGGAGTCCCCCTCTTTCATTCATTTACTCGCAGCCTCACTCTATCCACGCCATCTGCCACCCCGTCAGACACGCCCACTCGAGAACCTTTCAGCCAATCATGACAGCATCCCCACACACTCTTAAACCATTAACCTCTAATCAGCCATGGAGGCCAAACGGGGTCCTGTATGGCAGGCACTGGGCCAACGCCGCATGCACAAGAGCATCGACCCCTCCTGCGCTTCCCCTCCCCTCCCTTCCTTTCCATCTTCCATCTGTCCCAGCAGCAATATGGTTAACACCGCATCAGCATCCCTTCTCCCCCCACTCATATATCTCGACACAACAGACATGCATATGCACAGGCACACACATTTAGATTGTGCACAGGGGTTCCAATGTGCTCTGATAAAGGCTTGATTGATTCATTTGTGATGTCCCTCAAACAGCACCCCCCCTGAGTCATTTGTCACGATCACACATAATTGATTTCTGATCCACCGAATTGTGAACCTCAAGAAAGAGCTGCATGTAGCTCAATCAGCATTCCTTTCAGTGGGCGAACGGCAAGCAGCAGGTTTGACGCCCATGGAAATCGCAGATAAGACCCGGAGAGGAGTATGCGGTCACCATTAGCCTGAGTCTTGCGCATTGTGCGTGAAGTGAAGGGGGAAATTAAAGCCGGGCTAATCATACAGGGCCGGATAGTTCAAAACCAACAATTTAGCATCTGATGCAAACTAGCCCTGGCTGAAGAGCCTTTATTCTCAGATAATTCACCCAGTGAAAGCTGAAAACAAGCCGGAGAGGAGGATGAATTTGAAGGCGTACAGGGCGAAAAAGGAGGAGATGAATCGCACTTTTGGACAGGCCGTAAGTGCAACCAGATGTCCTGCTTGAGATAAAAGCAGATGCACTCGAAGTGAAACCGTGTGGTGTGGAAATAGAGGCGGGGATATCCTTTCATTGTTATTTCTGTTCAAGGTTTTCTTCTATTGCATCTAAAAAGCTAGCTGAATATGCATGTTTCCATTCGCCTGCTCAACAGGGAAAGCATGCTTCTCCAAAGCAGTGTGCGGTACACAGAGCGTATTAGATTGTAATTCTTGAGCTGTTCTTGTCTTTGTGCAGATGATAAAGCAAACATGCCTTGTAAACACGTGACACAAAAGAACAAATCTCAAAAACACAACATGTTCCATTTTCACTTGCAAGAAGGATTGAAAAAAAAATCTAACAATGCTTGTCTCATGCAAAATAAGCCATATTATTAAACTACAGTCGGTATCAAGCCATCCAGACTGTGCCTGAATAGAAATCTGAGTTTTGGTATTGTTTTGTGAGCAGTCTGCATGCATAAGACAATCTGACAGCTAGGAAAGGTCACCGGCCAGATCACTGATGGATTGTTTGTGAACAGCCAACCACCATCAGCTCTTGTGCATCAGCATATGCCCTCTAAGATTTTTTTCTGCCACTTTCACCATTTCCCTAAATGCGACTTGGTCGTGTTTAATATGTGAACATGTACAAACCATCTGCTGGCCTGCAATTGACAAGCAGCAGTCTGCAGGACACAATGGCTCCTTTGAGCTCTGCTCACACTATAAGCATAGCCTGCAATGATAGATAATGCTTTAAGAAGCTTATATTTCATGACTCATCCATTAAAAAAAAAAAAATAATAATAATTCCCCAATCAACATGAGAAAAGGAAAGAGAACCGATTGACTGCTTTTGCGCATAATTCGTGCGGGCCTCACAGCGTCAAGTCTCTTTCTTTTCTGTTCTCCAACAGCATTCCATCTTTAACCGTTTCCTACGAGGAGGTATGACTTCAGTTTGCCCCGCAGCTGTAAAACCAGTATCAGATAAAAGCTGTAAAAAACTTCTGAGGACCAATAAGCTCACATCTGTTGTGTGCTTTGTGTTTTCATGTAAAAGGTAAGAAAATGTCAATATGTACTCTGTGGGATTGTCCCAGCAGCAATAGGGGGTCGGTCGGTCGGTCGTTGGAGAAGACCGAGAAACTGTTAATAAATAACTTGTAAACTTGTAATAACTTGTAACGATAACTTGTAAACTTGTAATAACTTGTAACGATAACTTGTAAACTTGTAATAACTTGTAACGATAACTTGTAAACTTGTAATAACTTGTAACGATAACTTGTAAACTTGTAATAACTTGTAACGATAACTTGTAAACTTGTAATAACTTGTAACGATAACTTGTAAACTTGTAATAACTTGTAACGATAACTTGTAAACTTGTAATAACTTGTAACGATAACTTGTAAACTTGTAATAACTTGTAACGATAACTTGTAAACTTGTAATAACTTGTAACGATAACTTGTAAACTTGTAATAACTTGTAACGATAACTTGTAAACTTGTAATAACTTGTAACGATAACTTGTAAACTTGTAATAACTTGTAACGATAACTTGTAAACTTGTAATAACTTGTAACGATAACTTGTAAACTTGTAATAACTTGTAACGATAACTTGTAAACTTGTAATAACTTGTAACGATAACTTGTAAACTTGTAATAACTTGTAACGATAACTTGTAAACTTGTAATAACTTGTAACGATAACTTGTAAACTTGTAATAACTTGTAACGATAACTTGTAAACTTGTAATAACTTGTAACGATAACTTGTAAACTTGTAATAACTTGTAACGATAACTTGTAAACTTGTAATAACTTGTAACGATAACTTGTAAACTTGTAATAACTTGTAACGATAACTTGTAAACTTGTAATAACTTGTAACGATAACTTGTAAACTTGTAATAACTTGTAACGATAACTTGTAAACTTGTAATAACTTGTAACGATAACTTGTAAACTTGTAATAACTTGTAACGATAACTTGTAAACTTGTAATAACTTGTAACGATAACTTGTAAACTTGTAATAACTTGTAACGATAACTTGTAAACTTGTAATAACTTGTAACGATAACTTGTAAACTTGTAATAACTTGTAACGATAACTTGTAAACTTGTAATAACTTGTAACGATAACTTGTAAACTTGTAATAACTTGTAACGATAACTTGTAAACTTGTAATAACTTGTAACGATAACTTGTAAACTTGTAATAACTTGTAACGATAACTTGTAAACTTGTAATAACTTGTAACGATAACTTGTAAACTTGTAATAACTTGTAACGATAACTTGTAAACTTGTAATAACTTGTAACGATAACTTGTAAACTTGTAATAACTTGTAACGATAACTTGTAAACTTGTAATAACTTGTAACGATAACTTGTAAACTTGTAATAACTTGTAACGATAACTTGTAAACTTGTAATAACTTGTAACGATAACTTGTAAACTTGTAATAACTTGTAACGATAACTTGTAAACTTGTAATAACTTGTAACGATAACTTGTAAACTTGTAATAACTTGTAACGATAACTTGTAAACTTGTAATAACTTGTAACGATAACTTGTAAACTTGTAATAACTTGTAACGATAACTTGTAAACTTGTAATAACTTGTAACGATAACTTGTAAACTTGTAATAACTTGTAACGATAACTTGTAAACTTGTAATAACTTGTAACGATAACTTGTAAACTTGTAATAACTTGTAACGATAACTTGTAAACTTGTAATAACTTGTAACGATAACTTGTAAACTTGTAATAACTTGTAACGATAACTTGTAAACTTGTAATAACTTGTAACGATAACTTGTAAACTTGTAATAACTTGTAACGATAACTTGTAAACTTGTAATAACTTGTAACGATAACTTGTAAACTTGTAATAACTTGTAACGATAACTTGTAAACTTGTAATAACTTGTAACGATAACTTGTAAACTTGTAATAACTTGTAACGATAACTTGTAAACTTGTAATAACTTGTAACGATAACTTGTAAACTTGTAATAACTTGTAACGATAACTTGTAAACTTGTAACGTCTGTCTGTCTGTCTGTCTGTCTGTCTGTCTGTCTGTCTGTCTGTCTGTCTGTCTGTCTGTCTGTCTGTCTGTCTGTCTGTCTGTCTGTCTGTCTGTCTGTCTGTCTGTCTGTCTGTCTCTCTCTCTCTCTCTCTCTCTCTCTCTCTCTCTCTCTCTCTCTCTCTCTCTCTCTCTCTCTCTCTCTCTCTCTCTCTCTCTCTCTCTCTCTCTCTCTCTCTCTCTCTCTCTCTCTCTCTCTCTCTCTCTCTCTCTCTCTCTCTCTCTCTCTCTCTCTCTCTCTCTCTCTCTCTCTCTCTCTCTCTCTCTCTCTCTCTCTCTCTCTCTCTCTCTCTCTCTCTCTCTCTCTCTCTCTCTCTCTCTCTCTCTCTCGATGACTGCCTCTCATTGGAGAAGACCGAGAAACTGTTAATAAATAACTTGTAAACTTTCCTGAAAAAATGGTGTATTATTAATAAATACAGTGCTTGTAGTAGATTAAAAAAAAAATTCTTCTCCCTGAATGAAGAACAAGTGTAATCATTTCAAGCTTTCAATATAAAACAAACCTTTGGTTTTTAAATGATTAAACTAATTTTGTTAAAGTAAGCATTTATGGTTTCAGTTTTCGGCCCCAACTTTTGGTTTCAGCCGAGAATTTAATTTCAATTCATTGCTAATAAAGATGGCACAATTGTGCTAAAAAGCTAAACCATATTATCTTTGTGTTTTCCATTAAATAGTGCTAAAAGAAAAAGTCCAATCAACCCCTCCTTACGTTTTCCTGCAGAAAATGCTCATCAAACTAAGCTAAGCATATGGACAAGGACAAAAAACAAGAGAGGGGGAGTGCAAACACAAAGGAATCGTTTCCCAACAAGCCCTTCCAGCTTAGCTTTTGCATGCATTACGATGATGAGACCCTGAAGGTGTGCACAGCTAAGGAATCAGCTGAGGCAGCAATGGCGGCATCTCTAATTACAAAAGCTCCTCCTCCAACTATCACCCCTCCTTAAACTCCCCATTGTCTGCGGCCTCCCTCCCTCAGTCTCTCTCAGGAGTGCCTTTTGAGCTGGCATGCACCCGTTAGGCCTACGCTGTGTTCCCCTCAGCACTCTTAATCTGGCCCTGACCTGCTTTATTCCCCCTGCACCGGCTGCCCACTGGGCCTCAGATTCACAGGCCCCCTTTGTTGTTGACGGGTCTGTCTAGGCCTCAGGCTGGGGCCTGGCCTGCCATTGTTGCCCACAAAAAGCCAGCAGCGGTTAGCAGGCGTCAGCTTGGAAGCACGGTCCTGTGTAACCACTGCTGCTAGGAGATCAGCAGCCCAGACAGACAGGAGAGGAGGAGGACAGGAGAGAACAGATAGGAGATAGAAGAATGTAGAGTACGGAACAAGCACAAACTCAAGCTGCCAGTACAAACTCAAGCACCCAAGAGGCCTGAAGTGCTTGGTCTTCTCTCAAAGCGAAACAATGTCCTATTGTAAGTGCAGAATGGTTGCCCCTCGTGTATTGTGATGATAGTTTTCACAGTTTGGGGACAAATTATCAACTTTAGGTAAAAATAATGAAATCTCAGATGAGGAAAAAAAAATATTATCAATAATAATATTATTAAACTAACCCTATTTAAATAAAGTTTTATTAAATTATTTAATTTAATAAAGCCCATTGAGCAAGACAGATCTGCTACTACAGCATTAAGTGCAATATAGTGACTGATCAAATCATATTAAACTGATTTGTTCAGTTCAGGTGCGCAATTAGCCTATACAGAAACATTAAAAATAAAAAGACAGCAAGACAAGGACTGCTAATTGGAGCATTGTTAAAATGGACTGCCTAAAATCCCTCTTATTTATGAGAAAATATCAGCTCAAATAAGTAAAACAGCTTATTTCAGACTGGGCTGTTTAAAGGACTTCATTGACATTCACATGTGCTCGCATACAGAATAATAGGAAATGCTCGGTAAACAATACAACACAATGCACTTTAGCTGGGCTCTACGTTCAAATAAAAGGCCTATTGCCAGATACCCAACAGACCTGAAGCTCTCAAAAGAGCAACTCACCATTGACACCCTCTCTACAGCAAGCCAGGAGAGGCACAAATGGTCAGAATAAGGTTAAATACATGGTATATTATCAATGTAGACAAACAAATAAATGTATAGCCTAGATGGTAAATCTTAAGATCAGTTTTTCTTACAAGAAACCACCTCAATGCCAATTTTCTCTAAAGCTTTTGACAATAAAAAAAAAGTGTGCTTCATTCAGGCTTTATGAGACTGGACACTGACAAAAATGATTTAAAAAATAGCCTTTGCCTGCTTTTAGTCAGAACATTTGACTAGCTTTTTGACTGTTAGGATCCGTCCTACAATGGCAGCTTGATTACCAAGTATGGCTCCTTTTCTTGAGAGTGTCAAAAAAGGAAAAGGCCATCTGAAAGGCACTTAAACACAAATTATGCAGATTTAAACACTGCTTTTAGTAGCCAAGGACAGCTGAATGAATATTCATAAATTGCCCTATGTCCCTGTTGAAGAGGGCGACCAAAGGAAGGTCTCTGTGAGAAAGCTGCCAAATAAGGTGCTTGTGGTCTCTTAAGAAGTTTGCTTTACTGCAGACGTGCCCTGCTGTTCAAAAACAAAGTGGCAAATGTCAGAAAGCATGGTCTGAAAAATTCAAAGCACGTATAGAGACATTCAGCATCGTTGAACGGGAATAAAACTATCATGCTGCAGTATCTACTTAGACAGGCAACAATTACAGCTCATACAATACAGTGTATCTCACCTCGCTCTTTTGCCAAGGTCATCGCCATCGCATACTGACTCAGACCAGTGACAAAACATTGTGCGACTGGGCCTGAATGCAGAGTGCAGTAAAACAAAGGGCCTTGCTTTTGCCAGCTGGACCCTTCAAAACTTGGCACCAGAGCTTGGCTTTGTCCCAACAGACAAGCTGGAAAAACCCACCTTACCAGGTAGAGGCAGAGCGTCTGAAAGCCATGAACACCCATCAACTCCAAAGTAGAGAAACACAAGGGTGGTTTAGAGGACCAAAATAACCCTCTACCTCTCATTCAAACTGTGAATGTGAAGGATAAACAGGATAGAGACAGCTGGCACCTTTCTCTTGCTTGCTCCAGCAGTACTCTGGTGGAAAGCGAAGGGTGTTTCTTCACCGCCTGAGATTAGAGGAGCCAGCAGGGCCTAGCAGGGCCTGGCAGGCCTTTAGACGAACCACGGGCACTCTAGCAACAACAAACATAACATACAATCCTAAACCAGAGCAATCTGGCCCCTTTCCTTGACCACTATGAGAGAGGATAAAATTCTGTACACCTCCCTCTAAAATGCCAGTCTTTGGAGTTTACGGTTACATTTCTCGTACTTTTGTGCTGGCAGGGAGTTTTGTATGCTTGTGTACGATTTAAAATAGCTTTGTACATTAGTATAGATGTCAGCCCTGAGACGTTCTAGCATTTGTAATGGAAACCCAGTATTGAAAGGCTTTTTTATCCCATGAGGTAAGATGAGGAGGTGCTGCCCTACCAGAATATCTGTTCAGACGGGTCTCTGATTGAAAGCTTTAAGAAATGGAAGCCCGGAAGCACATCCCATCACCAGATTAAATGTCCATCTTTTCTCAGAATAACTGCTTTGCAGATGTGTGCAAAGAAAATCAACAATATGAGAACATAAAAGAAAAGCAGGATTAGGAGATGATAGTTTTATCAATCTCAAGTTGGAAAGGAAGCAGTCAATCCAGCAATGTGGCTCATAGAAACAGGGGTCCCGAGTCAGCAGGAGGAATCTGCTAAGGCCCGGTGAAATCAGGCAGGGGGTGAGGGGTGGCAGGACACCCCATCTAGGGCCACGTGCCAAACATAATGCCCACACACACAACTGGCACTGGGTGGCAACAGGAGGATTTCAGTGTGCGTGTGAGGCAGAGGAGGGATATCCAGTGGAATGTGTTACATGAATTCCACGGGCACACTGCCTCCTTTACCGCAGCCACAAAGAGCGGAGTGTGTGGACTTCATAGAGACGAAGGGACAGCGAGAGGGGGGAGGGAGGAAGACATCAATGGAGAAAACTGGGCACAGAGTCAAACTCCAGTATTACAATAGAAGGGGGAGTAAAGAAAAGAAAAAAAAAGAGAAAAGAGCGAGAGTAGGGAGCTGAGGGAGGTGTAGGAACTAGGCCTGAAGTCTCTTCCAGGGGTGACAGCAATTCTATTATCAGACAGTGGATAGAGGTCCATTGAGGCTCTCTACAGAAAGAGCCACAGAGCCTGGATCAAATAATATACAGGAGCCTAAGGAACAGTAACAGAAGTAGCGGCAGAAATTTGCTTACGCATTATAATGTACAACCCTGAAAAATAAATTATCAAAACAGAAAAAAAAATGTAGGCTGGGGACTTGGTTCTAACCATCGGTTGTTGATTGGATAGCTCTAGGCATCTGATTGCAAGCTTGAGGTTGAGGTAAGAAAGGGGCGGGTTTAAGTGAACTAAATATTCAGCATGTCACTAGAGATTTCATTTCGCCATAATATTGATTTATGACATTTCGATTACATAAAAAAGTAAACATGCATGATGAATTATGCATAATTTATCAGTTATTGGCCATAAGTTATAAACTGCATTTTGTATCTATAGGGCATCCCTAATACAACCATATAGGCTATAGTTTATCTATGATAGGAGCATATTTTCTCTGATTAGGCAATGAAGGAACATGCAAGGAGCTCTTCATCCACACGCCTGGACTTCATATGGAAACATCAGCAGATATTTTACTATATCTGGAAAATTCAAGAACATGACACCAGTATGAACAATCGATATTCCTCAACAAACCAGAACAACAAGCGATGCTACAGCTTTCCCTCGATTGTTGATCCAGATGTACAAAAATAAGCCCATCCAAGCACTTTCCATCGTAGCTGCAGAATAAGACAAAAATAGAGTATTACTGATGATCCTGCCAAGCAGGCTGCAGCAGACACTGGTGCAGTCTGTCTCCCAAAACTGGGAGCAGGTGCCGGAGAGCAAGCACAAGGTTCCTCTCGGTCCCCTCTTCATCAGGGTTTCACTGACCTTAAATGTAAGAGACTGCATAACCTAACAACCAGATAAAACAAGGCAGCTCCCTAGATTTTCCCGACTGCCACAGTCCTGATAGAGACTAGACGGTGTGCTCAGGAAATCCAGGTGCGAGTGGTCTACAAACTTTGCATAGCTATAGCCTGAACACTAAAAACAATATAAAAAAAGCAAAAAGCTTTGTATTGTTACATATTGTATATGTTACAAAAACAGCCCTTTTCCACCTTAGAAACATTGCTAATCTACGTAATATGCTATCAGTTTCTGATGCAGAAAAGTTAGTTCATGCATTCATGACCTCGAGACTAGATTACTGTAATGCTTTATTAGCTGGTTGTCCTGCATCCTCAATAAACAAGCTACAGTTAGTCCAAAATGCAGCCGCTAGAGTTCTCACTAATCAAGAAAATATTATCATATAACACCGATTTTATCATCACTACATTGGTTACCTATAAAGTTCTGTATTAATTCTAAGGTATTGCTACTGACTTATAAAGCCCTAAATGGTTTAGCTCCAGTCTATTTAACGGATCTTCTATCGCCCTATAATCCATCGCACTCTTTAAGATCACCAAATTCAAGGCTTCGGGTCATACCTAGGATATCCAGATCCACCAAAGGAGGGAGAGCATTTTCGCATTTGGCTCCAAAGCTCTGGAATAGCCTTCCTGATATTGTTTGTTGCTCAGACTCGCTCTCCCAGTTTAAAACTAGACTAAAGACGCATCTCTTCAGCCACGCATTATATACATTTTTTATCTTACAGTTACTGTAAATCTGGCCTCTAGTTCATAAACGCCAGAGGAGAACTGGCCCCCGACTGAGCCTGGGTTCTCCCAAGGTTTTTTTTTTCTCCATTAGGTCACCTGATGGAGTTTTAGGACACCACTAGGTCACTGGATGTTTTTCTGTTCCTTGCCACTGTTGCCTTTGGCCTGCTCAGTTGGGGATATTCAAATGAATTAACCAATCATTAATACCATTGATCAATCCTACCAAACGTGGATGTTTTTTCCACTAAGAAACAAACACTGTTATGTTTTGATTGATACTGTGAAGCTGCTTTGATACAATCTATATTGTGAAAAGCGCTATATAAATATACTTGACTTGACTAGACTATTGATGCAAACAAACTCCACACTCTACCCCAACATGATCCACTCCATTGTGTTTGACATACTATCCAAGTTCCATCTGTGCTGTAGCTAGGATGTTCAACAGCTCATTACTCTTGATCTTGCTTGTATTATGCAGACAGCACAGAAGTTATGACCATGACACCAGTTGGACTCTGTACCTAAGGGTCACGGGCATGAATCTTCGTTGGTCTGCTTTTTCGCATCCTTGAGACTAGGCTTCTATGTTTCAAACAGGAAGCCTATAGATTTTTATCGTAAGTTCTTGCTTCAGTTAATCAGCAACATTTACAAATTGAAGCAAGCACAGCTCCTCTTGACTATTCCTTAACTTAGATTCTTTCAGCAATGTTCCTCTGTTAGGGCTAATCCTGTTATTCATGCCCTAACAATAAAGGGAATGCATGACAAGCCGGTTTTGTCCTTTGAAGGAAACTTAAAGTAATAAGGAGACAGTATGGGGCGGGCCTAGCAGGGATACAGGCAATGCAACCATCACTGTAGCATGGTCTGTTGTGGTTTGTTAGCAGTATGTGTGAGGGTCCTCTTTTGAGCATTTCTTTCTTTAAAGTTGCCCCAGGGAAAGAGGATGGTTTTAATCAGCGCATGAAGGCAGATCCATCAGATATGCTAATCAGAGATCTTACCTGAACAAATACCATCAAGAGCAGTCTCATCCATCTTAATTGGGGAAGGGCTTGTTAATAATGCAAGGAAGGAGGCTTGGAAAAGAAATAGTAAATTGAAGGATGAGAGAAAGGGGGGCTTTTCTGTCTAATCAGCACAGACAGAGCAAAATCCAAATAACATTTCACAGTGAAGAGATGAGACAAATATTTTGAGCATCTGAGCAAGGTCTTATGGATACTGGTACTAACTGTGCTTACACACTGGAACAGCAAGGTATGATGGAGCACATGATGGATAGGAACACATGAGATAGGATTGCACGGTGTTACACAATATCAACATTTCAATAGGTACGAGTAAATTTCACAGTTCTCAATATCATTTTTTGGTATCTATAGAAAATTTTTTTGGGACTACTTAACTATTGTATTTAACTATTTGAAGTTAAAAAATAATAACGATAGGCTATATAAATAAATAATTGCACGTGTGTATTATTAATGATAAGAAAATAATCAATTAAAACTGCCTTAAAATATTTATAAGTAAACCTTCCTTTAAAAAGGTCAAGTGAAAAGCAAAAAAATATATTTAATTCAATACAGAAAGTGAACAGAGCACTTCCTCAATCAACAGAAGTAAAAGATAAGCAAAGCTATAAATGATAAATGGCCAATATTAAAGTTTTATATTATTTTGTCAAAATAAAAACAAAACAAAAATATATTTAATCTTTTTAAGTGAATTAAGGCATCAAAACATAATATAGGCTAATGTAGGCTACAATCTGAAAAATGGCTATCCATTTCAAGAACATAAAAAATAGAGAGAAAGAGCATGCAAAATTAAATACTGACATTAAAAACTCTAATACTGGCCAATGTCCAATAGGGTACTAATGCATTGTGCATCTCTAGAATGCCTATATTGAAATAGAAAAACCAGGGTTAGTTTGAAATCAATCGGAAATGCATATTCTCTGATTCAGCACAACTCTAGTGTGTAGGTGCCCTTGTGCTAAAGACTATAAGACTTGCTTGGAACAGCCTGAGAAGTGCTCTTCAGTTCCTGCACTGAAATAAAGCATACTTTATTAAGAATAACATCTATATGCAGGTGCACACATGGGTCTGCATCACATTCATCTGGACAATACATTGGATTACATTATTCCATGACTGAAGCAAACTGCACGCTTTGAAGTTCAACCAAAAGACAGTATGTTGCACAAAGGGGCTTCTAGGTTTACAACTGGGGGAATTGAGAGGCAGCCGTCCATTGTGGTGATCTATCGACATCAAAGCCAGGGCGTGTTTATGACACATGCACACACTATTCGAATTGGGCTGAACTCCGAGAGACTGTGGTACCCGAGGGAAAGGAGGGAAACCCCTTCAACTCCAGCCATGCTGAAACGCGGCGAAATAAAGCAGGAACTCCACAAAAGGAATAAGGAATCACTATTTCGACTCAAGCTGGTTTTGATTTGACAGCATTCAATGCCTGCAGCATCCTGGGTAAAATGTAACCATAAGGTATTTTAGTACTTAACAAAGGGGGCTACAAGCTAAGATAAATCACCCTTTTATGTTAGCAATACAATATCTGCAAACTTTTTTATTGATTAAAAGTGCCTAGAGGTGGAGGGTGGGATTGAACAATTGAAGGGTCCCGTTGACATGGTCCAATGGCTGTTAACCCTTAGGGAGTTCCCAGCACTGGGCTTTTGTAATCAAGAGTAGCACTAACCTCCTCGGTTTACCAAGGACAGCAGAATTAGCTTTGCCATCTAAAAGGACTGCAAGCTACTACCATTGCACCATTTGCAATGACAGGTTGCAAATGGTGACTACACACATGCCAGGTGCGAAATAGGGTCTCTATACAGCGTTGAGAGTGGAACATAATCTTAACCCTTAAACTGGGTACAGGGAAGAAAAAGAGGCCAGATTGTATGAAACTATGACACAGGTGAAGATGATGCGGTCTCAAGCCACAAAGGAAATAGTTGTCGGTACATGAACAAGCATTATGAGCTCGACTTCCTGTGCAGTTAGCATATTGAAACCAGGTTCCTTAATGCAATAGAAGTGAACACCAAACCTTAAAATGCTATGACTCACTGTATTGTCTAGGTTAAAACACAAGGTGCCTACGATTTTCAGGATCTTGGATACTACGACTGAACCAAAACTGTGTTTAAATAGCCGCTAATAACTGATGCTTTTCATCACAACAAGAGTACAAGTTTCCAATCTGTGAAAAAATAAACAAGTCTGAGGTGTTATAAGTGGACTCAATGTTGTGCACAGCAGAATAGTAATGCTGAACCATGTACTCCAGGCCTCCTGCTCATTTCAGCGCCTGCACTAGGGCATTGTCATCCTCAGAAAGAGATGAGCATGGTGGAGTGGTGACTGGGGGGCGTCTCCCTGTTGAAACTGGAATGGTAATGAGAGACCGAGAGTCCAATCAAACTGAATTATACCAGACAGGCCTCTTCAATCACTGGTTGATTTACCCCACTGACGTTTTCTCTCTTCCCCCACTTCTTTTCCTCCCTTCACCCACCCAAATAAAGATAGCTGTCATGAATATTCCTTTAAAATCCCTCTTTAAATGAAACCCCAGCCCCAAGAGGACACCTGTTTTCATCCATGAGCACAGTGAGTGGTGATGAGACCGAGGCCACAGCCATTGCCTTTCATTAGCTGGTCTTTGTGCTTTCCCGTCACGGCTACAATGATCCACCATTTACTGCTGATGAAAACAAATTGTGCACCGGGTGCTTCAATACAGGCTCAGATTGGCTAGCTCAAAATATAGCAAGACAAATCCATTACTATGTAATATCTTTAGAATGGTAATAGTTTTATAAAGAAGGTAATGCTGCATCACCGGCTCAATGTCAATATCTTAAGTCAACACCAGGGAAGGTGAGAACAAACAAATGATTCGCAAATAAAGAGCCGCTAGTATTAGCGTCATTATATAATTTCGAGTTTATGCTTCAGAATAGTGTTTATAATAAAAGTGGTGCACAATAATACACATTTGTTTACAAATCAGCGTGAATATGAATAGCAATTACAGGTCCTTCTAAAAAATTAGCATATTGTGATGAAGTTCATTATTTTCCATAATGTAATGATAAAAAAATCACTTTCATATATTTTAGATTCATTGCACACCAAGTGAAATATTTCAGGTGTTTTATTGTTTTAATACTGATTATTTTGGCATACAGCTCATGAAAACCCAAAATCCCTGTCTCAAAAAATTAGCATATTTCATCTGACCAATAAAAGAAGTGTTTTTAATACAAAACAAAAAGCCAAACTTCAAATAATTATGTTTAGTTATGCACTCAATACTTGGTCGGGAATCATTTTGCAGAAATGACTGCTTCAATGCGGCGTGGCATGGAGGCAATCAGCCTGTGGCACTGCTGAGGTGTTATGGAGGCCCAGGATGCTTCGATAGCGGCCTTAAGCTCATCCAGAGTGTTGGGTCTTGCGTCTCTCAACTTTCTCTTCACAATATCCCACAGATACTCTATGGGGTTCAGGTCAGGAGAGTTGGCAGGCCAATTGATCACAGTAATACCATGGTCAGTAAACCATTTACCAGTGGTTTTGGCACTGTAAGCAGGTGCCAGGTCGTGCTGAAAAATGAAATCATCTCCATAAAGCTTTTCAGCAGGTGGAAGCATGAAGTGCTCCAAAATCTCCTGATAGCTAGCTGCATTGACCCTGCCCTTGATAAAACACAGTGGACCAACACCAGCAGCTGATATGGCACCCCAGACCATCACTGACTGTGGGTACTTGACACTGGACTTCAGGCATTTTGGCATTTCCTTCTCCCCAGTCTTCCTCCAGACTCTGGCACCTTGATTTCCGAATGACATGTAACCACTGAGCAACCAGTGCTGCTTCTCTGTAGCCCAGGTAAGGCATACTGCTGCTGTTTCTGGTTCAAAAGTGGCTTGACCTGGGGAATGCGGCACCTGTAGCCCATTTCCTGCACACGCCTGTTCATGTTGGCTTTGGATGTTTCTACTCCAGACTCAGTCAACTGCTTCCGCAGGTCCCCCAAGGTCTGGAATCGGCCCTTCTCCACAATCTTCCTCAGGGTCCGGTCACCTCTTCTCGTTGTGCAGCGTTTTTTGCTCCCTTTTTCCTTCCCACAGACTTCCCACTGAGGTGCCTTGATACAGCACTCTGGGAACAGCCTATTTGTTCAGAAATTTCTTTCTGTGTCTTACCCTCTTGCTTGAGGGTGTCAATGATGACCTTCTGGACAGCAGTCAGGTCGACAGTCTTACCCATGATTGCGGTTTTGAGTACTGAAACAGGCTGGGAGTTTTTAAAAGCCTCAGGAATCTTTTGCTGGTGTTTAGAGTTAATTAGTTGATTCAGATGATAAGGTTAATAGCTTGTTTAGAGAACCTTTTCATGATATGCTAATTTTTTGAGACAGGAATTTTGGGTTTTCATGAGCTGTATGCCAAAATCATCAGTATTAAAACAATAAAACACCTGAAATACTTCAGTTGGTGTGCAATGAATCTCAAATATATGAAAGTTTAATTTTATCATTACATTATGGAAAATAATGAACTATCACAATATGCTAATTTTTTGAGAAGGACCTGTATAATAGTAGTTAGGGGTGTAATGTATCGTATTGGATCTGTGATCCGTACAGACCAGCCCCCATGGTTCGGAATGCATGTGATTCGCAGATTAATTGTAAGGTTTAACCATTATAGAGTGAAAGTTTGCATGTTTTTAAGTCTTGTCAATTTAATCATTTAAGCCAGTTTAAACCATTCAAGTGTAGGGCTGCACGATTAATCGAAATTAAACCGAAATCGCGATTTGACTTAGTGCGATTATGAAATTGCAAAGGATTATTTAGATTTTTAATTGAATAAATATATGCACAGCGTGTTAGTGAAGAGCGGCTCAGTGATCAGTAGTAAATGCTGCTCCATCTCTGAAAGCACTGCGAGTTTGAGTCACTTATAACGTGCAATCATGCATTTGAAAAAGACAAAGAAAAAGATCTTCCCAAACTTATAATGCAAAGCGTAAACCTGTTGTCCGACAAAATACATTTAATAACATGTTTTTACTCACTTCATATCGTCAGTTAAATGTTGTGAAAAATGACATATTGTCTGCCTCATTCTATGAAAAGACATCTCACAAAAGGAAATTTCATAGTATTCTACAGTAATAAAGACCATGTCGATTAGCATTGCATTATAAATATACTTTATTATTATGAAAAATCAGAGAAGGCTTGAACTCAACAACACCATAAGCAGTGGTGTGTTTATTGTTTTGTTTAATCAGTAAAGGTGTTTCTATCTTCTTTTTATTCAGCTACATTCAGATATAGGCATATTAGCTGAATTAGGGATTACCTGGAACATCATTATATTACTTCTCTGAGGCATATTCGGAGTTTCTGCGCTAGGGCTCCCTCTGACTTTCAGTATGAATGAACAGACGTGCGTTTAGCACTCAGTAATGCTCACTCCATCCAATTTCGGGAAAAATAAAAAAATAAAAATAAAAAAAAGACTTCTCTCTAAAGAAATTTATGAGAATCAACATGTTTTTCTCCAATGTAAATTTTTTTCCTCACAGTGGATGCATAAGAGGCTCATAAAGTCATGGGGAAAAAAATAAGAAATGACTGGACACAGATTTTTATAATAATAATAATAATAATATAGTATTTCATAATAAATCCTTAGATCTTTCTAATGATTTAGTCAGGCTGTCTGCATGTTAACAGGTAACCCTGCAGTTTTTCATATAAATAAGTTGTATATTGTTATGTTTATTCTTAAATACTGTTATCGCAATAGTAAAATTTCTATTTTTGTTTAATATTGTTATTTAGTAATAATAATCATAAATATAGCTGCAAGCAGCCATTACTGGGGCCAAGCGCAAGAAGCGGCAACAGATGCCATCATGGGCGGGAGTGGCAGACCAACTGCAGCAAGGAGCAATTAAAGACATTTTAAGAGAAGTTTGGGCAAATGGCTAAAAAATCATATATACAGTAACTTTTAAGATGATTTAATGGATTATCACTTTCGACCAATAGGTGGCGCAGTTACGAAATCAATGTGATGTGGTCAGAGTGAGGTGACAATGACACATACAAACTTTGGTGTCAAAATGTCAAGGCATTGCAGAGATAAAGCCTGAGTAGTCATTTTGGCAGCATGCCTCAACTTTGCTGCTGCGGTATACGAAAACGGTTTCGTCTATCGTCACGAAATCCATAACTTTTAGTCGGCATGGTCTGGAGATGGTAGGATTCGATTTTGGTGAAAATCGGACAAACGGCCTTGAAGGAGTTCGAAAAAGTAGGTATTCAATGAAAATCAAGATGGCGGACAGGAAGTTTCTCCAAATACGTCAAAATTGGTATGCATTTTCTCGGCACGACCCAAGGAATCTATTAAGACCAGTGTCATTACAATAGGCTGTTTTATTCAAAAGTTAGGAAATATTTTTGGAAATGTAATTTGAATTTTTGACCAACAGGTGGCGCTATCTCGAAATCTTTTCAGTGCCTTCAGGGCAAGGTGCTGGTGGCAATTTCTGAGTTTCATAATGTTACAGCAATGCATTCGTTAAGTATAGCATTTTACATCACAAAACTGTATTGAAATCAATGGGAATTTCACGTTTTGTTCTATTATAGCGCCACCAAGAGGTAAAATCCTACAATTTTTTTACGTGTCCTCAGAGTGAGCCCATACATATGTGTGTCGAGTTTGGTGAAAATATCTCAATTCACTTCGGAGTTATAGACATTTATGTGAAAAAACACGTAAAAAAATGACTGACACGTGACTTCGATTGAATTTTACGACCCCTTACTATCAATATTTGGGCATTTGGGCATTACTGTATCGCCAGCGACCTATGTTTCCAAACTTCTGACGGTGGTTTCGTCTTGTTCGGACTAGCGGTTTCGAAGATATCTGCAAATGTTTTTTAAGCGCTAAATTGCAACGCTGCACAAACCATATGCCGAAACCTGGCAAGTCTGGTATCGTTGGACTCGGAAAGGATTCAGGAGACTAATAATATGACTTTCGTGAAAATACATCAACCACAGCCAGAGTTATAAGCATTATAGATTTTAATTTTACCACTAGGTGGTGCTGTTTCGAAACTTCTCAGCATCCTTCAGGTCATCGTACTGATGACCCATACCGAGTTTCGTAACAATTCGTTGATGCGTTCAAAAAATAAAGCATTTTAGCACATAATTCAAAATGGCCGACAGCCAAAATGGACGATCTGGGAAAATATCAGTCGACTCGGCATGACGCCCTGAATCTAACGAGACCACTTTTATGATTTTTGGACAAACCGTTCAGAAGTTATAAGCAAAAATAGCCATTTTTCATATCTCCGGACCAGTAGGTGGCGCTGCGCCGAAACGCAGCATGTAGCCTCAGGTCATGCTTGTGATGACATGTACCAAGTTTGGTCTGAATACGATTAAGCGTTACGGAGATACAGCCTTACGTCTGTTTTTAAAAGCGCTTCGTAAAATTAGTTTGTGCGTTTATCGAAAACGGTTTGACAAATCAACTTGAATTCCATAACTTTTTGTCGGCACTGCCTGGAGATGATCTGGTGCAATTTTGGTGAAAATCGGACAAACCGTCTAGGACGAGTTCGCAAAAGTAGGTTTTTTGGACAATTCAAAATGGCGGCCATATATTTATGACGGAAAATTACGTCATAGGATGCAATCGAATCGCCATTAGCTCAGGAATCAGAGGAAAAAACAATTTTGTTGATAGGCCTTACGGTTCAAAAGTTATTAGTATAATAAAAGTGAAACTTTGGACAGGTGGTGGCGCTAGAGGGAATGAGTTAAAGACACCAAAATTGGTGCAATTACTGTTGGGATTGTCCTCTATCAGAATGTCAAACCGGAACAACTTTCCCGGAAAACGGTTCTATGGGCTGCCATAAACGCCCAGTCGGAAGAAGAAGAAGAAGAAGAAGAAGAAGAAGAAGAATATAATAAGAACCGGAACAGATACAATAGGTGCCTCCGCACCTTCGGTGCTTGGCCCCTAATAAGCACAAGTACAACAAACCAGGTGTATAAATAAATATACACCATTATATACCATATACATTATATATATATATATAAAAAAAATCACATTTTATATCGCAATTTTAATCAGAAAAATCATAATTAGATGTTTTCCCCCTTTTCAAGTGCAAAACGTGAAAGAGGACTCAATTCTTGAGAGCACAGAGAGGGCATCGTTTCAGACAGCACGCGAACAGATTTGAGTTCTCTTTTGAGTCTTTTTGTGCTTGAATAGACACATACGTGCGCAATATGTAAAAAAAATTAAAAAAAAAAAACATTGGCAGGTATCCTCTTAAACAGTCAGTTATGTCATAAGTAGGCTTGCTGCGATAGTCAGTGTCCAGCCGAACACCAATTACATCACTTACGCACCGCCCCCCACCGTCGTTTAGATTTTTTTAATAGTAATAAAAATCATTTAGTAAGTAAGAGAACAGACACTAGAATTAAAAACTGAACGTGTTTCAAGGAGAGTAGCAACATAGATCAGCAGTAGGAGTCAGATTTTATTGATTACATGACGAGAGTGAGGCGAGCTAGGACTGACAAGACGATTGTGGAAGATTTTGGTTCCAAAGCGAAATGTTAAAAGTGCCTATTTGGTAATATTTAGTACTGTTTTACTGTTGTGTTTTTCATTAAGAATAATAATGAGCCCACCATTCAAGCAATAGCCACCCACGAATTGCTGCTAATTCGAAAGTAAAATGCACACGGCCACACAGGTATTCATAAGTGATTTAAAAGTGAAGTTGAAAAGAGGCAAAAACTCTAAACTTATTTATTTCTCACAACCTGAACAACATTTATAAAGCAGTTTATTATATTCGTATCTTTGTTCTATAACAATGTTTTTATTATTTGTATAATTTGTTTATTTGTTCTTATCTTACTGACTGTTCACTTGTCTTTTGTTGTGGTATTGTACTCAGTGTTCTTTAAATAATAGAAAGCAAATTTATATTTGCCCTGCCTCCTGGCCCCATACACAATATTTTTTTTGCTGATCCGAAAAATTATCGGATCCATGACTCAAAAACGTAATATGATCCGAACTGAGAGTTTTGTGATCTACCCCTAAAAGTAGTAAAATAATAATCAAGTTAGTTCTCAGGTCACGTCAGTCAAGCTCGGATCAGCTGATCCACGTCTAGTATGTCATGTCGACATGTTGTATACCTATAGGAATACAGTGCCTATTACAGGATCCATATAGATTCATTCAGTATTATCAGCAGCATTATTGAGTTGCTCAGGAGCTAATTACCCTCCTCCATCCCCAGCTTCTTCCTCTTCGAAACAGACACATTTTTCTTGAATCATATTGTACATTAAATCATTGAGCATTAATAATATCTGCAATACATTTATGTTGGTTCTGTTCGGTTTACCCTAATGGGGGCTTATTGCTGCTCTCCCTGCTCTTATCCATGCTAGGCTGCATGGATGGGCAGAGAGTTATTGCATAGAACAGAACCATCCCGCCAATCCAAACTGTAGTCCTGACAGAACTTTACCATTGGCAGGTTAAACACCATCATCTATGGGCTGCTTTCGACACTTTGGTATGCTGCAACAACAAAGTTTCTGTTCTGGTTCTATCAGGATTACTTCCCAATTATATTGACGGTTCCGTGTCTTTCAACCAAAGTGGAGGGCGTTCATTATACAGAAAGAAGTAAAGAAAAAAAATGTAATTCGAACAGAATCAGATCAGATAGTGTTTAATTGCAGCTTTCATGAGTTGTGCTTTAATGCCATTGTTGCAGGCTGGTTTTATCCAATAGATAAGGCCGTGCGCTTTCAACGCTGATTTACACTTTCTGAACTCGCCTGCCTTATTCTGCTGGCACAGCACAAAAAGTGCTTAGTGTTCCTTCCTTCTGAGGAGAAATTATATGAGGAAAAAAATGAATTTAAAAATCAAAAGACGGCCGAGAAGTTGCTCTCGAGAGCTTAAGCAGTGACTGTGGTGTACTGACGGACGTGTTTATCTGAAGGGGTATCGAGGATGTCCTTGCAAAGTGCATTACTCAAGGATGACGAACATGATAAAAATGTAAGTTACAATGAAAATCTTACTCCCTGCTCTTCTCTTAATCTCTGATAAATTTATTTGTCTTCCCCAGTGACCTTTGATAATAGCAAGAGAAGTGTCCTCTGCGTTTTCTCTGGTGTAGGGCTCGGAAGACATCACCCCCACAAGACAAGCTCAGCCCGGGTCGGCGGCCCCCGCTGCCTTTCTCCTCCAGCATAACAATGGCTGCCCTCTGCGCTCTAGGGTGGAGGGCACGCTGATCCTGTTACACCATGACAAGTACCACAATCCCCCATTGAAGAGCATATATTCTCCCCCCTCTGCCTATACAAGAGCCAAGCCTATTCATCGCATTGTTTTCTTTCTAGCACATGACTTTTGCGTTGGGCCTCGGCAAAGTCAGGTGTTCGAATATGACCTGGAAACCGCAGGTTGCCCACATACTATGTGCATTACGGAGCTTGATTCGCTCTGGCATTTACGTTCAATAAGTAAGGAGCTCATCAATTGATTATTGCATTGGAATCGTAGCTTACTATTGGGGATTACGAGAGACCAAAACCAATTATCTGAACTATTATTTCTGCTGAACGGTGCAGAAGTCAAAGTTCTGGGTCCCACAGCACTGGTTGTGGAGGACATAGCAAATTACATTTCCAGAACGCTTCTGCAAGTCTGGCAAGGAACTAGGATGCAGGCATCCCGGGGAGGATGTGAAGGGCTGGAACTCTCAAGAACGTGCAGTGTGGGAAGGAGCGGTCCAGACATAAAGCCCCACGGCTGTTGCGCACATTAATCATGTTTGGAGTACGAGAGGATGGGAGGGGATGGGGTAGCCCCCTCACTGCATGTTTGCATGTCTGCTGCTGCACTGACGTGTTCACTGTCAGTCCCAGAGTCAGGGAGGGCTGGAAGACTAATGAGATGCTTCTTTTTTCTCTCTCGCTTTCACGTGTCTCTTTTGCCCTCCAGAAGAGGGCGGCTGGGGAGGTGGGGACCAGGGGGTGACAGGTTGGTTATTTACTCTGCCTTTCATATTTGCCTTTTAGTTCTGCCGTTTCCCCCTCTCTCCTCCAACCATTTTCCTGCAGTCATCTGTTCACTCAGCTGCCTGCGAGAAACCGGTGCCTAATGGGCCATATCAGCACAGCCACTGCAGGGAAACAGAGGCCTGTCATTAGGCTATATTGAAAAAGAAGCCAGTAGGCAAGGAGAGGGGGAGAAAGCCATTGATATTTATATTGTGCATACCTACCAGGGCACTAAGATCAGCATGTGAAGCCTTCCTCCAAACCCTGCTTTGAAAAAGGAGCTATTAATATTTCATCAAGAAAATCTTTTTAATCCTGAAAAAAGAGGTGGTCCAGTCTGCAAGATGGGCGTAAAAATGTAAGGCTGGCTAATGACTAGTCCTTGTATTATTCAGTAGCCAAATTTTTTTATGCCTCTCATATGTGAGTAATGAATGATTGACAGAGAATGGGGATGGAAATACTTGATGCTAATGAAGCATAATAGAGAGTGCGGCCATCTGCAACTGCATGAACATGCCATTTCTTCCACCCCGATCACATGGCGGAGAACATATTGTGCTAAACACCAGCGGTGATCTTGAGGGGGAAGAAGATGTTCTTGTGAAACCCTGCACTTTCTCTGGTGAGCTTCCTTGCATGTTTTGTTTTCTTTCTCACTGTTAACAAGCTCGTATCAGCCGTGCACTATTCACTTCGGTTACTTGAGGGGGAGGCAGGATGTTTCAGAGGTGATATGCTGGGGAAACGCAAGAACAAGAGTCATGTTTTCCACAAGTTATGCAAAGTCATGGTATTTTGTAAGTCAAAGAGAGGTCAAAGCTTTGAGTCATGAAATAACTTTAAAAGTCTAGAGAGATTAGGACCAAAGATACAATATAGGTTATTACAGTTAGGGCTGCAAAATTAATCAATAAAACGGAAATCGCAATTTGGCTTAGTGCAATTATGAAATCGCGAAAGCTGCAATTTTTTATTAAATATATGCACAGCGTATTTCATGAAGCTCATCACTGTGATCAGAGCGACTTGATTGTTTTGCAGTAAAATGTTGCTCCATCACTTCAAGCACTCTGTGTTTGAGTCACTTAACGTGCATTTGAAAAACAAACACGTGCCAAACTTCTCAAACTTCTAAAGAGAAGCGTTTATATGCTAAATCTGTTGTCCAACAAAGGGAAATTTCAAATTAAAAAACTTTTAATAGTAATATTTTAGTTCAATAACTTCCTTTTGTGATCTGATGTTTCTTTTTCATAGATTGAGCAGAAAATATATTTTATTATAGCATTCAATACTGTGATCAATGCTATGCATTTTAAATATATTTTGTTCTTATAAAAATACCAGAGATGGCTTGAAGAAGGTTAAACGGTAGCACTTTACTATAAGGTTTCAATAGTTAACATGAACATTTCAACATTTAATAGCCTACATTATTGAAGCGTCAAAAGTAGTAGACTAGGCCTATTTGTTAAAATTAGCTAGTTTATGCACTGTGATGTAACATGAACTAACAAAGAACAGCTGTATTTTTATTAACTAATGTTAATAAAGATTCAAACAAATACAGTAACAAATGTATTGCTCATGGTTAGTTCATGTTAGTTACTCATTCTAATGTTTAAAAATAAAATGATACCTAATTGCTTTAGGTAACAGTTACCGACAAACCATATATTGTCGCAGTCGTGTGTTTATTGTCTTCATGTTTCGTTAGTGAAAGCGTTTCTATCTTTTTTTTATTCAGCTACAGCAATAGCTGGATGCCTTTATCCATGTAAGGGATTTCCAGGAACAACATGCATAATATTACTTCTGTGAGGCATATTTGGACTTTTTGCACAAGGGCACCCTCCAACTTCCAGTATGAATGAAATATACATTACATGAGTGTTTAGAACTAAACAATGCTAACATTTCTATTTTGGGGGGTAAAAATAGAAAATAATAATACTTTGTAAGATGCTCTCATATTTCATATCAATGACATTTTGCATACATCCTGCCAAAAAAAAATAAGAAATTACGGTCACTGATTTTGTATAATAATATTTTATAATAAAACCTTAGATCTTTCTAATGCTTTATAGCTAGCCTATAGCCTAGGCTCCCTGCATGTTAACAGGCCACCCTGCAGTTTTCCATAAAATAAAATTATTAGTAGTATTATTAAATAGGTCTAACTTTTTATTTTATAATGAAATAGTGTTATTACAATAGTGATACTTCTTAATAAATTGTTTAATATTTTTATTATAATAACCATAATAATTACTAGTCACATTTATACAAGCACAAAATTGTATTGTGCAGCACTACAAATAAGCACAACAAAGTGTTCTTTATAATTTGTTTGTTTGTTTTAAAATTGCTAATGTTACCCAGAAAATCGCAATTAGATTTTTTCCCCAAATCACGCAACCCTACCCAGAGTTTACTTTTGAGCCATGTATTGACCTAGCAGTGTGGTAATCACAAGAAATCTTCGATATAGTAAGCTATATAAGCTCAGAACAAACAAAAAGACTAAGTTAAAGAGTCTAAACAACGGCAGTTGACTAACATGTTGACAAATATTATATGTGCTTAAATGGTGTACTTTTTAGAGCTTTTTTTTTTTTAGTTTTGGAGGCAATTAATGTTTATTCAGGGGGTGCAAGACTGACAGCAACAAATTTGCATAACTTGGCTGTTCCACACAATTGAAAAAGTGAAAACTTTAAATGCTCACCCTCTTTTGAAAGTACAGGGAGAAGGCAAAAACAAAAGGCACCTCAGTTAGTGGTGTGAAAACTTTTGAAGTAGAGGACTGACATACTTCGGGCTTTACGCTCAAAGACCCATCAGCCCTTCAAAGACCCCTGCCAGACCTTCTAAGGCCCACTTGAGACAAATAATTAAATGCAAAAATAATGGATGCAAGCTGTGTTAAATTGTTGAAATCTGTGCAAAGGCAGATTAAGGTCGACTCACTGCTTCATTTAATGAATCTCACTCTGAGTATGTTATGTTTTCAAGGATCTAAAACTGAAATTTAAAAAAAAAACTGAATTTCTGGTATCAATTAATTTGAACCAGTCAACCCAACACACACACACACACACATAAAAAAAACAAAAACTGGATCCTACTTCCAACCGAATAAATATTCACAGTCAGGTGGACTTCTACCATCTGCGTACAAATCTAATTATAAAGGCAGTGAAATGGCAGCAAGTAGGTTGCAACACTTGGGTCAATGACACACAAAAGTGATCACAATATAGCCTAGCCTATACAAAAGCTTAAAACAGTGTTACGTTCTAAGAAATATCTCTATTCATGTTGGTTTCATACGGTTCTGAAAAAAAATCAATAAAAAATGTGGTAGCATGACGTACAAGTTTTAAAATGATTGTATGTTAATTATAATAACAAATACATTTCAAGTAAAAAATATAATTCTAATATGAATTATTAATTTCAGTAAGATTTTTTTGGTGAGTCACACTTTATGACATTTTACAACCTGAACTAACTAAAATAAAAATATAAAAAATATGCATTTAAATTAATATATTAAAAACACACCCATCAAAGAAGTTGTATTCAAGGAATAGTGTACAAATAGCACTGTTATTGTATTATTTTTTAACGTAATCGATAGGACAAAAAAAATTACCCATTGACTCTTTTCTTTTGTCTCGAGTATTTCCCAACCCTGCTCCTGGAGGCACACCAACAGTGCACACTTTGGATGTCTCCCTTATCTGACCCATATTATATTTCTGGTCTTGGAGTCTCTACTAATGAGCTGATGAGTTGATTCAGGTGTGATCAATTAGGAAGAGTTGGAAATGTGTAGTGTTGGTGTGCCTCCAGGAACAGGGTTGGGAAAAACTGCATTGACCTACATTAGAATAATTCAAATGTTTATCTGCTGGGTTTTTTTTTTCTATAATAGAAAGAGTAGGCCTAAACAACATCACAAGGAATCAAACACAGCTTGAGATTTGGGGAGAAAACAACTAAAAAAAGTAAAGGGTGATGAAACAGACAGGTACAAATCAATAGCAGAAGATGTATTCAATATGCAGAATTAAGTAACAAAAAAAATGGCTTTAGAATCAATACAATCAGAGACCTTTAAAGCACACAGTGCTAATGGTGAGGCCTTCAGCAAACCCGTGTGATTGGTGGCTGGCAACGAGTCAAGCTAAAAACAGGAATTGCAATGAACACACATATGAAGTGATGGCTTTAAAAAGTCCACAGCCTCCAATGTGACATTTGCTTAGAACTTTGCACATTGCTAACTGCCACCAACTGGGGCCTCTTTCTTTCCACCCTCTGGCAGGATATTTGACCTCATCTCCAATACACATTATCCTTCCTCTCTCGTCCAGACTTAGAAAATTAAGTTTCCATGTGAACTGGCCACAAAAACTCCAGCACACAAAATCTCAGCTGGATGAAAGGCCTTCTATGGGGGAGGGTAGCTGCCTGAGTGCTGCTTGAGTTTCCTGCACTCCGCGTTTAGTGTTACAGCCCCAGATGTAAGGATTTTCCTCCACGTCTTTGCGAACTGAAGGTAGGGGCCATCCTTTATTTTCTGCCTGCCTGAACATAGCTTGTCATAGAATATGCTTCCATTTCCTCTACACAATCTCACCTCCAAACCATTCCTCTGTTCCCGGTTGGTTGACTTGCCTTCTCCTTTCTCTCTTTTTGTTTCCTCTGGAATTCTCTTACATTTGTTAGGCAATTACAGCCAAATGAGGCCCTATTAGGCATGTCTGGAGGCCCCTTCTTTAAAGAGGAGCAACTCTCAGCAGCCTCTATTTCTGACAATGACACCCAAACAGAGAAGCAAGCAGGAGGGAGCAAAAAGAGAGAGAAAAGGGGCATGTCCCTCCCAGCGATCAAATAAAAATGGGTTACAACATTTCCAAAAGCTTTGAAACATGTGTATCTTGTGTAAATCTGAGCTTTAAAGGCTCACCAGCCATATTCCGCTCCTCCCAGAGCATAAAAGCATAAAAGTTCCATTTAAGCGACTACATGACGAAACATCAACAAAAAAATCAGCCGCCTGTGTGCAGAGATCAAAGAGGTAAAGCTATCTTAAGGGACCTTTAACGGCCAGAACTTTTAAACTAGGATTGTGAGGGGCAATAATCTATAATGGGTGAATGCGCATGTGCATACAACTCACTGAGTTCCAATAAAACGCAGATAAGCTGCAGCAGGAGACGAGCTCGCACAAGTGCACGCTGCAAGCCCAGCTGCACATGGGTAGGGTATGGACAGGAACCTTGCTTCTGGCTCAAAATCAGAGCTCCATTTTGAGCAGACATACTGAACTAAACCGATTGCCACAAACACAGCTGTGAGGCAGACAAGGTCTTGTCTGAGGAGTGCAACGCTGATAAACTAAAATCAGAGGGGTATGGGGCAAGCTGCAGCAGACTGCAAAGAGGTTGCAATTGATTTTTAGAGCATGGGCGGGTGCCAGATCCACTGAGGGAATAAAAACACTCGTCACACTGTGAGAAAAACACATATTGCATAGGCATCTTTATGGGTGTGCTTTTAAAAACCTAACTGTATGTGGGACTGCGTCACTTTTTTTTATCAAGTCTGAGATCAGTGTTCAGAAACAAGGACCTGATCAAAGTCTCTGACAGGTCTTTTGTCCTGGAATGCGGCGAGTTGTTTTTCACCTTGCTCCAGTTGCTGCTGATTAGCTGACAAGTCGACTAACCACCCTCTCCCCTATTTCCAAATTAATTTCTCTCCTTTGATAAAGACAAAGGGGGGGGGGGGGGGGTTTAATGGCCGTGTCCTTCAAAACTAAGAGTGCTAATAAGTGTGAAAAGGAGATTTGTTTAAGTGATTTTCTTTGAGACTTGCAGGCATGGAATTAATTACCTTGATTAAATATTGTCTGTACGGCTGATGAAAGATAGAGCAGAATTAGCGGTCCCTTGTTGAACTTGTATGGTGCTGAATGAGATGTGTCCCGATTACAAAGACCAAAATGATGGCAACACTCAAAGGAGACAAAGAGCTAAAAACAGGCCTAGTGACATCACAGAGCAGCCACTGGCCAAGCCTAATGCTAAATGGCGGCCATCCTCAAAACTCAAACAAATTGGCTTCCAACTGTCTGCCACAATAACTTTAAAAAAAGTTAACCCATGACTGAAACATTATGGTTTTGTGTAATAAAACCAAATGACTGACAAAGACCCACTTCCCAAAGTGAATATTGTGTCTAATGGCAAAAGGAGAGTTGAAGTCTCCATCAATCTGAAGACTTCTGAGTCACTTGGCAGAAGAGTAACATAACTCAATGCAATGCTTGCCTAGGTTTACAGAGGCATTAAGAGGGCTAAACAACCTCTCAGTGGCTCTTCTAGCCCCACCGAACTTTTGCCTCCTAACCACAGAAGAGGATTTTCTAAAGGTTTCACATCACAGCTTTGTGCTCCGTTGCGAACATCTATACTCTTAACCACCCTCCCACCCCCCAAACACACACACACCAACACCCCCCCCCCCCTCCTCTCTCTGTGAATGGGGGAGTTTTCTACAGCTGGGTAACAAAGCATGACCCAATAATCCTCAAGCCTAACTCAAAGCTAGAACCTCCTCTCCAAGGACTTCATAAGACAGAGGCTGGGGTAGGGTGGTGAATTACACAAACGAGAATTAATTATTCTTATCAAATCAGTTTCCTGCAGCATAACGTCTGGCCCTTAATATCTGGGGCAGAAAATTTGACCATTCAGAGGATAACGATGAATTTAACATCCCCCGCTTCCCCAGGCTTGAGTGTTTTTGCACTATGGCTTCTGGAAAGAGTACAAATTCTGTTGTGAACTTTCTGGCAAACTTCGGAGTAAGCCTGGCTTTCAGGGAGTAAGCCTTTGAGTATGAATCTTTGCTAACTTCATTTCAGCTAACATGCTGAATAAACATTAAAAGTGGTTTATACTTTGTTGCAGTGTCTTTGAAAATTTTAAACAGGTCTAAAAGAAAGTGTACCAATTGAGGAGTCACAAACAGTTTATCCAAGCATGCAGTGGCAACTGCTTATTATCGTCAGAATTAAAAATATAAACTAGAACTACTTCACGTAACACTATCAAAATCATGTAGGCTGTATTGTATAACATAAAATTGAGACAAAGGCACAGTACCTTTAAAAATACTACAGTCACAAAAACAACCAAGTCTAGAAACTTTTGAGAATAGTTTTGTATATAGCTATGGTAACTTTAAAAACACAAAATAACTATAACAAGTTTTGTTGAAAGTGAAAAAGGGGTTACACTTACTCATGAAGGGAGCTTTTCAAGGTTGCTAAATAAGTACCCATGTTATTTCATTACAGCTAGGTTATCACGTTTCCACTAACATTGGCCTTTTAAAGGAACACAGTGGATCTTTGTGAGAATAAATGAATCATGGCTTCTTTATTGAATTAGTTATATGTATACTTTCACTACTCTCGTTATGAGTACCTACAATTATTGGAGATTTGAGGCTTCCTGTAACTGCTATTTCAAGAAAAGAAAGCTTACATTATAGGAGAAATGTGGCTGGTCCAGTACATGACTGATTTTCTGCTTTTTCCTGTTCGTATGTGGTGTGCAAGCTAATTATTTAATATTGTGAATGGTTTTGTTGATCTTAACTAAGCCTCAAACTTTATAAATGCCACATTGGACCTTACAAGTGAGGTGTAATTTTACTACTTCAAATGAGCACATAATTGGGCATGTTGTGCTTTGGAACCCTACACCCACGTTTTTATATATAACGTTATACAAAAAACAAAAACACTTTAATTTTTCTTTCACGATAGTATTTTGACAGTATGTTTACTGAAGTGAAGCGAGTGGGGGAGGAAAATGTATAGACATTTGGGCAGCCATTGAAACTGCCTTCGTGTTCTAAATACCAAAGCCTTTTTGAGTTGCTTCACAATTTTTCGATTTAGTGCGTTTAAATCAAGCTTGAAATGCTGTGACGGGTTTCTATGGTTTAGAAAAACACCTCTGCACAGCAAACAAAAAAAACAAAAAAATGCTATTCGGCTAATACAGAAGAACTAGCCCGATGTGAGGGGGGTTTTGAGCTATTGTGCTGTAGCCTCTACTAGAACAACCCAACGACATATTTAGCCGAATTTTTTGAACTCATTTTAAAGATTATATCAAAAAGGATATTTTAAATAAAACAACAGAGGGTTATACAAAGTCTAGGCATGCGTTTTATCATTCGTTTAACTACGGCAAATACGCGTCCTTTGTCTTGACCAACCAGCAAATAAACAAAAGATATGGGATTTGGAATCAAGCGGATTACCCTGGACTTAATTATATCAAGAGACCCAACAACCGTCAAGCAACCAAAAATACACGGGAGAAAAGCCAATAATTATCCGAAACCAACTTTAGACGGAAATATTAGCAAAATAGCAGCTCAGTGTGCTACAACAGAGATTCATTGTGACCAGCATGATAGTCTTTTCTTCCTCGCGACCTGGGAAAAATGTTCCGTTTCGACAGAGCTTGTTGTGATTGTTCAAATATACACTATTTAGTATAATCTTGTATCATCGCAGTAACTTATTATGTATATCAGCGTTTTATCAAGTGTTAAAGGAACATTTCAGCAATCGATTCCACTGAATTCCACATTAAAAGCCATTGCAACATGCCCAAAGGGAAGCCCTTTAATTTTTAAAACGTGCGCTCTCTTTCTTTCGCAATTCGACAGGCATTAAATCAGTTAGAAATCTCTATGTAGAAACGAAGCTGGTACATTAACGTTACAGTTTCTAAACGAGGCCACTTCCATTTTTCTCAAGAAACTTCGTTTGCTAGAAAGTGAAACAAATATTTCCGATGTAACTTTCAACGTGCCTTGGACGGTTAAAGCGGTACTTACCGACTTGTAAGACGTTGTCCACACAACCGGTTTCCAAAAGCCGGATTCCCCGGCGGAAAGGCAGTCCATCTCCGGTACCCCCCGTCCCTGTGCTGCCTGTTGTGTTCGTAACCCCTCCGGGGACTGTACCAGATCCAACAGAGGAGCTCGAGCCCACTACTGGACCCTCTTCACCCGCCACTCGGCACTGAAACGATGAATACATACATATTTCCCTTTCGTTCCTCGGGAACGACCAATACACGATACGGCGCTGAACCGGTTCGGGAATCCGTTCGAAGCGCTCCTCCACCCTCTCGAAGGCCCATTTCTCCGCTACGGCCTTCGCAGCGCAGTCCAGTAGAGATTCCGGGCAACGGAAACGTGAGTTCGGAAATCCCGGGCCAGGCCCCGGACCGGGTCCTCGAGGAGCGGGACGCAAACACGGACGCTTGCTGGCCGGGGGTAAGGAGATGTGAAGCGGCGGCTGAGGCAATAGCTCTCCACGTCCCTCCGCCATGACAACCAAATAAACACTGAAGTGAGGACCGAATCTCTAGAAGCGCACAGACGGAGGCACCGCACAACGGGAGGGTCGTCACTTCACATACGTCACTACCAATAACAAACGCGCTCGAGCCAATCGCGAGGACGGGCTGCACCGAGGCGTTGCGCATGTGTGCCTTGAAATGACAGGCACGGTGTTGATCGAACAGACTGTTTGTTACAAATTCCTCTTTATTTACAACTCGTGCACTTAAAACTGTCAATGATCTGCTGCTGTGTGTTTAAACACCTGCCGTTGTTTCTCAGATCAACAGTAGCGCTGAGAACTGCATTGCCTTTTGAAAGACCTCATAATATCGGAGCATAATGTTACAATCTACATTCTCTGAATGTACAAGATGTGTGCAGAACATTTTTACCCTTCAAGCATCGTAAAAAATGTGGAGAACTCTCCATCTGCCCGTTTAGTGTGTTGTAACTAAAGTTTGAAATGTTTCTATGATCATGTAACTTTTTAACAGATGTCTACTGCCCACCCTGGTGGCCAAGTATAATGTCAGTTGATTGGTGCTGTCAAAGTCCATCTAGTCCTGATTAGAAATATTGTCATAACTCATGCAGATAGATAGCCTATTAGAAACGTGTATGTCTTTAATGTTTTTCACCGTGCTGATATATATATATATATATATATATATATATATATATAAGCTTAAACTGTCTGAAACTGCAGATAAGTAATGAGCTTATAGAACTGCATTCTCACATTAAAAAAAATTCAAGTCGTGTTTATTATTATTTACATTGTAAGCAGAAATGAGATGTGTACTTTTATACCGTTCAAAGGTTTGGGTCAGTAAGATAATACATTTGTATTGTAAATGTATTTTTTAAGTAATACATTTATTCAGCAATGATGAATTCAATTAATTAAAAGTGACAGGAAAGACATTTCTGTTACAATATAAAATATGTTGTTCTTTTGAACATTGTACTCTTCAAAGAACCCTACAATGTAAATAATAATGTTTTACACCAAAATATTTAGCAGTAGCCTACAGCTGTTTTCAACATATATGTTTCTGGAGAACCAAATCAGTATTTTGGAATGATTTCTGATGGATATGACACTAAAGACTGGAGTAATGATTCTGAAAATTTACATTTGTAAAATATATTAAAATAGGAAACAGATCAATTGTAATAATATTTCACAATGTTACTGTTATTTACTATATTTTTGATCACATGGTGAGCATAAGAGACTTCTTTCAAAAACATTAAAAAATCTCATCAACCCCAAACTTTTGAAATAGAATACCTTGCAAACCACTCAAGAGGAAAAGTGATCTTCAAATGTTGATTTTTTTTTTAACAAAACTTTTCTCATATGCTTTGAATATTATAAATATGTACAATTTATTAATTGTAATGTGTGTTGGCAAAAACATTAACTTTTACATTTGTTTCAAAGTGTTTTGTGTTTCATATTGTTTTACTGTTTAGATTTATGACATGTTGTGACAGTGTGTCAGTGAACTGTTCACTGTTTTTCCTGGACACATGCCTATTCAAAAACAGACTGAGAAATATTCACTGGAGTGAAGAGCGTTACAACCACTTTCCACAAAAGTGCACCACACACTCTAGCTTCATTTTGCAAATCCATTTCTCCCCCTATAGTTCCCTCTCTCACACATATCTGTTCTCGTTTGATGAACACACTGAAGAAACTTCACCTCCTGCCCTGTAAAGACAGGGATGTTGTCTCCCACCTCTCAGGGACTCCAGGCCAATTATCTATTTTATGTGATTTCACTTCATCCTTTTTAAAAACTTGTTTTGTGATCTTTATAGATCCCCCATATCTGCAAGACAGACACCATCACACTGCAGATTATACTAATGTTGCCCACAACATGGTTGATGATGTTGACTTCATGAACACCATGGCCCGAGGGCCCCTGACAACTTGCTGATATTTGTATGTTGTCTAACTCTGCTGAAATGCACTTTGTAAGGTGTCATGTTAACTCTACAACCAAGGAATGACAGAATTAAGTTAAGGATCATATTTTTGAAACAAATTGAAACTTGACATCTTGTCCGTTCATTTATACGCATTTAAACGTATTATTCGTAAGTTCTTCATATTTGTCTCTAAACACTGGGAGTGTTTGTAAGATTGTTTGTTTATATGTTTATTTGTCTGCTGCCTCTTAGGGAACCAGAACAGCAGGTGTGGGGAGAAGTAATGACAAGACTCCATTTTACTGGCTGTCACATCCCAGCATGCTCGCCGCTGTCCAGTCGAGTGCACCGACTGAAAGATGACAAGCTGACAGCTCACCACACAGGATACCAGGCGTCTAATGACATTCTGCGAGTCCTCTGAGTGAGTGTGTAAGTCTCTGTGTGTATGGGTATATGTATATGCATGACAGTCTGGAAGAGGGAGTCTTGTCACTTCTGGTGCTTTTCAAAGTACCCTGGGCTCCCAGTGAACAGAAATGTCCTTGAGGGCAGAGACATCACTTCTTTTTTTTACGCACAGCACCCCACATGCCAACCGGCAAATTTATTATGGAGGCGAATCGAAGACAATATTTTTCTGCTATCGGAAATTTTTATCAAACATTTTCATTCTAAGCCAGCACAGTGTTACAGTACTGATTACATCTGATTCAAGTGCTTCCCAACCATGTTTTCTTTTCAGGATCGTTCATCTGGGGGAATGTTGTCACATCAACCCAAATCGAACAATGGACTGAAATATAATGGCACTGGACGCTACCAGTTTCCAAGGCAACAATTGTGACAGATTTGGGGGAGACAAGACAGGTAATTGGAAAAAGATTGATGGGGTACAAGAGAGTGGAAAAAACCCTATCAAAGGAGGTCTCTCAGGGAATAACAACAATACAATAAAAGGTCTTGCATCCTTTCGAGCCATCGGCAGCCTCCTGTCCATCTATTTTTAGGCCCAATTCAATGGCTTTAACACATCTGTCAGTCTCCCGTCATGTTAGAGTAGCCTATACAAAAAGATTATGTATCGCTAAATGAAGCAACATAAAAAAAATATTCATCCTCAAGTATACCTCTTAAATATGTCCTGTCCTGTACCGAATTCCATTGCTCCCACAAAAACGGTTAATTGGTTAACAGTAAATTATCTAACCATATTTGGTAAATAAAAACTGTCAACATGACAATATATGTAATTTTACTGTAAAATAATGTCAAATGTATGTTTTTCACAAATACCATTTAATTTAGAGTGAAAAACAGTAAAAGGACATTCCCAAAACACCACACATGATTCTTCGTTTAGTTTAATTTAATAAGATATTTTTTTGTAACAGTGCACCTTTTCATTCATTTCACATCAATACTTCCTCTAGCTCTGTTTGGACTTGGCAAACTCAAGAGGGGTGTTGCTCAGCCTGATACAGTGTCTAAGAATGCAAAGAAGCCTTTAGGGTTAATGGTTGAGACTGCGTCACCGACAGTTCGAGTCATTTCCAGCATGACCAAACCAAACAAGCAAAGTTTATGCATGTATTGGAAGGTTTCCGTACGCGATGATGTCAGCAGGATCTGGGCAGGTTGCGGCTCTTCGCCGTGTGGCCGTTGGAGAGGGAAACAATGGTGGTGTTGATAGAGAACCCAGCTCCACCTGTAGGGCCTGATTTTTATCTCCACTGCAGTACAGCGGCCCCCTCCCCCAGGCCTTTTTTGTCATCACTCTTTGCAGCGTTCATTAAATGGAGCCAGACTTTAGCAGGAGAGAAGAGCCCAAGTCACCCATGTGAGAAAAAAAGAGAATTACCTAAGCCTTTTGTCTCACAGAGTGTGGCTCAGCTAATGTCTTGAAGGCATGCTGATCTCTTCACAAAGCGTTGTCCTCACACAATAGAGAAGACAGCATGTAGTTTGGCATGCAAAACATATATAGCTCAGCCTCTTTGTTGCCTGTGGTGAGAGGTTTTCAGTCTCATTTGGTCTGTTTGATTGGGCTGATAAGATGTCTGTCAGGGTCAGGTCAGACTGAGCATTTGTTGTGCTGACAGTGTGATGATTGAGACATTGGTGTCAATTAGGTGTTTGCGTATTGGGCCCGGCATAACTGCTATTACTTTAGCATGGCGGCTTCCTCCCACAAGTGTGCCAGCTTCACCTCCTTTATGCCTCTTTGTCTGTGTACTGCCTCACTCGGCCTCACAGGAGCTAAATTTATGACCTATTCTGTCCTCGTCCACTCCACTCAACCCCTGTTACCGTCCGGTTCTTCTGTGTTCACACCAGAAGTGACAGAAGCTCTTAGCCCCTCTTCACACATCCTCACCCTTTTTCCTCCTCTGTGCCGTGCCCTCTCTCTCCCTCATTCACCTTCTTCCTCCCCCAGTCCTAACTCTTTGTTGTAGCCTAAAGCTATTTAAGGGTGCAGGATGGAGCTGGTCTCATGAGAGGGCCCAGGACAAATAGTAGGAGTGTTTACTGTGGAGGCACTGATATGTCCTCTGGGACTGAGCTGAGATGAGCATGCAGCTGCAGGAAAAAGCAGGGTCGAAGGCCTTTGTGTCGTCCCCATTCACCTGTCCACAGGAATCCTCCAGTCAGGGGTGTGTAAGGCACTTGAGTATACTAACGAAGAACAATGCTCAAGTATTATTTTGGGGAATTTGTATTTAAGGGCTGTTGAACTAAATACCGTCTAAGGAAACAATAAGGCTTTTCACACTTGAAAACGTTAACCCTGGGTCATACTAAACCCCGGGTAAATGGAATCCTGGGTTATCTTGATTCACGTTTCACATAGCTCATAATTTACCTGGGTTAACAATTAATCCTGGGGATTCATTTCATAAACTGGTGTTTCACACTACATTTCTAAACCATGGGATAACTTTATTATTTACATATTTGCAGTGTCTGTCAATAGGAAAAAAAAATTGGTCCGGTTCCCACAACGCGCTGCCATCTGGTCCCCCACCAGCTAGGCGATCTCCTCCGCGGTGCCTGGCGGCGACGCTGGGTAGCCCTCGGTGGACGGCTCGACGCTCCTCCGCCGCCCGGTGGACGGCGACGGCTCCTCGGGTGCCTTGGGCAGACGGTAGGAGTCCCCCGCTCCCTGCTCCTCCCCTTCACTGGTGGACGGCAGCAGGCTCCGGCCCACGGCGAGCGGCGGCGACTCCTCCTCTCCCTCCCGGATGGCAGCCGCCCCTCCAATACCCAGGCGGCCGGCAGCGAGCTCGACCGTCCCACCGGCAACTCACTCCAGCGCACCGCCTCGAGCGTCCGTGGCCGCGAGTCCCCCGCTCCCTGCTCCTCCCCTCGCTCGGCGGATGGCAGCAGGCTCCGGCCCACGGCGAGCGGCGGCGACTCGCGCACCATGCTCGATGGCACCGCGGATTCCCCACACCGGCGAGGACTCTCTGACGATTGGACGAATGGCATACTATATAATTTCAAAAATTCTCTGTCATAATGCATCTTTAGCAAACTATATATTTCAGACTATGAAGGTAAGAATGAAATGGTCACTTCTACACTCCAATTGTGTGGGTTTTCTGTCACCATTTGACATTTTTTCCCTCAAATGCTAAACCATTATATTTATGTTTCCATGACTGTTCAAAGCATGTGAATATGAGGTATACAATTAGTTGTTGGTTGCTAAGCATCTAGCCATAACATTCTAACACAGCATCGGTTCATGCACATGTTTGGCAGCTCAATGAGGGTTTACTGTGCAAAAGTTCATTGATCTGTTATCAGAGGTGATGGTGTATAAAGTATTTCAGAAATGTACCTACAAATGTGAGCTTGTATTAATCTTGTATTAATTTTAAGCAGAAACAATTAGCTCATTGAAGTAATTATTACAAGTTGTGATCATACTGATTACAATATATAGAACATTTTGCATTGGTGCATGTTGTTGATTCAGAGTTTGCATCATCTCAAGTCCTCACAAGGGCATTGGAGTACAAGGTTATATTATTCCCAGAATAAATTCTATTTTAGAAGATATTATGACAAAAAACAGTTATTTTAAATTGTAATAATATTTCACAATATTACTGCTTTTTACTGTATTCAGATCAAAGAAATGCAGCATGTGAGCCTAAGAGACTTCTTTCAAAAACAAACTTATGAAAATGTCTCGTCACCATAACATAGTCTCTCTGACCCAAAGCAATGCATTTTATGTTTGTTATAACCATTGTTGAAGACTCAGACATTGTCAGTATTGGTTGTAGTTTTATCAAATTTTTTGATTCCAAGGACCCCCAGTTTTGAAGATTGTCTTGCATGGGACTTCAAGGCATTAAAAAAAAAAGTATTGAAGAGATTTTTATTTTATTTTATATTGTTTACATTTATGCTGTATTAAAGCCAAAAGAAATGATAAAAAAAGATTATTTGGAAAATATTGCCTGCAAAGCTGGAAAAAAGTAAACATTTCAATCAAATTTACATTTCATAGTGATTTCCTCAAAAAATAATAGTATTTGTTTTTATTCCTTACTAAAGAAAGATGGCAATCGACAGAATAAAATTGTCACAGTTATAAAAATGAAAGGAAAAATACTAGGAATTATGTTTACTTTTACTGAATAATTTTTCACTTTTCACTTTTACTCCGGAAACACTTTACAATAAGGTTCATTAGTTAACATTAGTTAACTACCTTAGTTAACATGAACTAAGAATGAACAATAATTCTACAGCATTTATTAATCTTAGTTAATTTTAACTTCAACATTTACTAATGTATTGACCATTGTTAGTTAATGATAGTTAATACATTTACTAATGTTAACTAATGAACCTTATTGTAAAGTGTTACCACTCTTCCTTTTAATTGAGTAAAAAGTTCACACACTTTAATTTAAGTACAATTTATCTTTTTACACTGCAGCTACTTATGAAAATGAGCCCAAATAGTGCCAATTTATTACTATTTTCTCTTTAATCGGTTCTGCTAAATCTTATTTTCTTACAGCAATCACATTCATGTGAGCTTACAGTCTGTCTCACTCTCTAGTAATCAAGCTTCTTCTGTGACAGGAAACAGTCAATGGAAATGGCCAGGCTCCTAAATGAGCCTCTCCACAAAACAGTCTGAATGGCTTCAAAACGCCACGGACAGAAAGCACTGTTGTCTGTCTCACGCCCATGTAGTGTGATTGTTCGGATGTTTCTAATGGTGTTAGGGGCGATTTTACGCACAGCAGGCCTCTAGGCCTTGCACGCCTCCACGCAGTCCAAGAGGCTTATGTGACTATACTGCGATAGGCTGTGGGGAGGTGGGTGCTCATCCCGATAACCGTGATGTGTGTGTTTGAGCACAGCAGATGCCCCAGGTCTACATTAAACCTCATTTGCATGTTCAAATAAGTCAAAATCCACAATAGAATAAATACCACCAAAAGGGCAAAGCTTTAGATGAATGACAATGAGATCAGGTTGCTGAAGATTAGATATTACTTTGGAATGTCACCCTGATCCGTGAAACTTGTCTCTATGGATACCAGTTGTCTATGCAGATATGTAACCATGAAAGTGAATCCCTACATAGGACAAAGTTGGGAAAATAGATGGACGGATAAATAGGTATTGTTTCTGGGGCCTAATTTATGGAGTAATTTATTACTTTTTAATTTAAATTTCATCAAGAGCATCATGTAAAGTTTATTGATATTTTTCATATATGCGCAGCTGTCTGCTGAACTATGACCAAAAACCATGTGTTTTTTTTTCTGTATCCTTTATTGTGTTTTGTGATGTTTAGTTTTGTCTGTTGAAGTATGTGGTTTAAAATAACCAGCCACCATCTTTACAAGAAAATGTTATGGGTCACTGAAAGGATGTGCAATCTCTGAACTGATTTTTTGTCCTTCTTTTGCAGCCATGTTGAACCTTTCTGTGTTCATAACTCCAGCTCTCAGCTGTCTTTTCAGTGAGGCCTCACCCTGCTAAGAGTCTGCTCTTCACCACTGCAGGACTGAACAGGGTTTGACAGGAGAGAGAGCTGGTGCTGTAACCGTGAGGCTGGCTGTAGTCAGACACATTCTGCTCCTCCTACCGTACATTAGCAACATTTTTAGCAGCTCTATTTTTGGAAAATAAAAATTTGTTTTGAAATAATTTTTTTTAGTTCAAATATTTTGGGGATTTTGAGAGCTGAAGAATTTGTTCCCTTTCAATTTAAGAGTGTACCTTTGAATAGAATTGGCCACACCCATAGGAAGTTGAATTTCAGTTGCTATGACAGGAAGAGGAATTTACTGGACTGGAATTCAAAGAATTTCAACATAGGTAATACATTCTGGGAAATTAAAATATTCTTTCACAAAAAAAGATAATTGATAAAATATGATGAAATATATAAATTATAAACATTGTTCTGTCTATAAATCCCCCTGCCCGTAAGGCTTATACAACATTTTAATCTTTTTTCAAAACGTTCAAATAAGACTTTATGAAGCCAAATATTGAATTGCAATTCTGTTACTTAAAATTCAGAAATTCAATTCTGAATGGCGGAGTGTTGAAAGAATACACACATATGTCTGTATGTATATATACAGGTCCTTCTAAAAAAATTAGCATATTGTGATAAAGTTCATTATTTTCCATAATGTAATGATAAAAATTTTAAAAGTCTTAGATTCATTGCACACCAACTGAAATATCTCAGATGTTTTATTGTTTTAATACTGATGATTTTGGCATACAGCTCATGAAAACCCCAAATTCCTGTCTCAAAAAATGAGCATATGAAAAGGTTCTCTAAACGAGCTATTAACCTAATCATCTGAATCAACTAATTAACTCTAAACACCAGCAAAAGATTCCTGAGGCTTTTAAAAACTGCCAGCCTGTTTCAGTACTCAAAACCGCAATCATGGGTAAGACTGCCGACCTGACTGCTGTCCAGATGGCCATCATTGACACCCTCAAGCAAGAGGATAAGACACAGAAAGAATTTTTTGAACAAATAGGCTGTTCCCAGAGTGCTGTATCAAGGCACCTCAGTGGGAAGTCTGTGGGAAGGAAAAAGTTTGGCAAAAAACGCTGCACAATGAGAAGAGGTGACTGGACCCTGAGGAAGATTGTGGAGAAGGACCGATTCCAGACCATGGGGGACCTGCGGAAGCAGTGGACTGAGTCTGGAGTAGAAACATCCAAAGCCACCGTGCACAAGCGTGTACAGGAAATGGGCTACAGGTGCCGCATTCCCCAGGTCAAGCCACTTTTGAACCAGAAACAGCGCCAGAAGCGCCTGACCTGGGCTACAGAGAAACAGCACTGGACTGTTGCTCAGTGGTTGCATGTCATTCGGAAATCAAGTTGCCAGAGTCTGGAGGAAGACTGGGGAGAAGGAAATGCCAAAATGCCTTAAGTCCAGTGTCAAGTACCCACAGTCAGTGATGGTCTGGGGTGCCATGTCAGCTGCTGGTGTTGGTCCACTGTGTTTTATCAAGGGCAGGGTCAATGCAGCTAGCTATCAGGAGATTTTGGAGCACTTCATGCTTCCACCTGCTGAAAAGCTTTATGGAGATGAAGATTTCATTTTTTAGCACGACCTGGCACCTGCTCACAGTGCCAAAACCACTGGTAAATGGTTTACTGACCATGGTATTACTGTGCTAAATTGGCCTGCCAACTCTCCTGACCTGAACCCCATAGAGAATCTGTGGGATATTGTGAAGAGAAAGTTGAGACGCAAGACCCGACACTCTGGATGAGCTTAAGGCCGCTATCGAAGCATCCTGGGCCTCCATAACACCTCAGCAGTGCCACAGGCTGATTGCCTCCATGCCACGCCGCATTGAAGCAGACATTTCTGCAAAAGGATTCCCGACTAAGTATTGAGTGCATAACTGAACATAATTATTTGAAGGTTGGCTTTTTGTTTTGTATTAAAAACACTTCTTTTATTGGTCGGATGAAATATGCTTGTTTTTTGAGACAGGAATTTTGGGTTTTCATGAACTGTATGCCAAAATCATCAGTATTAAAACAATAAAAGACCTGAAATATTTCAGTTGGTGTGCAATGAATCTAAAATATATGAAAGTTAAATTTTTATCATTACATTATGGAAAATAATGAACTTTATCACAATATGCTAATTTTTTGAGAAGGACCTGTATATATATATATATATACATATATATATGTGTGTGTGTGTGTGTGTGTGTGTGTGTGTGTGTGTGTGTGTGTGTGTGTGTGTGTGTGTGTGTGTGTGTGTGTGTGTGTGTGTGTGTGTGTGTGTGTGTGTGTGTGTGTGTGTGTGTGTGTGTGTGTGTGTGTGTGTGTGTGTGTGTGTGTGTGTGTGTGTGTGTGTGTATAATTTATTGTATTTTTTTTTACATGGTTTTCAAATTATGGGTATTTTACAACCATTGAGAAAAGGTCCATTCTTTCAAGCAATGAACGGTTTGGTTGACTCTTTATGACGGTAAGTCTGTTAAGTGTGATCACACTCCTTCTGTTTTCAAGTCCTCCATTTGCAATCCTTTACTGGCAAAATTACAAAACCCTCTTTTTTTAAAAAAAACCCCCTCAAAAATCACTGCCAGCTTATTGTCACTAAAGAGCCAGTAGGCAACACAACTAGCCTTTCTTTCTCTCCAACAGCATGACAGGCTAAAGGTGTTCTTTGTAAACACAATGAAGCTGTAAAAATATGTTTAATTACTTTCCTGATGTTTCCAGTTCTTTAAGGATTCCCTCTCAAACAACAGTTTTGAATACAGGCACCTGCCGAGCTGCTCATTCCCCCACACCTGGTTCTGCAGAAATGTCAACATAAAAACAGCAGCTTCATCCAGCATTCGTTGTTGCGGTCTGGCATCTCACTATACCTGCAATAGCACCAGCCCACTTAACATCATGCACTCTGAAAGGGCAGTAAATTAAAGATCATAAATCATGCACTATTCATAAGAGTCTCCATCCGGCCCTTTCACTGCCTTCTACCCTCCTCCCTCTCTAATGGCATTGAGCGTTTGCAGGCCACTGAAGCACTCCATCCCATCCTGTCCTTTCGACTGAGCATAGTGTTCTGGACCACTGCATTAAAAGCTGATACCCTGAGCAAAGCCAAATGCTCTCCATCAACCCCCATATCACAAGACCATTGTCTGCTAGAGGAACCACCAGATGGTCTGCACCATATCGGCCAAGGTATCAGTTTTACACCAGGGGAAGCACAAGGGATATGCTCCAAAGCAATTATCATTGGAGTATAATTGAGAGATACATTATATAGTGGTGTGGTTGTCTTGTTCTGTCTGGGTCTTATGTGTGAGCTTAGTTGGTTCATATCAGGCTATAGGCTCATATATTTGGAAAGCACTGGAAAAGAGAAGCTGCAAGAATGGTGGAAAGGTAATTCACCATCACATAGGTCATGGCCCACATAATCTGGTGCACTCTCAGTAATGACAGATAACATGAGGCAGGCAAGGTGTCAGCCCTCATCAGTCTTTCTAATTAGAGATGCGAGCACATATCTTTCATAAGCCTTCCCTCCAGAACACCATTAAACATGCACACAGATATACACTTACAAATGTGCATTAGACCTGCTGTTGCGACCTAAAAGGAAGTGCTTTGACTCTGTGTAGCTGGTCCATTTGTCATCTCTTTTCTTCACTGCGGACATTTGCGAGATGGCTTCCAGAATAACCGATGTCTTCTTTCTCAGCATCATGCAAAGACCGCTCAGCTCTCTTCCAGATACACACTCTCATGGTGGAAGGCTGCAGGGTGGAATATGGAGTCATCTCTTTGAGGGAGGGAAAAAAAATAGGTAATTAATTTGTGGAATTTAATTCTCTTTCACAAAGCCACTCCTCATTGGATGCTATGAGGGAGGAATAAAGTGTGGTGCAAGATTTGAATGACTGCAGAGAGAGCATACAAAGAAGGACAGATATGATTGAATTGGTCCGATTAATCCTGTTAGGTAGTTTGTCACTTGTCTCATATAAAATTCAGGTGGCGCTCACCTTTTTTCCCAAATCAGTGAGGAAAATGATGAAAAATGTCCTGAAATTGGTCATTATATCTTTAAAAATAAATATATCTTTAAATAAAATTATTATATAATTTTATAATCCTATATTTTATTTTTTTTTATAGTAAGAATTTAAAAAAGATATGTATACTTTTATTCAACATTAAACTGATCAAAAGTGAAAGTAAATACATAATGTTACAAAATATTTATTTTTTAATATATCACGTGACACTGAAAACTGAGTAATGATGGTGAAAATTCAGCTTTGCCATTACAGGAATAAATTACTTTTTTTTTTTTTTAAATATTAAAATGGAGAACAGTTATTTTAAAATTAATAACTTAATATTTTGTGATATTACTGTTTTATTTTACTGTATTTATCATCAAATAAATACAACATTGGTGATCATAAAATACTTTTTTCAAAAACATGAACCAACCGCAAACTTTTGAATAGTAGTGAACATATGTTCATAATTTCTTTGAAATGGAGCATTATTTGCACCATAAGCTGGGTATACCTTTGCTAGGTTAACTCTGTTAAGTCAAAACCTCCAAAAAAAAATCCAGGAGTAGATTCTTCATGGGAGATGCATTGTCCATCTTCACATGGACAGTGTATCTCTGTATACGATCAAGGCTGTATAGCAGACTTTAGACTGATTGTGATATTAGCAAAGGCAAGACACAGCTGTTTTATCACACACTGTTCATGACCTGTTCTCTGCCTTCCCCCCTCAGGCCTCTTCTAGTGTAAGGGTAAACCAAGTGCCAGACTGACAAATGGAGATCTGCTCCAACAATAAACAGAGGGATGTGTGGACAGAGGAGCCAAGCCTCCGAACAGAAGATAGAAAGCACAGGCTCATTTAGAGGAGGTTACCGGCGGTGCAGTCATTTCACGCTTTTCAAGAGATTTTAACAGATCTGTTTACAAAGCAGAGGAGAAATGATTGGGCTCACTGCGTTTCCAATAATGGACAATTAAAAAAATCTCTCGGTTAGAAAGTCACAATAAAAGAAATCTAAATACCTCTGAAAAGAGGGTACGTTTTGTCCCTGCAAATTTCTCTGCGGAATTTAATGCATTTCACAGTTTGTTTATTAGTGCGCCAGCCATGTGGAATGCAGAGTAATGGCACCACTGAGGGAACACATTGCAGGGACCATTAGCTAACTGGAGCAGCTCAGACATTGAGTTTAGAGAGAGCAGTCCAAAATGTGCACACATACGCACTTACCCTTCGAAAATACTTATTTCACCTTTTATACCATTTTGATGAGTCACACAGGTGTTTATTTGCTAAAGTATTACTAGCTGAACATTTAAGGTGTCTTTTATTATTAAATATCAACTGTCTGAATTTCAACTTGCAATTTTAAGAAATATGGAAAATACAGCACCCCCTGTCTTACACTAATTATTACACTAAAAATAATAATGTGTTAAATAAAAAACAATAATAATGTGGTATATCATTGGGGTCTATTGTCTTAAAAGATGACACTAGAAAATATAGAATTTTAATTTATGCAAAAATATTTGTTTCTTCAAAGAATGTCTACAAAGTCAGATTTTTAGACTGGCACATTTTTGGCACACCTACTAAAGAACTATATAGTAAAAATGTATTTTAATATCCTGCAGTGTGACATTCTTATGTAGTTGATTAACAGTTGTTTCCATTAGTGTTTTGAATGCATGCAGATAAATAGCCCAAATATTAATTTAATTTAATTAATTTAATTTATTTAAACCGGTGTGTATTGTCATATGATTAAAGTAACCACTTAGTTTAAACAGCATTTGACAAACTGTATTGGAATGTTTGTACTTTTCAAAAATGTATTTGTCACACTGTATGATCACTGAAATAAACTAGTTGATTAACTTCAGTGGTGTAAAGTATTTGAGTAAATGTAATTAGTTACTGTACTTAAAGGCCCACTGAAGACACCGGAAAACAGGGTGGGACATGTCGAGCAGCCCCTCTCCCTATTTAAAAGAGAGAAAGCGTTTCGTTTTCTGGTATGCGCCTACTCGCGCACGTGATCCGCTCTGTGCTATCTTGTCTCTGGACCCGAGCAGACTTTGTGCGTGCTGCAGCAGTTTGCGTGACACTAACGTGAAACCAGACTTCATTTGCCCCATTGGAAAGCTTATTTGCATTGTCTGGATCATTATATTTATATAATATAAATTGTATATTTATAGTGTGGGGGCGGGATACCTCTGATTCTAGAGAGCATTTGATTGAACAGAAAATCTGATGAGGTGCAGTGTGACGTCATCAAAATCATTGATCCATATTGGCGGAAGGGAGAGCCTGTAAGTTTTGAATGTTTATATCTTCTAAATGCAAATCGTTTTGGAGCACACTAGCTTATAGATAATAGTACTGACATATTCATACTAAAGTCCAATAAAACAAAGAGGATGGTGAAAAATAAAACAAATTTTGATTTCATGAGGACTTTAAGTATCTTTTGGCTACTTTGTAGTTTGACTGAGAGGATACTGGCAACTTTAAATAAGTACATGTACTCTTTACTCCAATAAATTTGTAATGAGTTCTTATGCAATTACACATTGCATTTTGTATGGCACCTAACATTTTCTGCAGCAGTTTTTTTTTCTGTTACAAAAGAACAGAATATTGTCATCTACAGGGCATTGGAGGTACTATCTTGTGTGTTTACTCACCCAAACTTGTCAACAAGGCTATACTTGACACGAATGAGAGAGTATTAGCAGGTAGTTGCTGAATCACAGGTGTTTTATTTTTGAGATGAGACTAAAACCAGCATTTCCAGAGCAAGTAGGCTTTGCCTTTTTTTTAGGCTTTAATTATAGTTATTGAAGAGCCCTTTTTGAAGGATATTTGTTTACTTGTGCCACACACACACACACACACACACACACACACACACACACACACACACACACATGTTGGTGCAACAGCATTATGAGGACTCTCCATAGGCGTAATGGTTTTTATACTGTACAAACTGTATATTCTATCCCCTTACACTGCCCCTATCCCTAAACCTACCCATCACAGGAGACATTCTGCATTTTTACATTTTTAATAAAACATTGTTTTTTATGTTTTTTAAGCTATTTGAATTATGAGGACTTTTGAAATGTCCTCATAAACCACCTATTAGTTGTAATACCAGTGTAATACACATGTCATTATACAAATTTGTGTCCTCATAAATCACATAAACCAACCCACACACACACACACACGCACACACACACACACACACACACGCACGCTCTGATCTGTGCTGTCACTAATGATGATGGGAGGAGATGAGCCCTGAATTCGGAATGGGGTCAGATTGATAGCGCTGGATTCCAGAAGAGACTCCCTAGCTTTAGATTTCAAAGCATTTGCTCCTCCACTCAGCCTCACTTCTGACATGAAGATGAAAGCAGTGATGTCACCAATCAGCGGCAACAATAATTTGGTACTGAGCACCGCAACAGGTGCCATGACAACCAGCTGTCACGATGGAGGAAAAGAACCGTTGCCAAACAGACAAGAGCACTATAAATGTACACTGCAGCCAATGACACCCGCCAGCCTTCAAATCAGAGGGATGGGACTGCGGCATGTGACAGTGCTCTTTGTTTTTGGAGTATGTTCAAGTACTCCTTTGCAACAAGCATGTCACTTTGGCTTCTCCCCAGCATACTTTGTGCCCACCTCTAAACCGCCATGCATAAAGGAAGATGGGCACTTACATTCTCCAAATGGCTTTAGAAAGGTTCACTTTCCTATGAAACAAAACGATGGAGAGGCGAAGTGAATTTCATGTCGTTTACTGTGAACAATGCTCAGGGACTGAGAGCTCTGAGGGTTCTGAGGGCTGTTTCAACATGTGTGCACTAAAACAGAAGCATGATTAACATGCACTCTTATAAGAGACTAGAAAACACAAGGGGAGTTTTGAATTTCAAGTAGTTCCACCCTTATTTCTGAAGTGGTAAATAAAAATGAATTAGTGCACATTTAGAAAAGTGAACACTGTAGATTCTATATGAAATAAAAGACACTGGATATTGGATGAGAAAGATTATCAGTCAAGTATGAGCTTCTCACCTTGTACGTGCTCTGGATTCTTTCAGGTTCTTCTTTACGTTCCTCTCTGAAAGTTACGCCTCCAAGTGTTCAGTTCTAGAGGCAAAGCCACTGCCACTGTCAAACCTCATGTGCTTACACCTCAGACTAAAGGCAAGCAAGGCTTTTGATGTCCATGACAGATGTTTTGTCAATTTCCTTTTTCTTCTAGCCTACTATACGATGACACTGTTAAAGGGAAAGTGGACCCAAAAATGAAAATTCTGTCATCATTTACTCACCCTAATGTCTTTCCAAACCTTATGACTCCTTCTGTGGAACATAAAAGACAATATTCTGAATAATGTTGTTGGACCCAAATGACTTTTATAATAGTTGTATGGACAAAAATAAATAAATAAATAAATAAATAAAATACAATTTTAGGGCAGTGAGTAAATGATCACAGAATTCCAATTCCTGCCGTTAAAATATTCATTTAAGGATACACTTACACGACAACAATGCACTAAAAACCTTAAAGTATTTCCTTTGGGTTTTTGATAAGTTTCATGTCCAAACAACAACATTGTCAAAATGATCCCTGTTCACATGGATCACAATAATTACTAAAAATGCTGTATTATGCATGCCAGGCCAGTAGTTGGCGATCTCAATTTGTAAAGAAACTACGCACCTATGGGAAATTTGATTGTGGTCATATTAGTGAAATTACCTATAGGTCTATTGTCTACTGTCAATAGTTTGCGATGTATGATGCACACATCACACAAAAGTCACTTTCAAACCAAGCAGCTTTCTGTTGGTCAAAGCGGTGAACATGTGACCAACTTGAACTCGCTGCGAAATCTGAATAGGGAAATCTTTCGCCCTAATGATACATTTCTGATCTCATGGATTAATATTGAAATGACTGGATTTCATCCTCAAAATTCACTGAAAAATGGTAAATATGACCACACCTTAAAGCTGCATACAAATTCAAATCTACTATTATCATTAATAGTATTTGGACATCCTACTCATTTGATATCACTTTTTACATAGGCTACTGTGTAAGAGGTAAGTGTGTATTGAGACGCAGCGTTCTTCAATGTTGCTGCTCTTTCTCTTTCTCCCAGTGCTTTCACATGTTCTCACTGTCCGTGGCCACCTGGCAACACTTAGTCCTCCCCCCTTTGTTTCCGTACCCTATCTTGTCTCCTCAGTTCCGCACTCTCCCTTTCTTCCTCTCCTTTTACAGCTCCCCCCTGGAAATGCACTCCTCCGCTGCCTTCGATCCCTCGCTCTGTGCCTCTATCCCACACTCTCCTGCTGTTGCTCCAGATATTAAAACAAATCAGCCATGAAATAAGCTCCTTCCTCTGTCCTTAGTGGTGCTGTCGGAGCTCATTCCTGTCTACATCAGACACTTTTACCCATCCACCGTCTTTATGCAAAGCTGACTCCTCCACCCTTAACTTCCCCAACAGACTATCCAACGACGTCGGGGCCTCACCCCTCAGCTTAATCTGATCTCTTCCCCTCCTTCCTTGCATAGCTTTATGGAGCATGCAACATATTAGCTCTATTCCAAAACCTATGAGCTGCCATAGGCAATGTTTTAACGTTTCAAAAAATGCAAAGGTGGTTCCAAAAGGTACACTAAATCTATTCCCGCCTTTTTGTTTTTCAAATCTGTAACTGTCAAAGCTTCCTCATTACTGATTTTCTGGAGCTCAACTAAACAACTACAGTTACTGCAAACATACTGTCAACAAACTTCCAACAGGTAAATTCTTTCTTTCTTAAAATGTCTATAAATTATAACTTTAAAAATTGTAACAATCATTTCCTAACAATCATGTCTTTTTCTCTTTTTAGTTTAACAAAACATGTAAGCGTGCGCAGCTCTGTTCAGTTAACTTAAGGATACTCATCTTCTCTTCTCCACCAAGTAAGTAACAGAGATATGGAATTTATGATCCATATTGTTTGATTCTTTTAAATTATGACTTTGTCAAAACATATCCAGTCACAGAAAAAGCATTAAAGCTATACCATCACTTTTTCTTTTTAACATGGTAAATCCATTTTTTACTAATTTAGCTCTTCATTAACATAATTGTTTTTACATAATCAAATGGGAGAGACACAATGTCTTACTCTAAATGAATTGTGTAATTCAGTTGCTGTCACGTATCATCACCTCATCATTTGCAGAGAGAAACTGCCACTCAGAAAACACACATAATGAAGGACGTAAAGACATCATAGAGGATTGTGAAGATTTCACTGGAACTTGGTCTTCATTACATCTATATTGTGTTCAATGTCAATTGTTATTTATTAATGTATTCAGCTAACCTCTGTTAAGAGGTCACTGTCATGTTTGCTACAAAAAAAAAAAGTACCTAATTGACACAACATGCTCTTTTTTTTACGTAAAACAAAAATAGAGGCAACAAGATATAAGGCAGACAGAGAGAGGGCTGAAAAAACAATATTAATAAATAATTAATAAATAAAACATTAATAATAGTAATATTAATCAGAAGATACTAATATTAGTAAAAATAAATATTGTTAAAACGGTCAATTATAACATCATTAAGGTCCTATAGCACTTTCAAAGCATGGTTCTTTATGGAACCTTATAAAAAGGGTTCTATTTAGCACCCAAAAGGGTTCTGCTATATATTGTTACAAGCCGGAAAACCCTCCTTTGTTGCTGTTTAGAACCATTTTTCTTAAGAGTGTAGGCGACTTCTCATTATGCAATCTTGCAGCTGAAGACTGCAAAATTGAAAGATAAGACTGAAAAATAATTATATTTCATTTGAGGGTAAAAAAGTATCAATAAATTGCTTTAAAAATAAATATTTAATTTAGTTGAATTATTAAATTCAATTAAATTTGTTTAAATGAACATTTTTATACTAATTTTCCCACGCATACATACTTATGTTTTGTATTGTATTGTTCTGCTTGTGTTTCTTGTATTGAAATAAACTATAGATGCTGTCTATGTTGAGAGCAGCCAAATTACCCAGTTATGTGGACCCGTTTCAGTTAGGATGCTTCTTATGCCGTCAGCGAGGTGTCGGAACAAAGCCACTGAGTGTACATCTGTTTTGTGTATTATTGTATGCGAAAAATGTATATGATAAACAGCAGCTCAGCATCAAATTGTTCAGATTGATCATAAATGCCTCAAGCATTTTGATAAACTAGTCAGGGCCTTTGCTTGCACGTAAATGGACAACACAAAATGGAGGACGAGAGCAGGTGTGCGGACTCACAGGCTGTTTTCCGCAGTGCATGTGTGTGTGTGTACACTAGTACATCATGGTGTTAATGATTAGTGATGCCAGTGGCGGGTAAAATGTCATATTTTTGCACACGTCCTTGTGATTTGTTACAGCTCAGTGTCCCTCTGGGGGATGTTGCCTACACCAAATTTCCATTAAACAAATCCTCTACTGGGAGCTTGCAGCACAGCCAGCCCTGAAATGTCTGCTCCAATTCTTTTGGATGGAGGTAACAACAGCGGCCTGGGGGCGACTCCCCACTCTTCTCTCAGCGAAAAAGAACCAGCCAATCACAGAACGGCAACCAGAGCTATTTGACAGCACAAGCGAGTAAAAAGCCATGTACGTCAAATCTGTGTAGCCACATTACAAAATGCTGTAGTTAGCAGTTATTTAGCTAATCTTTTCCTAGCTAATTATAGGTGGCTTCTTTTAAGTCCGCATGAAATGAAAATTCAACCTATCTATTTTCAAAATGGATGTTATAGATCTCAATGTGAATAATTTATCCATTTAAGTTTTTTTTTTTAAATACTTGTTTAAATCAAAATGTCATAAATGGATCTTCCAGTCAAAACAACAAACTCTCTGGTGATGTATGCACTATGCAGGCCTTTCTCCTGTATCCTTAACTGTTTCATATATTACACAATGAAGCAACTTCATATTTTTGGTATGCCTTACAGTAAATTAATTGATATGTAGGGAACCGAACATTTGCAAATACAACAAACCCATAAGCAGCTATTTCTCAGAGTAACCCATACATTCATGTGTGATTCTCTGTCATACTCACTAAGCCAAAGCATATTATACAATATTTGTTCCTTCAGCTGTCAGGCGTATATTAATCCCCACCCAAAAATCCATCCAGCACCTTACAGCATCCCACCCCGCTCTCATTGTCTCAGGCTGTCCTTATTTAATTACAGGGATCCCGGAACCGTAGGTTCATTTTGTGTTAAATGGGTGTGCCTGGATTTAGTAGAAGAGAAAAGGCTCCTGTCCCCACTCTATGAACTCTGCCTTGCACACAGGCTTGGCTACATGGGGAATGCAAGGCATGAGAGGGGAACAAAGCCCTCCACTGTCCCCCATAGAGAGGTGGGGCACTACAGGCCTTCAAAACGGCCCCTTTCCTCCACAGAATCTAGAATATTAGCTTTTCTGTGATGGGTGGCAATCACACATGCTGTTTGAGTAGCTCATGACTGTATGCACAGACTGATGCATGACAAAGGAGGACGACATAGCTCCATGTGCACAGCGTCAGAGCAGGAATGAGCAGTATCTGGGTGATCTCGTTCTCTGTAATTCTGGTCACCATTCCTCCATCATGGTGCCATTCACTCGGCATTCTCCACTTCTACCTTGCGCTAGCTCACACTGAGCATTCCCACTCGCTCACATGCCAAGAATTCTCCTTCGCCTGTACAGACCAAAGAGAATGCTGGCTTGAATGATATCTTTATTAATCACAAGATTCCAGCGCCCCGCTGTGTTGCATGATTCAAACCTGTGGTTGTGTGGTTGAGCGAGGACATGCTTTACAGAGGAGTTAGCTTGACATAATCTCATTGTGGGCTCCAGTGACAGAAGGACCTGACATCCTTAGAGAAGAAAATCCCATAATGCATTGCAGCGGGTCAGTTATAATCAATCCTGGGTACATGGCAGAGAAAAGAAAAGTAGATACTTTTAGATCATACATACAAGTACCAAGAAAAATTGTGATTAAGAACATATTATTTTACCCTAAATTAAGATATATATCCTTTGCTGTCAGACAATCCCATAATGTGCTCATACTGTTAACGTTTAACATTACATTTCATGAAGCAACGAGAGTGTAAACATGATTGTTATTGTAGTTCTAGACTAATGCTTACATTTAGTTGTAGACTAAATGTAAGCATGCATTTACTCATCTTACTTGCTAAACAGATTCAGTCTTCCGTAAAAATAAATAAAAACAGTGAAAGGCAAACTCAGAATATTACACAAACCTGCATAATTAAATATGGCAAATAATATACAAATATACTTTGTATTTAACCTTACTTTATCAACCAATGTGTATGCTGCTGACCTTCGATTATCCAATTCAACTGACCATTTAGTATGAAGGGCCTTTACATTTGTCAAACAAGAAATCTCAGCCCACGTGAGAAAAAGTAACATAACGTATTACTTTCTATAGATTGTAACTAATTAAAACAATTAGTTACTTTTAATAAGGAGGAACGCAATATTGCAATGCATTACTTTTAATTTAAATATTCCTCAACACTGCCCCGCACGATTCAAAGACGGAGCCAGTTGTGAACTCATGAATGGGTCTAATCAACTCAAGTCTCATTGAAACCTCTAAATTTACAAGCAAGTTCAACTCTGTTTCGTGAATACAAAGAACAAATCAAAGAACAGTTTCCCAGCTAGATTTTAATTTTCTTTTTAATTATAGATTTAAACAGTATATAGTTTTTTTTTTATTCACGAGTTTGAAACTATTGGAAACCAAATAACAGCATGCTATGTGGTTAGGAGTTGTCTTAACATTCTGACTGACAATTTAAAAAAGACAAATGTTTTGAAATTGTGGTTCCAGAAAGAGATTGTAATCAATAGAAAAGAAAACTTTCATTCAAACTGCTTTAAAAGCTGGCACTTGACATCACTGCCCTGGTGCACTTGGTCAAATCTGACTCTTTTTTTTTGTAAGAGGAAAACATTTCACAAGCCTTAAGGCTAATTGCCCTCATTCTGACCGTAAGAAAAGGCCTTTGAGAAACTAAGACTGTCTTTTGTGACAAATGAATGCAAACAATGCATACAATTAATGGAGGTTTAACTGTGAGCAAGGACTAATTTTTTCGTCCTTTTCTTCCAATCAAATCTCAGAGACGAGAACGTTCTAGCAATTACCTCTCCGTTGCCATAGTTTTTACGAATAGCTCCAGGTTATTTATGCTCAGAGTGCCAGTCACACAGAAGACTCACCCATTAATTATCTTAAACAGGTTATTTTCACAAACTGCAATGTGATTATAATCATAATTCCAAGACTTACAGATCACAAAAATGGGTTTCTCTCGAGGTGGCCAGCCTCTGCATCATCAAACAGACAGAACCCCAATAGATCTTTTTGTCTGACAATGTCATCACCACCTTAATGCCACAAGAATGGGCCTATGAAAGAGCTGTTCATAATTTCTAACGTTCAGCTGTCGTGGAAGAGTCTGATTAAAAGCATAATCTTGGAGCGACAGATATCTCTTGGCATTATTTACGAGGTAACACTGTCAGTTGTATTGCACTTGGTCTGTAACATCTGTTCTCAGAGGAGCATCATTTATTAGACAGCTTTGCCTGGCCGTATGACACCACCTTCAAGATTTTGATGCCTGAGCAGTCATAATTGTGATTGTGTTGCCAGAAGAGCCCACCCTCCATTTATTCAACAGCAATCTTCAGCCCTTCCGTTGTTTTGTCTGCTGTGAAGCATCTTTGAACAGATTTGAACTCCCAGTGCAGTGGGAGCTGGCAAATTGATTCTTATGATGTTTACCTTTCCCCCATCTTAATAATTAACCAGTAAATTAGCCATTGTCTGGCTTTAAGTCCCTCTGAGGTGTTCCTGAAATGAGCTGGTTAATTACCTTATCATACCTTTGGCTATGAGCCACGTATGAAGATAAGGAAAGCTGTACATCATTTAAAAGCACCGAACAGCAACTCTGTGGGTGATGATGATGAAGGGGGAATTTTCTTTTTAAGTGTTATTTTATGGTGTTAAAATACTTTCTGCTTTCCCACTTTAATGTGCAAAGAAAACTATAAAGAAGCTGCTCTTACACCTCTTTTACACCACATGTGAAAGCAGTTTTTGCTTCGTAAAAGAGCAGCGCCTATAGATAGAAAAAGGGGGATTTCTATGTAACGACGTGGAGTGTAATTTATTAATAAACGTTGAGTATTATCTTCAATAAAATAATCTAATTTTATTTACTAAATTTAATTAAAAAAATTCTCAGAATAAGTTATTAGGAGGTGGCCACTGAGTTGGTTATCAGGAGTTGGACAACTACAAATGTCATGAAATCATATTTACATCCAAATGCTAATTAATTAACAGTATTATATTAGTATTATTTAGATTTTCATTCTAATTTTAGTTTAAGTTTGAGTAATTTTGGTGCGTGCTTTTGTCATTTGCATTAGTTTTGTTGTTTATTATTGTTTTTTTTTTATTTAGTTGTAATTATTTTATTTCCATTATAGTTTTAGTAATTTTAGTACTTCAACTTATTTTAGTAAGGTTCCAACTGCCAAGGTTACCATTGCTAAGTTTTTCATCAAATATTTATACTATGTTTACAATATGTATTATTTATTGAGTATTCCGACCAGCCAATCACAGCAACACAGACAAATGCAACACAAACCAATGCTGTGAGTTTGAGTGGGTCTATTTAGCAGACCTGTCCTTATTTTTGCACTTGCAAAATTACAGAAATTATGCAATTCATCTTTAAGATGTACACTAGCATACAATTAAATTGGTTTTGGCACTTTGTTAACAACAACAAAAAAATGGACAAAGACGGACAGACAACTGAACATTAAACGTTGTATGCTTTTGTAAGAATCCTTTTGTAATGACACAAATAGCATCTTTTTTTCCTGATTGTTCCATGTCTCATCTGGCTATCAAGGGCCCTTTTCCTCAGCAAAGCAGCCAAACAGCATGACCATTACCAGTTCTATACACTGCACCTGAAAAACAAACCAAATCAGAGAACATTCAGATGGAGACATACTTGAAAAATGAACCATTGATAGGTGAAGTGCAGTAACATTTCCTGCAAGAGAGGGATAATCAAGGTGCTAGATGAAGGTACGCAAAACAATAGTTAGTTCTCAGATTGGAGTTCAGCCTCCAGAGAGAGAAGACAGGCAGCATCCCTCCCCCACCAGTCTCTCCACATGCTTGGAAGCCTCAGAGCGGTTGAAGAGTTTCTCTCGACCACGTCTGCATTCTTCACAAGCTTCAGCTCCAGCCCTTCCGCTCCTCAGACATGCAAACAACATACCAACATGCAGTTACGTCTCCCCTGCGCCACTGAGACCATAGACTAAAAAAAGGAACCACTGAGTTTGAGCATCACCCCCTGTTTGAGTGAGGAGTGTTATAATTGGCCCTTCTTGCCTGTCGAGGCCTTCAGGTTGGAGATCAGAATGGAGCCCTAGGCATCTCATACCCTGGATGGCTCCAATGGGATGGAAAGGTCACACATGCCTTTTTTTGCACCAACAGCATGCTGGTGCTGGACAAGTGCCCGATCAAGAACAGATCTGCATGTTTAAACCGGACCTAAAACCTGTAACACAAAACAAAAGATTGCTTCCAATAGAATCAACAAATCCATTTACATTGGAAACAAGATAGCAAAGACGTTTAATCTGTTATGATTTTAAAAGTCTCTATCCAGTTTTCCCTGTACAACTAAAATAGAATGACATTCTTTACTAATATAAATAAAGAGTTGAGTCAGTACAAATTTAAGTAGTACTTTTATTCAGCTTTAAATTGTTAAAAAGGTGAAAGTAAAAACTTGTAAACAAATAAGTGATGTTCTTTTGAACTTTCTATTCATCAAATAATTCTGAAAAAAGTATCACGTTTTCCACAAAAATTTTCAGCAGCACAACTATTTTCAAAACTGATAATAAGAAGAAATGTTTCTTGTGCAGCAAAGCAGAATATTGGAAGGAAAGGATCATTTGACACTGAAGGCTGGAGTAATGATGCTGAAAATTCAGCTTTGCCATCACAGAAATATATTACAATTTACATATTAACATAGAAAGCAGTTATTTTAAATTGTAATCATTTTTTGCAATACTACTGTTTTTATTGCATTTATGATCAAATTAATGCAGCCTTTGTAAGCATAAAATACTTCTTTCAAAAAGGGTCTTACCGACCCTAAACTTTTGAACAAGATAAGATATTCTTTTAGGACTCTTTAGCATAAAACTTTAGCCATTTTAATCCCCCCATACATTTAAAATAAATTTACATATTGTATTATTACAAATATATATACTATGAATTCATTGCTATGAATTCTGTTTAAAACAGTGTATAAAACTTGCATCAAGAGCAACCTTTTCACTGAATGAAATTACTTTATTAGTCATACAGACATATTTTAACAAAGACTGCGTGTCTAGTTTATCTGTGGAAAGGTTATATAGTAACATCATCATTCAGCCAGTTCTGAGGTTCCATACAGGAAGAGAGAGTTAATGTGAGAAGTACTGCTAGATAACATAAAAGGGAATTATGGAGATGTGCGCAAGGTCTTTGAAAACTGCTAAAGGCCTGTGATGAAATGAAGGCACTCTTCCTTGTGATTTGAAATGTTAAGGAAGCAGAATTGAGGGGCGTTCTTCACACATAATGCGCTGCGTGGAATGCAAAACCTGCAATGATGATCCAAAAGAGATCTGCATCCACAAAAAGACATCATATCACTCAAAAGCGCTGCCCTCATGTTTATACCCCAGCACTTTCATCTCACTCCGCATGCATCATATCACCATGAGGAGAAAGAGGAGGAGGGCAGAGACTGGGAGCACTGAAATGGGCACTGCCCCCCCCCTCACAATCTCTCTCGATCTCTTTTGCAAGTGCATCATAAAAATGGGGGTTTTGCTGGAGTAAATTAACAAGAGCCCTTGATATGCAGATCAGCGCCTATTAATCAAAGAAATGAGATTTGGATTTCAAATGGGGATGAAGAAAGCCTCCATTATCTTGCTGGAGTTTCATGTTTAATAACGTGGAACGGCGCTGTAATTCACAGGCACGGCAAGCCCGGGAGGAGACACCAACTCTCGGCAGGCCCCTGCTCTGCGTCAGGTGACCCTGGAAGCTGGCGCCGGGGTGAGGGGAAACACTCCACATAGAGAGGGAGTGTGGAGGAGAGGGGTAGAGATAGAGGAGAATCAAACGAGCATGTTCCTATGGGAAAGTAGAGGCCCTGCTCATTTGGCTTTGATGTTAAAGTGTCTTGCCGTGCTCATTGGGGCTGGGTCTACGCAGTTCATAAATAATGGCTGCAGCTAAATGTAGAATCTGCTCACTCATGCAGCTGGCGAACTGAGAGAACGGTCGGCGTGCACGTGCGAGGCCTGAGGTGGACGCGCAGGTTCATACACATACAAAGAAATGTGGAAACTCACGTCTGATTGTTCATACTGTTCAGAAAGGTGTTTTTTTTTTTAAAGAAATGAATACTTCTACTAGGCAAGTATGCATTCATTTGATCAAAAGTGACAGTAAAGACAAAAAACTTTCTATTTTTCAAAGAATCCTGAAAAAAAGTATCACAGTTTCCACAAAAATATTAAGTAGCGCAACCGTTTTCAACATTGATATAAGAAGAAATGTTTCCTGAGCACCAAATCAGCATATTACTAAATTATGATTTCTGAATGATCATGGGACACTAAAAATTCAGCTTTGTCAAAGGAATACATAAAAAAATGTAAACTATATTAAAATAGAAAACTTTTTTCTTTTTAAATAAAAGTAAAAACCAAAGGAAAGCTCAAAGTGTGTTACAATTAACCCTTCCCTGACCTACTGCTAAGATCTTAAACACAGCTTTAAACACTGAGTTATCTCACTGCCCCACGCACAATTGATTTTGACAATCTTTTCGCCATTGGGAAAAACACATAACTCACTGATGACTGCGGGCCTGCACTCCTCAGCTCCTTGGGAACCACAGAAATTATGCTAGCATTAATGTTTAATATTGCTAGGGACTCGGGAGATGCACATGTGAGCAAGGTCCTTTGTCTTTGTGTCAAGCGGAATGTGCTTCGATGCAAAGCAAAAATGATTTCAAATGGAGAGAGAAAGCATCCCCTTGGTGACACCTCATGGTGAATAATGCAGAACGGGGGGGGGGGGGGGGGGGGGGGGGGGGGCTGCACAAACAGGCCAGGCCTTAGTAAGGCCAGGCCCACTGAGAGCTGACCCACACAATTTCCTTACATCTGCTCAATGTATTGAAAAGTCATTTAGATTTGCAGTCTTAGAAACTGCAATTATTGAGATGTATGTGTGCTCACCACATGTAATCAGACTAATGTGGCTGCTGGTATTAAAGGGACAGTGCCCCAAATAAAGTTGTTACCAATAACAAAATCATCATTTACACACCTTAATATGAGAAAAATATAATATAATAATAATAATAAAAGATAATTTTGAACAATCATAACATAGATCTTTAACATCCCAGTTGAACAACAAAGTTTGTTTGGTGCTTTTTTCTGGAGTTCAAAACAGCTTGCCAAAGCTAAATTTCCAGAAAAGTTTACTTCCGCTGGTAAACACATTCGAACTACGTTGGTCTGAATCGATTACGTAATAGTTAGGTGAACTTTGAGGCTCCATCTCCATCCCTTCTTTGAGGTGAAAATCTTCTCTGGTTCATTTAGAGCAATCTATTGCATAAAGTGTTATAAATAAACATCATTTAGAGCAATCTATTGCATAAAGTGTTATAAATAAACATGATTTGATTTGATTTGACTGGAATGCTGAATTGCAGAGCAGGAGCAAACTTAACCACATCATGATCAGTTGCTTTCCCAGTTTACCGTTTTCTCACCAATGTAATTTTTGTTGAGTTATTTCAACCTTGGTTTTAGAGGGGTTTTGACCGCATAAATCAGGCTGGGAATAAGTCAGGCTGGGAAACCAACTTAAACCATCCAAACAGCATATGCTGGGTTTACCTTTCTTTTTTCAGCGGTGATGTATATTCAGGGTGGGGATATAGCCTACTGTCAAACTGAAAATGAATGAATGAAAAGGTCAAAAAGCAGAAGTACCATAAACATATTACATAAATCTCATATGCCGTTTTCAACGTCTTGTGGTGTCTTTGTGTGAGGAAAATACCAAGATTTAGGCCTACACAACAAATATAGTCTAATCCATGTTATTGCCTTTGGTAATGGGAACCTATGCTTTTGGTTTGATGTTGTAGAGTTTATATATAGGCTAGGCTATGTTGGACATTAACAGCCACTAAAGAACATCAAGACTGATCGTAGCTATATTTTAACCAGAATTATGTAAAACAATTATATTACCTGAATATGCAGGCTGAATTTAAATTTGATTAAAGAAAATTAAGCGTGTACCGCATAATAAGGGCAAGAATTAACTGAGTTGTCCTCGCCAGCTACATGCAAGCATAGTCCAATCCACAAGCAAACGGGCGTGTTGTGTTCGATTTGAAGCGGGACTGTGCACGTGCGCAGACCGATCGGTGTATGACATCAAAGTACCGCGAGAGCGATAGCTCCATGTGATTTCGAATTGCTCTCGCGGTACCTTAAAGCTGCCGTCGGCAACATTTTTTTGATCATAATCAGTGAAATCGACACTGAGATCTGACTGTCAATCACAGGTCCTGCACACGCCACCCCTCGCACACATTACAATCACATGCACACGCCTGAAGTTTATGCAGTAACGAAGAGTGATGGCGGAAAAGATTCAATTCCTTGTTTAACCTCAAGAGCTAGGAGGTCAAAAACAACACAGAAAAAGAGAACACCTGCTTAAAATAAAGAAGTAAAGAAAGAAAGCGACCGTGCCCGTAATAAAACCTGGATCAACATCGGATCGGCATTTGAAAGGTGGAGAGATTTAACGTTAGGTGATTTAATTGGGTTCAAGCTGGATACAGAGCTTGCAACATTTCTTCTTGACAGGTAATTGTGCTTTATCAACCAGTTACTTTATTTCTTAGTGTTATGTTAGTAATCTAAGTATGTTTGCCCAAATGTGTTGGTATGGATAGCTAACGTTAGCACTTGTTGGGCAGGTTCGTGGTGCACACGCACTGACGAGCACGAACTCGGTGGGAGGGTATTCGTTGATAGTGGGGGAGGGGCACGAGAGTTGTAAACATTCAAAATTTTGCCTAAGTCCACTCAATCTGCCAGACTTGCCGACTGCATCTTTAATGTCATACAACGATCCGCCTGCACAGCGCTATGTAGCAGCATTGTTTCAAGTCGACCACAAAAGTTATTCGTCAGATTATTTATAGAGAACAAAAGATCAATCTGCCTGATGACAATGATGACCTCAAGCCTGAATAAGAGGGAAATAACTTGCACATGATTTCAGCTGTCTGATCAAGCATGGCATTTGGACAAAATATGTGAATTTTGTGAATAAAAAAAAAAAAGTCAAGACAGAGAATCGGTGTCCTTATCAAAAGATCCCGGCATCCACAGGCTAGTATATGAGCACATCATGTGTATTACATACATTTGGAGCGTATGCGCAAACATGTGGCACATGAGATGACTCATCCACAGACCGCTTCCTTTCCAAAATCATGGATGACATGATCATATTGCTTGTTCAGTTTTTTTTTAAATAATGGTTTTACCAGTGGTCTAATTTGTACCCTAATGTATAATGTAATATTATAAATGAATGAATCGACATAGACACAGATAGGTCCTCTTTCTTCCTTAATAAAGCACCATAAAATAATCTCCGTGTGAGAATGATAAAGAGCAAATTAAACTGAGCAGGTGTTCTGACAAACTGATATATACATTGAACACATATATCTTATATATATGATGAACTGAATAATAGGTCAATTTCAGCATATGCGGAAATTGTCAAATAGATAAATACAAATGTATTCCCATGGTATTGTGGATAGGATGAAATTCTTTATCTAATAAAATGTAAAGCAATAATAAACTGTCTTTGCTGCATTGTCATGAATATTTTCCATAATTGTCTGTACCATGGTAATATAATGTTCTTGTAACTTAAAAATAAATGAAATATATTCCTAGCGTTTATTTTGCAATGTTTCAATCCCGTGCTTTTATCAGTGTTGTGTATGTGTGCACATTATTTTCTTTTCATAATATGAATAATATTATCATATGCTATATGAATAGTCATTTTTTACCACGTTATATAAAAAGTACCATGGTATCTGATATCATATAGGCTACTGTACCATGCAACAATACTTTTTGTAAGGATCGTCTGTGATTTTAATTAACATTGAAAATGACAATTATGTCACAGTTATTATATTTCCTATAGTCTACATAATTGAACAAAAACAAAATAATTACTGAAATGCTTATGTTAACTCTTGGTCTGCTTTTTTTTTTTTTAGATAAAGAGCACTTAACCAACAACATTTATCAACAACATCCCATATGTTTGTGTGTCTGCAGGTCAGGATGTTCGCACTGTTTCCATAAAACCCTCTATACTATCCTTAGCAGAACTTCCTGCTGTCTGAAATGAATCACAATAACATCAGTGTGATGACCTCACATTAGCCCTCAACCTCGCTGACACCCCATCCGCTAGACCACTCTGATCATGTAGTGGCTGTGACTGCTGCTGGAGTTTCTCAAGCTGAGTGTGGCAGTGGCTGAGGTTTGCTAACCTTCTTGTTAACCCTCTTTGTGTGAGAAAAGCGTGTCGTACCTAAAGCATCATCATCAGCAGTTCATTTGCTGGAACTCAGGACATGTGTGATTAGCGACCGGTAGCGGTGAGGAGGTCTCAGCCCCTCTCCGAGTGATTACTAATTACAGTTCGGCTGCTAGTGGAGGAAACTGGCTCCAGCCAGAACGCGACGCCACTTTAAAAGTTCACTGCAGAGGGAAAACACTGTGGTTTACAATGGAGGGGTTCAGTTTGTAGCCCTAAAACCTTGCTACAAGGAATTATAAGAACATACTGTAGCAGTTAGATTCATCAGTAAAATAAGTTCCTTGGTTAATTTTATTTGAAGAAGTTCACATTTTGCTCAACAATATCAATTACACACGAGAACTATGCAAAATATGAATCGAACTAGCTACATTTCAATTCATGAGTGTGAATCTTAATTGAATTGGAAACACTCAACAGGAAGTTGAATTGTAAGAGGAATTTACTTTAAATAAATTCAACACAGGTGATGCATTTCTATCCATCTATCTATCTATCTATCTATCTATCTATCTATCTATCTATCTATCTATCTATCTATCTATCTATCTATCTATCTATCTATAAATGTGAATTTTGAAACTTTTCTGTGCTATAAAAAGTAAGGCGCTAACAAGTTACTACATTAAAACTATACAACTACCATCTTCCTCTGCTATCAGTGTGACTGTCAAATGGAAAAACAAAAGCAAATTTGGGAGGTGAATAGATTCCTCTCCAGGTACTAATATTTCTGTCAGCCTGCATGAGAGACATACACTTCTTGCTCTTTATAGGCTTTAACAAAGAGAGGCAGAGGAAAGAATGGATGCGGCTTAAAGTGACAGCAACATTAAAGAATGGCCTTCTTCTGGCATCTTGCAGGGAAAGTGACATTTAGAGGTGCACCCTGAGAACTGTCTGTTTACTGCACTATATAGAATGCATGAAGAGTGGCCATTTTACATCAAATTGATGGCACTGTGGGGAACTTAAACCTCAACAGGTGAAATGCAACCTGGGCACATTCTGTCAGATGACTGACATGTTGGATAGAAGCTTGTGCTGCTTTTATTTGAATGAGAGACAGGCGAGAGCTTTCACATATTCATGCGGATGCAATGAAATCCTCAAACTGCATTAAAGCTGTACCTGAGGCCCAAACCTATGCCTGTGAAAATATATTGCTTACAAATAAAATTATGTTTTTGAGATGCTATCAACAAATATTAAAACTGCATTACATTTAAGAGGTAATTTGTAAGAGCACAGCCATTTTAGATGTCTATATCTAATTTTACTCAGGAGTAGAATGTTCTAGTGCAAAATAGTCTGCAATTCCATGCCATTACCTTCCCCTGCAATGAAAGGACATTTTCACTGTTTTGACACATGCCACTCAGGTGACAGGGTGCTGCCCAGTATTTTTAGAGTAGACCTACACATGCTATTGAGAGCTGGCAGGAACAATTTTTCAGGAGAAATCTTCTCGCTACCTTCATTTTTTCACTGCAATAAGCAAGCTTGTGCGCCATTCAGAATATATTTGAGATTGCCCTTTAAATTCCAATTCAATTCATTCCTTTGAACTGAGATAGCAAATATAATGCATAGTTACAATTTGATTTAAATGTAAATATGTAAAAATATAATGGATTGAAATTCAAAGAAATCCAATTCAACTTACTGTGGCCAATTCAATTTAAAGTCACACTCAATATCATTATCTTATCAGATAGTAAGATATATATTGTATCTTATGTAATAAATGTAAGTAAATATACATGAAATATTATGTTAAATGTTTCTCACTGGATTTAAAGATATAATTAGATATAATTGTATCTTATATCTCAATATAAATGTTTGTGCCTTTTAGAGGTAACATATTTAAAAAGGCATAGGCTTAAGACAAGGTATAGAAGAGGACAGCAGAAGGCATGGTCCTAAATAAGACACTCCCCCCAGCTACACTGTGATTGGTTGACCTGAACCAATGAATGGTAAAACAAATGAAGTGTCACAGTGGGAGATTAGATAAGTGAGTGAGGAGCAGAAGGTGGACTCGGGTTTATTTCAATTTGGCCAGATCACTAGAGCGTTGCAGGGTCTCAATCCTTAATGACCAGAGGGGGATGGGGGGTAGAGATTGTATGGACTAGTTTGGAGGAGGGGAGAATACACAGACAAATGGATCTGAGATAAAGGAAGGATTAAATAGTCCTGAAGACAGATACAGTTGCCACATTCGGTCTGAGGGATCTATGGATGATACATTTTTATTCAAACGCTCATATTATGTTCCATCTCCATGCAATCATATTATCTTTGTCTTCTTGGAAAGGTAGCTCTGATAATAAAAGTTACTGAACAAAGCGATTAGGCTGAGGGCGTAGCCGAACACCACCATATTCATGGAGTCAGGAAAGTCACAGTCAGCATAGAGGTTGAACGCAGTGTGAATGGTCACAATAAAGAACTGGAGCTGAGTACAAAGACAGACAGAGACACAAAAGTGACTGATCCTTCATATTAAGGTATTATTCCTTAAAAAGTCATAATGAGAGTCTCACCAGCTGGAGGGAAGTGAGGTAGCGTTTCCACCACAAGTATTTCTGCATCTGGGGGCCCAGTGCTGCTAGGCCATAGTACATATACATCACCACATGCACAAAAGAGTTTATGAGGCCAATAAGGAATGCTGAGGAAGAGAGAACATCTTTAGCAAATCATTCTCTGCCTTGTCATCCTGAAGCAATAGCAAACATCCGTAAGATATTTGTCCTTTTATCAGTTGCCTAACATCAAGAAAATACCACACACATTTCAGAACACTTTCATCGTCTATTTCTGGAGCAATATATCACCTAGTGGTGTCAGAGCGACACTGCAACTGAATCAACCCCAATAGATGTCCATTTAAGAGCTAAATATTTTTTTAATTACATTAATATGGTCTCCAGAAGCAGATCACTAGTAAAAATACTTCTAATGTTTTTATTACAAATGATAGTGTAATCATAACATAGCCTACTTGTGAGTGAAAATTAACACGAATTTCAGAATTTGCTTCAATTAACTCCAAAACACCAAGATCATGTTCTCCAGCATGATTTGAGATGATCCAATCAGCATCTTAGCGTCAATAGAAAGCTTATATAAAATTTATTTCAAGGTTTAAATTATATTTTAAATGTTGTCTCAGATTTAGGAGCTATACAATAATGCAATCTAATAGTTTTACAATCTGATTAAAGAGTCAAATTCACCTTTTATTCAAAAACTAAACACAACCTGTATACACAACGTGTATATTGTCTTGTTTGAGAGTATGAAATTGTTGCATTGTGCTTAGTGGACTGCTGTATGTAAACACAATGATCTGTTTTCCTCCAAGGTAAGAACACTTACACTGCCCTCCCGCAACATACTTGACCCCGGCCCACCAGTTGAAAATCATGGTGCCGTGATGATATACATGCAGAAAGGTCAGTTGATTGTTCTTCTTCCTCAGAATGAAGAACATCTGATAATAATGACATTTACTTCTTAATGTAATAAAACATCATCATAAGACATTCATTAACAATGTGATCTGATATCAAAGGACTAGATAATTTACTTACAGTATCAGTAAGTTCAATGACTTTTGAGAAGTAAAACCACCAGCACACTCTGGCCATCTGCATGGCATCAAAATTGGACAGCATTAAGGAAGGCAATAACTATAATAATGGTAATTCTTATTCTACAACTGCAGATGTGAGGAAAAATGCAAATTATTTGTATAAAAATAATTTGCTTACCCGCATTGCAAGGGGGTTTTCAGAGTAGTCCACAGGCTGACACAGCAAGCTGTAATTTGCCAACCAAGATGATGCTGTGAACTAAAAGCAAAACAAACAAACATACATAGGCAATACACACATAAATACATATTAATTTATTTATAAATGAATAAATTAATGAATGAGATTTCATAAATGAATAGGAAATAGGCAGTTCCATAGACTGTGTTTAGTTCACTAGTGCATACCTCGTAAAACATGTATGCGGAAAGGCACACCATGGAAAAATTGTAAATAATAAGAATAGCCTTGATGTTGACTGGTTCTCTGTAAGTCATCAGTTTGGGGACAAGCCAAATGATGACAAGGTAACAGAGGAAGATGCCACAGACAGGCAGGGGAGAATAAACCAATAGCCATCCATCTGTCCTCTTGTCTGTGGGAATTAAAGAACGAATTGCATAATTAGCTTGTTAAACTTCCTAATATAGCGGTTAAAGTAGTTTAGAAAAGTTTTTTTTTTTAATACTGGTTTCGTCAGGACCAATTAGTGAAATGTAGGCTAGCCTACACCAGTGTCGGTGTAAAATAAAACTGTTAGCCTGGGTTGGTTACACTGCTCATTAGCCTGTGTCGTATGAAAACAATAAAGAGCATATTTAAAGTAAAAGAATGGACTGACTGCAATGAATGCAATGACTTGGAAAAACATACCTCCGTTTTCTAGGACCCATTGGTAAAGTATCTGGAGCCTTTGCCATGTCGACGGTGATACGGACAGCTGAGCAATTAATAATGGAGATGAGACGTGTCTGTTAATGTATAGGCATATTGTAAAAAACAAAACAAAAAAACGAAACCAAACCCTAAATAATTGTAGTCACTCTACCAATAGGGCTATCCGAGAAATGGTAGGCTATATTAATGAATTAAGCGTAAACGGCTTACCATTGCGCTTGATGTTCATTCAGTAATGCCTAAACACCGCCATCTATCGGTTGCCTTTAGGAACAGCGCGAGAGTTCGTTGCTGGGAGTAACTTCAGGAGTAACTGCCTTAAATGTCAATTATGATCGCTATTAAAGTTACACGAGAGAGAGAGAGAACATGATGTCGTCTACGGAATTACGATACAGAGCTCTCGTTCAGCATAAATCATAGGCTCAAGGATGAGTTAAGGAGTTTACACATGGCATCCTCCCAAAGACGGATTACCAAAATCCCCTGGATAACTATTCTTTAACAGAGATAGCCTACCATCAGCTATTTTGAGCAGCGTGCCGTAGCCATTTCACCATTTTGTGTTTGGACACTATAAATTAAGCGTAATTAATACGCAATTAATATTGTTATTGTTTTTTAATTAGTTTTATAAAGTGGAAACCTGCCAATTACTTTTTAAATTGGCTGGCCTAAATCATTTAACTTAATAGGGTGAATTACGTAGCCTATTACGGTATACCAGTCAATTTTAAGGTGCTATTTTTTTCCCCTATAACTTGTAAAAAACAGATAAGAGAATAATTTTGGAAAAATATCTTTAGAAAATGTTTACATTTTTCGTTTTATGCATACTTGTGCCTGCATATGCGTTTAATGTAGGCTAGGGTTTTCTGGACGACAGCTCCAGGAAACTTCCACCTGAACCAAAAATGCACAAAGATTCTCAAATGATATGAAAGATATCAGAGAATGATTTGATATTCTACTTTACTTTACATAGACATTGCCAAAAAATTGGGTTTCCTGCAGTGTGTCTATTTGTCTCTAATTTGCATATTAATGTGTTCTTTGGGCAACATGTAACGAAAAAAGAGGTAGCTATAATAATAAGAGTAATAACTTGGCAACATTTTGATAATATTTCAATAGTGATATTATATAATTTCTTCCTTATGTCTCCCTTAAATGACTGATAAGCATGCTATAAGTCCTGGTGTTCTATACAGTGGTCTTCATCTATGAAACTAAGAAAGTCATATTCTGATTTGAAACCCCACTAATTTACGACAAACAATGAAAATTAGTCAGATTTGAATGATAATTACAACATATTATTATATTCCCATAAGAGGGCTGAATTTAGTTATTCAGTCAGTGTCAGTCATTTTTAAAGACCAATGAGAGGGAGTTGTCATGGTTAACCTTTGATATCTCTGAAAAGCCCATGAAACCTCTACAGGGGAAAAAATCCACTGCTGGGCCTCAGGAGGATATGCTGATACAAACGAATTTAATACAGATTTTTATATTTTTACAGTTAACATAATAAGCAAACAAAGAAAACAAAAAAAGCACTGTCAGATATTCCTTAAAAGGAAGGAGGGAAAACAGAGTGTGAATGACTCCTTTGCTCAACATCTGTATGCAGAGCCCTGACTCAGGTTTAAAGTGCACACTTCATTAAGAACAACGAGATTCAACTAATATCCCCCTTTAAGGTCAATAATATAAAGGTCAGACACAAGAGCAGCTCTGTATATTTACAAACAATATTTTTTTTATAACTTCAAAAATCAAAATTCAACAACTAGGTTATTGGAGAGAAAAATATCAGTTTTAATGACTATGTTCATGATGAGAATGCTGGGTTGGCTTTTTTGGTACGCTGGCCTCATCTGAATAACCTGTTCTGTTTCTGTTATTTGAATGATGATGGTGATGATGATGTTCATGTTGATGATGATGCTCATGTTGATGATGATGATGATGATGCTCAACAGCTACAGGTTCTGTATTGTTAGCCTGCTGGTTGTTCTGTCCTGTGGACTCATCTACATTGTTTTTGGGGTTGTCAGAGCCTTCTGATATGGAGAAGTTGGCATTTAGCTGAAAGAGAGTTGAAATAAATGAATTTTTGCAAACATTTCATAAATATGGCACTTTCTGAAGCTGCATATTGTCGAATATTGTCACTCACTGAGCAGTTGCATATATTTTTGTGGTATGAGGCCCTGATGGCCGCTTCTATGTAAGGGTAGTGAAGAAAGCTGAAGGGCAGGACAATGTGGAAGGTGAGATATCCACATCTGTGCAGAAAAGAAATACGGAAGAATGAATATGAACAACCTATAAACAATACTTGAGAAAAATATCTCAGATGTTCATTCTTTTGGGGAACTTGTATATGAATACTAAAAGAGCCATGTGACCCTAAAGTGAAACTAGTCAAACTGGTCATATTGTACGTGTACTGAATTCAGAAGTGTTATGTTCATACCTGTCATACACTAAGAAATCATCCTTGTCTCCCTCCAAGAGCTCCCAGACGTTGTTTTGCAGTGGGCTCTGCTGGTACACAGGGATGCCCTGTGCCGCCCTCCTCTTCAGCTCCCAGTACATGGCTCTGGACTGCGCATCCTGCTCATTGATGACCAGGAACGATATGTTAGTCAGCTTGCCATGGACCAGCTTGTCACGCAGGTCTCCCAACCTTCCCAACCAAAAGGAAGGGAACACAAGCAAGGATTCAGTTGACTGAGCAATTTACCAAGATTTATATTTCTGTTGTTTACAAAACACTGATATTATAAAAAATAAAAAAAAATGAGTAAATGAGGTCAGTCAACAAAACGGCTGCGAGTTGTACCCCTTATATACATTTGCGTGAAACGTAAGTTTTAATTATTTTTAAATTGATACAAATTCAAAAGTATATAAAAGTTCTCATATATACTATATAGCTTTATTTTAAATGTTAATATATTGTATATTAAAATATTCCATAGATTCATTAAAAAAAGAAGATAAAACTGATTATCATCCTTAATGATATTATTAAGGATTAAAGGTCGCCTATTTTATTACTGTATCTTATGTTTCTGTATGTTAAAATGTTAACTTTGAACTCTCACCTGGCAGCCTGCGTGAGACAGAAGTGTCAGCTCGCTTTAAGAAGAGCCACAACGACTACATTTCCCAGAAGTTCTTTCATCGGAGTCTTGCCATCGATCTCCCACTGTGGGGCAGGTTTACAGATTCTGGAGCCAGTGCTTTCTTTCTCCACAAACAGTGGTGAAGCTCCCAGAAGAGCTGGAAAAGCAGACAACCACAGAGCCCAGAGAGCCTGCATCACGCCTGCTGAGCTTCACTCGCTGCAACAGCTACGAACGAAAACAAAGTAATAACCTAAAATAGCCTACTACATTGATATGTCATTAGTTCGACATCTTTATTTTATTCCATACACATAAAGTATGCACAAAAGCAACTACCTGTAGGACATAGAGTTGCACAAACCTGAAGCACTGTCCCTTGGCCTCTTCGAGTCAAAAATACAGAAATGAGGAAAAGTTGACTGTCCACACTTTTAAAGTTCTCTTCTGGACAAACCCTCCCCCTCAACAAACAGAACAAACCAGTAAAAGAGGGGATTGGTGTACTACAAAGTTTTCGTTCATGTGTGTGGGTGATCTAAGGCAAATACACACTAGCTGATAACAAACTAAACAACAGTTTTGTGACATCTTCAGTGTATTTAAATATACATTTTGTGTCATATGTTGCCATGGGTGAATAATATATAACATCAATTGATAAAAGATTACAGCTTTCTGTGTGCTTTTGCAAAACACGATAAAGGAAAGTTGGAAATCATGCTATATATTCTTGGATCAGTCATGTTTGTTTTTTCCCCTTTGAATCTATACATCTAAAGTGTCCAAAAGCCATTTTAACACAAATGCAATACTTTGACTGATCGCTTGGATAATTTAGTTGACATTTAAGGAAAGATTTAAACTGAAATGAAAATACTGGTGTCTTAAAATCTTAGGGCAAGGGGTTGGTTGCATAAAATCAGTTACATAAAAACATAGATGAGTCTAAGTTGATACCGAAAACTTAGACTGACTGCTAGTGCATCACAAGACACTGTCTTAACATAATGACTATGTTTATGCAACCGGGCCCAGTTCATGAGTGTTGTATTTGAGACTCTGCCAGTTTGTGCCACTGTTTGCTTGAGCTAAACATTCAGTGATCACATCATGTGAAAAACATATGCATGTCTGTTCAAATGATGGAATTGATCCTTCAGTCACCAATCACTAAATAGCTTTGTTGAAAAGTAATTTAGCAAGAACATTATTCAAATTTATGAGAATATATTTGTCTGCTCATACCTTTCCCTTTGAAATCATAGGAACATTCACAGGGATGTCAGCCACACACTACATAAATGAGAAAATAAATTAGAGGCATTTTTTGGTAACACTTTACTTGAAGGGGTATACATAAGACTGACATGACACCTTCATAACCATGACATATGTCATGAATATGAAGTAGGGTTTATGCATGTTTATGACAACTGTCATTAAGTGTCTTTCGCTCAATAATGACATTTTGAATGCAAATATGACATTGTTTAAGATGTCTTTGTTATGACATCTTGACATAAATCATAACATCATAACCTGTCAGTGTCTTTGTCATGACAACTTGACATTAAATTAAGTTAAACTGTCATGTGGTTGGTTTTGACATTGGCTGTCATCAGTCCATTATAACTGTCATGAATATTTTTTGTGCCCTCAACTACAGTGGTATAAATTGAATTTGTCATTAAACAGTTATAATGGCTTCATGACAGCCAATGTCAAAACCAACCGCATGACAGTTTAATGTAATGTTAACCAATAAAGCTAAGTGGTTTCTTAAGTTTGATAATTAATCTGCTATGTCATGTTTATGACAGGTTGTGTTGTCTTAGTAATGTCAAGTTGTCATGACAAAGACACAGACACGTTATAATGTATTGGTTTATGTCAAGGTACATAACAAAGACATCTCAAACAATGTCATATTTGCATTAAAAATGTCATAATTGAGCGAATGGCACTTAATGACAGTTGTCACAAACATGCATAAATCTTCCTTCATATTCATAAGATGTGTCATGTCATGATTATGAAGGTGTCATGTTAGTCTTATGCACATCCCTTCAAGTAAAGTGTTACCCAGTTTTTTAATGTCTGGCCTCGCTGTATGTACACAGAAGTAAACAATCTGAAATTGACACCCTAGAAAACATTCTTGAAAGATCTTACACCATCTCATGGACAGAGGAATTGATTTTAGTTTTGCAAACAGCAGTGTTCATCCTTGAAATGATTGGGACAAAGTACACGCTTTAATCCATGGAGCAACAACCTTGAGTACACATTTAAAATATCTGAACAGAAATGAGCACAAACACAAAAAACAACTGTTAAAACAGCTAGTACTAAATATCCAGTTTTTTAAAAATCGTTGTATTTTTCAAATTGCTACATTAAAGCCTACATGTTCCTCAAATATCCCTAATAATGTGCTCTCTGTGAATTTCTCAGTAAAACACTTTAAAGGGACAGTCCAGCGAAAAAAATAAGATTCTCGCTCAAACCTGTGAATTTCTTTTATGGAACACAAAATCAGATACTTTGAGAAATGTCATAAAATGGATGTCAATGGCAACCAAAACTGTTTGGTTACCAACATTCTTTAACATTTCTTCTTTTGCGTTCAGCAGAAGAAAGTCCATAAAAGTTTGAAACAACGTGAGGGTGAGTAAATACAAAAATATAGATTTGTGGCTGAACCTGTCCCTTTAAGACACACAGTTGATCTATTGTCAGGACAAGTGACCAATCACAAAGCTGTTTCTGACTAAATTAATATGATAAATTTAGTTTGCAGACAGAAGTTTATTATTCAGAACTGTACTTCCAGTTTGGCAGCTGCATGATTTTTGTGGTGGTTCTATAAATATGTGCAATATTTTTAGTGGCTAAACTCCTTCACTACACATCATATACCAGACTAACACCACTTGAACATAGCACCGCTATCAATATACCAATTTAAAGTAGATATTTTGACAGTCATATCATACATTTTGACATTTCCACAGATCTTCTCCAATATCTTTGTCTCAGTAGCAAAAATCAAGTTCAGAGTGATAACATTTGGATTTCAGGGCACATTTCACGTTTCTGTAAACAGCTGAAATTATTCCACCAACAATTTACCTAGATTTTTTCAATATGCGTAAAAGGTGCAAAATTAGCATCAAGGGAGTGCAACTACACAGACAGATGCAGCAAGACCGAAATATTTCTATCTTAGAGAAAAGACCACATGTGATATTGAATCAGCTCCAGACTGTTGTGGTATTTATGCAAATGGTTTTAAAATGCAACAATAACATCAACAACCCAAAATAACTTATAACCAGTAAACAAACATCATCTGTGAGTCCTGCCGTTGCATCGCCTTTGGCTGGTTTAACAGTCAAGCATTAGTGCAGTTTCAGGTCATGACACCAATCAGTCCTTCATCGCTCGTGACGTTGCCCTCTGGACTGTCACATGCTGTTATGATGCCCAGGCCGAGCTCTGCCAGTTCGTCCTGCATACTTGTGGTCACCATCATTTTGGGCTCCAGGCGATTGCACAGCGTCCTGTAAGAAGGCAGGGGGTAGCCCAGTTCCCTGAGGTACTCATATCCTTTAACCCCCACTGCACAGCGGATTTTTCGGGCTGTCAGTAAAGTGTCATGGGACCACACTGCCCTCCGAGATCGCTTGGCTAATGTTAGGGCGCGAATCTGATCCTCAAACAGGAACACCTGCAGCCCCTTTTCTATTTTACTCAGTTTGTAAAGACGTTTCTTCATCTCCTCTGCCTGTGTAAAAAAAGAAATGACAAAATGTTACCAGGGTTTTCAATCGATTAAGATTCGTTCTTATGATTCATAAGAATAAATGTTACCTCTCTCTGTAGTCTGACTGTGTGCTGCTGTTGCTGCTCCAGCTTGCTTTTATAATGCTGGCAGAGAGAACAGGGTCGCTCTTCCTCTGCCCCCTGAACTCCATCCTCCTCTGAATCCACAGGGGGCTGTCGGCGGGCATACCCATGATCCCCCATGTTCAAGTCCTTCTCCACTACAGTAACAACATAACATATTCATTTACACAAAGTCACCTAAAAGGGATTGTTAAATGTTCATCATTATTCTTACTGATGTGCTGTATAAAGTTTTACAGATACCAAATAAATGACTAAATTATTTGTAATTACTAGCAGATGCGTTCACACCGAAGGTTTCCAAATATATACATTTGTAGTGCTTTTAACAAAGCTCAAAGATAAAGAGACCCTAATAGGAGATGGCGATGAGCAAAAAATGAAAAGGGAGGAAAAAATAAATTTCAATGGTTTAAACATTTGTGTAAAATAATTTTTTTTGTAATGGAAATAATATGAAGTTGGAGGAACAACTATTTGAATGCAGATTAGCAGATCAACACAACGGTTTTCTGGGAAAACAAAATACTTTTGCGAGAGAACACAAAGGTTTTATGAGCGAATGCAAAGTTTCTCGGGGAAAGCAATAGATTTGGTAGAGAACGCAAAAGTTTTGCGAACAAAAGCCAGGTTTCTCAGGGATATGTAATACTTTGCTAGAAAACGTAAACATTTTGCGATTGAACGCAAAGTTTCGCAATCTAATGCAAAGAATCTTTAGGGAACCCAACACTTTTGCTAGAGAACGTTACAAAGTTTCACAAGCAAATGTAAAGTATCTAGATGGAATGCAATACTTTTGCGAGAGAACACAAAGGTTTTATGAGCAAACGCAAAGTTTCTCAGGGAAGAGTAATACATTTGCTAGAGAACGCGTGAACAAAAGTCAAGTTTCTCAGGGAAATGTAACACTTTGCATTTGCCATCGCAACACTTTTGTGTTCTCTAGCAAAGTATATCAGAGGAAACAATACTTTTGCTAAAGAATGCAGAAGAGGGAATGCAAAGTTTTGCAATCTAATGCAAAGTATCTTGAGGGGGCGCAAGTTTCTCAGGGAAATGCAATACTTTTGCTAGAGAACGCCAAAGTTTTGTGAGCAAATGCTAATTTTCTTTAGGGTAATGCAATACTATTGTAGAGAACGTAAACGTTTTCCAAGTGATTGCAAAGTGTCTCGAGGGAACGCAAATTATCTCGAGCGACGGAACGCAAAAGTTTTGTGTCTGACTGCAAATTATTTTGGGGAAACGCAATACTTTTGCAAGAGAACATATGTTTCATGAACAAATGCAAAGTTTCTCAGGCTCTAGCAATACATTTGCAAGAGATCGAAAAAGTATTGCAAACAAAAGCCAAGTTTCTCAGGCAAATGTAATACTTTGCTAGTGAACACAAAAGTTTCACAAGCAAATGCAAAGCATCTCGGGGTAACGCAATACTTTTGCTAGAGAACGCAAAAAAGTTTGTAAGCAAATGTAAAGTAACTATGCAACACTGCAAGAGAATGCAAAAGTTTTGTGAGCAACTGCAACATTTCTAGGGGAAATGCAATACTTTGCAAAAGAAAGGAAGGTTTCTCAAGGAAATGCAAGACTTTTGCTAGAGAACACAAAAGTTCTGTGGGCGAATTTAAAGTTTCTCTGGGAAACTCAATACAAGTGGCAAGTGCAACATTTTTATTAGCCTACACAATAGCATTGACACATAATTTTTCCTCCCATCTAATAGCTATTTTTTCCATCACCTTGTGCCCTTAGGGACTCCATTCAAACTTTACCTGGCTCATTTTTAACAGGTAAAGCTACTTGAGGGGTGACTGGAGAGGGAGGGTCGGGTACATTGAAGAGTGTGGGGATTGCGTTTGGTTTGAGTTTCCTTCCCCCTGCTGGTGATCTGGCGATCTCCTCAAACTGGCTTTCCTCAAAGTGGTCCTGTTACGGAAATAAAGCTTTATGGCAAGAATATAGATATATAGTTATACCAAGAGGATACCAGAAGAATGCCTTCACTGTTTTCTTCTGCAGAATTTAATACTCGCATGCTTTTCACTTGCCTGGCACAGTCTGGAGCAGGGAGTTGGTACAAAATCACGCCGACAGTTTACAAGCCACTTTCTCATGCGCACGGGGTCTTTCGGAAAGCGAAAGAGCTGCTTTCCAATAGTTGTAGAGTTCGAGCAGTTTGGAGCGGAGCATCCACCCATTTTTATTTATGTTCGCCAAATGTTTAACTTACCATCTGGCCAAAACAACAATGACACGTAGTGGTCTGCTAGCAGAGGACTTAGCAGGTGTATTTATTTATTTATACGTTAGACGTCAGAAAAAGAGATAGCAGTTGTTTTAGCAGACGTAAGCAATGACTTTACGGGCGGTCTCTTTAATGTATTGAGTAGAAAATACGATTACTTAAAACGAATATATTTTACTAGTAAGTGAAATGAAGAGTTTGTTTGAGCCAAAATGGCGCCGATAGGCGACTTGATGACGTATGTTGTGAGAGTTGACTTTAGTTTTGCCTGTTTGAAATCCGTTCACATTTAGAAAATGCACATAATGTAAATAGTTTTTTATGCATCATTTAACAGTTCAGAGAATGCGAGACAACAAACAAAAATAAAACAAAAAGATAACGTGAGCCGTTACATAAATTTTAAAAGTTTTAAACATTTTTAATTGTTTTCATAAGTTTATTTTGTTCTCGTGTTTGAAAGGTAACGCTCATGTTTTAAAGTATTAGGGTTACAGAAGGTAACGTTAATATTTTGACATTTGCGGTTTTTTAAAATGGCAGTTAACAATTAGAAAAAGGCAATACAAAACAATACGGTTCCTAGAACAGAGCACAATTACCCCCATAAGGAGAAATAGATAATAATAATAATAATAATAATAATAATAGAAAATAAATTAAATTAAATTAATAATAGCCTATGTATCAGGGTCTACGGGATCATTTACATTTCTTCAAATAATCTTCCACTTTTGGTTTTGAAATTCTCAAGGATTTACTGTAAATCCATTTTTTTTTTAAACAAATTTTCATTTTTTTTTCTTGTGAATGTTTTGTGAACTGTTTTGAAGTGATTAATAGTAATAATAATTTATTTGATTTTTTATTCAAAGAGTAATGCTTCACACTCCAGTCCAGTAGGGGATGGACACTCATATTACGCCATCCGCCATAAAACGTAGAAGAAATTCCAACCGGAAAGAAAACACACACTCACATGTATGGTTACTGTGCATGCTACACAGGCGATTGAACACATTTACGAATTTAACGTTTAGAGTAATACACGTTTTAACAGTCGGAGAAACGCGAAAGCCAAGCAATTATTATAATGGTACCAGGTACATTATAGATATATTCGATTATGTTTTGTTATCTGCTTTAACGACATAATCATTTTGTTTTACGTAAATATATAACAACTTTGACGTAGAGGACTCACTTGTTGTCTTTGATTAGAGAGGTAGTTTGTAAAGACCATTTAGAAAATCTCTGTCTTCAGCAGATGTGTGGTATTGGTTCATTTATCCAGTGCACTTAAAATGTCATCCTCAATGATAGTCCCTGTAATAGATGTGCAGGGAGACAATTTTAAGGAGTTATGGGCAGCAATGGTGTTAGCCATTAAAACATCTTCATTCATCGCTATTGATACGGTGAGATAAAACACATTCTCTATTGAGAAACTGAACCGAATGAGAACATTCATGTGTTTAATACTAGAATGGAACAAGATGATTCATGAATGTGATCTCTTTTAGGAACTGAGTGGTCTTGGATCAAGGAAAGCTCTTCTGGCTGAGTATGTTGTGTGATAAAAATATTATTGTCCAGTATCATAAATGACTGGGAAAGTTGTAATGTTTTTTTTTGTGCCTTTTAAGATCCATTGAAGACAGATATAAAGCCATAAGCCATGCAGCCCGCACACGCTCGATACTTTCATTGGGGTTTGCTTGTTATAAAAAACTTGATGACAAAGTAAGGATCTTTGACATATATCCCCCCCCCCCCCCCCGAATATGTAAACGGACATTCCATTGATTCTTGTGCTTTTCCTGTTTCTAGGCTGACAGCACATACCTGGTCCAGATTTACAATCTAACCTTGCTTTGCTCAGAGGAATACATCATTGAACCTCAGTCAGTGAAATTCCTTGTGCAACATGGATTTGACTTCAACAAACAATATGCTGAAGGCATTTCTTATTATAAGGGTAATGAAAAAGTGAGTATTAAGTTGTAAGATAGAATGTTTCATCAAGATGTAGAGATTTCAGGTTTAGAGACTTAAGTAGGTGTGTTTTGTGCTTCTTTTAGGGAGGGGATGCCCATGGGGTAAACATGCGGTCCTTGTTCGTAGAACTGCTTCGGGCCAACAAGCCCTTGGTGGTCCATAATGGGCTGATAGACATGGTCTTCTTGTACCAGTGCTTCTATGCCCATTTACCTGAGCGACTGGGCACCTTCACTGCCGATCTGTCCCAGATGTTTCCCTCCGGCATCTATGACACTAAGTATGCAACAGAGTATGAGCTGCGGTTTACAGCCTCATACCTGGAATATGCCTATAAGAAGTGGTATGTGTAATACCTCAATATGCCAAAAGTAAAAAATGTACATGTCTGTTCAGTACCTAAACTTTTAAGGTATTTCTTTTCCTCCACAGTAAGCTGCAAAATAGCAGAGACATTGAAGGAGGTGGTAATGAGAGTCGTGTCTTCCTAGAGTTTTGTAAATATACCGGCAGCATGGAGAGCTACATCGACTACAGGTCTTGCTTGGACAACCAGAATCAGGATGAAGCCCTCAACATCTGTGTTCAGTTCTCTGTGAGTTCCTCAAATTCAATGGGGTTATATACTACCACTCAAAATTTTGGAGTCAGTAAGAGTTTTTTTTTTTTTTTTTTTTTTAAAGAAATTAATAGTTTTATTCATTTATATTACATTTAGTCATTTAGCAGATGCTTTTATCCAAAGCGACTTACAAATGAGAACAATATAAGCAATCAGACCAGCAAGAGGGCAACAGTTTACAAGTGATGTAACAAATCTCAGTTAGTCTAGCACAGGTTTTTATTTTTATTTACATTTTTTTATCAGAAAAACTAAACGAATAGAAAAAGGCAAGTGCTAGTATTAATTGGTCAGGTGCTGCTGGAAAAGACGTGTCGTTTAGACATTTTTTGAAAATGGCGAATTGAGTTGGACAGGTCATTCCACCAGCTGGGAACAGTCCAGGAAAAGGTCTGTGTGAGTGATTTTGTGCCTCTTTGAGATGGCACCACGAGGCGTCGTTCACTTGCAGAACGCAAGCTTCTGGAGGGCGCATAAGTCTGAACTAGCGAGTTTAGCTATATTGGGGCAGACCCAGTGGTTGTCTTGTATGCTAACATCAGTGCCTTGAATTTGATGTGAGTGGCTATTGGCAGCCAGTGCAAACTGATGAAGAGAGGTGTGACGTGGGCTTTCTTCGACTCGTTGAAGACCTCCCTCGCTGCTGCATTCTGGATCAGTTGCAAAGGCTTGATAGTACATGCCGGAAGGCCCGCTAAGAGAGCATTACAATAGTCCATTCTGGAGAGAACAAGAGCTTGGACCAGGAGTTGTGTGGCCTGTTCTGATAGGAAGGGTCTCCTGATGCTGTATAAAGCAAATCTGCAGGACTGCAGTAGTATTCAGCATTAAATTGATCAAAAGTGACTAAAGACATTTAAAATGTTTAATATAAATGCTGTTTTATTTTTCTATGAATCAAAGAATTATGTACTACTTTTTCCACAACACTATTAATCTGCACAGCAGTTTTCAACATAACATGACAACATAGCTTTACATAAAGATGGTATTAAAATATTAGAATAATTTCTACATTTTTGATCACGTGACATTGAAGACTGGAAGAATCACTGCTGAAAATTCAGCTTTGCCATCATAGGAATAAATTAGATATTTTGCCGCCTTGGTGAGCATAAGAGACTAATTTCAAAAACATAAAAAAAATATATATCTTACAGACCCCAAACTTTTTGCATGGTTGTTAACATGATAACATGTCCGGCCTAGGAAAATGTACATCTTCAGTTGTGCAGTCAATTGCTTTGTTTTTGAAACCTGCCAAATTGTGCTTACATCATTTTTGGCCAGGTTGTCATACAAAGAAACTCTCCGCCTACTGGCCAAGCACAATGTTCTCTCACCGTTCCTGAGTTCTAACACGCACTTACAGCGTTCGCTGTGGTCTTGCGGATATCACAGCAGAAACGAAAGCTGCTGCCCTCCGTATGTTTTTCCATTGTCTCCGGAAGCGTTCATATGTAAATTGCGCACGCTAATTTTGTCCATTAGATAAAAAGATCTGAAAAAAAAACATACATAGACCCTCCCCTTGAAGAAATCAGGACAGAGGGGGTTGAAATTGGACAAAAGAGCACCAAGTGTAAATGGGTATGTGTGTCCCTCGTCTACTTGTGATCCGATCGACCAAAACGCATCTTAATACCAGGTGTAAACAGGGCCATATAGTGTACCTATTTCACATCCTACATGTACTTACTATAATAATAACAGGAAATTATGCATAATTACATGTAACTAACCCTGACCTTAATTATATAGCAAGTACATGTTGTTAAATAAGTACTGAGTAATATTGTTTAATTACACTGTAACATGTACACCTTAAAATAGTGTGATCAACATTTCTTTAATGGCATCGTTTTATTGTCAATATTGATACCTGTTATTGTACTTTTTCCGGAAGATAATTTTTATTTATAATTTTTATTATTTATCATTTAATGATGTTTAGTATTGTTTCCAGAATATGATCAAACCCATTATAAGTCGCATTTACTTTTGCCTTTAGTGCGAAATAATTCCAGATGACATTTCCATCATCTGTTCTGTTTGAAATAAAATCAGTAGTTAATAAAAGTTTATATTTTTGTGAAGATTTACAGTATATAAATATAAAGTAATGAGGTCTCACTTAAACTCACCCCTTCATCTTTGTATTCCTGAAATTGTATATGACATTGCTAATGTTTAATGCTCTGCTCTACTGCTAGGCTTATGGATGGTGTCCTAATGGCTCTCAGTGCACAATGTCACATGACACAGACCTTATAATCCTGCATGATGAGAAGATCAAAGAAGACAAGAGGAAGAAGAGGAAGCGTAAGAACAAAAATAAAGATTCTAAAGGGGCCTCTGAGCCATGCAGTTCCCCTCAGGAGAAAAGATGGCACTCTGAAGGAGCTGAGCTGGACCAGGCAGTGCGCATGTCTGAACCAGCACTCCCTGAACATCAGGAGAAGACTGCGAGAGCTGAGCCAACAGAGGCCACGCAAGCGTTTGAACCCGGGGAAACAGCCAGCAAGAATGGAAATGTGGAATCTCAGCCAGAAGCACCTGCTGAAGCTCCTGATAGACCAAAAGAGAAGAAATTCGAAGGAGGAACTCACAGAGCAGGATTTGACGCTTTCATGACTGGGTATATCTTTGCTTATGCCAGAAATCTGACAAAAAACACAGAAGAATCCAGCACTGCTCCTCTCGTTCCCACATGTCTCAATAAACTGTTCCTCAGTGGCAAGTCTTTTCCTCTACATGTAGTCAAAAGCACCTTCTCAAAGTCTTCAAAGGCTCATGTGCACAAGATGGACTATATCTGGGGAAAAAGCACTGATGTAAAAGCTGAAGAAAATGCATAGAAACCTTTGGAATTTTTTTAAAAATCATAGAAATTTTTGGACAAATAAAATCTAAGTTTTCCTATGGGTTCCTTTCCTTATAATGCCTGTTTTCCCCTTTCTGATTTCACTTACTTTTAAACTATTCTTAAAAGTGTGCTAGACTTCATAGGCATTTTGAAGGAGCCCTTAAAGTACAAAGAACAAGGTTAATGAACAAAGCCACAATAAAAATCAAGACAATTTGAATTTATTTTAAACAAATGGGAATACAAACACATGCATTTAAACATTTAAAGCCATATAAATGGGGGAAATAAGTCCTGATCTGTCTTTGGTAGAAATATACATATCTTTCTCATTCATTTACAAATCTACAATCTAAAAGTGTTGAGAAAACAGTCAGGACTGAGAAAGCAGAAAAATAGAATTAAGAATTAACTAGCAAGAACTGACATTTTCAACATGTACAGAAAACTATTCATCAGATCGTATAAACAACACAGTTTAAACAGTTCACAGACAATGAAGAGATAGTAAAACTATTTTTTTCTCCTTATAAATATCAAAATAAATCCTCTATAAAACTATCATGCCTTGGTTAAATTTATTGCATAGAAATGTAGTGACAAATAACATTAAAAAAAAGTTCAAACCATTAACTTATTTCAAGTGCAATAATGATTTTAAGTAGACACAGACATGGACTTTTTTTTAAGACCTGAGAGGTCGAAGTGTGAAAATTGTCCTGAAATTACCGTGGCACACACCATTAGCATAGGATAAAAACGGGAGCTTTTTAAGTTGTGAGACGACATGGAATGTTTGCTGCAGATTTTTTGCCAGGGCCACGCAGTGCAAAAAGACTCAAATCACCTTTCATTAACTTATGAATTATTTTTTTGAAATGCATAGAAATGGACAAAGCTGCTGACTTAAATAAACATTGGATACAGTTTGTGGACAAACTTTAAAAAAAATAATAATAATTCGGCTTTTGTGGTAACTAATGTGGTGTAACCAATAGCATGTATTATACAGAAAAACAGAACGTCTCATCATTAGCCCTGTGTGAAGTGCCGTCTATTGTATCTCCCTGTTTGAGTTCTTCATAGTGTGATGGCTAACTTGTGGACCGGATCAGTTTCACACCTCTGTTTCCTGCTCCCATGTTCAGTCCAAGCCGCCCTTTTTAGCTTAAGTTACAAGGGTTTCCTTCCCTTAAAGGAACAACATATACAATGTATTATCGTATTAAATATTGAATGCATATAATCTCTGTTTGCGTGACCAAACTCTTTTCTACACTATCTAGATATCACATCTGGAGATGTGTCCTCCAGAAGACGAGGCTTTGCAGGCAGTGAGGACTATCGGACAGAGTTCCTCAGGCTCCACAGACATGCTTAGCGTGAGCGAGTTCTTGTTGGAGATCATCATGCCATCCTGTTCTTCAGCCTCCATTTCCTCGCAGAAGCCACCGAGACTTCCGTTGTGCATCTGGCTGAGGACAGTGTCCTTATCCGCAGGGCTTCCTCTGCTACTAGAGCAGTCCATGGCCTCTGCTTCTCCTCCATCAGAGGGTACACAAGCTCCCACTTCCTCCTCTTTGTCGGCTTGCGGCTTGAATGGAGGGATCTCTGTTACAGTGTACTTCTTAGCCCAGCTGCCGAGCAGTTTTTGGGGGTTTTCAGCGCTGGGCTGTCCGGCCTCTCTCCTGGACATGGTGTGAGATGAGAATAAGACTTCTGAGTGGGGCAGCAGGGGAGAGACAGGGAGCGAACGGCACAGTCGACCGGGCAGCTGCCAGGGCTCCGTCCAGGAGGTGGAGCAGTTGTTGCCAGAGGCACCAGTGCTGATGTTGGGTTGAGGCTGGTATGAGCTTTGACTGCCGTGAGGTGCGTGCAAATCAAACATGAGCGAGAAGACCGACTTGCTGGGCATGTCATAAAACTTGATCTTGCCACCTTTTAAGTCCTCTCTGGCACTGAAAGGGTTGACTTTCGGTAGCCCATGTGTTAAGCCCCTAGGTCCTGGGTTGTAGTAAGGGTCCTGGACGTTCACTTTGCGAGCTGGTTTCCGAGAGAAAATGTCGGACTGACTACGGGAGAGCCAGATGTTGCGACGTGGACGGGGGGACTTGGGTGGAATCTTGTCGTCCTGAAAACCAAGAGGATTTAACCTCTTTATACCCTTTTCACCTGGTCCTAGAATAACAATAAGAGAGGATGAGACCACATTAGAGTGTTTCTATGATAACACTTTACAGTGAGATTCTATGTTAACATTAGGCAGCGAATTAGGTATAGGTACAAGCAGGAAAAATAATTGTTGTAAAAGTATTGTTCATTGTTAATAGTAATTTCTATGTATACGAATACATTTTAATATCTTAATTAACCTTCACTACCATACAAATGTTTGGGGAGCTCAGCTCCTTCAAGTTAATACTTTTCAGCAAGGATGCATTAAATTGACAGTAAAGACACTTATTTATTACAAAAGAATTTCCACTTCAAATAAATGCTATTCTTTTAAAATTACTATTCAAAGAATCCTGAAATCAATACACCATCAATACTTCTTCCAGTATTGTTGTGTTTTTGTCTTACTCTGATTCATTATTTTAAGCCCATTACAAGTGTTTATATTTAAGAAAGCGGGATGCTTTTCGCACGAAATTGCGTACTTGTCACTCGCCCGTGCGTGTCCTGTTAAATCCGTAAATAGTGAGAATTGAAAAGTTGCCCCGGATTTGAGAGTAGCATAACAAGAGAGAAAGGTTGACATGGAGCAGATAAATCTCAAATGTCCAGGTAATCACCCGTTTAAAAAAAAAAAAAAATAAAAAAAACCGCTGAAATAAGGAGCTTCTGCCTTCAAAAAGAGAATGCGACAGAGCTTGTAATAAAATGTGAATCAACATTTGCTTGGCTTTTCGGAGAAGGCAAGAACTGAGGGATTTGAAATGTTGTAAAAGTGATGTGGAGATGGCGTTTATTACTCAAGGCGAGTAAGGTATTTGAACCGATAAATTACCATATGTAGCACTCTAACAGAGTTCATTGTAAAGCAATATCTATTGTGAAAGGCCATTTCATAATGGTTGTTGTAGCGCTGTGCTGGAATTTAAGGAAGCACCGTATCTATTAATGGGTAAAGCTACAGTAACTTCTTCAGCTAGTCAGCTTGAGATTCCCTTCCATCTAAACTGGTTATTAACCTAAGTAGTGAAAATTTAATGAGCAGTAGGATAACCATATTCAACCGCACAATCATGTAAAGCAGAAGCATAACAAAAATATATTCTCCTGCAAAATGCTTTACCACTAGAGGGCTACAAGTTACATAATATATCTTTAAGAAGCAAGACAGATTTTCAACATTAATATATAATAAAATAATAGTAAGAAATGTTTCTTGAGCCCCAAATCAGCATATTAGAATAATTTCTGAATAAGCATGTGACCAGACTGGAGTAATGATGCTGAAAATTCAGCTTTACCTTCACAGGAATAAATTACTTTAAAATGTATCAAAATAGAGTTAAATAGCAATAATATTTCACAATTCACAATTACCGTTTTACTGTATTTTTGATTAAATAAATACAACCTTGGTGAGCAAAAAAAACGTTCAAAAACATTATTAAAATACCTTTCAAAAGTTTTGGGGTCGGTAAGTTTGTTAATAAATGCTTTAAAAACAGGTGTTCATTGTTAGTTCATGATTATACCAAATGCATTTAAACTAAAATACTGATATATATTGATTCCCTTGACAAGTGTAATAAACACTATGACACCATCAAAATTTTGTGAGAGCATAATGACCAGTCTGATACAACAACACTGGCTCAACCAATGGCATGAGTTTGAGGTGGGGCTAACCAATGACAGATGCAAGAAATGAGACAACCCGTTTAAAAACATTATTTCTGCTAGTCACCAAACAGAACCCACACAAGAGCCTTAAGGGAATAATCTTGAACACTAGGGGGTGACAAAATCTGTTATGTCCATTTGTCTGAATATATCTGCAAGGCAAAGAGCATGATTCAGGTTTAACATATCAAAACTTAAAATACAGTGTGTAAAATAAATAAAATAAAATGAAATACATGGAATACAAAATCTGCCTATATTCATTAAAATATTTAAGAAACAGAATACAATGTTGGTAGTTTAAAGGTTTGGAAGGTCAGGAAGATTTTTTTTTAAATGCAAGTCAAAGCTGCATTTATACCAAAAACCAGTGAAAGTAATATTTTGAAATATTACAATTTTAAAATACATATTTTGTATTTTAATATTTACATTTTAATGTATCCCTGTGATGGCAAAGCTGAATTTTCAGCATCATTACTCCAGTCTTCAGTGTCACATGATGCTTCAAAAATCATTCTAATGTGCTGATTTGCTGCTCAAGAAACATTTCTGATTATTATCAATGTGGAAAACAGTGCTTAATATTTTTGTGGAAACAGTGATACATTTTTTTTCCCCAGGATTCTTCATGAATACAAAGTAAAAAAAAAAAGACAAAAGCATTGATTAGAAATAGAAATCTTTTGTAACATTGTCTTTAATGTTAATTTGTATCAATGTAATGCTTCATTGCTGAATACAAGTATTAATTTCTTTCTTTCTAAATAAATGTTATATTTAGCTGACTTGAATGGTAATCTATATGAAACTTTCAATGAGCCTCTAATCTCCTCTAGCCACACGGTTTTGTGAAATTTTCCTGGCTTGTTCAGGATATGAACTAGCACTGGAAACTAGGCTGTGAGATTGCAAAGCAAAGACAGAAAAAGAAAAAGCAGTGCATTATAAGTAATTCCCATAAGTAGTCCCATAAGTCCCATCCAATCAATAAAGCTCATAGACAGACAATGTTACTGTCTCCAATCCTGTTCGTTTTCTAGTCTCCGCGTTCTTAGAACTCATTGGCCCCGCGGTACTACATGGACAGAGTGTTGGATGGTATGAGCAAAGCCTCAGCGGGCGACAGGATGTTCTAGCCCTCTTGTCAAAGCAACTCACTTCAAAGATGCGTTCAAAGCACATCAAAGCTTTAAGTTTGGTGCCAGAAAGTGAATAAAATTGTAAGGAATGGACAGCAGCAGTTTTCATGATCATATCGGGCGTTTGCAGGTTAGTCAAATCAATATTGGTAGTGAAATAAATGCGTTTGCATGAATAAACACGCACCTTTAGGCATGTTTTTTTTCTCAACCTCTCCAGCAGTTAGTAGCATCCTCTCCCTCTCAGAGTCATCAGCTTTCAGTTGTATCTGGATTTCTTCCAACCTCTTTACTAAATCTGGGAATGAGGGCCTGAGCTTTGGATCCATCTGGGATATATGCGGAGGCAACAAGAACATAAAAAGCATCAGCATCTAAACCTGGAGGAGCTCCATGTTCTCACTTCTAGAAAGTTGCACATCACAGATATTACAGTGGGACAATTTCATGTTGTAGTTGCTTGTCTGTCGATAAATTGATACTCAGGGCTCCAGACTAACTTTTTGCCTTGGTTGCACTAGTGCGCCTAACTTATCTTATAACTTTTATTTAGGTGCACCGGCACAAAATTTAGGTGCACCCAAATTTTTCCTCGGCCCGCGTCGCCTTTAACGTCACAATATCAAGGTCACCTTTTTTATCACGCTCCATATACATTCATATATACTGTGAAAATGATTTTAAACAAGAATAAGGTGTATACTTGGTGTATAAGGTAAATACTATTTTTTAAATTTGAAGCACAATTTTACTGTATATAAAAATCTTTTTAAAAAAAATGCTTAAAGTGCTTCACTGAGCTCCCAAACTAAAACAGAGTTTTAGAGTGTTGGAGAGTGTTGGGGGGAACAGGCCTACTTTTCTTAAAGAAAAAACTATGTGCGTCTATTTCTTCATTGTTCGTTGTCTGTTCTTGCGTTTATTTGCTGATGCTGATTGCCGTGGCCACGTTTACACTGCAGGTCTTGATGCCCAATTCTGATTTGTTGCCTATCCGATTTTTTTGACCGTCCGTTTAAACGTTCTTTAAATTGTGACCCATATCCGATTCATGCGTTAACACTTGACATAGATCTGAAACATCGCGCATGTTTAAAGGGGGTTCTTGCACAGATAGACGAACGCGCAGCGAGAGAGTTCTCACTGGTGGGAACATACAACACGATCTCATGAAAGTGCATATTTATAAGCCAAATTAGTTTTTGCATGCATATGATACGCACTGTAAACGTGCACATATTGCACGCCATAAAGTTTGTATCATATGCACATAATATTTTTGGCGTAAATGGCACGATAAATAAAATGCGTGCTATAGACGCACTTTCATGAGATCGTGGCGGGCTTTAACGAGGAGCAGTCGGTCCGACATTTTAGGATGAGCAAGCCAACCTTTGATTTGTCTCAACGTTTGTCCACATTCCTCTCCTACGACGACAACATTTCATCGGGCCATGCGTCCCTGCAGATGCGCGTCGGGGTTGCTCTCGCCACTAAACGGCAGAGACGTAGCTTAATGCCTCAGAAAATCCGATCTGCCTGTTTACATGACAGTAGCATTGGCACATATCTGATTTATATCGGATTTATTTCCACATATGAACGAGGCCTGAAATCGATCTCGAAATATCCGAATGCATGCGTTTTTTTTCCTGTTTACACTGTCATAGAACATATCCGATCTGTCACACATGAGCAAAAAATCGGAATTGGGTCACATTTCACTGACAGTGTAAACCGGTGCTCAGGTCACAATTTCAATCACACAACATGGAGCAGTGTAGGCCAACAGGAATATCTGGACCACAGCCAATCAAAGGCAAAGACCCGCCCCACCTCTGTCTCTGGTTTAGACCACGATATGATCCAACCATGAGTGTGAGTTGAGAAAGGAGAACAAGCGCTTCGTTTATGGAGAGAAAGCGGATGCGAAGACGTTATGTGCACTGGTGCGACCTAGGAAAAAATTGTCGTACCCTTACAAATTTTGGTCGCACTCTAGAGTCCAGATATGAAATATTATTACATTACGTACACTTCCATTCTAAAGTTTTGGGTTGATAAAATGCTTTAAGGTTTCAAACATTTTTTTTTTACTGACCCCAAACTTTTGAATAGTAGTTGAGAAAAAAAAAAGAAAAAATACAGTATGTTGTACGAATATAAATAAATTATTTGGTGCACCCTAAAAATAACTACCAATACATTAATGATTCTTTTAAATAGAAACTCTCACATTGCAACAGTTGAAGGCGAGCTGAAGGAAGTCAGAGGGACAATCTCCAACCATGTGCTGGAAGGCATGGTAATCCAGCCCAAAGTTCTGCAAGGAGCACATGTAAATGTCATACTTAGGACAAAGAGGTTTGAATGATTAGCATAAACACGTCTTGTAGTAACAAATTTTATCTCCAAAACATTTATTGTAGAGGTTTATAACAGTGAATTACAGCTGCTATGGACTCACTTCAGTGCGCGGTAAGTAGTCGGGATCAGCCTGTATCCTTGCAATGATCTCGCACAAAATAATGCCATATGAAAATATATCAGCCTAGAAATGAATACAGAGAAATGATTCTGTGTCCTGATACATGCTGGCATGAAACAAGCTTTGTTATAGTGCTGAGTGCCGACTGCAGCTGAGAATCTTACCTTCTCGTTATACGGCTCGTCTCTTAACACTTCTGGAGCCATCCAAAATGGGGATCCCACCACAGACAGCTTCTCCCCCTCAAAACTGAACACACAGAATAGTGGTCCGGTCAAAACGCTGACATGGTAAAATGCTTTCACACATTATTTGGCACTTTAATGGCACCTGAAAGTTCAGTTGAGAAAGAAATACTTTGTGCTGGACCGAGAAGGGGTAACTAGTCAAAGCTTTTTGAGTAATCATGTAGTTGAACTAGTTTCTAACTTTTCAATTCTATGTTTAAAAATTCAATATTTCTAGCGGCAGTGCTTTAAATAGAACTTTAGCTGTCAGAACTGTGTTCCATGTTTATTGAGCATGCAAAAAAAAAAAAAAAAAAAGTGGTCATACTCATGTCATTCCCAACCCATAAGACTAGTTCATTTTTTGAAACAAAGACAGATTGCACATAAAACATATCTTCATTTAAGACATGATTGCATTATAGGAATTAGATAATTTAGGCTTGACACTTGAGAACAAACATCATTGGTTCTTGCTAAAGCGCAAACATGTTTATGCATTTTTGATGTTCTCTATGCATGTCCATTAATTTATGTTTATGTGAATAAAAGCCTGATTTATTTATTTATATTTATATATATATATATATATATATATATATATACACTACCGTTCAAAAGTTTGGGGTCGGTAAGATTTTTTTATGTTTTTAAAAGAAGTCTCTTCTGCTCACCAAGGCTGCATTTATTTGATTAAAAATACAAAACAAACCCAGTAATATTGTTAAATATTATTTCAATGTAAAACAGCTGTTTTCTATGTGAATATATTTTCAAAGCTGAATTTTCAGCATCATTACTCCAGTCTTCAGTGTCACATGATCCTTTAGAAATCACTCTAATATGATTAATTGATGCTCAAGAAACATTTATGATTATCACAGTTGACAACAGTTGTGCTGCTTCATATTTTTGTGCAAACAGTGATTCATTTTTTTCAGGATTCTTTGAAAGTTCAAGAGAAAAGCATTTCATTAAAAAAATAAATATTTTGCATTATTATAAATGTCTTTACTGTCACTTTATATCAATTTCATTTAAAAAAAAACAAACAAAAAAAAACAAATTGACCCCAAACTTTTGAACGGTAGTGTGTATATATATACACACACATACACACACACTAGTGGTGAGGAGGTCATGGGAAAGAAAGGGTCTTGAACTGCTTTGGTATTATTAGCTCTCTTTAAAGTTGGCTTTGGATGGCATGTTTCTTCAAAATTAGATCCCCTGTCCGCATTGCTTGCGTCTCACCATTGCTTCCTTTCAGACTGCTATGAGCTAACAGAAGGATGCCCACTTTACTGTTTTATATGGGGAAAAGCCATATTAATCATAGCTGCAGCTATAATTAGCATACAGGCAGCAGAATGAAATTATCATGTGTGCATGTTTTACTCATTTTGTAGGTCCCCACGTTGCCTGTTACTCACTCATGACTGGGGATTTTCTCAGCAAGGCCAAAGTCTCCGACGATCGCAGCGTGGCCATTCTCATCAGACTTGATCAGGCAGTTCTGAGAGAACATCAAAAGGAAAGAAACAGTAACTAGAAGATCATATTGCTCCTCCCACAGGATACCTTAAACTTGAGATTCAGTTAATTAAAATCACTCAAACAGAAAGTAATGATGTAGTGAGGAAGCCACAGGGGTGATTCCCACAGTGTATAATTATAAGAAGTCCCAGATGATAACAACAGCTGGGGGTAGAGACAGCATGTCAGCGCATGCCACCAACAAGAGCACTGTGAATACTAAATTAAAAGCACCTGTTTTTCAGTGTTGACTGATATGGTCTTCTTGTTTATAACGTAACAGTGTACATTGAGTTCATCCAATAATTGCCTACCTTCATGAGGCCAACCAAATTAAGCAATGTAATTACTATTTACAACATTACACTAACATTCACAAATAGTTGGGGTCAGTAAGATTTTTTTTTTGTAGTTTTATTCAGCAAATATGCATCAAATTGATCAAAAGTGACAGCAAAGACACTTATAATTCTATTTCAAATAAATGCTATTCTTTTGAACTTTCTATTCATCGAAAAATCCTGAAAAAAAGCAACAATTGTTTTCAACACTGAAAATAAGAAATGTTTCTTGAGCAGCAAATCAGCACGTTAGAATGATTTCTGAGGGATCAATGACTGCTACAAATTCAGCATTGACATTAAAGGAATAACTAAATGCAGCCTTGGTGACTATAGAGACTTCATTGACAAAATCTTACTGACCCCAAACTTTTGCATTGTAGTGTATTTACTGTGATGATTACCTTGGAGGTGAGATCTCTGTGAAAAATGCCCTTGGAGTGTAGGTAACTGAGGCCCATGGCGATATCTAAGGCCAGCTTGACCCGTGTGGCCCAGCTCAGGTACTTATTGCTGTCCAGCAGCTGCTCCAAGTTTCCACCATTAATGTACTGAGAAAAGAGAAGATACCACATGTGACAAACATCACCGTTTCCATCTCTTTGACATCCTTACATTAGTTAGAATGATGGGACAACAAAAATGCAATGCAAAAGACTTTGAATCTGATAAAAAAAAAAATCTGACGTACAACAATAAGCAACAATTAAATCAAGCAACTTCAATCTTTGCATAATGGGGATTATAATCATTTTGATGGTCACAGTACTTTGTGTTTACAATACAAAAGTGAATCCTATCAGCTTCCTGTGGGTAAAAGTATTCCATATCAACTCTCCAGTGGATTGGTTTTCAAGTCACAAAAGCATGCAAACTACCAGAGCCCAGTAGAAGCCCTTTAAAGTGCTTCTGTTTCACATAGTGAATTTGCATGAAAGCACCATCTAATAATTAGAGAATAATAAATAACTATTCTTTTCCAGCTGTGAATGTTTTGTATGTGATTGACTTTAAAACAAGTCTTTTATATTAGTTACTGTGGTGCACATGCTACTCGCTAGGAGCCTGATGCATTTACCACAGGGCACTGGTCTCAACTGTGTCCTAATTTTGGGCTGCCTGAAATGATCTGTGCTGACAGATAAAGGGCTCCACATTTAGCTAACAAAATTAGCCATGGCTGACTAAACAGAGGAGACCTTAGTATGTGGTCAGTGCGGTGAGATATCAACAGGCAGACAAGATGGCGGAGTCAAAATGGCAGAACCTTCCAGTTTCCCAAAAAGCTTTGGTGTCGTGACCCGGCCAGGTTATCAATAGACCTGCACCTTGGCTCTTGAATAAAATGACAAAATAGGTTATGCTCTTGTAGTTTGAGGACTCAAAGGCAAAAGTAAAATATTGAGGTACAAGTCACTCTCTAGTCACGCTCTTAAAATTTGCTGTATACAGCATAACCTTGAGATCAAGGTGTACAAAAAAACACCAGCAAAACATCTAATTATCTGAATTCCCAGGAACTTCAAATTGACAAAATGAGCACTTAGCCCCGTCCCAAATGGCACACTCAGCCCACACGGTCCTCAGATGAGTGAACACTTTTGTACATGGAATGTTGGCAACAACACATATAAAGGACACAACAAGCACAATTCGCAGGCAGCGGTAATTTATTCTGCAAGCTAAAGTGTCTGATAATAGGTTACTGAGACAAAGCAAATAGTATTTAGCTGGTTGTGATCTCAACAAGATGCCACTCATGAGACAATCTGGTCTATGTAAAGCATCACAGCTTTTATTAAGTTAATATGACTGGTTTCTTTATCTTGTGAGTGTACATGCTTTTAAAGTCCCCCTGTGGTGAAAATCAAGCCTTTAAATGTTTATATGTCTATGTAATGTTTTAAATATGAATTTGTACAGGCTTTGTCTTAAAGCATAAGTCAACACCATTGCTGAGTATTTTTTCCTTAAAACGGCGATCTTGAGAAGGTCTTTGGTTCACTGCAGTTTGAAATCACTGGTGTTTCTGACGTCAAAAATTACCTTGTAACCAATCACGTCAATGTGTGATCGTCAACAAGTGGATCTCTGAGCTGGTGTGAGTGAGTGGAGGCAGGGATAACTTGCAAATGAACGGCACGTCGTATATTTAACGAGACAAGGGTGTAGGGTTACATTCAAGCTATTTTAAGGCATGAAGATTTTTTTCAAGGGAAAAAAACCCATTTAAACATTTTGGTGATCAAAGATGAGTTTTAAGGGATAAAAGTATTGACTGCAGGGGGACTTTAAACATTTTTTTTTAAAATTTTAAATACATATATAAATAAATACTTATATTCAGCAAACAAATGAAATTGATAAAATTACAGTAAAGACTTTTAGAAATTTAGAACAAAGTTGGAAAGAACAGCATTTATTCATCAAAAAATCTTGAACTTTTTTATCCACATTGATAACAAGAAATGTTTCTTGAGCACCAAATCAACATAGAATGATTTCTGAAGGATCATAATACACTGAAGACCAGAGTAAAGGCTGCTGAAAATTCTTTAAATTTTAACATTAAACATTTAAACTTAAATTACCTTTTAAAATATTAAAACAGTTATTTGAAATTGTAATAATATTACACAATATTGTGTCATTTCTTATCAAATAAATGCCGTTGTGGAGAGAATAAGGAACATGCATAAATGCAACTGATATAAGGAGGAAAGGTGTTAATTTATGTTGTTCCTAAAACTCCTGACATAAGGCCCTTTCACACTGGACGCGATTTTGACACACAAATAATTTGCGCGATGGTTTTATTTTTTGATCAGCTGTTTGTGTAATGAGCGCTTCCACACCGAACGCGAATGTGCTGAGGTGAAAAAACGACTTTTAGTTTTTCCGCTTCGATATTGACTTTTTTTTTTTTTTTTACTTTTGCGGCGACAGAAAAGGCTTCAGCCAATCACATACAAGGAAACAAAGGCGAAGCTGTTGACGCTTTGGCCGCTCTGACGTAGCAGCATGATGTGGGAGAGAAGTATCACAACATTAAATGTAAACTAAAAACAAGCAGTAGGCTACATTGAAACTAGAAACCTTTTATAATGACAGCATTTTTATATTGCCTATTCCGCATCTCAACGCACGCATACCCTATCATTTATGACATGACGTTGTTTGCTAGGGACCAGTTACAAAAGAATGAGGCATGGGATAAAATATCTGGGATAGTTGGTGTCTCCGGTGAGTTGATGAAGTGCGTGCTGATGATTTATAACATTTGTGACTAGGAGGGAAATAATTGATTTTGAATATTTTCAACATTCATGGTTGTGTTCCATATTATTTTTGCATGCATGTATAGGCCACACACCAGAAGCCGAGCAGGGTGACGCTTAAATATAAGTTAAAAACTTAAACATACGTTTCATATATGTTTAAATAGTTATTTTTTTTTAAATTTCATTTATGTTGATTAGCTATATGAAAAGGGAACCGCATGAGATGAGTAAGGATCATAAGATGCCCAATAGCCTATATCGAAAACATTTGGATTGGGTGTTGTTTTGTAGAAAGCCTTTCTTTAAAGTGAATTTCGTTTTGTATAAATTGTATCTTGATTTTTATCAAGGTTTCATCAACAAATTGCCTTGATTAATAAATAAGAAGCAAATATAGTAGACAATATAATTAGGACACGGAGGCGCCGGCGAGTGAACTGGAGCGCGTCTCATACCGAAAACTGACAGAAAACGCTAGTTTATTAATAAAAATTTCAAATGTTTAATGCATAGCAGCTAATCCTTACTTTGGCAGGTGTTCTGCCGAATTTCGACCCCCTGCCAAATTATTATCCCCCTCATTGAAGTCAGTACCTGATTGCCTAATCCTAACCCCTCCCTACAGGCTACAGTCTTTTGGCGCTTTTCCACTGCATGGTACGGCTCGGTACGGCTCAGTACGGTTCGGCTCGCTTTAGCTCGGTTGCTTTTCCACTGCAGTTAGTACTGCTTCAAAGTGGGTGGGATTATCACTGATCGTTATAGTTTATCCGTTCCTCGTCAACCAACAAGAGGAACGTCTGCGCTTCTCGTCCACTGACCACGATTCAGCCATTTCTTTTTTGGAAGTTTTTTTTCTTCAAGCAAGTCAAGCAAGTAATTTAAAAACAGGTGCTACAGCGGTGGCTGTTACTGGCTATTGAGAATGAGGACATGCGTCACGGTAGCTTGCTGTCACGTGACGAATTGAGGCCGCCCGCCATTTTGGGAGGACACGCTATTGGTTGCCAGGGGCAACAGTGTAAGAGCGATACAGAGACGGATACAAATTGAAAAGGATATACGGATAGAAATTACGAGAAATTATATAAATAATATATATATATATATATATATTATATAATATATACATATATAAATAAGTATATATAATATAGAAATTAAGAAGAAATGGAGAAGAATGCGGCAAAAGAAAAGGGTCCTTACAGGGAGAAACTTACTATCAATGCCAAACAGAGGTATTTGGAGAAATTGGCTGATATTAAAAACGTCGACCCATACGAGCTGCCTGCAGCTGAATGGAACAGAGACCTAGACTCTTTACCACCTTGTACGTATATGGAAATAGTTAATTACTTGTTTTTTGGCATCAGCTATTACACTATGCTAGAATTCAAAAGCCTGAAATCCTTGGAAAGTTACGAGACATTCTGCTGCGGCTGGGTGCGCGACTCGGTCATCTACAAGCCCCCAAACTGTGAAACACCGTTGTACTGGCAAAGGTAAGTTGCTTCACTTTTTGTCAAGTCACTTTTATTTATATAGTGCTTTTTACAATCCAGATTGCATCAAAGCAACTTAATAATAGGAAAATAACAAAGTTTGTTTCTGCTGTACAGGAGCTCTGAATCAAACAGTGATGAAATTCAGTTCAAAGGAAGTAGCGTCAATTGGGGCTGTAACAATAGTGTCACAATATATCGCAATACAAAAATGCAACAATATATCGTGGATAGTGACAGTAGTGTGTATAGTTCACCCAAAATTAAAATTACTGTGTGAGAAAAAAAAAAATCAAGTTTACAGTTTTAGTGTCAGTACTACATTAAACTACTATATATAAATGTTGTGCTGCGCCAGCGGTGGCACTTGCTCCTGTTGCTGTGCTGGGGATGCCAAATGTCCTTTCTTCTAACAGCTGCAACCCAAGGAATCCGACGTCTCTTTGTCACATCGGAGACATGCTCTCCTTCATGCTTTTTCCATTTAGGGAAACGAAAAAAATGTAACAAATGGTTATTACGGTTCCCACGACGATCGTGTGGGACACTGGAGCAGTTTTTTTACACATCACTGTTTTCCAGGCATTCTAACACTGCGACAATCTCCTCTACTACCAATATAAACAATAAGCTTTGCTGGCGGGTGTCCTCCCAAAATGGCGGAAAGCGGTCTCCGGGGGGCGGGGCGCTGTGTCGTGACGACATCTCCTCATTCTCAATTTAAATCTAGCGGGTTTGATGTCTCGCAAATACAATGACGCTGGTAGTGACGATTCTGTCTGTCTGACCAATCAGTGATCTACAGTGCTTCCACGTCACATTTTAGAATCGGTACGGTACGCTTGGAACCTCAACAGAGGTGGTACCATTTAAAGCGAGCCGAAGCGAGCCGTACCGTACCATGCAGTGGAAAAGCGCCACAAGTGACCCGTACCGAGCCTAGCCGTACCGTACCATGCAGTGGAAAAGCGCCAAAGCGTGCCGTACCGAACCGTACCATGCAGTGGAAAAGCGCCATTAGATATCCTGGGCTAAATATACAGGCCCACTCTTTAGCTATTTGGGAATGTCTATTTTCGCTTGGTTTACTTCAATCAGCAGACGGATAGCCAAACCACAACCAATCAAGGGTCCAACTATTCACGGGTCCAAACATGTGCAGAACTTGTACTACTTACTGGGGGACGCACTGTATAAAATACAAATAGTATCTAATAAAAATCAGTTTTTTGGGGCTTAAGAGAAGCTACACTAAGTGTTTGCATGTATGAAGACCTGCACATTTGTACATGGTAAACAGTTAGCTAAGCCAAATCATGCCATGCGGCTAGCTGTCCCCATCTAATCCCATTTCTCTCTCTTCTTACAGACCTGACCTCATGCCCAACATCTATCCTGAACCCAGGTCAGGAAATCTTTCCTCTGGCAGTGCCCTACTTATGCTATTTGTTGCCTTCATCTCTCAAAGAGTTAAAACTAATCCTACATTGCACCATTTGATCAGTGTTGACTAGCCAACGTACTGCCAGACAGATTAAACTGAACAAAAAGGAACAGTCCAGTTTAGGTCTAAAGCTGAGGTACTCCAGGTGATTAGGTGATTGATGTGTATGCCTAAATAGAGCAAATCCTCTTGGTGAAACCGTAACCTTGAGTGGGTTGGGTGCTGATGCAGGCTACAACAGAGGATGAAAACCTTCCTGCGGGGCTGATTTCAGAACTGTTGAGTGATGAGAGAGCTCATTTAATACGCCGTCAAATCACTCAGCGTCCTTTAAATGAAGTGCATTTATGGGGGGAAAAATGACTGGGAAATCTTAATGGCATGAGCAACATAAGGCCCAAGTGGCTAAGAAAAATAGTATAATCCCTCAGCAGGCCAGTGATTACCACTGCACTAATACCCTTTTCAGTCAACATGGATCAAAAAGCAGAGCAAAGGTCACAGGGCTATGGCAAGAACACGGGACCTGCAATAGTTTAAACTATAATGGAAATACTAATGTATCTTGTCACATATCTAGAACAGGTGTCACGGACACACTAGTACATAGCGTTTATCAGGTTTTTTTTGTATGAACTACAGTATAAAACTATCTTTGTGCAGCTGCAAAGATTTTACTCATCTTGACTATTATTCAGTTTTCCATAAGGTGCAAATCGGTGAGTTGATAGCCAATCGATTCATTTTTAATTAAAAGGCAATTTTTGTACATTAAAAACTACTCAATGGCGATTGATTCAGAGACTTTTTCAAATGCATTTACATTATTCTTAAAAGACTTCCTTCTAATGCAGTGGCTCTCAACCATGGGCAACCATTTGATTTCTCACAATTTTTATTAATAAATAATGTTCACATTATTATTAATTGATCAATAACATCTTATTTAAATCAATAAAATAACTGAATGGACATTTTTATAAAGAATATAAATTTTCCTAGCTATGCCAAGCTCTGAAATAATTCAACAGGTAAAAAATCAGTGTTAAAAAAAAATCCTTAACCCTTATCCAATACATCACAATGACTGGAAAAGTCATGGGGTCTTTGAATATTGTTGTGGACAATGGGGGACCATGGAGTAAAAAAGGTTAAGAACAAAAAAAATAAATAAAGACTTCAGACTGTTTATTGCACCAAAGGTTACTTGCAAGAAAAAGCATTGCCTACATAACCTGAATATATAGACAACTTCAAATACAATGCGTGTAATACAAGCAGTGCATTTGTGGATGCATACAGGAGAGATAGGTCACGCAGAATGAGTATTTCCATTCAGCTGCGGTCCTTTTCCATTATTTTTCTATGTAAACGCACTAGATGGAAGTGTTTGACCGTTGTGCCCATGTCTTAAATCTTCTGCAGCTGAAATTAAAATAAGTTCAACTTTTAAAAGACACATCCTGAGACTCATGCTTTTTTTTTTTTTTCCCATTCCACAGCCCTGTGATTTATGCACATTGATTACACAGGAAAGAAGGGTACATTTTTGTACAATGTTAATCTTCAGCATAGGACTATTGCACTGCAACATTCATACAGGCATAAAACTCACACAGTTTGAGATGGAAAAGATACATTATGCCTTAAGGGACTGCCAGTGGGCTCTCTAATAAAATACTTCCCCTCAGGCCACTGCAAACAAAGAGTAAACTGTTCAATGTCACAGTGAGTCATTTGATTCACATGGGGATATGCCACAGATTTAGGAATCAAGGTACACTGCAAATACTCGTAAGCCGGGTGCACACTGTGCGATTTTGGCCACGATTTTGCTGCCTGAGACAAATTTCGCAAATCCTAAAAAAAAAATCCTCTGATCCTTGGCTAAAACATGAAGTCATTGATTGTTAGTTTGACATGTTCACCGACAGCCGATAATGACCGTTGCGATCAAATTTTACCTCCAACAAAATTCTGGCAGTGTCAGAAGATTTGACTCTCAGTCTTGCAGTGTGACTTCTACGACGACAGTCAAATTGTCTTCGTTTTTAAGACAAGCCATGACCAAAATGAACATTAGAGATTTCTTTGTGTTAGAGATGTGTGGTAAATGAAAGAGTCTGATGAGCTGATGTCGCTTACCTCTGTGAGAGCATGAAGCTGACCTTCCTGAACACACACCCCCATGAATCTACAACATCACAAAAACAAAAAAGAGGTTGATGTTAGATGCTCTAAAGCAGTAGAAGTTACAAGTTTGAGGAGATTTTTCAAGGTTGCCAAACCCCCCTGCATAAAGTAAAACACCAATGCACAATGGAATAAGTGCAAATTCAGCAATATCATTAGATTAAGCTGTTGTTATCTACGCCAATGCTGACTTTCTCTGAGGCTACTGTCAAATTGACTTATTTATGCTCATGTTCATTTCCTGTGTCACAAATGGCTTTTACAAATGACACCACTCAGGCAGGTTTATGGCACTGTGCATCAACACCAGCTATAAATTTGTGAGACGGTCTCATGTCGACTGGAGGGTGAATCTGTGATGTGAACAGATACAATGGCACGGTAAAATGCAAGATTTCTGCTGTAAAAACGAATGGCTGATTTTTCTTTCAGACATGGAACTATGTGGAAAAGGTTATTTTCCCACACATGGTGGTTCCTGTTATTTTAAAGAAAAGCAACACATTACAAATACAGGTCTCAACAATATTTAGCACTAAATGTGCACTAATTTCAAGATTCTTTTTCTTTTATTTGGAATGCAGCACCACACAGAAGGTGCAGTAGTGTATTTTTATGACTGAGTTACATAGTGAATGCCACATACAAATTCAAAGTAAATGAGTGAACAAGTGAGTGGTGTCAGACAAATGTATGAATGTGTCAATACAGTAATATCTCTGCCACTTACGCTACCGCTCGAAAGTTTGTGGTCAGGAAGCTTTTTTTTCTTGAAAGTAATAAATACTTTTATTCAGCAAGGATGCATCAAATAGATCAAAAGTGACAGTAAAGAAAGACATTTATAATGCTACAAAATATTTATATTTAAATTTAAATATAAATGTTGTGAATTACAATTTAAAATAACTTTTTTGTTTAATCGTATTTTTAATCAGCCAAATGCAGCCTTGGTGAGTATAAGAGACTTCTTTCAAAACAAAAATCTTACAGACCCCAGACTTTTGACAGTAGTGTCTGAATGCGCAAAGACTATCTCGAAGTAATATCTCGGTCACTTGTGTTGTCTGATGTGAGGCGTCACAAAATGTCACAAAAGGCCATTAACAGAAGTAAAATGTTCAGAAAGTCATCAATTGCAAAAATGACAGTAAGAGAGATCAAATTTGAAAAATACAGACCAGATAAATGTCTAGTGTGGGACCTACATAATATAGACATGCAGTAGCTTTTCACTAATGTGTTCACTAACACAACGTATCAATGTCTCTGAATGGCCACCTCACACGAGTCATTACACAGGATACAAATTTGTCTGTTTTCAAAGTTATGGCCCCATAAAGCCCAGGCCTGGCTTTTATTGCGGGTCTGTGCTGGGATTTCTTCAACAAAGATCCCCTTAGCCTTCTCCTGTCTGCGCTACAGTCCCTCCACCCCCGTTCAATAAGACGTAACAATGGTGTGATTGTAAACCACACACAGACCCCCTCTCTCTCTCATCCACCAACAAAACTCACATTACAAACTAGACAAGCATCACAAAAATTTCTCTAGGTGGCATTATGTCATATAAACATAACATAATAAATAAAATAAAAATGTAATAAACAAATAATTAAACTAGTAAATAAAACAAATACACAAACATTAAAAAAAACATACACAAGTAAAAAATAAACACCACATCTGAACTACCTATATTCTCAGGACCAATTCCCCAGTCATCCTTAGCTGGGGGCTATCTCAGCAGACAAACTCACTAGTTCTTCTCTATGTGGAGAACCAAGAGGAGGCTTTTTGATCTCAGTGAAATCTAAACTCAGGATGTCGTTACACTCCATCTATTTTTAATGGATTTCTGTGGAACGGGGAGGAAGAGGTCATCTCTGGGTTTCCATTACAAAGGAGAGAAAGATTCATATTGAAAGCAACACTCCCACAGTCTCACTATTTAAAGGAGGGCATTCATTTTGAGCCACTGGCAGTGCATAAAGCGAGGCACACACCTTGTTCAAAGAATAGGAAACCTAATATATATTAAGCTACTGATTTATACGAATACTGCAGTCGTGTTTTTCTTTGAAACATGTTACTTTCATTTTCCAGTTTAGTTACAAGCTCGTTAAATTTACTTTTATTGGCATCAGCTCCTTAGTTTCTCGTCAGCGTAAACCACAACTGCAATCACCAAGACACCAACTTCAATAAGTAATCACGCAGAGACACATGGCAACAGAGAAAAGTACACCAGGGGCCAGATTCTAAAAAAAATCTTCTTTAGAAAGAAGTCAAGAAAATTCTAACGCAATTTCTGAAATAAGTTAAATAAGACGAAGTTCTCAAATATTTTCTTAATGGAAAAATGACAGGCTTTGGTGTTATTTGATTGAAAGGCGGGTATTGCCGAAGGCTCGATGACTGAAATACACCTCAAAGCCTGTCTTTTGTGCTGCCTTTACCATAGTTATAAGAGATCAGACTATTTTAGACTTGACGGGAGTTTTTAATTAACCCTGTCAAGTAAAAATAGTTGCAGTGGTCTTTTTCTCATTCAGCTGCGTTCTGTCTTTCTTGCGCTCTCTTGAGTGAATGCATCCAGTATCTGTGCTGCCTCGCTAGTTCTAGCTAGAGTGAACAATATGTAGCTTGCATTGTTGCAATGCTTAATTTGTGATCTTAAAGAGTTAGTTTACCCAAAAATGAAAATTATCCCATAATTCACTCACCCTCAAGCCATCCTAAGTGTATATGACTTTTTTCTTTCAGCCAAACACAATTATATTAATATAGAAATATAGAGTTATATTAAAAAATATCCTGGCTCTTCCAAGCTTTATAATGGGAGTGAATGGTACCATAGATTTTAAAGGCCCCAAAAAAGCAAATCCATCCATCATAGAAGTAATCCATATGGCTCCAGGGGGTTAATAAAGGCCTTCTGAGGCAAAGCGATGTATTTTTGACAGAAAAATATCTATATTTATTTATAACTTTATAAAACTATAATCACTGGCTTCCAGTAACGGGCGTAAGTGAGTCAAGTTCTGGCGGAAGAGTGACTTCTGACCCAACACGACATATTGAAGAACGCAGAAGCGCAAAGAATATAGCAAAACAAAACACTGGTCACAAATTAGAGAATTTTTAAAGAGAAATGTCAGAAGATTTCAATATGAGAGAAGAGGAGCTTGACTTTGTTGCCCAGCCCTATTTGTTTGAACCGCGAGAGGCGTTACTCTCACCTAAGCTAACACTACTCCTATATCCTGCGTCATATGTCGGGTCAGAGGTCACTCTTCCGGGCGAACTAGACTTGTGTACGGCCGTTACTAGAAGCCACTGATTATAGTTTATAAAAATGCATATTTGACAATATGTGACATTGTTTACAAACTGTTTCATTGATGTCTTTCTGGGGTTGAAACGAGTGCTTACATGAGACATGATATGGATTTTGGCAAGTTGTACTGTATCTTTTAACAATGTTCATTCATGTTTATTACGGTATTAAAGCGTAGGAGATGATCAGTTCATGTGCGCTCCATGCTGCCGCTTCTCTTGAACTGAGGCGCAACAGCAATTTGTCACGTTACATTAAACAGTGCCAAAACGGTTTATTTTTTGGTTTTCATTCACTACCCCCACAATACATTTCCTGCCTGCCAGTACTGATACTGAACCCGTGGCCTGTGTGGGTAAAACCCACTGTGACAATGGTGTTAAAATGAAAGCAAAGTATGTTGTGTGAAAGCACCTGAGTATGTTGGGGTGGGAGAGTCTGTTCATGAGCTGAACTTCTCGCAGCATGTTGGCACGATTACTGCTTAGCTTGTTCATCTTTAGGGCCATTACCTGGTCCGAAGCTTTGTGACGCACCTAAAACAAATAAAGAAAATGAGAAATGTTCTTTTAGTCTTACTCTGAATTTGAACTAAGCCATACCAAACAAATGAAATGAGGAAGTAAGTTCTTATATGCTCTGAATGTTCATCTTAAAGGAATATAAAGAATGCAAAGAATTTTGCTCAGAGCATCTTGGCCCATTGCTTCTCATTGGCTACTTTGATTATGGGCATTGGAGAAATTAATAACCACAACATTAGACAAACAATACCAATAACAATACTCAGATGGGAAGTGACATACATTACCATATTGTTAATCTTTATTAAACAACCAATATTCTAGCACGAGGTGAAGAATGGAATAGACAAACACTGACTGCATGAGTAACTATTGGCGATGTATGGTTGGAGGTTTCTCAATATTTCTAAAATGTACTTCTGCATATCCATTTTCCTAGTTTCCTTTTTGTGCTTTCATCTCACTGACCAATAAAAAGACAAATATCAACCACAGGATATCCTCAGTGCAAAAAAAAAAAAAAAATTTTTTTTTTATATGTCCGAAACGGCATGCAGTGATGGAAAGACAACACAGCTGAAGGATTGCTCAATTCGGTGCTAGGGAACCAAAACATTGAATTCTGTGTTAACTTCTGTGAACGTTGTACACATAGCAACATTTTATGAGCATGTCCTTTTACTTTAAATGCATGGTGCTGACTGTACTGCAGTCTGTAACCAATCGCACTTCTGGAATCAGTGGCCTAGGAAGAGCCTGTTTCGTGTGGCCACCTACAGTGAGAGCCGCCTGTCAGACATGGACCCAGATGTCTTCTCTACAGCACCCAAACTCTCAATCTGTTCTGCTAATATCAAGTCACAGCTTGCTGCCCATCATGCAACAAATCCAGTGTCCTAGGAACATTTTTCGGTTCCTCAAACGTAGGTGGATTAGGAAATTGAGCAATATGATTATTTAGGGATTCTCCATGGTGCTGTGAGGTTTTAGGATGTTTGTTTGAGTTTATCATATGGATACACATTGAAACTCATGTTCAAATAAACTGAAAAAAGCTATTAGCTTTCCAGACAGGTTCTTGCAGACCCCCATCACAGCTGGTAGTTGGCTCAGCGCATTACCCCTGTCTGTGCCACATGCAGACACCCCCTGCCTGCCATCCTAAAGTCATTTAATGTGCTTTAAATCTCAGCCACCTGTGTGGGGAAGGGTTGGAATATTCTTAATGAATATATACAACAAAACACTGACCAGTAATGTTCAGACCAGCAAACTCAGAAGAGGTGAAAAAGGTGACATGTTTACAAACGATATTGTTGTTGTCTGGGGGCATCCTCCCCAAGGATTTTTTTTGTATAATTTTAACATCCAAAGGGAATCGACTTCGATTCACAAGCTTGCAATTCGATTTACTTTGATTCAATATTGATTCATTTGGGGCCTATCAGGTTAAGTACATGGTTAATTTCCTCAAAGAAAAAAAAAATCTCTCAACTAATGCCGTAAACTATACAGGGAAACCCAGTAGGTGCATCATTAAAATATCAATGTTTTTATAATACATTTTTAATGACATAATTGTGTTTCTACTCACTTTTTTTATTTAAACTTTTAAATTTTGGCCATCAAAAAGTGCATTATTCAAAACATTTAAGAACATGTAAAATACAATGAATATATTTAACAAAATGCCTCGAAGTTCATTTTTCTAGCTGACTTACGTGTTTTTGAAAATTTAATGGAACATAACACTGATTATTTTCTATTTCATAAATAAATAGGATAAGTTAATATTACAGACTGTTTCTTTGCTTTTTTATTTTGGATTTATTGTTAGTACTGGGCTCATAGTTTACATGTGTTGGGTACTTTGTATTGTGTGTGGATGACCGTGTTCATTCGCCACCACCAAAGACCTAGGAAAAACCCTGCTTTCATTGCTATGACAGAAGAATTGATCTTAGTAATGGGCATCATGATGATGCACTCTTCTCTCAGGGCTTTTCTGACCTCAAAACTTCATTGAATTATTCACAGTGAATATAAACCCTCAGAGCTTACTATACCACCGATGCTCAGCATCAAGGGTAGTACTCAATTTAAATGTAGGTCTTAATTATACATTACAAACTCTAATCAACACCCAGATGCTTTTTGTAAACATCAAAAACAAAACAATGGCAATTATCTGACATGACAATGTTCACTGTCAAGATACTTGCCAATATGTAACCAGTGAGCAATCAGGAGGGGTTTAGAAGAGGCAAAGCTACTTTAGGCAATGTTACTTTATTAAAAAAAAAATAAACAAATAATGTATCCAATACTTTAAGCACAACAGTATTTAAATACTTAAAGCAGACAGTTTTACCACACTAAAAGCTAGTCAGCAAACAGAATCATTCCCAACGTTCGACTGCTATGTTTCATCTTCACAGTCACCGCAGGGATCAGTACTGTCATCGCTTGATCAGCCCTATACTCTTCATTGTTTGCCAAGTTAGCAAGTATTCTATCATCATTACTAAGCTAACAACATTCAATTTTACATGCCAAAAGCTGACATTAACCTGAATGACAGCTCATCAGCTGAATCACAAGATTAACCTTATTTTCCTCCTTCCACTGAATCTATGTCTATCTTTGAGAAAGGCTACACAACTTTCACCTCCTAATGTGTAGAAACTAGGAGTTATCAAACACCTGAAAAACATCTAATAAAACGATTTCATGTTCACTTACGACTATAATTAAGCATGTCAGAATACTCACAGGAAAAAAGAAAGTTGTGCTTTCTTCGTCAACAGAAAAAGATGACAAAGTTGAACCCAGCTGTTATTGAGTCAGTATTGTGCACTTCTAGAACTATCTGGTCTGGGTCAGCAGGCAAATCAGACATAATAAAAGACTGTAACGGACTGTTAGGACAGCTGAAAAGTTAATTGGTGTGCAGCTGCCCAACCTTCAAGACTTGAACATCTTCAGAGCGAAGACACGGGCAGGTAACATCATTAGAGACCCCTCTCACCCAGGCCATAACCTGCACTTCTCCCCTCAGGCAGATCTCTGTGCACTAGAACATCCAGGCATAAAAACTGTTTTCTTCCCCAAATGCTATCTCCAGCTTAAACAATTAACACAGCAATTACTACCTTTTTATAATTCATACCTCAGTACTTGAGAGAGCGTGGAAATAATTAGATTTTATGTAAATACATACAGCTGTATACAGTACATAATGCACAAATCTATACATAAGTCTTCTATTCAGATATATTTTAATATTATTATTTTCTTTTTTTAGTCACATTTAAATGTCCTTCCTATTTGTGTCATGTGTGCATGCATGTACCAAGAGCTTCAGGAAAAAACCAATAAATTCCTTGTGTTTGCACACACTTGGCAAATAAAGCTCTTTATGTTTCTGATTCAGAACTCAACTCTGCAGGTGGACTTTGGAAAGGGTATTGTGACTAATAACTGAAATCGAAATTACTTATTGTCATCAGACAACCATCTCACCTTGTAGACCTCTGAAAAAAACCCAGAGCCAATCCACTCGCAGATGAAGTCATCGAGTCGGGTCAGGCAAGAAAAGGCACTGATGAGGGCCCGGTAAGAAGAGGGACACACCCTGTCCAGCGGTGCCAGACCAGTTTCTGCTCCTCCTCCACAATCCAGGTCCTCCAGCCGATCTGCCCGTGTGGGAAACCCAGCAATGGAGTTCCGTTTGCTCCGCTCCATTGCTGCTGGTGCAAAAATTAATCTGGTAGATTATCGATCACCGGTTCACATTTTTGATGGTCCTTTCCAGACCTACAGAGGAATAAACAGATAAGTAAAATATTGTTAATAACAGTACGTCGGCTATGTCCCATTATATTACCCTTTCTTATTACAACTGAATATGTTTTGTTTCCTCAAATAGAAGCAATCTGTAGTGAAGGAAACCAAAAACCCAACATGAGCAGTAGACAGAAGAGTAGATTATGGAAAAGCTTGATCTTGATCTGCATTACAAGAATATACTATAAATATAATAAACAATAATAAATATTCTATTTGAAAGACAATGAAACAGAAGATATTTTCTTCTGTGTTGTGATGTACATTGAAGTATAACAGATTATTGAAAATGTAGGATGGAAACTTGGTTGATTCCATCAGTTGAATGGAGGCATTCGTTTTTAAGTGGACTAAAAGATTTGATAATACGCATCAAAGAGAAATGAGTCATTTCCCTGGAAGATCAAGTTAGGACATTTTGATTAATAAACTATTTTTTTCCGGGTTGTGTCCGTTGCTGGAGCGGCTGAGAAGGGTCCGCTGTCATTCTACAGTACGAGAGCAGTCTCTAGAGGCGAAATCACTGACGCCTCGTGGAGTTTGTTTTGACACGCAAGGTTGCGCTGCACAGAGTGGGACAACAGATGTGAATTTAAAAGGGACAATGAAACAGTACACGATTGTACACGTTTTCATATCATTATAAAGTAAGTAATTTGTTGACTAAATGCTACATTAGTGGAGAACAACATACCACCTCAAGCAGTTAAAACTATGTAACAAAAAGAAACGCAAGTCTGACCCAAATGTTTAATGTCACGATTGTTACCATCTATTTGTAAGTAGCCGGTTTGCAAACAAACTTGAAATTGCATACTAAAAATGCAAAATAAAGTGTCGGGCTTAGGACAGCCGATACCGATCAGTTTAAAAGAAAAAAGAAAAAAGCTTAATCAGCCCCCATACTGACCCTTGTGGAACATTCCAATCAGCTAAATACTAAGAACTTTTGCACATTTATTTAATATTATTGTAATACACGTGGAAAAAAAAACATTGGGGTGGTAAACGCACTTGGTGAGCAATAAAGTAATAACTTTGCTTCTTTCAAATTGAAACATGCACAGCAGACAGAACCCCAGCGCAGATAAAGTGCTGAGTGGCTTACATTTTAAATTCCTTACACTATCCAAACAAACAATGTCCAGTCACTGGCATGAAAATGAATCACCTAGACTAAATTCTCTGTAACAGAACACAGAATCATACCATTCACACTCATTTCCCCTCATTCATCACAAACGAGAAAAGAAAAAGACATAAAACAGAGGACGGATATGGGATAAACTGTCCCTGCAACGTTCTAGTTATGAGCTTGGGAATGAAATAGGGAAATAAATAAACAAACAAAACTCTGTCAGGCTCTAAACACTGGCTTCCCACTCTCACAGTCGAGTGCCACACCCCAGTAAAAAGCCACTTTAAAAGGACCAAAACATTTACGCAAGCCCTAGGCCGCTCAACAGCTGGCTCTACTCCCTACATTGTGATAAATCAACTCAGTCCATTTCTGTAGATTCCTCCTGTGATTTTCAAAGGAAGGAGCCAGTCATATGGCTAACCTTCAATAATAATTAAGGTGGGCTGTCCCTCTATTTTTGTTTCCATAAACATTCACTCAATTATGTGATTTACTGTAGAAAGCAACCAAAACTTGTGTTCAGAGTTGGAGTATGTAAGAAGGACTGGACCACTTAAGACAAGCCCTAAAACAGCTGTTTTGATCATGATTCCAGTGGCAACTTTCCACAAAGCTCATTTCAAACTTGACCTTCAGTTGGGAAAGCCTTAAGGGAAGCAAACACTCGATACTGTTTAACTTACTGCATGATTTGACCTATATACCAATCTCTATTTCCCAAAATAACCCTCTCAGTCTGAAAATTAAAATGACTAAAGGGGTTCCGCCAAAACAACAACAATGACAGTAAGCTAACTAAACATTGCACAACAAGACCTCAATTTGATCTAGCACTACTCTAGTATCTGACACGATCTCTAGCAGCCAAAAAGACACAAATTCCAAAAGAGGTTGTAATGCCTTCTTAATCTACAGGTTCCAGGTATTTTAAATGACATGATTCGACAGAGCGACCTCGCTGGTGTGTGAACAGCATGTTTGACATTCCAAAGATTAGAAACTTGACCATCTTGTACAGACATTTTTCAGCTCATACCACACATTTTGTGCATCATTTGACATACTCAACAGTGGGAAAACAGCAGGCGGTGCTTTTCATGAATCATCTTAACACCTAAAAATCTGCTCAAGATGTTGCTAAGAAGTGCTTAGACGTAAATAGGCCTATTAATGAGTATACTTAAGACACTTTACAGGTCTAAACACAATTCACTTCACAGGGTCAATATATAAAATTACTAACGATTTCTTAACAATTGAACGGCTTTGTTGAATTATTACAAACCATCCACATCATTTAATAAACAAAAACACATACGTAAAGGAAACTATGGCAACGTTTCCTAGCAATCAGGTTGAATTTGCAAACTGCTTTACACACTAATTGCGCGTGGGTAGTTACTTGGGAAGCAGAAGAAAGCGGACGCGAAAACAACTCGGAAGTGCAAGTGTTGCAATCAGAGATCGCATAATTGATGCTGAGTTGCTGCTGACCGAAAGTGAACTCGGTTTCTGCAAAACAATAAGCGCCAGAATACCGCTGAGAATAGTGATCAGGTGCAACTGCATTGCTGTAATTAAACTGTTACTCATTTGTGGGCACCAAAGCGCTTTTTAATTGTTTACTGATACACGCGCGTGGTTATCACGTTCAACGTACTTTAAATCCAAGAGGAAAGATCATACACAAAGTTGATTGTCTTACCTGATCATCAGGCTTGAAAGTGAAGCAAAGATATTCTGGCGGTCGAAAGGCCTCACTTAGTCCCATTGCATTTTGCAATAGCAAACAATGGCTATACACCACACTCCATTAAAATCTACATCAGATATCATTGCCTGTTTTGACCAAGCGTCGGCTATGCTATATTTGAACTGCAAGACGAATAAAACACAATTAAGCTTCGTGTGAGCGTCTTAAAACTTAGTTTACCGCAACTATAATAAACTTTCCAACAGAAACGCAATTTTCAACGTGCACAAGTAGATAACTGCGTATGTTTCGTCGTTCTGTCCACAAACATGAAGCGGTCAAGAAAAAATAAATAAAGCGCGAGCTCTTTCTAGGGAGTCCTTCTTTCAATATCCAGTCAGGCTCTTCAAATAGGTTTCTATATTCCTAACTAATTTAACAAGCAGTGAATCGCCAAAGACGTTATTCCACTTAGGGTGTGTTAAAATTCAATGAAGTATATTCAAGAGACAGCCACTTCCATAACAGTTGCCTCTCCCCACGGACCAAACTTACGTTTTCATTTGATGGAGATGGACGTCAACCTCGGCCATAGGGATACAAGAGATTTCTTAAACGGTATTATTTTGAACCAATCACTGGGGAGGCAGATACCACTGTGGGCGGGTATTTCGATTGATTGACTCGTCTTTCCGCGAATCAAAATGTTTACTCAAGGTACAGTTGTCCAATGATAGGCTTGATTGAATGTCATAATAAAATACATATACAAAAGTAGATTCACATTAGGAATGGTTATTAGCCAGGCCGTATTCTTAACATGTGTGTATTAAAATGCATTCCATTGTATTATGGGATCGAAAACAATTGTAAGAACAATAAATAATTGTGTGGAAATGCATTGACAACATGTTAAGCATTTATTCTGTTAGGAATTCGAAAATACTAACCCACTGTGGGTAAATTATTAGGGTATATATAGGATTAATGATGTCCACTTATATTTTAGCACAGCTGTGCCTTCCAATAAAACACGAAGCAGCTGTATTCCAAATGGATTATGGCGCCATCTTTTGGCAGAGAAAACATTCTTCAATTAGTTGATACAGTGCACTTATTGTAGGCCTAACTTTTTTTTAAAAAAAATACCTGCATGCATTTCCATTGAGTGATATCAAACACAGTTTTTAACAGTTTTAAAGATTTAACAGCAGAACATGTTGTTAATATCTCTATTTAGATTGATACAGTGTTTTCACGTGTTTCATGGGAGTTTTCATGTGTTTGGTGTACGCTATACGGAAAGTGTACGGAAAATACAATACTAAAATCTAATTCAATTAGAGTTGGGCGATGAAACTTCCACTTGTCCAAATTCAATTTGTGGCCTAAATCTGTAACGTTACGTTGCTACCCTCGGGGCAATGGGGTTAATCTAGTCAGTCTGTCAAGAGCTTATTACTACCAGTCTGATGATTATGTCACCAACCCAACACCGACTCTGCTGTCCGTAACATTAAAGGACATTGCGCGGTTAATGACAAGATACAAGGATAGCAAGAATGAGAAACTTAATACTTACAGGTACTGTATGGACGCCTTGTAATTAGACACCATGTTCGCCAACATACAACTTCAAAATACTAATCTTATTAGCACGACTGATTGACACGTATTGCCTAACTGTATGTCACTGCATTTATTTTTTTTAATTTTTTTTGTGATAGCGCTTCTTTCGGTCATTGCTGTGGTGTCAGGATACGTGGAGGAACTTGATGACAAGTAGGATATAAGTGCTTCACATTGTAATGGAACTGATTGTGCTAGTGTAGGTGTTGTCAGTGTAGGTGTTGTCAATGCAGCGTTGTTATTTTTGTTGCATGCAACGTACTGAGATCTTGAGAAATGCCACTTAATGGTTTTGCGTTATAATATATAGTATATAATTTTATCTGTGACTATCTATCTATACTATTTCTATTAATAATATACATTATAGATAGATAGATAGATAAAATTGTTTATAATTGTATCTGTCTGTATCCATTTAGCTATACTATTTCTATTAATAATATACATACATACAAACAGACACAGTCAGATGAACAGACAGATAGATATGTGAATTAGAGTATGAATAGTTTGATTGAATGCATTAAACAGTACACATTTACAGGTTTAAGGAATACCGACAGGATGAACTCTGGCTGGTGGAGGTGAGAGTGTACAGTGCAGTCTAATTTATGCAATTTTATGTTGTGTGTTTTGCAAATTTCCAACATGCCAACTGTGTGATATTTAATTTATTTTTATTGCAGTTTTATGCTCCATGGTGCGCATACTGTCACACATTTGAGCCAATATGGTATGAAGTCGGTGCAGAGCTGAAGAGTCTGGGCTCTCCTGTTAATGTCGGCAAGATGGATACCACAGAGTACACAAGTGGGTTCCATTCATGTTTGTGCAAAATTGTGTATGTTGGAAAGCTTTGGTTACACTGAATGCATACCTACAATCTTTTATTATCACCAAGAACTGCATTTATGCCATACCCCCCTTAGGATCCTTAGATGAAAACTTGTGCTGTAGCTTGTTTTGAGATGACAGTAATGGTAATGCCACACCAGGCCATTGCTTAGCAACCAATTAGTATGCTACTTAAACGGCAGGATAGGCTTACCTGCTGTTTAATGGGATTAGTTAAGCAGGCCTCATGTGTTCATGAGACTCAGCTCGTTGAACTGTATACATAGTCTGTATTGAGTCTGTATCTTGTTAACCAGATGGCCATATGGCAAAAATTGCATTTCAGCAATCCTTTTAGTTTCTTGGATTTAGGTTGTTCAGTGTCTGCCTTTTGCTGTCATTGTCTTCCGACTTCATAATCTTCTTATTATTAAGTTCACTGATAAGCTTTCTAGCTAAATAAAATGTAGCCCATGTCTTTTGTTTTACCCCCCACCATTGGTAAACCCTGTTATTAATTAGATTAGATTAGTGTTTAAAAAAGTCCAAGCAAATTAACAATAATTAATTGTGATCTACAATGATATAGCTAACAGTTAACTAATGACAATCTTCTAAGTATGAGTAGTACTACCATTATTATCGCTATTCTTAAATGCTTCTCCACTGATGTATAAGTAAAAAAATAATAATTATTGCAAATAAAACACGAAAGCTTGATCTCTTGTGTCTTTAGGCATTGCTTCAGAGTTTAATATTCGTGGATATCCAACCATAAAACTGTGAGTTAATGCCTACTTGTTATTATATATAAATCATATAAGTATTGTTCATGCTGTAATTTACTTTTTTTATTTGTTTCATTCTCTTAAAAAGATTTAAAGGGGATCTGTCTTTTGACTACAAAGGGCCAAGAACAAAGGATGCTATTATTGAATTTACCAATAGAGTTTCAGGGTAATTCTAGAGTAATTCTCACCATAATAAATTGTATTGTGTCTTTCGTGTTCTGCACTGACCTTAGTCTTATGTCAGTGCTAGTTGTAATTCTCTTCATGCAATCCCCTTGTCCTTTTTTATTTGATCTAGTCCTGTGGTAAGACCACTCTCTAGTGTTCAGTTGTTCCAGCATGTTATGAGTCGTCATGATCTTATCTTCGTTTACATTGGAGGGGAGTCGCTTCTTAAGGTAAACATTATGTAAAATGAATGTCTGTCATACAGGAAATATGTACAATGATTGACTGAATTACGTTGGAATAGGAATGAAATGCAAACTAATGAACAGTAGAGCATGAGTTCACAACTACTACTACTAATAGATTGTATTTTATTATTGTTTTATAAATAAACTGTGAATATATTTATTGGCAAGTAATGCAAAGTCATTCAGGAATGGATCATATTTGACTGCTAGTGAAATTTAATTCAATGTTTTTTTGTTTTTGTTTTTAACAGAAGGAATACTATAAAGCTGCAACTGAGTATATTGTCTACACTTATTTTTTCTCTGCATCTGAGGAAATCCTTCCAAAGGTAAAAGTTTCACTTTTCAGAGAAAATCAATCTGTAGAATAATCACATAAATAAATAAATAATTGCCTGTAATCGATGTATTATTGATTTTCTCCATAGGCAGTCACTCTGCAGGATGTTCCCGTTGTTGCTGTGTTCAAAGATGGCACGTACTACCTCTACAATGGTAAGATGTACTACTTGCAGTGCATCACTTTACTAAGCGAATATCTGAAACTAACAGGATCTGTAAGCAACAAAATCTCATAGTCTCTCAGCGTCTGAGTTCAAGGCTGTTTCCTCTCATCGCCTCTCGAAGGGTGCCGTTCCACTGGGGCAGAGAGGGGAGGTGGTAGCGAAATGCCAGGGCATCGAGGCAGAGTGTCACTAGGAAAGGGCACCAATAATGGGAATTAGGCAGGCGTGAAGAACGATGCAGCACCCTCAAAACAAACACTAGCCCATGACAGCCGTTTATCCTCAGGGTGTTGATCTGCTGGACTTCCCCATTGTTGAAGAAGGTCTTTTGGAGCCAGAAGTTTAGCAGTAAAGGATCAGCACACCGAGCCTGGACCCAGAACGCGGCACTGTCAGACGAGTCCTCCACGATATGAATAGTTAACACATCCATGGAGCAAGGTTAAAGACAAGGTGTAGAATGTAGATTCTGCAGCAGATATTATGTATTAACATCTTGATTACCTATAAATACAGATTTGGTCAGAATATTGTTTTTAAATTAATTATTTATTTATTTTTTCTCAATTGAGCATATAGGATCAAATTACAGCCCACACTTGTCTTATCACTGCTAAAAAAAACTGATATCTATGCAATTGTTTCAACTTGGATGAATCACTTACCTGACATTATTTACATTATTAAATGGCCTCTTTTCATAACATAGTTCAGATGGTAATCCTTCTAATAAAAACAGAAGCATAAACAGACAATAAAAGGTGAAAAAAGTTTACAAAAATGTTAAATAAATATTACAGGTCACAGCACACCAATATATCTGATATGAAAGCACATTTACATTTTATTTATTGCTGGAATTCAGGTTACTTTATTAACATAAAAGTATTTGTTTTGTTATAAGTACTTACCACAGGTTCTTGCACATATATAAGAAACAAGCAAAAAGATTGTTGTGAAGACATTATAAATATATTAATGTTTTCTTACCATTATATTCCAAATTATGAGAATACAGAGACAGTAAAGTGATCCAGCTCTCTCTGTCATGTGGCTTATTCTGAACATTTTATCTGGGCTATCATCCAATACACACCCTTTAAGTCAACAACTTGACTGTGTGCAAGGAACGCATTTTGCATAATTTAATGCACAGTTAGTGGACAGAAACACTTTGATAAAAAACATTATGATGTGTTTCTTATGATTAAACATTTTTGAGTGTTTAACTTTGCATATTGTTTGCACAGGCTTGATGGTGACATTTAATAAGTGTAGGGCCACATTTAATACATGAACACATTAAATGTACATGAAGTAATACAAAGTTTCATCTCTCTTGTTTTATAATTTCTATAGAATGTCTTGATGGTGATCTGTCTTCCTGGATAAATCGAGAACGCTTTCCCTCTTACTTCCAAATTGATAGCTTCAGTCTGTACCAGATGGGAGATCAAAGTAAGCCTGTCTTTCTATATGAAGTTATGAACATATAGTATATCTTTTATTTGTCTTATTTTCTAATAACCTATTCAAGTTTACAAACTGCATTGTCATTAATTAACACCATTTCTATGTTTGTGCCACTAGGTGATAAAACAAAACTGCTAGATGACTTTCTGCCAAGATACAATGTTTATGTGTGAAACCGATGCTTTGACAGATTGTGATTATGTGAACTTCCCATGCATACATCATTTGTTGTGTCGCTGTTCATTTCTCACACTTTCCTCAAAGGTAAACTTGTGGCATTGGCAGTAGTAGATGAGAAAAATCCATCTGAACAAAGTATTCGGTAAGTAACATTAGAAAATGTGTACAGAAGACATCAAAACCATGACAATAGCCAGTTTTCCCCCACCATTATTTCTCTTTAGTTACAAAACTCTGATGGAAAGGCTGTCTACTGAATACAGAGATCATTATAAAAGGTAGCAAATTTATATAAACTATAAAAACAGCACCTGACATCTGAGTTTATCAAATTATTTGTTAACAAAGGCCATATTGTTTTTTCTTCTCCTATAGTGATTACCAGTTTGGTTATATGGATGGTAATGAATATATCAACGGTTTAATTATGGGGTGAGTTGAATTGGACACAGATTTCAGCAGGTGTAAAGTGCAAGAACTGTATTTAAAGCCACTGACATAGATGAATACAAAATGATATTATATATATTACAGAGAAGTCCATTCTGTTCTTATATATTTTTGTATAATCACCACTAATATGTTTCTTCTTCTCAGAGAAGTTGCGATCCCCTCCATAATTGTGCTGAATATGACCACTGATGGATACTGTCTACCAGAAAGTAAGATTGAGACCATTGAGGATTTACTTCACTTTCTCAACAGCATTCTGGATGGCAGCACTTCGGTATGAGGCGCGGAGGTGTTTTCTTCTCCATCTTTTCTGTCATATAACTTCCTTCTTGCGAAATACAATGGGCCTTTTCTAATAAAATAATATTTTTACCTTAACCAGCTACTCGGAGGAAATGGGTTTTTGCAGTGCACTAAGAGAGTTTTCTTTAAAGCGAAGTCTACTGTGGTGGTAAGTCTGACAACACTTATTATTTTAGCAGAAGGATGTTACTCTTATAAAAAATGTTCCCAAATATTTACTAAACGCTTAACGCACCAAAACCAAAGCACACGGGTGATCACATCCTCATCAAATATTTACTTGAGGCTAATATTTTGGTTACTGTTGTCCCAGAAACTAATATAAATCTCGTCGATCTCAGTCAATGTTCCAGACAGCTCCGATCTTCTCCTGTTTTGTGTGTGGACTGCCTGTGGGCATAGCTGTAATGGTTATTTGGGCTACATGTACTGCTGTACCAGTACATGATGAAAACCCTGAGGAAGGAGCTACAGCCAGTCCTGCTTTGGATGCGCACGGGAAGAAGGCAACAGAATTGCAGCCTGGCAGCACAGAAAAAACCTCTGAAGCAAAGAAAGAGGATTAACATGGACTGTTTATTTAGGATCATGTTAATCTGTAACATCATAGTATGTTATACTGCTTTCCCCATTTTTATAAAAAAAAATTCCCAGTCTGCATTTTTGATATTGTGTTTTTTTTTCTTTATCAAATAAAGTTCAAATAACGTAATCAACTTAATTTATTTTATTAAGCTTCCATCATGAATAAAGCACATATAGGCTATATGACCGTATGCTTTAAAGTTGTGTTAAAATTCATTTGAACATTCTACTGTACTATATTGGAGGTCCCTGAGTATTTTTTCTATAGGCTGCTTTTTGTTTTTAAAAGGCGAAGTATGAAGTAGAGTTCTCAACCCATTACTGTGACCTGGGTCTACTTCAAGTCAAACTATATTCTGACTAGTGGCTAAATTACATGAAATAATTCATAACTATAAAACTATACTTTATATTAGTATAGCACTTGATTCATCAGTTATAAATAAAACGACATGATTACCGGAAATATATTTTAATATAACCACACAATGTGATATTACGACGCCATCTATCGACCATATTAAAAATTGTTAATGCCGAAAGTGATAGTTGTACTAGATAGTTTAAGGAGATGGAAAAAGCGACTTGCCTTATAACACTGAGACAGTTTTTTCATGGAATAATTTAATGGAGAAAACTTAACCCTAAAACATAAAAAGCGACACTGAAATGGCTTGAAAGCATATGGATTCTTCAAATATGTCTGCTTCAAATCAAATGAGAAAACATCACCACAAACGTCCCAGCAAGCGGTAAATTTCCTTCACCTCAAAGTGGATTAATGGATTATCTCGCTTCTCGTGTCACAGGATGAGTAAAAGGCGTTAACAGTGACTTTACATGGTGTGTGAACAGTTACCGCCGAACGCTGCAACTTTCTCTGGAAACAACGGATCAAACTTGTAGGCTAATGACGGATTCTAAAAACGGAAGTTTATTTGACACATCTCTGCATTTATATTTCCGTTATGGCACTTAGCGCGGATGTAGTTGTAAATATTAGCGAGAGGTGATATTGACATTATCCAGTTGAATATACAACAGCTTACAATTAAATGCGGAAGATTTTTTTTGTTTTACGTGGGTTTATGAAGCTTTAGTTTAGACGGAACACTATTATGGAGTTAAAAGCACGTTTTCTCAACGAAATCTGATCGTTTCCTACTCGCTACATACCATAGATACCTGGGTTTTTGCCTGAAAGGGAAATAATATCTGCAGCTCTACATGTGAATTAAGTAGAAATAATAACAATTTTTGGGCGCTTTGGAGGAGGAGCTTTCAAAAAGAAAAGCACCACATCTGTTTCTTGTATCATGGTCATGGAGAACATGCAGAGGTCTGCGGTTCTGCTCTGTGTCTTGGCTGTGGGACTTGCTTTCTGTGGAATTTCGTCTGCCTCAGACAGATATGTGTCTTTGAAAGAACACCAAACAGACAATACCACCTTGTCAGCACACCTTCACCCCAAGCTATACTTTGATCAGACAGAGGTGCGTTTCATGAAACAGAGGGCCACCACCACGCATAGACACATATTCAAAGTGATTCAAAATGCTGTTTCTGTTATGTTATCCAATGCAGCTGCTTACCAGCCTCCGGTGAACCACAAGGATTTCGGCAAGAAATGGAATGAGATTTATGGCAACAATTTGCCACCTCTTGCGCTGTACTGTTTGCTTCAACCTAAGGATGCTGCCGCCTCTCAGTTTTTGATTGAGTACATGGACAGAATGGTGGAGTATCCAGATTGGATGGTGTCCAGTGCCCCAAATGATGAGGTTCCGATTGCCCACTCCCTCACTGGTTTTGCCACAGCGTATGATTTCATTTACACCTTTCTTGGAACCCGGAGAAGATTGCGATATCTCAAGAAAATAAGATCCGTTACTGAGGAGCTTTTTGAGCTCTCCAAGCACAGAGGATGGGGAAAACAGTTTCTACAGAACCATCAGACAACTAATATACTAGCCATTCTCATTGGCGCTCTTGTGGCAGGGGAACATAATGACCCAGAGACAATGATATGGAAGCAAATATCAGTGAACTACATGGAAAAGACCATGTTCCTTCTCAGCCACATTGTCGATGGCTCTCTCGATGAGGGTGTTGCATATGGTAGCTACACAGCAAAATCCATCACTCAGTATGTTTACTTAGCGTTGCGTCATTTTCAGATAGACAACACGCAGAACAACTGGCTCAGAGCTCACTTCGTGTTTTACTTCGCTACTCTGCTTCCTGGATTTCAACGAACAGTTGGCATTGCAGACTCTAATTACAACTGGTTCTATGGGCCTGAAAGCCAGCTTGTATTTCTGGATGCATACGTGCTCAGAAATGGCTCGGGAAACTGGCTGGCAGAGCAGATTAGGAAGCATCGTCCTAAAGATGGACCCATGATGCAATCAGCAGCCCAACGCTGGGCTACTTTGCATACAGAGTACATATGGTATGACTCTGAGTTAAATTCATTGCCTCCGCCTGACTTTAACAAAGCAACCATGCACGTTTTCTCCAACTGGGGTGTAGTGACGTATGGGGCAGGGTTACCTCAAGCTCAGGGTAATACCTTTGTGTCATTTAAATCTGGAAAATTAGGAGGGCGAGCGGTGTACGATATTGTCCATGCCCAACCTTATTCTTGGGTAGAAGGCTGGACGAACTTCAACCCAGGGCATGAGCACCCTGATCAAAACTCCTTCACTTTTGCACCAAATGGACAGATGTTTGTTTCTGAAGCCTTGTATGGTCCTAAATACAGCTATCTTAACAATGTCCTGGTATTTGCCCCCTCACCCACCAGCCAGTGTAATCAGCCATGGGAAGGACAGTTGGGGGAATGTTCAAAGTGGCTACGATGGGGAGAAAAGGAAGTTGGGGAAACTGCCGGTGAGGTCATCGCAGCTTCGACGCATGAGGACATGTTGTTTGTGAGTGGAGAGTCTGCTTCAGCCTATTCATCCGCCATGAAGCTAAAGAGTGTGTATCGGGCACTTGTGCTTCTTAACTCTCAAACATTATTTGTGCTGGACCACATTGAGAAACACGAGCACTCCCCTCTCAGTTCCCTCAGTGCGTTTTTTCACAACCTAGACATTGATTTCAGATACGTTCCTCACAGATCGTTTGGAAAATACAATGGGGCTCTGATGGATGTGTGGGATGCACATTACAAAATGTTTTGGCTGGACATGCAAGGATCCAGCCCCGTTGCCAGGATACAAGAGGCAGAACAGGCTGCGGAATTCAAAAAGAGATGGACGCAGTTCTTAAACGTGACCTTTCCCATGGAGAACCCTGTCGCCAGAGTTGCTTATTTGATGTATGGTCCATACGTCAAAGTCTCGGACTGTAGATTCATAGACAAGAGTAAAAATGGAGTAAAGATATCAGTAACTCTTAATGACACTGAGACTGTTGTGTCAGTTGTAACAAACTACAAAGACATTGAGGCTAGACACAGTTACTTGGGCTTTGCAGGCTTTGCTAAAATAGAAGACAATCAAAAAATAGTTCAGTTTGGCCAGGGAATTCAAACTTTGCCAAGTCAAGTCACAAAAGATTTTGTGTTTGACTTTGGATTGGCAATAAACATCTCTTCGATACTGACTTTATGTTTTGCTTTAGCTTTCATAATAAAAAAGAGGACATTTCATGTGTCGTTCAAAAAGCTATTTCATTGCACTCTGATATGTGTGCTGTTTTTGTGGGTGACTGAACTTTTGTCTGTTTTTTACTTCTGCGAACAGCTCTTGTGCAAAGTCAAATCAAAAGACAGCAGCATATATAATGGAACAGACTCTAGCATCCCTGACCTCCTCCCCATCATCACCATCACATCTATGCCGGGCTCTGGCGCGGACATCCTTCAGCTCCTTTTTGATAACAGCTCTGACTTTGTATACCTCCGGATCCCTTCCACCTACCTGCGGTTCCCCGTGTCCCCTTTCGTCTCTCTGGTTGACGCTTGCGAGTGGTCTGGAGCAGATGCTCAAAATGGACGATTTCGAGTTATTCAGGGATGGTTCCACTCCATAGTCCACAATGTGAAAATGCATCTGCAGAACATTCAGTTGCACCAGAGCAATGACGGAATAGGGAATAATGTCAAAGAGAAAGGACAAAGAAAGAGAAGAATGCTGCTGTCAGAGCAAACAAGGACAGGAAGCAGAAAGCGTTTGGACATCGGATACATACAAAAGCTCAGGCAGCATCTGGTAAAGTACCCAAATGCCCGGCCGGTGCTGAGCATGGGCAATGGTGGCTGGTTCTTGAAGTTGCCGTATCTTCAAGAGGTCATAGGTCGCTCACTTCGCTCAGTTCATGTGGTCAGAGACCCACGTGCATGGATTTATCTAATGCTCTACAGCAGTAAGCCAAGCCTGTACTTACGTAAGAATATTAAAAGGCACATTGCCAACATTTTTAAGGAGAACATTGATGGTGTGGATCAGGGCTGTTCTACAGTGGACTCACAGTTTCTTCCTTTAAAGAAGATCCTCTCCCAGCCAGATCCCAACCCTGTACAGCTGCTAGCTCAGCTATGGCTGGCTCACAATTCAGCAGGGCTCAAGGTGAGCACAAGCCTCCCCACACACACTTACTTTATAGTCAAATTCGAGGACGTTGTACATTTTCCTGAAAAGACGGCGAGAACGATACATAACTTTATGGGAATACCTGTTGCACCAGCTGCATTAAACCAGCTCACATTTGCCACATCCACAAATTTGTATAATCTGATATATGAAGGAGATATATCACCTGCCAAAATCAACATGTGGAAGACGAATATGGCCATAGATGAGATTAAACTCATTGAGGATACGTGTTGGCCTGTGATGGAGAAGCTGGGTTATAAAAGACATACAGTCAGTCATTCTTTTTTGTAAATGTTTTTGCCTCTTTCATATAAGTATGTCAGTATATATCCTCCAAATGTTGCATTTTTTTGCAAACAGTTCATCATTTGACCAATTGTTTTGTGCACTGATTTATTTATCCTGATATTTAAGCAAAGTTTTTATAGTTAAATCATACAGACAAAACTGAGTTTAGACTGTGATTGCTCAACACTTAAGATGAGCAACAGATGCAAATCTTGGATCATAAACACATTTAGTTTGACTTGAAGACAAGATTATGGTATTTCCCACCAGATGGGCGGTTAACAATATTCAGTTTTTTTTCAGTTATGTTGTGAGAGAAATGCTATTGTAATTATGCTATTTTGAGTGAACTGAATGTCATTTTCAGTCATTTTTCCACCAAGATACCTTATTTTGTTGCATTTATAAAAGTCCGTTCATGTGTATGTTTATAGATGTGCCCAAATGTCTTTTTTTGGACACTGTATGTCAATAAATTTTCCCTGTTGTTTCTTTGCATCCCTATATAAACAATATACCAACACCAATTGCAAATCTGTCTTATTTTTATGAAATTATATCAGTTGCTCATGATAAAATCATAAATGGAACATTTAACAACCCAAACAAGTAAAACCACAAAAACATCATATTTCTCATCTCAATAGGGAAATATTTAAATGCAGTTTTAAGAGGCTACTGACGCGAAATGTATTAAAAGCCAGAATGCAAATGGATTTTCCATGGCACCACATGCATATGGAGTGTAATCATCACTGTGGGATAACTGAAATGGAGGAAAATAATAGCAATTTATGTGATACTTTTAAATCATTTGCAAAGGCTGCTTTAGTGTGTGTGTGTGTGTGTGTGTGTGTGTTTGGTGTTATTTGCAGAGTCATTCCTTTGTGCCCAGCATGCTTCCGGACTAAACTCAGGAAGCATTTCTTCATAGGATAGAGTCTGTATGGAGAATATTAAGTTGAATGCTTAACCCTTGTGCATCCTTATGGACATTTTTGTATTTTTCAGTTTAGTCTTTTTGGTCACTTTGCCTGTGTTAATGCTAACTGCATAAAATTTGGAACATGTGTGTATTTTTATTGGAATTTTACTATTTACCGCCATTTCCTTTAAAAAAAAAAATCGATTTTGCGCTAGGTAAACAAAATACTTCCTCTTAGCGCCTTTTGGACAAAAATGTCCCCATTGAAACCCATTAAAACTGCAATTTTTAATCCCAGGGCCATTTAACAATAAAATGATGCAATCTTTGTGAAGAGGCTTTCATTCTGTTGGCAAGGCTTCAAAATTTAAAATGGTACTCTTTTTTTTACCAGATGGTGCCATTTTTTCAGGTTTGGCCTATAAACCAAATCACTTTATTCCTGTTTTCTGCTTCGGCATATTATAGAGCCAATTGGATAAATTATGCAATGATAATTCTGTGGGTGTGTTGGTATGGATGACAGATTGTGGTTTGTATGTGTGTTATAAAAAAAAATGTGTGTGCATGTGTGTTAATAATTTTCATAAACTTAAACCTAGATAACTTTTTTTTTGGATTTAGTTATTCATTTTTGTTTACTTCAGCAATAATCTGCCAAAGGTCTTTAAAATGAGACCAAACTTAAGTCTGTGCTCCCAAGCTTAAATTTTTTATGACAGTGTTTTGACACAGACATTTTTGACAGACATTAAACTTTTTTTAATTGATGCACAAGGGTTAAAAACAAATTCAGTCCCTACATTAGACCAGTCCCTACATTATGGCTGATCATGTAGGTTTATATGGTGTGTGTTTTTTTTGACTGGCATGAAGCAGTTTCTGAAAAGCTGAAGTGTAAAGATGGTAAAAGGCATGAACTCAGTGTGATTTGAAGTGTGAAATAACTAGATATGTCAAATCTGTTTAACAATATCAATAGTGTCAAGTTGAATGTGGCAATTCATCAATGTACACATACTTGTTTATAGTACAAATAAATGGTTCAAAAATACTTACGTGACATCTGGTAATAAAATGTTGTTTAATAGTCAGTAACAGACTTTACAAAAGAGGGGAATGAAAGATTTTAGTTGCAATTCAAATGCTAGAATTATTAAAAAATGTCGCCAGCAGAGGGCAGCAGATAAGTAAAGATTCTACAACTTCTATGCTTGAGCAGAAATGTATTATCAATAGCAGGTACTTCACAACTATCAGCAGCAAATCATGTAAGGACTGAAAAGAGCTTGCTCATTGGTGCCAACTTCGTGTTTCCTTTTTACACTTCAAAATACTTGTCATTTACACTAATACATCAAAGATGAGTCTGGCCTTGAGCAGTATGATGTATTATGAATCTTACTGTGATTTCCTTGCTGCTAACTTAATACTTTGCAAATGTGTAGAGCCGGACACTGACTGTAGGTTAAATACAGAGTTACAGTCATGCATTCAAATGAACAAATCATGCCTTGATGCTAGGTAGCTCACTACATTTTGCCAGAAAATGTATTTGTTTTCAGATTATTGTATTGAAAACCTAGATCCGTAGCCTTCTAATGCACCTCATGAAAGGGATTGATAGTTTTCTTCATTAGCAGACAGTTCTCGTGCCTTCTAATGCACCGGTGCCTTCAGCATGAGCCAAAAGCCCAGCTAGTGTTTGATCATTCACACTGGGCATGTACCCGTGGCAGCGACTTTGATGAATTAGGTGGTGTTGTGAAACCAGTGCTATTTATTCTTCTTAATGTCAAGCCCTTGGAAGGAGCATACTGATAGGAACATGTTTTAGCATTATCCATTGCACTGAAGAATGCACATGGGCTCAGAAGGAGAAGATGAATTAACTTAATTCGGTTTATGGTCATGTGGTTTTAGTGGATTAATTAATTAGTATCTGAGATCAAACCTCATGGTTTAGGTTTCTCCCAAAAGAGGGATCTCTCATGTAGTTGACAAATGCACTGATAAATGCTATGAACTAAAAAAAGATCAGTGAGTAATGGCAGGCCTCAGAGGACTTTAGATAACAGACCGGGTTTCTTATTAAAAACACTGGGGTGGAGGATACACAAGCATTAAAAAAAAAAAAAAAAAAAAAAAAAAAAACACGAAATGAGTTGCGTGTAAATGCACCCATTTACGGACAGTTTTCAAAATCTACTTCTAAATCTGCTGCTTTCAAACCATCTGTAGCCTCTCTTCCTTTGAATCAAACTAGATACAATCTAAATGCTAATCAATTTCAGCAACAAGCTCTTTTAGGGCTGACAGATTTTCTGCCGCACTATCTGGTGTCCAGGGGGACTGGAGTGATGAGGCTTTGTTGGCGTACTCAAGATCAGTGGACCTTTAACACTTTCTCTTGTGAATAAAAAAAAAATGCTTGTGCTTCCAGAATATCATACAAGAAAAAGCATATTCATAACATTTATGCAATGCGTTTAAATACTGGTCATGTAGACAATAAACCCCATAGTCATGATATGTTTTGCATCTGCACATTATCACATTACAGCTTTGAATAGAGTCTGAAGGGAGAGGTAGAACACACAAGGTGAGGTAGAGCTGTTGTAAGACAGTGGATAAAGTGGGATCCATACTCCATTTTGGAGGATCAATGCTCCAGGAGACCATGAGGAGAGAGGGATTATGTTAATAACACTAATAAGTATCGTCGGGTCTTTAACTATGCCAATCTTTCTGAAACTCAGCACACCGAGAGCCGCTTTATAGTTGGACTGTGTATTTAAATTAATCTGTGCAAATAATTATTAACGTTACTGTTGAAGAGCTGGTTACACTGTAAATACTTCTGATTGCAACTTTATGTCATCGATTGTTATTCATTGTTTCTTTAGTATGCTTTTTAATTGAGATCGGGGCCATTATTATTACCTAATGGCTCATCTAACCCCCCACTAACATAGGGCATTACACACCCAAGCATTAATTAAATCAGGAGCCATTTCCTCCGGGCACTGTAGTCCAGTTTGCTCTGTGGCAGAAGAAGGGCAATTTGAACATAACCTCAATCTGGGATTTTTCCCAAATGAAATAGTGAAACCACCGCACACAGTAATTAAGGAGACAGTGCCCCCTGAGTGCCCTCATCCTGGCCCTGCATCAGCTCACAGGCCTTTAATATTTCATCAAGATCTCTCCAGATCTCACCTGTGCTCGTATGCTACAACAATACTTTGCTCTGTCACTCTCTCAAAACCAGTGGTTGACCCCAGACACTCAGACTGTCGCCCATCCAATCTGACAGCAGTTTTCTGTTACACACATCTGCACACACCTTTCTAACAAGAAAGATTGGGTTCGGCAAACTAGGATGAAAAAATAACACAAAAAGAAAGAGTTTGTATGGTCGAAATTAAACAACACCTAGATCAAGTTCTCTTGAATCATTTACTTGTTTTGTTCAAACACAAATGGATTAATTCAGGAACAAAACAAGTCGTTGTGAGTTATTGAGTGCGTCTCAATCAGCTGCCTAGCTAGGTCGTGAATCATATCCTGTACACAAATTTGGGACCCTGGCTCACTACACAATGGGACATTGATGCTGATATAACAATGTCCTTGTTGTCCAACGTACTACTGGTATTTATGAACAACAGCAGAACTGATATTTTCAGAATTTTTTTTAAAATGTTAAGTACATTATGATACATTTTTTATACATTTATACATGCAATGTTTTAGCTGTAATTATAAATGTTAGCTAGATTATGTTCAGTAGCTGTCTAACGATGTATGTTTAGGATGCAATATAATTAAATAATGGTTTGTTTTTTCAAAACATCTATCGCATGTCAATATGTGTGGTGAGTTGGCTTGTTTGATTTATGTTTTTCGCGCTTCAGAACTTCTGTTAAGGGATCATATTGAGCATCAATGCTCCCTGGTTTTCACGGTGCATTGTGGGACTTTTTAGGGTGCGAATGTTTCAGTGCACTGGAAGGATTTTGCTATAGAGAAAGCCCTTAAAATGGCCGACTCCCTTATCAGTGCCCTGACTGAACTAGGGAGCTGATTGAGACGCACCCATTCTTTCAAAAGATTGAAAAAATCGTTCAATAAAGAAACAAGTGAATGTATTTTTGAATTAGTTAATAAATTCACTCAAACAATGAATTCAATATCACTCTTGCATCAGAATATCACTATAACGGGGAAGGTGAAACATAAATCCGCACTTATGACATCAGTGATTACTGTCAATCCGAATCATGTTGCGCTGAGATCAGACGAACTTTAGGGCCATTCAGACAGAACGTTTATGTGTGATTCGTTATTTTAACTTTTTTACAATATTATGTCTTGCGCGAAACGTTGTAAAAGATGCAAGCACAATGGTCGAAAACGTCCATTTAGTGCATGTTTACATAAAAAAGCAATTTCAAAAATTTCCTATGTAAAATGTATTTTTTACATAGGAAAAGTAGCGCAGTGGAATGCAAAAACGTGTTCTGTGTCAACGGATTATTACTCGTGTCATCATTTATTTATTTAATGTTGTTCCAAACCAGAATGACTTTCGTGGAACACAAAAGATGAGATGAAAAATGTGCCACTCTCTTTTTTCATACGATGAAAGTAAATGGTGATACAGGCTTTCAAGCTTGACAAAAATAAGCTATTCATGATAATATTGTTGTCAGATTTAATTTCCAGATTTTTTTAATAAATATATTATAACATTTTCACTATAAAGTCTGGATAAAAATTTTTGTAGACACCATGAAATCAAAATAGACAATTCTTATATTTTTATGGAATATTTCAGTGTTTAGTATAACTGTCAGTGCACATTGCACATTGTAATTTTTTTTTTCAAATGATGATCCCTCATAATCTTTATTCAAAATAACTTCTCCTCTTGCAGCGACATCTCATCTCTGTGTTCACTGCCATATGGCGGGGCATCTTGTCACTCAAATGAGGTCACAGCAATAGTAAACCACAAAAATCCAATCAATTGCTGACAAAATCAAGTCCTGCCCAACTTTTTTACTAGTTCAAGAAGCCATTTCACTTTAATATGCCACAATAGGGAAGAAAATACCATTTCAACTTCCGTTTCATGCCAACTTTAAGCATCAAGATATGAGTCACTCTGACAACCACTCTGCATTTGGTGACAAGTAAAATGTCATGACAAAGAGGCAACGGTTGGTAATATTTATAAAGCAACCACACGGCAATTTGGGGATCACAAGCTTTTGATCTTTAAACTGAGCTCTCTAAAAGCTTTCCGTTTGAAGAGAGTATCAGGTCTCAGCAGTGCACTGGGAGCTAGTGACGGCAGCAGCGTTAGTAAATCATAAGAGTAAACAGAGATGCTGTGGTATGGCAGTCTTTTGAGTGAGAGCTGCACTCCTCTGGCCAGAACTACTCCGGCGTACCTATCAATCACAGCCTGTGATGAGTGCTGAACACATCTACTCACTCAGTGGAACCTCTGCACATCAAAGTTATGGGTCACTCATATGGAGCACTCTTTCCCGTGAATATTGCACTTTGGAGCCATAATGCCGCTTTAACCACATATGTTGGAAATGGCTGCCATTAAGGTTATATAGTAGATGGGGTGATCGGTTTCTCTTTGCAGCCAGCGAGTGAAATGTAATGAGGATCAATGTAAAGGAACCAACATTTTTTCCCATTTAACAAAACAGCTTTATGTGTTGTGTCTGTGGCACAATAATCCATTGTATGAAGGAGATTTAAAGGAGAAAAAAGACCCAACAAACAGACACTACATATTTATCTCTTAAACCTTGCCTTCAAGCAGTTATTACTCTTCCCTGAGGTGTCTTTGTGCCAGGAAACCATGTATTGCCATTGATAACAAAAAATTACCCGAGAACCCCTTATACATCTTGAACCATCTCAGTGTGTTTTTGTTGGCTTTCAAAGTGTAAATGCATGTCCTACACTGTCTCTGCGGGTAGCATAACCACGGCCTGCTGCGCAGCTAAGAGTGGGGAATTGCGGAGACCAGAATTACGATGATACGCACTACAAGCTTGTCGATGCACACTATTACGAGCAAACCTGCTGTGTTTGAAAATACGAGCTACCTTTACACTTTCGATACAACAGAACTTATCACAATATTTTGACTGATGGAATTTTACATTTAATGCTTAGCTTTTAAATATTTAACCCTATAAAGCCTACCATATCTGATACATTAATTTTTTAAAGGTGCAATCATATTTACCGTTCTGTGAATTTTCACAGGTGAAATTCAACAGGAATCCACATGATCAGGACCAACAGACAGCTGCTTGTTTTGAAAGTGACTTCTGTTTGAGCCTTGCTTCATACTATACTATAGGCAACGTACATTTCCCCAAACTTTTGCTAATATGACCATACCTTAAGACCTCTAAATTATCAACATGATCAAGACCTTTCTGAAAAATCTGTTGTACACAATCTTCTGAATGCCTTCTGCTCTGCATGATAGTTCATACTTTAGTGTGTGAAAATGATCCTGCCATGCTCCCTGTATGGAATTTTTTTTTTTCACTGATTGTTTACAGGTTGCCTGCAAATACGACCATAATTCATGCAAGTATCATGGCCCGCAGGAATAATGTGGATAAAACCGAGTCTCCTGCAGAACCCAGCAGTTCACCTGCTATGGGGTTTCATACTTCTTTAAAGCCCATCTGTAACGGTTGGGAATTTATCTGCTCTGCGGCCCTCAGGGCCCTCCAGGTGATGAGTCACCCAACTTGTGAAAATGAAATCTTTTCACAAGCTTCCTTATTGTTACAGAAAGCTGGCACAGGTCTTTTAGTTTTCTGCGTTAGAAAAGTTGCTGCATCAGGTGTACGCGTGTTGGTGGGGAATCATGTTTCACTGTCAATTTTATTCTGTCACTTTCATATCAAAATGGATCCTTTGTGCTATGACATGTAAACAAATTAATCTTAAAATGATCAATGTTTTCAAAACCACACTGTTTAAGGTGGGTTCGGATGGTGTTTAGCACTTTAGCGTATAGCAAACATGCAATTAGACCACTTTATCTCAAAATAATATGAATACATATTCATACAAAATCATGTAAAGCATGAGATGAGGCTCAGAAATAGACGTTTAAGGTTAGCAGCTTTTGAATCCTCTACAACATGAATGAAAGCAATAGCTGTGTGGTGAAACAGTGAAGATTAAAACCTAATGTGTCTTCTGATCTATATGTCATGAATTTTACATTATTCCATCTCTCTCTGGAACTGTGACTGTTGCATTTGCTTATATGACATTTTGATTGGAAATCTGATGACTATTCAGCATACTAATAGAACAATTCCAATTCTAGACCAATGGTTTTCCCTTTTTTAATATTTCATCCAATTTGTTCTCCATTTTGTGTTGCTACCCACCTCTTTCAGAGCTCTGCTAAGGAAATTCACCTCTATGTCTTGGACTACCAAATTATAGTTCTTCATTTTGAAATTATGCATTTTATTCCCTTTTCTAAATCCAATTTGGTCCAGTAGCAAAACTACATTAATCCATAAGAATAGTTTTAAGTGTGATGGTGTTAGTAAAGACATCTCTTAAAATGCCTCGTTCCTCACAGCCCGAATCAACAGCGAGTGTGCAGAGTAAATCAAGTAAGTGTCATCACATTGGAAGATGGTGCTCAAACCCCAGAGGATATAAGCTGCTATTCCAATAGATACATTTTCATAAGTTCATTGCAGCTCCAAGCGACAAGTCTAATAGATTTCCTCAATCAATTTGTAGAGGCAGAAGATATTATCCTGAAGAGCATAATCTTATGAACTGTGATATGATAATAATGACTTTTCTGTCTTATTGATCATCTGATACGTTCAGGCTTAGGGAGTAAATACAGAGAACAGTTGGGTTCCATCTGTTAGCACACGCACATTGGATCACTCAATCTTACAGTACAGCACATTACATGAGAAACTCCTTTAACAGTGAAAAGTTATTTATGAAATCAATTATGTTTTAAGGCACTCTACGCTCTGTTAGCTGCTTGTGGGTGGAATTTTGATGTAGACTAATGAATAGAGCTCAAGAAATGTCAGTGGTGAAATTTGATGAACACAACGTAACGCTTATTATACTGATGTGGCACCAGCAAAGAAGAGATTGGTGTTTGTCTGTCTGACCCTTAGCTGAGATGATTTTCGTGTTGGTTACACTTTTAATTAGAGAGATTATACTGTAATTGACCTGCTACGGGGCCGTCACATCCCTCCGCTGCAGAACGCTCAGTGCAGCTCAGGCAAACGTTACCCCAGGAGACCACAGGGCAAATGCTCTAAATCCCCTCAACAAAATATTCATGCAGAAGACAGAACATGAAAAATGGGGGAAACAGAGAAATGGCCTTTGGAAAAAGGGAGAAAAGCGAGGCACATGTAATTCCATGTGAAGTCTTGTACTTATTTCTATCAGGTGGCTTGTAAACTAACAGCTCCAGGGGGCAAAGAAGATGACAAATATTGTACATAATGGTTGAAAACTAATGAAGCGTGAGATGCCAGCAAGAGCTTGGAGGGGGCCAGGGGCGATCTCTGTTGTGTGCGTCCCTCCCATTTCTCCCTCCCATTTTCTTCACATTCCCCTCCTTTTCTGCTTCTCATGAGAGACATCTCCCTCTCGTTCTTCATCGCCTTTCCCTCCACCTTCATATGCAGTGTTTCTCTCTCTTTCAGCAGGCTGCTTCGAGTGTGGTGTACATTACAACAAGTAAATGGTACATGCTGGGGCTTAGCCTTTAAATGGCATTTGTATATATATATATATATATATATATATATATATATATATATATATATATATATATATATATATATATATATATATATAAAATGGCATTTATCATTATGTGGCACATCTTCAATAAAGGGATAGTTGATCCATAAAATGCATTTCTTTCTTCTAGCATATAGGTCTTCAACCCTGCTCCTGGAGGCTCACTGTCCTGCAGAGTTTTACTCCAACCCTAATCAAACACCTGAACCAGCTAGTCAAGCTCTTCAGGATCGCTTGAAATCACAGACTGAAGCAGAATGCAAAAGAAGATATTTTGAAAAATGTCTGTTTTTTTGTTTTTTTCATACAATGAATGATGTCCAAGAAAGTCATACAGGTTTGGAACAACACAAGGGTGAGTAAATGACAGAATTTTCATTTTTGGCTGAAATATATATCTCATAATAAGAAATGTAATCACAAAATTGAGAAATTTAGTCAAATTACATATATATTTAACTTATTTGTCTAAATATGCTTCACCATGCTAAAAATTCTCCTTGATAATTTAGTATAATTTCAATATGCTCTCACGAAAAACCTTCCTTTATGAATCAAAAGGGAGCTGTGGGTTGGCTCCTCAGGGCTTGATCAGTGAAAAACAGGATCCATCACAGTGTTGCCAAGACCTCAAACGATGTGCAGGGCAAGACGTGAGTTTGTCAGTTGCAGTATATAAGCTGTCATGGTAGACGGATTCTCCCCTGAGAAGCATCACTCTAGTTCAAGCCTGCACACTAGCCTTTTGGGTCACTGACTAGTGCAACAAATTTAAAGGTCCCAAGTGAAAATGTTGTACAGAACAATGAACAAATCTCTCATGCAGATGTTCTTGAGGATTATCCAATGTTATCAGTGTAAATAATAATTACGATGATTGGCCTCTGCAGAGGGCATTGCTGCAGTTTTTCCTGACCACTGAGCTTAGATATGACGAATTTATGGATTATATGGTAAGCTACAGTAGCACTTAACTTTACAGAAGGTATCATATAAAATAGCAATGAACAATCAGATGGTTGGTTTAATGAGATGGTTTAAGCATTTATTAATCTAAGATAATGTTTCTACTTATACAGGCCTACATTTGTAACATTTAAACATGTTTTGTCCACAGTTTTCAAGCAGATGTTTAAATCACTAAATTAAACTAAATGTCCAAGAACAAATATTTTAGCTAAATTTATATTTTAGTTTTATCACAGTCTGTGTCATCACATCCGTCTATGATTAGTAGCGTAAATAATTTAGTTGAACTTAACAATAAACTATTAGGAATATTTAAAACTATTTTTAAAAATTTACATGAAACCCTACCATGCGTGTCATCTTTTATTTTAATGTGTAACATTATCTGTGATATGATCATCTGTGCTACCCTGTTGCCAGTCATGAGATAAATGAAGAGCAGCACTCTGCTTAAGTTAAGAATTAATCATACTGATTTAATTTAATTTTTAATATTATTGTTTATTTTGCATTATATTTATTATGATTAACCTCAAATTTTTGTCTATAATGCTATCCAATCATTGCACTCTGTCATGAACTCAGGGACGTGCAGAGAGTTCCTCAGGAGCAGGGGCTCAAATGTAAAAAAGGGGCTTTGCATCACATAAATAAATTATATGAAAAAGTATATTAAAATAGAAAACCATTATTTTAAATTGTAATATTTTTTTTTTCTGTATTTTTGATCAATAAATGCAGGCTTGATGCACATAAGGGACTTCTTAAAAAAAATAGTAACGTGTGTGCAAATTTTTGACCAGAAGTACTGTACTATTATACTATTGCTGTAAAATTATCAAAAATGTTAAAATAATAAAGTCACCATTTCGCGTGTACACTTCACATAATAGGCCTGTAGGTCTGGGCTTCATTTAATAAACTATGATAGTTTCATCAAATGGTAAACGGTGTATCAATATAGACTAAATACAAGTGACTTGAACACTATACTTAGCATTAATGCTACTTTTGGTGCTGGGTTTGTGCAGTGCTTTGTAGTCTATTAACATCCATTAGTTCAACGAAGCAAATTCAGAATGCTTAATAAATGTAAATTCGTCTGTCCTTGTAATTTTCAAACGATTTATTTATAAAAATGACCGAAAAATGACCGCCCCACTTCACAATGTCCAATGAAATTTGAACTTGTTGTGCCAGATGACGATTGGTCGGTGTATTAGCCTATACATGACAAAAAGGCTTCAATGAATTATGTAATATTTTAAAATATGTGATGTGGATTTTTAATTGAATCGACACACAAACTTTTATTATTGAGGAAAAAAAAAAGTTTAAACATCGTTTGGTTTATTTTTTTCCCCCTGCCTTCGAGCCATTATACTCACTGAAATAACCATATTTGGCTTGAGAGCAAGTTTACAATAGTGCATTTTCATTTTAAAACGCATAACTTTTACTACGGTTATGCCTGCCATCCACACACTACTTCGACCCTCGAAAACGTAGACTGACTCCGTCAGTCAAGACCGAAGCAAGACACAAGCAACTTGACAAGTGTTATAGCAACGACACCTCAGACTGACAGAAACGTAAAAATAAACGTGAATTTAGGCTACTTTAGTTTTGTACACATTGTCATGTTAATTATAATCAAATGTATTTTGTTTTATTGACCACAATATTATCATTAATATATTATTATATTAATAATATATTATCACGCACGTGCCTGGACAAACTGCTCCGAGACACGACGGTTAAGGATCCAAATGCAGTATTATTGAAAGAGTAATCCACAATTGTAGTCGAAAACAGGCAAAGGTCATGAACACCAGGCAATCAGTCAACACAACAAGGCAGGGAACACGGGCAAAAGAGTAATCCACAAAACAGGCAAGAAATCCCAAAACCAAGAGACATAAAACCAGAGAGAATGCTCAGAATTGCAGTGTAAAACTAAACAAGACTTTACAAGGAATGACAGAAAGAACCAGGCTCATATAGGGTGAATAAACAAGATAATGGCATACAGGTGAATGTGATGAGGGCTGATTAGTCTGCGCAAAGGATTATGGGAAATGTAGTTTGTGGATGTGTGGTGATTGTCCGGGTTGGAGTGCCCTCTGATTGTTATCCCTCTCACTGGTGATTGTTACACACTCAAACCCGGAGGATATGACCCAGATAGCAACATAGTGTCAGCCCAGATCCGGGCCACATCTGGTAAATAGGGATTCCATGCTGACACTATGTTGCTATCTGGGGACTTTATCAAACCTGCAGTTATTTTTGAATAATTATTATTATTTGAACAACATCTAAATATTTATGGATGCATCGTAAAGTAAGTGCATGAAAACATGCGAACATTATTGTTTAACACAATAAATTTCCCCCAAACCTTTAATTTAATCCCCCAAAAATTGTTTTTAATCATAAATAATATTTTAAGCTTTGTCTAATTCGAATTCTCTTTAATGTGATTTGTTGTTTGTATTCATTCTTGCATTTCTTTAATAAAAAAGGTGGTCAGACTCTGAAGTACAGCGCATACACTTACAGCATGGCTTGTGCTCCCTTTAAAGGGGACCTATTAGGCAAAATTCACTTTTACATGGTGTTTGAACATAAATGTGTGTCGGCAGTGTGTGTATACAACCACCCTATAATGGTAAAAATCCACCCACTCCTCTTATTTTAATCCCCATAAATCATAAGCAGTGACTCAGAACAAGCCGTTTGCAGCTTTTGTGATGTAACAAATGCTTAGGCTCCGCCCACGACTGCTGACGGACTCTCCCTATTAGCATAGACCCCGCTCTGAGTGAGCTGTACACAGTCCGCCATGTTTACCTCCTTGCCAGTGCATTTAACAGAAGCATTCAAGTAAGAAATGTATTACTATTAAAGCTACTATCAAGAGTGATGGATTTTCTGTTTTTCTTTGTTTTTCTTTGGTTGTTTGATTCATATTAACAGTTTATATAGCAGAAGCTACTTCCCAGCAAGCAATTTTGCATTTAAAGACATCTAATAGCCGTCCAAACACAGCCCAGACGTCTAGGCTAAAACAGGGCAAAATTTGGGCTGTCAGTGAAAGTTTAATAGATGTCTAAACCATAGCCCAAAAATAGACTAGTCATCAATTAGATAAAGAAATGAAATGAGTGAAGCAATGAAATCAAACACCTTGTAATAACTGTTTACTTCGCTTACGTGATGGAATATCATACATCTCGCAAGTTCCCTATCAGTCGGTTACTCTCGGCGTACGTCGTGACCAACGAATAGGAATCTCGCTAGAGAGGCCAATCTACTTCGAGTGAAACTAAACGAGTCAATGCACATTGGCTCACACATAATGAGTAGCAGGTGCGATTGCACTTCAGCTTTTTGCTTCGGAGCAGCTTTTTGCTTCAGCTTTGATGCTGTTCTCTTCACTGAGTCTTACAATTTGAACGAGCAAGCTCTCCAGGAGGATCTCTCACATCTGGTTCGGGTGACAGCGCGTCTCTCTCTCTCTCTCTCTCTCTCTCTCTCTCTCTCTCTCTCTCTCTCTCTCTCTCTCTCTCTCTCTCTCTCTCTCTCTCTCTCTCTCTCTGTCTCTCTCTCTCTGTCTCTCTCTCTCTCTGTCTCTCTCTCTCTCTCTCTGTCTCTCTCTCTCTATCTCTCTCTCTCTCTCTCTCTCTCTCTCTCTCTCTCTCTCTCTCTCTCTCCTTTGTGTCTGTAAAACTGAGAGCGCTGTAAAGCTGTTTTTACAGCTGGAAAGATCACCGTGAGAGAGAGAGAGACACTTCCCTGTCTGTGTTTGCAATGACCGTTCCCCTGCGTGCTTCAGCATCAACGAGAGCAGTCCCCTGAAAGAGCTTACACGGGTGGAGCATGTCTTTTTAAAGAAGTCACTCTACCTGTGTGTTTCTGGATGCGGTCATTACCTGGTATCGCGGGATGGTCACGAACGTTGCGTTTCGTGCGACGAAGGTCACCGCACCGTCAGTGGGTCTTGCGATGTCCACAATGGTGGTCCAGGAATGCCATCTCTGGCTGTGTCTGGCTGACATGAGGGAGACCGACAAAGTCAGGTTCCTTAACTCCCCCGTGTCCCAGACCAACCTCTTCGCGATGTGTTCGAGAACTTTGCCCAGCAGTTCTCGGCTGTATAAAAGCAGACTGAGGCGAGCAAACACATCCTGCCACAACGGTCAGCTGCTGCCTCCACCGCATCGCACCTCCTGCGTCTCCTGCACTGTGGAACACACTCAGACCCTGCTTCGGGCTGCCTCCCAGAGAGAGCCTCCCGAGCCGCTTCCCTGCGTTCCACCTCGCTTCCCCACTGCAGGTACGGACCATCAGGCTCGGCTAAGCGATTAAGTTCGCCCGGCGTCCCCCCAAGTTTCGGGCCATCCACTCCACTACAGTGAGAGCAACCGATGCCCATGTCTTGCGGGCGGAGATTGCAATCCTACTGGGGAAGGACGCGATAGAGCCGGTCCCTCCAGCCAATATGAGGTCAGGGTACTATAGTCCCTACTTCATTGTACCCAAGAAAGGTGGTGGGTTACGACCGATCTTGGACCTGCGAGTTTTGAATCAGAGTCTCCACAAGCTACCGTTCAGCGATTGACCTGAAGGATGCGTACTTTCATGTCTCGATTCTTTCTCGACACAGGCTGTTTCTGCGCTTTGCGTTCGAGGGTTGAGCATATCAGTACAAGGTCCTGCCCTTCGGGCTGTCCCTGTCTCCCTGTGTCTTCACGAAAGTCACGAAGGGGGCCCTTGTTCCCATGAAAGAACAGGGCGTTCCCATCCTCAACTATCTCAACAACTGGCTCATACTAGCACACTCTCGAGATCAGTTATGCAAACACAGGGACCTCGTGCTCAGGCACCTCAGCCAGTTGGATCTTCAGGTCAACTGGGAAAAGAGCAAACTCTCCACTGTGCAGAGGATCTCTTTTCTCTATATGGAGTTGGATTCGGTCACACAGACAGTGTGTCTCACAGAGGAACGCTCTCAGTCGGTCTGAATAGGCAGATTGATTTATTTACTTGCTGTTTATGCTCACAGACATAACCGACTGTATTTATGTGAACTTTGTTTGACATAACTGTGTGTGTATTTAACAGGGGCTGAATGTGGCATCTACGTATCTAAAATCTCTGTCTCATTTCGAAGGCTGTATATGTTATTGAGACTGCTTCATTTCAGTAACATGACCACTACATTCCAAAGTTATTAGGAATTTACAACAATTTATGTTTCACTAGGAATAATGGTCAATTTTATAATGGTTACTGTTCTGAAATAATACATCCTTTATGAAGTGTGCAGCCTAAAAATACGACCTCCGGAGGATGCAGCCTTTGAAATGAGATGCAGCTATTGTGTGTGGTAAGTTGTCTCTGTCATGTGAACCAAACCATTAGGTGCGTCACTAAATACTGCCATTCACAAATCTCTCCAATCCTCTCATGGGATAGTAAAGTCTCCATCAGATGCACACTTTAGAATCTTGAAAGAATTAGTAGGACATCTGAGTACTTTTCGCCTACTGTTTGATATGAATTCGGACATTCTACTTGACTCACATAGCCCTACTGTTATTTTGCCTACTATAGTGTGGAAGTATCTTTGGATGCATCATCGCTTGTTGGAAGGAGGACCAGCGTTTATGCAAAAAGAAAACACTTATTTCTAACATTTACAGTGAGGAGATAACGGTAAATTGTATCTTTTGCAATTGGGTAACATCCTAGTTAATGCACTGTGAACTAACACAAACAAACAATGATCGAGTGTGTATTATTATTAACTAATGTTAACAAAGATTAATATATGCTGTAACAAATGTATTGCTAATTGTTGGTTAATGTTAGTAAATACATTAACTGATGTTAACAAATGAGACCTTATTGTAAAGTGTTACCTATAACATTATACATTTTATAATTCGTCTCATAGTTGTTATGGTTGACATTTACTTTGTGTTAGCTGGATTAATTCACACCATGTCTTATCCAACAATCCAGTGAAGCCTCTGCTCTTACAACTTATGATTTTTCTGGTTTCCATCCCCTACTGTGTCTACAGACATATTCAATTCATGCCTGCACTTTTGCAAGCTAAAAAAAAAAAAAAAAAACTCAAGATGACAAACAAAGCTAACTTTCACAATTCATTAATCTCTACAGGCTTCAGACAAAAGAGCAACGAGAGCTGCCTGCGTGTCTTGCACCTCAGCTAGGTGTATCGATTGACTGATTAATTCCATAATGTTTCAGAGTTTTCTCAGAATAGACTTTGCAATGGACTTGCCTTTGATATCATATCACACAGCATTACAAGTTTATGACAGGTTTTGTATTCTGTGTGGCTTATAAAAATCTAATTGCATTATTTGGGTCTGGTCTCCTAAAAAAGTAATTGAATTATCCATTGGTACCTTGAGACAAAGAGAAATAGAAAAACTGTGATGCATTATTCATATTTTCCTCTGGAAGCTTATTAAGTAAAACAGACCACACCACATTTATGACAGCCCTTTTATTTTTAATTATGTATGCGCTTCTTGTTACCAGAAAAAGAATATCCACTGCAAAGTGCAAGTTACTGCATGGTTTTACTTTTCATTCAGCTTGCACTGTTAAATTACTCTATTAACACAAATTGCTGTTTGTTAGTAGAGAAGAATGTGTATAATCTACTAACCGTAAAACAGACTATATGCTTGTAAGACATGCTAGCGGCTTTAGCTTAGTGACAAATAAAGCATGCATTGCCATTCATGACAACTTCGAACCTCGCAGCACCGCCACATCCCAATGAACGACAGATAGTGTACCGTATGAATACAAATGGATGCGTTGCAGCCGCAAGGTTGATTACACTAATTTGATCTGCTATTCATAAACAGTTCTATCACATGCTCTTGACAAATTGCTTTTTAGAAGGAAAAAAAGCAATGAAAAAAAAAAAAACAAGCCACATACACACTTGAATTGGAGCACATAACAAAGGCTTATGTTACAAAATTAGCTGGGTGATAAAAGTCACTGTGTGCATGTGTGTGAGTGATTCTTCATTGTCATGACTCAAGCTCAGTTTGCTGAGATGACAGAGTCTCAGTTGGCGGTCACGACTGAGTCAGAACTCAAATGGATAGTGAGCTAGTTTAGAAATTTACTCTCTTTATACTAGTAACGCTGAGATAGAATCAAAGGAAGCAGGATCCAAAATATGCAGCACTTTATTAAATAAACTCAGAACGATGGCGAACAACATTCAAAATCAAGAACCCACAAACACTGACACTAGACACAGGGTTTAAATACAGAGGCAAACAAGCTAAACAAGATAACAAAGGGGCGGGGCTAATTAGAAACACCTGGAGAGACTAATAAACAAGAAAAACTACAAAGGACTACAAAACATGGCACAGAACAGGAAATAACAAAAGTCCACACAAGACAAGGAGAGCACAAGACAGGAATCATGACAATACTCATGTTGGCTTGGTTTTGAAAAAAAATTATACCATTTTTAAGAAGAGTTAACATTTAATGAGTCTTAAAAACATCATTGTAACCATCAAGTAAAAAGTAACACATGCTGCATTCATTCGTAATTACCGTAATTTCGAGATGAAAACAAGTGATGTTCTACTTTGAACTGTCCAGCGGTCACATGGTACAAGTAGGAGCTCTCAGAAAATTCCCAGCTTACAAGTTAAAACTGCTAGCAAGGATGATAATACTTTTTAAGAGTTGAAATAATTACTCATAATTATGGAAATTACTATATGGCGTGAACACATCTATATTTTGTGTACACATTTGAATGACTTATAAAAGGTTTTTACTGTAAATATATTTAAATCAGTATTTTAAATTTTTACAAATATCATGACAAATTAATTCATAAATGTCATTAATTGTGAATTAATAATGAATGATAAATCATTAATAAAAGGTCAAATTATCTGATATTTTATGAGACCTATTGATATTGACACATAGGATGGTGTCCTATGGACACATAGGACCATTGGTCCTGTCAATGGTATCAATTCTTTTTTTTCTTTTTTTTTGCATGTTGGTTGGACCACAGGACTTTCATTTGACACACAAATGTATTTTTATATATTGACAATAGTGAAGCTGTTTTGTGAAAATATTACATGCAAAATTATGCCGGCCAAAAAGTAAAATGAGTTTAAATAAAGCAATTACGGTATCAGTAACATCTTAGAAGTGATGTTTTTTTGTATTTAGTGTTAAGTGTTTTTAATTTTTTAAATTTATTTTTATCATGCCATTGACCCATGAATGTGTTTTATGTGCAGAAAATGTATTAACCATACAACATGGAGGAGAAGCCATGGTAAGAGACACTTTAAGACAATCACTGTGGAGGCTTAAACTACAATGTATGTTGCTACAAACTTAGATATTAAAGTTTTAAACATAATAATGATGATCTATCTAAATGTATTACAGGCTCTGCTTCCTTGGCTCTGGTAATAGAATTCATCCTGATAGAACCTGGCAGAATGATGCATGAATATGGATTGGCAGGATTACGGAGCAGTGTCACGCTTACAACCCAGAACACAGATAGCCGTAGATGTGATTTTTTTTGCAACCTCATCCTGCCAGGAGTAATTCAAATTCAGAGTATAAATGCAGAAATGTATTTGCTAATCATAGTTCTCGTGTGCACCTTTGCCATCGATATCAGCTTGACACCTTCTTGGCGCTGTAACAGCCGAGGAGTCAGAAATGTCCCATAATTCTATCCTGCCCCTCTCGCAGACTTAATTAAGAACTACTATATAAGTGTTTTTCATGACGTTGAAGGAAAAACATGAGGGCAGCAGTGTTCGCATATTCGGCAGCGACAGTTGTTCTACAGAGCTGTTTTTGTTTGCAGTTGAGTTCTGGAGAGATTACGACAGTAGAATTCCATTGTTTGAGAAGAGGAAGAACATTCCTCGGTTTGGCTTTGTGACTGTTTCGAAAAAAGATTGCAATAATAAGACATGGTTCGACCAAAGGCAAATTTTCTGCTTCAGCTTTTACCCATTTAAATATCATCCAGCTCTTTTTGACATGCAATACATTTAGCTCATTTTAAATCACAATAGAGACACTTTTTTCTGTTGCTTCATAGTAATTTGTTTTTTGCTTTTTATGTGCTGTTATGTATCTCATAATTATGTAATATGTTTTCAACATTTATCTACTATAAATTAAAGTGGTTTTGAAATCTACAACTTAAACTGTGTAAATGAACATCAAGTGCAATGGGTGCTGTTGTTTATACTCACCCTACTCCCAGGGGTTTTGTTAATCAAATTTACTTCTAAAATGTCTATTTATTTGTATACCAACTTCCAAAAAGTCAAAGAGTTAGTTAGAAAAACAAAAAACAAAATATTATTATTATTATCCTCTCTGTCTGCTCAGACATGACATTAATATTCAGAAAAAATATTTGAGTAAATGTTATTTGGCAATCAAATCATAATGATAATTTATGATCATTTTTTTTTCATCCCTGTTTCTATCTCCTTTCTAACCTGGTACAATCTCCCGAACCTGTGTAAGCATATTTGGAAACAGCATATATAGTTCTTATGTCAAAAGAAGTCTCTGATGTTTCTACTTCCATATACTGTTTAAGAGATATAAAGTTTTTTTTTTAAAGAAATTGTGTGAAGTTTTTGTGTGTGACAATCTTGTTCACGGTCTGTGCTACTGAGATATGGTTCTCAAAGTTCCTCTAATTGTAATGATTAAGAAATCGTCTCTGAAAGTCTCTTCATTTTCTTTCATCCAACAAAGACTCCAGAACAATCGGTGCAGGCTTTACTAAATGCAAATTTCCATTCACTCTAATATTACTGAGCAACTGAACGTATTGGATAAGTAAAAGTTTACTAGCATTTCAACATGATCTAATGGTGAATTGCTGTCTCCATTTTCGTAACCCTAAAAACAACCAGGCTGCATGCCAGGCATTGTATTGTCTGATAGCAGATGTTTACAAGAATAGTGAAACATCTTGACATGTCACAGCCATTTCATCATTTTTCTATGCTGCTAAATCTGGCCAAGAATCACCTCCTGTGTGCCTGGAGAACAGCCTGACAATAGAACTAATACATAAAGTCCTCCAATGAGAATGACAAACATGGAATATCAAATTTTGTGTACTGCCTCAGACAAAGGTCTGCGAGGAGCCCCAATTGGAAGATTGGACAGGAAACTTGCATGTTCAGAGCAAATCTACTGCCAAGATACTCAACAGAGGGCTTAAATTTGAGCGTGACGTGCCACAGATTTGCCAAGCAAATACCATTAGGTGTTGAGAATTAATTGTATCTTTTCAGGAGGGAGGATTTTCAAATGCAAATGTCAGCTCATTTTAGCAGGTAATACAAAAATGCCAGAAGGCACTCGGAATGCTGTCTCTCATCATTAAACCAAGCTGCCGGATTTATTCACATTCGCACAGGATCTGCACTTCCCCAACAGTAGCCACGTGATCTCCCTTGTCATTTTCTTCCCTTTTCACAAACACGCTACTCTTCCTAAATTGATTTAGCTCGCTCCCTCGCGACTCTTTGTGCTTCATCATTCAGAGCGATAAGTTTAATTTGTATGTTATCGCATTAGGGGCCTTATTATTGCCGCTTTTGCCAATTAGTTCACATAGTCAATGTGAAAAGACCGAATGGAGCACAATATTGCTTCACCACACAGCTTGTGAAAGATGACACCAGTTCACCCAGTAACTAAATTATGACCTGCATTAAACTATGAGCAATGCACACTGATGCCTGCACCTGATTAATAGATGTACCACACCTGTTTAGACATTGTGCATGAGGAATTCACCACTGATAGTCACGCGAATGGGTCGCTCTCCGAAAGATCAAGCCGTGACTGCTGGGAGTGAGACAGTCTTGGCATTATCTGCCCTGGCTCACAGCCAGCGACACGCTACAGATTCATTTAGAAGTAATGGCTTAGCCAAAGCGCGTATGCGTGCCCGAATCTGAGAGGGAGGAGCCCCGATGACTGGAGAGGAGAGCAATCAGTTTAATCTCCCTTTTCATCAGGAATCGATTAACTGGTCCAATAAAATTAATTACGTCCAGACTTCAGCATAATTACCAACATGATGGCTGTCTCCCAAAATTTGGATTGAATTTCCTAGATACAAAGAGAAACTCAAATTAAAGTGGAAATGAACATAAATGTACATATGGACGCTTACAGGATCTCTGAGTAAGTGGCGCACACTCGTTATCATACCAAAGCTGTCTTTTTCACCTGTAATCTATGCATATGTACAGGTCCTTCTCAAAAAATTAGCATATTGTGATAAAGTTCATTATTTTCCATAATGTAATTATAAAAATTAAACTTTCATATATTTTAGATTCATTGCACACCAACTGAAATATTTCAGGTCTTTTATTGTTTTAATACTGATGATTTTGGCATACAGCTCATGAAAACCCCAAACTCCTGTCTCAAAAAATTAGCATATTTCATCTGACCAATAAAAGAAGTGTTTTTAATACAAAAAAAGTCAACCTTCAAATAATTATGTTCAGTTATGCACTCAATACTTGGTCGGGAATCCTTTTGCAGAAATGACTGCTTCAATGCGGCGTGGCATGGAGGCAATCAGCCTGTGGCACTGCTGAGGTGTTAGGGAGGCCCAGGATGCTTCGATAGCGGCCTTAAGCTCATCCAGAGTGTCGGGTCTTGCGTCTCAACTTTCTCTTCACAATATCCCACAGATTCTCTATGGGGTTCAGGTCAGGAGAGTTGGCAGGCCAATTGAGCACAGTAATACCATGGTCAGTAAACCATTTACCAGTGGTTTTGGCACTGTGAGCAGGTGCCAGGTCGTGCTGAAAAATGAAATAATCTCCATAAAACTTTTCAGCAGGTGGAAGCATGAAGTGCTCTAAAATCTCCTGATAGCTAGCTGCATTGACCCTGCCATTGATAAAACACAGTGGACCAACACCAGCAGCAGACATGGCACCCCAGACCATCACTGACTGTGGGTACTTGACACTGGACTTCAGGCATTTTGGCATTTCCTTCTCCCCAGTCTTCCTCAGACTCTGGCACCTTAATTTCTGAATGACATGCAACCACTGAGCAACAGTCCAGTGCTGCTTCTCTGTAGCCCAGGTCAGGCGCTTCTGGCGCTGTTTCTGGTTCAAAAGTGGCTTGACCTGGGGAATGCGGCACCTGTAGCCCATTTCCTGCACACGCTTGTGCACGGTGGCTCTGGATGTTTCTACTGCAGACTCAGTCCACTGCTTCCACAGGTCCCCCAAGGTCTGGAATCGGTCCTTCTCCACAATCTTCCTCAGGGTCCGGTCACCTCTTCTCGTTGTGCAGCGTTTTTTGCCACACTTTTTCCTTCCCACAGACTTCCCACTGAGGTGCCTTGATACAGCACTCTGGGAACAGCCTATTTGTTCAGAAATGTCTTTCTGTGTCTTATCCTCTTGCTTGAGGGTGTCAATGATGGCCTTCTGGACAGCACTCAGGTCGGCAGTCTTACCCATGATTGCGGTTTTGAGTAATGAAACAGGCTGGGAGTTTTTAAAACCCTCAGGAATCTTTTGCAGGTGTTTAGAGTTAATTAGTTGATTCAGATGATTAGGTTAATAGCTCGTTTAGAGAACCTTTTCATATGCTAATTTTTTGAGATAGGAATTTGGGTTTTCATGAGCTGTATGCCAAAATCATCAGTATTAAAACAATAAAAGACCTGAAATATTTCAGTTGGTTTGCAATGAATCTAAAATATATGAAAGTTTAATTTTTATCATTACATTATGGAAAATAATTAACTTTATCACAATATGCTAATTTTTTTTAGAAGGACCTGTATATGTGATGTGACAAGCAGTGCTAGATGTTTGCACAGTGTTCTCGCACCAGCTGGTAAAATATCCGGATGTGTTTCTGGATGCAGTTTATGGGAAAAAGTTGATGTTCTGTTGAGCTGGTTTGATTTTGAATTGACTTCCAGGAGGTGAATAATTGCAGCTCAAGGCTTTGCTGAAATAGAGTATATTTACATTTATATTTATTCATTTAGCAGATGATTTATCCAAAGCAATTTACAAATGAGAACAACAGAAGCAGTTAAACTAAAAATAGGACAACAATATGCAAGAGCTATGACCCTTCCCAGTGTAATCTAACAGTAGGCCTACATGTACTGTAAAAAAAAAAAGAGAGATATAGAATAGAAGATACAAGATAAAGTGTTAGTATTAATGGATCAAGTGTTGTCGAAAAAGATGTGTCTTCAGACGTGTCTTGAAAATGGCCACGGACTCAGTAGCTCTGGTAGAGTTAGGCAGATCATTCCACCAGCATGTATATGTGGCTGTAAATGAGCTTGAGTGTCTAAAGGTGTCATAATATATTTTTTTAAAAGCAATATAGCTTGATCTTGTGATGATAGACAGGACGGAAGCAATTGCAAGTGCAAAGTGAAGTTTATTCACAGTATAAACTCAGAACAGTAGTCAAGCAGACTGAAGACAACAGTCTCAGGAACCAGGCGAAAGTCCAGTCAGCAAACAGAGCCAGCAGGAGAGCGTGACGCAGGGACTGAGACGGGCAGATGGGTGCAGGTGGTGAGAATGCTGAGGTGAGAGTCCAGTGGTGCAAGACAGAGAAGCAATCAAAACGTCAGAAACAGGAAACACGAGGAGGAGGAGAACGAGAACACAGGAACTAGACGCGGGAAGCTTCAACAACAATCTGACAAACACAAGATGAAAGACAGAGCATTAAATAGGTGACTGAATAGTCTACAGCTGTTGCTGATGATGGCAATCAGCGGTAACGCCCACACGAAACAATCAGCGCACGAGACACACAAACACACAAGACCAGAATGAGACAGTGAATCTACCAACCGTGACAGATCTATAATGCAAACATCGTCTTTTGGAATTTAAAAACTCAGTTAAACAAAGTTAAGTAAGGGTATGTTTATACGATACCATTTTCAACTGAAAACTGAATTTTTTTTATGCTTTTTGACCGTTCATTTACACAACAGCTTTTTTGGGGCCTGAAAAAGCAAGCTTTTGAAAAAGGGTTTCAAAAGTGCAAGGTTTTGAAAACAATGCATTCTCCATGTAAACAACAAAAACATGAATTTGTGAAAACGGTGACATCATGCGCAAGCAAATTACATGTTCAAGCAAGCGTATTATGTGTTTACGGAGTGTTTCTTAAAGTTACATCGCCACCTACTGGCCTGGCATGCATAATACAGCCTTTTTGTAATTTTCACAGATCCGTGTAAACGGGATAGTTTTGAAAACCTTGTTGTGTAAACATACCCTAAGCTGCAAAACAGAACACATTATGAATACATCAGCGGAACCACCCACATTTAAACATTAGTTACATTTGGTGTTCAGAAGCTTAATAATGGTGAAGTAATGAGGAAGATACTATTGTTCCTAAACACATTAAGGAAATATTTTTTCAAGCTGGTATGGATCATGCAAAAATGCTAATTTTCTCACTATTTACTCACCCTCTCATTCTAAATGTATGTTATTTTACAGAGGGAAAATAAAATCATTTTTGTGACTTTTTTTAAATATTCATCACATAGATATTTGTCCACAAAACAACAGTTCATGGTAAACAAAGGCTGTCAAGATCTAAAAAACAAAGCACTATAAAAACACAATAACAGAAGTCAATAAAGTTACACTTTTCTCAGCTTTGTCATGTTGCAACACTCGCCCATATCCTGTCGCCAACGGTCGCTGTCGCTCATGTCGCCAACTCTCATTGAAAATGAATGAGTTTAGGTCACATTATCAGCCAAGTCGCTGGAGGTGTAAACGGGGGTGAAGGGTCGGGGAGAAAGTGAAAAATGGTCATGTGAAACTAAATCACGACTGTTTTGGTTGCAAGAAACCTTGATTAACATTATAAAATGCTATAAATGTATGAGCCAGCTTCATTAGCTCTCAGGCTAACACAAAAGCGTTGTGTCTGAAAATATGTGGGTGGAGTCAATAGGGAAATACAAGAAAGTGCTGATATTTCAGGGCACTTCTTACAGCTCGCCAGTAACAGCAATTATGGCTAACAAAGATCAACACAGTTCAAGCACATAAAACAATCCCATAATGCTGTGTTCCTGATTACATCTCTGAACAAAGCCTGTCCAGTTTGTTTATTCACACCAGATTTTGGACCGAAACAAGCACTTTAATTCAAGCTATCATCATGAGGAAGTTTAACCACAGGGCTGCTGTTTATGGTCATAATTCACAACCACAAGCTGTCATGTAGGAGGCTGCTCATTATATAAATGTGTGAGTTAGACTATAAGAGAGGTGGTTTCAGACACCAGCAACAAAACCCTGTTAATTATATGTCTCCTGACAGGAGTGTGGGCTGCACCACAAAATTAAATTAATAGGTTTTAGAGCTAGCCGTGAAAACAGCAGGACAGGATCTCAGACATGGTCAACATACACCTACACCTGAGGGAGGCTCAACTATATTTGCTCTGCCACAGCAAGTGTCACCTTTAGTACTGATATACACAAAGATCTGGATTTCGTGGTTGGCCCAACAAAATAAAAAGTTGTCTCATAATGTGGGTTTGTGGTTATTCGGTCCTTGATTTATCTAACGAGACGCCCAACAAAACAAAACTGCACTTCATGATGTGGGTTTTAGGTTATCCAGCGAGCGAACAGTCGCGTTTGTGCGATTACGACTTTGAAAATACTCTGTCTGAACAGCACGAAATGCAGATCAATGATGTGTGAGATGAGAATTATATATACTGTATTTAATACCTTCTTAAGTTCGCTGAGGAGCCAAGACTGAACTCAGGCGATCCCCGCGGTACAGCGGAAGTGGCAGGAAGACGTAACGTCTCCGTTCCCTACTCAGGGAACGAGGGTTACATACGTAACCGAGACGTCCCTTTCGTTGTCACTCCGTGTTACGTCGGATGACGACGAATGGGGTTACCAGTCAAATCACGCCACCTTCACAGCTGTCTTCCAGCGCCCTGCGACAAATTTGAGCCCTCGAGATATTTAGGACGAAGGACTCCTATTTAGCACAGGAATACCAAGGTACACTGGGAAGCATATCCCAAGCTTTTAAGGGGAAATATGCAAATATTACCAACCCAGTGGGGGGGGGGGGGGGGGGGGGGGGGGGGCATTTGAAAATACTCATATGACCCGAAGGAAACATATGGAGAAACTCTGAGGTGTCCAACCGCAGGTGGAATATTTCAACCTCAGGGGTGGCAAGGTGGCTTGCCGAGGGAAAGACACATGCTCAGAGAGGCTTACAGTGGAAATACACGTGTGGGGGTAGCTCATGGGAGGGACCATGCACACGGAGGCACCTAGCCGACGCCCAGGCAATAGACACTGGCGCTAGCATCAGGGGTGCTGGAGGAACTCAGGGCTTTCGGAGAAGCTCACCTGAGCAGAATATCGCACGTATCCAGTCCGCGGAGTGGAATGGCGAGCAAGCGAAGACACCTGAGCGGGTCCGGAACTAGCTGTTTGAAGCGAGAACACGAGAGGACACTGGCTCCACTCGGAGATTATAGAATCTGGCGAATGTGTTAGGTGTCGCCCAGCCTGCAGCTCTGCAGATGTCTGCTAGCGAGGCGCCATGCGCCAGCGCCCAGGAGGATGCCACACTCCGGGTGGAGTGGGCGGTCACACCAAGGGGGCACGGTCGACCTTGCTGCTGGTAAGCCAAAGCAATGGTGTCCACAATCCAGTGAGACAACCTCTGCTTTGAGAGAGCCTTTCCCTACAGCTTCCCACCATAACAGACAAAGAGCTGGTCTGAGGTCCTGAAACACTGCGTCCTGTCTACATAAGCGCGGAGAGCGCGTACTGGACAGAGCAGTGCCAAGGCTGGGTCTGCCTCCTCCGAGGGCAGCGCTTGCAGGTTCACCACCTGGTCCCGGAAGGGAGTGGTAGGAACCTTGGGCACATATCCAAGCTGGGGTCTCAGGATCACGTGAGAACCGGCCGGCCCGAATTCCAGGCACGCTTCGTCAACGGAGAATGCCTGCAGGTCCCCGACCCTCTTGAGAGAGGCCAATGCAATCAGGAGCGCTGTCTTCATTGACAGGAACTTAAGCTCCACTGATTGCAGAGGCTCAAAGGGAGCACTCTGCCGGGCACTTAAGACCACTGAGAGGTCCCAAGAGGGAACGAGAGGAGAGCGAGGAGGATTCAGTCTCCTCGCCCCCCTCAGGAACCTGACGATCAGGTCGTGCTTCCCTATGGACTTACCTTCCACTAAGTCGTGATGAGCGGCAATAGCGGCAACATAAACTTTGAGGGTGGAGGGAGACAGCCTTCGCTCCAACCCATCTTGAAGGAAGGAAAGCACGAAACTGATCGAACAACTCCGGGGGTCTTCTCGGCGAGGCGGGGGTCTTCTCCACTTCAACGCGTAGGCATGTCTCGTGGACGACGCTCTAGCGGAAGTGATGGTAGCCACCACCGCAGGTGGTAGGGTACTCTAACCTGCCTCGTCCCGTCCAGGAGCCACACGTGGAGGTTCCACAGATCGGGACGAGGGTGCCACAGGGTGCCCTGTCCCTGAGAAAGGAGGTCCTTCCTCAGAGGAATTGGCCAAGGAGGTGCTGTCGCGAGGAGCACTAGTTCGGAGAACCAAGTCCGGGTGGGCCAGTACGGCGCAACCAGAAGGACTTGCTCCTCGTCCTCCCTGACCTTGCGCAGGAGCTGCGCAAGAAGGCTCACTGGGGGAAACGCATACTTGCGGCCCCGCGGCCAGCTGTGCGCCAGTGCATCCGTGCCGAGCGTGCCCTCGGTCAGAGAATAAAACTGGGCGCAATGGGATGAGTCGCGGGAGGCAAACAGATCTATCTGTGCGTCGCCAAACTGGTCCCAAATCAGCTGGACCGACTGGGGATGGAGTCGCCATTCTCCAAGGAGGGGCTGAAGCCGTGACAGCTCGTCGGCAGCACGGTTCAGGGCTCCGGGAATGTAAATAGCACGAAGGGACCTCAGATGCTTCTGACTCCATAGGAGGAGGTGGCGAGCGAGTTGCGACATACGGCGGGAGCGTAGACCACCTTGATGGTTGATGTACGCTACTGTGGCGGTATTGTCTGATCGGACTAGTACGTGTTGACCCATGAGCAGCGCTCGGAAGCGGTGCAGAGCAAGGCGTACTGCCAGCAACTCGAGGCAATTCACATGCCATAGGCGCTGGGGTCCTGTCCAGGAGCCCGCGGCAGCATGACCATTGCACATGGCGCCCCAGCCCGTGGTGGAGGCATCTGTTGAGACAACAACATGCCTCGACGCTCGTTCCAGGGGGACACCAGCCCTGAGAAAACTGAGGTTCAACCACGGGGTGAAGGTCTGACGGCAGCTCGAAGTCACTGGAACTCGGAGCTTGCCTTGTTGCCATGCCCACCTCGGGACTCGGTCGCGAAGCCAAAGCTGAAGCGGTCTCATATGAAGCAATCCGAGCGGCGTGACCGCGGCTGCAGATGCCATATGCCCCAGGAGCCTCTGAAAATGTTTCAGTGGAACCGCTTTCTTGCCCTGTATTTGTCTCAGACAAGTCAGCAGTGACTGCGCGCGCTCGCTCGTAAGCTGCGCGGACATGGCGACCGAGTCGATGTCCATACCGAGAAAAGAGATCCTCTGCACGGGGCAAAGTTTGCTCTTCTCCCAGTTGACCCGAAGGCCCAGACGGGCTAGGTGCCGGAGCACAAGGTCCCTGTGTTCGCAAACCTGGTCTCGAGAGTGAGCTAGAATGAGCCAGTCGTCGAGATAGTTCAGGATGCGAACCCCGTGAACCCGAAGGGGAACAAGGGCTGCCTCGACGACCTTCGTGAAGACGCGAGGGGACAGGGCCAGCCCGAACGGGAGAACCGCGTACTGATATGCCTGTCCCTCGAAAGCAAACCGGAGGAACGGTCTGTGACGAGGGAGAATGGAGACATGAAAGTAGGCGTCCTTCAGGTCGATCGCTGCAAACCAATCCTGGGGCCGCACACACTCGAAAATGCGTTTGGCGGTGAGCATTTTGAACGGCATCCTGTAAAGGGAGCGATTCAATACTCGCAGGTCCAGGATCGGTCGTAACCCACCGGTTTTCTTGGGGACAATGAAGTAAGGGCTGTAGAAGCCGGACCTCATCTCGGCTGGAGGGACAGTCTCGATTGCACCCTTCGTGGCAATCTGGCAATCTCTGGCAGAGTGGCAATCTCTGCTCGCATGATCGGGGCGTTGCCACCGACCAAAGTGGAGCGGACTCCCCTGTATCGGGGAGGAGACCGTGCGAACTGAATCGCATAGCCGAACCGGATGGTGCGGGCGACCCAGCGGGACAGTTGGGGAAGCTCTAGCCAGGCTTCTAGGAACTGCACCAGCGGGGTCATGCGGATCACCGGCGTCCCCCCGGAGGGGCAGCGAAGCGGAGTAACTGGCCCGGACGTGGACGGTATAGCGATCCGGTGTGGGGGCGCAGTTAACATCCACGCCCTGACAGAGGAGGCCAGGGAAGGACCAGGGTTCCACGGGGGCCTGCTCTGCCAGGGGTCTGGCGACAGAGTGGGACAGGGACGAAACGGTCCGTGGACGGCACGCCGTGTCAACCGACTCTGGGACAGAGGGGGACGAGGAGAGCACGGCTGGTGGGCGGCACTCTGTGTCGTCCGAGAACTCTGTGTGCTCAGGGGTGAGAGGTTTGTTTCTGTCTTTAACCACATTTGGGTGCTGCCAACCCGTGGGTGAGCAGCGGGGAGTGGAGAACAAAAGATTCTCCCCCGGCCCTCCACCGGGGGAAGGAGTGGCCCTGCTACCATCTCCTGAGAAACAAACGTCATCCCTGAGCAGCCCGTCTCAGGAGCGCCGCTTGGCCCGGCGCTTGGCAGGGGGCGGGGCAGGAGCGGGCTGTGGCGCCTTCCTGCGGCTTCCTCCTCGCGTCGGCCTGGGTGAAGGCTGCTGCTTTGGCCGAGCGGGAGGGGCGGGAGCCTTAGGAGGGCGCCCTCGGCGGGAAACAGGCTGAGGCGTCTGCCCGACCGACGGCGAGGCAGCAGCGGGTCGGCGGGGAAGAATATGTTTAATGGCCTCAGACTGTTTCTGTGCAGTTGAGAACTGTTGGGCAAAGTCCTCAACTGCGCCGCCGAAGAGGCCGGCCTGGGACAGGGGCACATCGAGCAGACGAGTCCGCTCGGAATCCCGCATGTCAGCCAGGTTCAGCCACAGGTGTCTCTCCTGGACCACCGCAGTGGACATTACCAAATCCAGGGAGCGCGCGGCTACCTTCGTCGCCCGGAGAGCGAGGTCGGTTGCGGCACGCAGCTCATTGAAGAGCCCTGGGTCTGTCCTGCCCTCGTGCATGTTTCTGAGCATCTGGGCCTGGTAGACCTGCAGAGTGGCCATAGCATGCAGAGAGGTAGCCGCCTGTCCCGCCGCTCTGTCAGACTTCGCCGCCATAGACGACGAAAATCTACAGGCCTTGGATGGGTGCTTAGGCTCGCCCCGAGAAGAAGCACTCTGAGGACACAGTTGCATCGCAACAGAGCGTTCAACCGGGGGAAGCCCAGTGTACCCACGGGCGGCCGCCTCATCGAGGGGAGGAAAGGCGGATGGGATCAGCGAGCGGTCCCGGGAAGACAGGGGGGTCTTCCAGGACTTCGAGATCTCATCATGCACATCCGGGAAGAATGGTATTGGGGTTTGCCGTGGACCACGGGGGTCGGCGGCCTTACCCAAAAACCAATCGTCCAGCCGCGAGCGCTCGGGACAGGGTGGAGGCCTCCACTCTAAACCGATGCTCGCGGCTGCCCGGGAAAGCATGGCCGTCATTTCCGGATCCGATTCAGGCACAGCCGTATGCACACCGGAAGGTGGCAGCTGCGCTGAATCTTCACTTCCGGAAGAATCAAGCCCACCTTGTGATGCTGCTACAGACATGACATCTTCCTCTGTAGCTTCAACCGAAACTCGGAGAATCGGAGGTTCACTAGCGGGCACCGTCACTGAAGAGGGGGGCTGGGGTCGCGGACACATAGTCGGCGCCTGGTTCCAGACCGTAACCCTCAGGTCACCCTGGCCACCAGCCGAAGTAGCACTCCTCGGGGGAGCGTTAGATCGGGGTGTGGATAAGGGGACTCTCACTCTTGCGAGTTCATTGAGTCTTGACCTTAGTGACGCGATGGTCATGTTCCCGCAGAGAGAACATGACTCATCCACGAGCGCTGCTCTAGCGTGATCCATGCCCAAACACACTAGGCAACGCTCGTGCCCATCAGAGTCAGACACATATCTGCCGCAACCAGAAGTGCAGGGGCGAGGCATCTTTAAAAAGACGTGCCGCGTGCAAGCTCTTTTATGAGAGAAACACTCTGATGTCGAAGCGCCCGGGGAGACACGCACTCTCTGGCAAACCACTGCACAGATAAGCAGGAAGCGCGCGCTCGCTGGATATCGCCACAAACACCAACACCAGAGGAACTCGTATGTGAAGCTGACAAATTCAGAGATGGCTTTGTGGAGTGAAGAGAGACTCTTGGCTCCGAAGCGAAAACATAACTGCATGTTGCCAGCGTCCTCCTTTTATACCCACGAGGTGGGGCGGAGTTACGTCATGCAAATTCCGCAGACCCATGGCATTTCTTTGCCATTGGCTCGTTTTTAAATACTCGAAGCTGATAGGCTTTCTAAGCGAAACCCCATTCGTCGTCATCCGACGTAACTCGGAGTGACAACGAAAGGGAACCAGCTTTCTGGAATACCCCTCCCCCACCCGTTATAACAACAGGAAGAACAAGAAAAAGAAGAAAAATAAAAAAATTGTGTGGTCTTGTTCAGTTATAAGCAATAAAAATTAAAGAGAAACTATCAAATTATTGCCCAGACATATCATGATTTTTCCCTCTTTACAGCTTTAGTTAGATATTAGTTATTAAAATCTAATTTTTCATTGGAGACTTCTAAACAAACCTCAGTTCTTTGTCATCTGATAACAGTTACATACATTTATGATTGATCATGCACTGGTTCATGCAACCTTTAAGAGCAATGACACATTCAAACACTGCTAAAGACAAAAAGAGAGAAAATATATATACAATAAAGTACAATATTATTTACTTGAAATACCATGACTAGCATGCTGCCATTAAAAGTGTTGGAGTGATCTATTTTATTAAAGTACACCAAATGTGTATCACAGAGGAGCAGAGCGACTGCAACACAAACAATTTCATGTTTTATAAAAAGGCAGTTCTGAGCCAGTTCTCCTCTCATTTTCTTTTGTTAGTTTTCCCCCCAAGCGTGTTTACTATAGCTACAAAAGAGTGCAGTACAACACACACATCTAAACACAGACTTGTGTAAGCAGCTGTGGATACCTGCCCCAAACACTGATGGAAATCAAAAAAGCCTTATGGTGCTTTTCCGCCTTTATGGTACACTATGTATTATGTGGTAATGAAAAAAAAAAACATACCTCAAAGCTTGTAATAAAATGTTATGTGCATTATATTTTGCACTGAATATCAAGTCGAACCAAAGGAAGGTGAGCGATGTCAGTAATACCTCTAGACTACCACCATCCTTTCCCTGGAGGCTCCACTTGTCTTTTTTGATGTTGGCGTTGAGTTGCAAAGGCCCTACTCAATTTCAGTACAACCATTTCGTGACCACAATGTCAAGAGAGAGCCATTTAACATTTGCAAGTTACCGCATACCGTAGGCTTCAAATAGATGGATAGACAGAGAGCTGGGATTGACAAGCTTTACATGTGTTGCTGTATTCAAAACAGTAAGTTTGTAGTGTGATAGATGGCTTAAGACTATTACACAATGGGTGCCATATTAAATAGAGCTTCCTATCAGGGCCTCATGAAATTGGTTTTTCACACTCTGTGCTCAGTGCTCTGAGCCTGTTGACCTTGATTATTTAGCTTCATTCAAATATCTATTGTTGATCTCATGAGCGATGCAGCCCAACCGCCCAGAGGACCTACGCAAGCTTAGCTCTTCCTACTTGCCACAGCTAGGTTCTGTTTATAAGCACTCATTATCAGCATAACACATGCATGACTCAGATTAGTCAGTTCACGGCGACAACAACTTAAGACAATTAATCCAAAGAAGCTGATGGGCTGTGCCAGAGGGATGACAGTTTAACGAAACGAGAGGGTTGGTGATACATCTGTTTGCACTTGTCTGGTGCAGAGAGAGAGAGAAGCTCTCTTCCTAGAGTTAGTCACCTAGTTTTTACTCCGTTTATTTAGAGGCTTTAGGTAGGGCTGTTAACAGGGTTAGACCCTTTCATCCTCAAGAGTCTGTCATCACCTTTTACTCCCTGTCTCTTCCTGCTGCTCTCCTGCGAGCTATCCTACTTCTAACAGAAGCGCTGCGCACATGCCTGCATTCTCACACGGGCAGGCTTTTGTAGACAGATGAATGTCTTGGACTAGTTGTCAAATGGAGCATCATGTCTACTTTGACCTTCATAAAAGAAAAAAAAATGAACATCTATAGGGAATACAAATTTAATGTAGCTTGTCCATTATTAATAACTCTATGCAGATACTCTTTAGTCTATGAGAACCCATGATGCAATGGGAATTAAACATTTGTCCAAAATATCTGGAGTGAATGAATATCAAATAATAAGATCAAATTTGTCCTTCTTGACACTGAGATTTGATACCGATTCATTTAGAAATGATTCAACAGACATGCCTACAATTAAGTAGTATCTAATGACGCGCTAAGAGTTAAAGTAGTATTCGGATGGGACTAGTTTTCCCAACTAGTTTTACTTATTCTTATCACCCAATGTTTGTGAGTTTAGATACCGATTCAGATAGAACTGTATCTCAGTATTTATTACAGAGTTGGGAGTGTTTTAGATGTGGTTGTTACAGAAGGTTATGTACTGTGCTTGTGTGCATCATGTATGACTTGTGTGTCTTTTTAATAAATTAGCTTTTGATATAAATTTATTATTAAAAAAAATTGTTTAAATTTATAGAAGTGGCTACTAAAAATAAACTCAAATAAATGAGCTGAGAAATCTAGACATGTATTTTCCCTGATGCTTATAATAAAATTAATCGAAGAAGTTTCTGTGAAAAGCAGCCCTGCAAATAAGATTTTAATCACAATGTAATTTAATCTGGCATTCAAAGCATCAGCTTTTATACAAAAGTTCAATAAAAGTAGGATAATATTGATTAATTGTCATTTTAGGCTGTCTATTTGTGCTTTTGTCCATGAAAATGGCTTCAAAGAATATCAAATCAGAAAAAAACTAATAATTCCAAGCAGGACTGCTGCGTCTCCGAGCCAGGTGCTTCTGAATGGATGAGTCACGAATGGGGTTAAGTGAATGATTCAAAGACACACTCATAAAGACACTAGGTGCGTTTTGTAGTATAAATAGTAGTGTCTTGTTCATACTGAAAATTCCAACAACAAGAAGTGCACTTAAAGTGCAGTTAAATGAAAAAACAAAGAGTGGAATGTTGGACACTTCATGCACTTAATGTTTAATACGTATATGTATAAATGACATAGCCTACATTAGACAGCAGAGTACATTTTGTTAGTTTATATTGTCAGTATATATTTTACATATATTATTTTATTATTATTATCAGCAGCACATGGTGCATTATGTATAGTATGTCATTTGGGACACAGCTACTTGTTTCTTTAAGTGTTTTTAATGAACCGGTTCAGTGAATGATTCCAAAAAATGGTGAATGGGAAAAACCCCACCACTAATGTACAGATTAACAGCCTGTTAGCATGCAAACACAGGCAAGCGGAGTAATACAAACAGTGAAAAATCCCAGTGCTGTTGGACTGTATATCAGCACTCTAGGAAATTCAAAGGCAGGAACCAACTGTTTTATAAGATTAGTTATATAATCAAAATATGACTTCAGGATTAATACCTCAGTTGCAGGCAAAAGCCATATTTCTTCCATCATTCTTGGGATGGAACAGGATGCTATATTTCAGTAGCTATATTTAGGTGGATGTTATTGATGGATGAGTCTTTATGCGTCTGGCCTCTGAAGGCATGCCTGGGTTTGACACTGAATCAGTCGGTTAGTGCTGACCCACTTTCATTTCTTATTCCAATAAAACATTGTTATTATTATTACAAGCAACAGTATTATCCGCATAAATCATCTGCAGGGGACCCCGTGGCTATCACAGACACATACCCCATCGAGTGATGTAGTGCTCCCCACAAAACAAAACACACAATGACCCACTTAGATATTCAACAAGAAACCACTTTGCCTCAGTGTGAAACTGCAATTAACACCGACCAATTCAGAGGACACAAACCATCAGAGATTAAACAGATGCTGCCATGGCTGAGAGGTGCAAATGTTGTCATTCCAATAATGGTTTAGCTCAAACCACATCAGCAGAACCTGCAAGGCCATTCTTATTCAACAATTAGAAGATTTTCTGACCAAATTATGTGTGCTGTGGGGTACATTTAGTCTGAATATTAAATGTATTCCTAAAAGTGAAAATTAATTAAAGCTATATTTTAAAGAAATGGCAGTGTCTAATTTAAGGCCAAAAATCACCTCCTTTAAATTCCGTGTAATTTGTCATGTTTTAAAAAGGAGTATATACCAGTATTGTCAAGTAAAAAATACCTCACTGGGTTTTTTCAGGGGCCGCATCACTTCACTAGACTGTCATTAGGGAAGGAAACAGCCACCCATTAATTAGTGACAGTTAGCATTAACATGAAAAGGGAAAAAAAATCATTAATTAATACCACAAATGATCCAAACCTCAGGAGATTTCTGTAACCTTATAAGGTTCTAAATGTCTCCTTTCTTTTCTTTTTTTCAGAAGCCACCCAGTCTTGTGATTTGCTGAAAATAGCAGTCTCCTTTCCTCATCCATCTACTCGTGATTAGTCATTTACGACAGCGAGCTGGATGAGCCACATGCCTTAATGAATGATGAATAAACGTGGATACATGATTGGTGTTGTCGCTGATTGAGTGTCTCCACTACAACATTGCTGATTCTGTTAACAATAATAAAATAATTACTTTTGAGAATATTGACAACACACAGACACATAATTGTTTCTTTTGAGAACTGTTTATTCTGTCCGCATATTTAAATACCTTACTAAGAGCAATTTTTTCCCAGAATACTCAGACTCTCATAAAGCTGCTGATGTGGTAATGTTCAAGTTTGAGGAAGAGTTCACTCAGTGCACAAACACATACAAAAGTAGAATCAACTTACTGGAAGTCGATGTCCTGCTGCAAGTGTATGAACTCTGCAAGTGTATAACCTCACACTAGTGTTGGAGAAAGATACTTTTAAAAGTAATGCATTACAATATTGCATTACTCCCTAAAAGTAACTAATTGCATTACTTAGTTACAGTTATGGAAAGTAATGTATTAGATTACTTTTGTGTTGCTTTTTCTCACCTGGGCTGGGCTTGGTTGTTTTTTAATAACTAAAAAAGTAGAATCTTTTGACAAATGTAAAAGCCCTTTTACATCAAAAGTGAAATGAATAAGTCTCATTCTGAATGAAATGCAAATTCACACCTGTACAGTAGAGGGTGCAGCTCAGACACACCTTTAAGCTGTTCTGCCATTCTAGATAGAAGAAGAATAGGATGCAGGAGAAGAAAGTTCAACACACTTACTTCAGCAATAAAAATGTTAAAAAAATTAAACTCAAATTCGATGTTTACTAAAGTATTTTTTGCTAATTGGTAAGGTTGAATTCGGATTGTCAAAGGTCAGCAACAAAGACATTGGTTAATAAAGTGAGATTAAATACATAAAGTATATTTGTGTTATTTAACATTTAATTATTGCAGGTTTGCATAATATTCTTTGATTGCGTTTGAATTTTAATAATGGATCTGTTTTTTGGGGTTTTTTTGCAAGTGAGATGAGTAAATGCCTGCTCACATAGAACTACAATAACCATCATGTTACTTGTAATGCGTTACGCCCAACACTGTTCAACAGAATTGCTATGTGAGAAATACTGTGTGAGAGTATAAAACCCCCCCTTTAATTTTGTGTAAGTATAAGTGTAAATCACAATTGTATTACTGGCTGTATTACTAAGGGAGTTTAACTTAAGTTATGTAGCAGTTTAATGACCGCTGACTGTGTTTGTGAAAGCTTTAATGTTTAAACTCATCCAGAAAATGAATGTTTTTGTCCTCATCGTAACTTCATGCTGCTTAATGTTTTGTATTTTATCTCCACAAGACTGTCCTCACATTTCTCATGCTGTATTATTTTAATCTATCATTACATGATTCATAAAAGATAAACATTTTCCTTCTGTTTCCCTTATCACCTCAATGTGGTATATTAAATTTCATACAATAATATGTCCATAATTCACATATTTTAATGGGAAATCATAATAACACCAAATTCAGAGAAATTCCTAAATCTTTCTCTGTTAAACATTTAAATGTAAAATATACTTCAGGATAAAAACATGAGTTGAACATTTTTCCTTTTTGTTTGTGTTTGTGAAACGATGAGCTTCTGAGGCCACGTTTACACATAGCTGGGTATTTAGAGAAATTAATACCCCCCCCCCCCCTCCGTTTTCAATAATAACATTGTGCACACAACCCGCATAAATACGCCGTCGAGCGCCATCATAACTATGTGTAGTGTAGGCAGTGTAGGGAGAAGGATAAAGCCATGCAAGCCAATCAGAATCCTCAGAATCGACAAGAGAGAACCTAGACCCCGTTTCTCCCAGTTGACACGGCAACACATAACCAGCGTTTTCAGAAATCTCCACTTTGGCCGGAGTTTTTAGAAATAATCGTTTTCTGAGATTAAAATGGGGTTTTCGTGTAAATGAGAGACCAAACCGCAGGGAAATATCTGCGTTTTCCCTTCCTGTAAACAGGGCCTGAGAAAGACGGTGGTGGTCATTTACAGCCGAAGGACACAACTAGGCATCTTTGGCTGTGCTTGCTGACACCTGAGTATCTGAAATGGGTTGATTAGTAGATGCAGGTGCAGCAGTAATCAATGAACATGCTCAGGTGCATTGTAACACAGGTGCAATTCTTTTGTATGGATAACTGAAAGTAGGGCTAAAAGACCTCCAGCTGGTCACAGCGCAGGGTGGCTCTTTGACAATAGTGTTATACAACCTACCTGACCTATAAAGGCCTGTCTACATCAAGGATGATAACATAAACTATAATAGTGTTCACACCAGCAGATGATAACGTTTTGTTCAGGCGCACACTGCAGTTTTGTTGTCTGCCATTTGAAATGCTATATTTCATTAAAGCAGGATCACTCTTAAAAATAAAGGTTTTTCAGCAATAATTTAAAGAACCTTTACCACTATGAAGAACATTTTGTGCATTGGAAAGTTTCCATGGATGTTAAAGTTTTATCATGGTACCAGATGCCAATAAAGAACCTTTATTTTTTAAAAGAGATGTATTCCAATAGGCTCTCAATGTTTTTTCTTTGTTCTTCAGTTGGAAAAAAAACAATCATTCTGAAAGTGATTCTAATGGTTTCTCTGTACCGTTTTCCTTATAGTTGTGGTGTGGACTCTGCTATTCTTTTTATGTTTAGAACACTTAAGAGGAGCTGAGGTTCAAACTAACTAGTAACCAGCAACTGGGACGACCCAGTCACATACTGTATCAGGCAATTTGACGTTCCAAAAAAAAAACATTCAAGGATTAGGAGTGAAGTATAAGAGGAAAAAAGCTGAGGGATATATCAGGGCTACATTTGTGTTTGACATAATGGACAATAACTGGTAATTAGCATCCTTGTCTAAATCATTAGTCAGGGCAATTAATCCTAATGGTTGACCTCATAAACTTAGCGCATGAACCACATTATGACTTTTCACAGTCGAAAGCGCCACGCTTTATGTCCTTCCCTGACCCCTACTCTACTATTTTAATGGAGTGGCAATGAAACAAATTAATTGACAAAATTAAATAAATAAGAACATACCCCGTTCTGCGATCAAGCATGTGATCATTTTCATGTCTACCTTAAAGAGAACTATGAAGTCATGCACTCAGCAAGCATGCAAGCGCGTCTCCGGAGGAGCCCGATTTACAAAATGGCATAAGATCAAACACAGAACTTGAGATGAGGTTCAAATACATTAATTAGATATGAACTACAGAGCTTTCATTGAATATTCAACATCTCTCAGAAAAATTGTTAGAATTATTCAAGAACTTATTCATGGTTATGTCCCACTGATATTAGATGTACTTCCCAGAAATACAGAAGTAAGAGACAGTTCTCACAAAACGCAGTAATGCTGAACATATTGTACTACACAGAGGCATACATGATTTTCAAATATCAAATTTTGTTTTGAGCTGCGAGTCACAGTCCAGTGGAACAATCATCACAACTCTTGACATGCTCTTTCTTTGACTGTTCGGGTCACTGTGGGTAATGATCCACAAATTCAGTCCTTTGAGCAAACTGACCGGTCTGTCGACCAACCACAAAGACGGCGAGAGTATTATTACAATGGTAGCTAAGACATACTGTATCTTTTCTTCTGTGTCCAGATGAGAATGAGAGACACTCAATATTTCTTTATATCTACCTCAATGAGAAGAATTAGCAACCAGCGAGCTTTCATAATAGAAATAAAAACGAAATATTTGATCTGCATACCTTTTATGACATTCTAATTATTCTTATCATTATAGACAAAAAGCCTCACCTGGATTTTTTTCTTCATAATTTCATTGGTAAAATAATAATTAAAGAGTTAGTTAGCAGCATGCTAGAGATTGCTGGTTTTTATGATTAAATGTAAATAAGCATAAACTATTTTATAGGGGGGTACCTAAACACAAATTTGGTTTTTGCATTCTTCCTCTGATGCAGATGGGATGTGTCTGATGACAATTTAGGCTGCTCCAAATGAACACATTTTTAATGCAACTTCAACAGAGAGCCTGTGCTCAGTAAATGTGGCAGTGAACACTACGTAGAGACCCTGTGAGTCAGAATGCAGCGAATTTCCATCATCCGATTCTGAACAAAGTATTTTTATGAGCCAGTCTATTTTAGTGAACAAACAGCTTATAACCCACTTCAATTATAGCCTATCTGCACGTCCTGATTTTGCTGAGCCAAATTCCTGGGTCAACATATTTTGTTGATCCTGGAACAACATTCCTGTCTGAAAATTTAATCATAACCATATCCCTACCCTACCCCTAAACCTAACCATACTTTTAAGTTATCCCTAAAATCATGGGAAATGATAGGTCAATTACTCTGATGTATAATCGCCTAACCCTGGTTGTCAGCCTAAACTTGTATAAATTGCAAACTTGTCCCTCCAATCTGATTGGTTGATTTAAATGTTGTTTCAGGATTTAAAAAAAAAGTTGATCCAGAAACATGTTGCATCTGGTAAAATCAGGTTCTGCAAGGGTCTGGTTGTTCATATTAAAACAACAAGGATACACATTGTCAGTAGTATTTAAAAAAAAAAAAAGAAATATATCCCACATTTTTTGTTTGTTTAGTATTGTTTTTTGTATATAGTTCAGGCCAATTGCATGTATGACTAATTAAAAAGTCTGTGTAAACTGTTAAATTCAACTAATTAGTGTGAAATGTTTATACACTAAGCTTATACAGTGGTGCAGTGACTGACCCAGAGAATCAAACTGCATTCATACACTGCATTTCAAATAGAACTTTTATATGCAACTACTGGCCAAATATAATACTGTAACTGGCACTATGGCACTTTCTTTCAGTAAAGAACATCCTGTAGTATTTGAAGCCTATCCCATTTGCTGCACTGGTTCCAGAGAGTGCTTTAGAAAACCAACCGTGACTTCCTTCGATCTCTGTATGCTCTTTCTTCCCACTCCCCTCTTTCTTGGTTGTTTGTGTGATATGATGTGTTGTTGAGATACTGAAGTGCAGGCAGGTAAAACTTGCCATGTGATAATGATTAGACTCCCTTCCTGATACAGCAGAGGGGGGCATGACAGGTGGTGCGGGTGTGAAGCAAGGGGTTGATGAAACCAGGTACTTCCTCAGCAGTCATACACTTCAATGAACAGATCAATAGTGTTGCATGAACATCATAAAAACTGACACAGAGCCAAAAAAGCATTGTTGATTTTTGTTGTTTACACGATGAGATGGTGATGCCTCCAACATATGGTCGGTGACCTTTGAAAGCATGCCCACTAAAATATGAGTGTCTTTGACTCCAGCTCATGTTCCTCTTAAAATCTGGCACAACAAGGGAGGCCGCCAAAGTTCCTTGTGGTGACAGTTATATATGAGTGAATCATAACCACTTTAGGGCGTAATTTTCTCCACTTCGGCTTTTGCTGAGATTCCATTCTGCTGTCTTAATTGCCGAGCGGCACCACTTACATTAAGTGCACTGTGCCCTTGTCACAGTTATGCTGAGACCTAGTCACTCTACATGCATGCAGGAACACTTTGATTGCCATTGTTATTTCTGACTCTATTTTGGCCACATTGCTTGCAGTATAATCAGGGTTTCTGAGAAGTGCTTGGTAGACAGTAATCATGCTGTGTTTTTGGACCTGTGAGCTTTCGTTGTCCCTCTCTCGCTCAGGTGTGTCTTTGGTTTGTCGAGGTTATCTGTACTCTGTTTACCCCGCTGCAGAACTGCCTCTCCACCTCGATGCGACCGGCTCCAGCTTGCCAAAGACCATTACAGAGTCTAAGCTTCAATTTCTCTCAGTAAACACCTGAGACCGCAATGTGTTTATATTCCCAGCAGTGTCTATATTCCCAGCAGTGTGTCTTGTAGTCCTGGTGGTTGAGCTAAATGCTCCTCACGTTTAAACAGTCAACAGTGCTGTCAAATGTCTTCATATTTTTTGCATGCAACTTTATGCAACGACAAGGACTTTCCATTAGCTGGTTGTGGTAAATCAATTTGCTGTGTGGTTAATACAAACCAGATTGTTTTCTAGTCAGACACACTGTCAAGAGCGCCATTAATCTTCAGACTGCCAGTGACTAAATGACTGAGTAGTGAGCCGAGAATTTTGCAGGAACAGGTGTGTTTTCTAGCCATGTCAAAAGTAAGAAAGAAGGAAAGCCCCGCGATGGAAAATAAAGTTAGAATATGAGGAATGAAGACCTTGGCGAGGCAAGGGCACTTAAAACCTGGAATTCAATTTTTGGGGACAGATCTCCCTTTTTCTTGACTTATTCTAATCCAATTTATTTTATTCCAACACATCACTCTCATTCCCTCCCCCCTTTTGTCATACACACATTAGCGTGGTGGCGTATGGAAGGCAGGGATTATAGAAAGTAATGATTTTTCAGGGCCTGATTTTCTCCCGCTGGAGTCCGAGAAGGAATTAACTCGAATGGGGTGGTGTGGTGGGGAGAAATACCTGCCTACAATGACACACGCCGGGAGAGGTGACCGCGCGGGGATTTCAGGACGTGATTGAATTGCGGCGTGTGAAAAACCTAATGGTGCACATTTTCTGTGTGAATGATCCCATAAATCCTGGGAAAGGATCCCAGGTAGAAAAACACGGCTGGCACGGACGGGCGCAGGATTGGATATTAATGCTGTAGTAATAAAGTGTGTCTTTCCCTCCAAAACCACTGTCCTCTCAAAGTGTGCAATCTGTTCATGATAAAGGAATGTCAATAAGTCTGAGGGGAAAACTGATGAAACATGCTGTTTAAGTGTTGATGTTCCTGTTGATATGCAGTGATATGAGAGTGGTCAATATGTAAGCCTGTTTCTGCCACTCAGTAAAAAAAGAAAAGAAAAGATGAATAAAATAGCTCATATTGCAGATTTATTTCACATAATCGCAACCATATATTTCACTGGTTTGACTTTATATCTCACAATGCGACTGCATTTCTTGTAATGGCTTCATTACTTTTTTAAGTTCACTTTTATTTCTCTTAGTTGCAACTATATATTTTACAATTGTGCCTTTGTTTCACAATGCGACTATTTAAAAATGTTAACTATTTGTTAAATTTTGCAAATAAAAATGTTATATTTGGTACTTTATTTCTTTTTTTGCAATTGTAACTATGCAATTGACTGCTTCTCATAATTGCCGCTTAATCTCATAATGTGACTTTATATCTCCCTTTCAACTTTAGCTCACAACAACCTTTTTTATTTTGTACTCTTGAGGCAGAAACAGACTTCCACAAATCTCTAGCATAATATAGAGCAAGGGCCTATGTATAGGGAAGAAAGAGAAGTGCTAGCTAATAATAGATAAGTGTCTTAACATAGTACACACCCTTTTTTTGTCTAGGAGACTTTCATATCCATATCCAATGTTTTTCTAAGAAAGGCTTTGCAGTTTTGACAGCTTCCTATACCACCATCTGAGTCGTAGGTGGGAGTGTGTGGTAAATCCTTTCTCTGGACTCTGGACTTTTTCTGTGGATTTAGAAAGGAGACTACTAATAGACAACTCAAAATGCTATATAAAAAAAGTTGATTTGAGAATGGGTTGGCATACAGGGATTTTTCAATCTCACTGCAAGCGCTACACACATAGCATGATGCTATCGCATTTCCACAGCGGTGGCAGTGAGCTGGTTCAGTGTGAAGAATTAGGTCAGTGTGACCATAAAGGTTTCATGTTTTTATTGCCACGGTGACTTTCCCCTGAGAATATTGCCAGCCATGCACTTTAGAGCATTAGTTAAACCCTGGACAAGGCCAAACTAAACGCAGGTGGTGTCACAACTGTGCTGACAACATAGTCTTTTCTATAGGTTTCCAGTAAGAGCAAACAGACAATTCGTTCTCTTAAAGCCAGCTTGCTTCAAATGAGCATGAGATATTAAAAGCTTTTTACAGCCCAATTAATTGCCTTCACATTGTAATAAGTACAAAATGTATCCCTCTGGATTTAGGAGGACCTAGTTAGCTGTTAAAACTAAAATTATGCAAAGCTATTAGAAACAGTTCCAAAATTATCTTCAAACTGCACACGGAGTGAGTTCATATGGCTCAGGGAACAATGAAACTGAGTTTAAATCTCAAAATCAAAAGATAATCCAAAAGCTGACATTTAGTAAGCCTAATATGATATCCACATTCCTTCGGGGTTTCCTTCAGCAAACATTCACCCCTTGAACACATATAATAAGGTTTCTCCATTCAATAACAAAATAAATTCAACACATTTATGAGTCCTTTTAAAGACTACTGAGGATGCAGTGGTGGCAAATCCTCCCTGGATTTCTTCATTCCTCATTCCTCCCAGCCAAGCAACTTCTAACAGAGCAGAGCACAAGAAATATACACCACCAGTACGGTGATAACGAGCACCTATTCACTAGTGATTTTTTGGTTGTTAGTGTGTTACTGTTGTCAGTATATTTCGTGTAGTGTAGATGTTGCTGTCCGAGGCTTGACAAGAAAAGTGGTCCAGAAAAGAGGGAACCATTTAAGAGTTTCTTAAACAGGAAGTTCAAGTGCTGAAGCTTAACAGCTGTTCTACTGTGGAAGGCAAGAGACCGACTCATTATCCAACTGTCTACCGAGAGTGTTGTTGGGGAATTATTGGCACTGGCATATCATTAACAAGGATGCTTCAGTGCAGTGCACAGCTGAAAGACACATTCATAAGGGCCTTCAGTCCTGCAACAGCTGAAATCACCCTGCCTTTACATGAATGTGAAGAATTCAGCAGTTGTCTTTATAGATTTACCTGTGGGTTCATTAAGCAGGAATTCTCTTAGTGCTATATGGCTGTTGTTATAGGCTATTTATGTGCAGTTGTGGCAATTCATGTTTAGAATTTAGCCAAGAGTTTAATAATTAATAATAATAATTAGTTACATTAATATAGGGCTTTAATTAATATAGGGCTGCGCCAGAATGCCCACCACACACCAGCTTATTGGATAACCTCAACAAACCTCGAGAGCGGGAGAGAGAAAGCTCACAACACAAGTCCAAAAACATACATGATACTGTCTACCAAGCACTTCTCAGAAGCTCTGATTATACTGCAAGCAAGTTTCATCAATAATGTTTGAAACTGTCTAACATTATCTGGAGTGTTTCTTTGTTTTATTGCTACACTATTTGGCATGTGTTTATAAAAGCTTGTTGACTGGTACCTCATGCTTTTAATACAATTAGTATAGAAATACCATTCAAAAGGTTTATTTTTGCAAAGAAATTCATACTTTTATTTAGCAAGGACGCATTAAATTGATTAAAAGGGATTTTTACATTTAGACACAAAAACAATTTCAAATAAAAGCTGTTCTTTTTAACTTTTTTATTATCCTGAAAAAAATGCATCATGGTTTCCACAAAAATATTATGCAGCACAACATGTTTCAAACATTTTTCAGTTTTCAACATTGATAATAATCAGAAATGTTTCTTGAACAGCAAATCAGCATATTAGAATGATTTCTGAAGGTATGTAATGATAATGAGTAATGATGCTGAAAATTCAGCTTTTGCCATTTAAATTGTAGTAGTATTTCACAATGTTAGTTTTACTGTATTTGTGATCATATAAATGAAGCCTTAGTGATCATAAGATACTTATTTCAAAAACATTTTAGAAATCGTACTGATCACAAACTTTTGAACTATAGTGTATTATTTGAAGGTTGGTTCTGTAGAGTGAGGCAACTATTAAGGGACAAGATCACACATTATAATGAGGTTCAGTAGAGTCACTTTGGAAATGCATTAAACGTTTTTGAGACAGTCTTTTTTTCAATGAAGTTTTAAGGATAAAAATTCTCAGCAATGGTGTTGATTTATGAATTTGCACATGGGTTGTCTTAAAGCTTATTAAAAACACCACATAGACATATAAACAACTTTAAAAACTTGATTTTTTTGAAATTTTATTTTTTTCTGCTGGCGGGTATTATTCACATGGTAAAATACGTCTTTAAAATATCAAATGTGACGATCATCAAAGATTAATTAGAAGCAATAACACCATCTGAATTTTGCTAATTTTGCAGATTATTTGTCCTTTTATGGAATTATGTTTCACAGATGTTCTCACATGGGACCAGATAGCTACCACGACTTTAAGATGTGTGTGGAGTTGGATAACCTGTTCAAATCAACAAGTTCTGTCAGTATTAATGCAAACAGAATCTTACCAGCCTATGCAGCAAGCTGAGAACAGAGCCTGTGTGGGGTTCAGGCAAACAGTGCATGGTCTGCTGGGAGTACTAACAATAAAAGCTCAGTCCCAATGGACTCAAGATGGCGGCATTAAGTCTGTGACCACACAGTGTACAATGTTACCAGGTTGTTCCAGGGATTGAGTCACTAACTCAAGTATTGGAAGCAGAAACAATGGGTAGTATTTAATTTTGCTCTAATAACTCTTATAGTTCACATACATTTTTTTTTATGTTTGGTGGAGAAACATGCACACAAAGAGCCTGGCCACTGGAACCTCTTTCAATTAACTGAATGTCAGTCTCATGAGTATTAGAATAGGATCTACTTAGCTTCCACTATAACAAGATTTATTTAGTTATGAAACAGCAGTGAATGTTTTCATTTGTTGACTTTTATTGTTGAGAGATTGACTGGCTTACCTTTGTCCACAATATTATCCTGACATTTTATTTTATACAGGAAATCATTAAACTTCATGTCATTAGGAAACCAAACAGAGGACTATAGAGTAGAATATAAAGATATCTCCTTTCCCCCTAACAAACATATACACCGACAAGTGCAAATTGTATGCATAAGACCTATTGATCTACAGCAAACCTGGGTAACACTTTGAATATATAAACCAACTAGAGTAGAACAGATAAGAACTAAATTTTGAATCAGAAATTACAAATTAGACAGTAATGGACAGTGAAACTCAAATTTGGAATTAAATATGTTTGGTTTGTAACAATTGGAATACTTTAAAGTACACAATTATTTATAATATATTAAAATACATGCATGAATGTATTGAATAATTAATGTTCTTATCACTTGAAAACAATAATAAATCATTTAAAATTAATTATATGCTACTTGTACATGTATTTAAGAAATATATACAAAAAAGAACAATTTATTCATGCTATGTAGAAAGTGTTATCTAAATGTGTGCAGTAAAACTATACCGTAGCTGGGTAAGGGATAAAAACAATGACAGCAGTTGAAATGATTTTCAAAAATGTAAACATCAGGCTTAGTCAGCTAAGTTCATATAAGCTTCCTTATTGTGTCTGCTAGGCCCAGTTAAATGTCAGGTAGTTTTCATTATGTCAGGATTGCTGACCATATTGCTTTGTAAGCCTAATAATAGCAAATAACAACAGATTGCTCTTTTTACGGATGCAGTTTCATTGCTTAATTTTCCATCCACATCTGTTCTCTCCAGATCTGCAAACAAAAATTTGATTGTGAGCTGTATAATACCGGACTAGAAATTTATTATTTGTAATAATTATGTTAACATCACAAACCACCTTTCCACAATTCCAGAATGGTTTTTGCAGCGGAATTTCTATTGAATTTATTGACTCATAAACTTGTACGTAATGAGTTAAGACATGGTGCTATTTGAAGCCATCTGAGAATATTATGCCACTCACTAAATTTTACATAGTATATATATATATTATATATATCATAGATATTTCATCATTCCCTAACCACCCATATAAAGTGACCGACCATTGGATCATTGGAAAAACGTGCATGTGGCGGCATTTCTGCAAAATTATATTAAGTTGCTTCATACACGTTTCACATGTCCAGTGAATGGCTCTAAAAGCGTTTTCAGTTTTGTCAGAAACAGATGAACGTGAATCTGGCAATGTTTTATTACGTTGGTCGTTGTGATGAATAACAACAAGGTTTAATTATAGCTAGCAGGACAGCATGCAAACACAACACACGAGCAATACCAGACGATGAACTGAAACATAGGCAGGAACTAAATACACCGAGACGTTAACTAAAGGACGAACAACTGTGATGAATGTAGTTAGTGTCCATGGTGACTGACGAGTGGCGGGAAACTAGAACAAAGGAACACGTGTGACGAGTGAAAGCCAAAACAAACAGAACATGACACAGACAGTGGCGCTAAAAAGGTTTTTGCTCTATTGCATTTGTACCACCTACACTAAACCTAACAGATAGAGTTAACAAAAGCAAATGTGAGATAAAAACACATTTTCTAAACCAACCATGCCATTGTAGCTTGCTTCTACAAATCTTTGAGCTCTTTTATTGTAACCGATGTTTAATGGGACTCATACCAGAGCTCTGCATCGCAAGTGCATCGTTGTACCAGGGGAGCTATCAAGCAAGTTCACTATGTCAGAAAAGCAATGCGTGCGAAGTTGGTTATATGATTCAAATGTCAAAATGTATTAGTTTACGAATTGTGCTATGGTAAAAGTGTTTTGAGGTTATAACTTAGTATTGTGCAGGGAACTGTGTGAACATAACCTTAGTTAATCAATAACCTGCCCCGGTAATCATAATTGTACGTATAGCTATTTTTCTGGAGATATGTAAAAAAATAAAATAAGTAGAAGCATTCTCTTCCAATGAGCCTATTTTGAAAGTCACATTGAAGTATCATTCTCCACTTGCCGTCAACAGCACTATGCTCACTCTCAAATGCGCTCACTTGTTCTGTAGTCAGGCCAAGCTCGGTATGGTCCACTGCAGTGCCTGTGGTGTCATCTGTAGCCTGGGTCAGTGCATGAAAGAAGAGTGGAAAACAGTGAGAGATGGACAGGTATTTGCACACTTGTTTGCCGAGTAATCATTAAGTGAGGAGCTGAGTGTAATGTTATGTGTGATGCTGAGTAGGCAGCCCCTTTAATTACACACTCTCCTGAGCATGTCATTCTCATTCCCCAAGCACAGGCCAGGCTGCCCTTTATAGAGAGCACCTCCTGTACCTCTCCCTGTCCTCACCTCAACCCCTGAGGCACATTGAAATGCAAACACACACACGTGCAGTGATAGACAGCGGATCCACACACAAACACACACACACACACACACACACACACACACACACACACACACACACACACACACACACACACACACACACACACACACACACACACACACACACACACACACACACACATACACACACACACACACACACACACACACACACTCAAAAAAAAGCTGTTAAACGAACTTAATTAAATCAAGGAAAGCTTTTCCACGAAATTGAATTTCATTTTACCAACAAAATCTAATTTGTTTGAAATTATTTGTTGTAATTATGCTGTGTGAACTTTAATGCATGTAGTCAAGACTACTAAAATCATTGTCATTCCTACTAGATTAAGTTTTGTCAAGTTAACTAGATTACTAACATTATAACATTATAATTTTAGCAAATTTTTACTCTACAGTCACTTCCAATGAAAGAAGCAACTAATGTTCAATTCAATTAAAACAACTTTTTACACAGTAATAATGTTAAATATGTCTTGGTCTGTGTGTGAGGTTTAATGCACTTGTTGTTTAAAGTCGTTTTAATGTGAGGTTTAATGTCGTGTATACTGAGTGCCACAGTCTAAACACAGTCGTCACTCTTCTGTATAATGGTAACCACAAAATTCAAAAACATTACAGAAAGTCCTCTAAGTTTCTAACATAACTGAACATTAAATGCTAACATTAACTAACAACATCTTACCATTTAATGAAAAACACATAAAATAACACTTTAATCACTAAATTTACCCTCATAATGCAGTCTCTTGCAAAGCATGCTGGGAACTACAGATCTACTGCCCAGTTAGTTGTCAACAAAAATGATTCATGTAGTTTTCACAGAAATGAATTAAGTAAACTTCAGTTTTAAATATATTAGGTTGATTGAACACAATTAAATTAAGTTGTGACAAAATATAAAACAATCGTGTTACTTTTGCTTATTTTAATTAATTAAATTTAACAAGAAGCAAAAATATTTTTTTTGAGTGCACACACACACACATGCATATGCAGACATCTCACACGTTGCCCTTTGTGAGGACAGATTATATTAACTCCTTACCTGCTCAAATTGAGCTTCTGTCTGAAAACTGACAGACCCACCAGAGCTTAAAGGATGTGTCTACGAAGCCTCTCTCAGGATTAATTATAAAACATAACACAGCTGGATTAAAAGGTCTTTGTGAACAAAGAGGAATATGGGAGATACTATGAGCGCAAAGGCGGAACCATTACCAATACATGGCTATTTGAGTCTATTACACAGCTCTCTGCAATACTTGATTCTGACTGGTCAATAAGGGCAGTTGGTGGTCAAATATTTTCTAATATTCGCCGTCATCCATGGCAACAATGTATAAAATTTTGCCAGATATTCAAATTGATTGTGAAGCACCAGCTACCCTCCACTTATTCACCATGGTGAAATAATGAATACTGAATGTATCAATATATCCAGAAAAAACAAATGCCTATGAATACGTTTAAAAGAAACGCATAATAGGCTTTCTAGGGCTACCCAATATAAATGGTAAGGTTAATAATTGTAAAATAATTATTCAGAACAGCCCGGTTTACTGAAATAGTGTTTAAAATTTGATTAGAATACTACACATTTGGTCGGTCGGACGGACGCATACACTCAATATATTCCGTAAACGCACATGGCTGGAACTCAGTTCCAGTACTACTCTGGAAGATTGGAAATAAATAACTCCTAGATATTGGGGAATGGCGGCTTTACAGATGTATTGTGTCATATCCAGTTGTGCATTTTCATAGTCTTTAAATGTGAAATTCAAAGCACTCTTTCGACTTATTTTCGCATTGTGCGTTAACAAAGTGTATTCTGAGGTAACTTCATCCATGCAGTTTAAGACTATGCATTAAAGAGAGTCGTTTGTTTTGCCATGCACTAACACAACCAGCAACTAATTAGTTCTCCCTGATAAGATCAGTTATTTGACCTCAACCCTAATTAACAGAGTTGCAAAGCATGTGATCAATTATATGTAAGTCAATCTCAGATTCAGTAACCTTGGGATATAGCACTACGCATGAACAGTACATGAGTCAACCTTTTCACTTAAAGTTATTACTCACACTTTTTTTCAGCCATATTCCTTGGCTGCTGATCCATTGTGAATGAGCAAATATCACAATCAAGGCCATTGTGAGATAGCTATGTATGTGTTTGCTAGTCTGGTTGCTCTGAAACACATTATATGAAAATATTTGAGGATCAGTGCTGTATACTTGAAAGTTATATTAAAGGGATAGCTCACCCAACAATGAAAAAGAAAACTCGTCATTTATTCACCCTCAGGCCGTTCCAAAACTCATATGACTTCATATCTTGTGTGGAGAATTTTAAATCTGTATTCACCAATAATCTTCCCCTCTAGTGGACTGTTAACTGCTGAGACCAGATCACTGAGTCAGTGAATTGAACTTGGGAACCGAATCAGTCCGACTTGTGAAAGACTCACTGGCTTTGTGAACCAAACTAAGTCACTGCAAAGATCTGTCCAAAAAGAATGAATTGTACATTTCTATGTCTCTCTTCAATGAGCATGGATGGCAATAGGTTTAGTGAATCTTATCTTATGTCTTAATGTGATGACCACTTTTATGATACATTTATATTCTTTTTGAAGCTAATTGCATGGAAAAGAGAGACCAGCAGTCTTCTGAATTTCTCCTTTTTTTGTTCCACCATTCTGATCAGCAATTCAGGTTTGGAACGACATGTGGAAGAGTAAAAAAATTACATATTTGTTTTCATTTTTGGTGAACTATTCCTGTAATGGTTAGAATGGAATTGTTTGCTGGTAGTGCAGTGCAATTGAAAATAGATAGGCTAGCAGCGGACAGCTTGTCGTCCTTCTGTGATTGACATTTCCATTATAGTTAATTAGAGCTCGGCAGCTGAGACAGGTCTGGACAGATAGCATTACCTTCCTAATGATGAGACACTAAAACCACACCCAGCAACCCACCACTATTGGACAGATAAACAAAGGCGCAAAAGAAAAAGGAAAAGAATGAGAGAAAGGGATGAGCTTTGAGTTGTTACTTGTGTGCCAGAATTGTTCTTCAACAACATACTTGTTTGCTTGGCAAAATTCTGTGCAGATATGCAAATATTTACTGTACTTCAAAATCTTATTTCGAACTTGCTAAACATGACATGATAAACTAATTCAAAATGGTTACTTTGAAGCAAAACTTTGTACTACTTTGGGTCCTGACAAATACTAATCAGCACGATTCTGCAACAAATCCAGTATAAAGTGGATGTTGAAAATAAAAATCCAATAACATAAATGTTTGTGCCATTAAGAAATTTCCATATCCTGCATTCCTTATTCCATATCCATATCCTGTTTCCTTATTCTGTCACCTAGCAAGCTGCCTTGCTGTCTCCTACCTTCATAGGCAGTATCCTGACTAAAATTGAACCTCACAAGTGGTGAATTGGAATTAGTTAGGCATGTTACTAGGCTAATGAGACAATAGTCTAATAAGCATAAAATAGATACACAAGCTAGCACACACACAACAAATTTGTCCATTTTATTAGACTGTTTCACTTTTAATATACTGAATTATAAATATATTGCTAGTTGAGATGTTTCTAGTTTAATCCACCATATTTTGAGTTTTTTCACTGAGCTTGTTGCAATGCATTCTGAGAAATATACAGGAACACAATAGAATCAGTTGCATCCCAAATTATGCACAATATATGATATGCTTTACCATACCTTTTATGTATGTTAGAAGGGTTATTCAATCATCTTTATTGAAACTTTTCTTTTTTTTTTACTCCACAAAAGTATTTACTGTTCCCTTTCGTTGTCACTCCGAGTTACGTCGGATGACGACGAATGGGGTTTCGCTTAGAACACCTATCGACTTCGAGTATACAAAAACGAGCCAATGGCAAAGAAATGCCATGGGTCTGCGGAATTTGCATGATGTAACTCCGCCCCACCTCGTGGGTATAAAAGGAGGACGCCGGCAACATGCAGTTATGTTTTCGTTTCGGAGCCAAGAGTATCTCTTCACTCCACAGCCATTTATGACTTCACTCTACGAGACGAGCTATTCTCTCCGGTGTTGGTGTGACGGCGATCTGCAGCGAGTTCACATTGCCTGCTGATCTGGGCAGTGATCTGCCAGTGAGTGTGTTCTCCCCGCTCGCTTCAACATCGCAGAGTTTTTTTCTCCTCTCACAAAAGAGCTCGCACGCGGCACGTCTTTTTAAAGACGGCTCGCCCGTGCATTTAAAAAAAAAAAAAAAGTGGTTGCGGCAGATTGGTATCGGACTCTGATGGGCACGAGCGCTGTCTAGTGTGTTAGGGCTTTGATCATGCTTGTACAGCGCTCGTGGGTGATTCATGTTCTCTCTGGGAACATGATCATCGCGTCATTTAGGTCCAGACTCATGAACTCGCAAGAGTGAGAGTCCCCTCATCCACACCCCGATCTAGCGCTCCCCCGAGGGGTGCTACTTCGGCTGGTGGCCAGGGTGACCTGAGGGTTACGGTCTGGAACAAGGCGCCGACTATCTGTCCGCGACCCCAGCCCCCCTCCTGTGTGACGGTGCCCGCTAGTGAACCTCTGATTCCCGCGAGTCAACCTTCGGGTGGCCCGCGAGTTTCGGTTGAAGCTACAGAGGAAGATGCTATGTCTGTAGCAGCACCACAAGTTGGGCTTGATTCTTTTGGAAGTGACGACTCGTCACAGCTGCCACCTTCTGGTGTGCTATGCTGTGCCTGAGTCTGATCCGGAGATGACGGCCATGCTTTCCTGGGACGATTGGTTTTTGGGTAAGGCCGCCGACCCGCGTCCACGGCAAACCCCAATATCTTTCTTCCCGGACGTGCATGATGAGATCTCGATGTCCTGAAAGACCCCCGTGTCTTCTCAGGACCGCTCGTTGGTCTCATCCGCCTTTCACCCCCTCAACGGGGCCGCTGCCCATGGGTACACTGGGGTCCCCCCGGTTGAACGCTCTGTTGCGATGCTACTGTGTCCTCAGAGTGCCTCCCGGCGCAATCCTAAGCACCCGTCCGAAGCCTGTAGTTCTTTTCGTCTACACTAATCTGTGGCGAAATCCTATAGTGCCACAGGACAGGCAGCCACCTCACTGCATCCCATGACCGTTCTGTGGTCTACCTGGCCCAGATGCTCATGGTTATGCATGAGGGCGGGACTGACTCGAGGCTCTTTAATGAGCTACCAAAAAGCGCGCCGCCACTGACCTTGCTCTCCGAGCGACGAAAGTGGCCGTGCGCTCTCCGAGCCAGGTGATGTTTACCACTCTGGGCCTGACCGGTCTGATGTGCAGGATGTCGGCGGACTCGTCTACTCGACACCCCCACATCCCAGGTCGGCCTCTTCGGCGGTGCGGTTGAGTACTTCTGCCCAACAGTTCTCAACCGCCCGGGAGCAGATTGAGGTTATTCTGCCGACGGCCCCGCCGTCCGCTCAGGTCCCTCAGTCTGCCAACCGCCGAAGGCGCCCTGCCACGGTTCCAACCCCGCCCGTTCACCCGGGCTGGCTTTGGAAGACCGTGAAGGGATGCCTCAGCCCTCTCCAGCCCCGCCCCCCGCTAAACACCGGGTTAAGCGGCGCTTTTGAGATGGGCTGCTCAGAGATGGGACACAGTTCTTTCCAGGAGTTGGTAGCAGGGCCACTCCTTTCCCCGGTGGAGGGCTGGGGAAGAATACTTATTCAGAAAGAACTGACTCTCTCGTCTCTGAGCACACAGAGTTCTCGGACGACACAGAGCGCCGCCCACAAGCCGTGCTCTCCTCGCTCCCCTCTGTCCCAGAGTCGGTTGACACGGCGTGCCGTCCACGGACCGTTTCGTCCCTGTCCCACTCTGTCGCCAGACCCCTGGCAGAGCAGGCCCCCGTGGCACGCTGGTCCTTCCCTGGCCTCCTCTGTCAGGGCGTGGGTGTTAACTGTGCCCCCACACCGGGCCGCTATGCCGTCCACGTCTGGGCCAGTTACTCCGCTTCGCTGCCCCTCCGGGGGGACGCCTGTGGTTCGCACGACCCCCCTGGTTCAGTTCCTGGGAGCCTGGCTAGAGCTTCCCCGTCTGTCCCGCTGGGTCACCCGAACCATCAGGCTCGGCTATGCGATTCAGTTCGCACGGTCTCCTCCCCGCTACTGGGGAGTCCGCTCCACATTGGTCGGTGGCAATGCCCCCATCATGAGAGCAGAGATTGCCACCCTGCTGGCGTAGGGTGCAATCGAGACTGTCGCTCCAGCCCAGATGAGGTCCGGCTTCTACAGCCCTTACTTCATTGTCCCCAAGAAAACCGGTGGGTTACGACCGATCCTGGACCTGCGCGTGCTGAACCGCTCCCTTCACAGGATGCCGTTCAAGATGCTCACCGCCAAACGCATTTTCGAATGTGTTCGGCCCCAGGATTGGTTTGCAGCGATCGACCTGAAGGACGCCTACTTTCATGTCTCCATTCTTCCTCGACACAGACCATTCCTCCGGTTTGCTTTCGAGGGGCAGGCATTCCAGTACATGGTTCTCCCTTTCGGGCTAGCCCTGTCTCCTCGCGTCTTCACGAAGGTCGTCGAGGCAGCCCTTGTTCCCCTTCGGGTTCACGGGGTTCGCATCCTGAACTATCTCGACGACTGGCTGATCCTAGCTCACTCTCGAGATCAGGTTTGCGAACACAGGGACCTTGTGCTCCGGCACCTAGCTCGTCTGGGCTTTCGGGTCAACTGGGAGAAGAGCAAACTTTGCCCCGTGCAGAGGATCTCTTTTCTCGGTATGGACATCGACTCGCTCGCTATGTCCGCGCAGCTTACGAGCGAGCGCGCGCAGTCACTGCTGACTTGTCTGAGACAAATTCAGGGCAAGAGTGCGGTTCCACTGAAATATTTCAGAGGCTCCTGGGGCATATGGCATCTGCAGCCGCGGTGACGCCGCTCGGATTGCTTCATATGAGACTGCTTCAGCTTTGGCTACGCGACCGAGTCCCGAGGTGGGCATGGCAACAAGGCACGCTCCGAGTACCAGTTACTCCGACCTGCCGTCAGACCTTCACCCCGTGGTCGAACCTCAGTTTTCTCAGGGCTGGTGTCCCCCTGGAACGAGTTTCCCGGCATGTTGTTGTCTCAACAGATGCATCCACCACGGGCTGGGGCGCCATGTGCAATGGACATGCTGCCGCGGGCTCCTGGACAGGACCCCAGCGCCTATGGCATGTCAATTGCCTCGAGTTGCTGGCAGTACGCCTTGCCCTGCACTGCTTCCGGGCGTTGCTCAAGGGTCAACACGTACTAGTCCAATCAGACAATACCGCCACTCTAGCGTACATCAACCATCAAGGTGGTCTACGCTCCCGTCGTATGTCGCAACTCGCTCGCCACCTCTTATGGAGTCAGAAGCATCTGAGGTCCCTTCGAGCCATTTACATTCCCGGAGCCCTGAACTGTGCAGCCGACGAGCTCTCACGGCCTCAGCCCCTCCCCGGAGAATGGCGACTCCATCCCCAGTCGGTCCAGCTGATTTGGGACCAGTTCGGGGACGCACAGATAGATCTGTTTGCCTCCCACGACTCGACCTATTGCGACCAGTATTATTCTCTGACCGAGGGCACGCTCGGCATGAATGCTCTGGCGCACAGCTGGCCGCGGGGCCGCAAATATGCGTTTCCCCCAGTGAGCCTTCTTGCGCAGGTCTTGCGAAGGGTCCGGGAGGACGAGGAGCAGGTCCTTCTGGTTGCACCCTACTGGCCCACCTGGACTTGGTTCTCCGAACTAGTGCTCCTCGCGACAGCACCTCCTTGGCCAATTCCTCTGAGGAAGGACCTCCTTTCTCAGGGACGGGGCACCCTATGGCACCCTCGTCCCGATCTTTGGAACCTCCACGTGTGGCTCCTGGACGGGACGAGGCAGGTTTGAGTAACCTACCACCAGCGGTGGTGGCTACCATCACTTCCGCTAGAGCGTCGTCCACGAGGCACGCCTACGCGTTGAAGTGGAACCTCTTCGTCAACTGGTGCTCTTCTCGCCGAGAAGACCCCCGGAGGTGTTCGATCAGTTTCGTGCTTTCCTTCCTTCAAGATGGGTTGGAGCGAAGGCTGTCTCCCTCCACCCTCAAAGTTTATGTTGCCGCTATTGCCGCACACCACGACTTAGTGGAAGGTAAATCCGTAGGGAAGCACGACCTGATCATCAGGTTCCTGAGGGCGGCGAGGAGACTGAATCCTACTCGCTCTCCTCTCGTTCCCTCTTGGGACCTCTCAGTGGTTCTAAGTGCCCTGCAGAGTGCTCCCTTTGAGCCTCTGCAATCAGTGGAGCTTAAGTTCCTGTCAATTAAGACAGCGCTCCTGGTTGCATTGGCCTCTCTCAAGAGGGTCGGGGACCTGCACGCATTCTCCGTTGACGAAGCGTGCCTGGAATTCGGGCCGGCTTACTCTCACGTGATCCTGAGACCCCGGCTTGGATATGTGCCCAAGGTTCCTACCACTCCCTTTCGGGACCAGGTGGTGAACCTGCAAGCGCTGCCCTTGGAGGAGGCAGACCCAGCCTTGGCACTGCTCTGTCCAGTACGCGCTCTCCGCGCCTATGTAGACAGGACGCAGTGTTTCAGGACCTCAGACCAGCTCTTTGTCTGTTATGGTGGGAAGCTGTAGGGAAAGGCTCTCTCAAAGCAGAGGTTGTCTCACTGGATAGTGGACACCATTGCTTTGGCATACCAGCAGCAAGGTCGACCGTGCCCCCTTGGTGTGACTGCCCACTCCACCCGGAGTGTGGCATCCTCTTGGGCTCTAGCGCATGGCGCCTCGCTAACAGACATCTGCAGAGCTGCAGGCTGGGCGACACCGAACACATTCGCCAGATTCTACAATCTCCGAGTGGAGCCTGTGTCCCCTCATGTACTCGCTTCAACTAGCTAGTACCGGACCCGCTCAGGTGTCTTCGCTTGCTCGCCATTCCACTCCACGGACTGGATACGTGCGATATTCTCCTCAGGTGAGCTTCTCCGCAAGCCCTGAGTTCGTCCAGCACCCCTGATGCTAGCGCCAGTGTCTATTGCCTGGGCGTCGGCTAGGTGCCTCCCGTGTACAAGGTCCCTCCCCGGAGCTACCCCCACACGTGTATTTCCACTGTAAGCCTCTCTGAGCATGTGTCTTTCCCTTGGCAAGCCACCTTGCCAACCCTGAGGTTGAAATATTCCACCTGCGGCTGGACACCTCAGTATTCTCCATATGTTTCCTTCGGGTCATATGTGTATTTCCAAATATTTTGTTTTCTATTCTAGGATATTACAAGGGCAGCGTGCCAAACTACTTATTAAACTAAAATACAGTTGCAACTTTTTTGCTACACTACAGACTACTAACAAAAAAGCACCTGTACATTGTAGCAACACAAGTGAGTAATATCATTCAAATATATAAACATCATGTGCTTAAATCAGTGGGTTTGTGCTTGCTACCACCAAATTTTAGCATAAAATGTTAGACAGATTTATTTTCTGCACTGGACTGTGTGAGCATACAGATTAGCAATGAAACAGCAAACACGTGCCACCAAAAAGTTCAAGAGAATGTTACTGAAATGCCAGTCATACCATTAGAATCAGTGACAAAGTCTGAAACTCACACTGAAGCAGAGGGGGAATAGCCAACATACCCTTGATTGACAAAACACCTTTCCAGGGTTCAATTTCAGCAGAAAAGTTTTAGTTGCAGAACCTTAAGCACCACACTTTGTCAGACTAAATCCCATCCGAGCTGTAGGGACAGATTTAATAAGGCAGGGATCAGAGACACGGACTGACCGCCGCACGTGCCGCACGCACCACAGGAGAGCTGAAACATGAGCTCTGTGAAAGTGGGATTATATTGGCCTGATGTTAAATAATGCATGTCATTATCTGACTACAGCGAGTGATTAAGAGCCAATGCCTGGCCAAAACAGGACGTCCCTCTCCCTGCCGTCACCTCTGCCCCCTCGTCATCATAAATCACTTCCAAAATCTGATCATCCCTGCGCGCCCTTCATTATTTAAAAATGTTTATCATCTGGCCCAGAAGGTGAAATGAGCTGAGTGCAGTGAAGTGCACAAGGGCTCGAACCCCTTCCCCATGCAGTCCCCAATCTCAAAGTGACCTTCCTGTGATCAGAAAAGTATATACATATATTAATAATAGGCCATAAATGCACAATATTAATAATAATAATGAATTCACAGGTGTAGACACACAAATTTGTTCCCACCCTCATTTTATTATCCGGATAAATCCAGATTACTCTAAATGAGGCCGCATGTGCAGTTGGTAATTACCATAATACATGCACAAATACATCACTGTAAAAAATGATTGTGATTTCAACAGTAAAATACTGTAAAAATGCTACAGTTAAAAACTGTTAATTGGTTAACAGAAAGTTTCCTTACTATATACGGTAAATAACTGTGATAGATCTAATGGTACATTTAATGTAATTTTACTGTAAAATACCATTAAATTTACAGTTTTTGAAAGTGAAAAAGAACAAGTCATTGTATAATTTACAGTGAAAAAACGTAAATTGACATTCCCCCAATTCCCTGCATGACACTTCGCATTTGATGTATTTTTGTTGAAATAACTGTTTCTTCATAGTTTTCTTAGTTTCTTTCTAATCAGTTATGCACATTAGGCTTTTATGTTACATTTAATATTGTTCAATTCATGTTTATTGCGTTTTTAAAATTTCATGTGTTGCCATGATGGTGTTTAATGTTTGTATGAATGAAACTTTGCAGCTTCTATATATTAGCCAAAACTTTCTTGTGAAAAAGCAGTTTGTGATGAGCTTTGATTGATCATGTGACTCTCATCACTATTGTAATTGTTGGTTGTCAGTGTATTACAATGGTGCAAAACAGATATTAATACTTCAATAGTTCGGTAAATTAACATTATATCAGATAATGAAATACAGTTTATTACTGTAAATTTTAAGTTAAGTTTGTAAAACCTTGTATGTCGCTACCATATTTTATATGGTAAATTTCTGGGAACCACAGCTGCCGGTATTTTACCGTAAATTGAACACATTGTTTTTTTTACAGTGAGGGCTTTCTGCATAACCTGTCCTGTACAACAATTTGTCACTCTCCTTATGATCAACGAAGCTGTACACTGCAAGCGTCCAACATATGGACAGCTTCATCGATTATATGGGGCAATTGTTGTGTCATTGCTCACTTTCCAGTGTCCAAGACCAAATTCTGTGAAAAGATGAAATTTGTTTTCTACAGAGATTGTCACTTCAGATAAAAAGGTCGATGAGGTCACAGAAAGGAAGCAGCAGCGAAGAGAGTGTGACGATGAACCTGTGAGTAAGGAAAAAGAGGTGAGAATGTACAAAAAACAGAGCCTGATTACGAAACATAAGGCTCATTATTAAAAGCCGTGTCCTAAGGACTTCAACATAAATAAAGAATAAAGTGCAGACTAGTTTGAACCAGTGTAAATTCCTTACATTTTTTAATAAATGTTACTCTCCTATGGCCAAGTTTGTATATATATATATATATATATATATATATATATATATATATATATATATATATAACATGATAAATTAATTCAAAATGGTTACTTTGAAGCAGAAATATATTTGGGTCCTGACAAATACTAATTAAGACGATTCTGCAACAAATCAAAATATTTACCAGCATAAAGAGGATGTTGAAAAAATCCAATAACACAAGGAGAGAACATGAATATTATAGGTGAAGACATTGAGCACCAGATGAATTATATCATTAACAACAACAAAAACAAACAGTAGAGTATTACTGACTGAAAGAAAGACAGACCCCCCACTAGTTAGCGCACACCCTGACCCACAGCCAGCTCTAAAGTTTTATCGTCATGTCAATCACAGTGTTGATTCTCTATCTAAAAACCTGAAACAAAATCTAACCCTACCCTAAACCTAACATTATCTCTGACAAAGCACATCCTGATAGACAGTTTTTACTGTTTGTTGTGACCAAATTTATTCAAGATTTTTGGGATGACCAATGAAATCTTCTGTTGGGCAGGGTTTGCACTAAACTGTTTTTTTTTTTGGGGGGGGGGGGGGGGGGGGGTCAAATCATCATTAACAAATCACTAATAATAAAAGAAAAAGCTCTAAATATATGCAGCAACACAATACGTTTGGAAGACTGAAAACATTTTTGAATTTGAGATTAGCATGGTGCAAAGTATATGACATAATACTATAAGTGAAGTATACGTTTAAAATAACTATAAAAAAATATACAATTACATACAAATACTGGGCTAAATTGTCCACATTTTGTACATTGTATATTTTGTATACTGCAAACAGCAAACAAAGTCAGGTATGAATAAGTACAACTTTAATTTTCTAAATGACACTTTTTTCTGTCTTTCCACCCCTGAGGAGGTCTGTACACCTCATTAGGCCAGTGTATTGAAAAATGCAGAATGATAGAGAACTGAATATTAGCAAAGGAAACAAGCACCTGACTTCATCCACACACAATCTCCTGTAACTGTACGTTACAGGAGACAGAGAAGCGCACGAATACACAGTCTGCAACAAGCTGCCTGAGGCTTTTTATGTTTGAAGTTGTTGGAAATTGACAGGACTACTAATCAGAAGTGTGGTCAAGCTGTAGGAACAGCAGTCCGGTTGACAGCTCACAGAACTGTATGTGATGCTGTAGCTCAAGAGGCAAGGCGGAAAGCTGGTTTGTAGAGTGCATTCGACAGTCTTTCGGCAGTGCCTGCACCTCTCTAGCAGTGATCCACCCCAACTGACTCAATAATGGAGATTTAGCATCTGACCTCAGGTTAGTCAATGCCTCTGGAGAAAAAAATTATGGTTGCATTGCCCTAGCTGTCTTAGCATTGCCTCCAGTGACAAAGTTTCCTTTTTAATTGGTACAAGGTGGGAGGAAAATTTGCAAGTTGTCCAAACATCTGCTTGAAACCAACAGGATCAATATCATTTTTTGTAAAAAAACAACAACAACAAAAACATACAGTCAATAGCTGTATTCACATAATTAAAAATGTTTCACAAAGTCAATGCTTATAGATTATAAATGCACATATTGCAGTCTTGGAACAATGACTAGTATGCTATCAGCAGAAAATAATCAGTCCAGTATAAATAGACCATAATGTTTCATTACCTTCTAGAAAAGTGTGTGTCATAAGCAAATAAGCAACTGTATCAGACCATCTACACCTCATTCAGTAGTGTTGCATGATCATGCTCTCTTATGTAAAAGGGCACAAAATAAAACCACCAGGTATGATCATGTGAAGTCAAAGCGTCTTTTCAGACCAATTTGACAACAAAAGTCAAGCATGGGTGGTTACCCATGATTCTAAAGTCGAACAGAGTTTAGTTGCAGCCATGTTCAAATTATGGTAATTTTAAGGTGTGCAGGAGACTGATTAGCCTAGGTTTGTGACATACATCCAAGTGTAAAGGATTATTAAAAATAAAAAAATAAAAAAGTTTAGATAGGCAACTTGGTTGTTGATTGGATTTTGAGACGTGAGCACTGCACTCAAAAGTGGGGCCAGGTGAACATGAGCTAGCAGTGGCAGGGTTTAAGCAGACTAAATGATTGGAGAAGTCCGGCATACATCACCAAAGAGAAGTCTGTACCCGACAATCTTTTGAAAAGTGTAATCTTTTTGATTCTGAATTACAATTTTATCAATTAAAATTTCTTAAATTCCTGAAGACATCTGCCTGATCAGAAGGTTTCAAATTGAAATAACCTCAAGAATGCCATCAGAAGGTTCTTCTCTCTTCTGTCTTCCTCAGACTTTGGTTTGTGTTCTCCAAGACTTGCAGTGCACAAGCAGAGAGAAGATTACGTCGTTCTTAGAGTTTCATTACAATGCAAGATCGGTTTAGCACTCTGGAGGATTACCGTGGCTCCAGCCAAATGTGGCAGCAAGATAACATTTCAATACACTGTTCTTTTTGTTTGCCTTCTCTTTTGCACACAACCCCAATCCACTATAACTGAAAACATCTAAATCCAAGGCAGGAGGTACATAGGACAATGTTCACAAGGATGGCACAATGTTAGTTCCAGAGATAAAACATTTATTCTTTTCTTCAAGGTTGATGGGGAATTCCCAGCCAATCCAGATTATCATCCCACATAAAGCTCCACTCCACTCCTCCAGCTTCATATTAAAAATACTCATCTAAGACGACCTTTTTTACTTAGACGGGTGTCAGGGATAGACATCCATGTCAACTCTCATCCACGGGTGCGTTTCCCGTACAATAACGTAACTCATTGCTTAACCACCAAAGTACGATGTAATACTACCATCGAATACTACCCTCGTAGAAACTAGTCATGACTGTTTTCCAAAACCATCATAACATGGTCGCGTCGCACCACTGTCGTTCGAATCACAGTGGTTCAACAATTTAGGATTGTCGTTAATGACGTCACACTTTAACGTTTTTAAAAAATACATATATTTTTTTCTTTTTCTTTTTTAAATGTATGTACATTTTATAACACTATACTTTGTATTATATTAATCTTCACCTCAGAGAAGACGGTACTTGATTTCTCACTTGTGTGCTTTTTCTGGGCAAGACTGAGTGAATTGCGGCGCAAATATAGTCTCACGAATGCGCACGTCGTTCTTTAAAAGGCTTGATGCAGGTCACTATTCACTTCCATTATTATGGACAAGAACGAGCAGGATTTTTTTTTTAATTTAATATTTTACGGTGAACTATCCCTTTCAATCAAGACAAAATCAAAATAACATACACATTAACATAGATAAAGTCAAGTACACATTTGTCAACAAATAAGTATAGCAGTCAAATATTTAAGAATAATCATTGCTGTCCATAGCAACAATGTACAACTGAACCCTCATTGGGGATAACGGTTTCCTACATAGTTGTGCTCTGTCTTTCAGTGGATGCCAGGGAAAACAATTAAATATACAGTTCAGTAGTTGTTGAACAAAAATATTTGACCTTGGAATGTTTTGACATTGAATGTTCGACAAGTATTCCAGAGAGCATGTATGTTCTCTTTAACAAAAAGAAAGAAAAGACAAAACCAACAATACAATAAACTGATCTGGATTTTGGATTTCCTTGACGATTACTTGGAATTTGGCAAAAATTCCATGTCACTGTGTAAGCAGCATTTCCCTCTGTGTGAACAAAAGCGCTCGTCAATCCAAAACACCTCCGAGAGGACTCTCGTCAGCCTTTCAAAGGCCTTTCATCCAGTGCTGTTATTCAAGGACAATTATTATTGTCCTCCACTGCATTTCATGAAACACTTCCTGCTTACCAAATGACATTCTCGCTCTAAGACAAAGCAGAATAAAACGCTGATGTTAAGAAAAACAGGCCACGCTAGAGTGTGGCGCTGTATGTAGAGTGGCGTTTAGCTTTAGAAATATTGCTAGAGAGCAACAAAAGATCCTAATTTCCCTCTGGCGTTGCAGAGAGTTTTCTTTTGTTTATGATGGATTGGCATCTCAGAGCGGCAGGACAGCGCTTGAATTATTAATAGTGGAAAACACATCAAATAATTGCTGTAATGTGTCATATTAAGCTCTGAGTGTTCCCAAAAACAAGTTTGCCCTTCTTATTTCAATGAGATTGTCTGGCCATCCAGAGCCTCAGTACTCTCCACTGAGCAACTAACACGATACATTTTGAAATTTCAATTTGTATGCAGCGACATTGTCATGCAGAGAATGCAGATGCATCTAAGGGAGTCATAGGTACCCAAGAGATTTTACTGGATACATGCTCGAGTGTCAGGGACTGATTTGATTCAAGCTCCTTTGTTAAAATTTAAAAAGTATTGCCAGAATTTCTTCAGAATTTGGATTGTCCTGGAATAGCTGTGAAATAAGGTGCTGAGAGGATGGCTGACACCCCATGTTCACACCATTTCGATTGCATTTGCAAAGCTCAATTAATTACAAGAAAATGACCAAGTTTGCCTTTGAAAAATAAAACCATGATTACAAAATAAAACTATGATTACAAACTTCCCCATGCAATCGGTTCATTAACCTCTTAATAAGACGCTGATATATTTAAATGAGAAAGTTAGACTGTGAAATACCAAAAAGGATCTAATGGGAGGGAAAAAATGACAGCTAAACCCTCTTGACCTTTCACTCAGCCCATTAATACGGACTGCCAGCACCTGCCCGGTAATTAATGTGCAAATGTGACTGTGTCCGTCGCCGGCGCCCCTCCCCCCTCGACTCATTCTCTGACTGCACCAGCCCTCTATCTTCCTCCCTCACTTTCTCTCAATTAAGCTGGAGCTTCTAATGGAGATTCTCATTACTGAAAGCAAATTGGTTTTAAAATCCAAGTCCATCAAAGACTAACTTATCCCAAGTCTATACAGGAATACAAACTTGCCACCGTGTCATCCTGAAACTTTTTGGTCATTGTTGTTTATTCGTTTGCTTAGTATATGAAGTAGACATGCTAAAATGTAAGGCCTACTAAAAGCTTTTTTCCCTGATGACTTAAATTGCTCTTTCCATGAGCAACAATAAACACAGAGCAGTAGATTGTTACATACTATACTGTCCAATGCTGTCGCAAGGGTTGTGCCAAGTGTGCGACCGCACTGGGCCTTGCTGCCCAATAAGCTTACAGCTCGACAGCTGACCTGACGATGTAAAGCCAATAGTTTTAAAGTTCATGTTTTTGTCTTTCAAAAGACTATAATGTCAGAGCTAATAGTGAGACTGTGTATCATGACTGTATTATTCTGCTTGTTAAAAATGTATTATGCAGTATTATGCAGAATTTACAATTTGTCGCTGTCGGGCGGAAACCCTGTGCGTCTAAAACCGCTACAGTACTTTTCAGGAAATGGAAAAAACGCTGTATTTAAAAAAAAGGAAAAGATTAACCCTTAAATGCATACCTTGGGATTTTAGAGACCAGGGACGTCATTCATTACCCTCCTCCTCATTAACCTTCTTAGTATTCCTCAATTAATTAATTATAAACAATGCCTTTTTAACATATATATATATATATTTTAATTGTATTGGGTCGCTAATGACCCGAGGTGTGTAACAGTGTGTGGTAACACTTTACTTGAAGGGATGTGCATAAGACTAACATGACACCTTCATAATCATGACATGACACATGTTATGAATATGAAGGAATTTTTTTGCATGTTTGTGACAACTGTCATTAAGTGCCATTCGCTCAATTATGACATTTTTAATGCAAATATGACATTGTTTGAGATGTCTTTGTTATGTACCTTGACATAAACCAATACATTATAACGTGTCTGTGTCTTTGTCATGACAACTTGACATTACTAAGACAACACAACCTGTCATAAACATGACATAGCAGATTAATTATCAAACTTAAGAAACCACTTAGCTTTATTGGTTAACATTACATTAAACTGTCATGCGGTTGGTTTTGACATTGGCTGTCATGAAGCCATTATAACTGTTTAATGACAAATTCAATTTGTACCACTGTAGTTGAGGTCACGAAAAATATTCATGACACAGTTATAATGGACTGATGACAGCCAATGTCAAAACCAACCACATGACAGTTTAACTTAATTTAATGTCAAGTTGTCATGACAAAGACACTGACAGGTTATGATGTTATGATTTATGTCAAGATGTCATAACAAAGACATCTTAAACAATGTCATATTTGCATTCAAAATGTCATTATTGAGCGAAAGACACTTAATGACAGTTGTCATTAACATGCATAAACCCTACTTCATATTCATGACATATGTCATGTCATGGTTATGAAGGTGTCATGTCAGTCTTATGTACACCCCTTCAAGTAAAGTGTTACCCAGTGTGTATATTTTTTCTGCACAACAATAATTGAATCTTGGATGACTGAATAAGTGCAATTGTGGCATTAATGTCTGATACACAACAATAAAATGACGTTTCACTCATAGTTACCGCAGGCAGAAAACAAAACAATAAGAAGTAATATCAGCAAAACTTGAAATGGCTCAGCGATTTACTGCAGAGTAAGTACTGAATGCAATCAAATATTAGTGCCACACTGTCACTTGATGGTGGATCTGGTGAAGAGGCTGTCAGCGATCAAAATAATGATTTTGAAGAGGTTGAAAATGATCGTTTTGAGAATATGATTGAGATTGCGAAAATAAGTCAGATGCAGAATGTACTGGGAAATGAGCTCTGACCAGGACAGTGATGATGGTATAAAACATCTGCTCAAACTGAATGCTTCCAAACTCCAAAAGGTAACAAATTATGCTTTATTTTTCATCTGCAATTGTTACTCTAATATCAGGAGAGTTTTATATTATTGTGACAGGTCGAGATCCATCTGTGTTAGATATAGACCCGGGTACCTATAGACCCAAATATGTAATAAAGATTGACGAAACATTCATGCATTTAAGGATTAAACAATATGTATTTTTTTGGCAGCTAGGGGTCACTAACCTCTTACAATAAGGTTGTAAGTAGGTTGATGCTGTAAATAAGCTGAATCATGGAACTTGTCTTCATGCCAATATGGATCTAATAATGTTTATGGATGAGTGAAAACATTCATGTTTTTTAACATGACTGTGGTATGAAGCAGGTCGCGATTGCTAATAAGAGACATATATCAGCGGGAATAAGGATATTTCATTCTACGAACTACCCGCAAATGCTAAATTACTACTCACAGGTAACGCAGCACTGTTTCACTTGGTCTACACTATCATACTAAACTGCATTTGAGTGTGTTGAAAGTTATAATGTTGTCCTATGTGTTAGTTTTTTGGCTGTATGAGACTAGCAGTAAGCTAGATCAACATTAGAATAACATAGTGATCATATTCTAACATTTCATCATGTTGAGGTATATAGGCTTAACATTGATTCGTTTTATGTACATTTGCTCACCTGTCTAATGAAGTACATGCAAGAGCGGCATCTCGTCAAGTCGTGACTCGTGAAGCTCTGTCAAGTCGCAGACGTGGAGCTCAAAAACGCCACGCCGATATTGATCCTCGTTTTATTTCTCTTTTTGTCTCAAAGTCTGCTTGCCATGGTCCATAATGTTTGAAGTATGCCGCTAGACCAGGGGCCGGCCAGAACTGGCCCGTCAGCAATAAACAGCTCCATCGTGCACAAAGCAAATTAAAATGATACACATTTATTATTCACAATATGGAAAGATGAATTAAAAATGGTTCGTTAAGAGCATGACTCAAGCATGCCATTAATGGGCTTATTAAAGTCTTTTTTTAGTTATTTTTATCCATTCTGCATCCCACATAGCCTATGTGTGTTTTAGCAAAACAGGATGTTGCAAGATGCCGCAATATATGGGGAGATATCAGACATGATTTTGACCGCTTCATTATGTTTTGTTTTGCAGAATCCCTTTTCTTTAAAGTGTTTTGTATAAATTGTATCTTAATTTTAACCAATGTTTCATCAACCTTTTTCCTGGACTTAATAAATAAGAAGCAAATATAGCAGACAATATGGGCTAATTAGGACATGAGGCACGGGCATATATTGCACATGAGCTGGAGCTCGTCTCATAAATTAACCAAAGTCAGCATATAAACTGCCTCACAAACACGATATATATTATATATATATAATATAAAGCTTGAAATGTCTACTTTAAACAAAACAATTGAATTCAAAAAGAAAAGACTGTTCTCTGCTCATTATGTAGCCTAGCCTAATCCGAAATGTGCATTTCTTTCTAAAGGCGCGTTCACTGCGGTTATTATTGCAGGCGAACGTGACACAGAAAACATTAGTCTATTAATAAAGAATAAAAATTTCTCCTTGCTATATTTGAAAAATTCAGAACCATTACTTTTGCAGTTCTTTGTGACAGCTTTTAGGTGCGTTATAGGTAGCGTCACCCTCTGGTTATATGAACGAACGTGTCACCACTGCATAAGCACCGAAAACGTGGGGTTTTTTTAAAACAATGATCGCATAACCTATTCGATATTCTATAATTAAATCAAATAATCGAATATTCGAAAATCGTGACTCATCCCTAGTCACTACTGCTTAATTTATGTATGTAAAACCGGACACCGCCACACAAATGTATAGCCTACCTTTTTGTTACTGACTGCTAGCCTACAGGATTTAACAGCTCACTACCACTTACAAAAGACACAGTAACAGTCTATCACGTGCAATTCTAGTTGCCTTTTTCATCAATTCATTTCTTAAATTTTTTTTGGCCCAATGCCAAATTACTTGCCGACCCCTGCGCTAGTTGTAACGCAGTTGTCCACGTCTGTCACCATGGTTACTATGGCAGTAAGGGAAACCAGGGATAATGCGGATATTACTCATTGACAGGCGACAAGTTACAAGGGATGGGCACTATTTAAAATTGTGAATTTCTCTGAATTTACCAATTCTTGGAAACATTTAGGATAATGTAAGCACACAATTGAAAGAAATATTAATTTAATTGATATTAAGGGGCATCTGAGGCAGTAGGCCTAGTGCCATTACGTTTTAATCAATTTACAGATTAGCCTATAACGTTTATTGGAGCTATCTGGGCGCTCAGTTTTTTTCTGTCATTTGGCTAAAATCGCACGTTAGTCTATTAAAGATGGAAGTGCAACACAGGCTATTTACAGTAAGACTATTTAGTACTTGCTATGACTCAACGACAAATGCTAAACTCTCAGCTCCTCAAATACACCAAACCTTAACCTTTATATATAGTGTTTATAGAGTAAAGAAATAGCTGTACTCAAACAAACAGTTCTTTATTTAAACTTGCATTGCAAACAAGCAGAGATTCAAATGTATGCTGCACTTCTTTCAAGCATGAGTTAGTCACAAGCTCTTTAAAGGTGCAGTGTGTTATTTTTAGCTACATCTAGCAGTTCGGTTGCGAGTTGCACTAATGGCTCCGCCCACTGCTCACCCCTCCCTTTCGAACAAGCTACGGTGGCTAAAACGGGACAGATCGAGACATCGTCGACTGAGACAGCAGAGAATAGCCAGAGTAAGCCGAGCGTCTGTAACATTGTCACTGTTTCTGTACCACAGGCCATTATAAACCACATCATGGATAAAGTTTACAAAGCCATAGTCAGGTGAGGGTCTTAATATATAATATAATAATAGTAATCAGCTGATTGTCTCACGAACGTAACCAGCACATTTCTCCCCACATAGCAAACCCAAAGTACAGCGAGGGAGAAGAACCACATGAAACAATGTAACTACATTTTTTTCTAACAGGGTAGTAAAAGTTTACCTGGCTAATATGAGCTTACTGTGGCTGAGCTGGTTAAAGCGTAAAGCCTTGTTTAAACTCGACGCGTCCGCATGAGCCCAAAGGTGCGCGCGGCAAAAATGACATGATAGTAACAGCGCGCACGCCTCCGCTTCCATTACTACACCATTTACTACATAAAATAGGCTTTTTTTCTCTGATTTTGAAAACTCTTCGCGAACGACTTAAAATGCTTCCAAAATCGACTTGTCGCGATCGACGGGTTGGTGATTCCTGTAACATACTGTTTTACGGTCAATGACAAGAGTACTAATCAGCTGTCTCATGAACGTAACCAGCACATTTATCCCCACATAGCAAAGCCATAACACAGCGATGGAGAGTAACTAAGTTACATGAAACAAACCAACTACATATTTTACACCACTGACAAGGGAAAGTCACTACTCACGGTGTCTTCTAGGCTTCTAGCTTTCTGCGGCTTCTCTTTCAAGGTAGTGACGAAACGCGCTCTGTAGCGCTGTGTGTTCGCTGTCGGCTACGGTAGAAACATGACGTCACAATATGGCAGCCTTCATAGAAGGGGATTCCCGCGCCTATGTAGATATAAATGACTCATTCTAAGGTAATAAAAACTTAACGGTTCATTAAGTAAGGTTTTATACACCACTAAACACATAGTTATGGATCTTATATTGCATTTCTGTCAATAGATCCACAGAAATATTACACACTGGACCTTTAAGTTCCATTGGATAAATATTTGCAAAACCCACCAACAGAAGTAAAGGGTGACCAATAGTAATGAATTATAAATATAAATTACCGTTTGAGTGTGACCGTGATTCTCACGCATTTGCACGGCATCGCACATCAAGTTCATTGAGAACTTTTAAATTCTAATTTTGGCCACATCTGAAATGGGTCAAAACATAGATATTACCTGAGAGGATTAAGTAAATATGCAAGAAATCCGCGCATATTCAACAACAATAACATACAATAATAATACAAAATATCTAAATTACTATTTAAATTAAATATGAGTGAAAATGTCACTGTGTAGTACACAGTACATACAATTTTTATGATAATTCATACTTTTAGCTCCCAAAAACATAATTTCACAGTATGATGTAATAAATATACATACCTTGTTCTGTTAAATCTAATAATCATAATGTGATTTTTTATTATTATTATAAAAATTCAACTCATTCTAAAAAGTACTTAAAAACACCTCAAAAAACAACTTAAAAAAAATATTTTTCTATTTTTGTGATCTTAAAACCTTAAAGCAAAAGAGCTTTTTGTGGCGTAATCCTGAGGCAACTTTTTGACTTCAGCCTGTGTGCGCTCATCATGTCACTAACATACACACTAAGGTTTTTACCGCAGAATTTTTTCGTTCATTGTCTGTTAAAAATCCATACAAACTGATTCGCCATGAAATAGTTGCTAACATGCTCTGTCAGTAAGCAGACACAAAAAGCAAAGGCAGTCACACGAGAGAGAAAATGGATCACTGTGTCCTCACTAAACCTAACCCTCTGTCTACTACACTATTGTCTCCTAAGAGCAAAATATAAAAGAAAGTGCATTTTACCCCATCTGTTTCTGACAGCTCATATGTTTGGGCGGATGTGTGCAGAAGGGGCATCGCTAAAGGAAGAGGTTGATTGAGAGGGATTTAGTGCTGCTGATGTTCCATCACTTGCCCACAAACTTCCTGAACCAAACACCCCCCTCGAAAGACAATAAGTTAATCCATTCTAAACAAGGATGAGTGTGCTTGCCAGTAAACTAAGAGAGTTCTCTGAGGATATTTCATGTCTTGCTCCATCCAGTGTTTCTTTTGGCACAGTAAGATAAGCAGAAAAGGCTTTTGAAGAAAAGGATGCCTGCTACGGCTCTGCAACAGAGATGAAACAAAGCGGCCAAGAACTTTTGTTGCTAAGTGTCTCAGTGATTTCTGCAGCATAGTCGAGACTTTTTAATGAAGACCAGCTTGGCACTGTTCTGCATGAAAAGAATATGTCTCATATTCCTATATGACATCAAAAGTGACTCCTTTTACTGTAATACGCATTCTTATTTATATGATTTGTGCGTGTTATTCCAAATACAATTAAAGGTTATTTTTTGGTAATATTTAATCAAAATAAACTACCTTGCTCTTCTTCTAAAAACACTTTCCTTTTCCTCTGATGCCATTTACAAAAGCTATTAAATAATTTAAACATATAGTCAAAAAGCTGTTAAACTTTATTTATTTATTTATTTATTATTATTTAGACAAAATCAATTTAGTTTGGCTCCATTCTGCTATTTATATTATTGGTCAAAAGTTTGCGGTCAGTACAATTTTACTATACAGTTTTGGTTGAACAAACAGTGTTGGGGAAAGTTACTTTTAAAAGTAATGTTACAATATTGCATTACTCCCTTAAAAAATAACTTTTTTAATGAAATGCAAATTCACACCTGTACAGTAGAGGGCGCAGCTCAAACAAACCTGTGCTAAAGTTCAATTAAAACATAAAGAAAATGAAACCTATTGCTTATTGGTATGGAAGTGGATAATTGAAGCGAAAGTCAGCGGCAAAGACATTGATTAAAAAATAGGTTGGGAAATGCTAACTTTAGCCTGCTAGCATGGAAAGCATCCGATTCCGATCCCACCCACCCATCAAATAGCCGTCCAAAGCCACGCCTCCTCCAGAACGCATGAAAGTGCACAGACCAGAAGCAGTCGATCAGAGACAACGTTATTGGAATACATTCAAAACTTTACAGTAAAGTGAGTAACAGTACTACAATAACACCAACTACAAACAACTTTTTAGAAACGTAATTAGATGCAGCAAATTTTCGGTTGTGCAGCTACCAAAACGTGTCAGTGTTTAATAATATTACTTGCAGGACAGGGTTTCCACGAGTCTGCTTGAATCCGATGAAGATAGATAGATCATAGATCCTTTGATAGTGCCACTTGTTGTCGGTTCAGAAGGACAGTTAGGTTGTTACTGTTTGCCTGCCTTTCTCGCTCTGTCTGAAAGCGTAGGTACGTGAAACGCGCTGATGACGAATGATATCTGCGCAGTGGTGTGCAAACGCACGTTGACTGACAGGGAACACATGCTGAACGAAATGATTGAACGCACATTCACATTTAGTCTGTACCTACAATAACCATCATTTTTACACAGCACACACAACACCTCAGCACTTTACTCACAATTTCTCTCAACATAGGGACAGGAGAGCTCTCAGTCAATAAATGGGAAAACAAGTAATTTGTGCTTCTTTTTTGAAAAAAAATAGGCTAACTCCGCTATTTTGTTGAAAATTTAAAAAAAGTAATCTGATTTAGTAATTTACGTTAATTAAGGGCATTACCCCCAACGCTGGTTACAGACAAACTCTATTTAGGGCCCGAGCACCGATGGTGTGAGGACCCTCTTGGAATTGCTCCGTTTATTATTATTCTCCGCAATGAATTGCATTTTTGAGGGCCTAAACATGCACGAAAACTCACGAAAATTCTCACACGCATCAGAACTGCTGAAAATTTACATCTGATATGTGTTTCAGAATTGGGCGGGGAAAAATGGATCAATAGCGCCACCTATAAAAGTTTAACGGAGTGCGCCTCCCGCTACGTTTCACTTACGTGTATGAAATTCAGTACATACATGTAATTACCTAATACCTACAAAAAAGCCTCTTGGAGCATAGCCGTAAACACAACAGGAAGTCAGCCATTTTGAACTTCCTCTCAGATTTTTGTGCAGTTTTTGCCATTTTCATGCCTCGTACTTTAACAAACTCCTCCAACAATTTTAATCTGATCATCTTCAAATTTGGTGAGTGTAATCTTAAGGCCTTTGTGACGTTAAATTGAGAAGATCTTGAGTTTTCGTCAAAGGGCGTGTCCTCAGCGGCCTGACAAATTTCGATGTTTCGCCATGAAACAGGAAGTTGCTGTAACTCAGGCAAACAATGTCCAATTTGCCCCAAACTTCACACGATTGATAAGAGTTCGGTCCTGAACACATATCCATGCTCATGTTCAGTTACAGTCATTGCGCCACCTACTGGCAACAGGAAGTGACATGTTTAACACTGTTGTGGACTCCTAATAACATGTAAAAAAGTGCCAGCAAGTGCTAAACATGCTAGTAACATACTAGAAACATGCTAGCAAACACTTAGCCAAGTGCTAAAGCATGCTATTACTGCAATTAAATAGGAATTTGCTGTAACTCAGGCATGGAATATCAAATATTCCCCAAACTTCACACGTTTGATAAGAGTCATGGCCTGAACACATCTACATGAGAATATTCAGTTATAGTAATAGCGCCACCTACTGGCAACAGGAAGTGACATGTTTAACACTGTGATGCAATACTAGCAACATATTAAATATGCCATTGAGTTATAAACATGTTATAAACATATTAAAACATGCTAGCAATTCTTAGCTAAGTGCTAAAGCATGCTAATGCAATGAAACGGGAAGTTGTTGTTACTGAAGAAGGCAATGTCCAATCTGCCCCAAACTTCACACATTTGGTAAGAGTCCTGCCCTGAACACATCTACATGACAATTTTCAGTTATAGTAATAGCACCACCTACTGGCAACACAAAGTGACATGTTTAACAGTGTGATGCAGTACTAGCAACATATTAAATATGCCATAGAATTATAAACATGCTAGAAACATTCTAAAACATTCTAGCAACACTTATCTGATTGATAATGCATGCTATTATCCCCATTATAAAGTACATTTTTGTAACTGACTTTGACATACTCGTCCTATATTTATCTACTTAAATGCACATTGCCCACCGTGCTCTGTCTTCCTAAAGCCACCAGGTGGCGGTGGCACGGGTGCGAGGGCTCTTTCAATGCTGCTTGCAGCTTTAATTCAAATAAATGTTCTTTGGAATTTTCTATTCATCAAAGTATTCTGATACGAAACATCACGGTTTCCTCAAAAATATTAAGCACCACAAATGTTGTCACAAATGTTTCTTGAGCACCTAATCAGCATATTAGAATAATTTCTGAAGGATCATGTGCACTGAATTAATGGCTGCTGAAATTTCAGCTTTGCCATCACAGGAATAAATTACATTGTAACATGTATTCAAATTGGAGACTTTTCAAGAACATCAAAAAATCTTTCTAACCCCAAACTTTGAACAGTATAGTGTAATTTTAATATTTCACCATCCAACTAATTAAAAAAAAAAAGATTCAAAAATGGATAGTCCATCAAAATAGAAAAGTCCCCAATCCTGTTACAAAGAAACAAGGCAAATTACGAAAGTAAAATGGTGTGGCCAACGATAATTCACATTGACTTTAATATCCCAACCATATCTGCTCAAGAATCTCTAAAATATTGTATAGACATTCTGTCAGTCCATTAGTTGTGATCCTCCATCGAATTTATAGTACCCTGGAATCCATACATCTAAAATTCATTTTATGAAATATTCCCTCTTTTCTCACATGGCCTTTTCAGTCACAGGAGCTACATAGAAGAAAAATGATTCACAGCCCTTATAGCATAATGATATACAGCAGTCCAAAAAGTGCACACTGGACCATAATTGATTTAACTGCATTAATGCTCATGGTTAGCTGTATTGTTCTCATGTAAACCCCAGCCAACTGTGGTTAGATCATAATTTTATAGGGAAACAATGTGAGCTGGACTGAAGCCATGCACTAAATAGGAAGATGGGACAACGTTTTCTCACAAAACAACTCTCTCAAACACTGGTGTGATTTTATGCGAAGCTCAGATTAGTGAATATTTGTTGCGGAGCTTCAGTCTCTGTTTACGATGCGAGTCAAACGAGCCACCAAGCATTCGGAGTCTAAAGCATGCCGGCATGCTTTGCGAAACAATAGAATATATTCACTCACAAAGGCAACTAGAAGCCTGAACGCCATCACATATTTTACTTCAAAGGATGAAAGGTAACAGTAGAAATGTTCAAGTGTAACTTACAGCAGCAAACTAATTTCAGCAATACAGGGTTTTTTGAATGAGATTGCTGGAGAGAAAGGCATAATAGAGCCCATTCAACCTCTCAACTTTCTTTTAAAAAGAACCAAAAGGATAAGTCTAATTAATTAAATCATTTACATATCAAAACATTCATTTCTCCATGATAATGGAAGAAAACTTGAGTCATCTGAAGGGGGGAGGGGTACCTGCTACACATAAAGGCTGGACTGATGACACTTTTGTGCGGGGGAAAAAATTGTTGAAAGATCAGACTAACCTTTCTTTTTATCTGATGAAGCGGGTCTTAAGCATGGCTTTATAATGAGCATCATTACTAGGGCATAATGCTAGAGTCTATAGGGATCGGGCATGTCAATTACAAGCAAAAGGGAACAATGAGATAAACACACACTATCTGGACATATGTGGCCTCTACTTACCTCACACAAATATTGCTGCATTTAAATGGGAAGTAAAGAAGATGAAGTGTGACCTGTGCACATGATATAGGACCGTATGGCACTTTTCACTAATTTGGTTATATTGCAGATAACCTTGGCAGCGGTTAATGTCTGTTTAGTTTCTGTATAAAACAGATGTTCAATCATTTACCTTGCCCCTTCTCGGTCACTAAGCAGAATAATGTTATGCTAATGAGCACCTGAATGACTGAAGTTGGTTAGTTAATCTAGAAATCGATGCTACACTCAAAAAAATGATTAAGCCTAAATTTATGATTTATGTATTTAAATTGCATATCAAATTTCCATCAATTTTGCATGCTTATCATACACAAAAAAGCAGGTAAAGGCTACTAATAAACTGAATGTGTTTTAAATACACAACAGGTTGATAACCTAAATTTATCATCAATATCCAAATTGTTCCAATGTCATAGATTTCAATTGAATATTGTTTGGTCAACTTCAAGCCATATTTTAACCATCTTCATACTTTTTTATTTTAACAGAATAATTGTAATGGTGTTCACAATAAACAGATTTATGCTAATACTGAGCAAATTTGACTGAATGCATTTTTATATGCAATTCAAATGAATCTTATATTTATAAAGGCCAAAAATATTTTTGAGTAAATATATGTTAAGCATCTGTCTAGATCACATTTAAAATAATAACCTAGCTAGCCTAATAACCATGATATTCGAGTATGGTTAACACATAATTCACTTGTTTTTCTTTCATTTTAGCAAATGATTGACAATCTTAATGTTGGTCTAATGTTCTGCACAGCAAAATAATAAAGTATAAATTGAAGCGGACCCAGTAATTCATATCATGAAACTGTGCGATATAAAAGTCCAGTGGGCTATGAATGTGTCAAAAGACTTCACTCGGGCACTGCTATAGGTGGGAAATATACAGTAGCCTACGCTCTGTTGTGCAAATCAAAGCGATGGCTGATGGTGGAAGATAGAAAGGCCTCTGATGCATCACCCAAACCTGCTGATATCAAAGAGCGGGGATCATCCAGATTCATGCCCCTGTAGAAGCTCCTATCGGAATGTTTTCCTGGAGCCCAGCTTGCATGATGAAAGACAGAGCTGGATGTCCAAATGTTGCTTTAATCTAATACAGTTCAAGAAACATGTCAATACCTCCCCTCAGATGCTGTTTCATCACCAAAAACAAGAATATAGGGCAAATCGTACACGTGGATTTGAACCGGGAGAAGGAAGCATCCCCAGACTCCCCATTATCACATTTTATTTTTAAATCAGTGTAAAAGATGTGATTTGGAGATGACAGTAAAGTAAGAATAGATTGATTCCTGCAATGTTCAAATTAAACTTACACTTATGACTTATCCAATTTGATGCATGAGCGACATTCCAAAGGCGCAGCCCAACACCAGTGAGACTTTTCATTGTTCCTATACCTCCGCTTGTCTGTGTTTGCGCGTTGTTCACTTATAAGAAGTCTAGCAGTCACGGTCTGTGACTTTCCAGAGTTAGAAATATTGGCGTATTTGGGCTTGTTGGTGTTGGCACCCGTAGGCCAAAATGTCATGCCTGCATGTGTTTAAAGACTACATTATTGAGCCAACGTGTATTATGAGTTTTGAGAACAGAAAAATCCCGGTTTTAATTCAGTGCATTTATGAAATGGTCACATGGCCCTTGAATAATGATTATTATTGACTTTTACTACTCACAAACATCTGTCATGTTAGTTCCTGCAAGTGCATGGGCAATATACTAGAGTGTGCAAGGATCCACACTTCGGAAACCTACCAGAAATAGTAGACCTTCTTATCATCTTTCAGTATATTATGCTTTAGGACACACTTACGCCTGTTCTCACATACTATTTAGGATGGATAGTATAGCAAGTGAGGGAGTCTTTATGAGGGAGTCAACTAATCATTCACTTAACCTATTCAAAAAATGTGATGTAAAAAACATGTATACTGAATACTGATTTATGCTGTTCACTAGCATAACAAAAATGCATGGCATTTTGTGTCTAAAATTAAAGTTTGAACTTTTTCTTTATTGAACTGTTAAATAATAATACTAGGCGTAATAATAATTTAAAAAAAAAAAGAAAGCAATAGGCCTAACATACCTGCAGTCCATGCGGTTGGTGTGAATATAGCTCAGCTCATGTGATACAGCGGTGAGGAAAATGTTCAATTGCAGTCGATTTCCTAGATTTTCCTCTCCCTATAGGTGTATATCATGTACTTCTCAAAATTGTAAAACTTGTAATAGTGATTTGTGCGTTTGTGGAGTTAAATTTATTTTTGTTATGCTAGTGAACAGCATAAATCAGTATGTATATTTGAACAAACTCAAAGGTTTTGTCCCTGAATGAATCATGTTTTTTTTTTTTGTAAATGAATAGGTTAAAGGTGCAGTGTGTGATTTTTAGGGACATCTAGCGGTTCGGTTGCGGGTTGCACTAATGGCTCAGCCCACTGCTCACCCCTCCCTTTCGAAGAAGCTACGGTGGCTAAAACGGGACAAACATATCGTCGACTGAGACAGCAGAGAATAGCCAGAGTAAGCCAAGAGTGTGTAACATTGTCACTGTTTCTGTACCACAGTCCATTATAAACCACATCATGGATAAAGTTTACAAAGCCATAGTCAGGTGAGGGTCTTAATATATAATATAATAATAGTAATCAGCTGATTGTCTCACGAACGTAAGCAGCACATTTCTCCCCACATAGCAAACCCATAATACAGCGAGGGAGAAGAACCACAAACTATGCAACTTTATTTTTTCTAACAGGGTAGTAAAAGTTTACCTGGCTAATATGAGCTTACTGTGGCTGAGCTGGTTAAAGCGTAAAGCCTTGTTTAAACTCGACGTGTCCGCATGAGCCCAAAGGTGCGCGCGGCAAAAATGACATGATTGTAACAGCGCGCACGCCTCCGCTTCCATTACTACACCATTTACTACATAAAATAGGCTTTTTTTCTCTGATTTTGAAAACTCTTCGCGAACGACTTAAAATGCTTCCAAAATCGACTTGTCGCGATCGACGGGTTGGTGATTCCTGTAACATACTGTTTTACGGTCAATGACAAGAGAACTAATCAGCTGTCTCACGAACGTAACCAGCACATTTATCCCCACATAGCAAAGCCATAACACAGCGATGGAGAGTAACTAAGTTACATGAAACAATCCAACTACATATTTTACACCACTGACAAGGGAAAGTCACTACTCACGGTGTCTATCTGGCTTCTAGCTTTCTGCGGCTTCTCTTTCAAGGTAGTGACGAAACGCGCTCTGTAGCGCTGTGTGTTCGCTGTCGGCTACGGTAGAAACATGACGTCACAATATGGCAACCTTCATAGAAGGGGATTCCCACGCCTATGTAGATATAAATGACTCATTCTAAGGTAATAAAAACTTAACGGTTCATTAAGTAAGGTCTTTATACACCACTAAACACATAGTTATGGATCTTATATTGCATTTCTGTCAATAGATCCACAGAAATATTACACACTGGACCTTTAAGTGAATGATTAGTTGACTCCCTAATAAAGACTCCCTTACTTGCTATACTATCCATCCTAAATAGTATGTGAGAACAGGCATAAGTGTGTCCTAAAGCATAATATACTGAAAGATGATAAGATGGTCTACTATTTCTGGTAGGTTTCCGAAGTGTGGATCCTTGCACACTCTAGTATATTGCCCATGCACTTGCAGGAACTAACATGACAGATTATTAAATGAATTATTAAATGAAACTTTCCATGTTCAACTGCAGTCAATTTCCTAGATTTTCCTCTCCCTATAGGTGTATATCATGTGCTTCTCAAAATTGTAAAACTTGTAATAAATGGTAAATGGTAAATGGACTGCATTTATATAGCGCTTTCACAGACCCACTGGACCACCAAAGCGCTTTACATATTGCCTCACATTCACCCATTCACTCACTCATTCATACACCGACGGCGGTGTCAGCCATGCAAGGCGCCATCCAGCTCGTCGGGAGCAGCTGGGGTTAGGTGTCTTGCTCATGGACACCTCGACACTTGGTCAGGTGGAACCGAGAATTGAACCACCAACCTTCACAATATAACAGTGATAATAACGCACAAATAATAGTGATTTGTGCGTTTGTGGAGTTAAATTTGAAAATGGCTAAGCAGATGTCAATCAAGCCAAACTGAATATCCCAAATGTTCTGCTGCATGCTACAGTAGCAATGAGTCTGGGCGATTCCTTTAATGCAAACTGAGACATTTGATTATGATGAGTTCATCCCCATTTTTAGTCAAGTTTCACTGTCTCAGACTAATATTGCAGGAGGACATGTAAAAGCATACGTACAAATATTTTCTCAATGTTTATAGTTTAAAAATGTTAAACATTAATTCATATAGGCCTAATGTTTATACTGACTTAAACTTCTTGATAGAAAAAGAATGATTGTTGTTTTTATGCTTATCTTGATTAATAAGTCATGCCAACATATGTTTTTACATTAACTTATAAAAAAGTTGAAATTGTTGAAATTATTTGTATAAGGATTTTAAAGTTAGTTGTAATGCAATTTAAGTTGAAATGATTTGTACAGAAAATTTGATTATACTTAAAACAGCAGTAGAACTTAAGGTTTTAAGGTGAAATAATTGGACATGTTTTTAAAGTTTAGTTTTTATAGGTTGTTGTTGTTTTTGTTGTTTTGAAGCTTTAAACTTGCTGCGTTATATATATATTTTTTCCTGGTAATTTGGTTGGCAGTTTTCATATATACACTTTGCCCACCCCCTTGAACATGTCTGGCCTCACCCCTGTGGATAACACAAATAATTATTTGCTACCATTTGACAAAATAATGTGACTTTAACAGGCAGATTTCTTATGAAGATTTCAGATGCCCCAACACCTGTGAAGAGATGATTCCTGCGAGATGAAGCAAACTGAATCAACATACACCAATGCTAAATTTTCTATCTGAGCTCATTGTTTCTGCCTAAAATTAATACATGATGTTAGCTAACTGCGTGATTTGTATATGTACCTTTCTGAAATCCATTACTTGGACACAGTCACCTCTGATAACAGATCACTCTAAATTGTAATGTAGTTTTAGCTGCTTTGAAATATGTATTGTGAAAGCGATATACACATAAATGTGAATTGAATTTAGTTATTATAGGCCTAATAATCTTTGAGCTTGTGCAATTCAAACCAATGGGCATAGTTTCTCATTTATGTTTTTTTTCTTTTTTTTCTTCAGAGTTTCTCTTTATTGCTCTGTGAGTATTTCAACCTCTTGTCCTTGAACAAGAAACTCATCTGCCTCACAGGAACAGAACGGTTATTGTGAATTCTCCCTTCATACTAGCTGTTTGAGGGCCACACATCTTCACTGTTTCTTTTCTAACCTTGAAGGTCCTTTCTTTGTGATCAAGCTCCAGCATCAACATGCCACTCATCTTTTAGCAACCATTCACTGCTGTACCGCTTAAGGGGAACGTGTAAAAACAAAGTCTGGATTGATGCAAAGAGAAGATAGCCTTTGAAGTGATAGCGAATATTTGGATTTTAAAGATGTTAAGATGCTGAACACTTTGTTTTTAATTTAAGATAGTGCTACTGAGCTACTTATATGCAAAGGTTCATTATTTCCAAACAATAGCAGTAGAAATTGAAAAAATGTCTTGTTTTAATTAATAATCCCACAAAATGAAACACTTGTGTCACTTTATTCAAGTTTGCAAGCTTTCTGCTTTAACCCAGCAATCTCTAAAAAATCATGGCGGATCTCCAAGACAGCATTCCAAAAATATCAAAGTTATGACGGGAATGTGTGATAGATAGACAACTAAACTAAAGCAAACACTGCTCTATATCAGTCAGTATAAGCATATGCTGATGCTATGCAGCTAGTGGTTCCTGTCACTCATTTTCCATTCACAGAACTCAAAACTCCTTCAGATGTCATGTGCTGAGACTTCAGCACAGAACCATGCAAATACAATATGTATAATTTAATGGCAGTGACTAAAATCAGTATAAACAGGCTTTCTTGATGTTTGGGCTGGGTCAAAGAATCTCTCTGCTCCCAGTCAATCAGTGATGGTGTTCAAGAGAGACACCAAAGGCATTTGATTTTTTTTTTTTTTTTTTTTGTAGAGAGACTTGTGTGTGTTGATGTTTGTGTGTAAACAACACTATACGGACTTTGATTTCACCTCAAAGCTGTTGTATACACACACTCCTTTTTCCCGCACAAACAGATGAAGACCATCATTTCTCCTCTTCAGTCCCGTGATGCTCTTTGGGTGGCATTTTGACAGTTCAATTTGACGCTTCTCTGCTATAGTTAGTGCTGACACTCCCCACACCCCTCGGCTGTCCTAAAACTGAAGACAGACCGCCTCTGCATCATGCAGTTCACCTTCAATAGCCTGCCTTAAATAGAAACAGCACAACCATTAAATTTAATAAACTGCATTCTTATTCCTCCTTGTTTTTGTTTTCCATTATTGTGACTTATGACAGGATATATCTGGTCGATATGCAGGAGAGTGAACATGGGCGAGTTGTGATACAGTCGGTGACGAATGATCAACACACTTCTGAGGTGACAGCAGAAGTTGTAAAAAATATATTATTGCTGGACAAAAAAAAATATCTCATCTGACTTAAATGACAGAACTTCATCTGAATTAGCAGATTCTCTTGTTAAATTTGATGTATAACAATATTCACACAAGATTTTCAGCTAGACCTAAACTTGAACACAACTTTCCAAAGTGCTTCTACTGTTCCCACAAAAATGACTGTTTTTTTTCTAAAGGTTTTAAAGGTTTTTTTTTTTACATTTCTCATTTGTTTAAAATTAAGTATGAGTTGGGCAGCAGTATTCATTTTATTTATATACTATTATAGTATTTATAAATATTTTAAATTATATTTGACTGTTTATTTTAAGTTTTCGTTATTTTGTTATGCACTTTTGTCATTTTTATTCATTTATTTAATGAATATTATAAAATATTTCTATTTGTCTTTAATTATTTATTTTGTTAGTTTACTATTTCAGTTAGTTGCCAAGGCTTTCAACTATTTCAATGAACTACTGAATACAATTTTAATAGTTTAATTAATAATAACAGGACTATTATGGAGTGGTTTTGGATGGCATAATATTTGTTTTGAACAAAAAAATTTGATTATCAAAGTAAATTCATGAAGATTCATGAATTCAAATTCAACTCTTCATACTGTTAGTGCTGGTTGTAACATTAGCACGTGTATATAGTTTGTAGCAGACGAATATGAGAATATCATACCAAAGTTTGAACACTGCATACGCAAACAAACAAAGAGTTACCGACTTTAAAATAAAATGTGTTATAAAATGTCAAAACATTTTAGTCTAACCTTTCCCTCACCCCTTAGATTCCCAATGTGTAACTGCTTACTTCAGCCCACTAAGAGGAAACTGTGTGGTGTGCCCCAGGATGCAGAGATCCAGCCCTAGGCACCCTAACCCCCTCACCGCCTGCCACAGGGCTAGACGTACCTACATGAATGCTTCTCGGGGTAGAACGGCTGGCATGGTCCACTGCAGCCCCAGCCTGTCAATCTCAATTGGGACAGGATACTCTGCACAGATCATCTGCATGTTTGCTGGCTCCCGACGGCAAGCCTGGAACACCACAGGATGTGACTCAACTGCCAGGAGGCAGAGAGGAGTAGGTAAACAAGTCAGACACCGAGAGAAGCAGCTAATGAGAGGTGATGTACTGTATGCACTTGCACTGTAGCTGCTATGTATGTGACAGAGAGATTGCACTGAATAATGTGAGTCTTTGGAGTTTGACAAACTGTTAAAAGCCAGTTTGAAATAAAGCAGTACAACGGTGGGGGGAAATCTTGCTATTGTTGTTAGCAAGGCCACAAACTAAATACTTTTGTTCACCATTTCCCGATTCTTGTGTGTTCATCTTAACAATTTAGACAATTTTAGACTCTTTAAATGAATTTGTTCAGTACAAATTAAGTTCAATTAAAAGCATTTGTGGCATAATGTTCATTACCACAATAACTAATTGTGGCCTCCTTTTCATTAAAAAATTAAATCTGGGTTACAGTGAGGCACTTACAATGGAATTGAATGGGGACAATCACTAATAAAAAAACGTAATCATTAAGGCAAGGCAAGGCAAGTTTATCTATATAGCACATTTCATACACAATGGTAATTCAAAGTGCTTTACATAGAAGAAATTAAAATAATCAAAAGAAATCAGAATAATTAAAATAGTTTAGAATAAAAGATAAAATACAAAAATAATCAAATGAAATCAGAATAACTAAAACATTAATTAAAATACAGTAGAAACAGTCGGACGAGCAGTGGCACAGTGCTCATTCAGTAAATTCACAGCTAAACAGATGTGTTTTGAGTCTGGATTTGAATCTGACTACTGTAGGAGCACATCTGATCTCTTCTGGAAGCTGGTTCCAGCTACGGCTGGCATAGTAGCTAAAAGCACACTCACCATGCTTAGAGTGAACCCTTGGTATTTCTAGCTGATGTGATCCTAGTGATCTGAGTGATCTGTTGGGTTTATATTCAGTGAGCATATCGGCAATGTATTGAGGTCCTAGGCCATTGAATGATTTATATACCAGTAATAATACTTTAAAATCAATTCTATATGTAACTGGCAGCCAGTGTAAAGACCTGGGGACTGGTGTGGTGTGTTCATATTTTCTGGTTCTGCTCAGAATCCTGGCAGCAGCGTTCTGTATGAGCTGCAACTGTCTTATGGTCTTTTTGGGAAGGCCAGTGAGGAGTCCATTACAATAATAAACCCTGCTGGTGATGAAAGCATGCACACGTTTCTCTAAATCTTGACTGGAAACAAAGCATCTAATTCTTGCAATATTTTTCAGGTGATAGTATGCTGATTTAGTTATTGCTTTGACATGACTACTGAAACTAAGGTCTGACTCTAGAGACACACCCAGATTCCTGACTTGATTTTTAGTTGTTTGACCCCTAGACTGAAGGTATGCGTTCACCTTGAGAACTTCATCTTTGTTTCCAAACGCAATGACTTCAGTTTTGTCTTTGTTTAAATGAAGAAAGTTTTGGCACATCCAATTGTCTACTTCATCAATGCATTGGCAAAGGGAGTCAATGGGGCTGTAATCGTTAGGCGATAGGGCTAGGTAGAGCTGTGTGTCGTCTGCATAGCTGTGGAAATAGATTTGGTTCTTTCTCATTATTTGGCTCATTGGGAGCATGTACAGGTTGAATAGGAGTGGCGCAAGAATTGAGCCTTGAGGAACTCCGCATGTCATGGAAGTCCACTCAGACTTAAGCTCTCTTATACTCAAATAATAACCTCTCCCTTCTAAGTATGACCTGAACCATTTTAGGACTATCCCAGAAAGCCCGACCCAGTTTTCCAGCCTGTCAAGAAGTATGTTGTGATCGATAGTGTCAAATGCAGCACTGAGGTCGAGTAGTACTAGAACTGATAATTTGCTTGTGTCAGTATTTAAGCGAATATCGTTTATTATCTTTATGAGCGCTGTCTCTGTGCTGATCGAAGACAACTTTTTCAATGATCTTGCCTATGAAAGGAAGATTTGAGATCGGTCTATAGTTGTTTAATATGGTCTTATCCAGATTGCTCTTTTTCAGGAGGGGCTTGACAAATGCAGTTTTTAAGGAGTTCGGAAAACTCCCAGAGAGAAGTGAGGCATTTACCACTTCTAGGAGATCTGCTTTTAAGCTGTGTAACACAGTTTTGGAAAAAGATGTGGGAAGTGCGTCAAGGGTGCAGGTTGGTGTTTTAAGGTGCTGTACGGTTTCTTCCAAAATTTTGCTATAAGTTCCTTTAAAATCAGACATAGTGACTACTTTCTCAGGCTGTTGCCTGATCTGTCTGACCCCAGCGCAACTCAAGAATGAGCTGATCACCTTTCTGATATTATTGATTTTCTCAGAGAAGAAAGAAGCAAACTGTAACATTAAAATACCTGTTTAAACTGTCTAAATAGTACCCACAAAATCGTTTTAGACAGTTATCAAGTTTTTGCAATTTCATTGACATAAAAAGTAATGCTGCAAACCCAAACAACTGTAAAAATGACTGTAAAAAAATGTTTTAAAATAGCGTTTTTGTCTTGTAAGTTATTTTTTTGTTTATTCTTTGGGAATGGATTAGTAGAGAGGTGAGTGCCATTTGCTTTACATCTTGTTTTCTCCTGTTTAAGTTAAGGAGTTATATTCTTATTGTACTTTTGTTTTCTTTTCTAGCTTAGTTAATTTCTCTCTAATAGAGGGTTTTTGTTTGTTGTTTTGGCATTGCCCCCTCTTGAAACATTAATCCTCCCACATTTGCAAAATAAAAGAACTTTGTTTTTGAAATTGAGTTGTTTTGGGTGTTTTCTGCCTCCACACATCACACCATTTTTATTCTGTTACATGTTCCTCCAACCCTATAGACTAAATAGGGACTTATATTGGCAATGGTTGCAAATTCAGATCAAAATATAATCTAAATAATTTCTTGTATAACTTATTTGTATGAACATTATTTAAAAATACTATTATCTGATTTTAAAGTGTCCCTTTTATGCTTTTTCAAATTTACCTTTATCCAATAGCTGTCTGTGAATGTAAACAGTCTGCAAAAGTTGTAAAGTTGAAAGTGTCATGTCTGCCGGAAGGACTACAGGAAACAATAGCGAGTTACTCTTTTATTGAGTATTGGTCACACAGCACAGCCGATGGAACATGACGCAGAGACTCAGATGGTCAGAACCCGTGATGAGGTGCAGTGAAGAGGTGACGACGAACAGATGACCCAAAACCACACGACAACGGGGAAGACGACGACGAGGACGACGAGGACGACGAGGACGACAAGGACGAGGATGAGGAACAGGAACAGGAACACCAGGCGGGAACACGATGGTGATGAGATGGTGATCAGCTGGAGCGGATCAGAAATGCCAATCATTCACGCCCACGCGCATGTGCATTCATACAACAACATTAACACGAGACTAGAAGAGACCAGCGAATACATCCACCGTGACAGAAAGTGCACGATAAATAAAGTTATTGTCTCCCAAAAGAAAGAATTGACTCCTAACCACCTAAACGAGTCGTCAGGAATTCCAGTCTCACTTCCGTGACCTGCATCCGTAATGCGGTAACGTTCGTAGAGAGGAGGGTTTAGAGAGACTGATTCATCAGATGAGTCGTTTGAAAATCATTGAAAATTGTGGTGATGTGCAATGTGTATTATTAGGAACCTTTAAAATAGCATAATAGGGGCACTTTAACTTACTGGAACCTTAATATTCCTTTAATGTGAAGTAACTTTAAAAAGTAGCATAATAAAGTACTTTGACCAGTCTTAAGTCTTTATAGCTCATGCAAAGTGAGGCTTTCTTGAAAGCAACATAATTCAAGATATCTCAAATGGGCTTTCTATCTAGGTAATATATTTAGACAGGTCTAAATGAGGCACACAATACAAGTGTGAAAATTAGTAAAAGTAGTAATGCTTCTTTAAATGTTTCATTTAACTAACTTCTCTGTGTTAATTATAACCTCAAGCTCTGAGAAACATGCAATGGCTGTGTGTGATGTGAGAGGATTGAAGAAGAGATACAATATCACACCATTCAGTGACTGGCCACTGTAGAAAATACAAATCCACTTGTTTTCCCCAAGTCCAGCAGGACCCGACCTGGATCCGAATGGTTCCATTCACACTTGAACAAGGTGAGGGCAAAAGGATCAGCTTGTGAGAGCCGGTTAGGTGTGAGATGAAGCCACAAGTACAGAGGAGGATGGTATTGAGATTGCAACAGACTTTTCTCCAGAGAGCTTTAGGGCTGTGCATCAGTCTGGCCACTAAAGAGATTAAAATGCCAAGAGTCATGTGTTGTGACGGTCAGAGCCGCTATATATTTACTGACGTACAAAATGACCAATATCATGACTCAACTTACTGTGTCAGGTGTGACTACACAGGTTAAAAAAACTATAATTCCCTGTCCACACCTTTAAAGCGTGAATCTTATGGCCCGCTGGTTTAGGGAAGCATTCTGCCCCTAAAAATCCTTTTGTCAGCTTGCTTTGGATCCATTTGATAAAAGGAGAGAAGCAACCTCAATGTGATTTTGGACTCTGCCCAAGGAAAAAATCCACAGAGTACAGTGGAATTCACTTTTTATGTTTAGGTGCTCAGCCTTAGCTGATGCTCTCTTCTCACAAGCCCACAAGGAGGAAGGATATATTGAAGTTTATTATGTAACAACTCTGGATCTTCAGAGGCCTTTTAGTAGAAACTGTAAGTTGACCCAACTCAATCCCTCCAACCGTATGAGCAATTGTATTCATTGATCTGTTCGTCTTACAATGTGTTTTGTCTCTCAGACATTGTCTAAAGTCACACAGAGCAAAAGTCTGTTCAATTCATGTCAAGATTCAGTTTATATTGTTATCAGATCTCTCACTATATCAGGTAATACATGATTTTGTCTGATATTCAAAGTCGGTCACTGAATAATCTTACTTATCTCTACCAAATATTATGACATTGGGTAGCTGTCAGGATTATGTTCTGTTTAGTTATTCCTATCTTCTTATTTTCCCTCTCTGTCTCTTCAGTTACTGATTATGCCCTTTGTTTTCGTAGTTACTGGTTAGGTTCACCTGCGTTTCATTTCGCTCCCTTTGATTGCCCAGTGTATTTAAGCCCTGTGTTTCTGTTACTCCTGGTCGGTTCAGATTGATGCGTTGTGTGTTTTTGCTCCTGAGATTATTCTAGTGTTTTTCACGAGTTTTAAGTTAAATAAAGACTGTTGGTTATTCTTCTTCATCTTGATCGTGCCCTGCTACTATCACACACGCTAGAGTATTACTTTATTTTGATGGCCCTTTACACATTTACCAACTATAAATGTGAAGACATTGAATTAGTTTCAATGTTTTCATATTTATACATTTTTAAGAAAGTCAGAACCTTTAGATCCTTCAGGACTTACACTACACACACACAAAGTACAGGATCAATCTCAAAGAAGACTTTTCTGCCTCTGCACCTTTTGTTCACACCACTATAACTGATGTGGAATTCATTCACCATGTCAGCAAGAGTCCCCCCCCCCCCCACATCGAATGCCAACAATGTTCCATATGAATGTTGATTGTGGGGACAATGGCTCATCGAGTACACTGATGTGAGGCAACGCTCCATACAGAGGACAACTAATGTGGCAGAACTTATGTGGCTTGTGTCTGAACATGTTACCGCAGCTGTATTTCACCCAGCGCAAGCACAGCCGCATGCCTTAAGACCATCTCCCCATGCGCAGATTAACCTGATTATAGCTATTCTGTGTCCGTGATAATCCTGTATGGTGGGTTAGGAGGATATAACCGCTCAGGGATGATAAACAGACATGCAGTCCATCGACAGCAGGAGGCCATTCGCAGACAATAGGGTGGTGATTGCTGCTACTCTGTATTAGCAGTGAGAAAGCCCTTGAGTATGACAGGCACTAAGAAGAACTGAAAAAAACTGACAGTGTATATTAAAGTCAATATTCATTCTCACTGAGGGCTAATGAAGGGCCATTTGCTTTTTTTCAATAGCGATCCAATCAAAGTGACTTTGCAGAGGGTTTCTTTCTTTTACAATGTCATTTTCACTGCAGATACATCATAAGGTTTAGAAGGAGACATAAATGGCATCACAGTTGAGAGGCTTCTCTTTCTCATTTATGCATTTTATCCAACAAATCTAAGAAATGTTAGAATCACGTTGTCATTCATGCAGTTCACTGTTGCTGTCCATTCTTAAATATTGTCATCCTCCAGCTTTGAGGGTGATTAAAAACTAAGAGTATTTGATTTCCTCTAGGAGGCTTCAGTCTGGCCATCTAATCCATCAGACCAGCCTAGATGAGTCGTGTGGATCTGTGCCTTAATCAGAGTGAATGATGCCGCAGTGATCAAGGATGCAGGTCAATCTCTTTCCAAACTTCATTTACATGAAATGTATCTGCCTCCGGTACAGCATTAAAACGCCTGGCTACAAGCATGGTTTACCAAATATCTTGTGCCCTTGAGATGTTGTCCCTGTGGACGAAGATGCAAAAGTCAGCAGAACACCCCCTGGATCGTTACAATTTTGGCATTTGATTATGATACTCATTGGCATCTATAGTGTAGAAACCACCCAAACAGGCAAATTTATATCATATTACACATATTTATATATCATATAATATCATATATGCATAAATTTGCGGTAGCCCAATAGATTTGCACATCTAAATGACAGACATCTATTGATCACAACTATAAAAATATGTTGGTGACCACAGAATATACACAATAAAGATGCATTATTAAAATTTAATTATTTTATTATATAGTTAATTATATGAATACACTGTTCAAATGTTTGACGTCAGTAAGATTTTTTTTTTTAAACAATAGTTTTATTCAACAAGGATGCATTAAATTGATCAAAAGCACATTGTTACAAAAGACTTCTATTTCAAATAAATGCTGTTCTTTTGAACATTATGTTAATCAAATAAGCCATTAAAGATATTAAAGATATTAAGCAGCACAACTGTTTTCAGCTATGATAATAAGAAATGTTTCTTGAAATGTTTCTCTTCTTGTATTAGAATGACTCCTGAAGGAATTCCTATATTTATTCAGCAAGTGTAAAGACATGTATAATGTTACAAAAGATTTGCTGTTCTTTTGAACTTTCTCTTCATCAAAGAATGGAATGGGGGAAAGTATTATGGTTTCGATATCAATAAAGAGATCATAAAATAACTTACTCCAGTAATTATAAAAAACAACATGTAAATAGAATAATAAACAAAACTAATATATAATCAATCATACCCCCCCAGCCCGTCCTTTAATGGAATGGACCTTCACCGGAGCTCTACGCCCCAGGCAGTGCCAAACCTCCACTTTCCACATGCAGGTAACTTAAACTCAAATAAAATAATATTAACACACTATACCACCAATAACTAGGAAGTGTGCACCCAACCTAGTCATGTATGATAGCAGTGAAAATGATAAATAAAGTGAATGTAATGAACCAAATCTGTGTCTGTCGTTATTATGAAATCTATATAAGGTGATCTGTAACAAAATATTGAATGACGTAATGTATTAAAGGATAACAGAAATAACATATAAACAATCAAAAGAAAAATATGTATGTTTTTGCATGGGTTAGTTACCACCTTGCTGTGTGGCCATGTTGTCGGCCATCACAGAGTATCAAATCAGCATATTAGAATGATTTCTGAATGTGACACTGGAGACTGTGATGATGCTGAAAAATCAGCTTTGCATCACAGGGATAAATGTAACGTTTATTAAAATAGAAAAGTTATTTTACATTTCACAATTTTTCAAGATTTACAAGATTTCACAATATTACTGATTTTACGGTACTTTTGGTCAATTTAAAGTATCCTTGATAAGCTTAAGATACTTTCAAAATCTTACCAACCTTGAACTTTTGAACTGTGTATGATTAAAAATTATAAATGAATAAAATATTATTGCAGTAAATAACATCATTGTCTCCATCAGCAATACTTTTACACCTCATTGATGTTATGCGCAAAGTTGGAGCATGCATACATGACATCAATGTTTGTGGGCGGGGCCTCAGCTCAGTTCACACTTCACAGGGGTCATCAAGATTTGCGGTACACAGCAGGTAGAAGTCAATTCACCAACTGTCGGTCAATTTTAAACAAAGTAGACGTGGTGCTGACAGGCTGTAAGGCTGTATTTTAGTTCCAGGAAATGGAACTAACCAATTGCACCTCGGCTTCTGCATGCAACGTGAAGTGGTATACGACAATGTTCACATTTTCTAGTGGCTTGCCAACAATATTCTTCACAAAAGAACAGTCCATTTTGTGGTATGGCACTTCACATTTTTAACATCTCTCTTTGAAGATGCAAGAAGATGCATCGTATAATGGCATGCTTTTGATATGAAGTGGCAGCATTTAACCGAAGGAAAGCGAAGAGATCTGGCTGAAAAATGATAGAGTATCAAAGCAGATAGAGCACTTAAGACTCAACTCTAACTGAGAGCCTCTTACAGCTCTCATCAGATGAACCATGATCTAGATATGACGTTCCTGCCTGCTGCCCCTCATAAAAAAGTTTTTCTGCCAACCAACACAAAACTCTGCAACTGTGACACACAGCTTGGCGGCCTATCTCCAAAGATAATTGAAAGAGTTTACGAGGTTCTAAAACTAGCCTGCTCGGGCGGTTTAGAGAACTCATTTTCTGAGTGGCAATTTACAGTTGATTTGCTGGACACTTAAGAAAGGTATAGATGGGTCTGTCTTATCCTAAAGTTGTGGAGCCTGAGGCCTGTCTGTTCTAATCTGCAGATTGAGGTTCTGATAGCTCTATGTGTGTCTGATTGCTCTCGGTTTCCCTGGGGGCAACAGCCCTCGCCCAAGCTGTATCCCCATGCTCTTGATTGGGTAGTCCCCCCCCCCCCCCCCCATCCGCATCATTGTCCAAGCACCCTATTTTGTTCATAACAATTGACAGAGAAAAAAATTAAGGTATCCGCAAGGCAAATACTAGTAGCTGTTCTTTTTTTTTCAAGTAAACCTGCAAAATTGAAGTGTGTGTTAATCATTTGCTATTTTTAAAGCAAATGCAAGAATTTGAACTTCTACCAGCATTCTGCTGTACTTTGTTCTTGTGAGATGTGAAATGTGCAAATGTAGCTGAAGGCTTAATAACAGGCACTGAGAGCAGCTCTGGGACGGTTTTCAGTTTTGATTCACACTGTTAAATATATTTAATGTAAAAATAAGTAAAACAGTCAATAACTTTAAAACATTTTCAGAGACAAATGATATCTTATTGATTCATCTAAAGGATGCAGTAAGACTGCCAGCTGCACACTGAAAAATAGATAACTCTGCCAATAAAGGCATATTAACTCAGCTTTAACGTGATGAAAAAAAATGTGACATATCTATATATAGTACAGAAAACATTGCAAAAGAATACAGTATAAACACTCTATATTTTTATTTTCATGGTGCGCTATTCAATGCACTAGCCCAATAATATAATTCTGCATAGCGCTGGATTGTATAGAAACGAGACACAAAAGGAACCATTAAGCACCACCTCTGGAGATTGTCAAAAAGCATAATAGAAAAAAAAGTGTCAAAAGATTTTGTGGTTAGATCACAGCAAAATAGAGCTTTTCAGCCAAAATTGTAAGAGATATGTGTGGTGCTAATCTAACACTGCCCACACCTTCAAAAGCACTATACCTTCAGAGAAGTGTGCATGCTGAGAGACTGAGGACTTGGAATCTTGTTGAAATAAAGAGAACAATGGATAGTGCAAAATGCAGGAAAAATAAAATGAGGAATGCACGTTTCACCCTGCTAAAATAAATGTGTGAAAGCGTATTTCAGCAGGACAAACAAAAGGCAAAATTAACATTGGAGAGGGTTAAGAACAAAAAAATTAAAATGTTGAAATGGACAGTCAAAGCCCTGATCTCACTCCAATTGAGATCCTGTAACTCTACTTGAAAATTGCAAAGCACAAGCACCATTCAAATAATTTGAACAAGCAAATCTGGCCGTAAGCAAGACTGAAATAGCTCTTGAACTGTGTGCACGCAGCTGTCATTGGCTGCAAAAGTATCTTTTAAATGTGCGTTTTTATAAAATGTTAAACAGCAAAGTTCCTTCAAAGTTGTTTTTAGCATTCAACAATGTTGTAATTTATACTGTATACTGAAGACTTCTGCAAAGCACTGCATTGAAACAGAAAGCAAGCGAGCGAGAGGGACCCATAGAAAGGAGAGATTTGTGTTTGTGTGTGTGTGTGTGTGTGTGTGTGTGTGTGTGTGTGTGTGTGTGTGTGTGTGTGTGTGTGTGTGTGTGTGTGTGTGTGTGTGTGTGTGTGTGTTTTGACAGAATCAACACTTCAAAGCGGAGCAACATAGTCATCCCAAGGTCAGTTCAAAGCAAATAAAAGGCACACTCAGCAATGTGAAGATATGTGCATGCACTTATGGGCAAAAATAAATAAAAAGGGCCAACAATGCCAAAATATTTAGTGGTCTTTTAATGGTCTTAATCATTTTAATTACAAATCACTAGTTAGGAAAGGTGCACAAATTGCACAAATACTGTAGATAAAATAACTTGGCACATAATAGCCTTCCCCAACTTGGAGACAGTTTTTTACAGGAGGAAGAGTCAGTTTTGTTCAACTCAATGTTGAGGGCTTCAAACAGTTCATGAGTAGCTAGTTGAGAAATATAAAATATCTCAGAGACTAAGTATTCACTATATAGGTTCAAATCTGGACTCTGGTCAGGCAAAAACATGAGCATTGTTCCCAAGTCACTTCTTGGCTGTCTTTGCAATTTGGGCAGGAGCATTGTCTTTTTGGAAAATAACATCATTCCTCCCATAACACCTTTTCAAATGTGGGAAACAAGCCAAGTCGTGAATTTGCTTATATTTGGCTAATTGTCTGACCAATCATTTCTGGTTAAGACAATTAAAATCTACGTATTTAGCCATTTTGGACTTGCCCCCCGCCCTGCGAATGTTAACATGCGACTTGAAAACAGAAGTCTTCATCAGACAGCTCTGCATTTGGCCGGCATTAGATGTGCCTTATTGTGAATACAGATCCAAGACGTGCTCTTTAAAATTAATGATCAGGACACCATTATAAGAAAATGAAAGCTTTAGCATAAGTTCTGCCAGGAAGACGTAATTACTGCGTCACTTAAATACCTCCACATCTATCCAATCACGTCGTTATTCTTACCGTATAAAAGATTGGTACTTACACATGTTTGAGTTCGCGGATGCCGACGTGACAACAGTCGTTTTGATATTATAACATCTTCTAATAATATAATAATAGTTGAAAACTCATCCCGGATCCCAGATGTTTTCATAACATTTCCAAATCCGCCTTTCCCTTAAAGTTCCATTGCTTGCTTGCATAATTATCTTGGCTCTTTTAATGAGTTTTCTACTGGCTTGAAGAGGTAATTGGATTTTTCTTGAAGCAATCTTGTTAAATGCATAAAATCGTATATTTAATTTAGAGAGGAAATCGATGGCGTAGTAAGTGTCTTGGCAGCGCTCGTGCCGTAGTGGACATGCAACGAGCGCCGAGAAGCCGGCAATATATTAACACACACACTAACATCTCGTTACTGTAATGAAAGCTGTAAATCCAAAGCGTGAGCTTTATAAGTGTTTCATGGGAACCGTATAAGCAAGATTCGGGTATTCTGTTGTGTTAAGGAGACTTTATTAATGCTGTTAATTTTCTAAATGGACCGCGATTTTTCACGGAACGCCCGAAGCCGTCAAGCAAGAACAGACAATTCTAATCAATATTGTTGAGCTCTATCTCTGACATTTGTCTGTCAAACTGATTTAAAATCTGAGAGGGCATCGAGTTGGAAAGCTGAGGTGGCTTGACTCACAGGCTGCAAACACCTCACATGTGGTGATTCGCATGAAGATGACGTGCTGCTGATAGCTGTGCTCTTTCAGTCCAGGCACCTTAAAAGAACCCAATCAATCGAAACGAATCACTTTTTCACCATTTGAGTTTGCTTTGGGATGGTCTAGTGTACACCTAAATAATGACAAAATTCAGGTTTCTGTCCAATTTGCATCTTAATTAAATAATGAGGTTCTCAGAGACATCTATCTGATGCATCTGTGACCTTTGTGTCTTCAGTATGTTTTAAGGATTATGTCTTTGGCGGTTTATTCACTGATAACTGTACATGCCATTCTTCAACAACAACAACAAAAATCTGTATACTACATGCTGTATTCTGACATAAACTATGGTTCATGGCTGACATACTGTAACTTAAGCCCATAGTTGTGTTCCGGAAGTAAAAACCCCATTAATTTTCTCCATAGGGGAAACTTATAAACCGTAAAAGACAGACCTACTGTGATCTACAAGGTTGTTAATTGATGGTATATGCTTTTGTTGAAGTCAATCACCCAAATTATTTCAACTTATTTTTAAAATAATCGTGTTCAGCGATTACCCATGATTCTGAAGAAGGGACAGATGTTTTCTTGCATTCTTTTTTAATGTACATTGGAGTGTAAAAGCTTATCGAAAAACTATTGGACAGGACTGTTCTATGCATCAGTTGTTGATTTTGAGATGCAAGCATGCACAAGTGTGTTTAAGCAGATTGGATAAGTTCAGACGTTTTCACAGAAGCTGCAGTTACACATGTCATTTTGATGAAAATTAAAACAAAAAAAAAAGTAAAAATGAAACATAAAAATGGTCAGATTTTCAAATAGCCTATTTTTTCGCTATAAATCAAAGTTTGTAATGTTTTAATTTACCCCATAGCTGGTTGGTTTGATTAATGGCTTATAAGTTTTAACTCTTAAACAAATACTTTCCTTATGGAAAAAAAATACATCCAGAACTAGGGCCAGTGAAGAAGTGGCAGAGCACTGTTGCACGCTATTGGCTACAGGAAGAGAGCATGTCCGTCGATTTGCCTCTCACAAACATCATGTTTTGTAAGAAAAACATCACAGAAAGAAATTGTGCTGGTCAAGACATTTAATGGTATAAGTGCCATTTCAGAACTGTTTTTTAAATTACCTTAATCAACGGAAGGGAATGTATGAACTACTTTTATGGTATTAAAATCATTTTACAAGTCATATTAATTCTAGGTAATCAGTTATTGGACTGAAGCTGTCATTATCACACTTTTCAAATCACTTAGAAGCTGAGCAGCTGAAATGACCTTGCACTGTACTCACATTGAAACAATATATATAATTTAATTAGAAATGATGCATATAAATTGAAGTGGTTTCCTTTAAAAAACATGCCTTATTACATCAGGTCTTTGAGAAGAAGCTGTTGAATTGATTGTCAGCCATACTAATGCTAAGCCTTCTCCTCGGGAAGGGAAAGGCCACTTAGACAAGCAGGCATTCACTCTCAGCCTGACCCTGAGTTCACATTACATTGAATGGAAATGAATGTAAAGTCATTAAGTAAAGGTATGACTCAATATGAAGTAAATAAAAAAGAAACAATAGGACAGGACGAGCTTTCTATTCAGAGCTGTTCTTATAATTATTCTGAATAAATTATGAAGGTCTGCTAGAGATCTAGAAGAAGTGAATGAATGATTTTTCTTTTCAAAAGAGGACCAGTTTGTTTTACTAAGCCATTTGTAACAAGCCCAGCATTCCTCTCAAGTGTCTTATGAGATCATTTCCTAATAACGCATAATCCCAAAGCAGACGGTGACCAGCTTGTAAAAGTAAAGTAAACAGAATCAAACTCATGAAAAGAAAAAGCGACATTGATTTTCAGTCCCTTTGATATATGTGTTATAGAGTCTGATATCTGTAAAGAGAACAATGATGGGGTGACCCTATCCTCCTTTGTTTGCATTATCTGCTCTCTGCAGTGACTTGCTTAATTAAAACTGTATTTATTATTACTTAGTGCCAAGTCAAACGAGATTTCAATTGCCCTTTTAGTTTTCATTTAGTGAGCCAGTTAACAAATAATTACATTTGCTTTCTGATAGCAGCTTCCCTCTAATGATCACAGACAGTATTCTCAGTCTTATTACCCTTAGTCAGATAAACAAACAAAATGACAAGTTATCACTTGCGTTGAAAGCCAAATCCATTATCGACGGCGTAACATGATCACTTTATAATCATACAGACTGGGCTAGACACAAAATATCCCATATAATTCAAATCAAACTTATATCTCAGATTTTGACAGGCACAACCACAGTTGATAATGAGCACGCAAACAAACTGACAAATTAAAAACGTGTATAGTTTGGACACTGAGATTCAATCTCCAAACGCAATCTGAAAAACAGTTTACAGCATCTTTCTGAGTGCCAGAAGTTGTTGGGGAATAAACTAAAATGGAACATGTTTCATGACTCAGAACAGATCACAGCTATCTCACACTGTGATAGCGCAGGCCAGGCTGCAACAGGCGTTCATGGAAAGACTGCCATCCTATCATGTCAAGCTGTGTACGAGTCCGACAGCGAGACTAGGCTCATTGGAGAGATCTAACTAGCCCGGGCGAGACAATTTATAGGCTAAGCTTCACTTCCGACTGTGTTGTTGCACACCCAGTCTGCCCGTGCTTAGACGCGTGATCGTATTTCTGGATGTATGCTTGTGTTCACTAACTGAATCATCAATCTCCTCTTTCGGAGGCTAATTTAGCTGAGGCCTTTTAAATGCTCTGACAAGCTTCGTGTCATTTATCAAACTCGAAGCTCTCTCCGCTAGCCTTGATTACATATCATGTCTGTGTGCAAAACAGCCTATTCCACAAACAAAAGCAGCCAATTCAGCAGCAAGATCTCCACATCAAAATATGCACCGTTGGGATGTCCGAATGAATGAAAGCAGTCGTCAGGAAATGGCCACACTGTGTGCTGCAATTTGTGTGCTTTATTACAAAAATCTGTACAAAATGTCTTCCCAGTTTTAGAACGTGTCACTTTCATTTCATATCATTACAATTCAAAAACTTGATAATAACCTGTCGGACAATAGCTAAACATTGAATATACTGTAGTAGTAAGGTCTGTGTTGTTCGTATGTTATACACCGTTTCACACGTCGCCAGATATTATTTAGGATAATGTCTTTACATTCTTTTTTTCCCTTACACTTTGCAAATCAGACTCATATAAACAACAGGCCTGCTTTAAAACAAACAGCTCTCACAAGATATTCAGCAAGAACCACTGCAAAAAAAGAAAGAAAAAGAAAAAACTGTACACGGGACAGCATAGAGCACTACAAAAACATTTTGCCGCTTAGAGTTTCTCCACTGAGACTGAGGTTTTCGAGAAAGGAATAGGCTTAATACAAAAGACTCCCCTTCAAACGCTCGCTGTCGTAAGGGTTCTCTCTACAAACTTACAAAATAACATCTCAAAATAACTCAGGTTGACAGCATCAACTGAAAGGCAAGTACTATACATTTTCAATGATTAAATCCACTCTGGCCTGTCCTGCTCGATACATCAAAGTCTATTCACTACGAGTTTGACTTGTATTTTGGTCGGCATTACTCCAGGATACGTCAGAAGTTGTGATAGCGATACGCCTCGGCCCAAATTTTCTCATGGAACTAAGGCCTGATAACAGACGTGAAGTTATGCATAACGGATATTTTACAAAGCAACAGCTGCAGATCCTCACTAGGCAATGCGTTCGGAAAAGATATCGTGTTCTTGATTGCTGAATTCATATTGATTTTTTTTGTTGAAGAACCTATGAGTCATAGAAACATCTGATAGAACAGAAACATTGATCTTTTGAGCATCACTGCTATATGGCTAGCTGGATGGCACTGTTCTCATTTATAACTATGGGGAGAGCACTTCAAATGTCTCTTAGAAACAATTGGTATTCCTGGACCAGCTCACATGGCGCAGCGGTCCACCGTCCATTATTCTCTTGGGCCTGAAGATCCCTCTTTGGGCGCTTGCAACCACATCCCAAGTCCAGACTTGGCATCTAACTGTAATTTAAATAGAAGTGCTTCCAAATCGAATCTCCACAGTCTATTCGTTATCAAAACTGCTGCTCTCTGCAGATAAATCTCCCCCCTGCGCATTGAATGCTCCTTGTTTTTGCTCTCCTCCTCTGTCAAGCATCAATGAGTCAGTTGTATTCTCTTGATCATTGTTCATTTCCATTATGCCCTTGATTGAGCAGACCTTGGCAGTAATTTTAATCCCGGCTAGGAGGAGAATATATTGCTGCTGTCGCCGTGACCGTACAGGTCGGCTAGCTTCCGGAAGCGAGGTCCCCAGTCGCTCAGATAGTCATAGTTCTGCTCCGAGTCTGTGCTAAGGGAGTCCAGGGAGCTGAGGGAATCAGCCACAGAGCCGCTACCCTCGAAAGCATACGTCTGCAGGGAGTCATAGGGAGGTGCTGAAGGATCGACGTCAGCGTCCTTCAGGCGGTCCCATATAAATTCCCGGAAGATCCCGTTGTCGGGAGTGATTTTGTAAGGGGGAGGGCGGGAGCAGTAAAGGGTGGGCACTTCCGGGGTGACGTCTCGGCGGGCTTTGCTGTCCCTCACTACATTGAGGTTTCGCAGTGCCACCATGTCAAATGCCTCTGTGTCTTCCTCACCTCCACCTTCATCATCGTAGCGCACAATGTTTTCCCGCACATCCCGGTCTTCGTCCAGGATCAGAGGTTCCTTCTTCCGCCTCCTCATTGTAACAATCAATAGCACCAGAACTGGAAACCCAAGACACAAAAATCATATGGTGTTAGTACAAGCAAACCAGAGCTATCGTCAGTAATATGACACATTGATGATACAGAGGAATGCAGTGGCTAGGCAGAGGTGATGTATACTAAGTATACATACTGGTAGACCTCAAATATAAACAATAGCACACATTACCATTTAAAAGTCAGGGGATTTGTAAAAAATAATAAATAATGATTCATTAATTTTTATTTATTCAGCAAGGAAACATTCAACTTCTCAAGTGACAGTAAAGACATTCATAATTTTACAAAAGATTTGCTGTTCTTTTGAACTTTCTATTAATCATGGTTTCCCCAAAAATATTAAGCGTAACAACATTCAACATTGACAATAACATGAATAACATTCAACATGGTTTCTTTAGCAGCAGATCAGCACATTAGAATGATTAAGAATCACGTGACACAGAAGACTGGAGAAATGATGCTGAAAATTCAGCTTTGCCCTCAAGGAATAAATTACATTTTAAAGTAGAACACAGTTCATTTAAATTGCAATAACATTTCACAATATTACTGTTTTTTTTTTACTGTATTTTTGACCAAATAAATGCAGCCTTTGTGAGCATAAGAGGAAAAAAATTATTACAGACAGCAAACCTGAACTTCAAAAAACTTTTGAATAGTAATGTACACCATTTGCATACTGTCAAGAAATATACACCATTATTAAAAGCATATAGTAATAATAATGATAATAATATAATGTATACTATTTTGTTTGTATAAATATACATATGATATTAAATGCTGTATATACAACATTCTATTAGGTAATATAATAACTTGCATGTTGTTTACTGACTAGTATACTTACATATAGTTTAATAACTTATGCATATAGCTTACATTAATAGTATGTTATTATTATTCATTATTGTATTCATTTATATAGTTTAAAACCTTAAAAATTATATCACGAGAGTAAATTATTTGCATTTAATTCCTTTCATACATTTATTTATTTTCCTTTTTAATAATAGACACATTAAGAGTGTAGTCTTAAGAGAAGATGGATTCGAACAAGTCACAAGTTGTTCAAATCCATCGATTTGGGAAAAAAAAAAACCCCAAAAAAACAAGGCCACTTCTCTGACATCTTAAGTATATTTATTCATAGTTCTGTTTCCACCTGACTACTGGGGCCCAAATATACACTTTTGGACACTTTTATACCCTGTTTACACTTTGTGCAAATAGTCATTACGATTAAACTATTTGCTAACAATGTGAACAAGAAACCCCTTTTATATGAGAGTAGTGTTTAATAAATTGCTTCATTACAGATTCATGTACAAAGTAAACAACAATTCCATGAAAAATCAAGCACCAGGTAAGGTTTAGATGCACCAAAGCTTTAAAAAAAAAAAGAAAGAAAGAAGAAGAAGTCTTGTTCGTGGGGACATTTTGTCCCCATAATGTAGGGTTTTCAAAGACACAGGTACAACATGAAAGATAAGCTGAATTATCTCTGCAGTTCAATTAGGGCAGATCTGGTACATTAGTTTTATCAATAAGTTCATCAGACTGGGCTGTGTGATTTTAATAACGCTGCTGACAAATCCTGAGCAGGAGGCGTTTCATCATTGGAGGTGCTCCTGGGAGCAGGAGGTGTCAAAGGAGTTAGTCGGATTCAATCTCATGCATGTTTGTTTACAGTGGTTATTAACTGTACGGACCCTTATCCGCACACAAAAACACATGCACAGCTGAGAATTAAGCACATGCCAGCACTTTTGTCTTCTCACTCTTAGCTCTGTCATGACTCATGTGTGAACATAAGCAAACAGACAGAGATAAACACATAGATGCACGAAGAGCAAGATTTAGGGCAGGATGTGTTGCTGTAAATATGAGGCTTTAACGGCCACTTGCTTTCTTCCCGCTTCAACACAAGCTGCTTATTCAGGAAAGGCCAGCATTAAATCCTTTTAATGAGTGCAGCATATGCCTGCTGTATGTGTAAAATAAGACTGGATTATATGTCAGTCAGAAAATATCATCCTGCCCTGAAAGCACAGACCCCGTATAGAGCACATCAAAACTATCAAAGAGTGGCAAGGTTGCACCGTTGCACAAAATACGTGTCTCAGTTATTCAAACCGGGGATCAAATAATGCACGGAAAATATGGTGTGAAAGAGAAGGAGAAATTCTGTCGTTTTAAAAAGAGAAAAAAAAAGCGCATAGCGAGAAATAACTAACATAACAAGACACATGCACAAAACAGTAAAATAAATCAATTTTTGTGATGTGTGGAATGCTAAAACCAATCCTCCGTGTTGCCGCTCTCAGACCCATGAATGCGAGGGATCTTACAGTACAGCCACAACACAGTCCTCCCACGGGAGTCTCTCTCTCTCTCTCTCTCTCTCTCTCTCTCTCTCTCTCTCTCTCTCTCTCTCTCTCTCTCTCTCTCTCTCTCTCTCTCTCTCTCTCTCTATCTCTCTGTCTCAATGTAGATAGCACATATGTGTATTTGGCTGCCGTTACTAAGCTCGAGGGGGAGGGAAGGGAGCAGATAAAGTAGGGAGAGAGAAAGAGGAGGTGTAAGTGGGAGCAGGCTGAAGTGAGAGAGAGAAAGATAGAGTGTAGGGAAATGGGAGGCAAACGTCTAATGATCCATCCTTCAGGCCTGCTACAGCAAGTGTGAAATATGGTGCCAAAGTCTCATACTTCATCCTCAGGCCTAGTGTCGTTTTGCAGGGGCAGACAAGCTGGGCGAGTGGGCTGGCGAGGCAGCGGCTGCACGAGTGCAGTCATAATCACAGTACACACACACACACTCCGGGAATGATATAAACAAAAGCAAAGCCAATATCGGCCTTAAATTCAAGAGCAACGGTCTTTCAACCATTTATGGTGCCAACAAAGGAAATGCTGTATAAAACTGGAGATAAAGGAATAGAAAAATTAAAAATTGGTCATAATTTACTCAACCTATTTTCTTTTGAAAATCTGTATTTTTTTCTTCTTCTGTGGAACACAAAAGGAGATTTTATTTAAAATGTCCAAGCTGCCTTATAATAAAAGTGAATGGTGACCATGGCTCTAAGGCAAGATTTTCAAGAAATAAAAAAAAATACACACAAAGATATCAGAAAAAGGCCTTGTATAGAGAAATGAGTAATTTTAAATACCTTTTTTTTGGTGTCCTTTTCAGAGCTTGACAGATCCCTTAACTTTTGTGATATGCTAAATATAGACAATTCAATGGAGTATAACAGTAGCAAAGGAGGCAATCTGAAGACCTGGAGTTTGAACCAAAATTTGAGTTAAGTAGAGTATTACATATAGAGAAAATTATGTATGAATTTTTCTTTTCTTTTCTTACTTTCTTATTAAATGTGATCATTGGTTTCAGTAAAAAGCAAAAAGGTTGCTTTGGATATTATTTCTAGGGTGTACTATAGAATACGTAATGATGTGCAATATTTTTTATAATCACTTTAATCAACTGAAATTGTTTTTAACTGAAATAAAATATTCATCGTTAAAAGGTATGGAAAAGAGCAGCTTGGACATCTTCTTTTGCATTCTACAAAAGAAACAGCATGACTTGGACTTGGAACAACATGACGGTTAGTAAATGATGACAATTGTCACTTTTTGGATGTATTAATAATGTATATGCATATCCTATCAATGCAGTTGTTTTTTTTCAATATTTTCTAGGACAAAAGCAAAGAATTTTATTTCTACATGAAAACGGTTTACAGTATTTCTCTTTTAAACTCAAAGCATCTGCTGTCAACTATTTTGCTAAAATCTAATTTTGAGTGAAACATTGTTTTATTAGAGATAATGTAAACCTGTTGTTTAACAAACCAACATTAAAATAGTTCTTTAAAAGACACACAATGTCAGAAATTTTTTTAGAAAAATGTTACCTTTAGGGTTACAACAGCTTGTCACTGGGTCAGTACCCTTAAAGAGATAACTTTGTACCTTTCAGTAGTAGCATGTACCCTCCTGGCACTATATATGAAGCTTTTAGTGGAAATAAGGTACTAAGATCTCTTAGAAAGTCTCTTTAAGGGTTCTGCGCACTGTGCGCAGTAACAAGCAGTTGTATCCTTAAATCCTGTAAAAAAAAAAAAAACATTCTGAATGCAGGGCTTGTATTTTTTTAAGCCATTGTTATGAAGAGTTAGATCTAATGCAGTCTTTAAACTTAACTGTTACAGACTGTGCCCACTTTAAGGCTTGATTTACCCTCTCTGCAGTTTTGACACAAGATGGATGTTCAACGGGAGCAGCAGATCAATTTAACATTATCCTCAATTTGCAGTAATTGGATTGAGAAAACAATCCGTCATCCAGAATCAATTAAACAACAAGTGGGATATTTTGTGGGGGCCTCGTTCTCATCGACCTCTTAAAAATGAGGCAGCGACTAGATTATGCACTGCCCTTCATTCTCTCTTTCACTCCCTCCCTCTCTTTTCCCTTCACATATCTCTACTACTGCCAAGAGACCAGGGCAGTGAAGACTAATCAAGATATACTGGCGATATGCGGATCTATCTGGCTGTTGACATTTATGCCGCTGCCCAACACAAGGTGTTTGAGCTTTATGACACCTGTCTGTCCCTCCGTTTTCACAGCAGTGATATTATCTGCAAAATAAAATATGATTTATTCTGGGTGATGCAAGAGCACAGTACATCGCCTTAAGGGCCCTCATAAGTATTACTGACTGCCGTCCACTTGCACCATCAGAGGCCATAGTGAAGCACGCCTGGAAGACAAGATGCCCTGCAATCGGTCGAGCAGAAATTGAAAAGGTGATGTCAATGTTGCGAGTGTGACCTGTTGACATGAATGTATCAGAGCGCCTCGGGCTTACCTGACCTCTCTGTATTCCTCCACCTAAGACTGGAATAATGAGCACAAGGTTTCCCTCAGAACAACTAGAACGACACAGCGGCTGGCATCATGTGACATGCGCTACAGAAATCATTTAGATTACTTTATGCAAACACTAATAAATAGCAATGTGTTTACAGATCTCTTCTTTTGACATTTTTTGAACCATTATCAATGCTTGGGCTTGATAGTGTGACTGAGATGTTCACTATAGGCAAGCATTCAATAGAGAGTTCACCTGAAAATCTGTCATCATTTACTCGCCTCATGTCGTTCTAAACCTGCATGAGTTTTTTTCTTCCGTGGAAGGGATTATTATTTATAGCACAACATCTAAGATGCTCTTTACCATTCAATGGAAGTGAATGGTGACCAACTGTCAAAGTATGACATTCAATCAATTTTTCCTCACACAAAGCTATCATATGGCTTCATCATCTACTTTCATTCAAATAATGGCTTCAAAAGTCGGTTTTCGCAGTGATGTGACCCATTTTGGGTTCCCCAAAGAATCTTTCAGCAAATAGTTCTTAAAAGACCCATTTTTGCAACCGGGCCCATGCGAAAACAAGGATCCTAAGGGCTTTTGAAAGGTGGCGTGAACTGCGTGTTATGAAGGGGTTCAAAACGAATGCAAAGACGGCTATTTTTCTGCTGGACAGGTAAGACATTTCAATGGTTGTAGCGCACTTGTTCGCTTAATTCATACAGTTACAGAGTAGGGTATTGAACTACAGGTAGCCCTAATACACATTATGTACTCACGCAATGCTGATGTTGTTAACATTAACAATTTGAGAACAAAGTATACGTTAATTTTCATGGTTTGACGTGATATGATATGCGATCATTAGATTTAATCAGCGCGATTTACTGCAATGCTTTTTTCTCAGTTGGTCAGAACAAAAATGGATGTTACTTGTTCAGAATACATTTTCCAGTGAAAATGCTTATGTTGGTCATACTTTCAAAAAGTAGAATCTGTGATTCTAAATGCCAGTATCCACACCAGCGCGGTGACTGACAGCACATTCTTCTCAAAACACTGTGTTCATCCGCTCTGTGCCATGCCGAGGCACAACCCACGTAAAGTTGATTCCGCGAATAACTGCAACTGCAGATTTCGAACAGAGATAGCAACAAAGAGGAAAAGCTACGGATTGCAGCTTTAATTGCACTATATATAAAAAAAACTTTTGTGTAATGGTTCTAAAGGTTCTCAATGGAACCATAGATGCCAATAAAGAATCTTTATTTGTAAGAATGTATATCAAAAAGAGCAGAATGAACTTTCTTTAAAACATCTAATTTTGTGTTCAATGACAACACAAAAGAGTCATGCAGGGGTGAAATAACAATATTTTCATTTCTGGGTGAAAAAAATCCTTTAATGGAAAAACTCTTTTGTACTGTACGTTGTTAGATTTAAAAAAGACAAAAGACTCAAAGTTGACATGTCCTTGTGTATCATTCATTGCCTGGCATGGTTTAGTTGTGCACTGCTTTTATAACTAAAGCAGCAGCAGCCAAAAAGCTTGTTGATTCATTACTTTGAATAAGATAAAAGCAGAAAATAAGATTCTTTTCCCTCTGCAGCTCTTCTACTCTGAAGACATCCTCCTCCCCTCAACCATGAGTGAGCAGTCTTGAGCCCCTTAGGGGCCGGACTCTCTTTGCCCAAAATAACTGCATTGCTCAGATCAGGCAGCGCAGTGGTCTAATCCAACTTGTGTAGTTTGGGAGGAGATGGGGTAGAGAGGGGTGGCGGCACTGGAGATCCCTACATTTACACGAGACGGCAAACCACAGGAATGACTTTTACATCAGTTACAGCTGTTAGCTGAGCTCACATTCAGATGATAAATACTTAAAAACATTGATCAATCAAAACAGTGATGGAGTCTGCTACTGTGTGCCACAAGCTGTGCTGTTTGGTGAAGATGGTATTACTCACAGGTTCCTGTTGAACCTGAGGAAGGACAACGAGAAGCAAAACATGTCTCATGGTTTCCACAGTAATATTAAGCAAAACCGTTTTCAACTTTGATAATAATAGAAATGTTTCTTGAGCAGCAGTTGTCAGCATGTTTCTGAAGGATCACGTGACACTGAAGACTGGAGAAATTATGCTGAAAATTCAGCTTTGCCATCACAGGAATAAATTGCAATTGTATTATATTAATATTAAAATTTTGTTTAAATAAATGCAGCTTTAGTGAGCATAAGAGTCTTCTTTCAAAAACATTTGAAGGGTAGTTTATTATGTTTAATTTTCTGTTTATTATGTTGTATAGCATGTTTTAAGCATTTAGTTGTACTAAAAATAAGAGGAAAAAAAGGAATATGAATCTGAAATCAAGTCTTAATGTCTCATGGAATTTTGCTTCATCATGATCTTATGTATGGTGCTCCAAGTAATGTGCGAGAACAGCACAGAGTTCTAAGGGAATGTGAAATTGAAACATATTGCACTCAGCTTCACTGCAACATATAATTTCAGATCTACTGTTTAGTTGTAACATATTCAGATAGAAATTATCTAGTTCATATTTAGATGTAATTGTCATGTACTTGTCTCTTGTTTTGTGTGCAAGCATGTGGCTGGTTGTTTTGCGCTATGTGTTTGCATTGTCTTGTGTCTTTACCTCATTTCCTTGTCAGTTAATGTTGAATCAGTGTCACCTGTGACTTGTGATTATGTGGCCTTACCACACCCCTTGTTCCCTTGTTAGTATTCATGTTCATCAGTGTCACCTGTACCCTTGTGATTATGTGTCCTATGTAAGATCCCTGTGTTTGTTTCTCAGTGCTTGTTCGTCTTGTTATCATCTGGTTCGGTGAGCTTTGTTATCTGTCTGTGAGTTCCAGTTCATATTTGTTGTGAAGTCTAGTTATCGTCAGTTCTTGTTTGTCATCGTCCAGTTATAGTTCCGTTTATGTTCGTTTGCCTCATCGTGGGTTCTTGTTTTCTGTTTGTAAACAAACTGTGTTTTTGTGAAAGTTACTGTCTGCGCTTGGGTTCTATTTAGCGTATCGTGACAGAACGAACAAGCCATTTTTTGAACCCAGTAGACAGTATGTCTCTTTCCGCCGGATGCCTGTTGGATGACCATGAAGGATGGAAGCAGTCGACTACCGAGGATATGAGGAGGGGCAAGATTCCGTTTCCTTCCCAGGGAGAAAAGTCCCTGGAGAGATATGCCCAGGGCCTAGAGGAGAGGAGCAATTTCACGCCGGAGATCCTCCTAAACTCCTACTTCATCGCGGGGCTCAATGTACCTCCTCCGCTGACTGAACGGGAGGGGCTGATCCGACGCCCGTTCCGTGAAGTGGTGGACCATGTGTGTCGAAAGGAGCGGCAGGACCCCACGAGGACATTGCCATCTTCAACATTGCCAGTGATCCCGGAGAGTCGCGTCTTCGCCATGACAATGCTTGGCAACCATGTTCTCTCCACTTCGACCCCTGCTAGGGGTCCTTCAGCTTTAGCAACGGCCACTGCGGGGATCACGGTACCGATCATAGGGCCGGCTATGGCTCCTGCCCCACGGTCAAGGAGGAGGAAGAGAACTTCAGGTCACCATTTTAGTCCTTTTCCGGCTCTGTGCCGATTCTCCAGGCCGCTGCTGTCCGTCCTGTCCACACTGAGATAGATGGGAGGGTACCCAAGTCCAGCCCTGTCCCAGCTAAGGAGTTTAGGACTGTCCACGCTGAGGAAGTTGGGAGATTGACCAAGTCCAGCCCTGTCCGAGCTAAGGAGTCAAGGACTGTCCATGCTGAACCGTCTGTTGTACCCCCTGTCCCAGTTCCGTTGCGGGTTGCAACGCCCCCAGTTTTGGGTTCTGTTTCGTCTCCTCTGATAGCTGCAGCAACACCTGTTGTTTCCCCGATTACCCCTGTTTCTGTTTTACCCCGACCTGTCCCTCCCAAGACTGTACCTCATGTGTCTCCACCCAGAATTGCCAGGTTTCCGTGTCCTCAATCCGCGCCCGCGTCCAGTGAGTCTAAGACTTTTGTTCCACCTATCCACTCTGAACTTCCACCTACAAACTCTTTTGTCCCCCCCCCCCTCACTCATGTGTTATTTTTATTGTGTCATCTTGATCCTACTGTTATGTTTTCTTGTTTTCCGCTGTTGATGGTCGTTATGTTTTGTTGGTTTATGTCTAGTTTACAGTCTGTTATGTCCCATGTGGAGTGTCTGGTAGCCGCTCCGTAAGGAGGAGGTTATGTCATGTACAGGTCCTTCTCAAAAAACTAGCATATTGTGATAAAGTTCATTATTTTCCATAATGTAATGATAAAAATTAAACTTTCATATATTTTAGATTCATTGCACACCAACTGAAATATTTCAGGTGCTTTATTGTTTTAATACTGATGATTTTGGCATACAGCTCATGAAAACCCCAAATTCCTATCTCAAAAAATTAGCATATCATGAAAAGGTTCTCTAAACGAGCTATTAAGCTAATCCTCTGAATCAACTAATTAACTCTAAACACCTGCAAAAGATTCCTGAGGCTTTTAAAAACTCCCAGCCTGTTTCATTACTCAAAACCGCAATCATGGGTAAGACTGCCGACCTGACTGCTGTCCAGAAGGCCATCATTGACACCCTCAAGTAAGAGGGTAAGACACAGAAAGACATTTCTGAACAAATAGGCTGTTCCTAGAGTGCTGTATCAAGGCACCTCAGTGGGAAGTCTGTGGGAAGGAAAAAGTGTGAAAAATAACGCTGCACAACGAGAAGAGGTGACCGGACCCTGAGGAAGATTGTGGAGAAGGACCGATTCCAGACCTTGGGGGGACCTGCGGAAGCAGTGGACTGAGTCTGGAGTAGAAACATCCAGAGCCACCGTGCACAGGCGTGTGCAGGAAATGGGCTACAGATGCCGCATTCCCCAGGTCAAGAAACTTTTGAACCAGAAACAGCGGCAGAAGCGCCTGACCTGGGCTACAGAGAAGCAGCACTGGACTGTTGCTCAGTGGTTGCATGTCATTTGGAAATCAAGGTGCCAGAGTCTGGAGGAAGACTGGGGAGAAGGAAATGCCAAAATGGCTGAAGTCCAGTGTCAAGTACCCACAGTCAGTGATGGTCTGGGGTGCCATGTCAGCTGCTGGTGTTGGTCCACTGTGTTTTATCAAGGGCAGTGTCAATGCAGCTAGCTATCAGGAGATTTTGGAGCACTTCATGCTTCCACCTGCTGAAAAGCTTTATGGAGATGACGATTTCATTTTTCAGCACGACCTGGCACCTGCTCACGGTGCCAAAAAAACTGGTAAATGGTTTACTGACCATGGTATTACTGTGCTCAATTGGCCTGCCAACTCTCCTGACCTGAACCCCGTAGAGAATCTGTGGGATATTGTGAAGAGAAAGTTGAGAGACGCAAGACCCAACACTCTGGATGAGCTTAAGGCCGCTCTCGAAGCATCCTGGGCCTCCATAACACCTCAGCAGTGCCACAGGCTGATTGCCTCCATGCCACGCCACATTGAAGCAGTCATTTCTGCAAAAGGATTCCCGACCAAGTATTGAGTGCATAACTGAACATAATTATTTGAAGGTTGACTTTTTTTTTGTATTAAAAACACTTCTTTTATTGGTCGGATGAAATATGCTAATTTTTTGAGACAGGAAGTTGGGGTTTTCATGAGCTGTATGCCAAAATCATCAGTATTAAAACAATAAAAGACCTGAAATATTTCAGTTGGTGTGCAATGAATCTAAAATATATGAAAGTTTAATTTTTATAATTACATTATGGAAAATAATGAACTTTACCACAATATGCTAATTTTTTGAGAAGGACCTGTACTTGTCTCTTGTTTTGTGTGCAAGTACATGGCTGGTTTTTTTGGGCTATGTGTTTGCATTGTCTTGTGTCTTTACCTCGTTTCCTTGTCAAATAATGTTGTATCAGTGTCACTTGTGATTATGTGTCTTTACCACACCCCTTGTTACCTCGTTAGTATTGATGTTCATCAGTGTCACCTGTACCCTTGTGATTATGTGTCCTATGTAAGATCCCTGTGTTTGTTTCTCAGTGCTTGTTCGTCTAGTTATCATCTGGTTCGGTGAGCTTTGTAATCTGTCTGTGAGTTCCAGTTCATAATTGTTGTGAAGTCTAGTTATCGTCAGAGTTCCTGTTTGTCATCGTCCAGTTCTAGTTCCGTTTATTTATGTTCGTTTGCCCCATCGTGGGTTCTTATTTACAAACGGAAAACAAACTGTTTTTGTGAAAGTTACTGTCTGCGCTTGGGTTCTATTTAGCGTGTCGTGACAGTAATGGAACAGAAGAGGTGGATAGAGCCGCCTTTGTTTAGTATTCATAATCTGTGCACAAAATGGAAATTACTGGGGTTTGGTTCAAAATGTACACACACAAATTCCTGTCTTGTCACAATAACTCAGGACTCAAACAGAGACAACATCTGTCAGCAAACAGAGTTGTGGCTGTGTCCGTACAGATCCCCACATCACCATCACAGCCAGAGAGACAACCTATCAATGGCATAATCAAGAAATCAATCACACCATCATGACTGCATTCACTCCCTCTGTGCAGTCTTCAGGTCGACAAATCAACACAAAGGCACACCAGTCAACCAATCAGACCAAGTGAATGGCACATATGGGGTAGAGGTCGCTCATCAAACAATCAGCTAATAAGGCTCCAAATAATAAGTAATCATCCAGACCTGCAGCCTCCTTGTAAGAAGGTAAACAAGTCAATTGTGGCCAAGCAGACCTCTCAGCGCATGCCGAGTCCCAACTGCTAGAGAAGTCGTGCCAAGCACTTCTAAAGAAACGGCAGCCCAAAATGTGTGCTAAATGTCAGTACGGGGGAGGTGGAAATGCAAGGAATGCTCTTAAAAAATGATTTGAAAAACAATAACAAAAATTGGGAAAATATCCTTTGATTGGAAGCTGCAGTCACAAAGCTCTCTGGCATTGTTAAATAAGGATACTTTAACATTATTTTTCTCTTAAAGACAACATGAAATCTAAATCTTTTGAAATTAAATGTTATTCATAAATAAATAATAAAATGGCCCTGGTCCTTGGACATGATTTATCAAAAAATCAAAAAATCAAAACAAAATACACTACTGTTCAAATGTTTGAGGTTGGTACAATTTTATAAATGTTAATTGAACGAGCTCTCTTATGCTCACAAGTAAAAAAAAAAAATGAAATTGTGCAGTATTATTTAAAAAAGATGTATTTTAAAATGTAATTTATTTCTGTGATGGCAAAGCTGTTACTCTAGTCTTCAGTGTCACACGATCCTTCAGAAATCATTCTAATATACAGCATTTATTTGAAATAAAAATAGTTTGTAACAATGTCTTTACTGTCAATGTCTTTACTGTCACTTTTGATTAATTGTATGTTTCCTTGCTGAACAATTTCTTAAAAAAAAAAAAACTTAAACCAAACATTTGAACAGTAGTGTATTTTCAAAATACTGTTAAATCAGGCTCTGAAAACTTTTCTTCAAATTTCCAGCAGAATATTTTGTTTCACTCTGAAAAAATGTACATTACAAAAGCTAAATGTTGTTTAATAATAAGCCATTTGTGTGTTGATTTGATCATCTCAAACAGCCGGACACAACAACACTGGTTAAATCATTAGCGGGAGTTTGAGGGGGGACTATACGTTTTTAGACCTATTCAAGAAAGGGAAATGATCGGCAAACAAAGAAAAGCAGCACTTTGTCAATGTCATTTTGTTCCATTAAACAGGCTTATTAACCATTGCTTTATGTGCTCAGGAGGGATAAATGTATTTCCTACCAAGCAGGGTGATGATGCAGGCCAGGATGGCGATGAGAGCTCCGGTGCTGAGTCCAGCTGACAGCATGAAGGCCTCTGTGCCACATGATTGGGGCGTCCCATCAGGGTCACAGTCACACACTCTAATAGACAGCGTGTTAGTGCTGCTGAGGGCAGGGGATCCGCTGTCCACTATCAACACTGGCAGTCGATACATAGCCTGTTCCCTCCTCTGAAAACCACTCCGCTTAGTTAGAACAGAAGCGGTATTGTCTGCAGAGAGAAAGACAGAGAAAGAGACATATGATAACATGTGAAAAGTGAAAAAATTACAAACGAAACCTTTTCTGTTTCAGGAATAAGAGCTGAGATTCAAGGATTCGCTAAACTGTCTTTGCACCTTTATTGTCTCGGAGGGTGAAGTTCATGTTCCCAGCTGTCTCTGCAGTGAGGGAGAAGAAGAAGCGATGCCCGCTGGGTGGTTCATCTTTATCCACTGCACTTACTGTTTCAATGACCTAAGACAGTGTTGAAGAGGGAGTAAAGAACAGGAAGATTAATACTGCTGTTATTGCCTCACAACAGACAAAATGATACACAGCTCTCTCGCTCAAAACACTGCATTGTCACAATAACAATGAATGTTTCAGATTATAGATAAACCTGAATATTTCATGAATGGAGTTATTTAATTGATGAGTTGATTAATTAGTTTTAAAAAATCAATTAAAATATGTCCTCAGTAAGGCACCATAAGGAAGATAATTTAAGACATCACATTTTTGTGGCAAGTTGAAGCACTGAATAAGTCAATTATTATGTAATGAATTAAGTCAATGTATATTTTGTTTCCATATAACTGAACATAAACTGTGCAGAGTGGATAAGTGCAATGTGGCTTCTTCAAGCAGTCATATCTAACTGACCATTATTTTATTTGTTGCCTAATGTAATCAAACTGAATCCGTCAAATGATCTAATATTTTTGAGCTTCATAAATAATTTAGATGCTACTCTATGAATATTTTAGGTTCAATTGTGATACTATTTTTAACAGTATAAACCTATCACTCAGCATCTCTCGCCATGAGAGTCACATATTAAGACAATTAACAGTTAATCTTTTAAATATTAACCTCAAGACCCTTGCCATTTTTAACACATTTCTTTACAGAATTAGTGGTAACAGTTTACAATATGGTTTCATCAAATAAAGATTAGCAAATACAGTAACATGTAGCTATTGCTCAAGTTAATTAAATTAAACAAATAAATTAACTAATGTTAACAAATGAAACCTTATTGTAAAGTGTTACCAAATTAATTAACTAATATAACATGTTAAATCAGCAGCTGTTTTTCATGTTACACCACACAACAAATTTCAGCCATCAGCGGAATTCAAGGTGGTGAACTTGGAAGAAACAAATACACAATTCACAAGTTAAAATCACACTGCAAACAACATCAGGAGGATAGGCGAAGCCAGTAAGATGTCTGTGAGAGATGGCGCTCATACGGTATCCAGGGATTTAGCAAAGTAGAGGGCCATCCCAGTCTAAATCTGGACCGAAACCCCTCTAAAGCTTGGCAAAGTGCTGCGTTTTAGAGATGAATATCAGGGTGACCCATCAGGTGGTACGCTAAGAAGATTCTCCTGACACACTGTTGTGGCCTAATCTGTGGGCTTTGGCTGGGTTAAATACTGTGCACAGCTCTTCCCTTGTGTCAGGCTGGAGTCAGCACAAACTCAAAATGCTTGAAAAATCTCCCAAAACCTCACACACTGTATGTAGCGGCGCTGCAGCTAATAGACTCTTCTGAATCTTTTCCTTATTCGTCCGAGGAATATGACCTTGTGCTAACCAAGAGTTTTCAGCACTTTAATTCTCCACTTATTTATTTTTTATTTAACAGCCCTCCCCCACATTTACGCTAAGAGAGTATTTGGCAATGGGAACTCTGATGGATTTATCATTTATCTGTAAATATTTTTAAAACGTTGCACTATTAAAAACCTGCATAAATGACACAAGCAGCACAGGATGTTCCCTCAGCACCAAGCACTGATTACAGTAAACTGTGACAAAATTAATTACAGATAGTCCATTAAGGAGAATGCAAAGTGTATTGATAAAATCATTGATGCAACTGGTTCATTTAAAATGAATAAGAACATCCTGCCAAGGCAGAACAGTTTAAACAAAACCTGATTTTGCATTTGACCGGGGGGAAAAGTCAATTTTTTTTTTAAAGAATAATACTGCAAAAACACAAAATAGCTCTTATAGCCAAGAAGTGTATATACAGTATGAAAATAAAATGGGTGATTTAAGCTCCTTTCGCAGAACTTGTAAAAAAAGGCTAGAGGGCAAGGAATCTCCCCTGTGCCACCTGGTTTTAAAGAGGGGAAAAGTGGTGAGACCGCCCGTGAAGAGTTAGCAGTCACAAGCGCTTTAGAACACCAGTCTGTCAGCCTGCCACTGCTGACCGTGTCTCTGAGGCATAAAGAAACAAGACAGAATATAGACGACCTTAAAGAGATAAAAAAAAAACCACTCACTCCTCATAATCTAATCTGCTAAATCACCTGTAACAAATCATCTGGCTCATTTAGAGACCAAAGCTTCAATTCATATTAAGCTTCTATTAAATTCAAAAAGGCATATTAGGAACAAAAGAGAAACCAAGGGCACAGAGAAAAGAGCTTTGCGCTGGGAAGCGAAGGTGAAGACATACGTTTGGTGCATGTGACCCCATTACAGGCACTTGTTGGATGGGGATCTGGGGACCTTTTCAACAAGCCATCTGTTTTACTCTCGAATGCAATGATGGGGAATATTCCCTCTCGTATCACATACATTGGAGATGGGCGATTATGATCACCTAGTCATCCAACAACAGACGTTATCTAGATTTTTCATGCATTTTTTAACGATTTGAATTTTTTAGAGGCCAAGCTTTCATTGTTAATAGAACTGATTGTCAACAATAGCGAAGTGTGCTAATTAAACAATATTGCTGATGAAAATAAGATGTACTAATAATGTACTAACAACGTTTTCAAGATGAAAAAATTTTGAAACAATAAAGATTTCAATAATCCTGTCACAAATAATTCAAACTAACTTCTGGTTTTAAAGAAGAAAAGACTAGAGCCTGGCTTGCATAATTTTTTAATGTCTTGCAGTAAGCGTTTTATTTTTTTATGAACTTGTATCAAAATAAAAATAAAAAGTGCAAATTAATCTGCATTCTGGTTTGTTACATTGCACAACTGTAGTTTCCTTTTAATGCAAGAACACATCTTACATCTCAGCGGAATCAAACAAACACAAAACCAGCCTAATCATACAGGACTTCGACTGGTCATTCAGACATCCCTCATTTTAAAATAATGTATTTTTCCAACAATCTAGCTCTCTGAGAACATAAAAAGAGAAATAATTAAATTTGCACTCAACCCTGGTTTCAATTGCTCATGAAACCTGCCAACAGCATTACCACACACCTATATGCAACCCTTCATTCTTCCTCCAGGCAATTCTGAATTTAAATTCAAGAGGTCCATACAGTCTCTTTCAGAGGGGCTGGCTTCTTGATGGAGCAGGTGTGAAGCTCTAAATTTACAAATGTGCAGATGAGGTGTACGAAAACAACAAAGTGGATATACACTCAAAGATAATTTAACAGCAAGCATGACAGCTGGCTGAAAAGGAGCCTATTTCGCCAGACGCAAATAGAAAACAGCATTTTTTACTATTTCGCAAGGCACTGCAGTGACAAAGAACGTAAAAGTGCCATCACTGTTTGTTGATGATACTATCCCTCACGGCAGACACTCTGTCTGATCAAAATTCTTCTTCTAACAGCTCCATAACGCCTCATTCAAAGGCTTTGACTTTCAGATTTGGTCTCCAAAAGCACTCCAGGATGTCTGAGAGCCTCTGTTCTGCAGGTACAGCGTTTTAAGGGCCGTGATGAGGACAGAGTCCTTGTGCCAAGAATCACAGGAGAGATCCGTGCAATCAAGACAGCATTTGACTATCACTGCTGCATCGCTCAAGTGCTCCCATAGCTGAAGATATGGAAGTGAACATGAATCACAGGGGAAACTAAATCATTATGAAAACATACAGACGCTTTCATCTCTACTCAGAGAAAGTGAGACCGTTCTACTGTTCCTCGGAGAGGGAGGAAAGTAATTTAGCCTCTAATATGAGAGAGAGCTCTGAAAGTTAGAGGTGATAGAAGTCTGGGGTGTCCAAAACACATGGAGAGTGTTCTTGGGGGACTTAGGTAATGCGCTTCAAGGCTACGATAGCATTTGTGAAAAGAGCTCACCAGCATCTTTTCATTTAGGCAAAACAAACACAGTTCCCTGTGACTCTGGAACACAGACAGGCCAGGACTAATTGTTATAGCCCAGACAATCATGCCACTACAGGGGATTGTATCTCATGCTCAGTAAACCCTGTAGCCTTGTTCTGTTCTCTCTTTGTTTTGTGAGCTCTTGTGGGAGGGATTATTTTTTCTTAAGAAAAAGAAAAACATCCTTCGGTATTCTTTCACTGCTCCCAAAAGAACTGATCAGATCAAGTCAATTTCTGATACACTAATAAAAACAACATAGTAATTAAACGAATTTCAAACACCTCTGCAAATGCTTGACTTTTAACTCTCCTCTAAATATACACCATCTTTCTGAGATGTAAGTGAAACAATTACAATTACTAAGGGGGGTTTCTATGGAAGCTTGCTTTTTTTTTTTTTTTTTACTATTTATTAGATATAAAAAGGTCTTTGTAAGATGGTGAACGTGATTTCACCAGGTGCAACCATTTGAGTTGATCCGACTTAATTTGAGGGAGTTCAGTTCATGTAAAGTTTAGGCTTACAACTATGGTTATGGTTCTACATCAGTGTTATTCACTTATCATTTCCCTATGAGTTTAGGGGTACGTTAGGTTTAGTGGTAGGGATATGGTTAGGAGCTAATTTTCGAACAGGAATGCTGTTCCAGGATTGACAAAATATGTACCCAGGAACACGTATTACGTAGCAAAATCACGGTTACCATTGTGAGATAAAACAAGAAATAGTCGCATAGTGAGTCACAAATGCAAGAAATAATCAAGAAATCATTCTAAAATTGTGAGATATACAGACATACTGTAAACTTTAAATCATTAGATATTTGCATTTACAAGATAAAGCCACAGCCATGTCACAAATTATGAGAAATAAATTTGTAATTGTAAGATAGTCTCAATTCTGAGATAAATTCGCATTTATGAGAGTCAACTGTAAAATATGTTGCAAATTATATATATATATATATATATATATATATATATATATATATATATATATATATATATATATATACAGTCGTGCTCAGAATTAATGGTACCCCTGGTAAATATGATGAAAAATGGCTGTAAAAAATAATTCTGCATCGTTTATCCTTTTGATATTTCATTCAAAAAATTGGCAAAAATCGAACCTTTCATTGAAGTAAAATAATTGACAGTGGAGGGGAAATCACATTATGAAATAAATGTTTTTCTCCAAAACAAGTTGGCCACAATTATTGGTACCCCTAGAATTGTTTACGAGTAAAATATCTCTTAAGTATATTCCCATTCATATTTACCTTTTTTTTGCACACCAGGGTGACTAGGAACATGAAATTGTCCAGCCATGACTTCTTGTTTTACAAGAGTTTAAATATGGGGAAACACAAAGGCCAAATTCCCTTAATCATCCATTACAATGAGTAAAACCAAAGAATATAGTTCTGATGTGCATCAAAAGATTGTTGAGCATCACAAAATAGAAAGTGGCTGTAAGAAAATAGCTAAAGCATTGAAAATCCCCATTTTGACCATCAGGGCAATAATTAAGCACTTCCAATCAACTAAAGATGTTACAAATCTGCCAGGAAGTGGACGTGTGTCTATATTGTCTTAATGCATGGTGAGGATGAAAGTTTGAGTGGCCAAAGACTCTCCAAAGATCACAGATGGAGAATTGCAGAGATTAGTTGAGTCTTGGGTTCAGAAAGCCTATTAAAAAAAAAATTGAACAACCCCTACATCACCACATGTTGTTTGGGAGGTTTTCAAGAAAAATCCTCCTTGCTCATCCAAAAACAAACCCCAGCAAATTCAGTTGTCAGACATGACTGGACCTTCAAACAGCACAGGGTTCTGTGGTCAGATGAAACTAAAAAATAGCTTTTTGGCAGCAAACATGCAAGATGGGTTTGGTGCACACAAGGATAAAAAGTACCCCATGTGTACAATTTAATATACCATCTTTAATGTTGTGGTCATATTTTTCTGCTGGAGGTCCTGGACTTCTTGTTCAGATACATGCATGGCATCGTGGATTCTATCAAATACCAACAGATAAAAAATCTAAACCAGACAGCCTCTGCTAGAAATCGTATAATGGGCCGTGGTTGGATCTTCCATCAGGACAACGATCCAAAACAAACATCAAAATCAACACAAAAATGTGTTAAGTAGCACAAAAAGAAGCTTCTGCCATGACCGTCCCAGACCTGATGAGTGGAGTGAACTGAAGAGAAGAAGCACCAACATGGATCTGTGAATCTGAAGGATCTGGAGAGATTCTGTAAGAATGGTCTCTGATCTCTTGTCAGGTGTTCTCCGAACTCATCAGGCATCATAGGATAAAACTCAGAGCTGTTATCTTGGCAAAAGGAGATTGCAAAAAGTATTTAATAAAAGGGTACCAATAATTGTGGCCAACGTGTTTTGGAGATAAACATTTATTTCATAATGTGATTTCCCCCCCCCACTTTCTATTCTTTTACTTCAATGAAAGTTTAGATTTTTGCCAATATTTTGAATGAAAGATCAAAAGGATAAATGATGCAGATTTATTTTTTCCAGCCATTTTTTATCATATTTACCAGGGGTACCATTAATTCTGAGCACGACTGTATATATATATATATATATATATATATATATATATAATGACAAAAAGAAACAAACAGATATTTTTGGGAACAGGCTTCCATAGGTTTCAGCTATTAACATATTTTTTTTATTGTATATTATTATTAAATCAAGTGTTCATATTTGTATTATTCTAGTATTAGAAAATAAAAAATGCTCTCAGAAGGAAAGGTGCCTCTAGTTGTGTGTAGAATCAGTCTCGTTTTGACCACTGGTGTTGGTCCTCTGACATTACCCAGCGCTTTCTAGATCAATGGTGAATCAAGTCCCAGAACAAATGTCCAGAATGTTATCTCCATGCATATATTGGGCATTCGTAATGCCCTTTATACCACATTTATCTTAGTAATGCGATCTGAAAAACATTGGAATATGAATGTGACAGAGAATGTGTTTGAATCAGGGCATGTTGCTGACTCGAAAATGAGGAATCCGTTGGTTTGCTTGTGTTTGTGTTTAGCAATTGCCTGCTGCAGGACCTCACATTTGGCTACTTGACAATGCCACGCTCCCCAACAAACCAATTTCATGCCACAGTCACCTCTGTCTCATTTGCATCGGTGTAAAGCTTTTTCTGCATGAGCGCACAATGTTTAGATCCCCTGATTAGAGTGATCTGCAGCAGAAAGTCACTAGAATCCTGTTGTTATCATTTTGTGACTCTCACTGTTCTTTACTGGCTACTGATCAGCTCTAAGGTCCAGATTCCTTCTGGTTACGTTATTTCAAAAATATAAACTAATGAAAAGATATTTATGAGTTTATTTCTTCTGTTGAACACAAAAGAAGATTTTTTTAAAGATTTTTGGTAACCAGACAGTTAACGGAACCCATTGACTTCCATAGTAGGAAAACAAATACTATGGATGTCAATGGGTGCCATCAACTGTTTGATTACCAACATTCTTCAAAATATATTTGTTATGTTCAACAGAAAAAAAAGAAACTCATTCAGGTTTGGAACAACATGAGGGTGAGTAAATGATGACAACATTTTCCTTTTTGGGTGAACTATTCCTTTAAGGTTCACTGCAATGCAGCACATAATCTCTTTTCTCATTTATGAGTTGCTTCCAAAAGTACAATCTTGCAATTAATTTGTGTAGTATCAGAGAAGACTTTTTTTGTTTAATTGCACTATACAAGTATTGAAATCACATTTGATATGAAAGCCTTTCTGTTGAAGAATCAAGAGCCACAATACCTGTCCTGGACCAACATTTTCACACAGGAAAGTTTCATACTCTATGGCAAAGACTGGCGCATTGTCATTAATGTCCATCACTGTGATCAGAGCCACTCCTTTCCCCACCTGAGACGGATCCACTGAAATCACAGAGAAAAATACGCATGCATGAACAGGCTAACAGATGAAAAAAACATGAGGACACCAACACATTTATTTCAATCTGTTTCATTTATTTAAATGGGTTACATTTCTTAATGGGTCACATTTATTTAAATATGTGCCTTGCCATCTTTCTGGCCATACTCAACATTAGTTTATTCACTGGGGGCTTTAAATCATCATTATGAAAAGACTTCACAAAAAAGTGCTATAATAATAAAAAAAAGCTAAAATGAATAGTATAAAAAACATTGATACATAATGAATGTACATCATAATTATACTTAGTGTATAATAAAGGTAGAGAAGAGGTTGTGAGGGGATCCTGAAGCAGTTGTCATATGAGTGTGCCGAGTAGCCATTTAGCTACACTTGCTTTGAGATTGACAGGATAAGATGAACATTCTCCTCCTGAACTTTCTTTTAAAGGCTCCACTTAAATATTCCCATTGATGTTCTTACAAGCGATTGCAAATGTACTTTTCCTAATGCGGCTGCCTAAACTTTGTTCACTTGGCCCATTTTATCCAGAGAAACAAACATTTTTATTTGAAGCTGAGCTATATTAACAATTTGACCCTTTGTATACAGAGGTACAAAAGAGACAAAGCCACACTGAGGAGTAAATCTTATCTTAAGACATGATAGTCACTGCGATTTATGCAATACAGCAAACTGAAATAGGAATAAGCTGCTGGGTTTTTTTTTGTTGCTCACTTCTCCCATGAGTGCTATAAAAAAAGACTCCAGGAAATTTACTGCTGCAATACATGCATTAGAATTTTATGTGAGTTTGAATCAAATATGTGCTGACAAAATATACAGTCCTGTTGCAACATCATCCCATTTATCAGCAATCGGATCCAAAGCGGCAGACGTAAAGGGCCTTCTCGGGTACATATATGAATGGTTTGAACGAGTCAAGTTTTCGTTCTACTTTTAGCAAATAAGGTGATATTTTCAACCATTAGGCGTGCTGCACCTGGCAATCAACAAATTAACAGACTGCACAAGGGCGTTGGGTTGTTTTTGTTGTGTAACTATGAATGTAGATATCTCAAATGGTATTGCAAGCCAATAGCAAAAACCTGTTGAGGCCAAACTGCCTCTAGTCAACCAGAACAGACACAGCTGCTAGTATTCTTTGAGTGGGCTGACTGCTGTTTGCTAGTACATCCTCACATTCGTTGCATGCTCACAATGCACAACAAAACCAATTAATAGCATTTCAGTTGTGTGCTAATTGACTAAAACTCCATGCGTTTTTGCAAGCTGTCCTGTATTATGAGATTTCCATAATTTTGGCACCGGTGATGATATTGGGGGGCATCGGTGAGGACAAAACGCGGTCATGGTCTTCAGCCAAATGAGTTGATGGAGAGCAAAAATAAATCTATTCTGCAGGTGTGAACACAGCAGCAGTGGGCTGGAAATATGCTGGCTCAATTGGAGTTGATTTCCATTGAAAACACAGTGATTTATTGTACGCAACACACTAGCTTGACTCTTTACGTGGCTAGCAGAATTCAGCCTAACTGTCTAATACAAACGCTGCTCTGGTTTAGGGAAAACGCATATCCCAACAAAACCACGCTAGTAAATATATGACTCATGCCTCCCACTATCTTCAGCCCAAGATATATAGAGCCCATCTGCCTCCGTCCAATACACACCTGCAGGAAACATGCTGAGTTGCAATAAAACGGTGTGCGGTTTGAGCTAATTCATTTATTAATTTGACTTTTTAGAGGATGAGGAATCTACCATGAATTAAATCCAGGCAGACTGCAATCGCTGCATACGTATCATAGCTGGCTTTACAATGCTCTAAACAATAAAACGGCTGATAAGTTACCTCAGCGCCGATGACACGGACAGTGGTTGTTAAGCACATTGTCGTGGCGGTGACTATAATGTCACAACTGACGCCCCTGGGCACAGGCTCATAATTCCCCATGTTAAGTGCAGTCACATGTAATAGGAGCCACACTTTTTTGGCCAATGAATTTCCATGATTTTTTCAAGATCTTCTCAGTCATTTGTGATTACTTGATAAGGACTGTTTTGAGAAATAAATTTAGAATAATTCCTAAGCTTATGTCAGGTAATAATGTTGTAAACTAATAGCAAGTATGTATTGATATTAAAAGTGTGGTCAATCTTTATTAATGATGTCATGACCGGCTTTGCCGTGTTATTGGGCAGCTTGTGTTTGTCTGTGTTTTATGGTTGCCATCTGTTTGTCTGTCTTAGTCCTACAGGTGGAGCTGTAGGCTGGCCGTGAATGTAGTGATGGATGACTGATTAAAAGAGGTTTTCCGGGAGCTGGCGTGTCTCTTTTCTCTTCGGGCCGTCGGTCGGTGCGGCTGGTGGTTGCCTCGCTCGTCGCACTTACCTCCTCTTCCCACCCGTTTCATCTACTGATCTACACTACACTTTTGGTTAACCATGACATTTACTGATACACTTCTATTTTATGTTCTATTTTATAAATAAACATTCTTTGTTAAATGTAGTGATCAGTGTGGTCTCCTCTTTTAAGTTGCAATCACTGTATGAGCCCAGTGGTCGTAACATATGGGGGCTCGTCCGATTAGTCTCTGAGATTAATAAGTAACGTTAGGGTGCTTTAATTCCTAGTAGTGGGCTACTAGCGTGTGTAGTGCTGCGTTATGTAATTCTGCCGGTTTAAGAATAAGGGAAGTAAGTTGAGTTTGTTAACGTTATCAGCTCGTGGATTGTTTTGGGGAGACCCGCACTGATTTTGGTGTGTGTGTGTGTGTGTAGGAGGGAGAGTTAGAAAAGGGGGCGTTGTTTTTTCAGCCGTTCGGTGAGTAAGGTTCGGTAGCAGTTTGGGTGGCTGGACGGGAAATTTTGTGGAGATTTGTTTTGTCCCCAATTAGTGCGCCGTGGCGTTGTGGGTCTAGCTTACTGTCACTGAGGTCTGAACGAGGGCACCGCCGAGGAGCAGCGGCAGGAGTGACTTTGTCGGGACAGTACGACTCCAGCGGTATGAGTGAGTGAATTTTCCTTGTTCTTAGACCTTGGTGTGAAGATAGGTTAGGATAGTAGGGGGGTAAATGTTAGGGGGATGCTCCAGCATTAGTCTGTCTGGTTACCTGAACGGTATCAACTTTAGAACCGGGTTGGCTGGATTTGTGGTGGATTGAAAAGGGTCATGTTAGAGGAGTTTTTAGCAGCTCCGTCTGAGCGTTTGTTGGTGGGGTTAACTAGGGAACAATTGTTAAAGGTGGCCGAGTATTACGCGATCGAGTTGCCAGCCGTAATTAAATCTGCTAAGAAGGAATTTGTGGGTTTTATTCGCGAGTTCTTAAAGGAGAAGCAGGTTTTGCCAGAAGTAACCCCAATCAGTCCTAATCCAGAAATACAAATAAACGAGATTGCTGATATTTCTGAGTCTGTCGTTAAGCCGAAAATGCAGCTTAAGTCCAGCGATTTAACCTTTGAACAACAAAATCCACTGTTGAGAATAGAAATGGATATAGAATTGGAGAAAAAGAAGTTAGAGTTGGAGCAAAAGAAATTAGAATTTGAGCAATTTAAATTGGTGAAGGAACAGGAGATGCTGGAGAGGCGTTTAGAGCAGGAAAATGAGCAAAAACGTTTGGAAGGATACGAAAAAGAGAAAGACTGTTTGTTGGAATTAGAAAAACTTAGAAGTGGAGAAGAGGAACGAGAGGTGGAAAGAACTAGACTGAGACTACTTTCTGAGGGGAGAATTGATGGATGTTCTACCGGTAAGTCAGATCTAGCTAGGATGATAAGGTTCCTGCCAAAATTTAACAAACGGGAACGGATATATTTTTTGTGTTATTCGAGAACATAGCCACAGATCGTGATTGGGATGATGAGGACAAAACAGTACTTTTGCAAACTGTATTAGTGGGTCGCGCCCAAGAGGCGTTTGTGGCTTTGGCACCGGCCGAGAGAAAGAAATATAACAGCGTAAAGCAGGCAGTCTTAAAAGGTTATGAACTCGTTCCAGAAGCTTATCGGCAACGTTTCAGAAATTGGCGAAAAGGTGAGAGACAAACCCATACCAAAGGGGCAAGGGATTTGAGTAGTTTTTTCAATCGTTGGCTTGGCGCTGAGGGTGTGGAAACATTTGATGCACTGCGAGATTTGCTGATTCTGGATCAGTTTAAAAATATCTTGCCTGAGAGAATAGCTGTTTATGTGAATGAGCATGAAGTTAAGACTGTTGTGGAGGCTGCTGTTCTCGCCGACGGTTTTGTGTTGACGCACAAAAGTAAAGTACTTGAGTATTTTCCTCGTAATGAATATGACCATAGGGAATATCGATCAGGTCGGGTTAAATTTGATCATCTAATGAAGAATAAAACATGAGAGACTGAGGTTGTTGGTGAGAAGTGCAATTATTGTTTGGAAAGAGGACATTGGAAGCGAGAGTGTTGGGTGTGCGAAATAAGATAAGAACTGCGAGTGGAAAAGCTGTTGGTTGCGTGTCTTCCGTTGTGCGTTCAGATGGGCCTGTGGTGTTTCATGGGGATCAGTTCTTTAGTTCGGAAGTTAAAAAGGTCGTTCGGCCTGACGTTGGTGAGGAGAAAAATCTTGGAGCTGGGTCTGGGGGTGAGTGTGGAACTTCTGGGGTGTCTGATGTGTCTAACTATGCGCCATTTATAAGTGACGGTTTTGTCTCGTGGGTAGGGAATGCGCACAGGGTCCCAGTGAAAATCTTGAGGGACACAGGAGCCTCAGAGAGCTTTATTTGTGCTTCGGTTTTGCCATTTTCTTCGGTATCAGATACTGGGAAGTGTGTTTTAATTCGGGGAATAGGCCTTCAGTCTTTCCCGCTGCCTTTGCACAGAGTTCAATTATTTTCAGGATTTGTGAAGGGCGAGATTGCAATTGCCGTGAGACCTTCTTTACCAGTAGATGGCATTGATAGCATTTTGGCCAATAATTTGGGGGGGTGTTTAGTGTCCCCACCGCCTGTGATTAGTTTCATATTATGGCAAATAACTGAAAACTGTCTGATAGGTCAGTCAACTAAACTAGCTAAAATCAGTACGTCGTAATTCATTAGTCGTTCAAGTGATATTAAATTACTGTTTTTAAAGATTAACACTGCCATCTTCTAAAGTGAAAAATGGAAAACCTGCACTGTAAAAAGTCATTTTTCAGCTTAAATTATTTTTATTTTACATGTAGATCCCCCCCCCCCCCCCCCCCCCAAATAAAACATCCAAATCATTATAAAATTATTCATTTTTTTTCCATATCACAATAAATATTGCAGGAAAACTAAATATCACAATGTCCCTGGTAATGATTATCAGAATAAACAGTTCTGTAATATAGTCAATTCTCCTAATTGAAGGCTGTTTACGGTAACTGACGTATAATATTGCACATTAACATAGATTGTGTGGTCACATTTATAGTAATTTTACAGGAACTTCAAAGAGATTCTTGCATACGAAACAACTTTATCCTGAATGTCCCTTTCAAATATGGTTACCATTAGAATCTAAAATATCCATTTTCCAAAATCCAAAATTTTCAAGGCCATTAACACCTTACCAAACATTGCCTAGTGACAAAGGACTTTGAGGCTATCTTTTGGTGGCTAGCAAGCCTCTGTCTCATTCTTACAGACAAATAGAAGAGGACATTTCAATCTTCTCTGCCAAAATCCATTTCCGAGACAGTGGATGCCTCTGACAATGACTGATTGTCTATGAGGGTGAACCAGCAAACTTTGGTTAAGTGTGTCCACATTTATGGATATGGGTTAAAAATGTAACCACATGATGGATATTATTCCCCTCCATCACTCAAGTCAATATGGTTATGGCTGTCTGTGCGAAGACTGCAGGGGATCTGTGAAAACAGATGCACTTGAGTGAAGGTCATGGTGAAAATCAGCATCAAAAGTTAGGTGGAAGAGGAAGCTGCAGTTCTGCTCATCGGCTACAATCAGGACAAGACTCGATCAAGCTACACGGATTCTGGAGGTGCCAATGGACAGCGGTCAACTCAGTGGCACAGCATCTGTTCCCATCCTGGCCAGAGCGCACTCGCATAGATTAAACGCTTATGCTATATCTGCGGTGCGGCAAAGACAGAGAGGCGCGACATGCACATAGGATAAGGTTGGACATATTTATCACTCCAGAGCAGTGCTAGCCGAGGCAGACTTGGGATAATGATATTCATTGCGAAATTCAAGGCTTTAATTTTATGAAGGATTTCATCCAAATAGAATTTAGGATAAAAAAAAAAAAAGCAACTGCTCAACACTTCACCATTCAAACCGAGTTGGGTGTCTTTCAATAAAACGTTTAGAAGAGCTCAATTATTAAGAACAAATCAAGCAGTAGCTGTTTCTGTAATTGACAGACATTGTTCGATAATAAAAAGGAGCGCTGTAGCACATATATTTAAATCAGTCCTCTTTCACAGATCATATTTTGTGTTTCATTCTTTATTTCAGCTGAGAAAGATAACTTAAAATAAACATTTTGATTTGATAAATTCAAATGTAACCACAAATTTACAGAAGACCTTCAAACCATAACAGTAACCATATAAATTAGCTCCATAATTGCGCAAACTAATTTGAGGTTACTTACAGCTTTCAGTAGCCAGGATGGTGATGTTATGAACAGCATTGGCTTCTCTGTCTAATGGCTTAGCCGTGCTGATGACTCCTGTTGATGACTCAATGTTGAAAAATCGCTCCAAATCTGTGTTTCTGTCTATTGAATACCTGGGGAGAAAAGTTTTAATGAATTTCAAGCTTTGACTTTTAAATGAATTCTATAGATATGCCCTTTAGCCATAGCTACAAGACCAAGCAGCAATCATTATTTCCACTGGCTCTTAGGCACAGAACTACTTAATTATGAGCATTTGTCTTTTAGCACAAAACAACTGAGCCCCACAACTCATTTACAGTCAACATTTGCATCCACTCCCACATAGACAAAATATTTTAATTCAACAATAATTACAAAAATGACTTGCATGTGTTGTCTTTGGCCTTGTTTACATTAACATGCGTTATGTGATTGACTCAGATATCCGATAGCACCCGACCTTATTTGAGATGTACTCGAGACAAACTATAACACCTTCACTGCATTTTCGGTATTCGCATGCAACTATGTGTTTTATGTACCTTATCATTAATAAATGCATCCCTTTTAAAATTTAAAAACTATTTTTAATATATTTCAGAATATTACTGTTTTAATCTATGTTCTATCAAATAAATCCAGCCTTTTTCAGCATAAAATACTTTTTCAAAAACAAAAAAAAAATTTACCCCAAACTTTTGAATGGTAGTGAATGTATTTTTTCATAAGCCATTTTGCACAGGTTTGTGTGATCAGATCTCTATCCAGAGACATATTACACTTCAACTGTTGAATTCAACCCAGCTAAAGACAATCTAGATATTATCTAAATACGAAAATCAGGTCTTATATTTTTATTAATGCTTTAAGCTTTAATAAAACGCTGCGGTCGTTCTCAAGATTTAATCTTGCCTTCATAAAACCATTATCACTGTGGTGTGAAGTAATTCCATGAGGCCATGCCTTACCTGATGGGACTATTGGTGGAGTCCGGGTCCAGAGCAGAGACGGTCCCTATGATGGTTCCCACTTTAGCAGCTTCAGAGACAACCATTTTACTGAGCGGAGAGGAGAAGATAGGAGGCTCATCTACATTCTCCACAGTCAGCCTCACCATCGCCGTATCACTGAACGGTCCTTGAGACAAGAACCGTGGGTCTATGTTCCTGTTGGATGCCTCTATTTTCAGAGTGTAGCTTGACTTTGTTTCAAAGTCAAGATTCTGAGGTAAAGAGCACAAAAGGAAGGAGGGAGAGAGGGGGAAAGTGTTGAAGAGATAGTTTTGAAATTATAAACAAGGACAGAGAATATGTGGTAAGGATCCAGGCAAGTCAAAAACAGAGTTCAGATTTGAAATTTAGCCATTTGATGTGTGTACATATATAATGCATCCAAGAACCCTTGATCCTCTCCTTTTAGATCTCATATTTCATTTAAGTATTGCTATCGATTGACAGGACAGAAAAGAACAGTGTCAAAGCAGTACATTGATTTTAAGACAGAGATACATGATGCCGAAAATGTCTTGTGGAATACTTTCTCATATAGTCGTTTATCACTCCTGTCTGCTGTAATATGCAACGCATTGAAAACTACCTTCCGTGCCTCCTTCATATCACTGACAATACACAACTTCCCTGAGGGTGCAACAAAGCCAAATCCAGGACTTGTGAACGTTTAAATGTAGCTTTAAAATGAGAAGTCAGAGTCAGTTTATTGTCAATTCTATCCTACACAGTTTCCCTGGAAACCACAGTGCAAATATATAAAATACTGTATATATATCATACAGAGTTCGCAAAACAGGGTTTCATTTGTATTCTTTGTATTTTATCTTTGTATTCATGTTGGCTGTATACTTTTTGAAAAACGTTTTCTACAAATATTTCAATCTAATTTCTCTGTGTAAATGTCAAGAGGTGTAACCAGGTAAAAAGTAATAAAATATTTTCCATACAGCTCGAGTGTACAAATCTAGTCCCCAAATTCGTAAGGTGAGGCAAAGAAGTTGAGGAGCATGATCGCCTTTGGAAAGAAACTGTTCTCGGATACAGTGGTTCAGGAGTGTATGCTCCCGAGGCTTTTCCCAGAATGAAGAAGGGCAAAAAAACTGAAGGCCAAAGTATTATCCTTCATGCAGTTACTGACTTTCTTTAGACACTGCTTGAGGGAAGTGACATGCTGAGCAGCCTGCACTGTAGGGACTTACAGCGAGAGGAAGAGCAGTTTCCAAACCCTGTTGATTTCCTGAAGTCAACAATTATCTCTTTTGTCTTGTTGACATTAAGAGATGGTTGTTGTCTCCTCAACATTTTTCTAGGTCTCTCATCTCCTCTCTGCATGATATCTCATCATTGTTATTGATGAGCCCAAGCACTGCGATGTCATCTCTAAAGTTGATGATATGGTTGCCGGGGTGCCTGGCAACCAGGCTTAGAGTCAACAGCGAGAACAATAGAGGGCTGAGGACATGGCCCTGGGGGACACCAGTAGCCAGGGTGGCAATCTGTGAGGTCTGATCATGGAATTCCTCACTGACTGCAGTCTGTTTTTCAGAAATCTAAATTGTGATGCTTAGATTTAAATCAAAATGCTTTAAAATCTTTTAACCAAAAATGTTTAAAAAGGAATTCAAGTAATAAAAAAACAACAACAATGAATTTTATCATTAGTGTCATTCACAATGGATAGATTTGCCCATAAGCAAAATGTCAGAAGTCAAGTGTAGGTGGGTTGGAGGTCTTGGTAAGAGTCATGACAAGCTGCTAACAGCATTTCATTATTATGGATGTGAGAGCAACAGGATGCTAACCATTAGGGCATGTTACCGTAGAGTGCAGCAGGCACAGAGTAAATGATTTTGTCCGGAATTCAAAGGGTCTTATATTGGAAATGAAAGCAGTAGTTGTTAGTGTCTGTATGCATAGCCTCGGATTAACCTCTGACAGCAACTGAAGATACAAACTTTTTACATCTAGCACATTTTCTCATTGCACTCCCTTCACAGGCATAAAAATGTATTGCCTTTCCTTATTTGCCGTCATAGCAATGGGGCTGAAAGTACATATATGGTTTGGGCTGTCTATGGCCTACCTTCTGCAGAGTTATGACTCCTTCTTGGGTCTCTTTGTCTGGTGCGACCCTGAACACCCCAAGGCCGTCGCCCTCTATAATTCTGTAGTCCATCTCAGCGCTTGGTCCGATGTCAGAATCCAAGGCTTTTATCTTGGCCAACACTGACGCCACAGGCAGGGATTCAGGCACAGCAAACTGATAGGATTCTGCAAAAGAGACCCGGCAAACACACCCACCCACACACAGAGGTTATTGATGATGCTATTTCTCTTTTTTCCTTCCTTATCACCAGCTGTTAGGGCCGGGTCTGAGCTAATAATGTATCCCTCTGCTCCGTAGCAGGTAAGCCACTCTATAGATATAGCAAAAACGAGGACAGTCTGAGCTCTACACTTTCCCGGACACATAATGATGATGGTGAAGGCATCGTGCAGCTTAAAATAGGGCCAGAAATGACTATGACAATAATCAAAAAAATCCTCCATTATAAAAGAAGATTGTTCAGTTCTATTCAGAAGATCATCTACCTGATAATTACACAGCAACTACAGTGAGCGCTTGATCTCTATAATACAAGATCAGCCTGAGTTATTAAACATCTCAGATTGCACTCATGCAAGAGACCATCTTAAATGGAGAGACAGCATGCGATAATGATGGATCAGGTCCACGTTTGCTTTATAGTTTGTAATAGAATCATACTCCGGGAAAAGCGGGGCGGGTTGTCGTTAACGTCCGTCAGCGTGACCGTCACCGACGTGGTGCCTGAGAGTCCACCCATTTGGCCAACCATGTCTTTGGCTTGGATTACCAGAAGATACTGGTCCCGTGCTTCTCGATCCATGTTGGGCAGAGCTGTCCTCACAATGCCTGCACAGAAAAGTTTGAACTGTTTTACTGAACGTCTTGCTGTCTAGTGTTGATTAAAATATAAGAAATATGGGGGGTGGTGATGCATGAGATGTACTATGTAATGATAACATCCTCCTGGCCTGAAAGAGCTGAGAAAAAGCATCTAGATTACAATATGGATTACTTCCCTTCTGTATTATAGGGATATGGAGTGTGCATCAATTAAAATAGGATTACCGTTTAGTAATCTAAACAGCAAGGACCTTTTTCAGATTTGTTTGGCAATATCATAATGGATCTCTCATCGATGAGTCAAATTCACTGAAGCCAGTGCAGGACTGTAAATCAATTTCCTCTCCATGTCATTGTTAGTTTTGGAATTATTTCTTGGCACACCGAGAGTGATTAAATAGTACCTACTTCCTTTTTGCACACAGAAAGCTACGATAAATCCTAATCAATGACCGCTGCTATTTGCTATATCTGGCTTCATTTTCCCCCGCATGTTGTGGTGGCGTCTCTAAAATTAGCTGTACACTTTAAAAGAAAAGGGAAAAAGTTTAATCAACGTTTGTAATTTACCCAGTTGATTGAGTCCATACGTGGAAATGACCTCAGTTACAGCTAGAGTGCTGATTACATTAAGGATTTCATTCCCTGTAATCAGTTGCTAATGTGCGGCAGTAACTTCATCGCAAGTCCTATCAACTTTTTCTGTCTTTAAGCGAGTCAATCAAAATAGAGGTCTCTTGACGCTTCCATATTTTCATTACAGGAATTGGTGGTTACCACGTCAATGCCTAGAGAAGACTTCTTACTCAAGTTATAATGGAAAGGAAGATTATTTTTTTTAATTAATCTGATTTAAAATGTACACTGCACACTGTTTAGCTAAAGAGATTGACGGGTGAGAATTATGTTGCTTGATAAGCTTTAAATCTCAACATCTTAGGTGTGTGATTATTTTACTGACAACATTGCAAAGAAATAAACATTTGTAAATTCTGCATACCTGTTTTTGGTTCCACTGAGAAATAGGGTTGTCCCTCGAGGATGCTGTACACAACTCTGGCACTGTTTCCATATGTGGGATCATCTGCGTCAGTTGCCTTAACCTCAACCACAGATGTGCCTGGAAAAAATATCCACCTAATTTGGTCAAAATGTTACCAGACATACACTGGATTCATAAGCATTGGGCCTCACTTGATTACAACTGAAATCTGATGCAGCCTATCACGAAAACATGAACAAGCTCAAGTAAACCTATAAAGAAACATTAGGATGCACGGATGTAGATCAGTGCCCATTGTTCTGATCCAGCAAGTCTTTTATGCTCACCAAGGTTGCATTTATTTGTAAAAAAAACAAACATTTTAATATATTTTAAAATTTGATTTATTCCTGTGATGGCAAAGCTGAATTTTCAGCAGTCATTACTTCAGTTTTCATTGTCCAATGATTTTTCAGAAATCATTCTAATATGCTCAAGAAATATTTCTGATTATCATCAATGTTAAAACAGTTGTGCTGCTTAATATTTTTGTGGAAACCGTGATAATATTTTTTTCAGGATTCTATGATAAATAGAAAGTTTAGAAGAACAACTTTTATCTGAAATAGAAATCTTCTGTAACTTTATTAAAAAATACATATTTTGAGCAATAGAAAAGTACACATTTATTTTAACAACAAAAAACGAAATCTTACTGATCCAAAAGTTCTGACTGGATTTTGTGATAGTAAAAACAAAATAAAAACAAAAATGCTGAGTGTCAAATGTTTTAAATTGTGCAGTTAAAACGTCTTGCTCTTTCATCCCTGAATATCTGACACGCTGTCAGTTCCAGAAACGAGGCATCTGCTGCAAAACGCATACATGAACTTCATTAGAGCATTTTGTAATCACATTTGATAAGAGTCACAATGGCTTCCCCAGTGACAACTTTCATTTCCATTGTATGCCAATTTCCCCAGAAATTACAATTATCTTTTCTTGAACACATGGGATAGAAATACTGCGTTATCCGTAAATTAATTTCGTGATTGTTTTTCATATTTCTTTGCAAAAATTAACAATGAAACTCAGATAGAAACATACCTTGCGTGGCTTCTGCAGTGTTTTTTTTTTTATTATTGTGCCTGTCTTGATTACACGTACTGAGCTGGTGTTGCCTCAGTTCTCATTACGCCATGCATCCTTGCAAAACAAGAACTTTAAACAAAAATCTGTATGTGGCCTGCACTTGCCTCTCCTTATCTTATCATGACTTTCTGTTTTGTCTTTTTTTGCATAAATCTGTATGTGGCCTGCACTTGCCTCTCCTTATCTTATCATGACTTTCTGTTTTGTTTGTCTTTTTTCACACAGTGACATCCGCAGCACATACAAGTTTTGGGTTTGTAAGATTTTGTTATGTTTTTTTTTTTTAAAGAAAGTTCTTATGCTCACCAAGACTGCAATTATTTGATCCGAAATACAGCAAAAACATTACGATTGTGAAATATTAGTATCGTTTAAAATAACAGTTTTGTGGAAATTGTGATACAGGATTAAAAAGATTATTTAACAGCATATTATTTGAAAAATTATCTTTTGGTAACAAGTCTTTACTGTTATTTTTTATCAATCCAATACATCAGTGCTGCAGAATAAAAGTGTTAATCAAAATTATTGAAGGTGAAATAGATTCTATACTTCAGAGACTATTATTTATCCTGTAGAACTGGCACACAAAGGGAAGTTTGGTGCGGTTTTACTGATATTTCCCAGATTTTTTATTTAAACTGTAAAATGGCTAATGGAAAGTGCCAGCCCTCATTTGAGCGCAATTTACAGGCCCACTCCGAACTGCGGTGTTCCTCACACTACGCAGATTATTCTTATATGCGTTTGCTTATAAAAAAACTAGAGCAGACATTTGGGGACAGGCCCAGATGTTGTCATATTGGTAACCTAAGCATCTGGAGGCACAGCTGAGTGTACAAAAATGCAGCGCCATGGCAACACTTTACCGCAGGGACCAAGGCCAAATGAGTGTTACTCTTTATAAGATTGTCTGTTATAGGTAACCTTGTACCTCTGCAGAATCACTTTAGGCGCTTTAGATTCAACAGGCTGATACATTTATAGCCAGTTAAGGACATGGCATATGGTCAGCCCTTTAACACACATCATTCCGAAACCGTTATGTGTGAAAGTGATTGGATGGGAGTATAAAGGCATATGTTGTGAATTTCCATTTGGTCTCATGCTGATGTCTGGGCATGAGGGAGAGGTGCCTGGGTTAGGTTGTGGTCCTCAGACTTGTGTAAAAAAAACAGAAATCTCTTGTTTCTTAATTACCAAATTAAATTAATCATTTTCTCGTTAATCAAATCCATTCATCACCGGTTGACTGCTAATGAATTTAAATGGATCTATAAAGCAGTCATTGAGGACAAGGGTCGCTTGCATTCACAGAGGCTAATGGCTTTGTTCACGCCATTGGACAAACAGTGGCATTCAGCATGTTAATTGCTCTTCTAAAAAAGCATGTCAATGTTTGCGTGATGGTCAGCTACTACGCTCTGCGTGGTCGAACTGACAAACAAGTGCCCTGTACCAGGGGCATTCATTATATATATATCAGTGTGATCCTCAGCTAACCCTCCATACCTAAACAAATACGTGACACAATTACCAATAATCATCATTAAATTGGATGCACCAAAAAACCCTGGCTGATATGATAAACTGATACTTATCTTCAAAATTTATTACAGATAAATGGTTGTTATTTTTGTATTTTGTTATCATTATTAAATTATTAGTGTTTTAAAATTTTATTTTTATATTTATATTACCTTAGAGGAAATGAGCATGCAAAATCAAACCAATCAGTAGTAATACATCATTTAATTGTATATCCATCTTTAGTTTTGTATGAACAAATCCAAGGCACTTACCAACAGGAGACATTTCAGGAACTTGAGCATTGTAAGGGCCATCCAGGAACTTGGGCTCATTGTCGTTAATATCCTGCACTTTAATAACAAACTCTGACTCTGGTTCGACTGGGAGGCTGGTGGCGCGGTCTTGGGCCTGAGCTCGCAGCGTGTAGTAGGCCTGTTCCTCTCTGTCCAGGCGCTTCGTGGCATGTATGTCGCCTGTGTTCTCATCGATGGTGAAAATGGAGGTTGCACCTTCCCCTCTGAGCACGTATTTCACTTTGCCCTCACCTTTATCCACATCAGAATGAAGCTACAGGGTAAGATGAAAGGAGAAAACATTTGTTCATATCTATCATCATTGTAACGGTTGTCTAGTTAGCATAGTAATGAATAATGCCATTAATTTTGTTTACTGATGTGAAAGTACTTCTGCAGTGGTTTAAATAATAAATGGGGATAAACCATCTCCAGCAGAGAAGAGAACGGACTCAATACATGTCATAACTCAAGTTATTCTTCCTCACAAATCTCAAAACACATGGATGGATGAAAAAAAAATCTAGCATTCTTGTTATACAGAATATGGCTTGAGGTGCTGTTGCTGTGAGTTACCTTTCCAACAAAGAAAGAAACATGAATAACACCGAGGGAATCTCACAGTTATTTGAGGTCAGTCCTTTTGTCCTAAATGTTTGGTCAGATTTATGAGTGTAGAGTTGTTTGGCGAGAAGCATGACAATTATACATGGTTTGTTATTTTATATTTACCATTGTGCTTAAATAGTGCCAACAATGCACATCCGAAATAAACCATAAACCAATTTAATTCACAGTCCAGAAATCCTCATTATGAGCCTTTTTCTCATGCCGTTACCATTTTATGGAAACTGACTTGGTTTTTCTGTCACCAGCAGTGAATGATTTTATTTACTTGTTTATTTCTTGAATTACTTTATTTTGCTCCCTTGGGGATTATAAGCCAAGTCCTTAGCTTTCCCTTCCTTTGCTTTTATTTCCTTTATATAAATCTAACATTTTTGGAGTTCAAATCCACATTTCACAATACACTGCCTTTCACTGCTGTGCTGAACAATACTTTCATGTACAGGATCTTGCCGGTATGAATTAAGCAGTCCTGTCATCTCAAGTATTTATGATGCTGTTTCTCACAGACATACTCAGAATGACTGGCTGGTGTGTCATAGTTGCATTACTTTCATGGGACAAAGTGAATGAACGACTGTATTTGGATAGAAGGCATGCAGTGTCCTGTGGTGTGACATGCTATAATTAATCTAAAACCATTATTTTAATGATTTTATATTACGCATGCAGTTTATGACCACACTTGAAATGAGTCTCTATATGGAATTGTACTTTTTAAATGAATTTTTCACACCACATGACTGCAAAAAGGAAAAAAAGCTCCCATCTAGTCACATCTGGTTTAGGTTGCAGTTTATTTGCCAATAATACAGCGCTGCCCTACCCCACATATGATGTGAGTTAATCAAAAATTACAATGGTTTCAGTGCAGAAACCGAGTGTGCTAATGACATTTGAGGCTAATTAATCAAAGTAAATGTGTGTTTGGATGTCAGTGCTTGGCAATTCTCCAAGGCCAACTCCACTGTGATGACTGTTGTGTGGCCCGGCTCTGCATTTCTTTTTTCAAATGTTTATTCTGACCATAATTCACCGTGATGATGACTGCAGATCATTAGATTGTGTGTGCTCAGCTATATCGCTCCAGCTCACAAACTCATCTAAAACGATTACAATAAATGTATACATCTTTTCATCTAAATAAAGCTGTCAAACGTATTACCATTCGCAGAAGTTCAAAAAGTTTGTTCACTGACTTTTTAGTAAAGTGGTTGTTAAAAATTGTTTACTGCCTTTTAACTTTATCCAAAAACAATGCAAACACATTTTTGGTTCTTTTTCCAACAGTATGGCTGATAAAGAATTTTGTATTTTGTATAATGTATTTTGGCTACTGTTCAAAAGTTTGCGGTCACAATTTTTTTTTTATTAAAGACTAATGGTTTTATTTAGCGATGCTGCATTAAATTGATCAAAAGTAAAAACATTTATAATGTTACAAAATATTTCTATTTTAAAATAATAGCTGTCGTTTTGAACTTGAAAAAAAGTATCATTGTTTCCACAAAAGTATAACGCAGCACAACTGTGTTGATGATGGTCATGGTTAATGATAGTAAGAAATGTTTCTTGAGCGGAAAATCAGTAGCCTGGATGCCAGCTGAACTTAGCGCTGCCCATAACATTTGAGGTTGGGAAGTTCGGTCTGGACTTTCTTTTACTGTCTATGGTCTGGACTTGATCCGTTGTGAAGCAGGTATGCCTAACCAAAGCTGTTCGGACCAATCAAATTGTCAGGGTGGGCTTTATACGATGATGGACAGATGATCAGCAGTAACGTAATCATCCACGTCACCAAAGAGTGCTTGGGTTGAATTTGTTTACAACAAAGAATGGCTGCCGCTGGAGAATTGAGATGTGTAGATTCAGCCATCGCGTCTGTTATAGAAGATCTAGACAGCGCATTCGTTTTAAAAGAGGAACAGAGAACTGCGATCAAGGCATTTGTCGATCGGAAAGATGTTTTTGCCGTCCGATTCGGTCTATCCGATTGAGTGCAGAGGGATTTTCTTTCCTGGTTCGGTTGAAACACCCCATAATCACAGCCCAATAGAGCAGTATCAGACCCACAATCTGACTAGAATCTGAGTATGATGACGTCAGGCTGAATTTCAGCTTTGTCATGACAGGAACACCATTTTAAAATATATTAAAACAGTTATATATATATATATATATATATATATATATATATATATATATATATATATATATATATATATACAGTATATCACAATATTGCTGCTTTTTTATCAAACAAATGCAGCCTTGGTGAGCATGACAGACTCAATGAAATATATATTTATATATTTAATTGAGTCTGTCATGCTCACCAAGAAGCAAAAATTGCAAACATTAAAATAAATGAAATAATTGATGACTCATTTCCACACTACACAGATTTATTGGTTTATGTGATTTATGAGGACACAACTTTGTATAATGACATATCTATTACACTGGTATTACAACTTATAGGTGGTTTATGAGGACATTTCAAAAGTCCTCATAATTCAAATAGCTTAAAAAACATAAAAAACAATGTTTTATTAAAAATGTAAAAATGCAGAATGTCTCCTGTGATGGGTAGGTTTAGGGATAGGGGCAGTGTAAAGGGATAGAATATACAGTTTGTACAGTATAAAAACCATTACGCCTATGGAGAGTCCTCATAATGCTGTTGCACCAACATGTGTGTGTGTGTGTGTGTGTGTGTGTGCGTCCTCTATCTCTCGACCATTGGCTCTTTTTCAGAGAAAGAGTAAAAGAACCAAGGAGTGACAAAAGGTGCACTAAGAAAAAGAACAAGAAGCTAAAACATGAACGAGAGGAAGGAAGAACTGAGCCTGAGGAAGAAAACTGTACTGGAGGAAGCCAGTACCGACGGTGAAGTCTTGGGATGAGTGCTCACCTTTTCCGGCAATCTCACCACCCCTAACGAACTATCCGGCTGAGTCATGCCATGTCTGACTCTGTAAATCAGCAATGTGGGTTGTTGTTGACGTGGATGATAGCGCAACGTAACATTTCCTTCATCTGGACCGGGACCAGTCTCACGCTGCCAACACATTCCACCACAATAAAGAAGATAAATGAAGAGTGTCATTACATCCCTGTCATCTGTCTCTGGCAAACCAGCGAGCCCAATTACGTTGTGAGATTACAAACGCTGCCTGTTTTACACACAGATAATTTATGTTCATCTGTCTCCTTCTTGGATCCTGCAGGGGTGCCCTTAATATGATGCACCCTCTCTTAGCCACTCTCTCTTCCTCCAAATACGGAGAGATTATAGATGTGGCAAATGTGGAAGTGTCTTGCCTTCCAGCGCACATCAGTTACTTTCCTCACAATCTCACATAATGAGTGACTTTCAATCTGAAACGAACTTCATAATAAATAACACAATTGATATGGGTGTTGTTGCTGGAGTGATCGGCACTGGCGAGGCGTTCACTCTGATTTACTGTAATTTCTTCATAGCGATTCAGAAGCTGTGACTAAAATTGCACAGCAAGATATATTACAGATGGTGCCTCTCTTAATTAACTACATCTACTCAATCAAAGCAATGAACATGCTCCTTGTCTGCGAATTAAGCACTGCAAAATTAAGGTGATGCAGTACGTTTATATTATTACAAAAACATTTATTTAAAATAAAAGTGGCTTTCAAGGTTTCCACAAAAATGTTAAGCAGAACACCTATTTTCAACTTGAGCAGCAAATCAAAATTCAGTGTAGACATCACAGAAGTAGAAAACTTTTTTTGGATTTTTTTTTTTCTGTGATGCAGCATTGGTGAGCATAAGAAACTTCTTTAAAAACTTACTGACCCCAAACTTTATGAGCAGTATGAACTGTATTGAGACAAATGCATATTTATGATGCTTAATATGATATTTTGCCAATAAATAGTAGACTCATACTAAATAATCTATTAAGAGAATTAAAGAATATACATTTTTCAACACAATAGAGCAGTTATAGTTTTTAAACCGTATTTAGGCTACCCACAGTCACAAAACAACAATGCTTATTATGTATCATAAGAAATATCAGAGACCATAATTAGACAACGTTTTTAGAGTAGAAAATGGCCTTTTATTTCTAAATTATGGCAATTTTTGATGTAAAAATCATACTAACATTATCAGTGCACCCTTAAGGAAACATTACGAAATAAAAAAAAATAAAAAAATGCTTTTGATGCTGCTGAGAAAGTCAACGTTGTTTCATTTGGACTTAAACTTAAATCACCAAAACATTTAAGGTTTATGAAAGAAATTTTGTGCCAAATTCAAACGCTTCTCACTGGATGTCGCAGCACAGTTTAATAGATGTTGTTTGATCGATCTGCAAGGAAATGCATCTGCTCTGAGCTTGCGCTGCGCTGTCTGTTAGGCCGAGCTTATAAATGGTCTGTGCCGCACAATTCAAACGAGTTGCGCTGTTTCTTTGCCGTTTGATGTTTCTTATTTGCCATACGAATGTCAGCCCATAATCTAAGAGAGTTGGGCAACTTAATTTGCAGCGGAACCAGTGGGACCTCAAAACTTAATTGCAGGGAAAAATTCACAAAATGCAAACATTTATTCACAGCCAGGAGCCCTGTTTATGTATGCTTTGCAGGTGTCTGTTCACCTTTACTATAGTGTAAAGCATTTCTCATCTCTTCTTGTCTCAGAATAACAGTTCACATCCTTTGCATGTCTTGGCAGACAAATGCAAGTGCCGTGCCGTTTTTTGTGCTTAAAGTTTTGATGGTAAATCCAAGGTGACAAAGTTATGAATAAAACAGGGAAGTGGCATTTTCCCACCCTGAGCCATTACCTACTGCAGCTACAGCTTCACCTAAACTCACATGGTACTCATGTTGATGAAGCTTTTTAAAGAGACAAAATTAGCCCAATATGATTTTTTTTTTCATTATAATAAAGCCAGAATGGGATATTAAATAAACTAAAAATGAAGCATCCACCAACAAAACATTATGAAACAAAATAGATGACATTTTAATGCGTCTAATCAGTTAGACTTAAATCCCTTAACTTTAGAATAGTGGTGCTAATGAAGCACAAAAGCTAATTGCAATTATGCTAACCAGCAGCCATGTGGAAAACTTGTAATGTTAGATGATTCTTAAACAAACTAGATGCTGAGTCACTGTGCTAACCTCGATGTGTGGGAGTTTCCTGTTCTGTTCATCAGCCTGAAAAAGAGGGCAGGCATCCTCAAAGAGCAATGCTAATCATGCTATCACTGCAAAAATAGGTTATCATCTCCTTTAGGAAATGACAGAAAGAATGAAGGTTGTTTGATCCAGTACTTGAAGCTAATATGACTAGAAACATGAACATGAATTTGGCCTGCTGTTGCCATTGAGTTATTTTATGATAATTTACCACTCTGGTCTTGCATAATACCATTGTCTTACTGTGGCGTTTAACAACTTGAAGCATTTTAAATATTTGATTTGATTTGATTTAATTAAATATGTAATTATAAGTACTTTTTAAAATAATTACAAATTAAATAAAAACAATTGCATGTAAAAAGTAAATTATATAAGCTAATATAGCATATGAAAAAAATAAAAGCAAGTGGAAGATAATGGAGAGAAACAATAAATTAAAAAAAACGTGCAACAAACAAAGAGTGCTTTCTGTATTTAAGAGTATCTGAATGTGATTTTTCTCATTTTGATCTTTACTGTTATTTGATTATTACTGATGACATCATAGACAGCAGGAGATCTAAAACGCTGCATTCACACTAATACACATATATCTTTTGAAATATACGATGTGGTTTGTCCTGTCTGTTTTAATTCCTTAAGACATAAATGATTGTGTTTACAGTACATTAATTTCACGTCTAAAAAACCTTTTGAGATGCAAGTACACATTTAACCATTTAAACGCACACAGCCGCCTGTACAAGCACTCTTCACAAAGCGCACGAGCATTTGAAATTAAAAGCAGCCTTCTGTCAGTGAGTTTCATATTTGTAAATAGAAGCCCACTGCATTCCAAGCAACATAATTGATGCCTTCGTAGAGCATTTGTTATAAAAATACCAGCGGGCGAGACTGCACACGTATACAAGTTTTATATGCTAGCGTAACAAAGCAAAGCGTGAGTTTCTCACAGCGCATATCTTATGCAATGAAGCCTGCGAATGTTGTTATAAATCGTTTCAACCTTTCAGAACTTTATGAAAGATTATTTTTTGGATGGTTCGAGTGGTGTTCTGAGGAATTGGAAGAAAGCAGAATACGGATGTTTCTAAAGCACACGCAGCGTCACCGTGCCTTCGATCCAGAATCATTGGAGAGAGAATGGCAATGCATCGATTTTTTTCTCCCACTGCTAATAAGGAATGTTATTTTTTTAGTCCAATGATCCTGTATCTCCTTAGCATCTCACTATTGCACCAGTGGGAGGGGCCAAAGATGCATTGTGTAGAAATAGGTGTTGATCTGATTCAGTAGAGGCAATATTTCATCTCTGTCACCAGATTTAGAAGGCAGATTTCAAATTTATACAAGATTTAATCCAAAAGCAGGTGCAAAGACATAACCGTGTGTCCAACAAAAACACATACAACAACCGACAACCAATTAGGAACTAAATACACAGAGATAATAAAATTATTACCAACAGGTGTGATGGTTAGATGAGATAGTGATTAGATCGTGTCCATGACAACTGATGACTGGCGGGAAACTAAGACAAAGAAACACATGTGACTGATAAAAAAAAAAAACTGAAAGTCCATGAAAACAGAAACTAAGAACAAACAAAACTGAGTGTGTGTGACAGTCGCACAATTATGTCATAATGTGACAAAATCTGAAATGAGTCGTTTTCAGAGCTTGGTTTCAATAAAAGCAGAACAAGAAATGAACTAGAAAGCTTTGAGTTCTAAAATTTGCAGGATGTTTTAATAGTACAATGACCTCTCGCATGTCAAAAGATCAAGGAAATCACAAAATCATACGTGATTTTACCCATGTTACCATGAACTCCAAATATATGATACTATGGAACAAAAAGTACAAAGTAGAATCGAGGGCTGTACAAACTTAGTCACACCATCAGAATATTTAATTATTTCCCTATAATAATTCGATTTTTAGTTTACACTTTTTACAGATGTTACTGTTACTAATATATACAGGCGAAACTCGAAAAATTAGAATATCGCGCAAAAGTTCGTGTATTTCAGTAATTCAAATTAAAAGGTGAAATTAATATATTTACTATATATGTATGCATGATTATACTTTTCAGAGGGCCGACATTTCTGTATTTAAAATCCTTTTTTTATTGATTTCATGTAATATTCAAATTTTCTGAGATTTTGAATTTGGGGTTTTCAAAAGCTGTAAGCCATAATCATCAAAATTATAACTTTTGCACGATATTAACATTTTTAGAGTTTCACCTGTATTAAAAAGAAAACTGCATTCACGCCAACTAAACAAATCCAAACTCATATTTTTAGCATAAAGGACTGAACTGAGCCGTGTTAGTTTGTCAGCAATCAATAATCGCTCTATAAGCACATAAGCATAGACACGCACAGTCTCATTAAAGCGACAATTACCTCAGAAATACCCTTGGCTCACCATTTAAAGGTGAAAAAAACCTAGCTTGGTATTCTGGAGCTGTTTGTACATCAATGCTTGCTGTTTGCGACTCTTATGGATAACCGGGACATGCATTGTCTTCCCTGTTCCAAGCTCAGATGATGTAGTGCTTTCCAATGTCATTTTCCTTTGCTTTTAAAACCATCTTACCACCCCGGGTAATTCAAGAGCCAGGCTAAAATCCAGTCTATAATAAAAGGCAAACGACTGATTCTGAGAGGAAAGGCAGTCATTTGTACTTGATAGCTTTTTACATACTGGATCTATTTGCCTGTGCCTTTCAATACGCTTTGGTGGTGTGGGATTCTTCCCCCTGTTGTAATATTTCACCTGAATCAACACCTGCAGAGTGCTATATAAATGCAAATGGTATTTTATTGTGTTGTGGAGCTTCTCTTCGCCAAGGAGGTGCGAGCCACATCTCTCTCTCTTATTGTGGAGGATTCCTTATTCCCTATCATTAGATTCAGTGGTGTCAGCTCATATCACTCTCCATATGAGAAAGACTTTGCCAGCTTCTATTAAAAAGCACCTCTGCGACTAGACACCCTCAATGCCCTCAGCCTTAATTATCTGAAAAGACACAATTCACTTTCTTTACCATCTCCATTTGTGTGCGTTCGAGTGCAAAGCCATACTTGCTGATTGTATATGTGCACGCACACATGCTCGCAGGGTTGGCACCAGAGCCCAGGCCGTGACTGCCAACCCAATGACTTTCATCTGCACTGATGACAAATGGCCGTGGCATGGACCAGTACGGACTGGAAGCAGATGAAAAGCGGCCCATCTTCTCCCGCACTGCGTTTAATTACCCAGCATATGTTAGAAATCACTCCAAAGAGGATTTGGGGAACGCTTGTTGATCTGCAACATGAAAAGAGCTCTTTCTCACATCATTGATGTGGTGGGAGGGCGTGCACGACGGAGGGCGCGTTTAATCTGCTCGGCCTGGCTGACGAAAGGCTTCCCGGTGGCCAGAAGGGGAGAAAAGTCTAGATCTCTCATCCTCGCCGCGGGGTTACAGCGGCACTCCTGGTCTGCTTCTTATTAAGCACGCATTTAGAAGGTGAGCTACGAGTTGTTTTTGGCAGGCTAGGAAAAAGGAAATGCAAATGTGCCATGACGGAAATCGGCCTGGGAATGTTCCCCACCTTGCTATTGCACAAACCTCACCATCAAAGGATCCTCCCCAATTAGAGCTGGATTCAAAGCCTTTTTCTCTGGTGTACTCAACAAATATAGGCAGAATATGATCGGACATTCAACACCCTGCTGTGGGATTTAAACCGACGGGCCCTGCACATCTTATGATGCTCAAAGATGAGAATGAGAGGGCAACAAGCAGCTGCGAGTCATCAAATCAGTGTTTGATTCCAAACCAGAGGCAGGATTTTTAATTACGTGGTAGGATAAAAGTCCAGGAAACTTGGAATTGTGATGGAACTATTAATGACATCGGACACTTGTTTATGCTTATTCCGAAGTGAACTCGCCTGGAAGTACTGTAATGAATGTGTACTTTCAGTGGAGACACTGGGGTCATTTCTAATAATTGTTGATATTACTGAACTCACCCCGGAGACACGATATGCATTATTCATGACGCTCTCTTTGACATCCCTATCGTTTGAGCATTTTATTCAAGCTGGACCTATCATATCCATATTCATCAGGCTGCAAAGAGGTCACCATGGGCAATAATCCCAGTCGCTGATGGTACGATATCAAGATGGCAAAGACATATTCATTAAATTCATTCTGGTATAATTTCACAGATAATAATGGGTGAGCAGATTGGACTGCTATATGTCAGACTGCTTGTTTGATTATGAATAAGCCCCTCTGTACGCTTCTCTGCTCATTGTTCTCAGTAACAGAAAAATCTTGTTTTCCAGCATGAATCAAGAGTGAGAGACAATCAATAAAGCATAAAACCAAGAGAAGAAAATGTTATTTCAAGAGTTAATTAGAGACGGAAATTAAAGTGTTCTTATGTTTCTTACAAAGACTGGTTGAAACCAAAAAATATATATATATATATACATGAAAAGATGAAGATAGTTAATGTGAAATTTGCTTCAAAAAGTTCTACTCTTTAACTCTTTGGAAGCATCAAAGTCCTTCTTAAATCGGCCTGGAGTCTTGACATCAAACCTCTGCCTAGGAAGTGTTTTTGTCTCTTCATAGGAGCACAACGCATCTTTCAACTTTCTGCATGAACATAAAAATCAGGTTGTTAGACGTTAAGAGCATCATCAAGCCAAATTGCTGCTGAAAGGGTTTAATCTCTGTTCTCTGTTAGATCAGGGTCAAAAGGTCAGAAGCCAGAACTTATGCCTAACCTTGCAACAGAGTGCATGTCTACCTTTTATGTAAAGTTTTTATATGTTATGATTGATATATGTTTGCAATTTCCATGAAACTCTGTATTGAAGATCAATAAAAGCTTTTGGGTACCAGACTTCATCTCCTACTCTTCTATTTGCCTCAAACCTCAAGAATACAACAGCTATCCAATTGTGTCCAGTGGTAATTGCAGAGCGGTACACTTACTCTCTGTCATACACTCTTAGAAAAAAGGGACAAAAGCTGTCACTGGGGCAAAAGGTATATATTCACTGTCACCTTTCGAAAGGTATATATTGGTACCAAAAGTGTTATTAGTTATTATTAAGTTATTAGTAACTAAATTGTACATTAGAACATTTTTAAAGGGTACCTTAGTAGTGACAGCTTTTTTGTACCATATTTTCTGAGAGTGTACCTTGCTCACAAACATTGTTTTTTTATCATTATTATCAATGTTGAAAACAATGTTGTGTTGCTTAATTTTTTTTTTGTGGAAACTGTAATAAACTTATTTCAAGATTCTCTGACGAATAGAGAAAAAAGTTCAAAAGAACAGAATTTATTTAAAATAGAAACCTTTTGTAATATTATACACGACTTTACTGTCATTTTTGATCAATTTATGTGTCCTTGCTGAAAGAAAGTATTAATTTCTTTCAATTCTTTTTTTGCCAGTTAAAAGTTACATTTAAATATAGTGTTAAATTACGTAAAATATGGGCTCATTTAGCAATTTTGTGAGCATCTCATCATTTAATTACAATTAATAATATGTATTAACATAAAATATGTGAATATAAATCAACATATCAGCCTCCCTGCCCCCCAGAAGAAGAAAAAAAAATATCCTAGTCAACCACTACTCTTATCTTTATTGTTTTGCTGTTGATACCATCAAAAGGGGCATAGGCATAAAAAGAAAGAAAATATGAAAACGGTCTATAGATCTTATGGTTAGTTGTTTATGAGGACCCTGTCTTTTATGTCTGTATTATGCCACTCTTATCTTGATGAACAAGACCATCTTTGATGCTCACTAGAGATCAAAGGATGAATGTCTACATAAAAGCCAAGAAATGAGAACAAGCAGCCAGCCAATGACCATCATACAGAATACATTCAGTACTTGAGATGTGAAAGATGGAGAAATTTTAAAGAGAAACTAGGAGGAAAATGTTATTGCTCAAAGGTCGCCCTTTCATAGCGTAATGGAGTTCTCAGTTCTGCCTCATCAAATTTATCTCAGATGTTTATCCTAGAATTTGTTAAAAACAATTAAAAATAGATGCAAACGTGTCATATGTTGACATTTAGCAATAGAGGTAAAAAATTAGCACCTCTTTCTAATGAGAACCAAAGCATAATGGTCCAGGAGAAACATCTGAGAGCTTCAAGAGATTTTGTGACTTCTCTTTCCTATGGGAAGATAGAGAGATAAGCCACCCTACACTGTACATTACTCCGCTGATCATTATTCAGAACGGGGGAAACATTTGTGTTCAGTCACTTCTCTTTTGCCCGGATCCCTCCGGCTAGAGTGAATTGGAGATGAGCCAAAATCTAATAAGGTTCAACCTGGCTGTCAGGGTTTTAAGTGTGTGAAGGTAGAGAGTTGTGTGATGTAGTGGCTAAGAGATCATGTATTGTAAAAGCGAAGGATAATATAGCAGGTGGCGTGTTGGAGTATCTGGCTCATTATCTTTAAAACAGGAAAGCTTTTGGCTGTCTTTGTGTTTAGCATCAAGCTAACTACTTTCAAGTATGTGCGTATAAAGCAATCACATTGCTAGCGGACTGGAGCCAATACATAAAAGAAAATACGCTTCCTTTTGTGATGATGCTTTTTTTCCTCTTTGTGTGACTCATTTACTGTAGATCACAGTACGACTATAAAATCCACATCGCGTCAAAGAGGTTTGATTAAACACTACATGTTATATTCATTAAAAACATGATCATCCACATGCCAAAGAGTTTTGATCAAACAATGCATAAGATATTCACAAGCTACACATTCATCTACAGACTGTCATTAATATAAGGGAAAATTACTAAAATACTTAAAAAGCCAAAGCCTTGGCTTTGATGGGACAGCATGCATCAACCCCTGTCTCCTCTGTAAATTAATATTAGCAAAGCTTTTAAAAGAGCCTCAGAGTAATGATATATTACTGATTCAAATTTTCACATGTAGGAAACATGCAGGCATAGCATCTGTTCTTCACATGCACTTCATTAAGGAGCTTGATTGACACATCTTCACAAAGTACTATTAAACCTCATCATGACAGAAACATGAGACATGTGTATGCAAGGGTATCTGTTTCACTGTGCCATAATGAGAAATGCTTTCTAATTGGCAGATATAATGCTGCTATATCAAAACATCAGTTCAGCAAATATGACATTCAAACTTTCAAGCACATCATATGCATTTTTTTTCTCACTCTCTCTGATATTTCGATGCATTCAACAAACCGCCATTGCAGCCTTTCTATGACTCCAGTTGCAAATAAATGTTTTTTTTTTACAACAGTAAAGAGTAATGTTTGAGTTCTGTATATTTTTGTACCACATATCTTACTCATGATTCCTCATGATACAACTCCTTTAAAATGAAAACTTTCTCACAAAAGCAAGAGTCTGCACAATAGCTTGCTAGTCATGTTTAATTAGCATCACATGTTTAGCTAAAATAGCGATCATGTGCGGCTAAGGCACAAGACATTCCCAGACACTCCAGAGAAATAAGTCTGCGACTGGAGAGCTCTACTGGCTTCTGGGCACCCCAAGTAGCTACATTATCTAAAGAATGTCAGCTCAGTTAACAGGCAGCCACTGGACGTGATTAAGATCCCTTTTACACCTGGTATTAACATCCATTTCAGGTGATTTCTTTGAAAAAGAACAATGCTAAATAACAGTGAAAACAAAAGCCAACTTTTTTTTTTTTAATTGTGCAACATCACCTACTGTACAGTCAGAGGTGAACGTAGTCACACACTGACCGAAAAGTGACCACAGTGTATCTGACCAAAGTAATCAAAGGAGATGCACACTACCACTCAAAAGTTTGGGGTTAGTAAGATTTTTTTTATTTTTACTAATACTTGTATTAAGCAAGGATGCAATAAATTGAAAGTGACAGTAAAGACATTTATAATGCTACAAAAGATTCCTATTTGTATTTCTATTCAAGAAAAGAATGCATCACCCTTTCCACAAAAATATGTTTTCAACATCGATAATAATCAGAAATGTTTCTTGTGCACCAAATTAGTATTTCAGAACAACACTGAAGACTGGAGTAATGAATCTTCAGCATCATTACACCAGTATATAATATACATTATGTAATATATAGAAAATAAAATAGAAAAACGTTATAACGTCACGTTATCACGTCACGTGGTATTATATTCCACCTGTTTTTACTGTTTTGATCTAATAATACAGCATTGGTGAGCATAAGAGACTTATTTCAAAAACAATCTTATAACCCCAAACATTTGAGCAATACCAGGTATTAATTTTAGCCTTCCCAGTATTTTTCAAACTTTTTTGACTTTCTGATGATATTTGTTAAATTTATGCATTTCACATTATGAATACAACATAGAATGAAAATAATAATTAAACAGTAGTGCTCAGCCCTAGTTGTCATCAGGAATGGCCTCAGTGCACTAGACTTGGTACATATAAAATATCAGAGCCAGAGGATATATTTTGCTTTACCTTGCCAACATAGAGAGGTTCATCTCCTGTGTATTCCTCCAGGACGAAGAATTGGTTCCACACCCAGTTGCGCTTGTGTCTTTGAAGGGATGCACCCACACTAGCTCTGATAGGCCTCAGGGAAGCCGGACGGAGCGGGACAGAGTTCAGTGTCATCCCCCTGCAGCCCACGTCCCACTGGCCCAACAGCAGCATAGTCATCACAGTCAGTCCAGTCCACACTGCAGAGCCTATCTGCATCATTTGGATGAAAGTATGAAAGTAAAAAACGGAAAGAAAAAAAATACACTCCTCCGTATTGAACGGGCACCAGAGATCTTGAGGCTAAGATGTTGCTCCTGGGAAACTGTGCACCACCCTCAGTACTGGCGCGGGTATCGGGATAGAGCAGACCGTCTGACCGGTGATTGATGGGAGAGACCACAGGAATGAGCGATGATTGTAGCTGAAGCTCTCAAACCTGCGGTGAAAACAGACATCAGGGGGAGAGGTTGAAGAAAATCAGACTGAGAGAAAAGAGTCAAAGAAATATATAAAATGAGAGTCTGTCAGCACAGACACAGACTTGATTTACCGTCATTTTTACAATATCACTTCGCATTTGAACCACAGATTTAGACAACATGACTTTTGGCATTTCAGAGGTTGCAGTCTGAGATGCAGGTGCATGCAGACCACTACAGGTGAGCAAAACGGACATTCAGCTCTTTCCTCTGGATGGGCATTTGACAGTACTGCTGAAAGTGCGCACATTAATCTTTACGGCTGAAGGGAACCAGGGAGGAGGGGGAAACAGACGGAAGGAGAGGGATAGAGTTCCAATGCAAAGGTTTGGAGAAATTAAGCAAATATGTACCATCCCAAGTCCCGACAAAAGAGTGAGCATACTTGTCACATGCAAGGCAGCATGGGTCATGTCAAATAAGTTTAAAATACATGTTATCTGTATTCATGATGGTTTCATATGGTTTTGAAACCATTTTATATGGCTTTTAGAATTTACTATTCTAAAAAAAAAAGGTTTTCATTTAATAAAAAATTAATAAAGTAAAAGTTTTCATTTTAATGCTCTATTAATAATAATGTCACGTGATCTATCAAGGAAATGTAACAACATTTGCCTTACATCTCGAATGTGTGTACACATCTTAATCATTAAAAAAACCTTTAAAATATATTTTAAGGTAAAAAGGTAAACACCACATGACATTTTACAACCTTAGCTAACCGTGCTTTGTCATAAAAGGTCAAATTATCTTATTAACAAATATTAATGAGCAGAGAAGCAACTTTGTTAATTTTCTTTTAAAGAAATACTAACAAAAGATTATGTCAAATACCTAATGTTTTCTTTTCTAGAATTTAATTATTTTAATAACTTTTTTCTTCATTATGATGTAAGAGTCTTAGAAATATCTCAATGAATTTCAATTTGGATATTCATAGAAGTGGTACAACAGGAATGAATTGCATTTTTAAGTATTTTTAAATAAACTAATAGTTCCTGACAAAACAAAACATTGAGCATAATTTATTTGACCCACAGTTTATCATCATCACATTTCACATTATATTATTCTTCATTTACCAGTAACTTTCTAATCTAATGTGACTTCTGTACTGTGTGAAACTTTTCTTGGGGTTGGTTAAGCGCTTTGCTCAAGAGCACAATGGCAGTGGCTCATGAATGGACCCATCTGGGGTTTGAACCTACAACCTCCAACTCAAGAGCTGCTACTAAGAACTACAAAGCTGCACTAAACCTTAAAAGTGTGTTATGTAATGACACTGGATTTTATATTGAATAAATACCCTCATGCTCCAAATTGCAAAGGAGGACTATAATTTAAAAGTGTGCACTCTAAGTTGAAGTGACAAAATTCCAGGCACAAAATTCTCCTAAGGGGTCCCTGGAGCTTCTCGGTCCGAGAGAGCATTTTAGGTGTTTCTAACATCCTTTTAAAGTGAAACACTTACAAGTCTGGAAAAAACAGTTCAAAAGGGATTTGGGTAGAGCACATATACGTTCTCTAGAGAAATCTGTCCTTCCAGCAGTTCAAACCAACAGCAGCAGGATTCACGCCTCAACAGCTTATTTTGATGTTGAATGGGATGTCAAATCTCCACAGAAATCCTTCGTTGTCCGAGAAAAGATGAGATCTGACCTACGCTTTACAGAGAGTACAACTTCCATATTGCGTTTAGAGTGCGTGGCCATTCAAAACTATACGCAATTATCGCAGCATGTGCATAAGATTCATTATATTTCTCGCAGGTTTAGGTGGGCTTCAAACAATGTCACTGTTTCAGTGTTAAAGTGTTAAAGTGTTAAAGTGTTAGCATCGTTAAAAAGTATTGATGGTAATATAGGGTTTAAATAAAAGGTGTTAACCACATCTGCAAAATTAAAGCTTTGAGAGATACTGTAACTGCAAAATAATAGCATAATTGAATCTCGAGCTCGGAAGGTGAACAGAAGAGTAAATCAAAAAGCATCCCTCTGGGATTGCATTCCCTCTTTGTATTCTCTCCAAACTCGAAAGCACCAGCGCTGCTGGAGAAGAACAGAACGTCTTGCGCTTTGCTTCAGAAGACCACAGTGCCAGGACCCTTCAGAGGGGAAAAGTCTCATCTAAAGCCTGTAATCTCTATCATAAGCTTCACTTTATAGGGGAATTACAAGTGCTTAGCAGATGATTAGATCTCTATGCGTTTGACTGAGTAGATTTAACAAAAAGTTTTCAAGAATGGTTGACGATGGGTATCAAGAAAGCACAGTTATGGCGAAATAATCCTCTACACATCTCTATTATCTCTGACCTCCAATAGTTTCATTGAAGTGCTACATGACACCGCTGCAAAATAAAAAGAGCTTTGAGTCTGGAATGCTATTAGCGTAGCGTAGGCTAATGGAGAGCTGGAAGGAGATATGGATCATTTATCATTCACTTGCATTAAAACACAGCAAACAAGGACATAGGAAACAAACCCAGGGATTTTTTAATGCTGTGCGTCTGAAGCAATATCTTAGGACAAGTTTGCACGACTAAATTGCTTAGGACCCAGATTGGAACTGAAACTATATTGAAGGAAAATTACAACACAATACGCAAAGGATTTTTTTCCAGAAATTAACATGAGGGCAGCATGTCACAATCTTGGTTATACCTTTGCAACATCGACACCATTATTGAACTGAACTGAATCAACATTGAACTGACTTTAGCTGTATAATGCCTTCTGCAGAGCAACTTATAGCTGAACTGAACTCGTTTCATAATTGATGAACTTTGCAACATTGACAGTTATTGAACTGAATAAACTGAAAGTTGAAATAATAGAAACAGATGGCTTCAACAAAAGTATGTACCATCAATTAACAACCTATGAGCTCACAACAGGTCTGTCTTTAAAGTTTTACAAGTTATCGTTGTCATTCTCCTATGGAGAAAATGAATGGAGCTTTTACTTCTGGAACCCAACTCCCGCACTCTATTATCTTCTGTCTAGCTGCTTTCAGCTTAAATTGAAATTGTTTCATAATTGATGAATTTACAATGTTATTTTTCATTTTGAAGCTTCTTTTAAATGATCTGTATTAGGATCCATCACAAATCCTTTTTGGTTTTATTTTATTATTCTCTGATTATTTTGGATTTATCAAATAATGGATTGTGACTAAAAACCTATTACGAATTATTGTACATTACAAGGCGACTATATGCCATGCCATGAGTGTACTATATTTGTTTCTCTTCTCCTTCCAGCCCCCCACTAACATCCCCCGCCCGAATCTGCTTGCTGTCAGGTTTGGCTGAGGCCCCGGACTTTGTGTTCAGCACAGATCGCCCAAATGGTCTGGGACAGGATGATGAAGTCTCATTAGCCCCCCATGCCATCTGACGAGAGGAGCTTAGGCTTCAGTGCAGACCGCCCTGTGAGAGAGCGCCCACAGCCACAGCCAGAGAATCAGCTCCAAAAACCCATCTCAACACACTATCTAGTCATAGCCCCCCTGCGGTGCAAGAGCGATTGTGGCACGCACCAGGGACAGTATGCTCGAACACAGAGCAAAGCAAGGCTCCTGGCATCTGGACATCAAACACAGCACATTGCGGACTGGTAGCATATGGCCTTCTTATTATGGCTGCCCTTCGCTGTGCAGACTCTTGAGGGTGACTAGATTATGAAAGGATCTGGGCTGGATATGGCTGCTTATGAGAATGCGTGATGAAAATTTCTAATAAATAATACATTTATAATTTATTAAAATACTATTTTTCTGGCACTGCTTCATTACATGCTTCACAAAAAAGCCGTTTCATATTATATTTTCATAAAAGTGCAATCAGTGCATCATGTTAATCACGCAAAACACAGTCATGCAAAACACAGTCAATTTAAAATTCCTGGTAAAAAAAAATAGGTGACCCAGCCAAATAAAATAAAAATAATAATAATTATTATTTTTTTAAGTTGTAAATAAAATCATTATTATTGGACTGCATTTGACAAGAAACACTATTTCAGAATTTCTAATTCTGCTAGTGTCCCTTGCAGTTTCTTTGTAATTAATAGTGAATTTTACTAGCTACTTTTTTCAGTGTACAGCATGGCTTGGCAAAACTACACTAGTCCCATTTCACAAACATGTCAAAGCCCCTATAACTACCATTTTACAACAGTGGTTCCCTTTTTCATAATCTTTTCTTGGGACCAAAAAAAAAACAAAAAACATGACAGCCTAATATATAAAATCTTAGTGGGACCCCCAGCTTTCAGGGCGACATTTATTGGTCATCCCACTCTGAAGACAACCTTTGATAGTGCAATTATGCTTCAACCAGATGTTAAGTCAGGAAGTAAGCAATTGTAAAAGCACAAGGAAGAACATATTCTGCAAAAAATACTGAAAATTACTTTATGGGCCTACTGACCAACACACACCCAAATCCACAATTAATAAATGGACAGCCTGGCTAAATCAAGTTGGCCTCACAAACAGTTCACCCAACGCGCCACCTAGCGGCCGCCAGCTTCACATTACAAGCGAAGTTTCCACTACGAGCCTCCGTGCTGTTGTTGGCATTGCAGTGGCGTCCTGACAGAGGTATTTGATATCGATACGGAGGTGTGAGGAAAATCTACACCTCTGTACCTGTTATATTGGCTTTTGTTTTGGTATAATACTACACAGTAAATTAAAAACTACAACCTATGTAGGCCTAACTAACATTGGGCTATTTGCCCATCAAAAATAAATCTTTCACAGTCACACTACAGACGACAGTATTTGCATCACAAATGTGACTCTCTGGCAAGGTCCCAACTATTGCTCTTAGGACTGAGAAATTGTACTTCGCAGCGGCTCGATTAATATGCTGACTCCCCGACCGTAACTTTTGGACATCACAGATGCTCCTGAGGGAAAAGCGCTGAATATTAAAACATCACAGGCAGTGAGAGAAACTTTGAGAAGCGGCTCTTAAAATCGTGATGCTGACCAAACTGTTCAACAATACTTGAAACTGCATAGTGCGTGAATATATTTAATATTGTATTGAATTATTATCATTTTCCCCATAGCAAATGCAATACTTTCATTGCAGTCCGTTAAATAAAACAGACATTTTCTGAAAAATAAATACATAGAATAACAAACAGTAGCCTACTGCCCTTTCTCAACTTTTAGATATCATTCTATAATAATTTTGTAGCCGTATGTTAACGGGCACCGCAAATACACTCAGTCTGTAGGCTACGGTAGGCTATTGCACCTCAGTAACGCAAAAATCACGCTCACCTTTTCCTCTTGGTCCTTCGCGTGCGTATAAATTGCCAATGCTCTTGTGAAAATGCAGAAGGATTCCGTCACGTCGCAGGCTCTCTAGAAGCGCTCTTCCCGAATGAGTGAAGGAAACATATTCAGGAGCATCCCTGCACTACAGGCGTCTTTCCCTCCGTTCCGCTCAATCACTGCGCTGCTCGCTCACACTCCGCGCGTCTACAATAAGCCCTATTGAGAAGCCACAGCTGCAGCGAACCTCAGCCAGGGGAGAGCACTGTGGAGAAACTCACAAAGGGACCACAACACTGTCGGCCATCCGTGAAGCATGCCTCGGGAGTCACAGTCCCCACAAACTCTGGGAAAACAGTGGCAACGCGCAACTTATTGTCTCTAGTGAAAAGTGGCTGACAAAATGGACAAGTCTCTGTTAGTGTGCTATAGGTGCATCGCTCATCAGGGAAACGTTGCACTGAGGGGAGGTGCCGATGTCAGTCAGCGTATCCAAGGAGCCGTGGCGACTGTAGGATTCTAGGGGGGCAAAGAGGGGCCCAAGTGTGCAGAGAGGAGCTAAATTAAAATCTCGTCAGTGTGATTCGGTGTTCCTGAAATGTGGGTTCAAGCACTTACAATTATTATTTTTTTCAATCTACTTAAGAATCATATAGCTCAACTAATGGTGTGCTCTACACAGGAGGAAAGCCATCTGTGGGTATAGGTTACAACTGATTTCCAAACATTTAAATTGCGCATGAGACAGTTTTATAATAATAACTTTTGACATAATTCTGTTTCTACTCCAGTTTATTCGAAAATACAAATATTGAAAAACAGGTTAAAAAGGCACACTATGTAAGATTTTTGGATTAAAATATCCAAAAACCACTTGAACAATGTTATATATTTAGTTGATTTGTGTACTTACATTATCATGAATGTTTCTAAGAATGTTTGAATCCAGAGAAATAAGCTGTCGCCAATCAATGACATCATACCTGCGTTAGCCTCGATTTCCGGTTTTATTTAGAAACCATGGAAACACCAAAGACGCTTTAATATAGGCTATTATTTTTTTATTAGACAGGTGAGCAACTGTTCATCAACAGAACAGTTGGATACATTCATCGACAGAAAACCAATCATTGTTATACAGCTCAACAGTTAGTCTATTTGTTTAAATCTTGTTTTCTTGTTTTACCGCGAGTACCATTTTTTCCATGCCTAATATCGACCTAGCTCACTGCAGTGTGCAACAAGTGTCTCATATAGTAGCCACCGATCTAACGCACAGAGTAGCATTATAACTACTTTCAACACACTCAAATGTATCTAATATGATAAAACAGCGCTGCGTTACCCCACATACGCATGACCGGAAGAAGCAGAAGTGGTCTGTGGCAAAATAAAAGCTTCACTGCTCTCGAGCCGAGTGTTGTGCTTGTCTCTCATTAGCAATCACTCCAATGCTCGTTCCGGTCCAACGGCTTTCATAACTAATACATTACCAGTCATTCATGAATATGATTTCTGTCCGAGTTCCATTGTTTTCTCCACCGGCTGTAGAGGTGAAGACAACAACTCCCATGATTCCGAAATCAAGGCGTCATCAAGCTATGCCTTTGTTTTGAATAAATGACCTCTAGTGGCGAAAAGTTATACAGTGTGCCTTTAAGTAAAAATATAATCAAAATGTAATATAGTGCATATATTTATCAAAATGCTCCCCTCTAGAGTTCTTTTTTATATAAATAAATAATGAGTTATGGTCATTGAATGGCTTTTCTGAGGTAAATATATGGTAACATAACGTCACATGCCATTGTTCACAAACTGTTTGCATTGACGTCTTTCCATGGCTGAAACACTGATTCAGTTGTTACATTTTGGTAAATTGCACTGTACAGCGTCTTTCAACATACCTTCTGATGTTCATTCAAGTTTTAGTGTTTGCTATAACTAGCAGTATGGAGGAAGAGATGATCGGTTCTGTTTTCGCATGTTATATACAGTAATAGGAAAGTATTCGATTTCGAATGCAGCAATGGATCCTTTGCGTCCTAGCCTACCTCAGAATTCATTGTGCAGGTGACATGATTTTGTTCGAGAGATATTGTCGGATTTTCCCTTTTAAATATAAGTATTGTGTTTCAACTTACTCGAACATCTAATGATACATGTAAACAAAAAAAAAACAATTTCTTTTGACTTTTGTCTTACTAAGATGTGATTTTATATAGTTTATACTCTTTATAATGAATGGACCAAGGTGAACGTATTTAGACAGGCTGTGAACCACATTTCATTTTCAGAGTTTTCAAAATAGTTTTCAAAACTTTCAAAATAGTCCAGTACAAACTAGGGATGCACCGAGACCACTTTTTAAAGAACCAGTCCGATACCGATACTTTCATTTTTGTTTTTTTGCCAATACCGAATACAGATACCTGTTTTTTCACTGCATTTGCAATTTTAAAAATGTATTGGGTAGAGAAACCAGAAGAATATAAATCGTATTAGCTTAATTGTTTAAGCAAATATATATTTCCTTCAGTTATTTTCATGCTTAATTAAGCCTGCTAAAATGTATCGTATGATCTTCTGTTACTTTCACTGTTTATTCTATTGCTCGATCATGTTTTATCATTCATTTAATAGCACAGCGACATATTTAGAGCTGCTTCAGCAGGACTCAGTGCTAAGGATTAGGTCACTGGTTTAGATGTTTATACTAGTTAAATATCGCAATTCTCTATTACAATTTTGATACTACAGCATAACTAATAGCCAAAATAATGTAAATTTAAAACATGATTAAAGACAAGTAAACAGTCAAATCAAATTACAAACAGCACAAATTAATACAATAGAACAATTAAAGAAAGGTTTCTAGGTTTAGGTCTAACATAGTTTGCAGGTAAAGAAATTTGAATAAAGTAATCAAGTGTGAAATAACACTACATATTCATTACTGTATAAATTAAATATAGATGGATCTTTATAATGTTACAAATAGTAGGGTAGAACCTAACACTTTTTTTACTTTCTCAGTGTGTGTAAATCTACTTAGGTTTCAGAGTATTTATTTTTTTCCACATTAATTTCAAACATTTCTAGTACAATTATGTGGTTTCGTTTAATTAATACAGTGTACACTTTTTTCTTGATATACCCCGAAAGAATGGAAGTAAAATGTGACAACATGCCCCAGATGTATAATAATTTCTGAACATTGACTCTGTCTTTATTCACCTTTTTCTCATTAGAATTCATAAAAGTATAGAATAGAATAGAATAGAATAGAATAGAATAGAATAGAATAGAATAGCGTATTTCTAATAGGGGCTCATTGTAATGCAGTGTTACAACATGCCCCACCTGCGCAACTAGGATTTATAACCTGACTTCTGCTAGTTAGCGAAGCATAAAAGAACCATATCAACTATTAAATAACATACTGGAGATTAAAATAATATCAGATTTGTCTCATTTTAAATAAACACAAAAAAATGGAGATGAAAAATTAACATAAGTAAGAACGTTCCTTTTGCTATGGTTAAATGTTCAGTGATATCTTCCTAAGATTTCTGAATTTTGGCGCAATTCTCTATTGATATGACAAGTAGTATAGGCCTAAGTTTCGTCACGCTAGCATGTGTGGAAGTATTTAAAACAAGGCAACTAGCCCCATGTTAGGTTGTGCCCTGCTCTCCCCTATTTATTCAAAAGCAGTGAGTGATTTCTTTGTCCTTTGTTTTGATTAGCATTAAAACACAGCAGCAGGGTTATTAGACTGCTGCCTCTTGTGACCGAATGTACAATACTTGCCAGGACGGGCGTTTTTACATAATTGTATGTGAATTCGTCCGTACAAGCGCAAGACGTGAAAGATGTTTGTGTTCATGAAACTTCTTGACTTGCAAACGTTCTGTAATAATGTAGGGAACCACTCGCTTACATAAATAAGGCAGTTCATGTTTTACTTGCATATAGGCGATTCATTTTTAATGACGTGTGAGTGAACAAACGATAGAGCATTCAATAGAAGTGCGCTCTCTCGCCATTAGTTATAGTAAATAATTTCGTTTTAACTCGTTTTATTTTTCATTTACATACCCGACCAAACTACTAACTTTCCATTGATGTCTGTGAAAAAGGGATGCGCTCAAAAAGCTTGCGCGTATATGCCGCTGCGCGCTCAGTCCACTGGGCTTTTTTCGCTTATCAGTTAGTACACCACAGCCAAATAGGCGTTACTATATTTAGTTTAATATTTCATTTATTATATACATTTACTTCATAGACAGCTTTCTTTTTTATCCCAATCTCTGTTGTCGTCGATGTTTCTATGTCTGGACACAAACACTAGGCCCTGCTGCCTGGTATCAGAGCATTTTTTTGAGTACGAGTAGGCTACAAGTTAAAGCAGAACTTGGTAACTTTTTTAACTTAATAAAGCTGTCTAGAAATCATTTGGATGGTTAAACAACCTGTTCTGGTGATATTGGGGACTTTACCAGCTCCCCCCAGCATTCCCAGGCGTAAAACCAACCTTGCAACATGTGACTACCCCAGCAAACAGGGGACGTCCTCCGGACGTTGCGAACGTCTAATTAGGTCCGGATCTAGTCCGGTTCATAACGTTCGCTGGAAGACGTTCGCATTTGGTCCGGTTCATAACGTTCGCTGGAAGACGTTCGGAGGACGTCCGCATTTGGTCCGGTTCATAACGTTCGTACGAGAGAGGTCGTATGAATTAGCCACCTTGTAATATTCATACGAATTGCCATGAGATCGGGCTGAACAAGCGCAGTATTGGGCCGATACCGATTCATTCCTAGTAAAAACATTACTTTCACTCATCACCGGCAGCGGTTGCTAGGCCCGACCTTCACAACCTTAGAAGGATGCAGCCTCCGGATTGGGACACAGCTAATTTGTGCGATGCTGAGAGGAAGTGGATTTGCCTGGAGTGAGTTGTTTTTTTGAAAGACAGAGTTTTGCTGTTTTCTCTCTAGCAACAGAAGCGTAGCTGTGTAATTTTTCCCTGTGGCGAGGAGCATCTTGGTTGTTGAAAGGCAAACTGTTTAAAAATTAATTTATTCTATTTTAGAACTGATGCAAGTAAGAGTGGTATATTGTTTAGTTGTATAAACCCTGTAGTTTAAATGGTGCAAGAGACAACAGTTGATGCATGATCTTTATTTATTTATTTATTTAAAGTAATACAGGTAAAATATAAATACTGCACAATAATTACAGTATATTTTCATAAGGGCAAGTGCAGTATGGCCTGGATCCATAAGAATAAAGATCAAGCTTTTTAAACTTGGTGTTAATTAACTTAAAAAATGTATCTACTCTGTATAACAACCCGATCACACTAAATGCATCTCTATAGCACGCAGTGTGTTTATCGTGCAATTTATACGCGAAATGCGTGCTATAGAGACGCATTTACGTGAGAACAGGATGATAAAATGAACATTTGGACATGAGCTGTATTGCATATCATTAGAATAAAGCTTATTGGCATGGTTGAATGAAACGTTACATAAATGCTGAAGTCTGCTGTATCCTTTCCCTCTCTTTGAAAAGATTTACAGTACTTGTTTGTTATAATTAAAATTTTGATCTTCCTTCATTTGTAATAGCATGCCTATTTTTTCTGACATTGAGAAAGAAAAGATTTAAGTAATTTTAATGGAATTATGACATGTCCAAAAAAAGCTCCCAATGATAAAGTGTGCTTGTGTCTATCATCCACGACTCCAGTGTGATTTAAGTCACATAGCTGCAAGGCTCCTTTGGCTCAATCCTTCTGTGACCTAAAACAAACAAGGGAAACTTTATATCGAAGAGAGTCCTCTAATCCAGCTGCGAGCATTACTTTATGAAAAAGTTAATTAACTATTGCTGGCTTATGTCACCGTCAATAGACCTATGCTTTCAACAGCAGTGCTGAGCCAGTCAAAACTACACAAATGCAACAACTCCTCAATTACAGTAGGACACTCTGCAGTGTCACATTGCCCTGGATTAACAAACATTGGCGACAGCTAGAGCCCTGAGCTTCACTGAGCTACTCGGAGTCCAATGTTCTTGCATTTAATCCCACAGTTGAGAAGCGCTGAGGCAGGAGAAGAGTATTTGTTTGAAGAAGTGCACGGTAGACCAGATCTCTACTTCATAAGTGAGGGTGCAACCGAGCTAGTTTAAACCAAGGGACGCAGAATATTTAGAAAAGGTTTAATTTCTGCTGTTGTACAGTTGTGCCAATGCATTGCATTCACAGATAGAACCTTGCCCTTGATACTAAAGGACATTGTCAAAGTGTGGGTGAGTTTGCGATCCAAGTAAGTGTCGGCCTTGTGATATTGCATTTGCTTTAAGTGCACAATTGAACAAGTACAGCCAGCAAGTGCACAGAGCACTGTGAGGTTGCATAGAAGCTAAGAAATGCTTTTTTAAGGGTTGCCTCAAAGGTAAAGTGGTGTTCTGGAGAACACGATTCCTACTCCAAAGACACACGCTCGCATTTCTGTCTCTTGAGCAACCTATAAAAGATCCAAAAAAAGCATCCACATAAACTGACATACATATTTAGAATAAGAGAATTGTTTGTACGAGGGATGCTAACGATTAAATCGACGATCGATTAATATTTAATCGATAAAATTCAATTAGTTCAATTAGCCAGGCCATCATTAAAGTGAGTAGTTTCGAGGTGTGTGCGGCTGATACGCAGAACATGTGCAACAGACACGCGGAAAAATGTACTTCCATTTTGCGCTAGCTCTGTTTCTATGTCATTGCTGTTGAAGAGTAATTAGTGAAGTGGATTTGCTTATTGTAGAGTTAATGAAAGTTATCATGCATTTTAATGTTTGAAGTGAATGTCTTAACAAATGTCAGTAGATCGGGAAGATTTTAAAATGAGGGTTTCATTCATAAATCCATAAGATCGTACCTTCATGCAGTGGAAATACAAATTGGAAGACAGATCACAACAAGTGCAGCGCTGAAAAGGGGCAGGGCTACATAAGGTCTATAGCTTTAGCTAAGCAGCATGTCATGTCAATCCGCGATCTACGCATTGTCTTATGTTGTGTTTGGGCTCATTTGAGACCACCTACTCTCAATAAAGATACTGTACCATGTGATATACCGTGGTTTACTAATGTTTCGCAAAATTTCAAGTGTATGCGCAAAAGCATTGTGAGTGTTTGCATGTGTGTCAGCTGAGCTTTTTCATACAAATACTTGGTATAGTTTGGTCTCTAACTATAAAAAATATACTTGTACTCTGCTTGTTGCAACCTTTCAATGACATACGTAAGTCTATCTGTTATGTAATGGTTTTACATATAATATTATTTTTATGTAAAGCAGCTATTTTTTCAACCTATGAATATAGAGCATTTTTAATATGTCAGCAAATTTAAAAGCAATTGTTAAGTGATTGTCTTATTCCCTATATTCACTATAAAGCCAAGCTTCTGAACTTTAAAACGCTTCAGATTTAAGAGGTTGGTTAACGATTAAATAGATTAATTGACCATTAATTTAGACAATGATCGATTACGTGAATTTATGTAAATTGACATCCCTTGTTTGTAGTGATAAAGTTAAATTAATCAAGGCCAGTGTTTACAGAAAAAAAGAAAAAGTAAAATGGACTGACGTCGAAGGTTTTCAATTCACTTCTTTGTGAAGAAAAAAGCCATTGTCATTCACATGCTTTAATCCAAGATACAACACACAAACAGAATTTATATGAAGTATAATTGCATGACAAGAAATGTACTATTAATGCTAATAGTACATTTGTTTTAAAAGAATGGTGCTTGGTAGGTACGGCATAGTACAAATGTTTCCATTTTGTAAGTAATTGCTTTCATTGCTTATTCAGATTCAACTATGTGGCTTTATTGGCATGGTAAAAAAAAAAAAACTTTGGTAACATTAAATTACAGACATTCACATTTACACACAATTTTAAAAATATATAAAATAATAATAAAGGGCAGGAGGATGCAAAAACAAATAAGTGCACAATGATCTGTTTTGCAATTTAAATGTTATTGTGCGATTGGTGGTCCTCAATTCAATTCAATTCAATCAACTTTATTAATCCCACAAGTGGCAATTAGTTTTAGAGCAGCATGTTTGCAACAGTACAAAGCACAAATCAAACACATTATTCACAACATACAGTCAGTCAGTTATGTGCACATTTAAAAAAAAAACTCAAAAACCCTACATAGAGTTTAAAAGTTTGATCGCAGAAGGGATGAAAGATCGTCTTGAAGCGCATAAGGACGCCCAGAAGGCAACAGAGAAAATTCCCCTGCCACAGCATGTCCCGGAGCAGCTAGGATACTCGCTGCCTTTCGGTCCTGTTGGTTTGACCAAAAATATCAACAGCTGGACTATCTGGAATACTATTTCTGAAGAATCCTGACACATCATTGTGTCATTTATTACCCAAAAGTGCCATCCCAGCCACGCCAACAGACAACAAGTTCACAACATCACTGTACAGCTGGGTTTTACAACACTAAAGCCAACCAGGACAGCCAGGTATATGGGGGTATTGTTTAGTGACCAAATTAAATTGACTGACCACATCTCTATGGTCATCTGGTCTTGCTTTAACCCTCTGAGACCTAAGGGTATTTTTAAATTTAATTTTCCGTCTGGTGTTATTTACTAAAAAAGCTTGTAAAAAATCAACCCTTTTGTGCACAGACAATTGACACACCTCTTTTTTTCAGGACAAATTGAACTTCCAGCATATTTGTGTTGCATTGATGTCACCTGAATGTAAAATAAGTTATGGGACCACAAAGACAAATGAAAAAATAAAACGGAAATTGAATCACTCAAACATTTATTGAAATCAACCACAAATAAATAAAAGCTAAGCAAATTTCCTCTGGAAAATTGTTTCTTTATGTCTTTGGAGTCCTGGAACAGGAATAAACATTATAAATTGAACAGAACCAAAACTATTTACATTTTATCAAAAGAAGTCCAGGCGTTTTGGGCCTCATGAAATTCACTGATGCCAAGCCTCAAAACAGTTCCTATATCAGGAATCACACAGAGGGCCACATCACAGGCTTTGCATTTCCAGGGGGTGGCCTGTTTGACCTGCCTTGTCTGCTTGCAGTTCACACATTGCCTTCTACCATAGGAGGCCTTCTTGCTGGTTTCAGTTTGGTCTGATGTTGGCACAGGCACATGGTCACTTTGTTGCTGGGTGGGGGGAACAGCAACTGTAACACCACAGAGTTGGGCTGTCAGCTCCTCCAGAAAAGCCCTGTGGGTCATGGGCTGTTGCTGCTTCTCTGCACAAACTTCCTTGTGAAGCAAGTAGCTGTTGGTCGCAGCAATGTCCAAAAAATGGAAAAACAGTGTCCTGTACCATCTCATAGTTTTATGGTGAACTGAGTAGTATTGGATGAGTTGATCAGAAAGATCAACACCTCCCATATTCTTGTTGTATTCAGTGACCGGGGTTGGGCATGGAATGGATTTGGTGTTCCAGCCTCCATCCTGAGTTTTTACCCTTCTCTGAACTGTGTTGCCAGAGAAGGCCGGGTGAATTGTGGAGCAGACAGAGACTTCCCGAGTGTCCATCCACTTTACAAAAACTAGAGGGCCGTCACGGATCCACCTGATGGTGCCCCTAGGATCCTTTTTCTTCATGGCATTTGTGGTTGTGCGGGGGCATCCTCGTCTGTTGTCCCTGTAGGTGCCACATGCTCCAAAGTTCATGCTGTAGAGATCCATGAATAGCTTTGGACTTGTGTAGAAGTTGTCTACATACACATTGTAGCCACTCCCTAGGGATGATTTGTTCATGAGGGACATAACCGAGTCGTATGCCAGTCCTACACCAGAAGCAAACACAGACTTCCCCGTGTATACAGCAAAGTCTAAAGTGTACCCAATGCTGCTGTCTGCCAGCACAAAAAGTTTGAAGCCCCACTTAGTTGGCTTCGCCTTCATATACTGGGTCATGCCAGTGTGAGCCTTTGTTGCCACCATCCTCTCGTCCACTGAAAGGTTCTGCCGTGGGTGATAAAATGCTCTGCATGCATGTTTGATGTCATCTAAAAGGGGCTTCAGACGAAACAGCCGGTCATAAGCTCGTGTCCCTCTCTTCCGGTCGTTGTGGACATCTTCAGCAGGGTCGCTCATGTGGATGTTCCAGGAAATGACCTGATACCTGTCACGTGCCATCACTGAGTGGGGAAACTGTTGGCTGAAAATGGTGTTTGTCCTCCAGTAGTCCCAGATATTTGTCAGTCTCACCAGTGCAAAAAAGAAAGTCAGTCCTAAATATTTGAAAAATTCTTCAACAGTGAAGTTTTTCCAGGAATATTTTTTCCCATTTGCAATGTTTTTTGCAGCGTTTGTGTTTGTGTTATTACACAAAGTGGTTGCTGCACTGTCACTGACAAAAAGTTTGAAAAGGTCCAATGGTGTGTATGTGGATGTGGGGCTGAGCTGATGTCCTGGCTTTCTTGTTGGGACGAACCTTTTGGGCACTGGAGGTACGTCTGGCTGACTCTCACTGTTCCAAGATAGAGTTGGGGCTGCTGACTGTGGTGATCTAGATCTCGACCTTGTGGATTCAGGACTCTGTCGACCCCTCAAGCTGCCGGATCTGGATCTGGATCTTGACCTTGACCGCGCTCTCCCTCGTGACCGTGACTGCAGCCGTCCATGACCTATTCCTGGCAGTTCCTGGGAAGTGGAAGGCTGGGATGCTGCAGCAGAAGTGGAAGGGCCCTCCTCAGCGGAACAATGGGGGCTTTCCTGTCTGGCTCGGGTGGGTGGGCTGGTGTCTTCTTCATTATCATGACTGTAAAACAAATAAAGCAAAATATTAGGTCATACATATCAGATCAATTAGTGTTTTTGTACATTTGATTTCTCACATAAGATAACAATGGCTGAGATTGCTAATGTACCCCCAACAGCTATAATATGAGCATTCTCTCCCCAGCCAAAAGGTGTGACCAACCCCCCACTACAACATCCATGAGACATTCTCTCCACAGCTAAAAGGTGTGACCATCCCCCCACTACTGGCTGAGAGACAAAGTGTAATCCACAACTCTTACTACTCTGTAACAAACATAGAAAAACGAAATACTACTTTTACAAAACTTATTTTTACATATTTAGAACATGTATATTTTATTCTATGTTTTTTTTATTTTTATACTTTTACAGTAAATAAAAAACTCATACAAACAATGGCTGAGAGACAAAGTGTAATCCACAACTCTTACTCCTCTGTGACAAACATAGAAAAACGAAATACTACTTTTACAGAACTTATTTGTACATATTTATAAAATTTATATTTTATCATATTAGTTTTTTTTATTTTTATACTTTTACAGTAAATAAATAAATGAAACTTACTCTTCAACAGGGTCTAGACCATCCTGGTAATCCAGTTCCTCATCAGTCGAAAAGCTCTCTTCTCCAGAAAATCCATCATCGTCCATGGCATCAAAAAAGGCCAGCGCTTGTTTTAGATCCATGTTTCTTTGACGATCCATTATTATCCGTTTATTATTCAAAAATCGCGTCTCTCTGTGCGTCTTTCTGTGCGTTTCTCTCTCTCTCTCCTCGAAACCACTGTGTCGTGCGTCTCTCTCTCTCCACAATAGTAGCCTTGGTTCATGCGTAATGACGCACACCAACGTGGACGACAGATCAGCCTGTCATTGGTCAACAACCTCACGCAAAGCATCACGTAATATCCAAAATGGCAGCTAGCATCGAGCTAGCGGCAAAAATGACGGAAAATGTATAAATTATGGACATCAAGTGAATAAAACTTGGATATAAGCGTTTGGATTTATTGCTGAAACACTCTGAAAGGACGCACAAGTTCCAGGCTGGATAGAAAACCTTCTGTAAAGGCTAGAAAGACACCAAAGACACCCCCGTGACGGCTAGCTCGTTAGCTTTCTGCTGCAAAAAACAGTAAGAAAATCGATCAAATTTTCATCAAATAAAATAAATATTTATCGGAGGAGTCGTGTGGCGTCGTGGACGATGCCGTCGGTTTTTATTAAGGCATCAGCACTGGTGCTTCAAGACTTGTACTGAAACAGCCTCTTACCTGAACACACTTACAAATGTTCTCTCCCATCCTCTACAGTCTGTGTGAGTGAGGGGAAGTTGATTCCCAGAACCTTTACTCTGTGGTAGAGCCAGTTTACAACCTCTACCCGATTGAATCAGACCATCCTAACATTCAAGGAACAGGTGAAGGCACACAACCTCTGTCATCACTTACAGTAAACCATAACCATAATCAAAGGTACTTCCTATAAATAAACTTATTTATTTATAAAGAATTAAACTCTTTTTATTACTCTCCTTCCAGCTCCTGTGCTATAGCTTGCACTTAAAACTTGCCATTTGTTGTACTGAGAATTATTGGCATCATAAATTGCTTGTGATGTGTCTTATTGTTCTTGATTTGAATAAAATTATCTACTGTATAAAATGTTGTGCTGCTGAAATTGATACAGAGACCTGTTCTGTCAAATTTCATCCCTAGTGTAAATAAGTAAATTGGAATTGATTTAGTCTCTTTCACACCGAATATTCACTCAATATGTGAATAGACCTTTAGCTTTGATCCTTTGCTCTCAGAGAGAAATATTGCTTAACCCAGGTCAGACCGTTTGATAAAGCTGAATGATGATTACTGGATGGATGGATTTTTTTGCATCATTTTGGCATCTGTCAGATGACTGATAAGTAGATCATCTCTGTCCTTGTAGCAATCCACATCCTTGTAACAATTGAAATACTGACTGTTCATCCAAAAATGAAAATTCTGTCACCCTTCACGTCGTTACAAAACGTCTCGGTTACTAATGTAAACCTCGTTCCCTGAAGGAGGGAACGGGAGATGTGACGTCGACGTGGCGATGTAATGGGATCACTTCAGGGAGCCCTATCAACTTCGAGTATCTACAGAACAAGCCAATGAACGTTGGCGTGCGTGAAAGCGTCACGCGCCCCCGCCCCGCAGCGCGGGTATAAACAGGAAGCGGGCGCACGCACTCATTGTTTTTCGCTGAGGAGCCGAGATTGAGACGGCCGTACAGCGATGGTCAGCAACCGTGGCGGCGGGACGTCACGTCTCCCGTTCCCTCCTTCAGGTAACGAGGGTTACATTAGTAACCGAGATGTTCCCCTTCAGTCGCTCACTTTCGACGTGACCTCGACGTGGCGACGTAATGGGATCCCATGGAAAACGCCACGGTAGCTGCCACATCCTACGGAAGACTCTCAGACCCCCAAATGGCTGGGGCGGAAGACCTGCATAGAGGGAGTTCACTGCTGTTCCGTTAAACCCCACACAGTGGAACTCTTGGGTAACACTGGGAAAGCGTGCCTTTCCAGGGGAGAGGGACGCTGCGGAGCCACATCCTGCCCGAAGGGAGGTAACATGTGGAGAATACACATATGGACTGGCTAGAGGGGCAGTGCAACATATGGAATGTATGTTGCCTTCTACCATAGGAGGCTCCAGCCTGAGAAGGGGGAGGCAGCACCAGACAGTGACGGCAGAGCGGAGTCTGCCAAGGGAAGACACGGGCTCACCGCAGGAAGCTGATCGCGGAAGAATACGCTTATGGGATCGCTGCAGGGATCACCACATATGGAACCCAGCCTAGCACAAGTTAAACAAGTATACGAGCACTAGGCCTGGCGTCGGACGCTCCGCAACGTCTGACTGCCGAAGGGGTACGGAGGAACTCTACAGGGTTCTCCTGAGTGGGGAACTCGACTGGAGCAGGAAGCGCACGTATCCGCTCCATGTGGAGGGGAGTGGCGTAGCAAGCCGACACAAGAGCGGGAACTTCGGTGTTACCGGCTGGTTGAAGCGAGCACACAGGAAGAAACCGGCTCAACACGTAGGCTATAAAACCTAGCGAACGTGTTAGGTGTCGCCCAGCCCGCAGCTCTACAGATGTCTGTCAGCGAGGCGCCGTGTGCCAGCACCCAAGAAGAAGCGACACCCCTAGTGGAGTGGGCTCTCAACCCGGGCGGGCAAGGCACGCCTTGGGCTTCGTAAGCCAAGGCGATGGCACCCACTATCCAGTGGGCCATCCTCTGCTTGGAGACAGCCTTCCCTTTCTGCTGGCCTCCGTAACAGACGAAGAGCTGATCTGAGGTCCTGAGGCTTTGAGTTTTGTCCACGTACAGGCGCAGAGCGCGGACGGGACAGAGAAAAGCCAGGGCTGGGTCTGCCTCCTCCGAAGGCAGCGCTTGCAGGTTCACCACCTGGTCCCGAAAGGGAGTGGTGGGAACCTTGGGCACGTATCCGGGCCTGGGTCTCAGGATCACGTGAGAGTTAGCCGGGCCGAATTCCAGGCACGATTCGTCGACCGAAAATACATGCAGGTCCCCTACCCTCTTGATGGAGGCCAATGCAACCAGGAGTACTGTTTTACAGGACATAATTTTTAACTCTGCTGACTGCAAAGGCTCAAAGGGTGGTCTCTGAAGTGCCGAAAGGACCAGAGACAAATCCCAAGAAGGTAAAGAGAGCGGGCGAGGAGGATTTAGTCTCCTTGCCCCCCTCAGGAACCTGACGATCAGGTCGTGCTTTCCCAGTGACTTACCTTCAACTGCATCGTGATGTGAGGCGATAGCGGCAACATACACTTTAAGGGTGGAGGGAGACAGCCTTCGCTCCAACCCATCTTGCAGGAAGGAAAGCACGGCTCTGACCGAGCAAGATCGGGGGTTCTCCTCATGAGAAGAACACCAATCAAAGAACAGGTTCCACTTCAACGCATAGAGGCGCCTCGTAGAGGGGGCTCTAGCGGAAGTGATGGTGTCAACTACCGCTTGGGGTAGGTCACCTAGAACATCCGCGTCCCGTCCAGGGACCAGACATGGAGTTTCCAGAGGTCTGGACGCGGGTGCCACAAGGTGCCCCGTCTCTGAGAGAGCAGGTCCTCTCTCAGAGGAATTAGCCAGGGAGGGGCTGTCGCGAGGAGCACCAGTTCCGGGAACCAGGTCCGGTTGGGCCAATACAGCGCCACTAACAAGACCTGCTCCTCGTCCTCCCTGACTTTGCACAAGGTCTGTGCAAGAAGGCTCACTGGGGGAAACGCATACTTGCGTAGTGAGTGTGCGGAGGCATCACTGCGTCCGGGACACAGCCACTGCTGCTTGCTGGCGATAGAAGAGGGGGCCAGTGGCGGAACAGAAACAAAAGGAAACAAAAGATTCTCCGCCCGGCCCTCCACCGGGGGAAGGAGCGGTGCGTTCACCATCTCCTGAAGAGCAACTTGATCCACCTCTGGGTCGCCCGTCTCAGGGACGTTTGCACCTCCGCTTGCCACCTGGCTTGGCAGCGGCCTGGACGGGCGTGGTCGGCTTCCTGCGGCTTGCTCCACGCTGAGGCCTAGACGAAGGCTGCTGCTGAGGCTTCGCGGGAGCGGAGGACGCCGAAGGAGATCGACCTCGGCGACGAGTAGACGGAGGGACTGCAGCCGGCGGACAGGTGGGAGCAGCAGCGGTCCGGCGGGGCAGGATGTGTCGGATGGCCTCCGTCTGCTTCTGGGCGGCCGAGAACTGTTGGGCAAAGCTCTCGACCGCGTCGCCGAATAACCCAACCTGGGAGAGAGGGGCATCCAGGAACCGATACTTGTCAGTGTCCCTCATGTCAGCCAGGTTGAGCCAGAGGTGGCGCTCCTGGACCACCAGGGTGGACATCGCCTGACCAACGGAACGTGCGGTTTCTTTCGTCGCCCGGAGGGCGAGGTCAGTTGCCACACGGAGCTCCCGGAGGAGCTCTGGGTCAGAACCACCCTCGTTCATGTCCATGAGCGCCTGGGCCTGATGGACCTGCAGAAGCGCCATGGCATGGAGGGCGGAAGCAGCCTGTCCACAGGCTCTGTGAGGCTTCGCCATAAGACCGGACGAAAACTTACATGCCTTGGACGGGAGGCGTGGATTGCCCCGCAAGGAGGAAGGGGACGCTGGACACAACTGCATCGCAACAGCACGCTCCACCGGCGGGACATCCACATACCCCTTAGCCGCCCCACCGTCGAGGGTGGTGAGGAGGGAGGAGCCACTAGGGTGGCTTCTGGCACTATACGGCGCCGTCCACGTCCTAGCAAGCTCCTCATGCACTTCCGGAAAGAAAGGTACCGGGGCGGAGCGCTGAGAACCAGCACGGCCCGCCCCGAGAAACCAATCGTCCAACCGGGAAGGTTCGGGACGTGGTGGAGGGTTCCACACAAGCCCCACCTTCTCGGTGGCCCGGGAAAGCATAGCCGTCCATTCTGGATCGGACTCGGGCAACGCTACACGCCCCGAAGGGGGCAACGCAGCCGAATCCTCATCTCCAGAGGAACGAAGCTCCCCCTCTGATGCTGCGATCGACATCTGATCGTCAGGTGGAGCCCCAAAGGAGACGAGTGGTCGTCCAAGAGAAGGACCAGCACGCTCGTTTGAAGGCTCCAACGGCGGTAGCGCTTGTGAGGCGTGAGGGGCCCACGGAGATTGCCTCGGCGGGGTAGCCCTCACGGTAATCCTCAGATCACCCTGGTCATGCACAGAAGTAGGTCTATTCTGAGGTCCAGAATAGACACTAGATCGGGGCATAGGCGAGGGGACTGCACCTCCCTTGAGGTAAGCGAGTCTCGATCTTAGCGCTATCATAGTCATATTCCCGCAATGGGAACATGAACTATTCACAAAAGCTGCCTCAGCATGCTGAATGCCCAAACACGAGATGCAGCTATTGTGGCCGTCGCCTGGCGCCAGGGTATGACCGCATCCAGAAACGCACAAGCGGAATGACATCCTGAAAAGGACGCAGGGTCACGCTTGTGTTGCTCTTTTAGTAAAAAAAAAACAAACAGGAAAAATAAAATAAAAGCTCTTTCAGTGCTGAAGCACCCAGGGATGGCCGCAGTGTAATCGGGGTACACTCTCAATGAGGAACGCCCACGAGACCGACACAGTCACACACACACACAAACCAAACTGTGAAAACAGCTGTTGTGAAAAATACTCGCGGCCACCGCATATCGCGCCGTCACACCAGCACTGGAATAGAGCCTTCTCCTTTCCCGTTACTGTTGTTTTTTAGCAGTCTGTAACCTCAGAAGTCAAACCTCGGCTCCGAAGCAAAAGACAATGAGTGCGTGCGCCCGCTTCCTGTTTATACCCGCGCTGCGGGGCGGGGGCGCGTGCCGCTTTCACGCACGCCAACGTTCATTGGCTTGTTCTGTAGATACTCGAAGTTGATAGGGCTCCCTGAAGTGATCCCTTTACGCCGCCACGTCGACGTCACGTCGAACGTGAGCGACTGAAGGGGAACTGTATGACTGTTTCTTCTGTGGAATTCAAAAGAAGATCTTTTGAAAGTCACATAGGTCCAAATGAAAATTAATGGACAAAAAAAAAAGTTTGGAACAACATGAGACAGAAAATGGTGACAGAATTTTCATGTTGGGGTAAACTAAGCATTTAAAGCCTGATATATTGATGGTTCAGGTGAAGGCATTAAAAATAATTGATTTATCAACAGCTTTTACCTTGAGCTGTAATATATATTTAAATATGTTTAGGAAGGAAAGCATCATTCACACATCTATTGTAATGTATTGAGGTTTGAAACTATTAAAATGGCATAATTTAATTCAAACAAATTTAACAAAGCTTTTCATACCACAACCTCAAGTGTTTTTGTTCCAGCTTCACTCCATCTGTGTTTAAGTCTACTTATGTTTGGCTTGTGCCCCCCCCCCCCACACCACACCAGAAGCATACGGCACCATGGAAACCCTGTGTCTCCGAGGTTAAGCAACAGAGTGAAAATAATGCTTCTTTTGTATCAGTGTGGTTACCGCAGTCCCCTTGCTGGGCTACTTTGGGCTTCCTGATGTGAGGTTCGCATTAGTCCATGGAGGGAGCTTGGAATGGGACAATGAGACTCCATTGAGAGGCTGCCCAGTATTATAGAACAGGTAATGGGTGTAACAATGTCTGCCATGTCAATCAATTATCTCTTTTCTTCAAGTCCTGCTCACAGGCAGCATAAATTACCCCACAGTCTTGACTGATAATTGGGAGACAGCACTTATGTATTCCTGGAAGAACACATTTCGACCACACATATAGGTTCTATTGAGCTCGGCTTTAACGCTCGCTACACTACCTGGATCATTATAATTAGCTGTTTTCTGAAAATTAACAATGGCAAAAACTGTTAACCTTGGTGCAGATGTTTCATTCAATCACACTATGTTGTATGTTCTCACATACGGCCTGTCACCCCATTATTACGGTCTGTAGTCGCACAACAACACATTGAAAAAAAAAACTGAATAAGCACCAGAATGTTGTGTTGGAGGTTAATCAAAACAACATTTTCATGAGACGGAGGATAAAACAGTTTTTTCACTAGCTTTCCACTACAATAGCACCAAACACCAAAGGTAACAAAGTAATAAGTGTGAAAATATTTTAAAGATGTGCTTGTGTCAAGCGGAAATATGCCCAAAGAAAAGCAAAAAATAAATAAGTATTCCCTTCAGATCAAGTTTATTAAACTTCATAACAAAATGATGATTTGCTTCTCCTCCATTTCCTTGAGTGGATGGGGGAGGGAGCATTCACACGACTCTAGTCAGAGTCTGAGGAATGAATGGAGTGACAGACAGAACACAATAAACCCCAACCCAACTCTACTGGCTCTCAAAAGACAGAAAATTGCATCAATCTCCTCCCATGGTTTAAAAGGGGGAGAACAAAACTGTCACTGCTCTTTTGGTTATCTCAATGCTATTTCTTTCGCTTCAAACAAATACTCCATTTCTTTGGGAGACTGACCGTGTCTTCAATCAATCAGGCTCTTACTGAAGGGCAGCAGATGTCATCAACACTGTGGCAGCAACTCTGTGACCCGCCCCCCGAACCGCACACATCTCTCTCCTCTATTGATCAGGAGATGCACAGAGGGAGAGGGCGGATTTAAAGATGGGCGGCTTTGTGCGTGCGTCTATGGTTTTATCTCCTGCGGGGCGTGTGCTTGTGCACATGCTTCAGCGCTCGTGCTGAAAGACTTGGGGTCCCGTCTTGCTCTTATTCACACGGTTGGGCCCGTCATCATGCTTGCGCAGATCCGAACAAATCCTCATCTTTAACCACTCTCTCTCTGTATCTGCACCCTTTAAACAGATGCACTGTGACCAATCAGAGCAGCGCAGGCCACAACTGAGGGTGTGAGCATATTTAGCTGCAGCCATTCAAGTCACTTTTACACGCACTTTGGATCACTTCAACAAAGCACCATGGGATTGGATTTGATACAGTCAATATGGAGCCATGTTGTACACATGGCTTGAACCAGGGCTGTCAGGGATACAATGAAGTGAGCATCTCTAAAGGACACGAAGATGACGCTGGAGGAGGCTACAGTGATTACGCTGATACACCTAATTAGAGCATGAAAATCCATTTCAAGGGGAGAGTCAGAGGAAGGCCGAGATGAAAAGGAACAAGGATAGATTAGTGTAAGGCCAGAAACATGGTTAATATGTGCGAAAGCCCCAAAGAATCCCTTTTGACTGTTCTCTGTTTTATCAGTTGTAATCCAACCCCGAATCCCCACCCAAAAGGAAAGCACCCAAATAAAAATGGGTGTTTATCTATATCAGGCAACCCTGCATGTCTGCTTTGTTGCTAAAGTGTCTCTCCAGAAGGCTGTCTGAATACATCAGTAACAAGATTGTTTTGAGTAAACACTCAACACATCTTAAAACACATCTGAAAAGCACTCCCAGATGTTGCCGCTGCTGTCATTGCTTCGGGCACACAATAAGGCGAGCCATTGTATCTCAGGTGTGCCACTTTTTCAAGCGTGTGAGTTAAACGCTGGGGAATAATATCTTGTGAAATCTATGAGTGCATTTCCATGAAGGGTGAAGAGGACTTTTCCCTACTCGTTTGTAACAAATAAGGACAAATTGTGTCCAAAAAGACAGTTGGGTTCAAAAGATTTTGAATGAAATCTGTGATTTAAAAGCGAATTTGAACCTGTAAAACACATAGTACACTATAAAACGTATTTTTCAACATTGTGAATGAAATAATAGGAAAAAATTTTTTTTCACATTTAATTACTGTAAATGTTACTTGCCACACACACACACACACAGACTTTTTTTAAAAATTACATTTTACAGTTAAATTCATAAATCTGGTGCACTTTGAGAGTTCAAAGTTAAGAACTCCAACACATATTCAGCGTGCAACTTGAACAAAGTCAGTGCATTGAGTTCGATCTGAACTTTAACGGGGACTCAAACCTCTATTAAGTTGTTATATAATGTCTCTGTCTACATTACACTACATACTACTACTACTACTACTGCTACTACTACTACTACTACTAATAATAATAATAATAATATAATATTAATTCAAATGACAGCAAAAGCCATAAATTGTCAAACAAATGCACTGAAAAATCTAATTTCGGGCCACAACAGTCTAGTTAATGAATGGGAAGCACTGAAATATATTTGTGGCTGTCAATGTTGATATTATGGCGGGTCGCCACAAGATTAATCAATTTATGGGAAACACTGATACATATATAACAACTTTGTACCTCAGCTCATATACATTTTTAATATGTATTCTTAAGATTTCGCTTTGACGGTACTGCCCCAGTGACAATATAAAAATATATATTATATACTTATATATATACAGTATATATATATAATGTATATATATATATATATACATTTCCTGCACACGCCTGTGCACAGTGGCTCTGGATGTTTCTACTCCAGACTCAGTCCACTGCTTCCGCAGGTCCCCCAAGGTCTGGAATCGGTCCTTCTCCACAATCTTCCTCAGGGTCCGGTCACCTCTTCTCGTTGTGCAGCGTTTTTTGCCACACTTTTTCCTTCCCACAGACTTCCCACTGAGGTGCCTTGATACAGCACTCTGGGAACAGCCTATTTGTTCAGAAATTTCTTTCTGTGTCTTACCCTCTTGCTTGAGGTTGTCAATGATGGCCTTCTGGACAGCAGTCAGGTCGGCAGTCTTACCCATGATTGCGGTTTTGAGTAATGAAACAGGCTGGGAGTTTTTAAAAGCCTCAGGAATCTTTTGCAGGTGTTTAGAGTTAATTAGTTGATTCAGATGATTAGGTTAATAGCTCGTTTAGAGAACCTTTTCATGATATGCTAATTTTCTTGAGATAGGAATTTGGGTTTTCATGAGCTGTATGCCAAAATCATCATTATTAAAACAATAAAAGACCTGAAATATTTCAGTTGGTTTGCAATGAATCTAAAATATATGAAAGTTTAATTTTTATCATTACATTATGGAAAATAATTAACTTATCACAATATGCTAATTTTTTTAGAAGGACCTGTATATATAAATACAGTATAGCTGGAGTAATGGCTGCATTTTCAGCATAATTACTCCAGTCTTCAGTGTCACATTATTCTTCAGAAATTAGGTTAATATGCTGATTTGATACTCAGTTATTATCAATGTTGTAAACAGTTGTGCTGCCTAATATGTTTTTGGAACCTGTGATACTGTGATGTGATTCATTGATGGATAAAAAGTTATTCTAAATAGAAATATTTTCTAACAATATAAATATGAACTATCACTTTTTATCAATTTAACACATCTTTGCTAAATAAAATGATTAATTTCTTTATTTTTTAAAAGAAGGAAAAAAAAACGAATGACCACAACATTTTTCTCGGTAATGTATATTGTTACAAAAGATGTTTTATTTGAGATAAATGCTGTTCTTTTTAAACTTTTTATTTATCAAAGAATCGTAAAGAAAAAGTATATTTATACATGCAAAAGGGGGTCCAGTGTGTGTGTGTGTGTGTGTGTGTGTGTGTGTGTGTGTGTGTGTGTGTGTGTGTGTGTGTGTGTGTGTGTGTGTGAGACACACATAAAAGGGGGCCGGTGATTTTATGTATGTGTACATATGTGTCTATTTTGCAGGTTGACTGTTTTTGTCAAACACATGACCACACTAGGAAATAATGAGGCATGCAGCAAAGCAGGCATTGCTCATGTCACAGAAACACTTTTCAAGGGCCTGGCTGTCCATCTCTTTATGTTATGTATGAAGCCTCATTTGTCCCTTTGCCTTACTACTTTACAACGCCTGCCACACATATGCGTGACTGTGAGCTTGATTCCTGCTTAGAACAAATCAATAGAGAGAGAGTGAGGTACTAAAACCACTGATACAGAAAAAAAAGATGTATTATCTTTCACAGGTCTAAAATATAATTATCATTTATCAAGTGAAAATACATTGCTTGAAAATTGAAAATAGATTGCTCCACTTACCATGCATCAGCCCTCTTTTCTAATGAGTGTTTATTATAAGTGAGCAGCAGTCTGTGGAGGAGCAAAATTTGGAATTTATGAATTGACTCCCTTTTAATTCATGAGTTGGCAAAAAATTGGCATTTTAAATGCAGTGACATTAAATTGTAAAAAAAAAATTGACATAGTCATTCAAAAGTGTACTTCATTAGTTCAAAACATTTTGTAACAAAATTAAAATAGTTACATTATTAATTGCTTCTTATAGACTTCCTAATACTGCCCTTTTGACTTCCAGGCCCCCAAAACCATATTTGAAGACCCCCATATTGGCCCCCATAAGATATTTATATTGTAATTATGACAATTCAAATGAGTATTTTATTAACAGAAAGTAGGAGTGTTGATATACAGTATTAAAATAATGAACCATGATCCATTTTGTGATTCCAGAATATATATGTGTGTGTGTGTGTGTGTGTGTGTGTGTGTGTGTGTGTGTGTGTGTGTGTGTGTGTGTGTGTGTGTGTGTGTGTGTGTGTGTGTGTGTGTGTGTGTGTGTAGAAACACGCTAAACATTTACACAAGGAATATATGTTGTTTCATATTGATGTTTGAATCCATTTGAAGACTTTAATCCATAAAACTAATTTAATAAACAAAATAAACTATATAATTGATTATTTATATAATCATATCTCATAGATTGATGTTGATAACATATTTTGGGTAATTTATTCTCCAAAAATAAATGTGAATAATGAAAGCTGGTAGAAGGCCGGGTAACCGAGGGGTAATGTGATAATGCACAAAGCCTTCTCTTCTGCTACTGATCTTACTGAACAAGCCCAGATCAACAAGGTATTAGTCTCTAAAGAGCATGATGGTGGGAGTGTATTAATGCCATTGCACTCATGAATCACTGAATAAAGTGACTTTTCACTTAATAGAGTTTGGTCTTCATGAGACTAATCATAAATTGAAGAGGCACATCAATATGCAAAGCTTTTCTGGTTGAGTTTTCTCGGTTTTTGAGAGGGATTGGAGGGATTGAGTCAAGTTGCATCTGTCAAAAGCAGCAGAAGCACACATAAACAGCTCTAAACAGTTTTGCTCATCAGTCAACAGCTGAGACGTTTCACCTTGATTCATTTTCTCAGCTGTGAAGATTTGTCCCCTCATAATTCAATTATTTCTCATTCAATCCCACTCCATTAGATCACGATCACTCCCAGCTCGCCTCGTTACCGCAGGAAACACAATCAGGACGATTCGGTGGTGACAGTCTCAAGACTGCACTTTGAAATGACTGCTTGTGTGTTTGGATACATTTCATTATATGACATGGCACATCATAATACACTCTCTGCAGGCTGCACTAACTGACAGAATACTTTATTCACAGGGTAGAATGAGCTTTGAAGGCTCTAATGAGAATGAGAATCTGATGCCTGGTATATGCAACAATGTAGATTACCGGTACATATATAAAGACTGCAATAATTCACGTTTATTTGTGAAACCATCTCAAATTAGTTCAAATAAGCGTAAATGAGATGATTATGGACAATACTCGATTTTGAATTGACTATCAAGTTTTCATTCTCAGAAATCACCCAGAGGCACTTGTATTTTACGGCTTTTGAAAAGTCATCTTTTTCTCCAAAAGAAACATTACAAGTTGACCAGAAACTACGTCGAGAAGCTGTGATTGGCTGAGCTTAGTCATTCCCCTGCCCCTCCTGAACCTGATGCCTGATAAAAAATGGTACAAATAATTGCACAATGGACCTTACTTTGAGTTTGGAACACGTTTTTTCATAATTGCCTCATCCCTTATAATCCCTGTGTTGTGTTTAATCCCTTCGTTTTTTTTTTTACAGACATTTTAGTAATTATCATTTAGGAGCAGATAATTACAGTAACCTTCAGAGCTTAAGAAAAGCAAACAATTCCAACGACGACCACACAAGTTTTTACTAAGACTGCATTGATTTTCTAAAGAGGAACAGAAATTGCCAACATAGTTATCCCACTGTAGAAATGTTTCATGTAAGTTCAAAGAAAAAAAAATCGCTCTACACAATATAATGATCAAGAGCTGCAGGTCACTCTTTGAATGTTTGCTTCGATAAATTCAGTGAGGGAGAAAATAACTCTGAAGAAACCCCGAGCCTTTGTGAGAGCAGGTCAGTGGTCTGTAAAGTAGGTGTTAAACTTTAGGTAATCTAAGAAGTCCAGCCATTTGGAATCATGCAGGCTTGTCGTGAACATTAGCCGCTTTTCCACTTTTGGTCAGTGCGAGCCAGGGCTAACAATGTGCAGGGCGGGGCCAATAGCCTCGGATCTTGGGCACTGAGGCCAAAATCAAGCAGCATTTGCATTGTTGGGCCAGTAGCCCTGTCGTGCTACCCTAATACCCACCCTTAACATGCCTCTGTAGAACAAATTCACAATCTCACCATTTCACCAGAATGTGGAAGCTAGCTGACTGAAAACTAGATCGCAAAATTAACATGACAGAAGTGGACATTTGGTCTTACACATTTAGAAAAATATTGAAAAAATATCATGTTTAGGTCACATTTCTTTAGAAAGAATGAGCATTTCTAGTAATTTTCACAAATGTTTGCGATCTGAGGAGGTTTGTGCAATCTCTCTCATCTCACTATACTGTTATCCTTTCATCCAGAGCAATATAGTGAGCTCACGGACAGAAAAGGGATAGTTCACCCAAAAATGAAATTTTTGTCACCCTCAAGTTTTTTCAACCCTGTTGATGGACCCCATTGGCTTCCAAAAGTATATATTTTTTTTCCATATGGAAGTCAATGGGGCACCATCAACTGTTCCCTTTCAGTCGAGAACGTCAGACATAGTCGTGCGCAATTCTTGCTCCAGTAGAGTTCTCCTTATTAGCTGAACCCTGTCCAGTTCCTCTATACCCTTCGGCTACGGACGTGGCGGAACGTCCGAAGCCAGGCCTATCACTCGTATGCACTGGTGGAACCTGTGTTAGGCTGGGTCCATATGTTGTGATCCCTACGGCGATCCCATATGTGTGTTCTTCCACGGTACGGCTCCCTACGGCGAGCCTGTGTCTCCCGTCACTGTCTGGTTGAGTCTCCCCCCTGTCATAGGCTGGAGCCACCACAGTGACATTCCATATGTTGTACTGCCTGGTCATCCACCCAGTCCATATGTGTATTTTCCAAATGTTACCTCCTTGGGCAGGATGTTGCTTCCGCAGCGTCCCTTCCTTCCATGTACAGGGAACGCTTTCCCAGTGATCATGCAGGAACAGCAGTGACTTCCCTGGCCTAAGCCCTGTCCCATCTCCTTAAAGCGGTGGGATCAGGTGGCTCTGTCTAGGCACTGGAAGGTGGGAGCACTAGTGGCGTTTTCAAATAGATCCCCATTCAGTCGACGTCTACTACGTCTGACGTTCTCGACTGAAAGGGAATGTCCTGGCTGTATATGCAACCCACCGCTCCCTGAAGGAGGGAACAGAGGACGTAGTCCCCTCGCCGCTACTGCTGGACCACCGCTGACTCAGGGGGCCGATCGGCTCCTCAGCGAAAAAGCAACTGGTGCGTGCATCCACTTCCGTATTTATACCCGTGCTGCGGGGGCGGAGTGTGTGATGCGAGTCACGCATGCCAATTCCAGTGGCTCGTTCAATAGTAATCGAAGACGACTCCCTAGCGTGATCCCCATTGAGTCGACGTCGACTACGTCCTCCGTTCCCTCCTTCAGGGAACAGTGGGTTGAATAAGCAACAAGAACGTTTCGTTACCCACATTCTATTCAAAATATCTTTGTGGCGAGCAGGACGGCCGAGGGACGTGAGAGAACGGCGCGAGGCCGGTGGTGCGATTGCTACTGAGCAACACATGTGAGGCACACCGGTCTCGCATCTCTCACGGAGGAGCGGAAGCATAAAGGAGGAGCGACGACGTTGATGATCGAGAGAGGAACAGGCCTGTATTTTAGTTGTGTTTTGTTTTTGTATTTTATTTTAGCCAGCAGTCGTCCGCGAGGGGCTGCTGGCAGTTATATTTATTTTCGGTAGCCAGCAGTCGTCCGCGAGGGGCTGCTGGTGGTATTTGGTTTGTTTGTTTTATTTTTAATAAATTATATTTGGATTGTTCGCCGGTTCCCGCCTCCTTCTTCCCTGAACATTGCTACACTGGTGCCGAAACCCGGGAAGAGGGAGGAACGCGCTGTCAGAGAGTCCTCGCCGGTGTGGGGAATCCGCGGTGCCATCGAGCATGGTGCGCGAGTCACCACCGCTCGCCGTGGGCCGGAGCCTGCTGCCATCCGCCGAGCGAGGGGAGGAGCAGGGAGCGGGGGACTCGCGGCCAAGGACGCTCGAGGCGGTGCGCTGGAGTGAGTTGCCGGTGGGACGGTCGAGCTCGCTGCCGGCCGCCTGGGTATTGGAGGGGCGGCTGCCATCCGGGAGGGTGAGGAGGAGTCGCCGCCGCTCGCCGTGGGCCGGAGCCTGCTGCCGTCCACCAGTGAAGGGGAGGAGCAGGGAGCGGGGGACTCCTACCGTCTGCCCAAGGCACCCGAGGAGCCGTCGCCGTCCACCGGGCGGCGGAGGAGCGTCGAGCCGTCCACCGAGGGCTACCCAGCGTCGCCGCCAGGCACCGCGGAGGAGATCGCCTAGCTGGTGGGGGACCAGATGGCAGCGCGTTGTGGGAACCGGACCAATTTTTTTTTTCCCTCTCTCCCCTCTCTCGATCTGTCGCTCCTCATGCTTCCGTCTCCGTTTCCCTCGGTTTGTCTGTCCATACTCCCCAGGGATCGCCGCCGCCGGGGGGGGAGTAGGCACAGGCTCGTGAGTACCCCCCGGCCTGTGAGGGGCGATGGGGGTATGTGGCGAGCAGGACGGCCGAGGGACGTGAGAGAACGGCGCGAGGCCGGTGGTGCGATTGCTAATGAGCAACACATGTGAGGCACACCGGTCTCGCATCTCTCACGGAGGAGCGGAAGCATAAAGGAGGAGCGACGACGTTGATGATCGAGAGAGGAACAGGCCTGTATTTTAGTTGTGTTTTGTTTTTGTATTTTATTTTAGCCAGCAGTCGTCCGCGAGGGGCTGCTGGCAGTTATATTTATTTTCGGTAGCCAGCAGTCGTCCGCGAGGGGCTGCTGGTGGTATTTCGTTTGTTTGTTTTATTTTTAATAAATTATATTTGGATTGTTCGCCGGTTCCCGCCTCCTTCTTCCCTGAACATTGCTACAATCTTCTTTTGAGTTCAGCAGAAGAATTAAATTCATACAAGATTGGAACAACTTGAGGGTGAGTAAATTATGACAGAATTTTCATTTGTGGGTGAACTATCCCTTTAACCAGAGTATATGTAATTATATAAGTAACGTAATGACATACGTGGATGCAGAAGTCTAGTATCAACAAGGGCACAGGGAAGATACAGATGAAACATGATATCAACTAAATACACAATTATAATCAAGCAGTCTCGGATGTTTTCCATAATCTTATATGCATTTATTATGGCAATTGTTAGCATGGTAGTCTTTATCATTGCGTATAAATATATTTCTGCCTCATACAGTGATCAGAATCTGCATCGGATCTCAATCGGAAGTTATTTCATACTGTACACTTGCTGGTGTAATTTGTTTTAAATGTCTTTGATTATGAGGTTAGCTGAACAAGGGAAATGAGCAGTGTTGACCATCTCAAACTCCGCCTTTGTTCATCACCACTCCTCAAGCCTCAATTGGCCCGCTTTTTAAATTATGTTTTTCTGTGGTTGTGTTTATTGTTGTTGTGTGATTATATATTTGTTACTGCTGGCTATAATCTAAATTGCCCCTCAGGGATAAATAAAGTTACCCTTACCCCCTTACCCTTGGACCAAGGTGTTCAGCAAGCCAATAAAAACCCTGCCAGTGACAGTGGAAACGCGACTGGTCCTGAAACACACTAGCATGCTCACTTTCGGCCTAACAGTGGAAACGCTGCTATCTTTTGGGGTGTTTCTCTACTTCATGCTAACCTAGCAGTGCTGTTCCTCAATATTGTTATGCAGTTACTGGAGCTCTCTTGAAAAAAGTGATATTTATGTTAGTCCAGAACTAGGGAGTAGAGGGAATAAGGCTGCATAACATTTTTTTTTATTTTTTACTTTTTGTAAATATGTACACCTTAAATAAGCATACTGTATGTTTCCTTAAGGGCCAAGCACCGAAAGTGCATAGGGACCTATTGTAATCATTAGTGTTCCTAATTTTGTTATTCTTCTTTGCTCTGGTAGTCGGTGGACAGTCTGAAACATTCTCTAAGTCTCTAACTCAATCGCTCTAGCGCCACCAACTGTTCAAAGTTGCACTCATGTTAAATAACATTTAAAAAACAAAAAAACTTTTTCTAACTCCTGCTAGACCGTTCGTCCGGTTTTCAAAAAAATGGAATCACATCATCTTCAGACCATAACAACAAAAAGTTATGGAATTCAATTTGTTTCGTCAAACTGTTCTTGATTAACTTGCGAAATTAGATCATGCCAAAATTAACATGAGGCTGTATCTCCACAGCGCTTTTAGCAAATTCTAACCAAACTTGGTTTGTGTTATGACAACCGTGACCTGTGGGGACCTGCACAGTTTCAGCACAGCACCACCTAGTGGTCACGGGAGATAAAAAAATGTCTATTTTAGCTTATAACTTCTGAACAGTTTGGCCAAAAATCACAACCCGTCTCTTTAGATTTGGTGCAGCATGTCGAGTCTAACAACACTCAATTTTCCCATATCTGCCATTTTAGGGGTCGGACATTTTGAATTTAGTCATTAAATGCTATATTTTACGAATGCATTAGCATATCGTTACAAAAAGTGTTATTGGCTCCATGCCACGAAGGTACTCAAAATGTTTCAAGACAGCACCACCTTGTGGTCATAAGTTAATGAAATTTCCAAAATTGCTAATAACTTTTTATTAATTTTGGCCTATTGCAATGAAAATGGATTAGACAACCGTTTTCATATACCGCATCAAAACATTTGATGGCATGATGCCAAAACAATTGCTCCAATGCTTTGGCATATTGACAACAAACATAACTCTGACCACACCACATCAATTTTGTATCAGTGCCATCTACTAGTCAAAAGTGATAAACCATTAAATCACATTACTAGTGATTGTATTCATGATTTTCCAGCCATTTTGCCTAAAATCCTCTTAATATGTCTTTAACTGCTCATTGTTGCAGTTGGGCTGATGCTCCCAGCCACGCTGGCATGACTTATTGCCTTAGTGCCTTCTTTGTGCTGTGATTTTTTTTTTAATAACTTTGGTTTGAGACACTAACAACATAGATAAACTTATATCACGAAATATTAATGTTTATTTTTAATGTAATTTTGTTTTTCCCATCTCGTTTTATTTTTCTGATCAATGTGTTTTAAACAAAACATGTTTCTTCGTTATTGGCAATCAATTTATAGGTTTTTCTTTTATCTCTAATATCATTTTTCCATTTGGTTTTAACTAACAAATACCATATCATTGACATTGTCCTCCAGAAATGTACTTGATGCTGACATTATTGATATTATAGTACTACAGTACTAGATTTGATAGATTTTACACTTAAAAAAAACTCCATAGTTTAGTAAAAATCACAGAAATTGATGTGATCAAAATATCACAAGTAAATTCAAATCGACACCCCCGTTTAATCAAATTGTCAATCGCTCACTGAGCAATGGCTAATTTGAGCTCTTTATTTTCATCTTGTTAAAGCTTGTTAAGGCTGAATACATTCATGTTTTTTTAACATGACTGTGGTATGAAGCAGGTCGTGATTGCTAATAAGAGACAGATATTAGCGCCACATGCAAGTCCCGCGGAAATAAAGGAATAAGGACATTTCATTCTACCGAACTACCCGCAAGTGCTGAATTACTACTCGCAGAGGTCAGTTTATTTAATGAATGAAACTTTTGAGGTAACGCAGCGCTGTTTCACTTGGTCTACACTATCACACTAAACTGCATTTGAGTGTGTTGAAAGTTTTAATGTTATTCTATGAGTTAGTTTGTCTGTATGAGACTAGCCGTAACCTAGATCAACATTAGAATAACACAATGATCATATTCTAACATTTCATCATGTTGAGCTATATAACATTGATTATTTTTATGTACATTTGCTCACCTGTCTAATAAAGTACATGCAAGAACGGCATCTCTTCAAGTCGAAGTTAGTTGCGGACGTGGAGCTCTTGGCATCTCGAAAATGCCACGCTGATATTGATCCTCGTATTAGTTCTACCAGAAAGACTCGGGAGAATAATGCCGTTACCAGTATACATTTATTAACAGCTCAGCAAGCACAATATGATATAAAGTTCTTTGGCGTAGGCCCCGTCCATAGCTCGCATTCCGAGGGTACGTAATCTGCATATCCTGCCTGAAGACGAAGGTAGGGGGCGCAGCCAACCCCCGTGAGTTATGGGATGGGACCATCCTGGTGTTGGTGTTGGGAAGGATGGAGGAGAAGGAACATCTTGGAGGTGGAGGGGAGGATGGAGGTGAATGGAAGCATCAGCATCTGCAAACTCAAACATGTGTAAGTTCAATCTTTTATACTACGAGTATTTAGAGTACGATTAGATAAAGAGAAGATAATCAGTGGCGTAATGTTTAAGTCTTCCCGCCAGAACTTACGCCAAAGCTATATTTCTTCTTTTGTCCCAAAGTTTGCTTGCCATGGTCCATTATGAGCGTGCCGCTAGACATAACGTAGTTTTCCACGTCTGTCACCATGGTTACTATGGCAGTACGAGCAGGCACCAAGAATAACGCGGATATTACATCATTGACAGGTGACAATGACCAGGGACGAGCCATTTTTTACAATTGTAATTTCTCTGAAATTAAAAATCTTTGGGATATCGCACAACTGCAGGAAATATATCACACTGTGCAAGTGATTTTTGGATATTTTATTACAAAAATCTTTCATATTTTGTACCTTTAATTTTCTTGGCATTGTGTAAATAACCCGGTGATTTTTTTTTTTTTTTTGTCTTTATCAGATGTGACAGTGGAAAACCAAGTGAAAAGTAAAAGGAGAGAGAGGCAGAACATGAATAGGTCGTGACCCAGACTGAACCCAGCTCCCCACAATCACAATGTCTCCTTTCATGTTGGAAGCACTACCCTCATGTTTCAGATATTCTTGCATACCCAGTATATAAATAGTTGTATATAAATGACAACACAAGCATATTCATTTAAGTTACAGAGCTCAGAAGGCATTGCATAACAGGTATGACCCACACATCCCCCATGTCATCTCCACTGACGATGTTCTATTATTTTCACTCCAATCATTATGTACAGTCATCAAACTTGCTCGTTGTCCTCTTTAAATATAGGCCTAATGCTCCAAAGCATTTCTTTTGGTAAATATAGTAATTTGTCACATCACATAAACAGCCACAGCATGTCATTTTACTGCATGGCCTTTTATGCAGTCCAAATCGAATCTCTATCTATACGGAGGCACCATTTACAAAGTGACAATTACCAGTCCACATATACCTCTCTATATCTGAACATCAAGAAAATCTGCAGTTCATTACACATATCATATCTCACCCAGGGGGTTCCTTTGACTTATCATTGAGATGATGAACATGGTTCAAAGGGACAGCAACAGAGCCTCTATCTTGAGGACATCTCAATGAATGCCCAGGTAACAAGACACTCCAGGAGAGGAAGCTATTGATAATGTGCACCCCAGATGGAAAGTACTGTAGCACTATCATGCAAATGGAACACAGTGGCAGAGGTTAGTGAGGTGGGAGATGGGCGGCTGGGAGGCTAATAAAACTCTATTTAATGAGGACTTTTACAGTGACCTTCCACATCAAAGATCCCCATGTTAGTCTCCATCAACCAGCGTGCACACAGAGGCTATTGCACCAGCAGCTAGAGAATTACTACCCCCTCCGTCCAAGTCAATGGACCTCTGACTCCACACAGAGTTTATCACCTAAATCTGCTCACCCACAGTTACTCTCCCAGCTGCTTGTTTAGCTATCGACATCTGGACGAGCAAAATCCTCTTAACCTTTTATGCAGTGGAGGTCAGCATTAATTTACAGTCTATAGTTAATGCTACAAAACAATGCACTCAGGGATATCAATGTATCACGTGCACAAATGTATGGATTACAAACCAAGTCACTCAGGGATCCAACCCCCTTTTTCTTGGTCATTAAAAGATAATCAGTTCAAAAGAGTAATTTTTTTAAATTAATGCATGCATGAAACGCTATCTGAATCATATCTTAAACCGCCAATGGACACAAACAAAATGTTCCCAAATTACTAGAGTTTGGATGCAAATTTGTGTTTTTGTTACGCTTGCAATCATTATAGTCATAGTCTATAGAAACTGCACAATGCAAGACTAATTATTACTGTAGGAATTTATTGTTAAATGAATTGCTTTTGGCTTGTTGTGGATCAAATAAAGTAATGAAAAAAGAATGGTGAATGTGAGCCGGTGTCCCTTAGGATTGATGTTTAACGGGATGCTGAAATGAATTGGATATACAGCCTAGAGCTCAAGGTCACATAAAACAAGACCCAAGACGTCTATACCCTCACACAAGGTTATAAAGGTTCATTACAGTCACAGGGCTTTTGACATCATACCACTGCTTGAAATATCAAGCTCCTTGCCTCAATAGAAATCTTTATTAAATCACATTAGCTCCCTATAGCCGTAGACATGGCACTGCTGCGCTGTACTTGAGTGACCGGCCTCTTGCCACCAGCTCCCCGATCTAATTTATAACTTTGTCTGCAAAGTCTGAGAATGCAGATGACACATTGAATAATGCTGAAATGAAGAAGGGACTAAACCTAGAGATTGTCATTGCCTTGATCTCCATGGGATACAATGTAAGACAGTCACGGCCATTATTAAAGGATTACGTTTTTTGAGGCACCTTCTTATAAAAAAGAATCAGTGCTATTCCAAGTAATAGGTAATTAAATGACTAAAAAAGGTCACATAACACTCTTGGTCCATAATGCAAGTGACTCAGGTCAAAACACTTATTTGTAACAACAGCCCAGCATATAAAGACAACCCCCCATGACGACAAACATCTTCCATACTGAGCACATCCCTTCTCTACACTGAGGCCTTTGCTTGGTCTTGCCACAGGAAATTTCTTGGCACACATAAAGGTCACTGATATCATGTTTAATAAGACCTACACATCAGCAACTCTCAAAACATTGTCAAGTATTACCAAAATATCCTCCTTTTAAAAAATGGGCCCTTGATGAAAGCTGAAGAGCTGTTGTTTTAAGGCAACATGAAATCAAAACTCACCTTATTTATGTAGCCTACTTTATTAATGCAATTTTCTACACATATTCTGAATAATAATCAATGTGAGTTTTTTTTCTGTGGAAAAATGTATTTTATTTATATCGTTTATTCATAATGAATCAAAATCTACAGTAGTAACTTTATCTGACAGGAATAACTTCCTTCTTTTCCCACCAACCTTGTTTAATAATAATAATATTGATAATCCATTTTATTTCTAGGCACCTTTCTTGGCACTCATGTATACCTTACAAGCATACTAAAGCACATATCAAAATATAGGGAATGAACCATAACATTCAGTAAGCTGGGTACATAGCATACAATCACATAAAAGAGTTAAGACGAAATTTAAAAACAAGAAAACTATCACTATTTCAAATATCCTGTGGAAGCGAGTTCCATAAATTGGGGGCTACATAACTAAAAGCTCCAGAACCCATGGATATTATAGTTACCAATTATGTCCTCTAATTTACTCAAGAATGGTGATATTCAACAATGGGACTTTTCACTCTTTGTATCATTTTGTGTGTTCTAGGCTGGCTGTTTTCCTGTGTATTAGCAGAGGGCACTTTTCAAAGATTTTTTCAGCAGATACATGAAAACGCTAGTAAGTGACAACAAGGGACTGCCTTTATAAGTGAATCTTAGAATCCTGCACCCAAATAATTAGTTCAAACCACCGATTAATTCAGAAATTAAATCCCACCCGGAAACGCACAATTTTTGCTGTGGGTTTGTTTATATAGATATAGATATAGATATAGATATAGATATAGATATAGATATAGATATAGGCAAATGCTTAGAGTCAATGATTGGATAATTTTTGCACTGATTATTAAGTTTCTAACATGTTATGTGTTTGGCAACAGTTCTATAACCCTAATTGATGGAGTGTGTAGCTTTTCATTTCTTAAGCAACCATGTAAGAATGTGTAATTTTTTTATTTTATTTTATTTTTTTATTTTTTTCTGGCAGTGTATTTTTCTAATCAAAATATTTTCTCTAACAAGATATGTTTCTTAGTCATCAATGTATAGTTTTTTTTTTCTTGGGTGCCCAATATCACCTTCCATTTATTTATTTATTTTATTACAGCACTCTTGCTTGTGTGACATTGCTTAAATATTAACTCACATTCAGTCTGGTTCTATTCTTGTATGATGTATGGGATGCAAACAATGATCTTTAGGACACAGAAGTGTTCTTTTTCTTAAAGTCTGATATGAATATGTATTTTTTCTGTGCTCTTTGATTAAAAAGTTTGTTTATGTAATATTATCATCAAGTTGCCCTGCAGGCAAAATCTGGCATACAGTAGATAAGTAGATATGTCCTATATTTAATAGGTAGGTCTCAACTTCTTTCCAGCTGAGCTCTGAAAGGCTATTAAACTAGGGAAAGATAAACGAAACCGACTATAGTGACCTTAATGTTCCACAAAACTTTTCTTACGCATTACTTTCTATTTATTGCTACAGTAAACGACCCAAATGATTTAAATATACAGGAGGAAGAAAGGGGGACAGCTTGAGACAAAAAATCAATTCCCTGCAGATTCTTGGCCATTCTGATGGGAACGCCATCCTCTTCATTTAAAGCCGGTGGACATCGGAAGCCTCATTGTGGGAATGTCACTTAAAAAGAGTCCCATAGGGTTATGAGAGTATAGCAGAGACTGGCCAGGGACAGCATCACTGAGACACACTCTGTCATTGTGTTCTGACTGAGCTGAAGCCAAAACTCAAAGAGGTCTTGCTGCCGAGCCCTCATTGTGATTTGCTGTTAAGAGCAATCGATCAACCAGAGCTCACCGAAATGTGTCAATCACCCAGAGGAGTGCCCAAGAAGGACGAGCTTTCACCTCAGCCAGTGAGAACAGATGTGACACTAATGAGTTAGAGCACTTCATCTCACCCTAGATAGGGTGGGCGCGCCAGACAGAAAGACAGAGAAATTACACTGAGGAGAAGCATGCTTCAAAATTTCGGGCCTGTGTTGGAGGCATTCAATCATCTGGCGTGTGAGAAAAAGCATTGAGCTTTTTTTAGACACTTCTCGTTTTGTTTTTTTCACATCATTGTGGAGATCGATCTTGTCTTCTTACTTTCTCAAGTAATGGTGCAATAGGTTTATGCAACCACACTCTTTAAAATTCTTTATTGGCATTGAAGACGTGGCCGAAGTTCCCATTCATCCTCCACACCACCACCACTAGGTTGGCCCTTTCCTCCTGTCCAAAGTTGGATCCACCCCTGTCTTTATCTTCAGGCAGGACCTGCCAGTTTATGTCAAGACCGGGACTAAGGACGAGGCTTATGCCAAAGAACTTTGTGATAAGACTGTCACTGGACTGGACACAAATTCATATATAGTTGTTTGAAAATTCTTTCAGAGAAAAAATAAATAGGATGTTTATCTGCCTACCAAGTCTTTCTGGTAGAACCTAAAATGTATATCTGATTTCATCACTACAAAACACCCTTTTGGAACCTTTATTTTTAAGAGTGCATTTACACTGATGTTTAAATAGGCCAGCACCGGGACCTTCTTTCTGCTTTTATTGATTACACTATGAGGTACAGAAAATACTACTTGACCTAATCTGCACTCGGCCCATGGAGGAAATTTTGCTGATGGCGGTATTTGCGTCATTGCTCAGTTTTGTCTTTCTTCTCTCGTGTTGTGAGGAGTCCAACATATCAATATTAGACAAAGCATTACCTTGCTTACGCTGCACTATTTTGATTATTTTTCAAAGTGAATTGCTTTTGCTTTGCTTCATGCACATCATTCTCCCTGCCACAGAGCTACCAGGCCTTGGCTTCTAATCCTCCAGGGCCGTGGATCATTTTAATTTCTTAATTCTTACTCTTCTTTCTATCCAGGCCTCATAGGAATGCGGAGACTGTCCTAGAGCATGGTTTGAGGGTAGTCCCAGAAGACACAGCCATAATGTGTGCCAGGACTGCATGAGGAACATGACATATGTAACAAATTAATTCTCCACACACACTCGCTGCTGCATGGAATACCAATGAGAGTCGTCGGCAGACTGCTATCAGGCTGTTTGAATGTAGCAAGGTTGTCCGGCTACAGTGGGCTGTTGTACTCTTGCTCTGCTTGACATGACCCTCGGGTGGATTAATTGAGAGTTCAGTGGAAGGTTAATAATCAGCAACAACAGGACTATGAAAGGATTCACCCATTCAGACAAGTCTTTTGTTATATTGAAAAAACAAAATGAACTGAGAAGCAGGTGAAGTTTGTTTAGAGCTTAGAGAGCTCGTTTCTGTGACCAAAGGGGTGGAATTAACTATTTGGTTTAATTCCCTCACCCAAATGCAAATTGGTTGGCCACACCACAGAAAAGGTTAGAAGTCCCAAAGTCTCCCCTCCCCCTTAGATTCTTTAGATTTTTTTTTTCAGTTTACCGACTGATTTTGTGAACATTTTGCAGTCACATTCCTATACTTTGCACTCCTAAAAATAAAGGTTCCAAAAAGGCAGTGATGCCATAGAACCATCATTTTAGGTTCCCAAAAAGAATATTGGGTGACACAATATAATAACTGCACTCTATTAATCATTAATTAAGCATTAGTAAACAGTTAATTCATAATTTATAAAGCATTAATATACATTAATAACCAGTTTATAAAATACAGCTATAAATGCTTTATTCTTGATTTATAATCATATCTATAATGTTTTTAATAATTGTATTGTCATACTTTATTAATGATCAATTTATCTTTCCTAAATGAAGTATAGCATTATTTACGAACCAGTTATTTAGGAGTTGTCAGTGATTCATAAGATCACTTTGAAATTGTAAGTAAATGAAGTAAATGCAGGTAGTTATAAAGCATTTAGTAGAGGTCAGTTAACTATTTTGTGAGCTCATCTAAAGTGAGGACTAGTTATGCCTTGTTAAGCATCTATAAAGGAGATTTAAAGACTCATTTATCTTCTAAACAGAAAAATTAAACACAAAACAGTGATACAGAACATAGAAATATGAACAGCCTTTAAATCTCCTCTGTAAATGCTTTACAAGGCAACAATAGTCCTCACTTTAGATGAGCTCAAAAAATGCTTTATAACTACCTGCAAGTATGAAAATATAATTATTAAAAACATTATAGATATGCTTTTAAATAGAGAATATTAGCATATAGCTGTCTTTATAAACAGCTTATTCATGTCTATTAATGCTTTTTAAATGATAAATTAACTGTTTACTAATGGTTAACTAATGATTAATTGCGTGCAGTTATTATAAAGTGTTACCGAATATTTCAGTGTTACCATTTATTCTAGAACTATAGTATACTTCTAATAATCTAGAACCCTTTACACTCTAAAGATCCCTTATTGCAATGAAAATATTTCATGGATGTTAAAGGCTATTTATGAAACCTAAGATGCCAATAAAGGACCTTTATTTTTAAGTGTGGATTTTTTTCGTGCAACAAAATACAAAATCGAAGGAAAAATATGCCAGTTTTTCACAACAAAAAAAATTCCAACCAAATCAGATGAAAATTCTACGTTTTCAATATAACAGCTCTGCATTATATTGTGATATATTCTTTAAAAAAAACAGCATTAAAAATGAACTATTTCCTAAAGTTTGCTGTAGTGCTATACATCCAGGCGTTCTCGCAATCTACTTATTCCTTAGCAATGATATTACTGTATCTATCCTGCATATATATTATGTCACAGTTTCCGGACATCAAATTGGGATTGGCAAATTAAATGTGGGTGGTCATATATGTTGGTGCCTTCATTTGTCTGAGATCAGGAAGTTGTAGATATTTGGAAACTGGAATACAAATAAATGTTTTTTTTTCCTCTGGAAAATAAGTTTTAAGGAAGTTCTTCATTTTCATAGTGCAATCAGAAATAGTGACCTGTTTTATTTCAAAATATAAATGAATTTTGATTCCTCATGATCCAATCTCTTTACAGTATTGAATTTAGTGTAAGAAACACTTAGAACAAAGTGGTCTTTGTATGTAAGATGCATTTCATAGTGCACAGAAGTATGCAAATTAGGATTGAGCTCTTTTTAAAATAAACTTCACATTTTCTAACAAAACTCCAGTTTTATAACATAAAACTTGCTATGATTATTTATATGTTTCACATTTTGTTGAGAGTATCAAATACTTAGGATATATTTCACACATAGGAAAACACTGAAATGGAATACACAAAGTACAAAATATACATAATCTTAGAAACCTCATCTTGACGTATCAGTTGAGGGAGTGTAGGATTTTTCTAGATTGTAGACCTTTCCCATTACCTGGTTAATAATAAATGCAGTGGCTGAATACCTGGGGTTTTGCATAATTTTAGGGAATGGATCCTGTTTCCTTTCTGTAATGGACGAATATAATCAAGCATGAAATCTTCAGCTATGATCTGCCTTTGATTGAGAACATCATAACCTTATTCAGAATGATTCATCCCTTCTCATGCTGTGAGTCCTGTTAAGAAAATAATTGAGGCAGGGAATCAGGGCAAATTTACTGCTTTATGAGGAAATGCTGATGCTCTGGCAAAGCCATTCTCCATATTGGTTTGTTGTGTGAATTCTGACATGCACAACAATATAAGTGTAAAAATGCAAAATGAGATGCTAATAAGGTCTTTGAAGCATTTCATCTACATTAATCTATTTTCAAAATGCAAAATGAGTGCACTTTCTTAGAGCAGTATATGAGATCCATTCTGATGAATAACTATGGTAATGTGTAGTGATGTGTTTTACTGATTTATCTTATCTTGATTGTGTGACTGTAAAACTTATTCCTGGGTATTTCAATAAGCTAACAAGAAAATCACAATATCTGAAGCTGCATTGCTTTTCAAATGTTATACAATACAATATGCAATAACTATATTTTATATTACCAAAGATTAATACATGCTTCAAATATATATTGCTCACTTTTAGTTAATTTGGGTTTAGTAAAATATAGTTAGCTATATGATTAACACATAGGATCTTATTGTAAAATGTAGTCACGCGTTTTATTAAGAAACGTTTATCATAAAAAAGATTAATCATTATACTAATAAAAAGGTGTATGACATGGGTTCTGTGATTTCAATTTTTAAAGTATAATTATTATACTTGAGGCAGTAATTTTTGGGGAAGTTCAACATAAGGAAAAATTAGTAGGTGATACAAGCATTTTTCACAAGCTGCTTCATTAATAGCATTGGCTTTTTTCCTGTTAACCTGTATTTTGCCTATTATTTCATAACATTATTAAGAGTTTAATTGGATGGTAATAATTCTAATGCTATATGAAGGCTGTCATTATCCCAGCTAGTGTTCCCCTGGTCTTGTGTGGACTTTTATGTTATTTCCTGTTCTGTGCCATGTTTTGTAGTCCTTTGTAGTTTTTCTTGCTGATTAGTCAAGGTGTGTCTTAAGGGTGGGAATCACATGTGTAGCCTACGTCACCATACGATACACAGCTCACGATACCGATAATAACGCGATACAGCAATTCTGTGATAATCAGTATATTGCTAAACAATCCTATAATGATACACCAAGATATCGTTCTAACTACGAAAACAAAATGCCCTTGAAAACTTAAAGTTAAGGTTTTCTTTCTTTATTAAAGTCCAAACTGTTAGAAAACAGCACAAAAAGTTTTCAGTCTGTAAATTAAATTTAACATTTTAAATAAACTAAACATCTTATGCTTATACTTTTTAAAAGCTTAAACTTTTATTTGTGTGTAAACTAATAAAACATTTAGCTAATCAACTTGTTTTATATAAACCTGGATAGATACATTTCAAAATTTACCAACCTCTTTTATTTAAACCTGGGAACATCTCAGTGTTTACCAGCTTCCTTAAAATAAACCTGGTAATAGCGTTTCTCAAAGGTACCGACTTGGGTATTTACATTTTTTTTAAATGTGACGATAGCATTAGCCTACCCCCTAGCATTTTGAACGGATTCTAAAACACCTCTGAATGGCCATTGTGTTCACGCGCTCAACATATTTGTCTGTGATTGGCTACAATGATCAACGCTTCCGAAACATGTTATAAATAGACATCTTAGGGTGTTTCTCAAAACCAAGAATGCAAAGAACAGACTTGTGTTCTTGGGGAGAACGCTCTTGCTAGTTGTTCTTGGAAGAATAAACTCACAAGGTGACGAGAACACAGAACGCTGCGGACAGTTCGAGACAATGTGTTCTTGCTGGTATTGCGCCATAATACCCCCGCACAGACGCCATCTGCAGTACCCAAACATAACGAGAATTATGGACGATAACAGCCAGGCTTTATCGCCCAAGCCTACTCTCAGCTCAAGGGATTACTCTACAACTGTACACTACAATGTAATGTATATTCATAACAATAAAGCAACGCCTGTCTCCTTTTCATTCTGCTTCTGTTGTTTGTTTGTGTACATCACTAGCCAACGGCGGGAAAAATACGGCGGTAATATTGACCTGCCTCTCTCTGCTTCCCGCTCCTTCCTCGAATGCCGAAATGAATGCTGGGATATTTCTGCCGCCAAGTTCACACAAGCTACCAACCGATGCATCCTCAGTAAAATGGGCGTGTCAAGAACACCTCCGGGATTTTTAACCGTTCTTGTGAAAATTTTGCAAACTTGTGTTTTGGGACAGTACTTGGGCCACAAAAGATGACGTTTCACAAGAACACAAGAACACAAGTACAGACAAGAACACAGATTGAGAAAGGCCCACTCTCTTTACAGAGCACTTACACAGGTACACACGGGAGCGTTTGAAAGCAGGAGTCTATCAGCGGATCCCTAATATATCCACTGATAGACCGACCCGCTGATAGACGCCTGCTTTCAAACGCTCCCATGTGTATCTGTGAAAGCGCTCGGTGAAGAACATCACAGATGCTCATCAATGGTATAAAAGCCGAAGTGAGTCCAAACTTTGGACTTGGCTGTGGCATCTATTATTTTACTCACACTGTTGTACGCCATTCCATTAAAAAACAATTTTTCTTAGACTTAACTTATGTTCACGTTCCCCTCTTTCATGTTTTGAGTGTCACCTCGAGGAGCCATGAAGTAGCGATGTTTGGAGCAGGGAAATCTATTTAGAGCGCCCTCTTTTATTAATTAAAATATCGTTATTTGGTGCAATCGATTGTAGTATGCATGGAGATGGAAAATGTATCTCCCTATCGATATTTTGGTCCACTTCTAGTGTGTCCTGTTTGCCAAGTACACAAAGGTTTCTTGTGTTCCCTTTCGTGGTCACTCCGAGTTACGTCGGAATGACGACGAATGGGGTTTCGCTTAGAAAGCCTATCAACTTCGAGTATTAAAAAACGAGCCAATGGCAAATAAATGCCATAGGTCTGCGGAATTTGCATGACGTAACTCCGCCCCACCTCGTGGGAATAAAAGGAGGACGCCGGCAACATGCAGTTATGTTTTCGCTTCGGAGCCACGAGTTTCTCTTCACTCCACAAGCCATCTCTGAATTGTCAGCTTCACAAACGAGTTCCTCTGGTGTTAGTGTGACGGCGATCTCCAGCGACCGCGTGCTTCCTGCTTATCTGTGCAGTCGTTTGCCAGTGAGTGCTTGTCTCCCCGGGTGCTTCAACACTCAGAGTGTTTCTCTCACAAAAGAGCTTGCACCTGGCACGTCTTTTTAAAGATGCCTCGCCCGTGCACTTCTGGTTGCAGCAGATTAGTGTCTGACTCTGATGGGCACGAGCTCTGTCCAGTATGTGTGGGCATGGATCATGCTAGAGCAGCGCTCGTGGATGACTCGTGTTCTCTCTGTGGGAACATGACCATCGCGTCACTTAGGTCGAGACTCAATGAACTCGCAAGAGTGAGAGTCCCCTAATCCACACCATGATCTAGTGCTCCCTCGCGGGGTGCTACTTCGGTTGGTGGCCAGGGTGACCTGAGGGTTACGGTCTGGAACAAGGCGCCGACTATGTGTCCGCGACCCCAGCCCCCCTCTTCTGTGACGGTGCCCGCTAGTGAACCTCCGATTCCCACGGGTCGACCTTCAGGTGGCCCGCAAGTTTCGGTTGAAGCTACAGAGGACGATGCTATGTCTGTAGCAGCATCACAAGGTGGGTCCGAATCTTCTGGAAGTGAGGACTCAGCACAGCTGCCACCTTCCGGTGTACATACGGTTGTGCCTGAGTCTGATCCGGAGATGACGGCCATGCTTTCCCCAGCAGATTGGTTTTTGGGTAAGGCCGCCGACCCGCGTCCACGGCAAACCCCAATACCTTTCTTCCCGGACGTGCATGATGAGATCTCGAAGTCCTGGAAGATCCCCCGTCGCTGGTCTCATCCGCCTTTCCTCCCCTCGATGGGGCAGCTGCCCGTGGGTACACTGGGCTTCCCCCGGTTGAACGCTCTGTTGCGATGCAACTGTGTCCTTAGAGTGCTTCTTCTCGTGGCGAGCCTAAGCACCCATCCAAGACCTCTAGATTTTCGTCTACTTTGGTGGCAAAGTCTTACAGAGTGGCGGGACAGGCAGCTGCTTCTTTGCATGCGATGGCCACTATGCAGGTCTACCAGGCCCAGATGCTCAGAGACATGCACGAGGGTAGGACAGACCCAGGGTTCTTTGATGAGCTGCGCGCCGCAACCGACCTTGCCCTCCGGGCGACGAAGGTAGCCGCGCGCTCCCTGGGCCTGGTGATGTCCACTTCGGTGGTCCAGGAGAGACATCTCTGGCTGAACCTGGCCGACATGCGGGATACCGAGCGGACTCGTCTGCTCGATGCACCCCTGTCCCAGGCCGGCCTCTTCGACGGCGCAGTTGAGGATTTTGCCCAACAGTTCTCAACTGCACAGAAACAGACTGAGGCCATTAAACATATTCTGCCCCGCCGACCCGCTGCTGTCTCGACGTCGGCCGGGCAGACGTCTCAGCCTGTTTCCCGGCGAGGGCGCCCTCCTAAGGCTCCCACCCCTCCCGCTCGGCCAAAGCAGCAGCCTTCACCCAGGCCCATTCGCGGAGGAAGCCGTAGGAAGGCGCCACAGCCCTCTCCAGCCCCGCCCCCCGCCAAGCGCCGGGCTAAGCGGCGCTCCTGAGACGGGCTGCTCAGGGATGGTGGTTGTTTCGCAGGAGATGGTAGCAGGACCACTCCTTCCCCCGGTGGAGGGCCGGGGGAGAATATTTTGTTCTCCACTCCCCGCTGCTCACCCACGGGTGGGCAGCACCCTAATGTGGTTAAAGAAAGAAACAATCCTCTCATCCCTGAGCTCACAGAGTTCTCGGACGACACAGAGCGCCGCCCCCAAGCCGTACTCTCCTCGTCCCCCTCTGTCCCAGAGTCGGTTGACACGGCATGCCGTCCACGGACCGCTTTGCCCTTGTCCCGCTCTGTCGCCAGACCCTTGGCAGAGCAGGCCCCCGCGGGACGACCTTCCTGGTCCTTCCCTGGCCCCCTCTGCCAGGGCGCGGTTGTTAACTGTGCCCCCACACCGGGCCGCTTTGCTGTCAACGTCTGGGCCAGTTACTCCGCTTCGCTGCCCCTCCGGGGGGACGCCTGTGGTTTGCATGACCCCACTGGTTCAGTTCCTGGGAGCCTGGCTAGAGCTTCCCCGGCTGTCCCGCTGGGTCGCCCGAACCCGAACCATCAGGCTCGGCTATGCGATTCAGTTCGCACGGTCTCCTCCCCGCTACAGGGGAGTCCGCTCCACACTGGTCGGTGGCAATGCCCCCATCATGAGAGCAGAGATTGCCACCCTGCTGGCGAAGGGTGCAATCGAGACTGTCCCACCAGCCGAGATGAGGTCCGGCTTCTACAGCCCTTACTTCATTGTTCCCAAGAAAGCCGGTGGGTTACGACCGATCCTGGACTTGCCCGTGCTGAACCGCTCCCTTCACAGGATGCTGTTCAAGATGCTCACCGCCAAACTGCAAACCTGCCAGAGTGCTCCCTTTGAGCCTTTGCAATCAGTGGAGCTTAAGCTCCTGTCAATGAAGACAGCGCTCCTGGTTGCTCTGGCCTCTGTCAAGAGGGTAGGGGACCTGCAAGCATTCTGCGTTGACGAAGCGTGCCTGGAATTCGGGGCGGCTTACTCTCACGTGATCCTGAGACCCCGGCCTGGATATGTGCCCAAGGTTCCCACCACTCCCTTCTGGGACCAGGTGGTGAACCTGCAAGCGCGGCCCCTGGAGGAGGCAGACCCAGCCTTGGCACTGCTCTGTCCAGTACGAGCTCTCCACGCTTATGTAGACAGAACGCAGTGTTTCAGGACCCCAGACCAGCTCTTTGTCTGTTATGGTGGGAAGCTGAAGGGAAAGGCTCTCTCCAAGCAGAGGTTGTCCCACTGGATAGTGGACACCATTGCTTTGGCATACCATCAGCAAGGTCGACCGTGCCCCCTTGGTGTGACTGCCCACTCTACCCGGAGTGTGGCATCCTCTTGGGCTCTAGCGCATGGCACCTCGCTAACAGACATCTACAGAGCTGCAGGCTGGGCGACACCTAACACATTCGCCAGATTCTACAATCTCCGAGTGGAGCCAGTGTCCTCTCATGTACTCGCTTCAACCAGCTAGTATTGGACCCGCTCAGGTGTCTTCGCTTGAGCGGAGACATTCCACTCCACGGACTGGATACATGCGATATTTCCTCAGCTGAGCTCCGCAAGCCCTGAGTTCCTCCAGCACTCCTGACGCTGGCGCCAGTATCTATTGTCTGTGCATCGGCTAGGTGCCTCCCGTGTGCATGGTCCCTCTCCGGAGCTACCCCCACATGTGTATTTCCACTGTAAGCCTCTCTGAGCATGTGTCTTTCCCTTGGCAAGCCACCTTGCCACCCCTGGGGTTGAAATATTCCACCTGCGGCTGGACACCCCAGTGTTCTCCATATACATCCTTTCGGGTCATGTGTGTATTTTCTATGCCCCCCCCCCCCCCCCCCCCCCCCCCCCCAAGGGGTTGGTGTTAATTGCATATTTCTTCTAAACTATGGGATATGCTTCCCAGTGTACCTTGGTATTCCTGTGTTAAATAGGAGTCCTTCGTCCGTGCTAGTCTCACGACAGGGTTCTCAGATTTACGCAGGGCACTGGAAGACAGCTGTGAAGGTGGCGTGATTAGACTGATAACCCCATTCGTCGTCATCCGACGTAACTCGGAGTGACTACGAAAGGGAACGTCTCGGTTACGTATGTAACCCTCGTTCCCTGAGTAGGGAACGGAGACGTTACGTCAGCCTGCCACTTCCGCTGTACCGCGGGGATCGCCTGAGCTCAGTCTTGGCTCCTCAGCGAAGAAACATAACTGCATGTTGCCGGCGTCCTCCTTTTATACCCACGAGGTGGGGCGAAGTTACGTCATGCAAATTCCGCAGACCCATGGCATTTCTTTGCCATTGGCTTGTTTTGTATACTCAAAGTCGATAGGTGTTCTAAGCGAAACCCCATTCGTTGTCATCCGACGTAACGTCTCCGTTCCCTACTCAGGGAACGGGGGTTACATACGGAATCGAGACGTTCCTTGTCAAGTCTGGTCTTAATGGCAGTATGTTTGGTGTGCTCATTCAGTTCCTAGTTCTCTGGTTTTCTTGTTTGATTTGTTTGTTTATTTTTTTGTTACAGTAATAAAATAACTGCATTTGAATCAAGCTCCCTCCTTGTTTTTTTGAGTTCGCCAATTATTACAAAGGAACACAAATATATTTAAAATGCTTCTTTCTAAGCTTGGAAAAAACAATAATTCATCATATATACATTACAGGTCCTTAATTCAAATTTTAGTCTGCAAATGTTAACATAACACTTGGATGGAGATGCTAAGATAAAAAAAAACGGGTTTGTGTGTGTGTGTGTGTGTGTGCGTGTGCGTGTGTGTGTGTGTGTGTGTGTGTGTGTGTGTGTGTGTGTGTGTGTGTGTGTGTGTGTGTGTGTGTGTGTGTGTGTGTGTGTGTGTGTGTGTGTGTGTGTGTGCGCGTGCGCGTGCGTGTGTGTGTGTGTGTGGTGTGTTGAGAGTGTTGAGGCAGACAGCCTCAAAGAACTCTGGAAGTGATACCTTGTAATCACACCAAGCTTCTCCCTATTAACTACTGAGGGAAGTAATTAAGACCTGTTCCTCAAAGGACAAGCTGAGGTGATGGAGAAGGATGGAAAAGTACAAAGTAGTTCTGTTCCAAGAGCTGCCTCACAGTCAACAAAAGCAGCTACAACGGCATTCAATGGACATTGAGCCTAATAAACAACTGGTTTGGAATGCTCTATGGGAAGAAACTTTATGCACCACACAAATAGTGGACCGAATGCAAAACACACGGGAGATGCAAATCACAACTGAATGCATGTATAGTGCCTGATGCTCACTTTTTCAGCGGCCTTGGTTCCAGAAAAGTATTTTGAGAGCCAAGGGAGATTACTTCATTCACAGTGCTTTGAAGGTTGGTGGTTTTGCAGTGATTTGCTCGCTATGGTTTTCTGATTGGTAGACCTTTCTTTGCAGAAGCAAATTATTTTTTCACCAGGAATTCTACTGCTAAACACAATAATCCAGGCTTAAAACAAAAGCACATATCATATATAGCTCATAATAGGTCAATATATATCATCATAAAAAGCTATCATTAAAAATCAATTTCCTTGTGGAGAAAATGAATGAGACTTCCATCTGGAAGCCAGCAGTTGCAGAAGACATAGGCAGAATGGCGCAAGATAATCTAATAAGCATAAATATACATGACACACACATTTTGAGCGAAATAGTTTTTAAAGGTGAAACGACAGAGAAACCTCACCTGTTTGTTTGTTTGAATGGCCAGTCTGGTCTGAACGTAATAACATTTTTACAACATTATTATGCAACATGGCAACAGTATACTTTTGTTTTTTTAAAATGTACATTGATTTCACTTCAAATAACTATAGTAAAATGACCAGTAAAAAATTGCAGCAGGTCAAATGTGAAACATATTTGACGGTCATTCCATGTCAATTCAACCAGAGGTACTATGCTAAAAAAAAATATTTTGATCTTTTTTTTTTCTGGTGAAAGAAATGCATTGAAAACGAAAGCCAAAATATTATCATTAAAATGTCATGGACGTATATTTACTGAGTTATCCATTATTTTGTCGAGGGGGGTCATGACAATTTACATATGAGATTTGGAGCCAAATTACAGGGGGGTAAAAATTACTTTAGAAAGATGGCAGCATCATTATTTTATTTTTACACAAAGATTGGTAGATCTATTAGTAAAATAATTTACTTAAGCAATCTTTATATGCCAACAGTGACAGTTTAAAGATGGGGAAAAGCACTTCTTGTGTGTTTTTGCCTGAAATTTGCATGCCTGAAACTCAAGAAGTATTAAACGATCATTGGTTGTTAGTATGTATGTATGTGAAGTATGTTTTTTCTTGAGGTCCCCTCGAAAACGTGATGTCACATCTCAAGGGGTTTTCCTCTTAACAATAAATTTGTCAATTTGTCAATTAAAGATATCTTAATATCCTTTTATATTTTGGTTTTTAACAAACTTTTCTTTTGCTATCCATATTTTAAGGCCCTATATGGTTCAATTCCAAAGTTATTTGGTTCCCCATTTGACTCCATGTTCAAATAGCTTTCCCATTTTCAGTGGTCAAAAACCAAAAGTGGGTAACTTTTTTTTTTCATTTTAACTTTAAAATGAAGATTCCAAAATAAATGTTTGTTAAAAAAACAAAATCTAAAAAAAGATATTAAGATCTTTAATACTTCTTGAGTTACAGGCATACAAACTTCGGTCAAAAAACACGAAACCCTTTTTTGAACGGTCATCGTTGGCATATAATGCAACAAAGATTGCTAAAGTAAACATATTTTACAAACAGACCTACCAATATCTGTGCAAAAATAAAATGCTGCCATCTTTCTAAAGTCACCCCCCCCAATGTTGATTTGACATGGAATGACCTTATTGTGACCTGGTGAAGAGCGTTCAGTTCAGCTGTGAGAAGGCGTCCATGACTACATGTGAAGCATTGCAATCCACAAGCTTTCAATACAAGATAATTACTGATCTGTGGAGCAACAGGACTGGAATTAACAGGGATTGTGAACATGGGGTGCATCAATCTTACTCCAAAAGTTTCTCCCATAGGCCCACTGTTGTTGATTTTTCTCTATCTCCCTGGCTTCAATGAGAGGGAAGGTATATCAATACCAAGTCGATTCTCCTACTGCAAGGGTGTGGGACACATAGTGTTGGAAGTCCTAAATTGTTTCCAGCTTGAACAAGGACGTCCGCAAGAGCTCCTGTTTGTCTTTAAGCGTCAGCATTAACATGTGAATCAATTACAGGGGCTATAGCTATGTTCCCCCCGGATATCAGTGGGAGGACATACAACTAGAAGTGCACCTAACCAGAGAAAAGTGAAATTGCAAAATCACAGGCAGGCTTCAAAGAGTACTTTTGTTGTTCCAGCCATTAAACAGCAAAAAGCTTCGTGAAATCAGTATAAATTTTTTTTTTTTTTAAAAGTGTTGTATTCTCTTTGTTGTTTTATAAGTAAAAAAATGAATCCCTTTGTTGATTTTTTTTCACTACTGATAAACAAAAATACAAATAAAAATACATTTCAAGACCACACCAGAAATGCTAAAACATTCATTAGTTTTTTTGCCATTAGTTTGTCTATTCATTTTTAACAAGACAAGAAAATCTCTTTCAGATTTCATGTTCAAATTAATTTTCCCCCGTGGCTAAACACAGCCAGTGAAGCTGTGAAGTATTAATTCATTTTAATATCTGGCAACACATAACTCTTGCTGTCAAAGGCATTTGACACACAGGTACTTTGCTGTGAGTTTCAAATCCCGGAGACATGAAATCCATATTTATGCTGGATAATCTTATTGTGTTTATTCCAGGAAACTAGCATAATGGAGCAGTCATTTCAATATTTACTAGCAAGCCTGCCATGTGACAGAACATATTCTCATTGATATTTCTGAGCTGTAAATATGACTTGAAGTAGCACGTAGGCCTGTAATAAAATAATATGCAATGTAATCCCACAGGTTCTCTGAGAGATCACATATAACGTCAGTGTTGGGCAAGCTACTTGTAAAATGTAGTGAGCTAAGCTAGCAGTTACTCTACATTAAATGTAGCTTCACTACACTGAAGCTATACCACCCTGGGAAATGTAGCAAGCTAAGCTACAGCAACATGGCAAAAGTACATCTAAGCTATTTTTTAAATTTCATTTTTATATATCAACTTCATTCCAAGTCAATGCTATCTCAGGGATCAATAAAACTGTCAGTCAAACAGATAGGCAGGCATAATTTGTCAGTTCAATTGTTTATTCAACTGTTCCAAACCAATTTGGCAACAAAATAAATAAATAAATAAATAACAATAAGAATTGCATGTTTTACCTTAAAAATGTAAGTCAGCGTAAACACACTCCCATTGCAACTTAGAGATGTTTTATGTTCCTTTTAATTATGTTTTGAGTGCAAGATAAGCTTCTAAGATCTCCTACATCCAATACATGTAAAAGGGGGTCTTCAACAACAAGGTTGATGTGCCCAGTGCTTGACCTGAGGATGTCATTGACAGGTATTTCATCTCTCAGCTCAAATGCTGAGTTAGCCTGTGTGTGTTTGTGTGTGTGCACATTTGCTAATCTTTGTAAATGTTTATGTAGAGAAATCAGACTTGCTCAAGAGTATAATTGTGTAAAAAAAGAAAAACTAAAAGCCAATTCATATACAAACCTTTCACTTTTTCATCAAGTGTCTTCCTTTACAAAAACATAATATGGTTGCAACAGTATCTTAACAAACACCAACAATGTGATTATTACTTTTAAAAAGGAAAACTACTTGTTATTAAATGTTTTTCAAAAGAAAATTATTAATCACTCAAAAATAGGAATCATTTTTTTGTTGATTATATCTGCTCAGCTTGCTTTTTAAAAAAAAATCTAAAAATGTAATTTTAGTGCTGTCTGCATCACACAATGAAAATGGTGTTGCTTTGTAAACTGTAATGATAATTAGTAAAAAATAAAAAAAAAATTAAAAAAAAATTCACTGAACAACATCCTGAATTGTACAGAGGGTGTTTTCATGTTCATATATGGGTGTCTGAAAGGATCAACAACAAAAACGTTCCCCATTTTCTAAAGGGCAGAGGATATTGATTGTACAAAAGAGTGCAACAATGTTATGCACCAGTCAAGCATGGCACACAGATTTAAAAATAAGTTTCTGACACTATGGGAATAAATGTATCATCTTACAGAACATCACTACAACAATATATCAATTTGTTTAATGTTCGCTGTGTCTGTTAATTAGTGATGTGTTGTTGTTTTTTTCTCCAGGTAAACATTTTTAATAAATGGGATCCTATAATCAAAACTGAAAGTGTATTCTCAGAATACTTAAGAAATTAACATGAAGTTAATTTTGTGTGCCACAGCAACCAAAATATTAAATTGATCAATTACTCCAATCATGAGGATATTCGATTCTTGTTTCACTTATTTGTATGGTCCCTTTAACACATTCTGTCGACTATAAGTAACATTGCATCTACATGTCTATTAACTCTCATTAGAGTGTTAGAAGAGTATTAGTAGACTGGTAGGGTTAGGGTTAGAATAAGTTGACATGTAGTTGCATAGTTACTTGCGGTGTATTCACAGGAAAGTCCGCTAGTTCACTTGCTTTGGTATGGACAAAATACAATGTAGATTTTTTTTATTTTTTATGTTTTGTTTGTTGTGGGTCACTTTCACACTGGCCTTTTTGCAAGTGAACCAAATTTGTAGACAAAACCATCACATTTGTGTATCTTACATTTTAGTTATAATATTGCAACTTTGTGTATTTTTTGCCCCACCAATTAAAGTAGTATAACCAAAGCGATTCGGGCGTCTCCGAAGGACAAACATTAGTGTTGTTCTTTTTCATAAATTAATCAGTGTTTTGAATGAATCAGTGGTTCCCTATCGGTCAGTCACTACGACGTAGGTCATGACTGACCAATAGGAATCTCGCTAGAGAGGCCAATCTACTTCGAGTGAAACTAAAACAGGCCAATGCACATTGGCGTGCAATGATTTGCATCAGCTGCGCGACCTCGTTAGCGCGGGTTTTTAACAAGCAGCTGAGCGATTGCACAGTTAGCTTTTTGCTTCGGAGCCAAACACTTCGATGCCTCTACTGCAGTGGAAAACTTCTACAGGCTTTTCTTTTTTGAACTTCTCTCTTTTTTTTCTGGTGCTGGGCGCGACAGCACGGCAGCGTGAGCAGCCCCCTCTTTAAAGAGCAAAACAAAAAAGCTGTTTTAACGGCTGGTAAGATCTCCCAGCGCACAGTCGGGTGCACATCCCCTGTGATCGCTGAGGCTGCTCCCCTGCGTGCTTCAGCACCAGTGAGAGTAGTTCCTAAAAGAGCAAACACAGATAGTTCGCGTCTTTTTCAAGATGACGTTCTATCTGTGTGTTTCTAGATGCGGTCGTTACCTGGGATCGCGGGATGGTCACGATCGCTGCCTTGTGTGTCTGGGCCTCGAACACGCACAGGCAGCGTTCGTGGATGAGTCATGTACCCATTGTGGGAAGATGACCATCTCGGAGCTGAGGTCGAGACTCTCGTTCCTGCAAAGGGGCGGAGTCCCCGTGCCTGCACCTCGGTCCAACCCCCCTTCGCGGGTTGCTTCCGGCAGTGACATGGGTGACCTGAGGATTACAGTGAGCGCGCTTCCTTCGGGGAACCAACCCCCTAGGAACCCCCACTCCTCTCATGCTCCGCAGCCAGTTCAGCTGCCAACGGAACGCGCCGGACCGTCCTCGAGATGTGTACCGGTCGTTTCGTTCGGCGCTTCCCGCGACGACCAGATGTCGATCGCTGCATCGGAGGGTGGGTCAGACCGCTCCGCGGACGACGGCTCGGAGCCGCTGCCTCCTTCGGGTGTGCCAGCGGTGCCCGAGTCGGACCCGGAGATGATGGCCATGCTTTCCCGGGCCGCCAACAGGATCGGGCTCGTGTGGAACCCTCCACCGTGTCCCGAGCCCTCGAGGCTGGATGATTGGTATCTCGGGGTGGCGCGCGCTGGTTCTCAGCAACCCACTCCAGTGCCTTTCTTCCCGGAGGTGCATGAGGAGCTCACGGGGACGTGGACGGCACCTTTCACTGCCAGAAACCGTCCCGGTGGCTCCTCCTCCCTCACCACCCTTGATGGCGGGGCAGCTAAGGGATACACGCGTGTCCCGCCAGTGGAACGGGCCGTTGCTATGCAACTGTGCCCTAACTCCACTTGGCGTGGAGAACCGTGTCTTCCTTCACGCGCCTGTAGGTACTCGTCGGTACACCGACGAGGCTTACAAGGCCTGCGGGGAAGCTGCCTCTGCCATACACGCTATGGCGTTGTTGCAGGTTCATCAGGCTAAGGCACTGAAGGACCTGCACGAGGGTGGTCACGACCCACAAGTTCTCCAAGAACTTCGTACCGCGACGGACCTCGCGCTTCGTGCGACGAAGGTTACCGCGCGGTCTGTGGGTCGTGCGATGTCCACTTTGGTGGTCCAGGAACGCCATCTCTGGCTGTGTCTGGCCGACATGAGGGAAACCGACAAGCTCAGGTTTCTTAACTCCCCCGTGTCCCAGACCGGCCTCTTCGGCGACGCGGTCGAGAACTTTGCCCAGCAGTTCTCGGCTGTACAGAAGCAGACTGAGGCGATCAGTCACACCCTGCCGCGGCGGTCAGCTGCTGCCTCCACTCCACCGCCTGCGGCTCCTCAGTCTGCTCGTCGCCGAGGGCGTCCTCCTGCGTCTGCCCCTGCTCCCGCGCCGCAGCAGCAGCCTCCACCTAAGCGGCGCCGTGGAGCCGGTCGCAGGCAGGGCGCCCTGCCCGTCCAGGCCCCCGCCAAGAAGGGCGGCAAAGCCAAGAGTAAGCGGCCCTAGGACGGGCGACCCGGAGATGGAGGGAACTGCTCTTCAGGAGACGATGACCGCATCGCTCCTTCCCCCGGAGGAGGGCCGGGTGGAAAATCTTTTTGTTCCGCCGCTGGCCTTAAAACCAGCGGTACCCACATTTTTAATAAAAGAGCAGTTTCTACCATCTCTGGGTCCGAAGGGGACCCGGAGAGCAGTGGGGGGACAGAATCCTCACCACTCTCATCCGCCTCCTCTATCGCCAGTGAGCAGCAGTGTGCAGTTCGAGAACGCCACCGAGCCGCCTCCTGCACCTCCTGCCCTGTGGAACCAGGTAAGTGCTGCACAGCGCACACAGACCCCGCTACGGGCCGCCTCCCAGAGAGAGCCCCCCGAGCCGCGTCCCTGTGTTCCACCTCGCTGCCCCACTCCGGGTACGCCTGCGGTCCCTTTGGTCATTCGGACCATCAGGCTCGGCTATGCGATTCAGTTCGCCCGGCGTCCCCCCAAGTTTCGGGCCATCCACTCCACTACAGTGAGAGCAGCCGATGCCCATGTCTTGTGTGCGGAGATCGCAGTCCTACTGGCGAAGGACGCGATAGAGCCGGTCCCTCCAGCCGATATGAGGTCAGGGCACTACTGTCCCTACTTCATTGTACCCAAGAAAGGTGGTGGGTTACGACCGATCTTGGATCTGCGAGTTTTGAATCGGAGCCTCCACAAGCTACCGTTCAAAATGCTCACGCAGAAACGCATTTTCGAATGCATCCGTCCCCAAGATTGGTTTGCAGCGATCGACCTGAAAGACGCGTACTTTCATGTCTCGATTCTTCCTCGACACAGGCCGTTCCTGCGCTTTGCGTTCGAGGGTCGAGCATATCAGTACAAAGTCCTACCCTTCGGGCTGTCCCTGTCCCCCCGTGTCTTCACGAAAGTCACGGAGGGGGCCCTTGTTCCCATGAGAGAACAGGGCGTTCGCATCCTCAACTATCTCGACGACTGGCTCATACTAGCACACTCTCGAGATCAGCTATGCGAACACAGGGACCTCGTGCTCAGGCACCTCAGCCAGTTGGGTCTTCAGGTCAACTGGGAAAAGAGCAAACTCTCCCCTGTGCAGAGGATCTCTTTTCTCGGTATGGAGTTGGATTCGGTCGCTCAGACAGCGCGCCTCACAGAGCAGCGTGCTCAGTCGGTGCTGAACTGCTTGAACACGTTCAAAGGCAGGACGGCGGTCCCACTGACATTTTTTTCAGAGGCTCCTGGGGCATATGGCAGCGGCAGCAGCGGTAACCCCGCTCGGCTTGCTTCATATGAGACCGCTTCAGCACTGGCTTCACGGCCGAGTCCCGAGATGGGCGTGGCATCACGGCACTAAATAACACCGGGTGGCAATCACACCGGCCTGCCGTCAGACCTTCAGCCCGTGGTCAGACCTTTCGTTCCTTCGGGCAGGAGTCCCCTTGGAACAGGTCTCCAGGCATGCTGTGGTATTCACAGATGCCTCTGCCACCGGCTGGGGTGCCACGTACAACGGGCATGCAGTGCCAGGGGTGTGGACGGCTCCCCAACTGCATTGGCACATCAATTGCCTCGAGTTGCTAGCAGTACATCTCGCTCTGAGCCGCTTGAAAAGGCCGCTACGGGGCAGGGACGTACTGGTCCGCACGGACAACACTGCGACCGTTGCGTGCATCAACCGACAAGGTGGTCTACGCTCCCGTCGCATGTCGCAACTCGCCCGCCATCTCCTCCTCTGGAGTCAGAAGCATCTGAGGTCGCTTCGAGCCATGTATGTCCCCGGCGTGCTCAACCGTGTGGCCGACGAGCTATCACGAGCTGTGCTTCCGGGAGAATGGCGACTCCACCCCCAGGTGGTTCAGCTGATCTGGAGAGAGTTCGGAGAGGCTCAGGTAGACCTGTTTGCCTCCTCAGAGACCTCCCACTGCCAGCTGTTTTACTCCCTGACCGAGGGAACACTCGGCACGGACGCACTGGCACACAGCTGGCCCCGGGGCCTCCGCAAATATGCGTTTCCCCCAGTGAGCCTACTTGCACAGACACTGTGCAAAGTCAGGGAGGACGAGGAGCAGGTCCTTATGGTGGCTCCCTATTGGCCCACCCGGACTTGGTTCCCGGAACTCATGCTCCTCGCGACAGTCCCTCCCTGGCCCATTCCTCTGAGGAAGGACCCCCTGACTCAGAGACGGGGCACCCTATGGCACCCGCGCCCAGACCTGTGGAAACTCCATGTCTGGTCCCTCGGGACGCGGAGGTTCTAGGTGACTTACCCCCAGAGGTACTTAACACCATCACTTCAGCACGGGCGCCGTCCACGAGACGTGTTTACGCCCTGAAGTGGAACCTGTTCGTCGAGTGGTGTTCTTCTCGCCGAGAAGACCCCCGAAGATGTTCGATAGGGTCTGCGCTTTCCTTCTTGCAGCAGGGGTTGGAGCGTAGACTGTCCCCTTCCACACTCAAAGTACATGCTGCCGCTATTTCTGCTTATCATGACCACATAGATGGAAAAACAGTTGGAAAGCACGACCTGGTCGTCAGGTTTCTTAGGGGGGCGAGATGATTAAATCATCCTCGACCCCCCTCCATACCCTCTTGGGATCTTTCCCTGGTGCTTCGAGCACTTCAGGATGTTCCCTTTGAGCCTCTGCAATCAGTAGACTTAAAGCTTCTTTCCATGAAGACTTTGCTACTGGTTGCATTGGCCTCTGTCAAGAGGGTAGGAGACCTGCATGCATTTTCGGTCGACGAATCGTGCCTAGAGTTCGGGCCGGGTGACGGCCACGTGGTACTAAGACCCCGGCCTGGCTATGTGCCCAAGGTTCCTACCACTCCCTCAAAGACCAGGTAGTGAACCTGCAAGCGCTGCCCTTGGAGGAGGCAGACCCAGCCCTGGCTTTGCTCTGTCCCGTTCGCGCTCTGCGTATGTACGTGGACAGAACTCAAAGCATCAGGACCTCAGATCAGCTCTTTGTCTGTTACGGAGGCCAGCAGAAGGGAAAGGCTGTCTCCAAGCAGAGGTTGGCCCACTGGATAGTGGATGCCATCGCCTTGGCTTACCAAGCACAGGGCGTGCCCTGCCCGCTTAGGTTGCATGCACACTCTACGCGCTGGCACGTGGCTCCTCGCTAACAGATATCTGTAGAGCTGCGGGCTGGGCGACACCTAACACGTTCGCTAGATACTATAGCCTACGTGTAGAGCCGGTCTCCTCCCGTGTTCTCACCCTAAACGGGTAGAAGCACTGAGAGGTCTGGCTCTGTCGGCTTGCTGCACCCTACTGTGCACCCTTATTGCTCCAGAGTGAAAAACCTGTCGAGTCCTCCAAAACCCCTCGGCCCGGACTTGGCGGAGCGTCCGGCGCCAGGCCCTTATCCGTTGAATCCTTGAGAACCGGATCTGGGCTGGGTTCCATATGTGTGACCCCACGGGGATCCCATATGTGTATATATTCCACGGATGCTCCTATCGGAAGCCCGTGTCTTTCCCTTGGGCTAAGTCACCCCTTATTTCATATGCAGTTCAGCCTTCGGGTTAGTCCATATGTATTTCCACGTAACTCTTTGAAGAAGTGGCTTCCGCAGTGTTCCTTCCTAAACAGGAAAGGCACGCTTTCCCAGTGTTATCCAATATGTCACTGTGTGGGTTATCACGGAACAACAGTGTCAAACTCTCTGTGTAGGCCTCCTCCTATCGTCCTTCCAGGCAAGAAGGTGTAGAGGCTTGCACGGGGGCGCTGGATGGGGTGCAGCAGCTGTGGCGCTTTGGTAGGGATTCCTATTGGTCAGTCATGACCTACGTCGTAGTGACTGACCGATAGGGAACGTCTCGGTTACATATGGTAACCCTCGTTCCCTGAGGGAGGGAACGGAGACGTAGGTCCCGTCGCCACATCTGCTGCCGCCCGCCGGGGCGGCCAGCTTCTCAGGCTTGGCTCCTCAGCAAAAAACTAACTGTGCAATCGCTCAGCTGCTTGTTAAATACCCGCGCTAACGAGGTCGCGCAGCTGATGCAAATCATTGCACGCCAATGTGCATTGGCCTGTTTTAGTTTCACTCGAAGTAGATTGGCCTCTCTAGCGAGATTCCTATTGGTCAGTCATGACCTACGTCTCCGTTCCCTCCCTCAGGGAACGAGGGTTACCATATGTAACCGAGACGTTTGAATGAATCAGTGGTTTGAATGATTCATTTAAAGGTCACTATGTAACTTTTGCCCCCTTAGTGGTTAAAACACAAAACTGATTGCAATTTACAGAAGAACATTGTTTTGGTTTTGCTTCAGCTCTACATGACTGTGCAGATGAATATGGTTATCCTACTGCTCATTAAACATTGTCTATGTCCGAAATGTCCCCCTTATACTCTTAAAGGGTTAGTTCACCCCAAAATTTTAATTCTGTCATTAATTACTCACCCTCATGTCATTCCAAACCCGTAAGACCTTCGTTCAAATAAAGATATTTTTGATGAAATCTGAGAGCTTTCTGTCCCTCCATTGACAATAAAAATAACGACATTATTCAACAATCTCTTCTCTTCCACGTCATTCTCCTACTCTGTTGATGTAGTGCAAACAGTGCAGCAGTTCTGGGTTCTACGTCAGAACGTCGGCTCATTATTGGCCGACGCTGGTCATGTGTGTGATGACCCAGGGGCTACTGTTGAATAATGTCATTATTTTGGGGTTCTTTGCGCACAAAAAGTATTCTCGTCGCTTTGTAATATTAAGGTTGAACCACTGTAGTTACATGGACTAATTTAACAATGTTTTACTACCTTGGGTCTTGAAAGTTGCAATGACGGTGCTGTCAATGGAGGGACAGAAAGAAAACAAAAAATATAAAAAAACGTAAAAAATATCTTAGTTTGTGTTCTGAATATGAACGAAGGTCTCACGGGTTTGGAACGACATGCAAGTGAGTAATTAATGACAGAATTTTGTTAATTCACATCAGATGGGTCAGCATTTGTATAGTCGGCATGCAGATCAGAGATCAATCGCCGATCGGTCCTGTGCTGGACTTTCTTATCTCAAACGATCCTGCTGAAAACTTTTGTACGAACGTTAAGAGCTGATGGCAACATTAGTATTCATCTTGCGATAAAACACGTTCCCTCAGGTGTTTGTGAAGATGTATAATGAGCATAAAGACAAATAATATTCATGGGAGTCTACTCTCTGGCTGTTATTACACGCTAAAGGAAAGCAAACAAACCTCTCCAAAGTGAGGACAATGAATGCTGAAGGGTTGTAGAAGTCTTGTGTCAGGGGCCTCTGTGGAGTCTACAGCGCCGTCTCTTGTGGTCTGCCTCAGATCTCAGAGTTGTTTCACATCATACATTAGGAGCATTAAAGGGCTTTTCAACCTGTATTCCTCAACCTGACTTGCAGAATACATTTTGAGGTAAGAGCCTTCTTTACATCTGAATTTGCACACAGTCTGTAGTGACTCCAGTCATGTCCTTCAACCTTAACCCTATAAAGCCTATATCAGATTTGAAAGGTTTATGAATTTCTAAGGCCACTATATTTGCAACCTGTTATTTTGCTGAAATATCTGTCACACTCTACATGCCTTCTGGCTCTGATTGATGGTTAATTAACAAGTAAAAGGACTTGTGAGGAATGTTTACTTTATTATCAATGAATTACATTTTATTTTGTTTTGATATACAGAGCTTTTGATCATACAATTATGCATTTTCATATCATCTTACTAAGACATAGCCTATTATTGGGAGATATACTGTGTCAACTGATATTTACATCCAATTTATGTAAGTAGTCACACTGTTATAAACGTCATCAGTGATTTTACAAATATCAAAATTTCATCTTACTTTCTTTTTTGGCAATGTAAACAAATGCACCAAATTGCATATTTCTGCAGTTTTGCCTCTGAATGTGAGCTTCGTTTTCTGACTATATCATACTAAAAAAACTGATGTATCAAAATATGATACAAAACTTAATGTAACTCAGACTTTGTCTAAATAAACGTCTATTTAAAAAAGAAAAAAAATATTATTGTATATGTCCAGCTTTATAGGGTTAAGTGTGCTAGCTTTGAAAACAAAATTGAAAGCATTTTGTTTGATTTTGGAAATTAGGCCTACTTTTCAAATTGCATAATGATTTCATGGAATGTTTAGATTTTTGTTTTGTTTTAGAATATTCACTGTAAACAAGCATTGTTTAATAATAAGTAGCCTATGTGTAAGTAAAGCAGGACAATAGGTGTGGGTCAGTTTTTACCTGCATTTTGGACCGAATGCTCCCACAAGGATAGTTAAACCTCAAATCACCTAATGGCTCCCATGAGGAAAAAAGCTTAATAAACATACTAAAAATGTCTTAATGAAAATGTAAGCATGCAAAAAAACTTCAGTGAGGCTAGAAGATATCTGTAACGTAAGAACTACGGAAGCAATTGCAAGTAACAATATTTATTGGAAAACTCAGAACATAGTCCACAGACAGGCAAGGTAGAGAACTCAGTACACGATCCACAGACAGGCAGATAAGTGGCGCAGGGACTCGATGGTCAGACGGATACAGTGCAGGTGAAGTGAGGTGACGATCAACAAGACGAATCCAGAACATCCACAGGGAACAGACAGGAACAACGAAGGATACTGGAACGTAGCAGGAACAAACACCGGACATCACAAACAACGATCTGACAATGGAGATGAGAAATGGGTGAGATTAAATAGACCGGGATGATAGACTGCAGCTGGTGATGAGTGATACTGAATGAGCTCTGATGAGCAGCCACGCCCCTCTAATCAGCACACACACACACACATGAAACAACAGAAACACGAGACATGAATGAGACATAGGATTTACCCACCGTGACAATATCATTAGCTCAGCATAAAAACAATGTCTTGCATTGGACGTTAAGTTAGCTAAGTTAACTTATCATGTTGATTGAAATCTTCCATGGTTTTGTTTCTGACGAGGAAATTTAATTTAAACCGCAAAAATTGCCTGTCGTTGACTTAGTTAGCCGCTATGTAACGTTATTGGTTTTGTCATCATGTTAGGTGAGATAGGCAGCTAACTTGATTTTCCTGGGGCTTAAATAAAAAATCTCTCGACCCCGCTAACATTAGTTCTGGCACTCATCTGAGGAACAACATAATAATTTAATATACTATGTCACTATTGTGGCTCGCATTCCGTCATGTTCATCACTTTAAGCAAGCTAGCTGGCTTCTTGCCTTGTTATCATACGTAAACATGCCGTATGACTTAGTGAAACGATCATTTGACCTTTATTTATTTGACATTTTGCTGTTCTGCTTTCTGTTTTTCTACATGGATTTCACAACAATAGAAACAAAAAAATCACTCTAATTGTACCATGTGTTTGAAAAGATTTCTCTGGTGGTCTGGAGGAAGAGGAGGCCTCACTGCTGGCTCCAGAGCAGGTGCAGTTTGACACGGTAGCTTTGATGCTTTTTTACATTTTCTCATTAAATTGGATAAGGTCCTTCAACTATAGCCCTCACTGTTGACAGTTTATAAAGATGTAACTCATTCATGCACGTTTGGTTTGTGTGTGTATTTTGAAGTTTTCCATGGTGGAGGCGATGAGGACTCGGATGCAGAGCATTCATGCTCAGATGCTGAGGAAGACGCACCTCCAAGGAAAAGACTGAGCGCTGAGAACACCTGGAAGAAATTCATCAACAAGAAAAGAAGAATGGTTGGAAAGTCATACATTGGAAAACAGAAGCAGAAGGAAACAATGAGGGAGCTATGGGGCCTAGATGTTCATCAGCAGCATGTGCCAGGTCAGGTAAACATCGTTGCAGTGCAATCGGCGAGCCTGAGAGGAATACGATTTTCAATGACTTTTGGCGACATGTGACCTGGGAGGAGGAGACAGTGTATGTGCGTGGTCTAATTGATGTGGTCCCCGTGCAAAGGAGAAGGGGGTCTGAAAATTCCCGAAGATCAAATTCGATGTTGTTTTTTTTTTACGGTTCAGCGGGCTGAGAAGACGCGTCTGCAAAAGTATGTTTTTGTCTACCCTAGGAATAGGCGAGTCGTCTTCTCTTAACTGGGCAAAGGAGGGACACACGCAAGCAGAGACAGAGGGACAAACACACAGCAATGCACGTCGTTCAGTGGCAGGCCATGGATTCATTTGCAGTTTTTTGCACGACATCCCAAAGGTGCCCTCACACTATTGCAGATCCACAACATCCAAACAGTATCTGGAACCTGTGTTTCAATCGATGGCTGATCTGTATGCAGTGTATTGTCGTGCTGCGGCAGAGAAGAATGTAAGACCTTTGTCAAGGCAAGTGTTCACAAATGAGTTCAAGCATCTCAACCTAGGCCTTTACCACCCAAAAAAGGACCAGTGCAACATCTGTTGTGCTTTCAAGACCAGCAACTTACCTGATGACGAGTGGCTGCACCATCTCCTTCAAAAAGAAGAGGCCCGCGCCGAAAAATTGTCCGACAAAAGCAAGGCCAGCAACAACACTATGGTCTTATGTATGGACTTACAAGCCCTCCTTTTGTGCCCAAAGCTAAAAGCCTCTGCCTTGTATTACAAAACAAAGCTTGCTGTTCACAATTTTACCATGTACAACATGCTGACACACAGTGCCACATGTTATGTCTGGCATGAAGGCGAGGGATCCCTTGTCTGCCAATGAGTTTGTTTCATGCATTGTCGACTACCTCTCTGCACACACTGACCCTGACACATTTATTCTGTGGAGTGATGGCTGAGGGTATCAGAACCGGAATGCAGTTCTAAGCAATGCACTTCTTCTGTTCTCCATGAAGAATAACAAAGTCGTCATTCAGAAGTACCTTGAGAAAGGGCATACTCAGATGGAATGCGACTCCGTTCACAGCGTCATCGAGAGGCGTCTGAGGGACCAGGATGTTTATCTCCCAGCAGAGTATGTTAACCTGATGAAGAGGGCCCGTGTAAAGCCTCATCCATATGAAGTCAAGTACATCGACCACACCTTCTTCCAGGGCTTCACCAAGCTGAGGCTCTGCAAGTCTCTGCGCCCTGGAGGAAGACCTGGTGACCCAACTGTCCATGATATCAGAGCCATCAGGTAATTACCAATGCAAATCTTATGTCTTACCAATATACTCATGCCATTATGATGTTGCATATTGTTTTATGAAATCTAACAGTGATTATGTTGCTGTGTTATATTTTGTGCTATTAGGTACAACAACAATGAAACAATGGACTTCAAAATCAACCACTCTGATGACTGGCATTCACATCCAAGTCACCAACTCCGAAACTCCACCTCAGACAGCCACACAGTCACCCCACTCTATTCAGACCGCCTGAAGGTCAAAGAGCTGAAATTCAAACAACTCCAAGACCTGAAAGAAGTCATCCCAAAGGACTTTCACAACTTTTACGACAAGTTACTTCACTAGCTTAATATATGATGCAGCATTAAAGGAGAACTCCTGCGCAAAATGAACCTGGGGTGTAATAACACATTGGTACCGAGTCGACCGTTCTCTGGGATTTGTTTTCATGATAATCGAACACGGTAGCTTAATGAGGGTCCAAACCAAAGCACTGAGAACTTTGTAAGTATACAGACAGTTTAATAATAATGTACTTTATAAAGACAGTACCATCGCGGAGCCATCTTTGGAAAACCGCCTCGACCAGTCGAACCACTAACGCTGTGCTAAGTAAGCTGAACTTTGAGATTCCAAGTCACAGTTCAGCTCATAGCACGGCGTTCGAGGTTCGACTGGTCGAGGCTGTTTCCCAAAGATGGCTCCGGGATGTTACTGTCTTTATAAAGTATATTATTATTAAACTGTCTGTACACTTAAAGTTCTCAGTGCTTCAGTTTGTATGTAGGAACCCTCATTAAGCTACCGTGTTAGTGTGGGGCTATTTTGAGCCTTGTTAGTGGCATTAACTAGCGATTTCTTTTTACTTATTATATGCCAACATATACTAGCATTATAAGCTAAACAGTTTTTAGAGATAAAACTCTTTACACTCGATTATCATGAAAAAAAATCCCAGAGAACAGTCGACTCGGTACCAATGTGTTATTGGTGTGTTAATGATCCCCAGGTTCATTTTGCGCCGGAGTTCTCCTTTAATACTGGTATGGCAGTAAAATATGATGGCAATGTAACAACACACACAGAGCCTCACAGATACCATGCACACAGACAACAGCTAACCATACTCACAAACACAAATACACAAGCCTTAACTGTGATTTTATTATATTATAAATATTATTTTGTATTAATATTATATGTATTTTATTGTTAATCTATGATATTAGTAATTGATGTATTTTAAATGTCTACTTATTACTAGGCTTATTATAAATGTGCATTGCAGTTTTAAAATGTATATAATATAATACTTGAATTGAATGTTTTGGATACCATCATTAAATTATTGTTTTTATTAATATTTTACTGACTCAAAGTTCCCTCTCTTGGCACTGTGCATGTAAAATACCCCAACTAGTGTTTTTTATGGGACAAAAAACGGCTGTCTACTGGCGTCGATTAAGCCTATCTTTGGATAACTGTCTGTTTTTTAGGTAATAACGAGTGAAAATAGTTAGGTTAGATACATTTGAGTAGGCCTGTTTTGTTAAAGATCGAAAGCTGTAATGCTTAGGTGCAGAAGGAAGCCCGTGAGCCACAAAGGTAAGTTTGCGTGCAGTTTAGGCTAATTTCCGCCTATTAGACAGCCTAGTCAGCTCGTTTTTTTTTTGTTTTTTTTTGTATTGCATCACTTATAGCTCATAAACTTTTAAAATAGTTTAGGAATATATAAGTAACCACAACCATAAGCTTTGATTAGCTCTTAAAGCCTTGTCTCGTCAAAAGGCTCAACGCTACCGCGGACTTTAATGAACATTGCTGGCAGCAGCGAAGTCTGCGTCCGTTCCATTCTTATCAATGACAGCGTAAACTCGTATCTCCCTGCTCCCAAGTCATAAACCTCGTATCTCCGATTAAACGTGATTTGGGGGAAATGTTGTGTTAATGTTGGTACACAACAGTATATAATAACAATATATTGTATAATACCAACTTTAACGATACAGGGTTTAATAACTCAAAAAATATGCAGTTTTTTTTTTTTTCCTGAAAAATAATGGTTTTGGAGATACGAGGATTCCGCCTGCAAGCGACGCTATGTTAAATTCAATCAAAATTAAATCAAACTCCCGGGAGTGTCTCTTATGTCGCAGGTTCTTTACAACATAGCCTAGGTTAATTACTGAATGTCATAGATGCGGGCTTATAAAGGTGCACTTAGTCAAATTTCCCCCTCATTTAAAAGTTTTACATGTAAAGTGTGTTTAGGACACATACCACATGGGCAGATATACCCTGAGCACTGACCAGACCATTTGTCCCATGTCATTCCCTTACTCTCTTTCCACATGTTTCCTGTCTCTCTCCACTTTCACTGTCAAATAAAATCATAAAACAGACACACACAAAAAAAAATGAATGACACTTTTGATAAATATGATTTTTTTTTTTTTTATGAGATAAGACATAAGATGAAGACAGCCATTTTAGTGAACTGGTTATGACCTAAAAAATAAGTCGCAGGGGATCTCATACAGAGCATGGGAAAACAATGCTAAATGTAAATATAATCTTGCATAGTAGAAAAATAAATGGCCTTTTCTGCTTTTAAAAGGATGGAGAAAACACATCCTGTATCCCTGCAGTCAACTGTTTTATTTTGGCAAAAATGTATTTGTCACTTTGGTAGGAGTAGCCAAAATAGACAGATGCCAACATGGACAGGTTGGATGATATGCCCTCAACCTTAAAAACCATAAACAAAACTTTGCAAGGTTAAAAAACTCAGACTAAATTATATATAAGTTCACTTGCACTGAAGATAAACATGGTTTGTGCCAACCACACTGCTTTTTTCTGCAATGAATTATTGGCTGAAATTAAATTGTACAAAATTTGGGGATGAGTGTGAGCCAGCGAAACAAATCCTTACTTTGGTTAAGATAAAACAACTAACTAAATATAGTGAACATGTAAATGTTCAAAGCATTGTGGGGAGATCTGCATCATTATGTGCAAAGGAATGATTATTTATTAAATAACTGTTCACAAATTGACAAGTCAGTAATCTAAGAAATAAGATGTTCAATAACCCCATCAATAACAACACTATTATGCTTACTAATGAGTTTTATCAACATGCTTAACAGGGTTCTCAGTGAACTCACCAGTTATTTAGATATAGTAATATTGAACAGAGGAGTATGTGATCTTCTGAAGTGAGTAAGCAAAGTTAAATGGATAGTTTAATGAAAACACCCAAAATAAAAATTCTGTCATCAATTACATACCATGGTACCTTACGTACCATGTTCCAACCCTGTATGAATTTCTTTATTTTGCTGAACACAAAAGAAGATTATGGGTTACCAAACAGTTGAATGGCCCCATTGACTTCCATAGTATTTTTTTCCATACTATATTCATACTAGTTTTTTTCCATACTACTATATCAACTGTTTGTTTAACACAAAATAAATATATTTTGAAGAATATGGGTAAGAAAAAGAAAGTTCCCTTTCCCACAAAGGTTCCATAAGTTCCCAAAAAGCGAGGCGGGTTTCTACAGCCGCTATTTCCTCGTCCCGAAAAAGGATGGCGGTCTTCGACCCATCCTAGATCTCAGACATTTAAACAAGGCGCTGATGAATCGCTCGTTCAGAATGCTGATGACCAAACATATCCTCGCACAAATTTGCGCTCTGCCTCGTTCAGACAGTCAGAACAGCTTTTTGTGTGCTTTAGCGGCCGCACCAAAGGTCTCGGTGTCTCAAAGCAGAGGTTATAGCGCTGGATAGTTGACGCTATAGCGCTGGCTTATGAGTCTAAGGGCCTTCATTGCCCCTTAGGAGCTCAGAGCTCATTCCACGAGAGGCATGGCCACGTCTTGGGCTTGGTCAAGTTGAATACCTATCGAGGATATCTGTGCGGGGGCCGGATGGGCCTCACCGTCCACATTTATCAGGTTTTATAACATAACATGCTCTGCATTCCAGGGTACTTTCAGTGTGAAATGTGTAAGCACAAAACCCCCCATAAAACGCGGGCCCGATATTATCCGGTCCTGTTTTACACGAACTGATGTGGTTCATATATATATTATATATACATATACTATACATATTTCATTTATTATTAGAGTGGGTCCTCATTGGGCCACTCTTCCCCTTTTTCCCTTATGAATTCCGTCTCGGGCAGGCTTATTGGGATTCATTCTTTACTCTTACGGCTCAGACATCTTGCCTCAGGGTAATGTTAGAGCAAAGTTAAGCGCGCACAGCGTTTTGAAGGGGGTTCCCATAGTGTAAGCTACTTACGCAATAGGAGAGACCTCTCGAAAGGGAACGTCTCGGTTACTAACGTAACCTCGGTTCCCTGAGATGAGGGAACGAGTATTGCGTAACCTGCCGTGCTTGTGCATATTCGTGAAAAGGTTGCAGTGTCCAAGAAAAGCGAAATATTTGTTGTATCATCCTTTTAACATTTAAGGGTATTTACCATGAATGGCATCAGCGTCAGTGCTGGTCAGCATTCCACAGCGCGAGGAAGATAAATCTGCGAGACACGCATTGAATCAATACCATTGGTCTCTATTAAGTGAAGCATCAGCTTCAGCGTTAACCATCCAAAGCATTGCTAGTCAGCTGAGCCTTGAAAAGTGGAGATTATCAAAGTTAAAAATAATATCTTGTTTCATTACATCTATCTTTTACTGATTCAGCGTTTTTGAACGTTTTGAACATTGAATTTTTGAAGGGACTGAATAAAGCTCTTTACGAACTTGACGTGCGATGCCGCGCTGACTGACATGTATGTGCATGAATCACTGTCGCACAAGCTAAGAGCAATATTGTAAGTTACTGCATGATAATACATTAACTAGCAGAATAATAATGCATCACGAAACACATCTCACTTTTAGTTACGTCTTTTAACTATTATGGTATTTCAAAGAGCAAAAACATGAACTTTAACTATTGGCTTTACTTCTTTGGCCAGTAGCATAGCATTAGCACCTCAGCTCCACCCACGTCCCGCCTCTTTGCCCATTTTGTTTTATCCGGGAGTGACGAGAGGTGACGCGCTGCCAAGATGGCGACGACCGGCCCAGCCAACTTTAGGCTTCAAAAACGCTCTTCAGAAACGTACGGGTGACGTCACGGACACTACGTCCATTTTTTTTACAGTCTATGGGTGTCCCATGTCATTTTAGGTCTCAGAAGGGGGCTCACATTTTAGGTCTCAAAATGGTGCTCGCGAGCCCCCTTTGTAGTCAATATGTGCCCTCGATGCACACTTTTTCCGAGCCCGCTCCGCAGCAGACTTCTTCACGACAGTCAATAGCCGCGTTTCCACTGCCGGGCCAGGGCTAACAGCGAGCCGAGCCGGGCCAATGGCCTCGGGCCTCAAGCACCGGGCTTGCGTTTCCACTGCCGGGCCACAGCGTAGCCCCGCTGCGCTGCCCTAAACCCCGCCCTTAAAATGCCTTCCTGGATCGAACGTCATACAACCGCACCCATTTCAGCTGGGAATATGAAGTTCATTCAGGCAAGACACAACGATCGAGATGGAGAGGACCGAAGCGTCTGCTTGTTTGCTTTTTTTGGTGTTTGCTTAGTGGAAGATGAGCGTTGTTCGGCGAATACTTAGCTTAGCAAGTTCAGCAACGATGTACTTGATAACATCCTCGTTTCTGCACACGCCGTCAAATTGACGTTGTACTCTTTCTTCTGCCCAAATGGTCAGAAGAGCTTTGGTATCTTCAACAGACCAGTACAGATGATTCTCCATTTCGTGCAGCGATAATTTTGCGCGATATAAAAAAGTGAAATGTGCATCTTGCCGCAGACCATATCTTTCCCTAACACCGAGAAACTCCGCCTTTTACCTTGACCACACCTCTAGTCCGAGCTGGCCTGCTTTGGCCCAAGGTATTCGACGGGCCAGAAATCCTGGCCGTTGGCCCCGAGTAAGCCCCTATCAAGCCCCGGAAGTGGCAGTGGAAACGCGACTGGCCCTGGCACGCACTAGCGCGGCTCGGCCCTGGCCCGGCAGTGGAAACGCGGCTAATGTGGCGTTACGTCACGAAAGTGTGGACTCGTAGGAAGACGGCGAGTGCTTAGGGTGCCATTTGGGACAGGGCCTAAATGATGACAGAATTTTCATTTTTGTGTGAACTGTCCCTTTAAATCAAAGTCTTATCAAATGTATGTGCTATTGTATGTGTAAACATTTATCTTATAAGTTCTAATGCACTTTGCTTATTATTTGATCTCATATATACACACAATCAATTATTTTTTCATCACAGTTTTTTAGAGGAGGCCTCCCCAGGCAAAACACCCATGCTATAGATGTTCTATCAGATCTTTGGAGAATGTGCGCTTGCCCTCAAACTACAGACAACCTGTAGGGTGAGAAACCACAGCCAAGCTGACAAATATCATCCCCCTCTGTTTCCTCAACAGAAGCCTTTCCACAAGTCTGGGGCATGCTGACACTAAATGCTGGCCTCCTATGACATTCATCGGCCCCTCACTGGGATCAGGATACTGCTCCAGAGCACTCACTGTGCTCCATTACCTCACATATATCTCTCCAGTGGAGAGGAGCAGACTGGAATGACTCCTGTAACTCTGTGTGTGTGAAAACTGTGTAAGCGCCACTCATGCTTTCCTAACTTCCTCCTCCTGTTTCTTTTGTCCACAGTTAGTCGAGCTCTAGACAATGGAGGTATATTTAGCTTTGGAATGATATTATTAATATATGTGTTAATCCCATGACTGGATTTGTCATAAAAGATCTGAAGAACTATCTGGGATGTTGCTATGACATCCCACCGGGGAAATTACTTACCCTATAGCTTACCCTTTTTTGCTTATTTGCTCACATTCTGCATGTCTTTTCAGGGCTCGAAAATAAGGACTGCCTGATGGCCCAGGGCCAGCGTAGACATGCTCAGGACAGTTGACACAACTGTCACTTGCCTGATCAGGCCAGTGCTGCATCGAATGTTTTCCATTTGCACGAGTTAAGCCTTGCCAATTTAAATATTCAAGCTCAAGAAGTTTCGAAAGAGAACTCAATTCAATAGGGTGAGAAGTTTTGTGTGCACACATATACATTAAGATCTAATGCACTTTGCTTATTATTTGATCTCATATATATATATATATATATATATATATATATATATATATATATATATATATATATATATATATATATATATATATATATATATATATATATATATATATATATATATATATATATATATGTGGCAGCGGCTCAGTGGTTCATGTAGGTTGTCTACAAACCGGAAGGTTTGGTGGTTCAATCCCCGGTTCAAAGTGTCGAGGTGTCCATGAACAAGACACCTTTTTCTCATCACCCAAATTAGAGAAATTATTTTCTCATCACCGTTTTTAGAGGAGGCCTCCCCAGGCGAAACACCCATGCTATAGATCAGATCTTTGGAGAATTTATTAGGGGTTCAAGCACGAAGTGCTGAAACCCTATTGTTTTTGTTAATTTTCCCATGATGCAAAATTCTCCACATAAAACTGATCGGGCAGAACGAACCGTAAGTCGTAGAGACTTGAAACTTTGGGGGCTGGTAGTACTCACACCGCCTACAACGTCACCAAGGCACACCCCGATCGGCCTGACGGGGGCGCTACAGCGGCCAAAAGTATGAAATGGCTCATAACTCCTTAACCGTCAGGCGTAGGCTCAAGTGCCTTAAATCGTTGGAATCCTTGGCTCAAGCCGGACAAGATGCATGCCTCGGATTGGCTCGCCCTTTAGGCGCCAATTTCGAGTAAATTTTGTGTAAAACCTACTTTTGCAAACTACTCCTAGGTTTTTGGCCTGACCGGAACCAAACCACTGCAGAAATATTCTCTGGAGTCTGACTGTCAATAATCATCAAAAATGTTCAATATTTCAATTGTCGGTCGCTAAGGGGAATCCAAATGTTTGATGGTTCCAGAGCCACTCTTACTAAAACGGTTAGAACTTGTGAACGGAAAGAGACATTTTCGCTAAACTTGGGACACATATTCATGAGTTCAATCTGAGGTCACATGAAAAAAAACGCAACGATTGGCCACTTGGTGGCGCTATAACAGGGAAAAAACATCATGAAAATAGTTGTAACCGCATCCAACCGTTAGTCTAATGAAAGATGGCATGCAGTGTCTTTGTCCAGGGTACCTTGATAGTCTATGAGAACATTGGCGTATCTAAAAAAACTCAGTATACGTCATCGGCACAATGCCCGGAAGGAGCCTGAGAATTTTTAAGCCAGCTTTTTTTCACGGGAGTGACCTCCTTATACTCCTGAATCCTTGCCGAGTCCAACGATACCAAACATGCCAGGTTTTGCCTTATGGTTTTTGTAATGGTGTAATTTAGAGCTTAAAAAAATTGCTGAGTTTATGCTACATTTACACAGTGTTGTGGTAAAGTTTTCTCATCTGATTAACTTCCATTATAAAATACACATTATCCTGTTAGACAGTTAACTTTTAAACCAATGTACAGTACGAGAAGTAAATTTGTACCTTTTCAGTTTATCCAGCAATAATTTATGATCTAGTACATCAAAATCTAACAATTCTGCTCCTAAGTTATTGTCATCAATCTGTGCTCTCTCAATATAAATGCTGAAAATTAGAGACCAAATTATTCTCCTTGAAGAATAATTGACTTTGTTCACAAACTATAATTTTCAATACTTTGCTAACTGGTAGCAAACCTATATTGGTAAACTATTATGACCATTAAAACCCAGTGCTGCATTTTTCTGCATTTAATCTTTGCATCTTACCAAGCTAAAGGAAAAATACCTTTTTAAATACTGATATTAAAGATGTGATAAACTGAATAAACAACATTTCTTCTCTTAATTTATCAACTTTATGAAAAAATCACTAAAATAATTTTCTATTTGATATGGTTTAAGAAGTAAAAAAAATAGTCACCTGTATCAAAAGTAATTTGACTTGATTTCCTATCCATTATTTCTTTGTGTACTCCACAATGTTTTACAATCATTTACATTAATTTATTTAATTTTGTAAAACATTATTTTTCCCGCAATCATTTGTTACTTGATTTCTTAATTTGCAAAAGACATCCCAATCCTCCTTTTCCCCATTTCTGTTTGCTGTACCCTTTGCCACATCTCTCTCAAACATAATGATTTTCAACTCATTAACAATCCATGTTGTCCTATAACATTCTTCACTGCACGTTTAAATAGGTGCATGTTTGTCCACCAAAGGATACAACAATCTTTCGAATGCTGATAATGCATTATCAGGATGAACTTCCTTATAAACATCAATCCAACATACATTATTTACGTTTGTACGAAAGTATTCTTGACTGATTCTCTTATAAGATCTTTTATAAATTACTTTTGGTTTCCTAAGTTTTCTAAGTGTTTACATGCCTGCTAAATAAAACTTAATGTCTTTAAATTCTTTTGCGCTTAAAAGGCCTTAAATGCTTGAACCCCGATAAATGCTGCTTGCAGCTTTAATTTGATTTATTTATAGGCGGGTCCATAACACGCGTACACTCTGCTTATTAAACACACAATAACGCGCCGCAGCACACAAGCATGCCAAATATGAAAAATAAAAGGATTACAATGTAAAAGATTATTATTGTGTACATAAAGAGATGGTGGAATCTGGCTTGTCCCGTAGATGGTCTGCTCGCGCGCTTAACCTCGCGCACGAGCATATCCGTTTGCGCTCTGGAGATGCGTTCGGTCTGTTTCCACTATCAAATTCTGTCATGTAATTAGCGAATCCCCATGCCAACACACCCATGTGGGGCCCAAAGGGGTTGCACTTGGGCTGATATATGGGGCCCACCTGGGCTACCCAACTGGGACCCAGCTAATTTTGTCCTCAGTTTCCATGGAGGACCCACATGGGTTAGCCCAGATGGGTTGATGATGGGCACTTGATGGGCTCTATATCAGGCCCATATGGGTAACCTAAGTAGCTCCCATTTAGGGCCTACAGGAGTCTGCCCACGTGTTGATGATGGGACCCAGATAGGTCTTATCTAGGGCTCTTATGGGCACGAACAGGTATTTATATGGGCTACCATATTTGTCTGTTTGGGTTACCTTATTTTACAGTAAACCCCTAAATACAAACATTACATGTAATCCACTAAACTACACTAAAATTTTAAAGGTATTCAATGAACAGAAACCAGTAGTTCATGCTTTACTTTATTAAGCAAGTTATAATCATAATTTGAACATGACTATTAGAACTTGCACATATCCAAGAAAAAAAAGTTAAAGTTTCTGACAAACTTGTATTGTTTACATATGCATATCTGAAAACTCTAAAATTAAGTATTTCACAAACAAAACAACAGTGCAGCTTCTCACTCCTCTGTTGTCGCTCTCCCAACGGCCCTTTGAAAAGAGAAAATAAATCAATAAACCATTATGCAACTTTTCTTAATTACTTCTCAGTTCAAACAGATGTGTCAGGTTAGTGTTTTGGTGACCTACATCAAGTTTATCTAGATAAGGGGTTTGCAAACCTGTCCTGGAACACTCCCTGCACTGCACATATTGGAGGCACAAAATGTACCAACTTTTACCACTTTTTAAGTCATTTCTAGAAATTAGTATTGTAGTAATTAATATATTCACTTAGTTGTCACCAATGCTCTCTCTCTTTTGTTATAGATCATTAAACCATTGTGCTGCTTCCCATTATGGATCACTTCCTGTAGAAGTTTGCAATAGTTCAAGTCTTCCGTTTTTAAATGTTGTCTTAAAACGTATTTGCTTAAGTAGGCTTTTATGTGACTTTTTTGTGTGACCTTTATGTGATTTTAAAGTCTGTTGCTGAACTGGCTTTGTTATTTAATGCTATTGTTTTTATGTAAAGTGTCCTTGAGTGCCATGAAAGGCGCCTATCGATAAAATATATTATTATTATTAATGTAAACCTGATAAATGTGCGCTATTATTAGACGCATTTACTCCATGACTACAGGCACCGGCGAGCATTTATCTTAAAATACATACAGATAAGAGTAATGCAAACTATAAAGGGTCTACTTTTATTTCTGTAAACTCTTGTAAACTTTTGCTTTTGTAAAACAATGAAAACAATTAGGATGCGCTTCCGTCTCTGTCTCTGTGAACTTGATCGCCTCGCAAATATGAACCGAAACTCAGTGTATACTCCCCTCGCAGACATGAGACATATAGAAAGCTTGACATGTCTGCTTTTAAACTAACGATTCAAGTGGAAAATAAATATTCTCAGATTATGTAATCCGGATTCTGTAATCCGAATGAAACGTGCATATAGGAACGTCGCAGGAGCGGGGATGACGAGTCGGCATTGTCGACTTTAATTCTACAGCCGAATACACAGAAAACATTATCAATAAATTATTAAAATGTTTAGACAGTCTCCTGTTTTTTCACGACACTCATAATCATTACGCTTGCCGGTGTGCAGTGGCAAGATTTATGCGTGCGTTTGAGCGCCGATTACTCTGTGAATTTACATTTATTTGCACTATCATTCTTGTCTTTTTTAAAGTTTGTATTTTCACATAAAAATAAGCATATCTTAAGAGTTTTACCTATCTTGCTCTCCACCATGGGCCCTCGCAGTACGGTGTCCTCCCCTGTCCCTGGCATTAGAAGAACAGAGAACTACTATACGGGTTTATATTGTATAATTGGGAAGGAATTACTAAATATTTGGGACAGCATTCTAAAGTGTAACTATATTGGATATCTTTTGTGCATTTGTTATTTGAATTAGCACTAAAGAAAGAAAGGAAAAAAGAGCATAGGAATCAGCAGAGGTGTTAAAGCTTCTCAGATCTCATAATTCGGTGGAAAATAGTTGTTCTGTGACGAAATATACATTTTTAAAGATTTATTTAAAATGAAACATTTGAGAATCCAATTATTTCATTTAATGTGCACACTTTTAAAATAAAAGCTAAAATTGTAGCTGTATGGCGCTGTTCTGTGATCACAAGATAAACGGGAGCAGATCGACACGATTAAACAGGCTTGTCTCATAATTGCGTTTTGTAAACTTTTGACTTTTTTTGTGAGCCTTTTTTTCTGTATCTGTCACTGTTGTATTAAGTGTTTGTACGTACTGCAAGTTCCCTTTCGAGGGAACTCAACACTGCGTCGAAATCGACACTTTGGGGACGCTCCCTAAGCGTGCGCCTCTGAAGTATGAATGAAACTAATCCAATCCTGATTGGTGTTGCGTCGTGACGTAACATGTGACGGCATACCCGGAAGTATAAAAGTGAAGCTGTCACAACACACACTAGCTTTCGCTCTTCAGCAAGCGCTCTCTGTGAAACTGTCTGTCTTATTTGGTGTTGTTTGTCTGTGAAAAAGCTCTACATATGGCGAGTGAACATTACACTAGTGTGTGTACCCCTGCCCTGTTTATCTCACGGGCGGGGACACGCATCAGTTGTGTGTGTATAGTTATAGGAGCGCAGCAGATCTCGCAGATGAGAAACGAGACTGCTGAGGCACTTTTTCGTTCATCATCTGCTGATTCTATAACACTCATTCATGACGCAGAAGCCCGCGATGCGGTTTCTTCTGCCCGTGACGAGTGCCTGTTGCTCGAGCTATCTGTTTCTGAGGAAATAGATTATGCTCAGCATCGGGAACGAGCAACATGAGTCACACTCGCTGGCTCATGTTTCTGCTTATGTAGAGCTTGTGGAGGTTGTGTATATATATATTAGCTGGCCACAAAATAAGCAGGATGATCCTTGTCAAAGCAAGAAGAGCTAGACGAGAGATTCCTGTAGCACTATTCACAACCTCAGCGCTGGGCTAACTGTGTTTTTCCCCAAATCTAAGAGACATCAGTGGCTAATTTTGTCTGGTAAAGACAAATATTTTCTGCTGAACGCTCCGCTATCACCTTCTGGCCTGTTCCCGACGCTGTAACTTCAATCGTCGACAGGTTTATAAATAGATAAATATATATATAAAAACTAAATAAATATATATATATATATAAATATATGTTGTCCCGCCGTTTTGAACGTTTCGGGCTACAACGATTTTCAGCGAACGCACACCGTGGCGTTCACCCCAAGAGCTTGCAACCGGGCACCGACTATGTTCACAAAATTTTTCTAGACTTTCCTGCCGGTCATCTGCTTCAGGAAGTCGAGAATAGTGCTCGAGAAACACCCGAGGCCGGTCTCAAGGGGCTGGTTCCCTTAATAGATTTTGTTGAATGGCAGCGCCTTCCAATTATCTATATGGGTCCTGAATATTTTTAAATATGGGTACAGACTGCAGTTCGGTTACCGACCTCCCAAGTTTGTTGGGGTCGTACCGACCGCAGTGGTTCCAGAACAGGCTCGGGTTATGGAACAAGAGGTACAGACTCTGCTGGAGTTAAGGGGCCATAGAGAGTGTTCCCCTGCCAGACAGGAAGTCCAGGTTTTACAGCCGGTACTTTTTAGTTCCAAAGGAGGAGGGTGGACTGAGGCCAATTTTAGATCTAAGGCTTTTGACTTGTTCTTTGAGGAGATCCAGGTTCAAAATGCTTACAATTTCCATTATCGGAAACCAAATCAGATCCGAGGACTGGTTTGGCATGGTAGATCTAAAAGCTGGGGCTGTCCACTCAGTTGCAAGGCAACCAATGTTTTTCTAAAAAAGCGGGGCCCGGAAACGATGTGTATTGCCCGCCGTCTATGACGCTTCGGGCCGCATCATTTCCCAGCGAACGCACTCTGCGTCGTTTTTTTTTCTCGAAAAAAAAAAAAAACGAGCATCAGTTATGGTCACGGAAATCGTATCGACTACAGCCTGCCGGTATTCCGCTTCAGGAAGTCGAGAAAGATGCTCGAAAAACACCAGAGGCCAGTCTCGAGATGCTGGTACCCCTAGTAGATTTTGTAGAGGCATGGTATCATCTGCCCAACATATCTGCGTGGGTCCTGCATATAATGGAGCTGCAGTTTGCGCACCGCCCCCCCCAGGTTTTAAATTGGGGTGGTGCAAACTACAGTGGTTCCAGAGCAGGCTCAGGTGATGGAACAAGAAGTACAGACTCTGCTACTAAAGGAAGCCATGGAACGTGTTCATCCTTTAGACAGGGGGTCCGGGTTTTACAGCCGGTACTTTATAGTTCCAAAGAAGGATGGGGGGTTAAGGCCAATTCTAGATCTCAGGGTTTTGACCCGATCTCTAAGGAGGTTCAGGTTCAAAATGTTAACCATTCCTGCAGTCGTGAGTCAGATCAGATCCGAGGACTGGTTTGTCACGATAGATCTAAAGCACGCCTATTTTCTCATCTCCATCCTTCCATGTCACAGGAGATACCTGAGGTTTGCTTTCGGGGACGAAGCTTACCAATATTGGGTTCTTCCGTTCGGCCTAGCACTCTCTCCCCGCACATTCACCAAATGTATGGATGTAGCCCTTGCTCCATTGAGACTTCAAGGCATTCATATATTGAATTATCTCGACGACTGGCCCATTCTGGCCCAGTCTCGAGAAATGGCAGTTCGGCATCGAGATGTCGTCCTTGGCCACATTCAGAAATTGGGGTTGAGACTCAAGAGTGTGCTAGAACCATCCCAGTGCACGATATTTTTTGGAATCGTGTGGAGCTCGATTACGATGCAGGCACGAATGTCTCCCGCACGTATCGAGTCAATTCTGGCGATGGTATCTGGGTTAAGGCTGGACCAGGCCATCACTGTGAAGCAATTTCAAAGAATGCTGGGCCTCATGGCAGCGGCATCCAACATCATTCCTTTGGGCCTTCTGCACATGAGGCCCATTCAGTGGTGGTTAAAAACCAAGGGGTTTTCTCCCAAGGGGAATCCGTTTCGTAAAATCAGAGTAACGCGCAGATGCCTTCGTTTTCTGAACATATGGAAGAAACCTTGGTTCCTATCCCAAGGGCCAGTACTGGAAGTGTCGTGTCGCCGGAAATCCGTTTCGACAGACGCTTCCCTCACTGGCTAGGGCGCGGTCATGGACGGCCGCTTTGCCAGGGGTCTGTGGCAGGGCCATCATTGTTCTTGGCATGTAAACTGCCTAGAGATGATGGCTGTGTTCAGGGCTTTGAGGAGCTTCCTCCCAGACATCAAGGGTTACCATGTCTTAGTACGATCCGACAATACGTCGGTGGTAGCCTATCTGAACCGACAAGGGGGACTCAGATCGCGCCCTCTGTGCAGACTGGTGCATCTGATTATTCTTTGGTCCCAGGGGAAAATACTGCCTATCAAGGCAATGTATATTCCGGGGGTTCAGAATCAGGGAGCAGACATCCTGTCGAGGCAGGGGCTGAGGCCCGGGAAATGGAGACTTCATCCAGATGTGGTGAAGTTGATATGGGAGAGGTTTGGACCAATGGAAGTGGATCTGTTTGCGTCTCGAGAGACGTCCCACTGTCCACTTTGGTTCTCCCTCTCACTTCCAGCCCCTCTGGGGTTGGATGCCATGGTACAGGCCTGGCCGAGGCTTCGCCTGTACGTGTTTTCCCCGATCGCTCTGCTCCCGGGAGTCCTGGAGAGGGTCCGTCAGGAGGGCATCAGTCTTCTTCTGGTTGCCCCAATGTGGCCGACCCGAGTATGGTTTTCAAACATAGTATCACTCCTGATAGCTCCGCCATGGCAGATTCCTCTGAGGAGGGATCTGTTGTCTCAGGCAGGGGCACAATTCTCCACCCTCAGCCAGAGCTGTGGAAATTGTGGGTCTGGCCTCTGAAGGGGTTCAGTACCTGAATGCTGGTCTATCAGCTGGAGTGGTTGAAACTATACTTAGCTCCAGAGCTCCGTCTACTAGGAGATTATATGGCCTCAAGTGGAATGTTTTTGCCACTTGGTGTAGAGAACATGAGTTAGATTCAGTAAACTGCCCGGTGGCTTCAGTTCTGGAATTTCTTCAAGATCGGTTCTCTGCGGGTCTCTCCCCTTCCACGCTTAATGTGTACGTGGCAGCCATTGCGGCTTTCCACGCTCCGTTAAGTGATGGGCCCCTGGGGAGGCACCAGTTGGTCATTCGGTTTCTCCGCGGTACTTGGAGGATGAGGCCGGCAACCAGGTCTAGGGTTCCTGCTTGGGACCTGGCTATAGTTCTGGAAGGGTTATCCCTGGCCCCTTTCGAACCTCTAGAGTCAGCTTCGCCTAAGGATTTAAGGCAGAAAATGGTTTTTCTCTTGGCCATTACCTCACTTAAGAGGGTGGGAGATCTCCAAGCCCTGGCAGTAACACCAGCTTGCTTGGAGTTTGCCCCTGGCAGAGTAAAGGCCTTTTTGCACCCGAGTCCGGGCTACGTGCCTAAGGTTCCTTCGAACACGGCTCGGTCTTTAGTCCTTCAGGCATTCCATCCTCCACCTCATGTGTCGGCAGAAGAAGAGAAGCTTCATTTGCTCTGCCCCGTCAGAGCTTTGAGCGTGCACCTTGAGAGGTCCTCTTCTTGGAGAAGGTCGGACCAGTTATTAGTATGTTTTGGGTCACCTAAGAAGGGGCTCCCGGCATCCAAGCAGACTATTAGTAATTGGATAGTCCAGGCTATTACTGCGGCTTACAAGGTGCGCGGTTTGCCTTCACCTTTAGCCGTCAGGGCCCATTCAACTAGAAGCATGGCTTCTTCTAGGGCCCTTCTTTCGGGAGTACCTCTACAGGAGATCTGCGAGGCAGCCGGTTGGGCTACTCCGCATACTTTTATCAGGTTCTACAGTCTCCACCTTCCAAGTACGCCTGGCACACACGTGCTCAGTCCTTGCTGAGTGCCTAGACAGTTTCACTCCGGGACAGGCCTATTCGGTGCGTGGCCTAGTGGGCACTCGTTCCCCAAAGTGTCGATTTCGACGCAGTGTTGAGTTCCCTCGAAAGGGAACGTCTCGGGTTATGATTATAACCCTTGTTCCCTGAGAAGGGAACGAGACACTGCGTCGTTCTGCCACGCCCCTCGAGGCCTTTGAGCGTCTTGCTTCATCGCGAGGCTAGTGTGTGTTGTGACAGCGTCACTTTTATACTTCCGGGTATGCCGTCACATGTTACGTCACGACGCAACACCAATCAGGATTGGATTAGTTTCATTCATACTTCAGAGGCGCACGCTTAGGGAGCGTCCCCAAAGTGTCGATTTCGACGCAGTGTCTCGTTCCCTTCTCAGGGAACAAGGGTTATAGTCATAACCCGAGACGTCTTCTATGTACCTGTTTTAATTTTATTGTGAGTAAAAGTTTGCATTGGGACTTTTGACTCCTCCTCTTCTTCTGCCTGCACCACACTGTGACAGTATCTGCAGTGTCTTGATCATTTAAATGGCAGAAAATTGGGTAAAATTGCAATTGTGTTGGTATTTTTAAATTTTTAATAGATTGAAGTCACATGTTAAAGTGTCAAAATAACAATAAAAATAATTTCAAAGGTGCATATTTGTGTACTATCTGTAATTAACCTTTGGGATCGACTGTTTGCACTTCTTCTTGGTAAACTGAATTAGTCCCCAGTGTAGCCCATTTCCAACCCATGTACTCATTTCCCATTAGTGAACCAACTAGGGCCCACATAGGGAGCCCAACTGGGTTTGCCCATGTTGGACCTACTTAGTTAACATGAACGTGTTGGCTGGGTGCGAGCGCAACTGGAATTTAAAGGTAATGGGAGATGAGACTCTTTTTAGTGCCGATTTGGCGTCCTCAAAAGCCATTTGTCTGTGCAGTTTTTCGCATAAGCGTCAGAAAACACTGACGCAATGCGAGTGAATCGCATCGAATGAGAAATAGGCTTGTTTTATTTATTGTATTTATTTATTACTTTTTTGTGGTGGGACCAGTAAAAAATTTGGCAGGGCAAGAAAAAATCCTTGAAAAAGTGTTGAGCCCTGCTTTTGTCTTTAGACCAGGCAGAGTAGAATGAATTTCTAGCAACCAGAACTGTTTGGACAAAAAATGTAGAATGGCTAAAGGTGCACTGAAAAGCTTTACACACAAAGAAATGAACGGTGCTTTTGCACTCACATGAGATTAATCCAACGTATCAGTTACCAAAGAAAAGCTGATTTATTTTACATTGATCAGGTTGCCTAATGTTAAGATCATGTAACCAGTCGAAGGCTATTGGCTTTATTTTGGTAAAACTCCATTTCACAAGCTCAATATGCTAATTTTTTGAGAAGGACCTGTATATATATATATATATATATATATATATATATATATATAAAATTATTTTGTGTTCCGAAGATGAACAGAAGTCTTTTAGGTTTGAAACAAAATGAGGGTGAGTAAACCTAGAATTTTCTTTTCTGGGTGAGCTACTGTATAACATTAAGATATTGTAGCATAAAAAAGGTATTATTGCTCATTCATAATAATTTATCTGTTAGGAAGTTTGTAACTTTCTTAATAGAAAATGTCCAAGGCATTACATGTTGAGTGATGTTCGTTAAACGCTCTGTGTGTGAGACCCAGGTCAGTCTCCCACATATACGAAAGAGTGTTCTAACACTTCCTCTCTTTTCTGATTAATCCCTGCACAGCACGACTCCTGTCACACCACAACCTCTCAAACACTCAAATTCACCATCCCAGAATAGACGCATACCAACTCTCTCTCTCTCTCTCTCTCTCTCTCTCTCTCTCTGTCTCTCTCTCTCTCTCTCTCTCTCTCTCTCTCTCTCTCTCTCTCTCTCTCTCTCTCTCTCTCTCTCTCTCTCTCTCTCTCTCAGCCCTGGCTTTTCTCCTGAGCTTTGGCAAATATCTACAAGACAAAAAGAGGCCAGCAGTCACCGTTTCCTTGTCAGATTGTATGAGGCTGTGACACAGAAAACAATGAATCGGTGACAGCTGTTTCTGTGCTCTCTGTGACATATAGCTGTTTACTGAGTGGAAGTGCTGTCACCTTTAATTGAGCTAATGATATTGTGCAAAGAGAAATCAGTTTAAAAATAACATTTGCCTATTGCGTCCCTTAAGCTTTTTTGTTCACACATGCCAGGTAGCAAGAAGATTGTTTATAACAACATTAACAGACTTCAGTGAAGTTTCGAACTTTAACAATTAGGTAGGGAAGCCCATAGAGTGATAGGTCTAAATTGTTATCATCTACTGCTGTCTGATTGGTCCATCAACCTCGTTTACCACTTTTTGAAGGCTTGCTAGCATGCTGCCAGTTACCCCGCATGTTTTGTGGCTGAGTGAGTTTAGACCAGGGGTCTCATTTATAAAACTGTGCGTAGGATCCTAACTAATATATATATATTTATACATACATACAGTATATAGGCTGTGTGTGTGTGTGTGTGCTTCTGTTTAATGGAAGGGATTTGGCCTCTCAAACTCAGAATGTTAAAAACGGCATGAACGTGTATCATAAAATAAGTTAAATGACAGGTGTATTAAATTCTTAGCCATATGATAACTTTGTCTTTATTCACTGAAAATATTTCTCTCTGCTGTATCTCAAATTAAATATGGCAGCAATAATGTTGATCACATGAAATCCAAAAGATTTTGGTGAAAAAAACATCAGATGGTGTCGATGTGTTTTTGTAGTCCATTTCAGAGCAGAAGGGGGAAAAAAATACGATATAACTTATATTTCAGTTGTTGCTGATATAAAATTTAGTTCAGAAGACTTGAGACATAGTGCATCAATCATATGGACCACTCTATTTCATTACATGGCCAGTACATTCTTCAACATTTCTCTTCAGTGTTTCACAGAAGATAAGTCATTTTTGAATGAAATATTCCTTTAAAAATGTGTGGCAAGAATTTGCGAAGTTTCTTCATTCCACCTCCAACACACAGAGCACTGACCTTTGGCTTTCAGAATCTGCATATGCTGCTCATCAGCTTGGTAAATCAATGAACAATTAATTCTGGATACTAGGAAATGTGACTGCAATGCAATCCAATGTTGGTCATAGAACAAGTCTCTTCTGAGAGCAGGGGAGGTTGACCGTCTGAGCTGGGACGGGTAGGGTCAGAGTTGAATGACGAAGCAAGAGGGAGAGAGGGAGGGAGCGAGCCCACCGCTCTCATTACTCATCACACTGAATTTACGAGCATGGCAGTGTGCTGGGGTGATGCTGTGTATTTTACCCTGAGCAGTGCTGCCTTCGCAGAAGGGTAGGAAATGTGATTTATGACTGTATACTTCGGACTGTGTACTGTATATTAAAGTGAATGTGTATGTGTAGTCAACGTGAGCGTGTGTAAGACGACATCAACTGCACATCATATTCTGATGCTATTAAATTGTTAACCTTTAGATTATAATTCAAACCAGTTTTTTATACGAAACTGTGAAACATTTAATTTCTGCCTTAGACCATTCCTATTTTTTAACTGATTTAATACACTGAGAGAATTAATAAAAAGAATCGAACATATTTACATGCATAACCTTTAGTTTTTGCCTGCGGCAGATCTGAAGTATAATGAATGAACTTTTTGGCCTAAACAAACTCCCAACTTGGATATTAATTACGTAAAAATTTTACCCAGATTCAATCTTTTCCTTCTTAAATATCAATAGTCAAGTCAAGTCATCTTCATTAATAAAGCGCTTTTAACAATGTAGATTGTTTCAAAGCAGCTTTACAGAGGTAAACATATAATTTAAGGTAACAGAGATTGTTTTGGCTTTATAGTGGTTCTTGAATAATGTTATTTTCCAGCTAAAGTTAGTTTTGATTGATTCACTTCCGTTGAAATTATCATTTGTTATTAAATTAGGGGCCGCTAAGACGACGCCGTTCTCTCTAAACAGACAGGTTTGTAATTCCCTACAAATCATGTCTAAACAAACTACTTGACTTGCCCATAAATTTGATACAGAATTTGATTTAATTTTATCACTTAGGGTTAGGTACGCAAACCAAATTCCCCACAAAGCTTATCTGTAGAGTGGTAAAGGGATCCTCCATAGGGAGAGGCTAGTTGACTTCAGCACTGAATTGTCATCGGGTCCAGGCGAAGGTCCTTCGTCAGATCTGGATACGGCCTGGATCCGGCAGGCTGCGGGAAAACCTTGGGATAAACAAAGACACTAAAATTAGCATAGATGCCATTCTTCTGATGATGTAATGAGTATATCAGGATTTAAGGGAAGTGTTCCCAGTTCCGGCTGACCTAATCTATGCAGCCTAACATTGAATTATAGAAGTCGATAATGTATTATGTGAATGCTAGGTCAAAGAGATGTGTCTTTAATCTAGCTTTGAACTGACAGAGTGTGTCTGCTTCCTGGACAATGTTGGGAAGATTGTTCCAAAGTTTTGGTGCTTGAAGATTCAAAATTTCATCTTTTAATATTATTTTATTATTAAATATTATGTATCTGTATTATTATTCTTTATTAATATTCATAATCAGTTGTATCATCTTATGAAGTTGCAAAAGCATGAGTTTGAATGCATAAGGGAACTATAGATAGCATGGATCCATGGGAGGATCATATGTCAGACAGGGGGAAGCTATATTTTGCTATGGGGTGTGTACAATGTAACATGTTCGACTGATGTAAGTGCATCACAGATGTAAACAACAAGGATAGTTCTTAATATGGAAGTGAATTGTGACATGCTAAACATAACGTATACGTATGACATACGTTCTAATTTTAAGAAGCTCAGAGCAACATGTTTTGTCACCTTACAAGGAAGCTGTAAGACTCTCTGTGATGTATAAAAGCTCAATCTTACTGTACTACCTCAGAGAAACACGGAAACGCATAGACCTGGCATGAATACAACATCTTGAAGTTTCTCTCCTGACATATAAGAATAAAATCTTTCTTGGCAAGATAACTGGTGTCTGGTCCCGTAAATCAAATAATAACGGGGAAACAAAAGAGGCTTTAATTCCAAGTCTACATTTGGCGTCACGAACAGGATTGCATCTTCAGGCATTTGTCAATCATTCAAGGTAAGACTTTTTCTATTCTAAATAATTCTAAGTCTGCCTGATGATTGGACATTGACTGAAACTGCTTAAAAGAACTGTGTATTTAAAGTACCAGTTGTTTTGCCAATGAATATATGTGTCAGAAAAAAAAAAAAAATAATAATTTAAATAATTAGAATGTGGCTTATTTGAGTTGCTCTGGTCAGTAAACCTCTGAATATTGAATAATGCTGGGGAAGTCTTTTTCATTTTTGAAAAAACTGTAGAAAGTGGATCTTTTTTAGGAAAAGACCATCTTAGTCAAATTTTGGAAATAGCTGTAAGGCGATTTAGCAATTAGCTTGTAAGGTGGTTGGAATATGGCGAGATTGCGATAAAGGGCAGATTTATCTCTAAAATATATCCAATACACAAAGAATCGTTTCAGAAGAAGACGAGGATAGTGTGACAAGCAGTGATTTATAGCGGTTTACAGTGGCGGGTCTGTGCTTGAAGTTAGTACAGTGCAGTATAAAAAAAATACAAATAAACCCTAAAACGTAAATACGCAGAGGATTGAACCCTTAGAAGAAGGGTATCAATGAAATAGATGCTAGAATTGCATGCATTCTGATTTTGACAATAAAGCTGTTCAGTGTTTGGAGGAAAAGACTGATCTGAGAGCAAATTTAATGTGTGTGTATATATATATATATATATATATATATATATATATATATATATGTGTGTATATATGTGTGTATGTATATGTATATATATATAAATTAATCTGAATTAAGACAAACAAAAAAGAAAAACAGAAAATATTAGAGTTGTTTTTTGTTTTTTTTTGTTTCCCAACCCCTTCTTTGTTCTTGAGAAATTAGAACAGGTGGAGAGTGAGAAAAGCAGAGGGCCTCCCCTGGAATTAACACACACACTCCCTCACAAAAATAGCCCTGCTGTTTGAGCACACAGACACAGAGTGACAAATAATTTTCAATGGCAGAAAGTGGATTTAACAGCAGAACAATATCTGCTTGGTACTTAGAAAGAAAACAGAAAAAGCAAGCTAAGTTTTTGAAAAAAGGACTGGACATTAACACATCTATGGATGTGCAGTTAAGCTGGCTTGAGTCCCAGAAGGACTCTATCAAGTCAAAAGTATTTCCAATCCTCGCCGCACATTGGATTTTGAAACAAGGTGGAATTTGTTGTGGTATCAATGGGTGCCCAGTCCCACTTGTTGAAGCAATGAAGCCTCAAATTGAAGCATATAACAAATTGAACAAAATTATGTCTATTAAATGTTCAGATGGAGAAAATACAACCAATGATGATTCATTTGATCCAGATTGGACAAATATAATAACTGAAGCTGAAAAGAGATATTCACAAGCACCATTGAAATCTGCAACAACTGTAACGCCTCCTCCTTACAACCCAATTTATCCAATTTTGCCTGAACAATATACAAATTCATCTAAACCTCTGACACAGCCTCAAGCTTCGAGATCAAATGGAGGTCCAGTTGACAAAATGTATATTGCATCTGCACAAGCAGCTCCGGTAATAACAAGATCTAAAACAGTTCAGCCAAACAGAGACATGCTGCGATGTACACCAGTTCGGAATTATGATTCTGACTGGGGTGATGAGACAAGAGATGACGACATGATCACAATTGACAAGCTTGGTCCTGAATTTTCTTCACCTGTAATTAAAAGGGAAGGATCTGAGATGATGACAGAAGAGAGACCATTCACACCAGAAGAACGTCAAGCCATTCTCACAGCCTTGCCTCCTCTGAAGAGACAAGATCCAAACACAGAGTTTTGGCGAGAATTAGACTCATTGATTGAAGCACATCAAATGACATTAAGAGACATACACACCATTGTGAAAGCTAAAATCCCAAGAGACAGATGGGAACGCTTGCCAGCTTCGATAACAACCGCCCAATGGATAGATTTGTGGGTTGATGGCCAGGGACGACCCCTGGGTCTTTGGCAAGCATTAGATGTGTTCCGAAAAGAAATCCAGGAAATCTTGGGCAGTGGTAAATTTCCTTTCACATTAGTGACATTGATTAAGCAAAAGGATGATGAATCTCCAGATGAATATGCTCTACGTAAGTGGAATGCTTATGAGAGATGGGCTCTCTGTGCCAAGAAACAACCTGACAGAGATGATGTACAGTTCACTGACACACTTGTGGATGGACTTAGCACAAAATACCAACAAGCCTTATCACTTGGAGTCAACCCAGGTGAGACATTTGACCAAATTATGCAATGGGCTGGCCGCTTAGAGATGGCTATGAGATCAAATAAAGAAGAAGGAAACAAGCCATATCGAAGAGGAGTGGCAACAGCTCAATACAACAAGGACACAAAGAATAGGGTGATTTCCTGCAGCAACTGTGGAAAGCGTGGACACTCCTGCAGCAACTGTGGAAAGCGTGGACACTCAAAAATAGATTGTTGGGCTAAAGGAGGTGGAGCAGAAGGTCAAGGTCCATCATTTAGACAGGTCAGTGCAAAAAACCATAATGAAACCCCTCAAGGGAAGACGTGGACTGAAGCACAAGTCCGTCAGCTCATTGAGGGAATTATGCGTCCGCAATAGGAATCAGCGGCCCCCTGTATTAGTAAGAAAAGAGACAATCGCCTTTTCGTCAATGCATTAATAGGGGGCCACCCATGTGACATCCTTGTGGACACAGGCGCAGCCATTTCAATAACAGATCTGAACCTACCTACAACAGAGGAAACTATGGATGTTGAAGGAGTTGGAGGAGGTATCACAAAATTCCGCAAAAGTATTCAAGTTCCACTGCAAATACATGAAGATGAAGTCTTATGGACATCTTTCTGGGTTGGGCCGAATTCACAAGGAAGCCTTATTGGCATGGACATTCTTCCATTGTTAAACATGATCATATTCACTGACAGTCGTCAAATCGCTACAACTGCTGGGATAATACCACACGAAGATCGCACATGTAATCTAAGGTCTGTTGGTACAGCAAAACCAATTATCAGAAACTGGAAGAAAGACGGTGTGTGGGGTCTTCTGTGCAGTTTATATCCGGATGTTTGGGCTAAACACAAATTGGATTGTGGTAAAGCCAACATTGATCCCATTGTTATTGAGGGACCGATACATGCCCCTCATAAACAATACCCCATCCGACCTGGAGCAAGACGAGCCGTGGAGGAGATAGTGGCAGACTTGGAAGCTGAAGGAATCATCAGACAAACTTCATCTACCACTAATAGTCCTGTCTGGCCTGTCAAGAAATCTGATAACTCATGGAGACTAACCATTGATTACACAAGACTTAACAGTGTAACACCAAAACCGCATACTATTGTGGCCAATCCTGCCACCATTCTGAATGACATTCCAGGAAATGCTAAAATTTTTACGGTACTGGATGTACTGTCGGCTTTCTGGTCTATAGCTATAGACAAAAGATCTCAAGAGAAATTAGCCTTCACAGTGGGCGCAAAACAGTATGTTTGGAACAGACTCCCACAAGGTCTTAATCTTTCTCCTGTTGTATTTCATAGAGCTTTGGACCAGTTCTTAACGGAGCAAAAAGCTGAAATTGAGAAATCAGGAAGTGTCTGCCTCCAATATGTTGATGACTTGTTAATTGCAAGCCCAGATGAAAACAGCCATGTATTTGCTCTGAATGTTGTCCTACAAGCCCTTAGGAAAGGGGGATTCAAAGTTAACCCCGATAAAGCACAGCTGGCCAAATCCAAGGTTATCTATTTGGGCCAAGAAATATCTGTGGAGGGAAGGAGAATGACAACAGAGCGTGTAGAGGCATTACGACAACTTCCAAAACCTCTAACAGTTACAGGAATGCGGAAGGTGATGGGACTTTTCAACTATTGTCGTCAGTATATACCTGATTTTGCTAGCATCACCAGCCCCCTCATCGACCTGTACAAGGGAGGAAAGCCTGGAGTGGAACATATAAACTGGACACCAGAAGCTGAGGAAGCGTTTACTTCTATGAAAGAAAAACTGACTTCAGCCCCAGCATTGGGACTTCCTGACGGACGGTTGCATTTTCATTTGTGGACCAGGGTAGGAGATGAGACATATTCAGCAGTACTGTGTCAAAAACCAGGTGATCGATACAGACCAGTTGGATACTTTTCCACAAAGATTCCTGTCACTATGATTGGGCAACCACGGTGTATACAAGCCCTCGATGGTGCCACATGGGCAGTGGATGCTGTTGAGAATCTGATAGGAGCACAAACTATCATATTGCACACTCCACACAGTATAGTGACACTGTTGAACAACACGAACATCAAAACCATAACTGATGCAAGAAGAGTAAAATGGGAAGCAACTTTGTTGAACAAAGATTTAAGAGTGGAAATCATCAGGGACACGACTCTTAACCCTGCAACAATGATGCTGGAACCACACGAGGGAATACCACATGAGTGTGAAAAACAAGTAGAAGAAGATAGTCTTGGTCCAGTTAATCCAATCCCTCTTAAAAACCCAGACAAAGAGTTATGGGTTGATGGATCCAGTTATTATGTTGATGGAAAACGACATACTGGATGGGCTGTAGTGAAAGGAGATGGAACTGTTGTAAAGAAAGGAGCCCTTTCTGGGAAATCTTCAGCACAAGTAGCTGAACTTATAGCACTTACAGAAGCCTTTGAACTATCAGAAGGAGATCGAGTCAACATCTATACAGATAGTCGTTATGCTTTTGGCGTGGTCCATGACTACCTTGCTCTGTGGAAAAGACGTGGACTTATCACTAGCAGTGGGAGCGAAATACAACATGCTTCCATAATTCGTCGTTTGATTACAGCATGTTACTTACCCCGAGAAGCAGCCGTGATCAAAGTAAAATCACATCAATCTGACAAGTCCAAAGAAAGTCAAGGAAACACGGCAGCAGATGCAGCAGCTAGAGAAGCAGCTCTACTTCCTTTTACTCCTGTTACCTTGGTAAAGGAAAATAGCAAGGATAATCCTGAGCTCCATCTTCTGTCATATCAATTGGAGACAGATGAAGAGAAAGAACAATGGATGAAAGTGGGAGCGAAAGAGGATGATCAAGGTATCTGGAGAATTCCAACAGGACAAGTGGTGATGCCTATCGGAACAAGAAGAGAACTAATGCAGCTGTATCATGGAAAGGTACATGCTGGAGCAAAAGCAATGAAATCTCAAATCAGTGAGACTTGGTGGTGGCCAAGAATGATGAGAGACATTGATGATTACTGTAGGAGATGCTTGATATGCCTCAAAGCAAATGTAGGAAAATCTGTAAAGGTGCGAATGTCACATGCACCCAGACCAACAGGTCCATGGACACACCTCCAAATTGATTTCACAGGACCTTTATCACCCAGTGGAGGGTATCAATACATACTTGTAATCATGGACAGATTTACTAGATGGGTGGAAGCATACCCTACAAAATCCTGCACTGCTGAAGCGGCAGCACGAGTAATGGTGGAAGAAGTTTTTCCTCGCTGGGGCCTTCCATATGAACTTGATTCTGACAATGGAACTCATTTCACTGGGAAATTGATGAAGGAAGCAATGAAATTGATGGGAATTAAACAGAAATTTCACATTCCTTATAGGCCGGAAAGCTCAGGCCTGGTTGAACGAATGAATAGATCTTTGAAAACCGCTCTTACCAAAGCCATTCTGCAAACTGGCCAAGGCTGGCATAAGTTATTACCTGCTATTCTGTGGAACTTGAGAGCAACTCCAAACCGAGTTACAGGACTAACCCCTTTTGAACTAATGACGGGAAGAGCAATGGTTCTACCTCCTGATGCTCCGCCACCAGCGGGAACAGGAGGAGACTCTACTTTGTTCCAAGAAAAGTTACGCCGTTATCTCGCAATGCTAGACAAAGCTACTAAAGACAATAATAAGAAAGTGCGAGAAGCTCAACAGCAATGGGATGAAAAACACACCACTACTGACATTCCACACATTCCCGAGTTAGGTAGTTTTGTCATGATCAAACGAATTGCTAGGAAAGGTTTAGAGCCTAGATGGGAAGGACCATATGAGATACTCCTAACTACTGATACAAGTGTTTGTCTCAAAGGGAAGGGTGTAGGAACAGATAGATGGTATCATTGGTCACAAGTTAAACCTTGCTTAGTGAATGAACAAGATGATAATGATGGCTTATGGCCTGAGATTGAGCAATGTTCATCCATTAGTTTTAAAGATTGGGAACAAAGAAGTGATGTTAATTATTTCTCTGCTTCCATTTCAGGAATCAGTTCCATTGACATTGATTAGAGATGGTTGCAAGTTATTCTCGTTACCCAACGACGATGGTCATGCTAATAAGCCAAGTACTTATATGTGTTACTAGAAGGAAAAGTACCAAACCTGTCAAATTGATTATTTCTAACCAAATGGATAGAACTAAGAATGGGACATACAGCGTGAAATAAGAGATTTTATGCAAAACACTACCTCACAAACAATGAACATCCGCTTACTGATTTTCAACCCCAAGGGATAGGATCCTTTAACGTCAACGTTTATTTTAATTTCTTGTTTTGGTTCGGAACTGAAGGATTTAATTAATTAACGAGTTAATTAATTTATGAGTTCAGGCACGGGCAGAAGACTTATTAGTTTTTCTTTTCTTAGATGATTGGGGTTCATTTTAAAGACATACACATAGATATTAAAATACACATAGTATACGGGGACATAACATGGGCTGGGGTTTTGTTCTTTGTTTTGTTTCTCTGTTTCCATTCTTCTGTTCTTTCTGTCTATTTTTTTGGTCTGCTATTTCTTCTCCTCACTATCACTTCTATAGGTTGGCCACCTGGGAATGATGGTGTGGAACTGACGGCCGTAGTTCCAGTGGAGGGAGATGAAGATTCAAAATTTCATCTTTTAATATTATTTTATTATTAAATATTATGTATCTGTATTATTATTCTTTATTAATATTCATAATCAGTTGTATCATCTTATGAAGTTGCAAAAGCATGAGTTTGAATGCATAAGGGAACTATAGATAGCATGGATCCATGGGAGGATCATATGTCAGACAGGGGGAAGCTATATTTTGCTATGGGGTGTGTACAATGTAACATGTTCGACTGATGTAAGTGCATCACAGATGTAAACAACAAGGATAGTTCTTAATATGGAAGTGAATTGTGACATGCTAAACATAACGTATACGTATGACATACGTTCTAATTTTAAGAAGCTCAGAGCAACATGTTTTGTTACCTTACAAGGAAGCTGTAAGACTCTCTGTGATGTATAAAAGCTCAATCTTACTGTACTACCTCAGAGAAACACGGAAACGCATAGACCTGGCATGAATACAACATCTTGAAGTTTCTCTCCTGACATATAAGAATAAAATCTTTCTTGGCAAGATAACTGGTGTCTGGTCCCGTAAATCAAATAATAACGGGGAAACAAAAGAGGCTTTAATTCCAAGTCTACAGTGCTGAATAGGAAAAGGATCTACCGCCAGCAGTCGATTTTGATATTCTAGGTATTATTAACTGGCCGGAATTTTGAGATCGCAATAGACGTGAAATACTATAATGCGTTAAGAGCTCGCTCAAGTACTGCGGAGCTAAACCATCAGTGTAAGTGATCAGCAATATTTAAAAATGTATACGATGTTTAATAGGGAGCCAATGCAGTGTTGACAGAACCTGGCTAATATGGTCATACTTCCTGGTTCTGGTAGGAACTCGAGCTGCTGCGTTTTGAACTAGCTGTAATTTGTTTATTAAGCGTGCAGGGCAACCACCCAGTAGAGCATTACAATTATCTAGCCTTGATGTCATGAACGCATTAACTAATTGTTCCGCATTTGTCAATGAGAGCATATGGCGTAATTTAGATATATTTTTAAGATGGAAAAATGCGGTTTTACAGATACTAGACACGCGACTTTTGAATGAAAGATTGGTATCAAAGAGCACACCCAGGTTCCTAACCGACGACGAAGACTTAACAGAGAAGCCATCAGACAGTATTCTAGGTTATTACGTGTGGAAGTTTTTTGTCCAATAATTAGAATCTCTGTTTTTTCAGAATTTAGTAGTAGGAAATTACTAATCATCCAATTTTTTATATCAGCTATGCATTCCATTAATTTTGTGAATTGGTAAGTTTCGTCAGGGCGTGAAGAAATATACAGCTGAGTATCATCAGCATAACAGTGAAAGCTAATTCCATGTTTCCTAATGATATCTCCTAATGGTAGGATGTACAGAGTGAACAGCAGTGGTCCCAGTACTGAGCCTTGTGGTACGCCATACTGAATTTGTGATCGATAAGACATCTCTTCATTTACTGCTACAAACTAATAACGATCTGATAAGTATGATTGAAACCATGCTAGTGCAATTCAACTAATGCCAACATAGTTTTCTAGTCTATTTAAAAGAATGTTGTGGTCAATGATGTCAAATGCAGCACTAAGATCAAGTAACACTTATAGAGAGATACAACCGTGATCGGATGATAAGAGCAAATCATTTGTAACTCTAATGACAGCTGTCTCAGTACTATGGTACGGTCAAAATCCTGACTGAAAATCGCAGATATAATTTCTTTCAAGAAAGGAACACAGTTGTGAGGATACTGCTTTTTCTAATCTTTGACAGAAAAGGCAGATTTGAAATCGGCCTGTAATTGACTAATTCTGTAGGATCAAGTTGCGTTTTTTTGACAAGCGGTTTAATCATAGCCAGCTTAAAGGTTTTTGGTACGTATCCTAGAGACAAAGACGAATTAATGATATTTAGAAGAGGATCTGTGACATCTGGAAGCATCTCTTTCAGTAGCTTAGTCGGTATAGGGTCTAACATACAAGTTGTCGATTTAGATGAATTAACGAATTTGCTAAATTCTTCCTCTCCTAAAGCAACAAATGAATCAAATTTTTCCTCAGGGAGACTACAATGCACTCCCTGATGCGATGCTTTAGTAGACGGTTGCATAGTTATAATTTTCTACCTGACATTATCGATCTTATTAGTGAAGAAGTTCATAAAGTCATTACTGCTGTGTTGCTTGGAAACTTCTGTGCTTGAAGCTTTCTTTTTCATTAGTTTAGCCACTGTTTCAAATAAATACCTAGGATTATGTTTATTTTCTTCCAATAGGGTTGAAAAATAAGAAGATCTGTCACAGTGTTGGGTTTGTGTTCCCCAGGTGTCCACTAGATGTCCTCCTTCCTCACGGTGTCATTCACTTCATGAACTACATTTCCCACGATCCTTGTCTTCATTGCACTCAGTTGTTGCACCGTGCGTACTTTGACCGCGCGGTCACAAAAAATGGGAGGCACACGAACGTCCACAAGGAACCTCCGGGCAGACCCTCTGATGATGATTTTTACGTCACGCGGACCCTAGCGGACCCTCGCGCAATTGCGGACGCGGAAAGTATAACACTAGCTTAAGGGATGCGGAGGCGCGCGCGCCATTACAATCATGTCATTTTTGCTGCGCGCACCTTTGGGCTCATGCGGACGCGTCGAGTTTAAACAAGGCTTTACGATTTAACCAGCTCAGCCACAGTAAGCTCATATAATCGCCAGGTAAACTTTTACTACCCTGTTAGAAAAAAATATAGTTGCATAGTTTCATGTTGTTCTTCTCCCTCGCTGGATTATGGGTTTGCTATGTGGGGAGAAATGTGCTGGTTACGTTTGTGAGACAATCAGGTTATTACTATTATTATATTATATATTAAGACCCTGATGTGGTTTATAATTGACTGTGGTACAGAAACAGTGACAATGTTACACACTCTCGGCTTACTCTGGCTATTCTCTGCTGTCTCAGTCGATGATATGTTTGTCCCGTTTTAGCCACCGTAGCTTCTTCGAAAGGGAGGGGTGAGCAGTGGGCGGAGCCATTAGTGCAACTCGCAACCGAACTGCTAGATATCGCTAAAAATCACACACTGCTCCTTTAAAAGAGGTCTTAAGGTCAGAATTGTTAGGAGCACGGACGAGGACTTTTAAGAGGCTTAAGAGTTTCTTTAGCAGAGGAGAAAATGGCAGAGAGACGAAGAGGGAGAAGAAATGTGTTGCAGACAATGGATGACAGTGAGTTTGATACAATAAAACCAACATTCAAACCACCACTTAAATAGACATGCTAGCAATCAGTGTAATTGGAAATAGTGGAACCATTTTTTATCATTCTAAGCCAATCAAATACCTTATAGGAAATGAACAGCATGGTAAATAAAAAAAAGGATTTATATGCACATATATAATCTGTGTGTGTGTGTGTGTGTGTGTGTGTGTGTGTGTGTGTGTGTGTGTGTGTGTGTGTGTGTGTGTGTGTGTGTGTGAGAGAGAGAGAGAGAGAGAGAGAGAGAGAGAGAACGGTCAAATAGGAAAAATTACGCATGTAATTTTTCCTTACTCAGAGTTGCTCTCAGATCGGTCCCGAATCGCTCTTAAGCTAATACTCCTACTTAAAAGTTTTTAAGCTAAATTAAGAGTTTTCTGAGAGGATTCTTAGAATCTTTATGAATACGTGCCTTGGAAAAGAGAGAGTTAAAAGTTTCTGTTGCAATATCAAGTTCTTCTAAGCTATCCGGGATGCTGAGATGATGAAACTGATTAGGAAGATTATTGATAAAGCAATCTTTAGTGGCAGAAGTTATAGGTCTAACATAACACTGAGTCGGCTTTGCAGCCTTGGCTAAATGTAATTTACATGAGACTAGATAATGATCTGAGATATCATCGCTCTGCTGCAGAATTTCAACGGCATCAACATCTATTCCATGTGATAATATTAGATCTAGAGTATGATTAGTAGGTCCTGACACGTGTTGTCTAACTACAATTGAGTTTACAATGTCTTTGTACGGCAATCCCAATGCATCTTTTTCATTATCTATGTGTATAATATAATCACCAACAATTAGTACTTTATCTGCAGCCAATACTAATTCTGATAGAAAGTCCGCAAATTCTTTGATAAAATCTTTATGGTACCCTGGTGGCCTGTATACAGAAGCCAGCAGAATTCTCAAACGTGATTTATCGTTTACACTATATATTTTTACATTAAGCACCAACACTTCAAAAGAAGTATATTTAAAATTAGATTTCTTAGTGGTTTTGTAAAACTGGAAAAACTAGAAGGACTTTAAGAGAGGACCACTCTCTGAGAAAACAAAGGAAATTAACATTTGAACTCCCCCTCATGCACTATTGAGACGAGGGTCTCACCTCCCTCCTCCTAATCTACATTTCTCTCCCCCATTCTTCATCCTGGCAGAGATCTCCCAAACTCACACAAGAATCTAAATGGTTTAATGTGAATGATTATCATACATGTTTGGTATTATTTGAAATGTCTCGGTGCGATTGGTACAAATGTTTCATTCCCAAAGAAGTAAACCAAAAGATAATAAAGTACTTAGGAAGTTTAGAAATATCTTCCACACCGGAGGGTGTGTCTTTGAGTTAACACCTTCTGACCATTTGACTGAATGCTAATTTTCCACTGCTAGCAAATGGTGATTTACAGGTAAATTTCCAATGTGGATGAGGCTTAGGCCCTGTTTACAAGAGAACGCTCGCGGGTGAAAACGTAAAAATATTTTATCGGATGTGCCTTTCGTTTACACAGCGACGGTGTTTTTGGGGCTTAAAAATGCAAAAAAAGTGAAACCACCCTCCAGAGTGGAAATCTTAAAAACGCTCCACCGCCGCGTTCCCGTCTAAACGGTAAAAAGGCAAATCTGCTCTCGGTGGCTCTCGTTGCGTACGCGTTTACGTCACAGGCATGCGCCAGCACAGGAACATAACAACCAACATGTCGGATTATTTCCATACGTCGGACCTTCAAGTTGCCCTCGCAGCTCTGATAAACATACAAGAGTGTTTTCATCAGTTGCACAAAATATTCTCAGATATTGGTGGTGTTGTTTGTCAGTGCTTCACATCGCCACCTTGCCGCCTGGAGTGCATACTACATCGAATTTCACCCACTTTTGCGTCACCATATGCACGCAGATTTCCCCCCCATAAAGCTCGTCTAAACGCAGAATAAAAAGTGATAACGCAACGCCACTTTCGCGTTTTCTCTTCAGATCGTTCCCGTGTAAACATAGCCTTAGATTTGAAAGGAGGTCTGGGTATATAATAAAACGCAGCGAGAGCTCGTGGCCTTTTCTGTATTTGAGATCGGCCCGTGAGGCTGAGGGTTGCGAGACTCTCAGCCTCACGCATTTCTTGTCGGGTAAACTTTTTCCTCTTTGTTCTAGAGCATTTGAGGTTTTGTATTGATTACCTTTGAATTGATTATGAAATTGTAATGATACATTTACCTGACATATTAAATTGTAAACTTTTGATTTTACTCTGACTGACTCTTGAGTTTGTTCTCCCAAGGAGATTACCGGATTCGTATGCTCCCGCAAGACTGCGTCAGATTGGCAACGGCTGATACTTTGTCACTAATTTAAGTGTACTTGTTTTGTAGAGACGGGGCATTCCGTTTAGGGTAGCTAACGTGCTACTTGACCAACCTAAATTTGGGCACGTCTATTTTACCTCTGTCTTCATTTAAAGTAACTTTAGATAAGTGTACGTGAGAAATCACGGGTTTGGCCAGTCTAAACTATTATGAGGGAAGTATTGTTGGTCAACTCATACCTATAATAGGGCCAAAACCTCTCCTAACGTATAACTATTGAATTAAGTTCAAGTGTATGCAATTCAAGGGGACTAAACGAAAAGTATCTCTGATTGTGTTTTGGGTGAATCCGACCGTCTGAGATATTAGTCAAAAACCTCTGTTTAGTGACGAAACTGACGAGATTGTGATCGTGAGACCCGCAGAAGATGCGAGGACCTCTAAGCGGCATAGTTTATCTGATCGGGTAAAACATAATTAAAGAGTTTCAAAAGAATAATCAAACATTCGCTCACTTTTAACGATACCCAGATATCATTAAAACCCTTTTCATTTATGGAGTCAGATGAAATAACGAGTAAATACATAAGACAAAATGTATTGAATTTAACCAAAATACTTTGCCTCAAGAAAAGACCTTCACCTATATTATTGGAAACCCTCATTGGACCAATAAACAGGCTTACGGTTTTGAAAATGTTACTATAATTTACAGCAACTCCTCCCCCTTTGCGTTTCGGCTCAGGTTCATGTTTATAACAGTAATCTAATGGGGTTGACTCATTTAAAGTAATGTAATCGTTTGGTTTTAGCCAGGTTTCTGTCAAACACAACACATCTAGGTTATAATCTGAAATCATATCATTAAGCGATTTTGAAGTAAGGGATTGAATATTCAGCAACCCAAGCTTTATCAATTGTTCATCTGTATTATATCTGTTTTTTATTTGTTGGACATCAATTAAATTTTTAACCTTAGATGGCTTTGGACGTTTTTTGGATTTCCAAATTTGGGGAACAGACACAGTCTCTATATGATGATATCTAGGTGAAAGAGGCTCTGTGTGATGGGATTTATCTGACCTTGGTGACGCGAGGCCGCTAACAGACGATCGGTTAAGCCAGTCTGTCTGCTTCCTGACCTGGGCCCCAGATTGTCATGTTTTAGCTCTAAGACTATGAGCCAAATTACTAGAGAGAAGAGCAGCACCATCGCAGGAGGGATGAATACCATCTCTTTTCAACAGGTCAGGCTTGCCCCAAAAACTTTTCCAACTGTCTATGAATTCTACATTATTATGCGGACACCACTCAGATAACCAGCGATTGAGTGAATATAATCTGCTAACTATCTCATCACTCCTGCGAACAGGAAGGGGGCCAGAGCAAATCACAGTGCCTAACATCGAACTTGCGAGTTCACACAGCTCTTTAATATTAATTTTGGTGATCTCTGACTGGCAGAGTCGAACATCATTAGTGCGACATGAATAATGATCTTAGAGAATTTACGATTAGCATTAGCCAGCACTTTTAAATTTGCTTTGATGTCAGGCATTCTGGCTCCCGGCAAACATGTGACTATGATGGCTGGTGTCTCTATTTTCACGTTCCGTGTGATCGAATCACCAATTACCAGGGCACAATCAACAGAATTCTCAGTGGGTGTTTCACTGAGTGGGGCAAATCGATTTGTTATGGTAATCGTAACGGAAAAGTGTTTTTTTGATCCGCGACTAGAGCGATCTCTTACAGTCACCCATCTGCCCTGCTGCATGGGCTCTACTTCAGCCGGAACCGAATCAGGTAAAGAGTTCATTATGCTAGGCGCATCCAAAATAGTATCTAAAACTCTTTCTATCCTCAATTAGAGTTTGAATGCATGTCTCTAGCTCTGAAATCTTCTCCGTCAGCCTGACTGTCTCCTTACATTTATCACATATAAATCCAAAATTGCCAAAGGAGAAGGCTATACTAAACATGTGACATGAAGTGCAGGTGACAATAACAGGACAAGACATTACTCACCATGTTTGTTGACTGACTCTTACTCACCTGAGCTTTTTATGAACTGAAAGGCGTGGGCGCACGAGAGAAAAATAAATAAATAAATAACACCGCGCACGGGTGGTGCGTTAACAGGCTAGCGACTTACTAGCGTGTTGTGCTAACAATAACGGAAGCTAGCGATGTAAGGTTAATCTGAGATGTTGGGTAAGCTGTATTTAGTAGTAAAAACAACTAGAAATGATAGTAAATGATGGTTAGATGGATAGTTAGATGGATAGTAAATGAAAGTCTTTGAAGTGAATTAATCACTCTCTTTCAGGAGTCGTTCAATACAAAAAATTTATCATGTTTTACAGTGTGTTTTCTCTGGAGCATCAAAAGCTCAACTTTATGCAAATGTCAAACTAAAAACAACAAGTTGCAGCCAATAGATGTAAGGTGTAGGTAGTAACATTTGTCATGAACATTTAAAAATATCGGGATATGGGACGGTATGAAAATTTCGTATCCCGATTTTAGTGACCAAAATTATAGTGATTATTAGTATTATTATTATAGATCATTAGGATCACATCAGCTAGAAATACCAAGGGTTAACTCTAAGCAAGGGGAGTCTGCTTTTAGCTACTATGCCAGCCCCAGCTTCCAGAAGAGATCAGGGCCCGTATCCCTAAAGAATTTTTGTGCAAAAAGTGGCTCCTAGCGGCCAAATTCTAAGAAAATTCTCAGAGTCATGACGTTTTCTTAGAATTTCCCCTAAAAGTGACCCGAAAATCCCAGTTAATATAAAAGCAATTCCTCAAGATTCCTAGCGCTTAAAAGGGCTCCTAAGGCGAGATCTGCTAAGAGCAGGGAAGAGGACTTTTAGTGGCTTAGGAGTTCCCCTAAGCAGCTGCACAAAATGGGTTAGGATTCCTTTTTTTCTCCATTTTCTGTGTTTGTAGGATATTTGTTAACAAGCCTTCATAAATAGACCAGCCAGCAATCACAGACATTGATAAAAGCTGAGCCATGTTACCCTCGTTAAGACCACAATGAGTTGTAACGTTGCAATTTCTACTTCATTGAGGACAGCCCCTTGAGATATGCCATCTTGTTTTCAATGGGGTCCATATGGGAGTGAAAGTACAAAATATGCCAGCTAGGATATTAATATGACCAAATAAGACACGAATCATTATTTGAACAGGGTGTAATGAGCTTAAGTTTTCACATATTTTAGATTCTAAGGCTATAACCCCTACAGCTTACTATTCATTTTCCAGATATTTTCTTGAATGTGAAATATTATTTACAATTACAGTCTGCATAAGATTAGAGTGTATAATTATGTGTATTGATTTGAGGGTACATCCTTTGCTCATTATCACCAAAAGTTCATTTTCATCAAACTTGTAGGATCAACCAACCACGGCTTTTGAAATGATGACTCATACCTAGCAACGGGGTCAACCACACCTCCTCACAAAGATAGGATTTTCCATCCATGCCTTGCTCAGAGTTCACTGAAAATGTTCTGGAATCACTTCTAAGCTAAAACTCCTGGCAAGGAATTTTTAGGTTAGGTTAGGAGCTCTCTGAGAGGATTCTCAGAATCTTTAGGGATACGGGCCCAGATATGCTCCTACAGTAGTCACTTTCAAATCCAGACTCAAAACACATCTGTTTACCTACGCATTTACTGAATGAGCACTGTGCCACTGCTCGTCCGACTGTTTTTACTGTATTTTATTTAATTTTTTATTCTAAACTGTTTTAATTATTCTTATTTCTTTTGATTATTTTAAGTTCTTTATTCTAAACTGCTTTTATTATTCTTATTTCTTTTGATTATTTTAATTTCTTCTATGTAAAGCACTTTGAATTACCATTGTGTATAAAATGTGCTATATAAATAAACTTGCCTTGCCTTGCCTTGATTAACAATATTATCACGATTTTGTTAAAACGAGATGAAAGTGTTAAAAAAATAATTTATAATGCTCACACTGAAAACATTTAATATATATATATATATATATATATATATATATATGAAAATCAATAAACAACAAATAAAACAAGCAGATCTATGCACTTTTTAAAGCAAGATTCTATTCTGTGGCATTTCCTTCCTAATGACCCGACCGTCGTCAATAGCAAACCATTATAACAGCGCACATCCCTGTATCACGCGCTCTCTCATTTCATTCAAATACAACTTTGATTGTATTGAAAATGAAACCAGAGATGAGTTATTGTTTACAGAGTTTGATCATATTGTTGTGAACATCTTTTCTGTTCGAGTTTTGTAGGCTACGCTGTATTTAAAACATTAATCTCAATTCAATATGTCCCCGTAATTATGTGGTAAAAAAACGGTATAATAAGTGTACAATAAATACATTTTTATCTCTTAAATATCACTCTTAATCGTCTTGTTTGAACGTGTTCGTTCGTCTTTGGCTTAGTCACTTGCTGCGAACTTTTCTTTGCGGAAGCTTCACGTGTTTTTCAAGTGAGTGAGATCAAATATTTCAACTCAAAATAACATTTTGTGCCCAATTATTTCCCAGACGTAGCTTTGGGATTGAGGTCAAAGTTAACTTGCCTTGCGTTCGCTATACAACAGTGGTGGGTGATGGTCACAGAAGACAACTCGGCAGATCTGAAGTGTATTGCAGTGACTTTTTTGTGCATGTTCTGCTATGGAAGTAAAATAATGCGAAATGTTTTTGAAACAAAAAGCCTGTTGAATTGCACTACTTGAAAAAAAATGCATTGCATTAACCCTGCTTATATTTTAATGCGTTGTATTTTTAGGGTTTGCATTTTATTGGGATGAAATTTAGCATGGTTGAATATTTAAGCTGTGAATATTTAAATTCAAAACATTCCAAACACATTTTCATTAGTAAAATTTGAATAATCCATATTAACCTTTCATATTTCACTTCCAAAATATTCAAACAGATTAAAAATACAACCTATAATATTCAATAGACGGTTTTCGGTCCATTTTATTTCGCTTTGCAAATTCGCTTCCACAAATTCAGAGGTTCAAATTCGACAGTAAATTCAAAGTTGACGTCCAGGAACTGCAGGAAAAGAAGTAGATTACCGAGCATAATCTCCATCTGATGTTAGTCGACCTCACCAGCAGGGGGTGCAAGCGCGTTTTGTTGACTAAGACCAGAGCAACAGTTAGAGCAAGCCATTCATTCATAAAAACTCATTTACAACAATTGAGCATGCATTAAGTTTTTTGTGATTGTCAGTATATATGCGGAAAAGATGATAAAGGCACAAAAGCTGTTTTTATATTTAATTCATTAACTTTATTATTACTTTCCCTGTGTAGCCTTACATGTTATCAGCTTTTTCTACCATGAACGGGTTTATAATCGGTTTCCCTAAATATCTCATCATAAGGATTCCCCTTCCATCAGGACGAAACGCTTAACGTTGCTTAATGGACTAATACAGTGATATAAAAGACCAAACTCGCACCTTATTGGGGAAGTATGACTGCCTACATAAATGTTAATATTCCTACATACATGATTAATCTGGGAAGGGTCATAGCACTTTCATATTGTTGTCCTATATTGTTAGTTTAACTGTAACGTAAGTTGCTTTGGATAAAAGCGTCTGCTAAATGACTAAATGTAAAATTGGCTTGACATTCGCACATTTATGGACCATCTCTAAAGTAACATTGGTAGTCCTATAGGCCTAAACGTTTCTAACTTCAATTTATTTGAATAAATTGCGCATTATGCCTGCAATCACCAACATGAACACTTTACAGTTGGTTTTATGACTGCAAGTCATTCTCTTCAAATGCTATTGAAGTTAGAAACGTGTATACCAATGTCGTATATGTAACTTTAGCGACGGTCCCTAAATGTGCGAATGTCCAATGTCAAGCCAATTTATGCCAGTATCACTGAGAAACACTCAGCTTTAAACTTGGCGCGTTAAGTTCATATTCTGACTCCTTCTGCTTGCCTGCGAGTTTGGTCTTTTATATCACTGTATTAGTCCATTTAGCTATGTTAGGGGTTTTATGTCCAGCAGGGGAATCCTGACGTATTGAGGGAAACCCTACTGCATGCAGCACAATCCCCGCAATATAAGCTTGAGGCAACTAAGCAACCAATAGATATGTCAAACTCAAATGTAACATCGGATCTGTATACATCCGCATCGGGGAAATAACATCATAATCTCGTTCACGGTAGAGATGCATGTAGGCTACACAGGAAAGTAATCGTGAAGACACTGAATTTCACATAAAAGATAATAATCACAGATACACTTACATTGTTGTAAATGAGTTTTTATGAATGAATGGCTTGCTCTAACTGTTGCTCTGGTCTTCGTCAACAACACGCGCTTGCACCCCCTGCTGGTGAGGTCGATTGACATCAGATGGAGATTATGCTCGGTAATCTACTGCTTTTCCTGCAGTTCCTGGACGTCAACGTTGAATTTACTGTCGAATTTGAACAACTGAATTTGTGGAAGCGAATTTGCAAAGTGAAATAAAATGGACCGAAAACCGCCTGTTGAATATTATAGGTTGTATTTTTAATCTGTTTGAACATTTTGGAAGTGAAATATGAAAGGTTAATATGGATTATTGAAATTTTACTAATGAAAATGTGTTTGGAATGTTTTGAATTTAAATATTCACAGCTTAAATATTCAACCATGCTAAATTTCAGCCCATAAAAATGCAAACCCTAAAAATACAATGCATCAAAATGCAAGCAGGGTTAATGCAATGCATATTTTCCAAGTAGTGCAATTCAACAGGCTTTTTGTTTCAAAAACATTTGGCATTATTTTACTTCCATATTCTGCAGACAGGGTGACCATCCTTGATTAAGTTTCCCTCAAGACTTTTGTAAAAGCCTAAATATGACCACATCTCAGATTTGGTCCTCTTAAAAGACTGAAAAATCTCCCGAGAATGGTCACCGCCTACCGCCATTCCTTCTCAAATAAAATAAAAAACAACTTTGCGCTGCGCCTGTGTCAGACTGTGGACAGGATTTATAGTGAGTTATTAAAATTGCGATAATCAAACACTGTTTTAATGATATTTTAAACGATCATACTAACCGTCAGCACATTTTATCGTGGTTTCTTGTGAAACCGGTAATCGTCCCATCCCCAATATGCAGATTATGATGGTAACTGGAAAAAAAAAACGCTCTGAAAGTGATTCTAGGGGTATTGTTCTTCTGGTGTGTTGTTTTAGATGTTGTGTGGACTTACCTATTCTTATAAAATTATAATGATTATTAAAACTTTATAGTTGTCATGTTTGGTGTAAATGATCCTAAATCGTGTGTACTGTATATAATATGATGATGGACTGTACTGAAATGAAAATAGATTAAACAAACTTGCAACAAACAAACCTCAAGGTGGAGCTTTTCTAGCATTTTGAGTGGCACTGATTTTTGCTGCTGCAGTTTAAACGCATCATAACTTGTGGTGTGTGTGTGTGTGTGTGTGTGTGTGTGTGTGTGTGTGTGTATGTGTGTGTGTGTGTGTGTGTGTGTGTGTGTGTGTGTGTGTGTGTGTGTGTGTGTGTGTGTGTGTGTGTGTGTGTGTGTGTGTGTGTGTGTGTGTGCGCAATGTCCCCCTGCCCCAATGTTTAAATGAACCCAGCACCACTGGACTCATCAAACAGTCACTCTTTCCGTTCACACTCTTCCTTGAGAGTAGATGAGATGAGGGAGAGATTGCTACCGTAGGTGGAGCGATTCAGCAGGGGGAGTTAATGTCTTGGGTGTCCTCTGGTCTCCCAGCCCCATCTTGACCTCCTCCAGAGCAATCACATTCCACCTTGGGTCACCAGCATGGGTCAATGTTTCAATAACGTTATTTCAGCAGTATAATGCTGGTGGCCACACTTAAATTGATAAACATTACCGAGGTTAATAGGATATGGTGTCGAGGGCAAAAAGAGCCTGGGCCAAGGTGCATTATTCTCGCATAAATCTGCAGAGCGCACTGCCTCGTCGGCCCTGGATCCTCTATCCTTAGCTGGGCTAATAAGGCCCATAAAAAGCTGGTCTGTCGGTCCAATCAATCTGAACTATTATCCTCTGCCAGATCGTTAATGTGAGACTCTTTTTACGACTTTATTTCCTAATAGATGAATTACTTGAGGAGATCAATACATCTGATGTTTTACTCAAACATAATTAAAGGGGCATAAGCTTTTGGTCGAACTTTCCATTTCAAAGACAAGATTATGGCTGTGATGATGTACAGGCTGATGCCCTCCACTGATGGCTCTGTTTATGAGGATATTCCTTTATGCGATGGAATGAATTTGATGTGGTGCAAAAACCAAACTGATAGCCATGATAGTGTAGACACTTTGTAACTTGGAAATATGTGGCTGTTAATTCCTTTCCTGCTGTGCTGAATAAAAATCGAAGTGCGGTTGCTGGTGTTACGTTACACTGTGTGCATTGCAAGCAATTTGTTTGTACACCCTGAATGCAAAAGGGTAGTGCGGCGTGACAAGCCAATTGAAAGATATTTGATGCTTAATGCACAGTTATGAGGAGTAGGATTATGGACCAATGAGATTTTACAGTGGGCGGGGCTACCATTGCAAAATATTCGGAGTTCATGCCATGTCATGTCATAATTACTGTAATTCTAGATGAACCCGGACGTTCCACTCAGAGCTGTTTATGTCCTTGGCCTCAGAATTGTGTGTTCCCTTTCACTGTCACTTCGAGTTACGTCGAATGACGACGAAATGGGGTTTTGCTTAGAAACCTATCACCTTCGAGTATTACAAAACGAGCCAATGGCAAGGAAATGCCGGGTCTGCGGAAATTTGCATAGCGTAACTCCGCCCACCCTCGTGGGTATATAAGGAACCACGCTGGCAACGTGCAGATGTGTTTTTGCTTCGGAGCCAAGAGGTCCTCTTCACTCCTGCAGCCTGAATTCTCTCTGAGTGTCACAGAGTATTCTTCGAGACGAGCAGCTCTCCAGTCTGTGTTGGTGCAAAGGCGATTTCCAGCGAGTTTCACATTCCTGCCTGCTGATCTGTGCAGTGGTCTGCATCCAGCGTGTGGGTTTCTCCCTGGCCGCTTCAGCGCAGGCTGCTGAGCGTCCTCTCACAAAAAGAGCATGCACGTGGCACGTCTTTTTAAAGATGTCTCGCCCATGTGTTTCTGGGTGCAGTCGTTCTGTTCCATTGTCTGATGGCCATGATCGCTGTTTGGGCTTACAACACGCTAAGGCAGCCTTTATGGATGAGTCATGTTCTCATTGCGGTAACATGACCATCGCTGAGCTGAGATCAAGACTCCGTGACCTAAATAGAGGTAGAGTCCCCTCTGCCACACCCCAATCTGTCCCCTCCACGAGAGGCGACACTTTGGCAGGTGGCCAGGGTGATCTGAGGGTTACGGTGTGGAATTCTGCCCCAACGATGCTTCCTCGGGCCACACCCCCCTCTGCAGCTCAGCAATCCGCGAGCTCCTCGAATGTTGCTGCGGGGCCGTCTTCAAACAGTGACGTGCCCCGTGTTTCATTCGGAGCTCCAGATGATGAGACGATGTCGATTGCCGCATCACAAGGTGGGCTGGAATCTTTTGGGGATGAAGATTCGGTTGTGCTGCCGCCTTCATGCCTTCATGGCTTCATGAGACATGCACGAGGGCAGAGCTGACCAAGGGCTTTTTGATGAGCTGCGTGCCGCCACTGACCTCGCTCTCCGAGCGACGAAAGTGGCCGCACGCTCCCTTGGCCAGGTTATGTCCACAGCTGTGGTCCAGGAAAGACACCTTTGGCTTAACCTGGCCGATATGCATGACGCCGTGCGGCAGGATAGGACCCCAGCGCCTTTGGTATGTTAATTGCCTCGAGTTGCTGGCAGTACTTTTGGCTCTGCACCGCTTTAGAGCCTTGCTCAAGAATCAACACGTACTGGTCCGCTCGGACAATACCGCAACTAGCGTAGATCAACCGTCAAGGTGGTCTACGCTCTCGCCGTATGTCGCAACTCGCACGCCACCTCGTTCTATGGAGTCAGAAGCATCTGAGGCCGCTTCGTGCTATGCACATTCCTGGAGACCTGAACCGTGCAGCCGACGAGGTCTCACGGATTCAGCCACTCTCTGGAGAATGGCAACTCCATCCCCAGACGGTTCAGCTGATTTGGGAACAGTTCTGAGACGCACAGGTAGATCTGTTTACCTCCCCCGACTCTTCCCACTGCAGCCTGTTTTACTCCCTCGCTCGGCACGGATGCACTGGCGCACAGCCTCATTTGTTTTGCACTCACTTAGTTCTCCAAACTCATGCTCCTCGCGACAGCCCCTCCCTGGCCAATCCCTCTGAGGAAGGACCTCCTTTCTCAGAGACGGGGCACTCTTTGGCACCCTCGTCCCGATCTTTGGAACCTCCACGTGTGGCTCCTGGACGGGACGAGGCAGGTTTGAGTACCCCACCACCAACGGTGGTGGCTACCATCACTTCTGCTAGAGCTTTGTCCACGAGACACCTGTATGCGTTGAAGTGGAACCTCCTCGTCTCCTGGTGCTCTTCTCGCCGAGAAGACCCCAGTAAATGCCCCATCAGCATTGTGCTTTCCTTCCTGCAAGATGGGTTGCAGCGAAGGCTGTCTCCCTCCACCCTCAAAGTTTATGTTGACGCTATCACCGCACATCATGTCGCAGTTGTGGGTAAGTCCATTGGGAAGCACGACCTGGTTATCAGGTTCTTGAGAGGAGCCAGGAGTCTGAATCCTCCTCGCCCTCCTCTCGTACCCTCTTGGGACCTCTCAGTGGTCTTAACTGCCCCAAGGAGTGCTCCCTTTGAGCCTCTGCAATCATTCGAGCTTAAGTTTCTGTCACTTTAGACGGTGCTCCTGATTGTACTGGCCTCCATTAAGAGGGAAGGGGACCTGCAGGCATTTTCCGTTGACGAAGCGTCCCTGGAATTCGGGCCAGCTAACTCTCACGTGATCCTGAGACCCCGGCCTGGATATAAGCCCAAGGTTCCTACCACTCCCTTTCGAGATCAGGTAGTGAACCTGCAAGCGCTGCCCCTGGAGGAGGCAGACCCAGCCTTGGCATGCTCTGTCCAGTACGCACTCTCCATGCTTACATAGACAGGAACTCACGTGTTTCAGGACCTCAGACCAGCTCTTTGTTTGTTATGTGGGAAGCTGAAGGGAAAGGCTCTCTCAAAGCAAAGGTTGTCTCACTGGTTAGTGGACGCCATTGCTTTGGCTTACCAGCAGCAAAGTCGTCCTTGCCCCCTTAGTGTGAAGGCCCATTCCACTCGGAGTATGACCTCCTCTTGGGCTCTAGCGCATGGCGCCTCGCTAACAGACATCTGCAGAGCTGCAGGCTGGGTGACACCCAACACATTTGCAAGATTCTATAATCTCCGAGTGGAGCCAGTATCCTCCCGTGTACTCGCTTCAACTAGCCGGTAAGTAGGATCCGCTCAGGTGTCTTCGCTTGCTCGCCATTCCACTCCACGGACTGGATCAGTGCAATATTCTCCTTAGGTGAAGTTTCCCCCGAGAAACCCTGAGATCCTCCAACGCTGTTGACGTCAATGCCAGAGTCTATGCCTGTGGCAGCTTTCGCATTGGCTAGGTGCCTCCATGTGTATGGTTCCCCTCTGGTGACCATCACATGTGTATTTCCACTGTAAGAAAGTGATAAAGACTGCGGGCTGGACACTCCAGTGTTCTTCCATATGCATCCCTCCGGATCATATGTGTATTCTGTAAGACCTCCCTTCGGGTGGGCAGTATGTTGCATATTTCCACTGAGATATGCTTCCCAGTGTACCTTGGTATTCCTGTGTTAAGTTGGAGTCCTTCGTCCGTGCTAGTCTCACGACAGGGAGGTCACACTTATGCAGGGCACTGGAAGACAGCCGAGTAGTTGGCGTGATTAGACTGGTAACCATTCGTCGTCATTCGACGTAACTCGAAGTGACAACGAAAGGGAACGTAGCCGAGAAGTTGGCGTGATTAGACTGGTAACCAGTCATCGTCATTCAACGTAACTCGAAGTGACAACGAAAGGGAACGTCTCGGTTACGTATGTAACCCTCGTTCCCTGAGTAGGACGTCTTACGTTACATCTTCCTGCCACTTCCGCTGTACCACTGGAAACGCCTGAGTTCAGTCTCGGCTCCTCAGCAGGAAACATATCTGCATGTTGCCATCGTACTTCCTTATATACCCATGAGGGTGGGCGGAGTTTCGCTATGCAAATTCCACAGACCCATGCCTTTTCCTTGCCATTAGCTTGTTTTGTAATACTCGAAGGTGATAGGCTTCTAATCAAAACCCCATTTCGTCGTCATTCGACGTAACGTCTCCGTTCCCTACTCAGGGAACGAGGGTTCGATATGTAACCGAGACGTTTCTATGGCAACACTATTAACAACAAAATAAATGTGTATATTTTCTTATATTCAAACTATAATCAATCAATAAAACCTCAATGCAGTGAGTAGTCAAGTTATCATGGAACAGCTCAGAGCATCATGGGCTGTCATCTTGCAAAATAACATATGATGTAAAATACATTAATGTCATATACAGTATGTCATATAAAACATATACTGTATATATAGCTATTTTGTAGGATTTCTATTTAGGCTCTGAATAAAGTACTTGACTCAATGAGCAGAAATATGAGAAAAAAAGATTCATATGTTAAATAAATTGTTGGTTGTCCATGACCATTTTTCCTTTGGGGGAATTAAGATTACTACTACAATTTGAGATGTAAATGACCAGTGTTGGCAATAACGGCATTTAAAAGAACGGCGTTAGGTAACGACATTATTTTTTCAGTAACGGGGTAATCTAACTAATTACTTTTCCCGCCGTTACAACGGCGTTAACGTTACTGGACGTTAAATGCGGTGCGTTACCACGGGCGTCAGTTTGGTTTGAAATGTGCTGGGGACAGAGACGCATTCGGAAGTGCATTTTCAGAAATGCTGGTAGGCCCACAAATTTGTCAAACTGTGCTGCCTCTCTGCTCAAACAGTAAATATATCCATCGATCCGCAAATGTTATTTGAGTTCTTAAGTGGGCTAATGGTAGATCATTTGCCTAGCGTGTCAGAGGATATGGGATTGAATCCGCACTTGTATAGTTGTTTTTTTCTCTCTCATCAAAACTGAATATGTTCAGCAGGGACACGTTTGTGTGCATTTTATTTTGTGGTTTCACCGGAACGAATAGTCTCCACAACGGCGATAGATTGGAGTGCGTGTCCGAGTGAAGACTGCGCGACAGCGCGAGCCTCAAGAGAACTACTATCCATGCAACAGAGAGCAGCGGGAACGAGCGCTCAGCTTGATTTCAAAAACAACACATTTTAGCGCTAGATCTCTTATTTAACAGCGAACTAAATGAATGCTCTGCTAACTGGAGATGTTTTATTTATTTGTATTAACATCCGTGCCTCAATGTTTCAAAAAGTGGTGGATACAAAATGACTCATGACGAAATCTGGTGGCGACGTGTACCCACCGAAATCGACGCCTATGTGCGTTACTATTATAGACAGTAAAGGTTACTATGTAGGCTATTGATTGAATAAACTGTAATCCTAACGCACCCCGTGGCTCACACAGCTAGTGAGGAGGTGGGTTAATAACGAGGTAAGCGATTATGATTGGCTAAGGCAGAGTCATGTTCCCTGGTAGCCAATCAGATCCAGTGTTTTTACACACATGCCAGCACAAGCGCCACACACACACACACACACACACACAACAGCTAAACAGAGATTCATGAAGCAGCAGAGATGGCGAGTCAGGAGCAATCCGATGAAAAGTTGGCATTTTCAAGGTGCAATATAAGCACTACTTCTATTCTACTCATTTCAACTGACTTGTGAAAACTGCTAAAAAAAACGTCTTTTTTTAACAGTAATGCAAATAGTTACTTTCCCTGGTAACGAGTTACTTTTATTATAGAGTAATACAGTTACTATACTATAACTAATTACTTTTTTAAAGTAACGTTCCCAACACTGTAAATGACCATGGTGATAATTTTCAAAATTCTATGTGACTGCGTTTATATGCATGTGTGCAAGAAGCGTGACGGAGTGTGAGTGTGTGTGGCTGTGTCCGTGTGTGCTGCGAGGGCTTGTCTTTACACTAGGGGTTTGGGATCTGTCTCCTCTGATGAAGACTGATAAATGTGACATCACTCTGTCTAAAGATCATTAAATGTCAAGTCCTGCAGTGGCAGCAAAATGTGCTGGCAGAAAGTCAATGGCGTGAAGTGGTGTGTGTGTGTGTGTGTGTGTGTGTGTGTGTGTGTGTGTGTGTGTGTGTGTGTGTGTGTGTGTGTGTGTGTGTGTGTGTGTGTGTGTGTGTGTGTGTGTGTGTGTGTGTGTGTGTGGTAAGTGTTTGGTAAGTGTGGTAAGTGTGTAGTGCATGGGAGTCCAAATGTTGCATCATTTGCTGTCCATTCAGTCTTTCATTTGCATGTGTATCTATAGAATTACACTTAATATCCCCATCGCACTCTATCTGTGAGTCTTTCTTAAAGATAGGGTTATAAACAAAAAGGCTTTGGCATAAAATCCTCAGAGCTAGCTTCAGGCAGGAGACGACAGGAAGACAAATACTCAACCCAAGAAATGTTTGCTCGGCTCAGACCCGGAATTGTAAAAAATGCAGGTAAAATATAAAATATGTTCTTTTCCACTTTAGTCCAATGACATTCCTCAGTATGAGACCTGCCGTTTGAAGGATCTCTTTCTGAATTAATCGAGCATTGAAGACTTACAATATGAACTAATGGGCAATCCCAGTGCTGTATAGCTAAAAACATTCCAGAGCCTTTCATTTCAAAATTACACACCATCAGTAAAGAAATAGTATTTTCTGAAGCATACCTGCTAGAACAGCTAAACAAAACTTGATTAAACAGGCTCAAACATGCTTTTATTGCATGCATAATGCACTATTAATATTCAAATAATGAGGTGCTTGAGACTTTCTTTAACGCCTGGTAAAGGCTGGAGAATTGAAAGCGGGTAAATGTTTATAGCATTAGAAAGCGCCAAGGTCGAGTTAAGTAAATTGGATCTTAATTGTGGTGTTTAGTCAAGCATTGAATGCCAGCCCTTTGTCATGAATATTTTGCATGGCCTTCACGAGTGGCAAGGGGTGTGAATGAGAAGACAAAACTTGGGTGCAAACAGTGTTTTTGACCTTCATCTGAAGATCAGATAATGACAAGAGTCTGTTTTGCCTTCCTTAAATCACTTTGTCGATGTGTTGTCTTCGCCCATTCCTCTGGGACAGGTCGGCCTGTCAATCAAAAGGAGACAGAGACTGGAGATTTGATGTAGCTTTCAGTGCTGGAGAAAGACACACACATGTCCAGATTCAGGAAGAACAGCCAGCTCCGCATTAGGAGAGACACACAACTGCTCTCAAGCGCAAGACAACAAATGTGAGACATACGCCGATGATGCTTGCCAAGCTGTAACAGATGTCTGAATCACAAAACACGGGGAAAGACAATCGTTTCCTTAGTAATCATAATCTGTGGCGTTATCTTATAATCAGTCGTAGCAATTATTCAGGCTGCTTATTACCCAAGGGGTAAATGAATAAGAATATCAAGTTACTCATTTATTGATATGTCAACAACCAAAAAATTATAATTAATATCACACGATCTGAATTAAAAAAAAATTGGACTGGCCTTAATTAGAAAATCAGCTTTCTGTACCGATCCGCCGTTTACGCCAGTTTCCCCCTTCGATTGCGAGAAAGCAGCAGGAGTTTGGTTGCCATGGCAGCAGCGCCATGCACACTGATTATGGTGGTGTGTGATGAGTGGGCACTGGCTGTATAAGTACAGTCCGATAAGTCAAGGCTGAACACATAAAATAAGATTCCCACAGGGGACAGTGGTGAAAAACTACTGTGGTGCCTTTGTAGCATGCACTAAGTGACAAAGGTAATCCTAGTTTACATTGTCTAAGATGGGAGGTGAAGTTTACTCTTTAAAATTTTGACTCTTCAGACTTCTTGTTTTATTAGTCTATTGAATTAGGAGTTCAATAATTTTGAGAGTCCAGAATTTATTAAAAGTTCCAATTTTGGGAAACCACTTGAAACATTTGTTGTGTTAAGCTATTTCAATTACTTTTGTTTGATTTGTTCAAATTAAACAAAAGTAATATAATACAGGTCCTTCTCAAAAAAATAGCATATTGTGATAAAGTTCATTATTTTCCATAATGTAATGATAAATATTAAACTTTCATACATTTTAGATTCATTGCACACCAACTGAAATATTTCAGGTCTTTTATTGTTTTAATACTGATGATTTTGGCATACAGCTCATGAAAACCCAAAATTCCTGTCTCAAAAAATTAGCATATTTCATCCGACCAATAAAAGAAGTGTTTTTAATACAAAAAAAGTCAACCTTCAAATAATTATGTTCAGTTATGCACTCAATACTTGGTCGGGAATCCTTTTGCAGAAATGACTGCTTCAATGCGGCGTGGCATGGAGGCAATCAGCCTGTGGCACTGCTGAGGTGTTATGTAGGCCCAGGATGCTTCGATAGTGGCCTTAAGCTCATCCAGAGTGTTGGGTCTTGCGTCTCTCAACTTTCTCTTCACAATATCCCACAGATTCTCTATTGGGTTCAGGTCAGGAGAGTTGGCAGGCCAATTGAGCACAGTACTTTATCACTTTATCACAATATGCTATTTTTTTTAGAAGGACTTGTATATATATATATATATATATATATATATATATAGTACAATTTTATACATTAGGTCATAGTTGAAAAGACGAAATTGTGGTAATTCATGATTATGACAAAAATGTTTTAGTAAATCATCATTTTTACGTACAGAGTGATAATAAAAAATAAAAAAGAGAGAGAGAGAGAGAGAGAGAGACTAAGTAATGTTTGCTTCATATCCTCATAATTGTAAATTTTTTGACATTTTATCTCTTATTAAGGACTTTCTTAGGTTTTTGGTGCAGACTGACCTTAAAGTTTGGTCTGTGTGATTAGTCTTCTGAACTCTTTGTCACCTAGCGACAGTGATAAACATGCAGCTTTCCTACAGTTCTCACCTTCATAACAGCAGTGTTTTTCTTTCACACTGTGGCTTGGAACAACATAACACAGGCTGAATTTTAATTTGCGCGAAAAAAAAAAAACACAAAAAGAAACTGTAAATTACAGTGTGCCACATTAGGATTATTAGTTTCTTGTGTGTTCCTTTCAGAACTTTCTAATTCTTTTATAAGCGAGTGTGAGACCTTCAAATCTTTACAGGGTTAATGGTCATTCAGAATTTTCTTCAGTGGCATTTCCAAACCAAATTCCCATCACACAAAATTTAAAAAACAAAAATGCTAAAAACTAAAAAGAATTAGACCATCATGGCAACATTTTAAAAGGCTCTTAGAAACAAGTATCGCCTCAGCCGCAAAGAGTTAACAGCAATACCTTGCATTCTATACTCAAAATCTCAAAAAATTAAAAAAGAAACATCCCTTTTTCAGGAGACTGTATTTTAAAGAAAATTTTGTAAAATCCAAATAAGCAATGTTTTTAATGCTTTTTCATGGAACTGCCCTTAAAAGCAATGTTATGGTTTGTTTTTTATTTGATAGGGACAAAGCTGAACATTTGTACAAAATACACAATGTAAACAAGCCGAATTATAGCAACATTGCTAATTTACGTCCGCAGTCCCTAGGCAGGTACACACAAGAACAAATACTCAGCTATACACACACACAACACTACAAAAAAAAAACAATACCCAAAACACATTACTAAAATTACTTAGAATTTTTTTTACACACCTGTTTCGTCATGAGCCACTTCTTTAGATTATCTTTAAAAGTGTGATAAGTAGAACGGTGTCTTATTGTCACAAAACTGCACATGGAACAAGGACAGTGGTGATCCAAACGCAGGCATTATGAGGAGAATCCAGAGACAGGTACAAGGAAACAGGCAGGGGTCAAAACCAGGTAAGCAGTCCAAACAAACATCAAATCCGTGCAGGGATAAGGCAAACGGGAAACCGGGAACAGGCAGATAATCAGGGAACCGAAACACTAGAATACAAGGAAACTGGAACAAGGCTAGGTAATGCAGTCAGACATATACAATACTGAGCAATGGTACAAAGGGCCACTCAGGCTTAAGACAGGTGCGCTAAACAAGATAATAAAACACAGGTGCGTAAAATCAACCATAATCAGTCCAGGGTAAAACATAATGAAAACAAACTAGGAAGGAGGGCCCCCGAGAGGCTCAAGCGGGCACTCCAGCCGCAGATCGTCACATAACCCCCCCTCTAAGGAGCGGCTTCCAGACGCTCCTAAGAGCTCCGGAGGATGGGGTGGAGGGCCAGGCCCGTGGAGAGGCAGGAGGCCTGGAGACCAGAGCAAGGCACGAGACCACGGGAAGGCACGCTCTTCAAGTAGCCAGGGGAGAGCATAAATGGCAGGAAGACAGGCTGGAGCACAAGCTACAGGAGAACAGGACGGAGCACACACAACACAGGACCAGGGCAGAGCACACTCAACCGGGGACCAAGACTTAGGGAGCACAGGGCTGGACAGGACCAGTGACATGGAAAGCTCAGGTGGAGATAGCAGAACCAAGGTCCATGTAGGCGCCACCTCCATGATACTCTCAGGTGTAGGTGGTAGTGCAAAGGTCCACATAGATGCCACCTCCAGGGGCACATACTGCCCCCCCCCCCCAAAAAAAAGTTCTTGGGGAAATTTAAAGCCAAAGCCTCCGGGCTGGAAACCGCCACTGGAAAAGGCTCCCGAAGCTTGAGAGGCGCAGGTAAGGCGAGGCGCAGAGGCGGGGCCGGCAGGGCGAGGCGCCTGGATACACTCACCGGAGCCTGGCGAGCCGAACGAGTCCTCCTCCTCCTCCTGCGACGGCGAGTCACTGGGCTTGATTCAATCACTTGGTCTGAATCACTCACTTTGCTAGATTCAGCACTGGACGCACTTGACTCGGCGGCGCTTGACTCACTTGACTCGGCGGCGCTTGACTCACTTGACTCGGCGGCGCTTGACTCACTTGACTCGGCTGGCACGCGCTCAGTAGAAAACTCTTGAGGCAGGAATATAACGGAGCTTACGTGAAGTGTTAGAACGTCGGGATTCACATGTTGCGTGGATACGGCGGACCCTTTACGAAGCGCTGGTTCACTGGGAGACAATTGATGCGTGGATTCAGTGGGTCCCTTGTAAAGTGGCGAATCGTCGGGTCCTTTGTGAAGCAAAAGTTCCAAAAAATCCACAGTAAAAAGCGAACCGCTCATGGAAAGGGCCAGGTCAATATATTGGGTAAGAGTCCAGCTTGAACTCGGAAACGGTATAGCAGAGCCGAGCGGTTCAGACAGTCCTCCCCAAAAAAACATCATTAAACAGAAATCATCCAAGTAGGACTGACGAGAGAGCTTCAAAGAATCTGTCACAAAAACCTTGAATGGACGTTCTCCTTGACGGAGGCTTACGATCTGCGCTGTGGGATCCATATCGAGGTCCGTTCCTCTCAGCCGCTGGATCAGTAGTGGCTCAGTATCCTGTCACGAAACTGCACATGGAACAAGGACAGTGGTGATCCAAACGCAGGCATTATTATGAGGAGAATCCAGAGACAGGTACAAGGAAACAGGCAGGGGTCAAAACCTGGTAAGCAGTCCAAACAAACATCAAATCCGTGCAGGGATATGGCAAACGGGAAACCGGGAACAGGCAGATAATCAGGGAACCGAAACACTAGAATACAAGGAAACTGGAACAAGGCTAGGTAATGCAGTCAGACACATACAATACTGAGCAATGGTACAAAGGGCCACTCAGGCTTAAGACAGGTGCGCTAAACAAGATAATAAAACACAGGTGCGTAAAATCAACCATAATCAGTCCAGGGTAAAACATAATGAAAACAAACTAGGAAGGAGGGCCCCCCAGAGGCTCAAGTGGGCACTCCAGCCGCAGATCGTCACACTTATTGACTGTGGTAAACTATTCCAATAATTTGCTCCCTATCACAGATAATACTTTCTGACCAAAAGATGTTCGCCTATGGCACTTCATAATCCCCTCTAATGACAGACCTGGTACCAATACCACAATTTGTCCTCTGTTTTATAAACTCATTTAACGGAGGTGGGGCAAGTCCATGCCAGACCTTATAAATAAAACTGGTTTTATAAATTGTTTTTTTTTTAAATAATTTTACAGTAATGAAATGAGAGGGGTTTTTTATCAAACACTTTTATCGCCTTTTTATACAGTGTTTCTATTAACTTTAGAGTTGTGTCACCTGTGAATGACCAACTATTGAAACAATACTGGATATATGAAAAAAATCATTGAATGTAAATACCGACTCGGTCTCAACTGGGCCTAGCCTGAGGAGCCCACATGCAGCCTCCTGGATGAATGGTTCCTGCCGGGGCGCTAACAGACCCCTCGGCAGAGAGCAGCACCATTCTTTCCTGAAGTTCACAAGGAACTTATCAAGTCACGGTGCGCCCCCTACGACTTCGGTAGCGCTCTCGGACATCGACCGCGCCGAGGAGACGGGCTATGAGAAATGCTTGAGCTCTTCACGGCAGCACAGAACGCATCGCAGGCTCTGCGGCTTCGAGACGCTAAAAGCCCACGCCGACTCAGCTGCAATACGAAACCAGTGCCTGCGGCTACTCAGCCTCAAGTCAGGCAAAACGCTTCCCACCTAAGCGTCAGGGACCCCGGCCTAGGATTACGCTGGACCCTGATTCAAAGAAGCAGTCCTGATCTGCAAAGCAGGAAGAGGGAAGGGCTATGTCTCGCTGAGTCCGGACCGCCCTTCAGATGCCTCCAACACAGGATAGGGCGCTTTGTACAAGGGCGAACCGGCCTCCGGCTCTTGGACGACCACGGAGGGATGGTTGCATATCAACTGCCTAGAAATGCTGGCGGTTTTGCTGGCCCTCAAAACCTTCCTACCACATCTGACAGGTCACAGTAATGTCCTATATAAACCGCCATGGCAGGCTCAGGTCAAGTCGACTGTACAAACTGGCCAGAAGTCTCCTCTTATGGGCAGAAAGCTACCTGCCCTCACTGAGAGCGACGCATGTGCTGGGCAAACTGAACCAAAGAGCAGATATGCTGTCCTGGGGCAACATGTCCCCAGGGGAATGGAGCCTCCATCCCCAAACGGTTCAAATGATCTGGAACGTTTTCTGGAGGGCAGAGGTCGACCTCTTCGCCTCCAAAGACAACTCTCTTTGCCCAATATTTTTGCCTCAAAGAGCAGGGATGCACTGGCCGACGAAAGGCCCAGTCTTCCCTTTTATGCTTTTCCTCCAGTCTCGCTCCTCCCTCAGGTTATACAAATTAGTGGATAATTTTTTCTTATTTTGCCTATATTATTTATACTCCAGCGAGTCTACTCATCGACTTCAGCAGAGTCCCCTATAGCTATACTCTAACTAACTTGTTCCCCTAACTAACTTGCTGTGCAGCAATAATAACCGACAGACTTATCAAGACTTATTTAAAGACAATGTCTTTAAATATGCTTTAAGCTTCTGAACTGAGTCACACACTGGCATTCCCCTTGTAAATTTTCAATTGTCCGATTCAGTCGCCATGTGTTTAAGTTTAACACAGTGAACTTAAACCTAACTTTCCAAAATCAAATAGATTATACACTTTAAAATAATAACCGTATAGACCTACAGTTGCAGTTGAGAGAGCTAGTTTTAATTTCTCAAATGCAATTTGTCATTTTTTTGCACAATTTCACATTTTCAAACTTTTTGTTGTTGCTCATGAGCTATTTAAAAGATTTGGAGATCTCCACATAATCTTGGATCCATGGCCAAAAAAAAAAACTTTCCATCTCGTACCCCTGGTGATGACAGCATGTGATTTCAAAAGTTTAGAATTAGATTTATTGTTTTTATTTAATCTAGAAATTTACCTTTTAATGAAATGGAGTGACCAGTATTGTTGCTTTTCTAGCCATAATGTCTCTTTGGGCACCTTGTGCCCATATTTCCTTTTCCAGAGAATTCTGCATAGTCAATAAGCTATTCTCAGCAAACACATGCTTTTACCACTAGTTGGTTAATGTCATATCCCTCACTGCCAATTCCAGCCCCAGTTTGAACTGATTGGTGAGTCAAGTTCCCACTTCTGCGATTGAACTTCCAACAGTAGGGCTGGACTGGTACCTATTGAAAGCAGATTCAGAGTGTTGGTTTAAAAGAAGATACAAAGAACCGCTGTGAAACCAGAGAATAATTAAAAATAATCAAGTTAATAATAACTAAATTTGAAGCGGTCTCTGTATTGATCATTGAAAATGCAGCACCTGGCCCACAAGGGCGAGGGTTGGAAGTCTTTCTGTGTGGATTGTCATTCAGTTGAACTTGTTGGGCTGATACATTGTATCGTCAGCCTGTGATGGCACTGAAAAGGCCTGGTGTTGTGGTATGTGGGCTCCGTTGTTTCTTTCCTCTGTCTGGTTTTTGATCCATCCTGCCACAAAATTGCATAATGCATGGCAAGGAAAAGTCACAAGTGAAATTTTCACCTTTTCCCTTCTCTGAATCAGAGTCTCTTTTCATGACCCCTCAGAAGTGTCAACTTCCTCTTTCTTCTTTCTGTAGTCATCCCGTTAACTTCAGACTTTTAGCTCCCATTTGTCAAGGCCTGTCTGAAATTTTAACATTTAGAGAACAGCAAACATCAAATTAAACCTACTGTTTAATTCCAGAAATCTCATCTGGTTAACGACACAATAGCAGTTCCTCATTTTATTAAAAAGCTTAGTCCTTCTTTGTGGGGGAAAATGCAAGCATTCTTCTTTGCAAAAACGCAGGAAAAAAGCAGGAAAACTACTCTAATTAGAATATAGTGTGTAATGTAAACGAATAATTCTTAGTCTTTTCTTTTTTACAAGAAACCAAAATAAAATGACTGAATGACTTTAACTTGGTCACCCAGTCTCATTCTCATCAACGCTATCTCACGACCAATTCGTACGAATTCGTACGAGTGATTAAAAAGTGGCTAATTCGTACGAATTCGTACGACCTCACTCGTACGAATTCGTACGACCTCACTCGTACGAATTCGTACGACCTCACTCGTACGAATTCGTACGACCTCACTCGTACGAATTCGTACGATTTGCCTAAACCCACGTGATGGGTAGGTTTAGGGGCGGGGTCAGGGATAGGTCATTCGTACGAATTCATACGAATTGGCCAAACCGTCAAATATGTACTTTTTAGCCCAAATCGTGCTAATTCGTAAGAGTGAGGTCGTATGAATTCGTACGAATTAGCCACCTCGTAGAATTCGTACGAATTCCCGTGAGATCGGGTTGTTCTCATACAATGCACAATGCACACAAATGATCTTAGTTAACATACCAAAATCTTTGAATCTCTGCAATGGATCAGTTTTTTCACACTGCCTCTCAGGGATGACGGGATACAAATTATAGATGTCTTCAAATAGAAAGTATAATATGTAAACACGCGCAGTTAATATCGTACATTAATAAATCAAAGTCTAACACATAAAAGTTTCTTCATGACTCAAAATTTCCTAATACTTACAGAGTTCTCCACATGTGCATATTCCTATTATTATGATTTATAATTTTTTTTAATTGATTTCAAAATGTAAAAAAAATTCATAAATCTCAGGGTAACTGTCACGGTTCACAGGTTCACGTTCTCATTCTGTGTGTTACTGCTCTGATCTGATTGCCCATGAGCGTCAGCTGTGCTGACGAGCAATCAGATCAGTCGCAGGTGTACCTCGTTTGTGAGTCCTATATATAGTGCTGTGTTTGTCATGTTCAGTGTCAGATCGTTGTTTCCCGGGTCCTGGTTGAGTGTCATGTTTGTCTTCAGTCTTGTTCTCACTTCCGGTTCTCACGGATTCCTGCAGCTCTCTACTAGTGATGGGCAGATCGAGTCTTCGTGAAGCAATGAAACAGTCGAAGCAAATGTGCCATTTTGTTTCGAGGCTTCGAATCAATCCGAAACCCGTCTCCACGGTGACACCTAGTGATCACTTCCAGGTGTTGATCTGAAACAACCTTTACAAAGAGCTAATAAAAAAAGGTTTTTTTTTATTGTATTTTTGTAATATATGAAGCTTGTAACCTGTAGTCTCTTCACATTGCATAATGTGATTTTGGTCATGAAAAATGAATATTAATAAAAATAAATCAAGCCACAATGTCTCCCTTTCTTAAAGATTTTTATTCAAAAATATTAATTTCTCTGCTGTTGAAGGACTCAGCCTACTTCTTTTTTTACAGATAATTTCTCCAGCCTTTGAAAAAATTCTCTCACAAGGGACACTTGTTGCTGGCATACAAAGATATTTTTTAGCTAGGACATACAATTGAGGAAAGATTGACAACACATATGAAGTATAAATTTCATGAATCACATTACATAAGATAACATAGACTGAAACTCACCAGGAGTTGTGTTTGAACACATCAGTGAAGCACACTCCAGTGTGATGTGCTTTTCAGCATCCAGGGCTTTTGCAGGATTTCCAAAAGCCACATTTTTAAACCTTGGGTCCAGCAGTGTTGCCAGTGCCAAGGCTCTAAAAGTCTTGTACCCTCCACATCTGGAGTGCAGACCTTCTTGTAGATGTGAGCCTATGAGCCAACACAAGAGAAAACCATATTAATTAAAATAATGACAACAATATGAGATATGGCCAATTACACGTATGGTCATAGTGTCCTACCTAATTGTACAGTTGATTCCTGCGTTGCATTTCCTTTTTTCTGTGCAAGCTTGTGCTGCAACATCCTGTACAATGGTATGAGCTTTGAAGCAGACACTCTCTGTTCCTCTGACATCTCTGTTGTTGCTAGTTTGAATGGTTGAAGAAGTGTCAATGACTGTTGAATAATGTCACTGTTTAAATTGGCAAGTGCAGCACCCAGTGGCTCACGTTGCTCATACAAGCGTTGTAGCATGTCGAATGTGCTGTTCCATCTCGTTTCAACCTCCTGTATCATTTTCAGACTTGGTCTGCCCATCAAGCTCTGCATCTCCACAAGCTTGTCCTTTGCTTTGCAGCTGGATCTGAACAACCCCACTACCTTTCTGGCTTTCTGGCGAATTTCATTGATGACTGGGGTTTGATCCAGGGCCTTTTTCACTATCAAATAGCAGTGAACTTTGGAGGTTATTCCCCACTCAGCAGTGAACTTTGGAGGTTATTCCCCACTCAGCCATTAGCAAGGCTTTAGCCTCCATGAGATGCTGGGCTGTGTGGGTTTGGTAAAACCTCCTTACACCCAGTAAAACAGTTGCCATTGTTGCCTCTGGTGTTATGTAATGGCATGTTACACCAAGATATCCATCCATATTAATGGAAGACCACATGTCAGCCGTAAGGCTAACAAATTCCGCCTTTTGTAGGTCCTCCATTGTCTTCTCCTTGGTTGTGTTGTACCTTTCGCTGACCATTGTTTTAAGCACCTTCCGGGATGGGAGGACATAGCTTGGATCAAGCTTGTTCACAAAGGCCCTGAAACCCTCATCCTCCACGATGGTGAAGGGCTGCAGATCCTTCACCACCATGTTCAGAAGAGCCTCATCCAATTCCCTCTGTCTGCCTTTTAAAAGAGAAGATAAAACATACTTTCAGACAAATATATTGGAAAAATAGTAGCCTACCGTGAAAGTAGTCTACTGGTTCATTTGGAAACCTTCCTAAACAAAGTTATGTTATGAATATTTATGCTCAGTGTGCGGAGAAAGATAAAGTGCATTATAGAAATACAACAATTACAAAAAAACAAAATGATATCTTGGCTGTAGATTGGGTACTCATATGTAGACATATAAAATGTATATTCACAAAGTATAATATTATATTGACAACATTTGTTTTTAAAGTGATTGGCAGTTGTGATTGGGATGTTAGGCATGTCTTAGTCCATGGCCTTTCTAAACAATGGCCCAACACTTAGTTATTATATTTCACTTATAATTAGCCTATATTTCAAACAATGCATACCTTGCTTAGATGGCCCAGCAGTGTCAGTAGCAGGCCTTGGTACAGGGGGAACACTACCATCCTCTGCACCCTGCAGAAAGGCAGGATGAATGCTCCTCAAATGGCGCATCATGGATGATGTATTGTTGCAGTAGGCTAGCTGCCGATCACAATACACACATCTCACTTTATTTGGGGTTTCCAAATGGAAATGCTCCCACACCACAGATGTACGGCATCTCTTCTGTGGAGCCTCCATTTCTATCTACCTATCTATCTATCTATCTATCTATCTATCTATCTATCTATCTATCTATCTATCTATCTATCTATCTATCTATCTATCTATTTTATATGTAGCCTATCTAGTAATCTATATGTATCTGTAATATATGTATCTATCTATTAATCTATATATATATATATATATATGTATATATATATTTCTATCAATGCATCTATTAATGTGTCACTATATGTACTCTGTGTGTCTCTAAGTCAATGTGTAAATGTAAATTAAATCCTAAATATAACTAAACAAATCGCACTATAAATGTCACTATATCACCAAAAATCCGTTATCTCAAAACCAAACTCCTCTCACAAAAACCCACGATATGAAAATGCGTTGACAAAAATTTTATACTGTGTGATTGTGTGATTTGTTCCCGAACCGACCAATCAATGAAACCCTGATTCGGCGGAGCACTCCACCTGATGAAACACTTAGACGCTTCATTTAGCCGTTGTCACGTGACGTGGGTGTTTTGAATCACGCTTCAGATCAGTGTTTCGAATCATCTTTGCTTCGGGATCTCGCAAAGCTTCGGAACGTCTGTTTCGCGCCAGCCATCCTTACTCTCTACCAGCCCTTTCACTCTGCTTCAGTGGATTATCTGGTCTGTATCGTTTTCACTCTGCTTCAGTGGTTTATCTGGTCCGTGTCGTGTTCACTCTGCTTCAGTGGATTTTCTGGTTCGTGTCGGACTTACTGGGTTCCGGGACCACGCTTCACCCACTGCAGTCATCTGCGCTGCTAAGGCTTTGCTGTCTGACCAAGGACTTCACCAGACTTCCAGTTTCACTGTTCACTCAGTATTTATTAATAAATACTTTTTACTTGCTATTGGATCCTGTGATTCCTACCCAGACATAACCCTGACACAACGATCTGACCACGTTATGGATCCAGCAAGTATGGCTGAGCTACGAGAGATACTGAACAAGAACAACGCACGTTTCGATCGGCAGGATGAACAGATCACAGCTACCGGTCGTGCTGTTCAGACCTTGGTGGCGCAGATGGCAGAACTCTCCTCCCAGTTACAGCAGCTGAGAGTCGAGTCTGCCCACGGGACCACTGCGCCTAATCCACCACCCACTGTTCCACCCCCGGCTCAGCCTTCCAACAGTCCGGAGCCTAGTCTACCTCCTCCTGCTGCCTATTCGGGTGAGCCACAACTGTGTCGTGCATTCCTGACTAAACGCTCACTGTATTTTGCTCTACAGCCTTCATCGTTCCCCACCGAAGAATCCAAAGTAGCCCTTGTAGTCACATTACTCTCTGGACGAGCGGCGCTGTGGGGAACCGCTGTATGGGAGCAAGGGCATCAGTGCTTGACGTCCTTCCAGTCCTTCGGCGCAGAACTTAAGGTTTTTGATCGCGCAGTCTCAGGGAGGGAGGCAGACCAGCTTCTTGGCAGACCTTCGGCAGGATCACAGGTCAGTGGCGGACTATGCCATCGAGTTCCGGACACTGGCCGCGGAGTGCAAGTGGAACAGCGAGGGGCAGTGGGACCTCTTTCTGCATGGGTTGGCCGATCGCATCCAGGCTGAGATCTACACTCTGGACCTACCTGCATCTCTAGATGGCCTGATTGACTTAGCCATTCGAGTGGACTCAAGACTGCAACGTCGAGATCTGATAATGCAGAGGAGTGTGATTCCAGACGTACAGAACCATCCTGTTACACCTTCCTGTGATGCGGTCGGCCCTACATTCGATCCAGAACCCATGCAGGTGGGCAGAGCTCGGCTCTCCCCGGAGGAGAAGGAGCGGAGGAGAGCCCAGGGGCTGTGTTTATACTGCGGGACTGGGGGACATTTTGCCACAAAGTGCCCGGTAAAAGCCAAGGCCCGTCAGTAGCGAGGAGGTTACTGACGGGTGGCATTCCTTTTGAGGAAACCTCCCGTGAATCGACGCTCCTCCCGGTCAGACAGCAGTGGGCCACTTCTCACCACATCTGTGACGCGCTCGTGGACTCTGGAGCGGAGGGGAGCTTTATGGACCGTGATCTGGCACAGCGCCTGGGTATTCCCATCACTCATCCCATATCTGTCAACGCACTAAGTGGTCAACTCCTGTCACCCGTCACGCACTCCACCGGACCGGTGAGTTTGACTACTTCTGGCTACCATGTCGAGGAGATCCATTTCTCCTCATTGACTCTGCTTTTGCGCCTGTGGTGTTAGGGCACCCCTGGCTCACCTTCCATAACCCTCACATTAACTGGCGGCAGAGCTCTATCATGTCTTGGAGTGAGAATTGTCATGCGTCTTGTTTGGTGTCTGCGTGTTCTTCTGTGTCTTGTTCTGTGTTGCAGGATGAGCAGGTGGACCTGTCTAACATGCCCGGGGAATATCTCGACCTGAAGGAGGTGTTCAGTAAGTCTCGGGCTGCTTCTCTTCCTCCTCATCTTCCCTATGACTGTGCGATAGACTCATTGCTGGGTACGTCTCCGCCTATGGGCAGATTATACTCTCTTTCCATTCCCGAGAGGGAAGCCATGGAGAAATATATTTCTGATTCTCTGACAGCCAAGTTCATCCGCCCTTCCTCTTCCCCCGCAGGGGCGGGATTCTTCTTTGTGGGTAAGAAGGACGGTTCCTTGCGTCCTTGTATTGACTATCGAAGATTGAACGACATCACGGTAAAGAATACTTATCCTTTGCCGTTGATGTCTTCAGCCTTTGAGAGACTACAGGGTGCCTCATTCACAAAGTTGGATCTTCGTAACGCCTATCATTTGGTCCGCATCAGGAAGGGGGATGAGTGGAAAACCGCTTTTAACACCCCAGGGGGCACTTTGAATACTTGTTTATGCCGGTGTTGGCTTTCCAACTCCCCCGCGGTTTTCCAGGCACTCGTCAACGACGTGTTGAGAGACATGGTCGATCAGTTCATATATGTCTACCTGGATGACATATTGATTTTTTTTTCTTCGTCTCTCCAGGAACACGTTCAATACGTCAGATGAGTGCTTCAGAGGCTGTTGGAGAATGGGCTTTATGTCAAGGTGGAGAAATGCGTTTTTAATACACAGTCTGTTCCCTTTCTAGGATACATCGTGTCGTCTGAGGGGATGCGTATGGATCCCAACAAGATTCAGGCAGTGGTAAATTGGCCAACCCCAGACTCCCGCAAGGTCCTGCAGAGGTTTCTGGGCTTTGCCAATTTTTACCGACGTTTTATTCGCAACTATAGCCAACAAGCCGTGCCTCTGACCGCCTTGACCTCCACCATGATGAGGTTCAGGTGGTCTAGTGCAGCGGAGTCTGCATTTTCCAAACTTAAGGACTGCTTTGTTTCAGCCCCCATTCTGGTTGCCCCTGATTCTTCTCGTCAGTTTGTGGTGGAGGTCGACGCGTCAGAGGTGGGGGTAGGCGTGGTTCTCTCCCAAACCTTCCCCCCGCAGACAACAAGGTTCATCCGTGCGCGTATTTTTCTCATCGCTTATCTCCTGCCGAACGTAACTACGACATTGGTAATAGAGAATAGTTGGCAGTCAAGTTAGCCTTGGAGTGTCGTCATTGGTTGGAGGGCTCGGGGGTACCCTTTGTCACACATTGCGCTAGATTTCGTCACAGGCCTCCCTGCCTCACAGGGTAACACGGTGGTTTTAACCGTGGTGGATAGGTTCTCGAAGGCAACTCATTTCATCGCTCTGCCCAAATTACCATCAGCCAGAGAGACAGCGGTGGCTGTCATAGACCACGTTTTTCGGATTCATGGCCTCCCGACGGACGTGGTCTCTGACAGAGGTCCCCAGTTTATATCCAAATTTTGGAGAGTTTTGCCGGTTGCTGGGGGCGAATGTCAGTCTTTCCTCTGGGTTCCATCCCCAGAGCAACGGACAGACGGAGAGGGCCAACCAAGATTTAGAACAGGGGTTGCGATGTTTAGCTTCACAGAACCCGTCCTCTTGGAGTCAGCACATCTCATGGGTTGAGTACGTGCATAACTCATTACCAGTGTCGTCCACGGGCCTGTCTCCATTTGAGTAGTTTAGGGTACCAGCCACCAATCTTTCCTAGTCTGGAATCCGAAGTCGCAGTTCCCTCCGCTCACGAATTCGTCCAGAGGTGCAGACACATCTGGAGAATGGCCAGGGAGACCCTTCTCCAGGTGGGTTTGCGCACCAAGGCCCAGGCCGATCGCCACAGGTCGAATCCTCCCGTCTACGTCGCTGGTCAAAAAGTGTGGCTTTCATCTACTGATATTCCTCTCCGCTCCGCTTGTAGAAAACTTGCTCCTAAACTTATTGGCCCGTTTAACCTCACCAAGATCCTCAGTCCGGTGACGGTCCGCCTCAAATTTCCTCTGGCGTACTGGAGAATTCATCCCGTTTTCCATGTTTCTAAGATCAAGCCCTTTTTTCGTTCTCCTATTAATCTGCCAGTCCCGGTTCCCCCACCGCCACGAATTGTAGATGGGGAACCAGTTTATTCGGTTAACGGTATTCTGGACGCAAGGCGGAGGGGACGTGGATTCCAGTACTTGTTGGACTGGGAGGGTTCTGGTCCGGAGGAGAGGAGTTGGGTTCCTGCCCGAGACATATTGGATCATTCCCTTATCGACGCTTACAATCGCCAGGTAGGTCCCTCTGGAAGTGTCAGGTGACGCTCCTAGGGGGTGGGGTAATGTCACTGTTCACAGGTTCAATTTCTCATTCTGTGTGTTACTGCTCTGATCTGATTGCCCATGAGCGTGAGCTGTGCTGATGAGCAATCAGATCAGTCGCAGGTGTACCTCGTTTGTGAGTCCTATATGTAGTGCTGTGTTTGTCATGTTCAGTGTCAGATCGTTGTTTCCCGGGTCCTGTTCGAGTCATGTTTGTTTTCAGTCTCGTTCTCATGGATTCCTGCAGCTCTCTACCAGCCCTTTCACTCTGCTTCAGTGGATTATCTGGTCCGTGTCGTGTTCACTCTGCTTCAGTGGATTTTCTGGTTCGTGTCGGACTTACTGGGTTCCGGGACCACGCTTCACCCACTGCAGTCATCTGCGCTGCTAAGGCTCTGCTGTCTGACCAAGGACTTCACCAGACTTCCAGTTTCACTGTTCACTCAGTATTTATTAATAAATACTTTTTACTTGCTATTGGATCCTGTGATTCCTACCCAGACATAACCCTGACAGTAACAATATTTATCTATTGATCATATTCAACTCTTTCAATTTTCTTTATATTCAATCAGAATTAAAATCTTATTCAAACAAAAAGCAAGTTGCAGTACTACTGTCAGGAATCAATCAGCCCAGCAAACACCGAAGGTTGGCACAACATACCCAGCCTTCTAACAATTTTTTTTTTTTTTTAACAACATAGCCAAAAGTTTGCTATAACTACGTTGTGTGGTGAAGGTTGTTACGGCGTTGTCACAATGTTGACATTGATCCAGCGTTCAGGGCCATTGCTTAAAGGACAACTCAGGCGCAAAATGAACCTTTGGTCTAATTACACATTGGTACATAGTCAACCGTTCTGTGTAATTTGTTTTCATGATTATTGAATGTAAAGAGTTTTATCTCTAAAAACTGTTTAGCTTATAACGTTAGTATATAGGGCATACATTAATGAAAATAAAAATCGCTAGTTAATACCATTAACAAGGCTCAAAATAACCTAACACGGTAGCATAATGAGGGTCCCTACTTGCAAACTTAAGCATTGAGAACGTTGTAAGTGTACAGGCAGTTTAATAAGAAATTTTATAAAGACAGTCCACAGACAGTTCGCGTATTCATCTTTGGAAAACAGTCTCGACCAGTCGAATCATGAACGCAGAGCCAAGTGTGCTGAACTGTCTTGGAATCTCATACATGTCAGAATGTTTATTTTTAAACCACAACCTTCTAAGAACTTCTTTTACTGATATATTTACCGATATCTTTTGCATTTATAATCCAAACAACGTCAAACTTGGCATTGCACTTACTCGTGCCCGTAGCAAGACACCTGTCAAGTTTGAAATCCATCAGACTATCGGTTCGAGAGATAAGCCAATAACAGACACACAGACACACAGACAGACAGACGTTTCTGTAATTTATAGATAGATAAAAGCAGTTTTTGGAATAACAAGGACGTTTTGAAACTTACAGGACATTTTTTATAGTAAAACGAACTCTTAACTGTCAAAAGATCAAGGAAAATTTGAATTCTCAGATCATCACTCCTTTAAGTTGGGTAAAAAATATCTAAAGTTCATCTAATTGCATTTAATAATATAAATTTTAACTATTGTACATTTTCATGTAAATGCATTTTTTTTTTGCCGCAATTTTCATAAGCATGTGTAACATATTAGTACTAATATCACAACAGATCATCAAGAGAGCACTTTTTCTCAAACATTCCAGCATGTTTTCAATTGTGTAGTTCAATACACAAAACTAAGTGTTTTATAAACTTTTCACTCGCAGTAACTGCCAAACCATTCATTTTTGTCTCTTCTCATTCAGAGTAATACATTTGCCTGCTATTTAATCCAACTGATCTTAATGGTTAATCAATTAATAATTTGGTACATCTATATATTTCTACAGATATAGATTCTATATATAAAATGTCTATTAAACTTGTTTGCAATTTCCGATATGGATAACCAAATGTAATGAATAAGTTTTACACAATAAGACATTTATCTTAGATGATTACCACAATGTACAAAGAGTGTGTGTGCGTGTGTGTGTGTGTGTGTGCGTGCGTGTGTCCTTCATCATTATGTCTATGTCCCCATAAAACATGGAAATTCTATTATTTTAAAGTGTATTATTTCTGTAATAAATACTCTTTTTAAAAGTATGCTTTAGATGTACTTTTTCACAAGAGGTGCTGGTATATTGCTTTCTATGCTTAAATGTGAACTCAATCTCCCACCATGCACCATGGAAGCAAGTTTTTAATGTAATAATCCCCACTTCTATGATGTTTATTAACTTGAGTACAGTTTAGCATAGCTTTAGTGTAATGTTGATGTGCAGTATACATTTTGTTGAAGGTCATGTGTGAAGTTTTGCCCAAGTTTGTTATTACTCTCTGTCTATGAGCCTCCTATGGGTTTTTTTGCTCTATCTGTTGTTCTGCTTTATGAGGCTGTCTGTATGTTTTGGTTGTCTGTTAGTGAAGTAAATGGGAAGCTTTTAGCTTGAATTCCTTGAGGACACTACCTGAATGAGCAGCCAATAAGACATCAGTCTGTTTGCCTCTCTCTCGAGATGGACACAGTATTGACAGCTGAGCTAGAACTGCCCTTCACCCTTAGGCAGTCTAAAGCATGGATAAAGAGAGCACTTCTTCGGCACCAGTACAGCAGGGTTTAGGAGCTGTGCATAGCCAGCTGAATTTCTCTTGCTTAAATCGAACCAGTGCTGCTAGCGAACTTGACATTGTTTTTGCTCTGAATGCATCTATTCTTGTGAACAGTATATAAAGGATTGGACCTTTGAGGCTTTGTGGGCTTCTGGGTACCAACCTGAGAACGACCTACAGTGTTTTTGTGCATGACCCTTGGCTAATAAATCAACCTTCACCAACAGAGAATTTAGAACTGTGGATTAAAATTTCATAACCATGAGTACTACTCAAAAAAAAAAAGAAAAAAAAACATCCCCATTACTAAGAGAAACCCTTTGAGCATTTCCCAAAACAATCTATTTTTTCCATACCAGGTCAAACATTCAGGGCATTTTTCTACATGTACTCAAAAAAGGATATTAATATTTAATTTGGTGATGAATAAATATTTTCTGCGCACTAAACACAATTCAGCAGTTTCTTTCTGTTATCTTAATTAAGAGGAAAAAAAGAAGTAATTTTCCATCCTTCAGGCCCCATGTATTCATACAGTATTCGCTGCAGATGAGAATGAATAATACGATTTTAATAACTTAATGTCATGGAGAAACCAGTGATTCAAAAATGAATAATTAACAGGCTTGTGGGCTCCTGTTTTACCTCATGGGCCAAATCCCTACACGCAGACGCCGGTGAGGTAACACTACGGTGAGCGACAGTATCACTGTAATAAAGGTTGCAAAACAACCTCTCTGAGGGGTTTTCTTTATTTGTATGAAGCCCAGCATGCAAATAAAACACATATGATCCGTATGAATGGTATTATATTTGTTGTAAAGGCATGCACAGATGGACAATATTGTGCTACCCCTCTTTCAAAATGAGACATCTTTGACATTATTTCAGGGGAAATAATGCATCACCCCCCTTTACCCTGAGGGGGAAATATCAGTGTTTATGACATTAAACTGACATGGCAGGTCCAGTGACATGTTGCTGGTTGTTTTGCTGATGTCTATGAACATTTCCACAAACCCCGCTGGAGAGGTGTATTACTCCAGGTGTCCAGTGTTAATTGCATGTGACAGTTTGGTAATCCAAGGCAAACTAGAAGGATTCCTCGAGTACACAGTTTTTCAATCTAAACTTGAATTTTGCCTTCCTCATCTGTTTGGGATGGTGCATCTAGTTCTGCCAGGATTAATACACTGTCTTGTCATTCCAGACTGACAGAACTGCAACAGACTGAAATGTAATTTTGTTCTTTAGGGCTGGATGTCAAAGCTGACTTCTTGATTTGACTTGATCCCTCTTCCCAACCTCTGAATTTGGTTTGATTCCGATTTCCGATTCCTTTCATTTCCTTGATTTACTGTGTTTGTTTTCTTTATATACACTACTGTTCAAAAGTTTGGGGTTATTATTTTTTTTAATGTTTTTGAAAGAAGTTATGCTTATACTAAAGCTATATTTATTTGATAAAAAAATACAACAACAAAAAAATTGTAATAATATGAACTATTATTACACTTTAAAATTACTGTTTTCAATTTTAAAATGTAATCCTGTGATGGTAAAGCTGAATTTTCAGCATTACTCCAGTGTCACATGATCCTTCAGAAATCATTCTAATGATTTGATACTCATTTATTATTATTGTCAATGTTGAAAAGAGTTGTGCTGCTTAATATTTTTGTGGAAACCATGATACTTTTTCATGATTATTTGATGAAAAGAAAGTTCAAAAGAACAGCATTTATTTGAAACAGAAATATTTGTTTATAAATTACTTTAATTTCACTTTTTATGCATCTGTGCTGCTAAGAAATAGTAATTTCTTTAAAAACTGACCCCAAACTTTTGAATGGTAGTGTGCAGTATGACAGTAGATCTTTCTTATGTCCTTTTTCGAGCGTTATAGGGGAGACCGGGGATGGTTGTAACAATTTTGACCTTTCTGTTTATATCTTGTAGTACTTTGAAGTCAGTGTGTTCAAAATGTGATCCAAACTAGTTACAAGTGTCTGCTATTAAATAACATAGCTATTATCTTTGCAACACAAACAGAAAATGCATGGTTTAGTTTCAAACACGAGGAGTGAAATGTTACAATTCACCCCATAGTCGGTAACATCCCCTGGGGTGAGATGTAACATAATGAAATAAGGATTTTGACAAAAATATCATTTTGAAAGGTTTTTATTCAAACAGTGTGTGTGTGTGTGTGTGTGTGTGTGTGTGTGTGTGTGTGTGTGTGTGTGTGTGTGTGTGTGTGTGTGTGTGTGTGTGTGTGTGTGTGTGTGTGTGTGTGTGTGTGTGTGTATTCTGCCATAGTACTTGACTATGATAAATTGAACTTGAACACATGAACATTCTATTTGTGTACGTACTGTCAGTCTTTAGTATTGCCAACATAAAAAAAATTTAATTAAATGTTTGTGTGTGTTACTCTCAGTCATAGTAATTGACCATAATTGAACACTTGAACATTGTGTTTGTGTAAGCACGTTTGTTACGGTTTGAGTATTGGCCAGAATAACATTTAAATTAAGTGTGTGTGTGTGTGTGTGTGTGTGTGTGTGTGTGTGTGTGTGTGTGTGTGTGTGTGTGTGTGTGTGTGTGTGTGTGTGTGTGTGTGTGTGTGTGTGTGTAATGTGTTGTGTTACATGTGTAACATTAATTGTATTAGTCACCATCAGAATCACAGTGGTGACAGATGTATGGCACTCCTGGAGTGCAGGCTTCGTGGGCCCACAGAGCACAGGTCAGACACTGAACCCAACCATCTTTTGGCTTTGAGTTTTTGAAGTGTTCCATGCACACAATACAGAAATTTTCTTCAGCATCTGAGGAATCTGTGTCCTGTGGCTTAATGTTATGCAATTTTTGTAACATCCTCCTCTTTTTACAGAACCTGTACAAGGTTACATGGCAAATGCCATACAACTTTGCCACAGATCTTATAGACTTTCCCTTTGCCTCATCTGATGCTCTCCTCAAAATTGTGAGAGACACCCCTCTGTCTGTCTTTCTCTTCCAAGACCTAGGCATACTGAAATTAAAATAAAATATATATAAATTGAACAAATTTTTCTTGGGGTAGGTTGTAACGTTTCATTCATTACAACTAACCCAGAGTCTTGTTGTTACAACTAACCCAGAGTCTTGTTGTTACAACTAACCCAGAGTCTTGTTGTTACAACTAACCCAGAGTCTTGTTGTTGCAACTAACCCAGAGTCATGTAGCCATGAACTAGCTCGCCTTGCAGCTAACAGGCAAAACATTAGCACTAACAACTTGCATGGAAAATATCTACATATACACACAATAAACATAATACAAGTTTGATGAGTTTAACTACAAAGCAGAAATTCCCATAACAAAAACAAAAAAAGTAACTTTCTTACCTCAAAATTGTTTTTTCCACTCTTACTTGTGCTGTGTCTGCCAGAGGGCTCTACTTTATCACATGTGGAATAAGAACTAAACTGAGCATGTGCGAAGTGAATCAGGTGATTTGTAACTAGTTCCTGATTGGACAGATTGGAATTGTTACAACTGACCCGTGTTACAACCATCCCCGGTCTCCCCTATTCATTGGTTACTGTTTGCGGTTTCATGAAATAAACTCATCTGGATTTGGAAACATATTTTATTTGAACACACCATGGCCACAGAGTGACCTACTGGCCCTGATTTGTGCCGCTCTGGAAGTGAGTGCACCTACCCCTGCTATCACAGTAAATCAGCCTTCAACACATTGCATCATTAATCGCTGGAGCGTATCTGTGGCGCTCATTACATTACGTCGCTTTGCCGGCGTCATGGTGAAAGTAAAGTGACTGAACTTTGAGACAACGGCAGAGTAAGAGCAAGTTTACTGTGCAATTACACAATACCACTGCACTGAGGGAAGTGTACTAAAAGCCTGGCAAAGTGTTCACTCTGAGAGAATGTGTCAGAGCGATAAGGTATCACAATAATGCTCAAACCCGTAATCCAGACCTCCCTAGACCGATTCCGGCTCTTGCTTTTTGATCCATGCAAAATACAGAAGTGTTCTGTCTTTGTGCCTGTCCCTCGGTGTCAGAATAAATCTGCTCTGTTACTGCGCCGTTTCAGAATGAATGTTTAACGTCTTGTCTTTCTTGCTGTTTCGCAGGTCGAAATCCCCTCTGACCTCAAGATGTTCTTGGATGCTTTTTTGTTTCCCCTTTGCATCGCTTAGTGTCTATTATGCTAAGCTGAAGTTAATTTCTATGTCTGTCTCTGTTTCTCTTGATATACGGAAGCTCTGGGTGAGCGTCACCAGCTGTGTCTTTCTCTGTTAGACTGATGACTAACTGTGCAGTTTCTTACATTTTTATTAGTCTCATTGCTGTCAGACTTGTTCCTCGTCTTTTTATTCTTTTTTTATATATATATTTTTTAGCTGTTTATTCGGTTGTTTTTACGGTTACTTCTTCCAATGATTCCAATGAAGTCAGTTTGTTTGCTGATTTTTATTGACATTGTGCATGTATAATAATGGAAGTTTGGTTCCCAACATTCCTGTTTGGTTACCAACACTCTTTATAATATTTTCTTTTGTGTTCCGTAGAAGAATGTCAGTCATACTGGTTTGGAATGAGTAAATTATAGAATTTGCAGTTTTAGGAGAACTATCCCTTTAAGAACATCCACTGTTTAAGAGTGTAGTTGTTACCTGAACCTTAAAATTACTCTTATTGGTGTCACATAATGAATTCAATTTCCATCATATTTTTGACTTTGATAAAACTTGTTATTTTAGCAGTTTAAGCATTTTTGTTTTATTTTATATATAAGTTCATGCATTATTTTTATTGTTTTCAGCTGTCGTTAAACCACACTAGTCTGTACCCTTTGCTTATAAAGCACCGGATGCACAGTAGTGAAAGTTACAGCGCAGGACTTGAATAAGAAAAAGCCTCAAAACAAGCAAGTGACTCAACAGCGGAATTAAAGACCATCTGCTTCAGCTGATTTATCACAGAGGAGCCGAGAGAGAGACAAGAGCAGAATTAGCAATGCAAATACAGGCCAAGGATCAGCTAAAGTACAAGGGAAAGGACATGCTGTGTGATAGTAATAATAAATTTGACTCCGGTTCTGTGCCACATGGGGACTACGGCCACTTATGCAACAGCCTCAATGACATACACAGAATATCATTTTTCATCCAATTTCAACAGTAATTGTAGTTCCCTTTCGTAGTCACTCCGAGTTACGTCGGAATGACGACGAAATGGGGGTTTCGCTTAGAACACCTATCGACTTCGAGTATACAAAAACGAGCCAATGGCAAAGAAATGCCATGGGTCTGCGGAATTTGCATGACGTACTCCGCCCCACCTCGTGGGTATAAAAGGAGGACGCCGGCAACATGCAGATATGTTTTCGCTTCGGAGCCAAGAGTATCTCTTCACTCCACAGCCATTTATGACTTCACTCTACGAGACGAGCCATTCTCTCCGGTGTTGGTGTGGTAGCGATCTGCGGCGAGTTCACATTGCCTGCTGATCTGTGCAGTGATCTGCCAGTGAGTGTGTTCTCCCCGCTCGCTTCGACATCGCTGAGTTTTTTTCTCCTCTCACAAAAGAGCTCGCACGCGGCACGTCTTTTTAAAGACGGCTCGCCCGTGCATTTAAAAAAAAAAAAAATGTGGCGGCAGATTGGTATCGGACTCTGATGGGCACGAGCGCTGTCTAGTGTGTAGGGCTTTTATCATGCTTGTACAGCGCTCGTGGGTGATTCATGTTCTCTCTGGGAACGTGATCATCGCGTCATTTAGGTCGAGACTCAATGAACTCGCAAGAGTGAGAGTCCCCTCATCCACACCCCGATCTAGCGCTCCCCCGAGGAGTGCTACTTCGGCTGGTGGCCAGGGTGACCTGAGGGTTATAGTCTGGATCAAGGCGCCGACTATCTGTCCGCGACCCCAGCTTCCTCCTGTGTGACGGTGCCCGCTAGTGAACCTCCGATTCCCGCGAGTCGACCTTCGGGTGGCCCGCGAGTTTCGGTTGAAGCTACAGAGAAAGATGCTATGTCTGTTGTAACATCATAAGGTGGGCTTGGTTCTTTTGGAAGTGGCGACTCGTCACAGCTGCCACCTTCTGGTGTGTTATGCTGTGCCTGAGTCTGATCCGGAGACGACGGCCATGCTTTCCTGGGACGATTGGTTTTGGGTAAGGCCGCCGACCCGCGTCCACGGCAAACCCCAATATCTTTCCTCCCGGACGTGCATGATGAGATCTCGATGTCCTGAAGGACCCCCGTGTCTTCTCAGGACCGTTCGTTGGTCTCATCCGCCTTTCCCCCCTCACGGGGCCGCTGCCCATGGGTACACTGGGGTCCCCCCGGTTGAAGCGCTCTGTTGCGATGCTACTGTGTCCTCAGAGTACTTCCCGGCGCTATCCTAGCACCCGTCCGAAGCCTGTAGTTCTTTTCGTCTACACTAATCTGTGGCGAATTCCTATAGTGCCACAGGACAGGCAGCCGCCTCACTGCATTCCGTGACCGTTCTGTGGTCTACCTGGCCCAGATGCTCACGGTTTTGCAGGAGGGCGGGACTGACTCGAGGCTCTTCATGAGCTACTCAGCGCGCCGCCGCTGACCTTGCTCTCCGAGCGACGAAGGTGGCCACGCGCTCTCCGAGTCAGGTGATGTTTACCACTCTGGGGCTGACCGGTCTGATGTGCTGGAGGTCGGTAGATTCGTCTGCTCACCCCCACGTCCCAGGTCGGCCCCTTCGGCGGTGCGGTTGAGTTCTTCTGCCCAATAGTTCTTAACCGCCCGGGAGCAGATTGAGGTTGTTCTGCCGACGGCCCCGCCGTCCGCTCGAAAAAAGGGCCCCTCAGTCTGCCAACCGCCGAAGGCGTCCTCCCACGGTCCTAACCCCGCCCGTTCATCCGGGCTGGCTTGGTACCGTGGGGGGATGCCTCAGCCCTCTCCAGCCCCGCCCCCCGCTACACGCCGGGTTAAGCGGCGCTTTTTGAGATGGGCTGCTCAGAGATGGGACTCAGTTCTTTCCAGGAGTTGGTAGCAGGGCCACTCCTTTCCCCGGTGGAGGGCTGGGGAAGAATCTTTACTCAGAAAGAACTGACTCTCTCATCTCTGAGCACACAGAGTTCTCGGACGACCCAGAGCGCCGCCCACCAGCCGTGCTCTCCTCGTCCCCCTCTGTCCCAGAGTCGGTTGACACGGCGTGCCGCCCACGGGCCGTTTCGTCCTGTCCCACTCTGTCGCCAGACCCCTGGCAGAGCAGGCCCCCGTGGAACGCTGGTCCTTCCCTGGCCTCCTCTGTCAGGGCGCGGATGTTAACTGCGCCCCCACACCGGATCGCTATGCCGTCCACGTCGGGGCCAGTTACTCCGCTTCGCTGCCCCTCCGGGGGGACGCCGGTGGTCCGCATGACCCCGCTGGTGCAGTTCCTAGAAGCCTGGCTAGAGCTTCCCCAACTGTCCCGCTGGGTCGCCCGCACCATCCGGTTCGGCTATGCGATTCAGTTCGCACGGTCTCCTCCCCGATACAGGGGAGTCCGCTCCACTTTGGTCGGTGGCAACGCCCCGGTCATGCGAGCAGAGATTGCCACTCTGCTGGCGAAGGGTGCAATCGAGACTGTCCCTCCAGCCGAGATGAAGTCCGGCTTCTACAGCCCTTACTTCATTGTCCCCAAGAAAACCGGTGGGTTACGACCAATCCTGGACCTGCGAGTTTTGAATCGCTCCCTTCTCAGGAGGCCGTTCAAATGCTCACCGCCAAACGCATTTTCGAATGTGTGCGGCCCCAGGATTGGTTTGCAGCGATCGACCTGAAGGACGCCTACTTTCATGTCTCCATTCTCCCTCGTCACAGACCGTTCCTCCGGTTTGCTTTCGAGGGACAGGCATATCAGTACGCGGTTCTCCCATTCGGGCTGGCCCTGTCTCCTCGCGTCTTCACGAAGGTCGTCGAGGCAGCCCTTGTTCCCCTTCGGGTTCACGGGGTTCGCATCCTGAACTATCTCGACGACTGGCTGATCCTAGCTCACTCTCGAGACCAGGTTTGCGAACACAGGGACCTTGTGCTCCGGCACCTAGCCCGTCTGGGCCTTCGGGTCAACTGGGAGAAGAGCAAACTTTGCCCCGTGCAGAGGATCTCTTTTCTCGGTATGGACATCGACTCGGTCGCCATGTCCGCGCAGCTTACGAGCGAGCGCGCGCAGTCACTGCTGACTTGTCTGAGACAAATACAGGGCAAGAGTGCGGTTCCACTGAAACATTTTCAGAGGCTCCTGGGGCATATGGCATCTGCAGCCGCGGTCACGCCGCTCGGATTGCTTCATATGAGACCGCTTCAGCTTTGGCTTCGCGACCGAGTCCCGAGGTGGGCATGGCAACAAGGCAAGCTCCGAGTTCCAGTGACTTCGAGCTGCCGTCTGACCTTCACCCCGTGGTTGAACCTCAGTTTTCTCAGGGCTGGTGTCCCCCTGGAACGAGCGTCGAGGCATGCTGTTGTCTCAACAGATGCCTCCACCACGGGCTGGGGCGCCATGTGCAATGTTCATGCTGCCGCGGGCTCCTGGACAGGACCCCGCCGCCTATGGCATGTGAATTGCCTCGAGTTGCTGGCAGTACGCCTTGCTCTGCACCGCTTCCGAGCGCTGCTCATGGGTCAACACGTACTAGTCCGATCAGACAATACCGCCACAGTAGCGTACATCAACCATCAAGGTGGTCTACGCTCCCGCCGTATGTCGCAACTCGCCCGCCACCTCCTCCTATGGAGTCAGAAGCATCTGAGGTCCCTTCGTGCTATTTACATTCCCGGAGCCCTGAACCGTGCTGCCGACGAGCTGTCACGGCTTCAGCCCCTCCCTGGAGAATGGCGACTCCATCCCCAGTCGGTCCAGCTGATTTGGGACCAGTTTGGCGACGCACAGATAGATCTGTTTGCCTCCCGCGACTCATCCCACTGCGCCCAGTTTTATTCTCTGACCGAGGGCACGCTCGGCACGGATGCACTGGCGCACAGCTGGCCGAGGGGCCGCAAGTATGCGTTTCCCCCAGTGAGCCTTCTTGCGCAGCTCCTGCGCAAGGTCAGGGAGGACGAGGAGCAAGTCCTTCTGGTCGCGCCGTACTGGCCCACCCGGACTTGGTTCTCCGAACTAGTGCTCCTCGCGACAGCACCTCCTTGGCCAATTCCTCTGAGGAAGGACCTCCTTTCTCAGGGACGGGGCACTCTATGGCACCCTCGTCCCGATCTCTGGAACCTCCACGTGTGGCTCCTCGACGGGACGAGACAGGTTTGAGTACCCTACCACCTCCGGTGGTGGCTACCATCACTTCCGCTAGAGCATCGTCCACGAGACATGCCTACGCGTTGAAGTGGAACCTATTCGTCAATTGGTGCTCTTCTCGCCGAGAAGATCCCCGGAGTTGTTCGATCAGTCTCGTGCTTTCCTTCCTTCAAGATGGGTTGGAGCGAAGGCTGTCTCCCTCCACCCTCAAAGTTTCTGTTGCCGCTATTGCCGCTCACCACGACTTAGTGGAAGGTAAGTCCATAGGGAAGCACGACCTGATCGTCAGGTTCCTGAGGGGGGCGAGGAGACTGAATCCTCCTCGCTCTCCTCTCGTTCCCTCTTGGGACCTCTCAGTGGTTCTAAGTGCCCTGCGGAGTGCTCCCTTTGAGCCTCTGCAATCAGTGGAGCTTAAGTTCCTGTCAATGAAGACAGCGCTCCTGATTGCATTGGCTTCTCTCAAGGGGGTCGGGGACCTGCACGCATTCTCCGTTGACGAAGCGTGCCTGGAGTTCGGGCCGGCCGGTTCTCACGTGATCCTGAGACCCCGGCCTGGATATGTGCCCAAGGTTCCTACCACTCCCTTCCGGGACCAGGTGGTGAACCTGCAAGCGCTGCCCTCGGAGGAGGCAGACCCAGCCTTGGCACTGCTCTGTCCAGTACGCGCTCTCCGCGCTTATGTAGACAGGACGCAGTGTTTCTGGACCTCAGACCAGCTCTTTGTCTGTTATGGTGGGAAGCTGAAGGGAAAGGCTCTCTCAAAGCAGAGGTTGTCTCACTGGATCGTGGACACCATTGCTTTGGCTTACCAGCAGCAAGGTCGACCGTGCCCCCTTGGTGTGACCGCCCACTCCACCCGGAGTGTGGCATCCTCCTGGGCGCTGGCGCATGGCGCCTCGCTGGCAGACATCTGCAGAGCTGCAGGCTGGGCGACACCTAACACATTCGCCAGATTCTATAATCTCCGAGTGGAGCCAGTGTCCTCTCGTGTTCTCGCTTCAAACAGCTAGTTCCGGACCCGCTCAGGTGTCTTCGCTTGCTCGCCATTCCACTCCGCGGACTGGATACGTGCGATATTCTGCTCAGGTGAGCTTCGCCGAAAGCCCTGAGTTCCTCCAGCACCCCTGATGCTAGCGCCAGTGTCTATTGCCTGGGCGTCGGCTAGGTGCCTCCGTGTGCATGGTCCCTCCCGTGAGCTACCCCCACACGTGTATTTCCACTGTAAGCCTCTTTGAGCATGTGTCTTTCCCTCGGCAAGCCACTTTGCAACCCTTGAGGTTGAAATATTCCACCTGCGGCTGGACACCTCAGAGTTTCCCCATATGTTTCCTTCGGGTCATATGTGTATTTTCAAATGCCCCCCCTCTGGGTTGGTGATAATTGCATATTTCCCCTTAAAAGCTTGGGATGTGCTTCCCAGTGTACCTTGGTATTCCTGTGCTAAATAGGAGTCCTTCGTCCTAATATCTCGAGGGCTCAGATTTACGCAGGGCACTGGAAGACAGCTGTGAAGGTGGCGTGATTAGACTGGTAACCCCATTTCGTCGTCATTCCGACGTAACTCGGAGTGACTACGAAAGGGAACGTCTCGGTTACGTATGTAACCCTCGTTCCCTGAGTAGGGAACGGAGACGTTACGTCTTCCTGCCACCTCCGCTGTGCCGCGGGGATCGCCGAGTTCAGTCTTGGCTCCTCAGCGAAGAAACATATCTGCATGTTGCCGGCGTCCTCCTTTTATACCCACGAGGTGGGGCGGAGTACGTCATGCAAATTCCGCAGACCCATGGCATTTCTTTGCCATTGGCTCGTTTTTGTATACTCGAAGTCGATAGGTGTTCTAAGCGAAACCCCCATTTCGTCGTCATTCCGACGTAACGTCTCCGTTCCCTACTCAGGGAACGAGGGTTACATACGTAACCGAGACGTTTACCTGCATAAAATCTGTTCAATATTAATATTGTACGAGTTTGCGGAGTGTGATCTACATTTACCTTTTCTTTTTTTTTTCTTTTTTTTTTGTAGACTTAACTGCAGTGTGTATTTTTGTAAAATATATGATCTGCAAATACTTCTTTTTAGAAGAAGAAAAAAGTTCTGGTGCTTCTCTCAAAAACAGCTCAAGTACGTTCAAAAAAATAAACGTAATGCTTTCTTGTTGATTTCATCCACGGTGTACCAACTAGTAAAAGCACAAACATACTATTGATAACTATCTAAATTATGTATGAAGCGATGGGTCATATTTAACGCAGCACTTACCTTCATTGATTCTCCATATAGGGATGAAAAGAAAAAATATTTCATTAGATTAGCTCCCTACAGTCCCATCATGAAGTAATGATATAAGAAGAACGAGCCAAAAAAAAAAGGTTATCCTTTGCATGTCTTTTCTGGGAGATGTTGGGTCTCAATAGACTCCTCACTGTTACTGTAAATTAAACAATAGGGAAACAAGAGTCAGTCTTCACCATGGTAATTAGTGAAAAAATAATTAATTCAGCTTTCACAGTAGGCATCCGCTTTGATATCTCTCTGCTGATCTTTATTTTCAGCACATCTTTACTAGAGAGAACTCAGCTCAATGGCTGCGATCTTTAATAGCATGGGGGGCCTTTGGATTTATTTTGTGTTAATTGCAGCTTAGCAGTAAAAAAGGAAACATGCCTGCATTGTTGTATCCACACTATGATAGAAACTGAGAGTTAGACAAGTGATACTGAATGCTGATGAGGAGGACAACTGGGTATTCAACTAAGATCATGCATTACACATGACCTCTCCTAAATAAACAACTGCTGTCAGAGTGCAACGTGACGGCATATTTTCATCTTTTGTCATCTAGCATGCAAAGAATTCTTTGGAAGTACTGTGGTATAGATTATAGCTCTTTGAATTTCTATTTTCCTAAAGTGGTCCTGGCTGTCTGTTGCTATGTAACACTGAATAACAGTGCTTTGTTCTATCAAGTATTCAGTTAAGGGTCTGTGATCTGTTTAAAAAAAAAGGAATCAAACTGTAAGTCATGTTGACAATGCCTTATGCAGATTTCATACATATAGGTAAGACGTTTTAAACCAACATCAGAAGCTACCTGTAATCAATGGATTTTACATTATTTACTTTTTTCTTGTATTTATTTATGACATTTTTATTTCATTTACTTATTTTTATTTTCAGTATCATGGGGGCTTTTTTCTGGAAAGGATCTCACATTAGCGGTTAGTCTTTGGTGATGAACTGTTTTCCTCCGTTTTAAGTCTGATTGACTGAAGCGTGATTTTTTTTTTCCCCTGACATTATAGAGGCTATAAAACAAAATACTCTGTAGTCTTTTGATACAAAGCCCTCTGCCAAGCAGCCGTCATCTATTAGACGTGTGATTATAGTCATTTACAACTTTTCCTGGTGACTTGTCTCACCTTTTCAAATATGTTTCGCTTTTTATTTGTCAATTTTAATATATGACTCTCTTTGCAAAGGAGTGTCAGGGGACACAGTCTCATCCCAAAGCGTCATCTAAATGACGCTTTTGACCATGCGTCAACATGCCGACGCACGTGGCACCCTTTACGCGTCAATATGAGACGCTCATCCTCGGGCGTCATCTAACTGACGCTTTTGACCATGCGTCTAAATCCGACGCACATGGCACCCTTTCGCGTCAGTTAGATGATGCTTCCGTTATGGGTAGGTTTAGGTCTGGGGTAGGGTTAGTGTTAGACCACTAAGAGGCGCGTCTCATATTGACGCGTAAAGGGTGCCATGTGCGTCGGCATGTTGACGCATGGTCAAACATGGTCAAAAGCGTCAGTTAGATGACGCCTTGGGATGAGACTGGGTTGTCAGGGGAGAAAAATAATCTGGATGCAAGTATAAATAAACAAAACGTTTATTTATCACTTATAATCATAAATATATTTCATTTTGATGTGCCAGCAAACTGCTTTTCAACTTTTTCACATAATCCACATTGCATTAATACTTGGCCTCACAACAAAGCATGTTCACTTTTTCACATCGGATAGCTTCAATGTAACGTCTAGTGACAGTTAGCAGTAAATAAGCATAAGTAAGAGCAGTTACTAGTGAGGCTAATTAATTAAAGGGATGATGGGGGAGTTGATGACCTGTGGGCCTGTTTTGATAAGATTCCACCAAGCAGCTCAGCGGATCCGCAGGTCGCCTTTAGACTGGGCGGTTCAATGCCTTCACCATAACCTGGCTTCATTATGGCTCAGTAGCTGCTTAACGACTGTTCTGTGTGCAATCAACATGCTAATGAAGCCTTCCTAGCAGTTCCTTCAGCCATGGGGACAGAATACATCAGGCCTCCTTTGGTTTCACACGGCTGATTACAACCACTACACTAAGAATGGCTATAGCACGCTGCCAGACTCAGGTGAAGATTTAGTTGTACTTGTACTGTATGTCTCAGTGGATGATTTTGATTAAAACTAACAGATTTCAACTTTTCTTTCTTTTCTTGAAGGTCACGTTAAAACTGGCTGTGAGACTTTTTATGCTCATCATTTCTTTTTGGTACTTTTCAAATGATTCCCTCGATTTTATTGTTTCACCCTTGTCCTCAACCCAGACTATTTTTCAACTGTGAAAATCCATTATAAAATATGGCATATAACATACAGGTCCTTCTCAAAAAATAAGCATATTGGGATAAAGTTCATTATTTTCCATAATGTAATGATAAAAATTAAACTTTCATATATTTTAGATTCATTGCACACCAACTGAAATATTGCAGGTCTTTTATTGTTTTAATACTGATGATTTTGGCATACAGCTCATGAAAACCCAAAATTCCTGTCCCAAAAAATTAGCATATTTCATCCGACCAATAAAAGAAGTGTTTTTAATACAAAAAAAGTCAACCTTCAAATAATTATGTTCAGTTATGCACTCAATACTTGGTCGGGAATCCTTTTGCAGAAATGACTGCTTCAATACGGCGTGGCATGGAGGCAATCAGCCTGTGGCACTGCTGAGGTGTTATGGAGGCCCAGGATGCTTCGATAGCGGCCTAAGCTTATCCAGAGTGTTGGGTCTTACGTCTCTCAACTTTCTCTTCACAATATCCCACAGATTCTCTATGGGGTTCAGGTCAGGAGAGTTGGCAGGCCAATTAAGCACAGTAATACCATGGTCAGTAAACCATTTACCAGTGATTTTGGCACTGTGAGCAGGTGCCAGGTCGTGCTGAAAATTAAATCTTCATCTCCATAAACCTTTTCAACAGGTGGAAGCATGAAGTGCTCCAAAATTTCCTGATAGCTAGCTGCATTGACCCTGCCCTTGATAAAACAGTGGACCAACACCAGCAGTTGACATGGAACCCCTGACCATTACTGACTGTGGGTACTTGACACTGAACTTCAGGAATTTTGGCATTTCCTTCTCCCCAGTCTTCCTCCAGACTCTGGCACCTTGATTTCCGAATGACATGCAAAATTTGCTTTCATCCGAAATAAGTACTTTGGACCACTGAGCAACAGTCCTTCTCTGTAGCCCAGGTCAGGCGCTTCTGACGCTGTTTCTGGTTCAAAAGTGACTTGACCTGGGGAATGCGGCACCTGTAGCCCATTTCCTGCACACGCCTGTGCGCGGTGGATCTGGATGTTTCTACTCCAGACTCAGTCCACTGCTTCCGCAGGTCCCCCAAGGTCTGGAATCGGTCCTTCTCCACAATCTTCCTCAGAGTCCGGTCACCTCTTCTCGTTGTGGAGCGTTTTTTGCCACACTTTTTCCTTCCCACAGACTTCCCACTGAGTTGCCTTGATACAGCACTCTGGGAACAGCCTATTTGTTCAGAAATTTCTTTCTGTGTCTTACCGTCTTGCTTGAGGGTGTCAATGATGGCCTTCTGGACAGCAGTCAGGTCGGCAGTCTTACCCATGATTGCGGTTTTGAGTAATGAAACAGGCTGGGAGTTTTTAAAAGCCTCGGGAATCTTTTGCAGGTGTTTAGAGTTAATTAGTTGATTCAGATGATTAGGTTAATAGCTCGTTTAGAGAACCTTTTCATGATATGCTAATTGTTTGAGACAGGAATTTGGGGTTTTCATGAGCTGTATGCCAAAATCATCAGTATTAAAACAATAAAACACCTGAAATATTTCAGTTGGTGTGCAATGAATCTAAAATATATGAAAGTTTAATTTTTATCATTATATTATGGAAAATAATGACCTTTATCACAATATGCGAATTTTTTGAGAAGGACCTGTATTTAAAACTATGATAATTTGTAGTTGCATATTTATAAACAATTTCAATATAGAGAGAGTAATGAAGAAACACCCATTTGCTATAAACAATTCACTCAAATTAAAAACTTCAGAAAGTGTTATATTTGTATGTTTAGTGTGTTTGTATGAAATTAATCTTTCCTCACCATGACCTTTTGTTTGCTTTTAGTTGATTGATTTTTATATCTTTATTGCTTGTTTTGACATTTTTCCTTTTTTCAAGGTTATGCATTGCTTGTTTTTCTTTCATTTATTTTCAATCTTTATCCACACTTCCAATACCATGATGAAGACTACAGATGCCAAAATTCAGACGCAAAAATAATGTCATGCAATATTTACAGCCCTATACGAATCTTACAGATGAATGTCTTCATTCATTATGTCTGTCATTATCATGAGAGCAGATGACACAATGATTGACGTTTATTTGTGATGTAATTCATTCAACTCCCACATCATTTTGATCTGTCCGGTGCTTTATTCTTGGACATAATTAACATCAGCTCAGAAACAATAACACTGCGGTGATGATTGTTGGTGAATACTCATCTTCATATTTCAATGTTCTCTCTGTAATTACCCTGTTGACATCATACAAAATCCTAGCTGTAGAATTTAACCTTAAAGGTGAAAAAACATCAAATCATATAAGTAATTGAAAACATCCTGATGATTTTATCACATCATTGTTTGGGAGATTTATCCCTATAAGACTGCTGTGAATGATAAATAAGCTTGTTCGAACAGCAGAAACACATGTAATTTTCCATAATAATTGGCATGGTGATATGTATGAGTAAATTTAAATTCACATCCGAATCTACACTCCTGCACCCCAGTAATTCCTGGAGGAATCTTTGTAAATGTCAATGATGCCCTTTCTGAAACTCCCATAGCATGTTTATGAAAGATTAATGATGTAATTTGCAAGTAATAGGTGATGTTTAGGCAGTATTAGAATAATGAAGTTCTCATCCATGTGTAATATCCATTAATTATTCATTATTGCGTGTTTAATTCAGTTACGTGACAGCAACGTCCAAATTGACCTGTAAATAACTGTAGACAACAGAATAATTAGAAGATATGCTTTGCATTTTTTTACAGGGTCCTTTAGGATGGCAGTCATTTTGCAACCCACCCAGTTTCATTGCCTGTGATATTGTATATTAGATTGGCACCTTTTTCACACCCAAATTGATCTAGAACCATCCATAGCAAAATCTGAATCTTCACTCAATTACTCTTTCAAACTCTTTTGTCTTGCTGCAAGTAAAAAAAAACAAAAATCAAGCTTCTATTGGCTTAGACAGGACAGATTCGCGGAGCAGAGAAAGAGAGAAGTCTCTGAATCACTGAACTGTTACTTAACAGATTTTCCCAGAATTGAACGGCTGACTCTTGGGTTAATAGACCAAGACACTTCTGACCCGAAGAAATGTTGCTCCAAATCAACAAATATCAAAGAGTCAGTTAAGAGCGTTCACCATGCTCATGAACTGAAGTGTCATAGTATAGAGTAGCTTAGGTCATGTAAGCATGATGTTGATGTTGTTAGACACAGTAGAGTTTGTTTTCAGTCATCGGCTCCTTCAGCTTTCTCCCGTTTGATGCATAACAAATGGCAGAAAAATAAATAAAACATTGGTAGACAGTGGAAACCGATGTAGACTTTACAAGTAGGCCTCATTGATTTTGACGGTCAGTCAGCTGCAAACGTGTGGTTGATGGAGCGGGAATTAAATCAGCGTTGACTGGAGGAGATTGCCTAAGGTTAAATGACAGATTCTGTGTTTTTCATCCCATACCTTTCTAAAATGGTTGTTTCTGATCATGAGTTATGGCCCTATAGCACAACGTTGGTGATTGCTGTAGTTTTGAGTCAAATATTTTTCAGCCTTTCACCAGGATTGAATGCAGTCACAACAGGCATTTGTTTAAAGTATTCAAAGCATCCAATATTATTCAGCATAATTTAAAATAGTGTGGTGTTGGATCTGTGCATTTATCTTTTTAAATCAGGCTTTTTAAAGCATGCTGTTTTATCTAGGACTTGTGTGAGAATCTGCAGACTTCTTATGCATGATTACATTTTATGCTTAAAAAGTGATACAATGGAGAAATAAAAGATAAACTTATTTAGCTTTATTAAAAAAAGAAGCGGAAGGCGGTACTCACACTCATTTAGGCTGAACTCATCTGTCCCTTTTCTGTCAGTGGTTCAGTTTGTGTACAGTCTGTTTATTTTAATTACCAGTGGTGGAGTGTGTAAAGGCTTGATTGCTTTCACACTGAAAACACCACTGATTAAAGGAAGCCAGTGCGCTTTTGATAGATCTACCCTATCGGATTTTGATTCATGCCATCGGCTGTGGCTTTAACTGGTGTCTTTTATGTGCTCAGGCTAAATAGTTTGTTTACTAATGAATGGCAATTTTGGCAAGACACTCTATCCCATCAAACAGTGCCTGCAGTCAAATAAAACCACTGCAGCAGCCAGACACGGGGATTGTTCTAATGAGAGGAAATTAAACATCAATGCAGAACAGTGTGCTTAAATAACCTGCCCAGGAGCCTTTAGCCACGAAACACACAAGTCTGGGGAAAAGAGTATAGGTTTGTCAATTTCACCTACATTTGCTACTACTTCTGATGCCAAAGTGAATTTTTCATTCTTTGTTTAGAGCACGTTCTTACATTTAAAAATGTGTTTAACAGTTTAACTTATTGTTTCTTAACTTAAAGAAAAAGTTTGCCTGTTTTTAACCAGCATTGAGTTTCATGTCAGTATGTAAATGAACAGTGTGTACTCTTTCTCCGTGTTAACTGCACCCTGCAGATCTACCCATTTATTTTGTCCATTTATGTCATTTTGCGTCATCCAATAGACTTTTGCCAACTCCAAGGCTTTTATTAAAAAACGACAGTACTTCTGAATTTTTGTGTTCCCACAAAACAATGGCGACATTTGTTATACCATTATCTGGGATCGTTTATTCTGATTGGTCAAATGAATCAATATTTCCTACTACTCATCACTTTCTGTAGCAATGCCGTAGTCTGATGTGAAACATCTTTTCATACATTGTTTCATACAAGTACGATTTTCGGCATCTTGCATCTCTGTTATGAATGAAAATGAACTCAGATGACTTTAGTATATTAAAGTCTGCATGAAATAAAAACTGCCCCTATTTACTTTATCACACATTGCTAGTCTTGTGGTGAACAATGAATCTGGGCAAGTTAATCCACAGGGGAAAAATAATCTTCATAAACTAGTCAAAATCTGAAAATTTGCTTCCCCTCTGTATTGGCGTTCCTTCTCTGATGGCGTCATTTTCAATATCCAGTTTCACTTGGAAATATGTCACAGTAGTGAAGTCGGTTATAACTTCCGGTTCGCGTGAACTTTACTATTACTGATATACTGTTGAAGTGTTCGTCCTTTTACTAGGCGGAGTGGACTGTAGTATTGGACTGTAGTGTAGTGGACTGTTTTATTTATTAGCAGAAGCTTTACGTCAATATACCTGTAAAATTATGAATGAATTTAATTTCAAATAAATATTTAATGTCTATTTGGTGAGTAATAAGCTGGATAATGTACAATTAGCTGGCCATTATCACAAAATAATCCCCTTTTGGGCAATACAAGACCACTGCAGGCTCAAAATTACATGAAGGTGAATACACAATGGCATCATTTTCAGTTTTGGATGAACTTTTACTTTAACGTGACCACAAGAGAGTTCATTTGCATAGCATGCTAATTTATACCGCATATGAGTCAATCCATCCTGTCCCTGCCAACCAAACACTAAATGACATATAGTGACATGTTTTCAAACGCTATCTATCGTTCCTTGCCCGCAGAAGGAGCGTGTGTCAGAGAGAGATGACAAAGGACATTTGTCAGAATAATGAGGGTGACGTTTATTTGTCAGGCCGCAGGCAAGGTGAGCTGCAGACTGATCATTAGCTTTGGCCATGTCTGGATGCCTCTAAATATTCTCTCAGCTCACGCAAAGATCTGTCTACTTGCCAAGGAAAAGCGCACTGAAGCTGGACTCGACATTTGCAACACGTCCAAGAGCTTGTGATTCTCTTTGCTAAAGTCACATGAAGGACAATTACAGTGCTATGTGTTATGTAGGTTGTATGTATCTGTGAAAGGGGGAAGCAAGTAATAAACGGTAAGTTATTTGGAGTCGTAACAATACAGCGAAATGTATGTTTTTATATTGGGAATAAAAATATGCAGGTTCAGCTGTATATCCATGTAAAGATTTACCTCAGCAAAGGGACCAGCATGAAAAGGCGAAACACCAAAGGCCTGCGTTTGTAACTAATTGACTAAGATCTGAGTTGGTTATTTGCATTTTGTGGTTTTGTTTATTATCTGTCCTCGGCTTTCTCATTAGGGCCAATCGACTCCATCCTTGCCACTGTGTTGTTGTGCCTGCATCACTGGGGCTGCTATAAATTAGCCATATTTTCTCTCTGAGTCTTGAAACTCACAGCACCCTGCACAGCATCTGCCAACTTTGAATTAGTTGGGAAAAACTACCTTTTAACAAGAAAAGAAAATGATTAACATAACTCAATATGGCAATTAAGATAGAAGAAAGGGCAGGGAGGCTTGTGACGTTCCCATGTGTCCTGAGGGACAGTTAGCTCCAGCATGTTGATGTGTCTCTCCAGGTTCAGCCAGTTCAGCTCATCTCCAATTAGCTGCGAATGTCCCCCTGATTAAAACCAGCCCAACAGTCCCCAACCCCTCATTATCCCGACCCCACATTTTTACTCATTGCTCGCGATGCACTTATCTCTCCCCAGATATATGGCTGACTTTTAATTACCTCGCACACAACGGCCCCGCCCGTTGATAAGTTTGAAGGACAGCCTGCTCTGGGGTATACGGCAAAAGAGCAAGGAGAGGAAGCGAAAGTGGAAGAGAGGGCTAGAGGTATTGGAAGCCAAATGAAGGAGGAGAGGGAGACGTGTCGCTCTCTGACAGAACATCACAGTGTCGAGGCAGACATTTCATTGCATTGCCTGCCTGTGATGTCTGAGTTCAAGCCTTTTGTTCTTCGCTCCTTCCCTTCGTGTGGTCTCGGTTCCAGTGACAGAGTTTGTCAGAGAGTATATGAAAGTTACTTGTCAAGGTCCGGCGCCTGATCATGTAACTTAACTGAAGGACGTTTCCATCCCAGAGGCATTGGGGAGCTACATTATTGGCTGGCCTTTAACACTGTGCTGCTCTCAGTGTCTGCGTGATTATAATATATGATGTTGTTTAAAGTGTTATTTTCAGTGTAGGTTTCATTGTTATTCAACACACATTTGAGGAATTTTGCTTTCATTTCATTTTTAGAATTTTATATTTTTTTTATTAAATAAGCTTAATATCAGTGCCAAGTGTTTGAATGGTAGCAAATCCCTCCAGCCATGCTCGACATGTAATGGAAAGCCTCACATAAACGCTGAAGCGGTTATTGAAGTCCTTCCAACTTCTTATTAATGTTCATGGTTTTGTCATTAAATGCTGAACAAGCATGGTGCTCGGGCATCCACATGCTTGTAATGTAAAATATTTTGTTTTTTGTTTTTTTTGAGATATCAAAAGTTATGTTTCAGTGCTCATCAGAATTCACTCTACTGTGAAAGGCTGCCTCAGAGTAAAACAGATTTTATTGTGATATAAATCTTAAAATATAAAAATAGCCCATCGTGAGGTATAAAGTTCCAGTTATGCAAAAAAAACAATGAACTGTAAGATAGAAAGCTGGAATTACTAGGGGGAAAAAACAAAGATATAAAATCACATTGTCAGATATAAAGTTGCAATTACAAGAAAAGTTAGAATTACCATAATTGTATATATTTATTTATTGTTGTTGTTATTTTTATTATTAATTTAGTAAAACTTTGAGGCAGAAAATAGCTTCCATCTGTATCCTTAACTCCAAACCGCCCTAAACACCTTTTATCACATCAATATTTCCATCAGTATTACTGTATCTACTTCTTGGTCCCTTAGACTGAATTTACATCACAGAGAATGCAGCCTGAATTTAATCTAAGCGTAGAATCGGAGATGTTCATTTTGGTCCAATATGTGAAAATAAATAAGATTCTAATCTGATTTTCTACATTGTAAATTCAGCTTAAAACAGTCGGGTTGGAATTCATGTGGTTTTAGATATTTCATCATCATTGATAGCCACATATAGTCATGCCATTTGACCACATTACATGCAAATATTCAAAGTACAAAGGAAATGTCATCAGATTGCAAATGTGACTTGCCCAGCATAGGTGACAATGGTTCTCTGACTGATCATCCAGACAAAATGTGTAAATGAAGCAACAATAACACAAGAGAATTGGAATAGGATTAACCATACAGACAGAGCAACACATGAAAAAGAGAGTCTCGGCGTGTGAAATGTCACCGTGATGACTGAGCAGGGTGGCATTTTAACCTTTGTTAGAACAGATGAATATGCTACGACTCCAAATCATAAATGATAACCTTAGAGGATGCAAATACAGCTATAATATCTCTCCTTCTTATCTCCTCTCAGCCTTCAAGAGTGTTCTTGCAACAAGTTCAACTTCTGCTGCTGTTGACTCACCATATAAGCAAGTGTGTGTGTGTGCGTGTGTGTGCGTGTGTGTGTGTGTGTGTGTGTGTGTGAATTTTCACACTTTGCTGCCGTAATAGAATGTGTAACTGCCTTAAATTCTCCTGGGTTGATCTCTCAGTAGTTCATGTTTGGTAGTCAATCTTACACCTTGGGAGACTGCCAAGTGTTATAGTGTCTGTTAAGCAGAGTCCTGCTCCCGTTTTTTCAGCATTTGAGTGTTGACAGCTGTCAGTGTTGCATATTTTTCCCAATTTCTGGAAATCAGCTAGTAATCTTAAAAACATTATCCAGTAAGCATTGTATCATTTGGTGCTTGGTAAAAAAATATATATATATATATACAGGTCCTTCTCAAAAAATTAGAATATTGTGATAAAGTTCATTATTTTCCATAATGTAATGATAAAAATTAAACTTTCATACATTTTAGATTCATTGCACACCAACTGAAATATTTCAGGTCTTTTATTGTTTTAATACTGATGATTTTGGCATACAGCTCATGAAAACCCCAAATTCCTGTCTCAAAAAATTAGCATATTTCATCCGACCAGTAAATAAGTGTTTTTAATACAAAAAAAAGTCAACCTTCAAATAATTATGTTCAGTTATGCACTCAATACTTGGTCGGGAATCCTTTTGCAGAAATGACTGCTTCAATGTGGTGTGGCATGGAGCCAATCAGCCTGTGGCACTGCTAAGGTGTTATGGAGGCCCATGATGCTTCGATAGCGGCCTTAAGCTCATCCAGAGTGTTGGGTCTTGCGTCTCTCAACTTTCTCTTCACAATATCCCACAGATTCTCTATGGGGTTCAGGTCAGGAGAGTTGGCAGGCCAATTGAGCACAGTAATACCATGGTCAGTAAACCATTTACCAGTGGTTTTGGCATTGTGAGCAGGTGCCAGGTCATGCTGAAAAATGAAATCTTCATCTCCATAAAGCTTTTCAGCAGATGGAAGCATGAAGTGCTCCAAAATCTCCTGATAGCTAGCTGCATTGACCCTGCCCTTGATAAAACACAGTGGACCAACACCAGCAGCTGACATGGCACCCCAGACCATCACTGACTGTGGGTACTTGACACTGGACTTCAGGCATTTTGGCATTTCCTTCTCCCCAGTCTTCCTCCAGACTCTGGCACCTTGATTTCCGAATGACATTCAACCACTGAGCAACAGTCCAGTGCTGTTTCTCTGTAGCCCAGGTCAGGCGCTTCTGCCGCTGTTTTTGGTTCAAAAGTGGCTTGACCTGGGGAATGTGGCACCTGTAGCCCATTCCCTGCACACGCCTGTGCACGGTGGCTCTGGATGTTTCTACTCCAGACTCAGTCCACTGCTTCCTCAGGTCCCCAAAGGTCTGGAATCGGTCCTTCTCCACAATCTTCCTCAGAGTCCGGTCACCTCTTCTCGTTGTGGAGCGTTTTTTGCCACACTTTTTCCTTCCCACAGACTTCCCACTGAGATGCCTTGATACAGCACTCTGGGAACAGCCTATTTGTTCAGAAATTTCTTTCTGTGTCTTACACTCTTGCTTGAGGGTGTCATTGATGGCCTTCTGGACAGCAGTCAGGTCGGCAGTCTTACCCATGATTGCGGTTTTGAGTAATGAAACAGGCTAGGAGTTTTTAAAAGCCTCAGGAATCTTTTGCAGGTGTTTAGAGTTAATTAGTTGATTCAGATGATTAGGTTAATAGCTCGTTTAGAGAACCTTTTCATGATATGCTAATTTTTTGAGACAGGAATTTTGGGTTTTCATGAGCTGTATGCCAAAATCATCAGTATTAAAACAATAAAACACCTGAAATATATCAGTTAGTGTGCAATGAATCTAAAATATATGAAAGTTTAATTTTTATCATTACATTATGGAAAATAATGAACTTTATCACAATATGCTAATTTTTTGAGAAGGACCTGTATATATGTACATATATAAAATATATGGTAAAAAAAAAACAGCAGCTGTGGTTACCACGACGTATTATATAATAACTTCTCCCTCTTGCAGTGACATCTCTTCTATTCTCTGATGATGTGTTTATTGAGGTGTTCACATCACAGAAATAGCAAACCACAATGATCCGATCAATTCCCATTGGACGAAATCAAGTCCCGCCCTACAGTTTCACTTGGATATATGTCAAAATAGGGGGGAAAAGACTATCATAACTTCCGTTTCATGTCAACTTTAAATTTAGAGTAAAAACAACATACATTTCATTAACTCATATGCCAACGTCCTGAAGTACTAAAATATGATTTGTGTTTTTACAATACACTGACAACCGCCAAAACACACATGTGGTGTATAACCATAGTTTGCCGTCTTTTTCATGTAAACTTAAAATTATTTTTTACAATGTAGAGCCTGCTGTATCAAGCATCTTCTAAGTTGCTTTAGTGACATCAGTCTTTTAACACCATCTCACATGGGCTGCCATCTGATTTGCGGTGCTTTTCGCATCAGCACATGTGTTCAGGTACCCATTAATCCATGTTAAACACATCCAAGGCCACAGGCTGTCATGTCCTCGTCACGCTGACGTGTGACTTATGGCACACTGGAAACCACAGCAAGCACATTCTCTTAATTAAACCGAAAAGAAGTATATGGGTAAAGATATAGTCGGCCAGTTATAACTGCACCTCTTATTAATTGGAATGACACATAAATTGATCTGCGGGTAATTCTTTTTCTCTAAACCATCAATGGTAACATAATGTCGTGATGTTAATTTAGAGCAGTCCCTGAGACATTTTTCCACACTAACAAGGTAGTCTCATTAACAGGGAAGTTATGCAGATACTGTGTGTTGGGTATTATGAATTAGTATCTTAGAATATTAGGCCTCTGAATACGCTCCTCACTCACTTAAAAAAGTTGGGTTAAAAACGACCCAACAGCTAACCCAATGGTGGGTTGATATAGCACCGACCTACTGTTGGGTAATTCTAACCCAATAAATTAGGTAACTAGTTTTACCCAATAAATTGGGTTACAAAAAATGAATCTGGTTATTTGGCCAAAATGCTTTAATCAACCTATTATTATAATTACTATTATTGCCATGTAAATATATAACTCACAACTTAAGTATATTAACAATGCTTTATTTACATTCAATTAGACATTGCATTCAAAAGTTATTGTTGCAATTGTTTTAATGTATTTCCTAAAGGTAAAAAATTGTTTTAATAAATAAAAAAATAAAAAAAGTAATCCAATTATAAACTGCCTTATAAGGCGACATGTTGAGGGAACACCTCCAGGCACAGAATATTAATGTTATAATTAATTAATTTAGAGTTAAGTTTTAAGTTCTAAGAAACGTCTCGGTTACGTATGTAATCCTAGTTCCCTGATAGGGAACGAGACGCTGCATCAAACGCTGTGGGAACGCCCCTGCGTTGTGCGTCATGAAGCACGTATGGAATCAGCCCAATGGAGTGATGAAACCGCATAGGCGGGTGACGTCATCGACCAGGAAACTATAAAGCACCCCAAAAACACAAGCGCATCAGCTTCTGATAGGCCTGAAGGAAGCACTAACGGGAGTGCCGGGAGTATGGCGGAACGACGCAGCGTCTCGTTCTCTATCAGGGAACTAAGGTTACATACGTAACTGAGACGTTCCCTATCAAGGGAACTTCGAGCTGCATCAAACGCTGTGGGAACGCGAATACCCACGTCGCCATAGGACCAAATGACCGTCATATGAGAACTAGCGCACAGAGGACGAGAGCACCTGTGCCCCAGGGGTAGAGCTTAGGTCTAGGTCATAGAACCTAATAAAAGTATACGGTGAAGACCACCCAGCCGCATCACAAACATCACTCAGGGAAACTCCCGACAGTAGAGCTTTCGAAGCAGCCATACTCCTGGTAGAGTGGGCTCGAACAGCCAAAGGTAAAGGCTGGCCAGCCGACTCATAAGCAAGTGAGATAGCCTCGACCACCCACTTGCTCATTCTCTGTTTAGACGCAGGACAACCTTTCCTAGGTGGCCCGAAACATACAAATAGTTGTTCTGATTTTCTCCACAGGGCAGATCTGTGGACATAGGCGTCTAACGCCCTAACAGGGCAGAGTAAATTAAGTTTCTTCTGGTCCGATGACATAAATGGAGGAGAACAGAAAGCCTGCAGAACTGTAGGTCTAACAACATTAGTAGGGACCTTGGGAACGTACCCTGGCCTAGGATGCAGAAAAGCCTTAACCATGCCAGGCGAAAATTCCAGGCACGAGGGTGAAACCGACAGAGCCTGCAAATCTCCGATTCTTTTTAGAGAGGAGATAGCAAGTAGAAAGATAGTTTTAAAAGTAAGAAACTTCTCAGGAACTTCTTCGATAGGTTCAAAAGGGACAAGGGAAAGACCTTCCAGTACAATGGCCAGATCCCAAGTCGGCACCCTCATACGAATTGCTGGCCTCAGCCTCAAAGTGCCACGGAGGAAACGAGTTATAAGTGGGTGTCTCCCAAGAGAAACTCCACTGAAAGGGACGTGGTAAGCAGCCAGTGCAGCCACATACACCTTTAGTGTGTAGGGGAATAACCCTGTGGAGAACTGCTCCTGCAGGAAGTCCAGCACTGCACCCACTGGGCAGTTAACTGGGTCCAACAGGTGTTCTCCACACCAAGAAGTGAAAAGTTTCCACTTCAAGGCATAAAGCTTCCTCGTGGATGGAGCTCTGGAGTGAAGAATGGTCTCAACAACCTCGGTTGAGAGACTGGTATCTATGAGCTGGGCCCCCTCAGAGGCCAAGCCCACAGTTTCCATAATTCTGGGCGGAGGTGACATATCGTGCCGCCCGCCTGAGAGAGTAGAACGCTCCTGACCGGGAGCTCCAAAGGAGTGCCGTCCAGAAGAGAAATCAGGGCCGTGAACCATACTCGGGCCGGCCAGAACGGGGCTACTAATAGTAGGCTGACCCCGTCCCGGCGAACCCTCTCCAGAACTCCTGGTAGCAGAGCAATCAGGGGGAAAGGCGTACAGGCGTGACCTCGGCCACGGCTGCACCATTGCGTCCAACCCCAGAGGGGCTGGAAGACTGATGGAGAACCACAGATGACAATGCGTGGTCTCCTTGGAAGCGAATAGGTCCACCTCGGCGCGACCGAAACTCAACCAAAGGAGCTCCACCACCTCGGGGTGGAGTCTCCATTCCCCTGGCCTTGGCCCCTGCCTCGACAGGGAGTCCGCTACCACATTTAAATACCCGGGAAGATACATCGCTCTCAGTGATAGTAGCTTCCCCTGGGACGACAGGAGGATCTGACGAGCCAGCTTGTAAAGCCGGCGAGACCGTAGGCCCCCCTGATGATTGATATAAGAGACCACCGACGTGTTGTCTGACTGAACTAACACATGATGACCTCTCAGGTCTGCTAGGAAGTGCTTCAGAGCCTGAAACACCGCCAACATCTCCAGACAGTTTATATGCCATGAAAGATGATGGTCCTGCCACAGACCTTGGGCCGGACGACCACTCATGATCGCCCCCCACCCTGTGAGGGAAGCATCCGTCGTTGGCGTTTTTCGACGACAAAGAGCCCCCAGCACAGGACCTTTGGATATGAACCAAGTTTCTTTCCACATGACCAGAGCACAAAGGCAGCGCCGTGTGACTTTGATCATGTGGAGCGGATTTCCCCTCGGGGAGAATCCCTTGGTCCTGAGCCACCACTGTAGCGGTCTCATGTACAACAGGCCGCAAGGTAAAACGTTGGACGCTGCTGCCATTTCATAAGTCTTTGAAACTGCTTCACAGTGAGTAGCTGGCCTAGCCTTACTTGTTTCACAGCTGAGAGAATCGAAGCGATGCGGGTCGGAGAGAGTCGCGCCCGATTCGAGACCGAATCCCAAACGACACCCAGAAAAGTGGTCTTCTGAGAAGGAGATGATACACGTTTATTTGCGTTCAGCCTCAACCCCAACTTTCTGATATGAGCAAGGACGACATCTCGATGCTGAACTGCCATCTGCTCCGTCTGAGCTAAAATCAACCAATCGTCGATATAATTGAGAATACGAATGCCCTGAAGCCTCAGAGGCACTAGTGCTGCATCCATGCATTTCGTGAAAGGGCTGGGAGATAAGGCTAGGCCAAACAGAAGAACCCTGTATAGGTACGCCTCGCCCCGAAGGCGAATCTCAGGAACTTCCTGTGTTGTGGAAGGATGGAAATGTGGAAGTACGCGTCCTTTAGATCTATCGTGACAAACCAGTCCTCGGATCTGATTTGAGACATAATCTGCTTGATAGTGAGCATCTTGAATTTTAGCTTCCCTACCGAGCGATTCAATAGGCGCAGGTCTAAAATTGGACGCAGCCCCCCATCCTTCTTCGGAACAAAGAAATATCGGCTGTAATAACCTGACTCCAAGCTGGGAGGAGGAACCCGTTCTATAGCCTCCTTTTGAAGGAGCGTTTTCACCTCTTGTTCCATTACCAGAGCCTGCTCGGGGCCCACCACTGTGTGCAGAACCCCTCTGAATTTTGGTGGACGACACCTGAACTGGATAGCATAACCCTTTTCTACTGTCTGTAGGACCCAATGAGATATTTTTGGAAGGCTTTTCCACTCTGCCAGAAAATCTACTAAGGGTACCAGTCTCTCGAGACTGACCTCTGGTGTACTTGAGCAGCAAATGCAGCGCCCTGTAACGGCGCACCGGTAGGGAACGACTGGTTTAACTGCTCTGAGACCCTCCTCAGAGGGAGCGAGCGTCCCTCGGGAAACGTTCGCTAGGACCGTCTGCGCACCGGCATAAAGGCTGAATGTCGATGACTGAACTCACAGCATCACCAAACAAACCCAGGGAAGAGAGAGGAGCATCTAAAAGAAAATATTTTTCTTTCTCTTTAATGTTAGTCTGATTCAACCATAAATGTCTCTCTGCGGCCACCAGAGCTGACATAGACCGACCCACTAGCTTGAGATGGTCCTCACTGCGGAACATGAAATCCACCTTGCATACACCTAAACCTACCCAACTCCGCCCCCTGATCCCTAAACCCACCCCTTATCCCTAAACCCAACCCTAATCCTACCCATCTCCACCCCTTGGATCTTGATCCGACTCCTCCCCGTGGATCTCATGTACTGCATTGAGGTGGTACTGACTAGCTTGGCCGATTCTCTGGTGGCACGCAGAGCTAAATCAGCAGCCTGACGTAGTTCGCGAACTACGTCAATACTAACCTCCTCACTTTCACTCACGTCCTTTAGCAGATCAGCCTGGTATGCCTGCAAGATAGACATAGTATGCAGGCATGACGCAGCCTGACCCGCTGCCGAATACGCTTTACCCACCAAAGCTGAGGTGTTTCTTAAAGGCTTGGTGGGTAATGCCGGTGCCTTGAGAGATGATGCTGCTTCGGGGGAGAGATAGCTCGCAAGCGTCTCTTCCACATGAGGCAAAGCACCATAACCGTAAGCCTTAGCCCCCCCACAATATTTGAATAAGTTGAAGTTTGGGGACTAAACACTCTACATGAAACCGTTTTTTTCCACGATTTCGACACCTCAGTGTGGAGATCGTGAAAAAATGGCAGGCACCGGCGTGGAGGCTGCACACGTGACGGCAAAAATCTCTCATCTAGTTTCGATTTAGAAACTGACTCCTGTCTAGTCACTGGCCACTCAATACTGAGTTTATTAACAGCTCTTGTTAATACCTCCATTAACTCATCACTTTCGGGAGTGTGGGGTGGCGAATCCTCCACATCTCCCTCAACACTGACAACATCCAGCTCCTCAGAACTGGATAGCTGCAGTGTTGGTGCCTCAACCCGAGCGGAAGAAACCGCAGCGCGTGCTTCCGAACTCGGGACTGAGGCACTGGATCTCACAGGTGAAGGGAGAGATAAGGCAGCGACCGTCTCAACCCCCGCTGAGAAATCCATCTGCGATCCCCACTGCGATTCTTTCAATAAATAAATAAATAAATAAAAGTAATGCAATTACAAACTGGCTCATAAGGCGACAGTGTGTTGAGGGAACACCTCCTCAGTCTTGCAATATGAAAGGATTCGCTGAAATGCATGTCCCCAAATTTCAAAATGTTTATCTTTGGCATGTGGGTATAAAATACCAAAGTCCTGAGCAATCTAAAAAGTAATAAAGAAAAAGAAAAGTTAAAATCACACCAACACCTCATATGTAAGGGATAATGAAGAGCGAGGCGGTTGTTATAGCGATTACATCCCCGACAGGCTGATTATGACCCCGACGTGAAGCAGAGGGGTCGTGAATCAGCCTGAAGGGTTTGTATTTGCTATAACAACCACCTCACTACATTATCCCGCTTATTACATGGCTACCTACCAAATAAATCAATAATTTGACACAAAATATTGATTTAAAAAGGAGTTTATTGATTTAAAAAACGATTGTATTGCTTGCGCTAAAGAACATAGTCTGTTCCTTCTACGGTTAGAATCCTGCGTCCATAGCAACGCTCTGTTTTTCATGGCAACGGTGTGATATACTTAGCAGCGGTCTGTTAATAAGAAATAACAGACCGCATTCTACATTAGAATTCAACCAAGCCATGTAACAAGGTGCAGTAACAATGAAAGTATGGACATTTGTTTATCAATATGAAAAAATAAGCTTAGTGAATCAAATCAAGTGGGATTCCTTTTTCAGACTACATTATCTCTCACCTGCAAACCTGTCGATTAATGTTTCAAGGTTCCACTTCTGAACCCTTACATATGAATCCATAGCATCCTGTGTAAAAAATAAAGCCTATTGTCACTAACCTACAAATTCACTGTAAAATCACAGGAGCTGTAATTTTACAATATGAGGTTCTGCAATGGCCATGTATTGTGGTAAATGACCTCCGTTTAAAATGTCCTTTTACTGTTATGTGTCATTTAAAAAGTAATAAGTTACATGTTATTATAAAGGAATAAAGTCTCAACCAACCGTCATTTTATTTAATGGGCATGTGGCGATCTGAAAAGTGTTATGTAACTCAACTGACTATGTAATAACTTACTATCTTATTGAGTCATAGTTCCCTTTCGTTGTCACTCCGAGTTACGTCGGATGACGACGAATGGGGTTTCGCTTAGAAAGCCTATCAGCTTCGAGTATTACAAAACGAGCCAATGGCAAAGAAATGCCATGGGTCTGCGGAATTTGCATAACGTAACTCCGCCCCACCTCGTGGGTATAAAAGGAGGACGCTGGCAACATGCAGTTATGTTTTCGCTTCGGAGCCAAGAGTACCTCTTCACTCCTCAAGCCATCTCTGAATTTGTCAGCTTTTACAAACGAGTTCCTCTGGTGTTGGTGTTTGTGGGCGATTCCAGCGAGCGCGCGCTTCCTGCTGATCTGTGCAGTGATTTTGCCAGAGAGTGCGTGTCTCCCCGGCCGCCTCGACATCAGAGTGTTTCTCTCTCACAAAAAGAGCTTGCACGCGGCACGTCTTTTTAAAGATGCCTCGCCCGTGCACTTCTGGTTGCGGCAGATATGTGTCTGACTCTGATGGGCACGAGCGCTGCCTAGTGTGTTTGGGCATGGATCACGCTAGAGCAGCGCTCGTGGATGAGTCATGTTCTCTCTGTGGGAACATGACCATCGCGTCACTAAGGTCGAGACTCAGTGAACTCGCAAGAGTGAGAGTCCCCTCATCCACACCCCGATCTAATGCTCCCTCGAGGAGTACTACTTCGGCTGGTGGCCAGGGTGACCTGAGGGTAACGGTCTGGAACCAGGCGCCGACTATGTGTCCGCGACCCCAGCCCCCCTCTTCAGTGACGGTGCCCGCTAGTGAGCCTCCGATTCCCGCGGGACCTTCGGGCGCCCCGCGGGCTTCGGTTGAAGCTACAGAGGAAGACGCCATGTCTGTAGCAGCATCACAAGGTGGGCTTGATTCTTCCGGAAGTGAAGATTCAGCGCAGCTGCCACCTTCCGGTGTGCATACGGCTGTGCCTGAGTCGGATCCGGAAATGACGCCATGCTTTCCCGGGCAGCCGCGAGCATCGGTTTAGAGTGGAGGCCTCCACCCTGTCCCGAGCGCTCGCGGCTGGACGATTGGTTTTTGGGTAAGGCTGCCGACCCCCGTGGTCCACGGCAAACCCCAATACCATTCTTCCCGGACGTGCATGATGAGATCTCGAAGTCCTGGAAGACCCCCCTGTCTTCCCGGGACCGCTCGCTGATCCCATCCGCCTTTCCTCCCCTCGATGAGGCGGCCGCCCGTGGGTACACTGGGCTTCCCTCGGTTGAACGCTCTGTTGCGATGCAACTGTGTCCTCAGAGTGCTTCTTCTCGGGGCGAGCCTAAGCACCCATCCAAGGCCTGTAGATTTTCGTCATCTATGGTGGTGAAGTCTTACAGAGCGGCGGGACAGGCGGCTACCTCTCTGGATGCTATGGCCACTCTGCAGGTCTACCAGGCCCAGATGCTCAGAAGCATGCACGAGGGCAGGGCAGACCCAGGGCTCTTCAATGAGCTGCGTGCCGCAACCGACCTCGCTCTCCGGGCGCCGAAGGTAGCCGCGCGCTCCCTGGGTCTGGTGATGTCCACCGCGGTGGTCCAGGAGAGACACCTGTGGCTGAACCTGGCCGACATGCGGGATTCCGAGCGGACTCGTCTGCTCGATGCGCCCCTGTCCCAGGCCGGCCTCTTCGGCGGTGCAGTTGAAGATTTTGCCCAACAGTTTTCAACTGCACAGAAGCAGACTGAGGCCATTAAACACATTCTGCCCCGCCGACCCGCTGCTGCCTCGTCGTCGGTCGGGCAGACGCCTCAGCCTGCTTCCCGCCGAGGGCGCCCTCCTAAAGCTCCCGCCCCTCCCGCTAGGCCCAAGCAGCAGCCTCCACCGGGGCCGACGCGCGGAGGAAGCCGCAGGAAGGCGCCCCAGCCCTCTCCAGCCCCGCCCCCCGCCAAGCGCCGGGCCAAGCGGCGCTCCTGAGACGGGCTGCTCAGGGATGATGTTTGTTTCGCAGGAGATGGTAGCAGGGCCACTCCTTCCCCCGGTGGAGGGCCGGGGGAGAATCTTTTGTTCTCCACTCCCCGCTGCTCACCCACGGGTGGGCAGCACCCTAATGTGGTTAAAGACAGAAACAAACCTCTCACCCCTGAGCACACAGAGTTCTCGGACGACCCAGAGCGCCGCCCACCAGCCGTGCTCTCCTCGTCCCCCTCTGTCCCAGAGTCGGTTGACACGGCGTGCCGCCCACGGGCCGTTTCGTCCCTGTCCCACTCTGTCGCCAGACCCCTGGCAGAGCAGGCCCCCGTGGAACGCTGGTCCTTCCCTGGCCTCCTCTGTCAGGGCGCGGAGCTTAACTGCGCCCCCACACCGGATCGCTATGCCGTCCACGTCCGGGCCAGTTACTCCGCTTCGCTGCCCCTCCGGGGGGACGCCGGTGGTCCGCATGACCCCGCTGGTTCAGTTCCTAGAAGCCTGGCTAGAGCTTCCCCAACTGTCCCGCTGGGTCGCCCGCACCGTCCGGTTCGGCTATGCGATTCAGTTCGCACGGTCTCCTCCCCGATACAGGGGAGTCCGCTCCACTTTGGTCGGTGGCAACGCCCCGATCATGCGAGCAGAGATTGCCACTCTGCTGGCGAAGGGTGCAATCGAGACTGTCCCTCCAGCCGAGATGAGGTCCGGCTTCTACAGCCCTTACTTCATTGTCCCCAAGAAAACCGGTGGGTTACGACCGATCCTGGACCTGCGAGTATTGAATCGCTCCCTTTACAGGATGCCGTTCAAAATGCTCACCGCCAAACGCATTTTCGAGTGTGTGCGGCCCCAGGATTGGTTTGCAGCGATCGACCTGAAGGACGCCTACTTTCATGTCTCCATTCTCCCTCGTCACAGACCGTTCCTCCGGTTTGCTTTCGAGGGACAGGCATATCAGTACGCGGTTCTCCCGTTCGGGCTGGCCCTGTCCCCTCGCGTCTTCACGAAGGTCGTCGAGGCAGCCCTTGTTCCCCTTCGGGTTCACGGGGTTCGCATCCTGAACTATCTCGACGACTGGCTGATTATAGCTCACTCTCGAGACCAGGTTTGCGAACACAGGGACCTTGTGCTCCGGCACTTAGCCCGTCTGGGCCTTCGGGTCAACTGGGAGAAGAGCAAACTTTGCCCCGTGCAGAGGATCTCTTTTCTCGGTATGGACATCGACTCGGTCGCCATGTCCGCGCAGCTTACGAGCGAGCGCGCGCAGTCACTGCTGACTTGTCTGAGACAAATACAGGGCAAGAAAGCGGTTCCACTGAAACATTTTCAGAGGCTCCTGGGGCATATGGCATCTGCAGCCGCGGTCACGCCGCTCGGATTGCTTCATATGAGACCGCTTCAGCTTTGGCTTCGCGACCGAGTCCCGAGGTGGGCATGGCAACAAGGCAAGCTCCGAGTTCCAGTGACTTCGAGCTGCCGTCAGACCTTCACCCCGTGGTTGAACCTCAGTTTTCTCAGGGCTGGTGTCCCCCTGGAACGAGCGTCGAGGCATGTTGTTGTCTCAACAGATGCCTCCACCACGGGCTGGGGCGCCATGTGCAATGGTCATGCTGCCGCGGGCTCCTGGACAGGACCCCAGCGCCTATGGCATGTGAATTGCCTCGAGTTGCTGGCAGTACGCCTTGCTCTGCACCGCTTCCGAGCGCTGCTCATGGGTCAACACGTACTAGTCCGATCAGACAATACCGCCACAGTAGCGTACATCAACCATCAAGGTGGTCTACGCTCCCGCCGTATGTCGCAACTCGCTCGCCACCTCCTCCTATGGAGTCAGAAGCATCTGAGGTCCCTTCGTGCTATTTACATTCCCGGAGCCCTGAACCGTGCTGCCGACGAGCTGTCACGGCTTCAGCCCCTCCCTGGAGAATGGCGACTCCATCCCCAGTCGGTCCAGCTGATTTGGGACCAGTTTGGCGACGCACAGATAGATCTGTTTGCCTCCCGCGACTCATCCCATTGCGCCCAGTTTTATTCTCTGACCGAGGGCACGCTCGGCACGGATGCACTGGCGCACAGCTGGCCGCGGGGCCGCAAGTATGCGTTTCCCCCAGTGAGCCTTCTTGCGCAGCTCCTGCGCAAGGTCAGGGAGGACGAGGAGCAAGTCCTTCTGGTTGCGCCGTACTGGCCCACCCGGACTTGGTTCTCCGAACTAGTGCTCCTCGCGACAGCCCCTCCTTGGCCAATTCCTCTGAGGAAGGACCTCCTTTCTCAGGGACGGGGCACTCTATGGCACCCTCGTCCCGATCTGTGGAACCTCCACGTGTGGCTCCTCGACGGGACGAGACAGGTTTGAGTACCCTACCACCTGCGGTGGTGGCTACCATCACTTCCGCTAGAGCGTCGTCCACGAGACATGCCTACGCGTTGAAGTGGAACCTATTCGTCAATTGGTGTTCTTCTCGCCGAGAAGACCCCCGGAGTTGTTCGATCAGTTTCGTGCTTTCCTTCCTTCAAGATGGGTTGGAGCGAAGGCTGTCTCCCTCCACCCTCAAAGTTTATGTTGGCGCTATTGCCGCTCACCACGACTTAGTGGAAGGTAAGTCCATAGGGAAGCACGACCTGATCGTCAGGTTCCTGAGGGGGGCGAGGAGACTGAATCCTCCTCGCTCTCCTCTCGTTCCCTCTTGGGACCTCTCAGTGGTTTTAAGTGCCCTGCGGAGTGCTCCCTTTGAGCCTTTGCAATCAGTGGAGCTTAAGTTCCTGTCAATGAAGACAGCGCTCCTGATTGCATTGGCCTCTCTCAAGAGGGTCGGGGACCTGCACGCATTCTCCGTTGACGAAGCGTGCCTAGAGTTCGGGCCGGCCGGTTCTCACGTGATCCTGAGACCCCGGCCTGGATATGTGCCCAAGGTTCCTACCACTCCCTTCCGGGACCAGGTGGTGAACCTGCAAGCGCTGCCCTCGGAGGAGGCAGACCCAGCCTTGGCACTGCTCTGTCCAGTACGCGCTCTCCGCGCTTATGTAGAAAGGACGCAGTGTTTCAGGACCTCAGACCAGCTCTTTGTCTGTTATGGTGGGAAGCTGAAGGGAAAGGCTCTCTCAAAGCAGAGGTTGTCTCACTGGATCGTGGACACCATTGCTTTGGCTTACCAGCAGCAAGGTCGACCGTGCCCCCTTGGTGTGACCGCCCACTCCACCCGGAGTGTGGCATCCTCCTGGGCGCTGGCGCATGGCGCCTCGCTGGCAGACATCTGCAGAGCTGCAGGCTGGGCGACACCTAACACATTCGCCAGATTCTATAATCTCCGAGTGGAGCCAGTGTCCTCTCGTGTTCTCGCTTCAAACAGCTAGTTCCGGACCCGCTCAGGTGTCTTCGCTTGCTCGCCATTCCACTCCGCGGACTGGATACGTGCGATATTCTGCTCAGGTGAGCTTCTCCGAAAGCCCTGAGTTCCTCCAGCACCCCTGATGCTAGCGCCAGTGTCTATTGCCTGGGCGTCGGCTAGGTGCCTCCGTGTGCATGGTCCCTCCCATGAGCTACCCCCACACGTGTATTTCCACTGTAAGCCTCTTTGAGCATGTGTCTTTCCCTCGGCAAGCCACCTTGCCACCCCTGAGGTTGAAATATTCCACCTGCGGCTGGACACCTCAGAGTTTCTCCATATGTTACTATCAGGTCATATGTGTATTTTCAAATGCCCCCCCCCACTGGGTTGGTGATAATTGCATGTTTCCCCTTAAAGCTTGGGATATGTGGATCGGCTTGCTTTGTGCAAATGTTTTTTTTATTATTGAAAACAACTTTGGCATATACTGTGTTCAATTTCACACTAACATTCTCACTTGAAGCAAATAATCTCTCACACGATGTAACGCTGTCCATCAATAAAAGGGTTAAAGAAATACTGACGAGGTCCTGATATTGACGAGGGGGCGGAGAATTCGCGTCAGGTGTGTGTGTGTGTGTGTGTGTGTGTGTGTGTGTGTGTGTGTGTGTGTGTGTGTGTGTGTGTGTGTGTGTGTGTGTGTGTGTGTGTGTGTGTGTGTGTGTGTGTGTGTGTGTCAAGTGATATTTCAGACTGGACGTGCTGCGATGATAGCTCAGTTCACAACGACAAAACACACAGATCACTTTGGTCTTGTCAATGGAACCATTTGGCAACATTTTAAAAGTAAACTTTCCGTTCAGAATCTTATTGCCATCCATTTCGGCGTCTCGCGCTCGTCATCCACTCAAAACGTAACGTTAACCCAGCCTACTTCTCCTTGGCCGGATCGCAAGCCCAAACAAGTGTGTGCGCGTGCCTGTTGTTTTCGGTCTAGCTAGATCCGGTGTGGTGTTGTAGTTTAACTTTCAGACAGGACGAAGAATGCGCAGCGTCAAAAGTTGAACTATTTCGAACTTTGACCGTGGCGTGCGCGCTACTACGCTTGCGCTTTGGTTGACAAAGCAACAAAACGTCCTTGCGCGGCGCAACTTAAGCCATTGAAATCATGATTGAAATGAATGGGTTTCATAGCGCAGCGCCGCGCATGCCGCATCCTGTTGCAAAAGCATGTAAAAAAACTAAAAAGTTTGCTAGGCCAAAAAGAACGTTAATCTCGCGCTAAAAAAAATTGACGCCGTTAAAATGGGTTTGCTTTAACGCCGTTAATAACGCGTTTAACTGACAGCCCTAGTTTAATGTTCTATTATTATGTTGGTATTTAAAAGTTTCTGTTATGTTAGTTATTTTTTGGGGTTACCATTGTGGTGAAGCCTGTGCTTGGACCGAGGATCTCCTACTAACAATTATGTTTGTATTAATAACAAAGCAACCATTACGATAGTACTATAGTTGAAACCAGTATTGCTTCTAAACTAGCAACACTGAACACAACATGTCTAAAGAAATGTTATGGAAAGTTTGATATGTAAATCACAGGAGTAAACTAGAAGCATTTATTATAGAGTTATTTGAATAATTCATTTTAAATGAAAACCATTTCATTTAAAATGTAGATAGTTGATTTTATATATAGATTTCCAGCTTATTCCATAGCTGATGTGTGCAGATTATTTATCTTGCTAAAAAATCATTTTCTCTTGTTAGTAAATTATTTTGGATTGCAGTCTTTTTCTGATGCTATTGTTTTCCTAGGATTTGCTTCTCAGTTCCATGTAATCTTAAGCTTTTCTTGGTTCATTCCATGTTTTATAGGCAACCTCTGTCATGCTAATTCAGATTAGCACAGTTGGTTTTAATTTAATCTGATTTATTTTAGTTCAGGACTCCATAGTCCAGGTGTAACTAATCTGTACTTAATCTGTGTTACAGAAAGCCATTTTTCAAGACACGATTAACTATTCTAGATTAAGGCCTACTGCAGGCTTAATTTAAACCCTGTACGGGAAACCGCCCCTTTGTGTTTCACCACCTTCTGCCTGAGTAAGTCGTTTGTTGTCATAGTCACTCATTATGTTCAGCTGTGCAGTCATTATCTACCTCCTTATCACGTGTACTTAAGTTCAGTTCCTTTTGTGTTCATTGTTGGGTATTATCTATGTTACGTGTGTGAATAGCTCTCTCTCTCTCTCTCTCTCTCTCTCTCTCTCTCTCTCTCTCTCTCTCTCTCTCTCTCTCTCTCTCTCTCTCTCTCTCTCTCTCTCTCTCTCTCTCTCTCTCTCTCTCTCTCTCTCTCTCTCTCTCTCTCTCTCTCTCTCTCTCTCTCTCTCTCTCTCTCTCTCTCTCTCTCTCTCTCTCTCTCTCATGACTGTGTGTGTGGATTAATTAAAGAGACTTTCCTCTTCATCATCTTGTTTGTGTCGATCATCTACACAGCTTTTGTGACAATAAGAGACTTCTTTCAAAAACATTTGACTGGAACTGTATGTACTATATATGTAGTATGTGTGTGTATATATATATTATACATACTTTTTTTTTTTTTGTCACATCCAGAACCGTAAGATTTTGTTTGTGGGTGCCCAAGCTGTGCTGTTTTTCCTGTCTCTCTTCATAGGAGAAATGGTTTCTACCTGATGCCAATAATCAATGCCCTGCTGTTTAAAAATATGAGGTAAGGCCCCTACTACTGCACCCGTTCAATTAATAAAATCGATCTCTGGGGCCCCTAAAAGTGTGTGGGCCCTTAGAATCGTCCTAACTTTTCCCCCCTTAGTGACGCCCTGGGGGAGGAGAGTATTTAAACTGCAACCATCATCAGAGTTGTGTTAGTGGTGGCTTGACTGTGTGCAACAACTTTGAGGTCTCATCTTTAACCCCAGACCTGATGTTTTGTTGAAGCAAGAAGTTGATAGTGTTGTGTATCTCTACCTTATTTTGTGTTCTACTTGTAGTAGTTTTCTCTCCTTAGTCTCTTTTTGATCACTCTATGATTGAGACTTAAAAGGCAGAAGGGAGTGTTAGTTTTTTCATGATTTATATGGTTTAATTAATCTGTTTTCCTCTTGGGTTACTTGCAATTTGCAAGTTAATCATTTATTTCTTTATTTTGGGGGTTAGTAGGGAGGTGGGTGCCATTTATTTTGATTTTTACTTTTTATCCTGCTTATGTACTCTTTTCTTTTAGTTTAAGTAGTTTGGTTAATAAGGAGTTAGACTGATTGTGTTTATTGTTTTGGCAATACCCCCTTCTGAATCTGATAACTCCTTTCTGGCTTGATTTGTAAATTAAAACTACTTTCTTCAATGAGATAATTATGTGGTTATTGTGAAACAATTCTGGGTCTGGAGATGGGGTGGCTTCATGCTGTTGCACATTCATTTCACCACCATCCATTTTTGCTTTTGCTTTCCTCCCCTAGACCAATCAAGAAATTGTAACAATATGTGTGTATATATTTATTTATATATGTTGTTTATTTTTTTCATACTATGAAAGTCAATTGGGGTTCTTTCCTGTTTTGGAATGGAATAACCTTTATTCATTGTATGAACAAAAACACTTCATCACCATTTCCTCCACATGCTATTAAACGCAATGCAATATGTGATCTGTGTTTCAAATGACATTATGGTGGGGATTTTCGTTGCTTTAAAACTAAAAGAATTCTCCTGTAATGTGTATATTTGTTTTTCATTTTTAGAAGTCCACAATGCGGAATGTGGCCATTTCAACAACGGATTTGATTAAATAAGACATTCCAAGGCTGCATTGGTGAGAGGGGGTGATGTGTAGTAAGAAAACTAAACTAATAAAATTGACAATCATAACAAAATGACTAAAGTGTAAAATAAAAAACTGTCAGTGTGACTGAGAACTGAAAATATAAAAAATAAAAGAATTCAAAATATATGTAAATACTATAATAGTTTATTAATCATAGTTAAACAATATTGATTCTCAAGTTCTCAGTATCATTCCTCTTTCAGTTCCCTTTCTTCCTTTTTCTACATTTCATTCAATACAGCTCAGGTTATATTCCACATATTTGGTGGATTTTTCCCTAAAAACTAATTTCAACTAATTTCTAACTATATGCAACCCAGACTTTTGATTTAATGTTTCACTTTGCATTCTCACAAATATTTTGCTATTCTAAAGTCGCTTATTTCTATCTGTGGTTTAGGTGGCAGAGGGTGGTAGACAATGGCCCTCATTTATCATTCTTGCGTAGAAACAGGCGTATATGTTGGCGTAAGATTATGCTTACACTCCTCTCACCGCGTGATTTATGAAGCTGTGCGTAGCTTACCTTTGAAATCCAGGTGTACGCAATACCTGCCCTTGATAAATGCCGCTGCTGAAAACGATCGTCATTAGAATAACACGCCCGTAAATATTCAAGTCTCCACTTCCCCCACGCCCTCATTTTACGACATGGACACACGGAAGACGGCAAAGAATAGAAACTTCTCCGACGTGGAGCCGAAATGACCTATAACAATGCATTTTTTTACAGCAAGTGTTTTGAAACAATTAGCATTTCATTTCGTATCACGTCACTTGTATTGGGGTGTACAATAGTGGTGATGATGTGATGTGGAGTACCATTCATTCACATTAATAATTGCATGACAATTTGTAATATTCTTATTATTATGATTTTTATTATTAATGACGCTTATTGTTATTTAGAAGAAGAATGTCTTTTTATTATTTTGTCAGTCTGATTTTTTTTTTTTTTTGGTCATTGAAAGCCTTTCATTACTGAGCCCAGTCCGTGCGCACCTGCCGGGCCTAACCCTGAAACGTCAGTTAAAGCGCACAGGCTCGCAACTGAAGGAACACATATGCCTACAAATCAAATGCTTTGGTAAAGTCACAAAAATTAAACATTGAAGTCCATGTTGCACAAAAATAAACACTGAAGGTTATAATTACTATGCTGTTTTTTTTTTTTTTACAGTGGGTCATAATATATCATATCTTTTAGTTTGTCAGTGCGTTTTGTGGTGTTAGGAATTGTTTCACTGCGCATTTCCGCACTAACTCAAAACGTGCGTAGATGTACACCACCTCCTGAGCTGGCGTAGGATTTGAGCATGCCATACGCCAACGTCCATATTGGTAAATCTCTAAGTCACCGTGGTTTTGGGTGTACGCTGGAAATTTGGTGTACGCACTTTTGATAAATGAGGGCCTATGTGTGGAGTGTTATGCCTGTTAAGCTGAATCTCAGGAGTGATCATCAAAGAACTACACTTCCCGGAGTGCACCACCAGCAGCAGCAAACCGGCTGCTTGTCACCTGATTGTCATTGTCACTGATTTTGAGCACCTGAAAAAAGCATGGAGGTTCTCAGTCAGTCAAAAAACAAACTTCTGGGAGAAGAGGCTCAAGTCACTCATAGGTTCACTTCAGTCCAAAGACGCCAATGGTCTGTAAAATGTTTTATTTACTTTCATGGTGTTTAAAATGCTGCTTAATATGTTCGAGCTATGTTTAACTGCTGTGTAGATGTTTAAGTAACACGTTGCAGCATTGCCTTCATTTATTTTGTGTTTGTGCAAAAATAATATTAGATTTTGAGTTTGTAAAAATGAACAGTATAAGATGCAAAAGGATGGTATAAAGTTAAAGCTGGTAAAATGGTAATTTTACAACAAATTTTGGAAGATTCATGAAATTACTTTTTTTCTTTATTCCATGTAAAAGGCTTAAGTGGTTAATTAATTTAAAATGCATTCAAAATGTTGACTTAAAATGTTTAAATAAAATTGTAACTTTTGTTCTCTGTCTTTAAAGGTTTACAACCTAATTTGCTGAGCAGAACAGTCATCTGACAAAGCCAAAATAAAAGTGATTGAGTCGGAAATTGTCCTTGTGTCCTTTGGAAGTTGAACAGGAGTAGGACTTGACAATGCCATCATGCTGTTTCTTCGGTCATTTCTGCAGAGAAACCACCTTACATAATGCGAAACGAAACCCTGAAGTAACATTACAGAAATATATAGACTAGTGAGCTATACATTTAAAATTTGCATTCAATTGGCAGGCGTAAATCCCTGGCAGAAATTATTTTTGATGTGTCACAATTAGGGGCTGTGTGCCATTTTCAAAGTGACAGCATGGCAGAAGGCCAATGAGATGTGCCAACAGCTTAATGCTGAGCACTATACTGCTAAACCATATTTGAATTTGGCTAAAAAAAAAAAATCTAAATTTACCGGTGTGTTATTCAAGTACTGTATATATTCAGATGTAGCTTATAATAGAGAAGTTGTATTTAGATGGATGCTGTTTTATTTTTAATTGATAGATACATGAACTAGCTGTAACTTTGCATAGTATGAATAAAGTATGAAAAAATAAATGCATTGCTATGAAATGATAAAAGTGCTTTTTGCACTTATGACATCATATAAACCATTAAATGAGTGGGCTTAGCCTTGAATTTGTTTGATTTAAGATTTGGCTGCAGTTTTAGAAGATTAGTTGTTTATAACATTTTTGCATTAGGTACGTTTGATCCACAAAAGGTTTCCGGAACGTCAAGATGTGGGAGCGGAAAAGAGAATGGGAAAGAAGTGCTGACAAAAGGCTTTGAAGCGAGATGGGACCCTATCCTATGTTTCATAAATAACGTGAAATCTGCATATATGCGTCTCTAAGAGACTGAGAGAGATGCTGTGGGTGGGAAAAGATGAGTGAGAGGCAGTCGACCCACCAGAAGACCTCCGCCTCACAGGAGCTCAACCTGAGAAGAATGTCAGGAGCGATAGTCAGGAGGGATGTCAGGTGGAAAAGTTATGTGACGAGTCTGTGGAGTGGTAGAGTTTCTAGGGACACACATACACACACACACTCACACTGGTAGTCCTATCATCATGAGGACATTCCATAAACATAATGATTTTTACTGAACAAACTGTAAATTCTATCCCCTTACCCTACCCATCACAGAAAACTTTCTGAATTTTAACATTTCAAAAGACTGATTTATAAGCCGTTTTCCTCATGGGGGACCCTAAAAAAATTTGAATAGTCATTTTTGAACTTGTGGTGACATTTGGAAATTCATGATTTGTGATTACAACATTTTTTCTTTTGTCAAATCTACTTAGATCATTTGTGGTTCAGTCCCTTCTGTCACAAGGTAATGTTCGCACCAGGTGTTTTAAGGCACCTCACACAACATTATGACCATCTGAAAACACATGTCAGTTTAATCTGAGAAAGAAAAAAGCACTTCAAATATAAATGAGTTTAAATCGAACACACACAAAAAACAAAGAAAAAAACATAAACCTCATCGCTAAATAAACGCTGATAGGACTGCAGTAATAGCCAGCTATATTACAGCTATAATAAAAGTGTAGTTCTCTGTAATTTTGACTTTAATTGATAACTGAAGTGCAAGAAGGTGATGGTTGCATTTGTAAGAAACGAGAGAGTGAGTCCGCGGTGTGATAGAAACATGAAAGTAGCATCAATTTCAGTTACCCAGAATAACAATGTTATATATTGTGGGTGCTTCTCAATTAGAAGGCTAAATAATTAGAACGCCCCCAAAAAATTCTTGCATTACATAATGAAATTGAACAAGCTCAGTACCAACTTGTCTTCTACCCAATCTTTTTCGTGAATTTGAATGTGTGCAAAGGATTGTAGGTGATTGAAGGACATAAAGGATACACACGATACATCCTTGAAAATACACTGAATAAGGTCTCGAAATCAAGGCTGCCTTTCTAGGATCCTTCAAAATGAGATGGCCTTCTACAGAGCTTCATGTCGTGACATCAGCCTTCCGATTGAGAAGCACCCAGCGTTCACCATAGATAACCGCAAATTGACCAGAATGGCATTTTTTTTTTTTTAAACAATTGGTCCCTGGATTGAGTCTGTAAAATTTGAAGACCCCTGGTGTAATTAATATATGCAATACTAATGTATTTGGTCAGTATTTACTGAATAAAATTAAAAAAAATATGGAATTTGTTAAAAATGAAAAATATTGAATAAAAAAGATGTTTAGAAAAAAATACTTTCACTTTTTCTAAAAATTACTGGAGTGACTCTTCGTTCCGTTTTTCCATTTCTTACCCTGGAGGCAACATGACATTAATAATTACAGTAGCATGAGAATTACAGAATAAAATAATTCAATAAAAAGAATCATCTGCTGTCGTTTAGCACTGCTGTATGGATCACACTTCCTTTAATGGCTGGTTTGGACATCACAGGCCACAAGCCTCCACACAGGATATCATGATTGACTCTGAATGTGGGCAGTGAATAAGCAATGAGGTCCATCTGATTAAACCTCTGCAAAAACCTGACTTAATTAATTAGTGCTCACTCCTCTGTGTCTTCACTCACATACACACTTACATTTGTACACACACACAGGGTTCATCTGTTCCTGCCTTAATTAATTGCAATAACTCCCTCACGCTGCACCTGTGTGCTTGGCTGCACAGAGCGTTGTGTCTCTATACCTGGGACAGATTTAAAGACATTCACTATAAGATAGTCCAAAATCACATACTCTCTGAGTAGGTATTTGTTTTGAATAAGCACTTACTTTGTGACAATTTAAAAAAGTATCTGGAAATTCTAAATTCTCCATATTGTCATTGTCATGTGACTTACAGTACCAGTGTTATTTTATTATTTCATTGTAATTTACAACTCTGGCCTCATGGGAAAGTAAAGTGTCCACTGGATGCGCACTTCAGAATCTCGCAGGAAGTAGGTCATCTTAGTACTTGAATGTGTGTTATATGACGTACTACTCTTAAACTGTTGTTCGCCTCCTTTATAGCAGGGGAGACTCAATCATACATGTAGTATATGAATGAGTAGAATGTTATATAAATCTCACTGTTGACACTTTTGACCACTTCTGCATGTAATGTGATCGGTCTACTTTATCATTCATAATGCATTTTCTTGTTAAGCATCTCTCGACAATGTGTTACTCTTAATGTGTAGTTAAGCATTTCTAGTATTTGTGTCTGTGCGTGTCACAATAAATGCGTCTCTATAACACGCATTGTGTTTATCGTGTAATTTATACGCGAAAATGAGTTTTTACATAATACGCATGGGAAGGTTTAGTGTGCGTGCATGCATGTGTGTGTGTGTGTGTGTGTGTGTGTGTGTGTGTGTGTGTGTGTGTGTGTGTGTGTGTGTGTGTGTGTGTGTGTGTGTGTGTGTGTGTGTGTGTGTGTGTGTGTGTGTGTGTGTGTGTGTGTGTGTGTGTGTGTGTGTGTGTGTGTGTGTGTGTGTGTCATGAATGCAATTTAAATTTGAGAAAAGGCACACTATTTTTCAGCATTAAGTCCCAGGACACTGTGTTTGTTGAGCAGTGTTGGGGAAGCTACTTAGAAAATGTAGCTTGCCAAGTCATAAGCTATTGTATTTTAATGCAGTTCGGAAGAGATAGTTCATTGAACACATTCTGAACTTTTGTCACACCATGGAAGTTGCCGTATTATAGACTTTTCCACAACATGTAACTAGTAAAACTTCTGTGTTACTGAACACGTATGATGAAGTGAACTTAATTTAACATAATTATGTCAATGTGTCTGTGTGTATGTTTTCAATCATAACAATTATGTTATGTTATGACAACACATTACTCCACGCATGTGGAGTGTTCAAAATTGGTTTATGTACCTGAAAGAAAGACAAATTACTTTGTTCAGCTATTTCCACATTAATTTATGAAATGCATAAACTGATAAAAACATGGCAAAAATATATGCAAAGAAAAATATGAAAAGACATTAAGGCTGGTGATTATGTGTCCATATTGGAGAGGGGGGGGGGGATTCACAAGCTATATTTATCTTATTTTGTATTATTATTTTTGAAATTTAAATCTGGAAATCAAATGTGCCAGGGGTGAATCACAAGACATTTGAGCAGCCCTTCACTATAAGCCAGCAGTTATCAACCTGTAGCTATTCTCTGCACACCCACTGAAGCTACGGGTTGAGCCTGATCAGTACTGGGAGTTCTCCTGGGAAATCTGAGGTTGCTGCTGGATGGGTGTTAGAGAGGCCAGCAGGGTGTGCTCATCCTGTGGATCCAAACGCCCCAGTATAGATCAATGAATCAAGAAAGAGTGGGTTTTAACTGTCCAAATCACAGTTAGGATCTCAAGTACATCAAACTAGAACAAAGAGGTTTGCACTTAATACACTTAAACGGATAGATCTACCAAAAATGATTATTCTGTCATCATTTACTCACCCTCCTCAAGAATGATGGTAACCTTCCCATTGACAACTATTATTTGGACAAAAAAGACAATAAAAGTCAATAAGAACAAAAACTGTTTGGTTTTTACTTCTTGACTTTAAAGAACTCTTTATGCCAAAAAGGTTCTATAAGGAAAGAAATATCTTATAATAACATAATACTTTCATGTTTAACAGGTTATTTCTTTTTTTTCTAAAGATAAAGTATGTTTACGAGCTATTTAAAAATAAAATAAAAAGAAATAAAACTAAATGAATTAAAACTAAATCCATAAAATGATCCCATAATGGGAACCCCCAAAAAAGGTTCTACATGCCTGGCAGAACCCTTTAAGGTACTAGAATATTTTCTTCTAAGAGTGTAGTTATAAATCCACAGATTTCCTACAGATTCAGAGCAGAAAATGTGGGAAAAAACACTCCATCTGGGCCTATAATGATCTCTGAGGAAGATTTTGTCTAACTAGTTCATCTGGTTAAAAACCCTGATATGCAGACGAGCAACCCAGATGTTTTGTGTGCTGAGACAGGCTAACACAAAGGTTTGAAACAGTTTCGTGGGAATCTCTTGCTCTTCAGCCTCCATTAAACTCATTCCCCACTTCCTCCTGTCTTTCTCCAACCCCCACCAGCACTTACCCCCACCCCCTCCTTCCCTCTAGTCATTCCACCATCACGTTTTCTGCTTGGTTATTGGAGCTGAACATGATTCAATCAGAGTTGCTGATGAAGAAAACATTTTTTATTGAAACGGGGAAAGTGGAAACAAAGGAACCCATATATTGAAAAGGTGCATCTGGAAAACAATAGCCCAGATTCTCAGCAAGGGATGCTGCGAGAGACCACTTGGGGTTTGCCAGACTCAAAGAGTGTATTTTATATTAAACCTGTGAGTGAAAGGACTTATGTTCCCAGTTTACAATATAAAGTTTCTCTTGCACTGACAACACAGTCTTGTTTTCACCATTTACATCAAAGACAGAGTCCGTTTTCTTTTTTCTTTTTCTTTTTTTTCTTTTTTTTTTGCAGGGCAGATAAATAAATAAATAAACTTTTCTAGCCTAACCTTTGTGGAAACATTCAGTCTTTAGAAATAAACAATTACAACTACACAGTATCACAATGTCACAGACAATAGAGGGACAATATAGCAAAGCAAACTACATAACAATGAAAAGCTTCAATTTTAGAAACCGCTGAATCAGTGAGCTCCACCATCTTGGATTCCGACTTTATTTGTTTTTTATATTCATATTTTATATTTAGTGGAGAAAAATGTAAGTATGATGGGGGTGGAAGTACTATTTTCATGCATATTGTAATCAATCTGTTAACTCATTATATAAGGTAATAAAACTGAACAGTGAGTTTTAATACAAAGGGCAAATAGCAAGAATTTGATTAGAATTCAACATGGACATATCTTAAATGAGGGACATTAATAAATGAGGGAAAGCGGCAGAGTTCAACAATCTCTGTATAATGATACGAAGAGCAAAGAGCTTTCTTGCATTCCCATTTGAAAAATTAAACCTCGCCAAAATCGCTATTTTCCTTCAGGCGGCTCATTAAGCGTGTTGCTGTCCACCTTGCTCGCTTTTTTAATCAACCTCCCTCTGTTACTGACTCTCAACAAAGGGGGGTGGGTTTAAGAGGGCGCCATCAATGAGCGGCCCTCCCCTACAGCAAGGAGTTTCACTGGATGAAACGTCTGAGTGCCGAGGTAATTAAGACTCTTCTTGCAACTGCAGACTTTACTGGACTCTTCAGCCATCTCAGGAAAAGTGTTACTGAAGTCGGGAGAACAAATTAATCATGGTCAATGTCAAAAATAGAGTGCTAGAATCATTGGGCTTGCTTTTAAAGTTGAGTCATCAAATCATATGTGATTTAAGGCTCCATTTTGACCATTTCTATTGGATGTTCAACACTGCAAGATGATCTGATTTCTGAAACAAAAACTGTATTTCAAGGCCAGTGGTTAATATATCTTTGAAATGTAGTGTTATTAAAAAAAAGTGGGGGGGGGGGGGGTATAGGGTGTTTTCTGGTGGGACAATTCCCAGTTTTGTGAATTTTGTTTAGTTAATTCTTGAAATTACTGAAAAAACTGCAGTAATTAATATATTTTTTGTGTGCAATGTCTAACCTGTCTCTATTGTCTTGCCATATTACTTGTTTTTTATTCTTTAAAGGCACAGTAAAAAATAATATAGTTGGTCGTCAAGTTAGTAGTAGAGTGGCTTGACAAAATGCTACATCATTACAGTCATTTATGGAATCATCTCGAAGCGAGAAGCACCCGTATTACTTTTTTTCTGCAAAACACAAAAGACATTTTGAAGAATGTTGATAAACCCTGGTTCTATACAGAAACCCATCGAATGTTATTTATGAGTTTCGTTTTATATGGAGTTGAGAGTATCTACGTTCTTAATGACAGCTGAAAGCGTTATCAAAGTACACAACATATTTAACAAATAAATAAATGGGTTTTTTTCTGTTTGACAAATTTAATTCTTAATTTCATTATGTTCAATCCACAAACATATACATTGTTTAATTAGAAATGGAATAAAAATATGAAATAAGATTAAACTAATAGATAAAACAAGAATAAAGATTTGGTCTCTGAGCATATGTCCCCTAAACCATTAAACTGCATGAAAGCCTCTCACATTATGACCCAACATTTCTAAGAGAAGGAAGGTGCACTTTGTGTCCCCTAAAACAGATGCCTTAGACTGATCAAGTGAAGCATAAAATATTCTCTCCCCTAGATGTATCAGATGTCTAAATTATAATAAGGTCCATTTATCAAACACACTGCAACCATCAAAAACAGGGAATATGGGACACTCCTACAGCCACTATTATGACCGACCTTCATTACCTTGGCAACTTTCTCTTTTCAACTGATAATAGCCATAAGCTAATTGCACTAAACTTCCCAAAGAAAACATCAATACTCGTGTCTGCTGTTTTAGCCACAGATGCCATTCTTAATGAACCCAATGATGAGACCGACATGAGTCTTTTTTATCTCACATTACACAAATCTGTATAACTGAAAACGTTAAAGAAATATTTCAGGTTATTTTCAACTTAATGTTTATGGACCGGAAATGTGACATGTTTTTGCTTAACACAAAAAATAAATGTATTTTGTTTATCAGTTTGTAAAAACAAATGGAAAATGTATTTACAGTAAAGGAAATATTTAAAAAAATATATATATATATTACATCTATACAATGAAATTTAATGGGGCCCAATGCTGTTTGAAAATGTCCTTGTCTTTTGTGTTCTTCCAAAAACTAAGTGCAAACAGTTTGAAATGACATGAGGGCGATTAAATAATGACAGAATTTTCACTTTGATGTGAAAAATTCCCTTAATTAAAATGAACTAATTCAACACAATACCTGAACGTTTTGTCACAGAGGAGTTAAGTGGATCATTTAAAAATATCTCTATCTTATTTTCTGACAACAACAAAAAAATTAACTAAATTGAGTGGAAAATATGATGCCAATGTGATTAATTTTTTTCATGTGGAAAAAAATTCATAATTATACAAATTCAAACTATTTTTTTTTCTGAAGCTTACTACTTGAATTATTTAGTAAATATGTGTTTGATGTCTAAATCCTCCTTTTGATATTGGGCTACATATTTAGGCAAAGAACAGCGACAAAGCCAATTATAAATATCCTTGATTTCTAAATAGCAGCAATATAGAATCGTAAACGTTTACACTTTGAAATTCAAAATGGAATCGTAATATTATAATATTTATTTAATGTAAAATAAATTAAAACGATATTTCCAAAGAATGTTTTGTTTGAAACATTGGTAATTAGATTTCATTTGTACACATTAGTTAACTACATTTTAGTTAATATAAACAAACAATGAACAATACAGGGTTTATAAATTTGGTAAAACAATAAGATCTCATTAGTTAACAGTTAATGTATTGACTAATACAAACTAACAATGAGCAAAACATTTGTTACAGTATTTATTAATCCATGTTAATGTTAGTTAATAAAAATCTAGCTGTTCATTGATTATTCATGTTACTTCACAGTGCATTTGTCACAGTGGGTTGTGGAGAATGGAAGAAAGGATTCAAGTGCGGAGTGAATTGATGAGGTTTAATAAAGAAAACATAAAATAAACAAACCAACAAAAGAATCCAATGATTTCAGAACTAAATCCAACACTGACATGGCAAAACAGTGGTACAGAACTCCACCCGACAACACCGAAACAATAAACAACGTACGAGCACAGGACAGCAAACGCAGGTAGATTAAATAGGAAGGCAAATAAGGAGGGTAACGAGGATAACAGGTGGGACAAATAAATCAATAATCAGATAACAAGGGGGAGGGACCAGACAATGACAAGAGCACATGGCCCAACATAACAAACACTCATGTTTATCACAAGGACAGGACAGACATGTGACAGCATTATCTAATGTAACAAATACAACATTTGATTTTAACCTTTAATCACTGTTAAAAAAGGATAGCACTTAATATCTTTGGGGTCAAAATGACCCTAAACATTTAAAGAGCGATTGCATAAGGAAATATACATTTTTACATGGAAAACTATATATCGTTTTTTTATTTACTTCTCAACTATACATTTATGCTGTTTTTTTGGAATTTGCTTTTTACCTATTTACTGCACAAATACATTACTAGGCCATAAATTGGCACATGAAAAATGATTTTTTTAAAGAAAAAAATCCCTTAAATGATCATCCTAATTAAATCTAAATAGTTTTTGGACATTGCTCTATGTGTTAGGGATAGAACACTGCCACCTGGAGGTTAGTCGAAAAACCTTTTTTCTTAGAGTTAAGGAATTAAAGTCCAATGACCACATATGTATCCAATAGAGGTCCATAGAGACTCATTCATTTTCACTTTTCATTTTTCTTGATGCTCTGCAGTTTTTCTTTATGCGCACAATTTTGATATATATATTTTTTGAATATATATTTAAACATTTTGAAATACATAAAAAAATCTGTATTTTTCAGATGAATTTTAAAAAGTAAATAAACCAATATAATATAAAACAACAGTACCAATAAACTGCAATGAACAGGAGTGAAGGGTACACAGAACAATACAATTTTTTTATATATAAATCACATGGCTAATAAACAAGTGAAAGAACAAGCAAAACACTGATAATGGTACTTCATGCTTGTGTCATGTTGCATATGTGACATTTTTCAGATTTATGCCAATTTAGTTGATTTTATTTGCCAGTTTCTATAAAATGCTCTGTTGCAGTCACATGCATGTGTGTGTTTGTGTTAGTCTGTGTGTGCGTGTGTGTGTGTGTGTGTGTGTGTGTGCGCGCGTGTGTGTGTGTGTGGCCTGGTAAACCCTACGTTATGGGGACAAAATGTCCCCACAAGGATGGCAATATCTGAATTCCTTGTTCGTGTGGGGACATTTTTTGGTCCCCATGAGGAAATCAGCTTATAAATCATACTGTGATGTTGTTTGAAAATATAAAAATGCAGAATGTCTCCTGTGATGGGTAGGTTTAGGGATAGGGTTAGTATAAGGGAATAGAATATACAGTCTGTACAGTATAAAAATCATTATGTCTATGGAAAGTCCCCATAAAACATGAAAACACAACGTGTGTGTGTGTGTGTGTGTGTGTGTGTGTGTGTGTGTGTGTGTGTGTGTGTGTGTGTGTGTGTGTGTGTGTGTGTGTGCGTGTGAGTGTGCGTGTGCGTGCGCGTGCGTGTGTGTGTGTGTGTGTGTATGAGATAGAAAGTTCGTTCCACTTTTTATTTACACTATAGGACTAGACCTTGGTTTATATGTAGAACATTTCTGATTTATAATGGATTTACTTTTATTTAATTGACAAACAAAATAAAAAAAAATGTTTTTTTTTTTCTTTTTCCCATTCATTTTCAATGTGGGGTCATTTTGACCCCAAACATTTTTTTTAAAACACCTTTAAAACAACCAAATCAAGCCCAGTTTTTTGTGCATGTTTAGATAGATTATTTAGGAAAAGTCAGAGAGTTTCATGCCCCTGAGATGAAGGTAACACTTTTAAAAAATGAAGGAAAAGTCCAGTGGGGTCATAATGACCTTGATAATGTATTAGTAAACATTAATTAACATTTGCTAAGATTTATGCTGTAGACGTATTGTAGTTCATGTTAACTAAAGTAGTTCTAAACCTATTAGACTTTCTTTCTTCTGCTGAACACAAAATAAGATATTTTGAAGAATGTCGAAATATATGCCCCATTGACTTCCATGGTATTTTTTTTTTTCCAAACTGGAAGTCAGTGGGGCCCATAAACTGTTTGGTTACCCATATTCTTTAAAATATCTTCCTTTGTGTTCAGCAGAAGAAAGAAATTCATACAGGTTTGGAACACCTGGAGGGTAAGTGAATGATGACAGGATTTTCATTTTTGTGTGATTTATCTCTTTAATTCTAACACATTTTTAAGATCAAAAGTTGCATCTCTTAGCATTAGTTAATGAACTGTGTATATAACCATTTTTATTAACCAACTTTAACAAAGGTTAATAAATGCTGTAAACATTATTTGTTCATTGTTAGTTCATGTTAGACAATGCATTAAATAATATTAACGAATGAGACCTTATTGTAAAGTGTTACCGAAACATTCTGATTAGAAAAAAGGAAACATTAAACAAAATAGAATCACTTCATTGTGATAAAAATAAAAATAATATACTATTTTGAGGTAGGACGTTTCTATGCGAATAACAGCCTAACAAGGCTAATGACTTTTTATATTATATTAGTCTTGATATCAAAAAAGCAGCCATATAAAATGTTAAATGTTCATCATCACAGTTCAAATTGTATTTATCAAAATAGTCACAATATGATTTTCTTGACCTATGGTGCAGCCGTAGCTTTCATTGCAAGTGTATTACTGTACATGTATTTACTGTTTATTACAAACGAGACGAGACATTTTCTGTGGTTATCGACAAGTCACAGATGTGCTTCAAAGTCGCTATCTTGAAAATATCCCAGAACATTCTTTTAAGGCAGATTTTGAAACACGTTAAAAGCAATGTGTGGATCATGAGAGAGATTTACTCTTTTTTTAAATTCTCCTTGCAGCTTCTCCTCCTCTGCTCGGACCAAAAAGTTTGGTTCAGATCAAATAGGGCTCTGTCCCTAGCGTCTACCCCGTCTGCTCTTCTTCACAGAGGAAGGGAGGATCACTTGTCATCCCAGTGTGTGCACCTGCTCCCCACCTACCTCTCCATCCTCCACCTTCTTCATCAGATCCTGCTTCCCCTTCATCTTCTCCTTGTCTGCTTCATTTTTTTTCATGTTTTCATTCTGTCAAGCTTCCACTTGTCTTCCTGTTCTGCTGTCTGCTGTGTGATCTAAAATGTTCTGAAGATGCATTTGTTATTCTGAAAATTTGATCAACATATATTAAATACAGCATCTCTGAGCTTTTAAGACAAACTGTCTCAAAGGTCTTGTTTACACTGCAGGTTTTGATGCCCAATTCTGATTTGTTGCCTATATCCGTTTTTTTTACCGTCCGTTTACATGTTCTTTCAATTGTGACCCATATCCGATTCATGTGTTTACACTTGCCATACTATCTGAAACATTGCGCATGCTTAAAGGGGGTTCTTGCACAGACAAACACGAAATATGCTTTATGTTAGCTCTGCGACATACAGGTCCTTCTCAAAAAATTAGCATATTGTGATAAAGTTCATTATTTTCCATACAGTAATGTAATGATAAAAATTAAACCTTCATATATTTTAGATTCATTGCACACCAACTGAAATATTTCAGGTCTTTTATTGTTTTAATACTGATGATTTTGGCATACAGCTCATGAAAACCCAAAATTCCTGTCTCAAAAAATTAGCATATTTCATCTGAGCAATAAAAGAAGTGTTTTTAATACAAAAAAAAGTCAACCTTCAAATAATTATGTTCAGTTATGCACTCAATATTTGGTCGGAAACCTTTTGCAGAATGACTGCTTCAATGCGGCGTGGCATGGAGGCAATCAGCCTGTGGCACTGCTGAGGTGTTATGGAGGCCCAGGATGCTTCGATAGCGGCCTTAAGCTCATCCAGAGTGTTGGGTCTTGCGTCTCTCAACTTTGTCTTCATAATATCCCAGAGATTCTCTATGGGGTTCAGGTCAGGAGAGTTGGCAGACCAATTGAGCACAGTAATACCATGGTCAGTAAACCATTTACCAGTGGTTTTGGCACTGTGAGCAGGTGCCAGGTCGTGCTGAAAAATGAAATCATCTCCGTAATGCTTTTCAGCAGATGGAAGCATGAAGTGCTCTAAAATCTCCTGATAGCTAGCTGCATTGACCCTGCCCTTGATAAAACACAGTGGACCAACACCAGCAGCTGACATGGCACCCCAGACCATCACTGACTGTGGATACTTGACACTGGACTTCAGGCATTTTGGCATTTCCTTCTCCCCTGTCTTCCTCCAGACTCTGGCAACTTGATTTCCGAATGACATGCAACCACTGAGCAACAGTCCAGTGCTGCTTCTCTGTAGCCCAGGTCAGGCGCTTCTGCCGCTGTTTCTGGTTTAAAAGTGGCTTGACCTGGGAAATGCGGCACCTGTAGCTCATTTCCTGCACACACCTGTGCACAGTGGCTCTGGATGTTTCTACTCCAGACTCAGTCCACTGCTTCCACAGGTCCCCCAAGGTCTGGAATCGGTCCTTCTCCACAATCTTCCTCAGGGTCCGGTCACCTCTTCTCGTTGAGCAGCGTTTTTTGCCACACTTTTTCCTTCCCACAGACTTCCCACTGAGGTGCCTTGATACAGCACTCTGGGAACAGCCTATTTGTTCAGAAATTTCTTTCTGTGTCTTACCCTCTTGCTTGAGGGTGTCAATGATGGCCTTCTGGACAGCAGTCAGGTCGGCACTCTTACCCATGATTGCGGTTTTGAGTAAAGAAACATGCTGGGAGTTTTTAAAAGCCTCAGGAATCTTTTGCAGGTGTTTAGACTTAATTAATTGATTCAGATGATTAGGTTAATAGCTCGTTTAGAGAACCTTTTCATGATATGCTAATTTTTTGAGATAGGAATTTTGGGTTTTCATGAGTTGTGTGCCAAAATCATCAGTATTAAAACAATAAAACACCTGAAATACTCCAGTTGGTGTGCAATGAATCTAAAATATATGAAAGTTTAATTTTTATCATTACATTATGGAAAATAATGAACTTTATCACAATATGCACATTTTTTGAGAAGGACCTGTATATGCGAAGTTCTCCAAACATCACCATGATTTTGAAAAGGGCCATCATTGCAGCCAGCGCATACGTTCCTGTTATTGTGTGCGAGACACGATCTCATGAAAGTGCTTATCTATACCACTAATTTCGCGCCATCGCCGGAAATAGTTTTTGCGTGCATGATACGCACTGTAAACCCCTTGGGTAGGATTAGGGGTGTGGAGTGCGTGCGTAGGCTATTACACACCATAAAGTGCACATTATTGAAATTACCATAGATTATTGAAAGCGCTATATAAATGCCTCATTCATTTATATCATATGCACGCAAAAACTATTTTTGCCGTTAAATGGCACGAGAAATAAAATTCGAGCTACAGATTCGCACTTTCATGACATCGTGTCAGGCTTTAACGAGAAGAAGTGGGTCCGAAATTTTAGGATGAGCTAGCTAACCTTTGATATGTTGTCAACGTTTGTCCACATTCCTCTCTTACGACGACACCCTCCATCCCCAGCCCGTTCTCATCCCAAGGCGTCATTTAATTGAGACTTTTGACCATGCGTCAACTAACTGACGCTAAAGGGTGCCTTTAGCGTCAGTTAGATGACCCTCATCCTCGGGCGTCATGTAACTGACGCTTTTGACCATGCGTCTACATCCGACACACATGGCACCCTTTAGCGTCAACATGAGACGCGCCTACCCTACCCCATACCTAAACCTACCTATAACGGAAGCGTAATCTAACTGACGCTAAAAGCACCCTTTAGCGTTAGTTAGTTGACGCATGGTCAAAAGTGTAAATTAAATGACGCCTTGGGGTGAGAATGCGTTGCCATCCCTTAGCAGACGCGCGTCTGGTTTCTCTCGTCATTAAACCGCGGAGACTTAGCCTCATGCCTCAGAAAATCCAATCTGCCTGTTTACATTACAGTCGCATTGGCACATATCTGATTTATATCTGATTTATTTCCACATATGAACAAGGCCTGAAACCGATCTCGAAATATCCGAATGCATGCGTTTTTGTCCTGTTTACACTGTCATAGAACAAATCCGATCTGTGTCGCATATGAGCAACAAATCAGAACTGGGTCACATTTCACTGACAGTGTAAACAAGGCCAAACTGTGCGTTGGCAGTGGCACACATCAATTTTAGCTCTGGTCATGAAGAAATGTACTGCTAATGCTTCTTTAGATCCTCCGGATACTGCGCAAAGCAAATGAGCCTTTCAGTTTTGCTCTTCAAATTGCTGTATAAAAGGATAAACTCAGGAAGCTCAAAAACAAGCACTTAAAACCATGAATTATCACTTGTTTTCAGAATGTCAGGAAAATTAGCAGGAGGCCTAACAGGATTGAAATGAAGAGGGGAGGAACTAACAGTTACATGAGAGGTTAACTTCAAGTAATTATATTTGTTTAAACGTCTTTTGAAATGTTGATGTCCTTTTCTGTAATTTCTTCAGACATAGTGGAGTATTTTACCGTAAGACTGTAATTTATCTTTTTTTATGTAAATGAATGTTCAAGTTACACTTAATGTTGACATTTTTTAAGTTGAATAAAAAAACTTTACTTACACTATCAGAAAACAACCAGAACTATTTTATTTTTGTATTATTTTTTTATTTTGTACAATGTAATTGTATTTATTAAAAGCAAATTATATTTCTCATCAAGTTTTCCTCATCATTTAAAATACATTTTTTCCCAAATAATAACTAACAAAAAAATTCTAGAAAAAATTCTTAATGCGCCTGTGAACGCCATCAGCGTTTATCACAGGTTCGCGTTTAAAGTCTGTTTAAAGAGAATGGCGTAGTCTTAGCGACCCCTAATTTAATAACAATTGATAATTTCAACGGAAGTGAATAAAACTAACTTTAGCTGGAAAATAACATTATTCAAGAACCGCTATAAAGGCAAAACAATCTCTGTTACCTTAAATTATATCTTTACCTCTGTAAAGCTGCTTTGAAACAATCTACATTGTTAAAAGCGCTATATCAATAAAGATGACTTGACATGTAATGATAATGTCCATCCAGCCTGTTATCTCAGAATAAACCCCAACAGGGTGATCAGGCAGGGACTCCAACGCAAAGCTTATTACATGGCTACTTGCTACATAAATATTTAACATTAGATATAGACACTAAATATTAATCTGAGTTGAAATATTTTATTAGGTCTTTAAAAGCAAGGCTTCAGCAAACAGAGCAGTTGCTAGAGCAGCAAGTTCAAACTACAATGCACATTTAAGGATACTGTACAGTCATATCACTTATTACTCAGCATTTCACCACATATAATTATGGGGATAAGAGATGTTGATTTGAGATAAAACTGTTTTAAAATCATATAATCCAATATAATCTTATAATCCAACATTGTACAAAACAATAGGCACAAAATGGCAGCAGTTTGCATGAAACAAGAGTGTGAGTCCACGATACCGGATGACATAACTAAATAACTGTACACAAAATTTTTTACTGAGTTTTAATATTGTATTAGCTCACCAAATGCAAAATTTCCCAGAAAAAAAAAAAAAAAACACCTTTCCTAGCAAGCGTATAGCACTGCAGTCATGGTGGATTGCAAGACGGCAGACGAAGATAATTTCAAATACAAAGTTTTAATTGCAATCTAGAAGACAGGTTTGCAAACAGGTTGATCTACACACACTTAACATAACGGTGATCGGACAGAGAATGGATGTGAGGGACAAACTTGTATAGCAAACACAAATGAAGATGATTAATCAAACGCAGCTGAACAAAATGAACTCGATGGGGACCATGGTAACAAAGGAGTGGCGGGAAAACGTGACCAATGAAAACAAACTGTGACATAACATCCCCTCAGAGTAGGCGTGACTTCGCGCTGTAAGAAGAACATAAATAGATGAGGGAGGAGGTTTGGGAGGCGGGCAAGGAGCTGGAGAAGGGCAGGCGATGGCAGGACGACTATCCCCTGGTGTTGATGGTCTGCAAGCACAGACCCAGAGCTCCCCAGTGCCAACAGACCACGGCAGAGTCGAGTCCAGATGGTGACGAGGCTGACGGCAACTCGGGGACCGACCGAGACCAAGCCGGTGGATCTGCAGGCGCAGACCGAGGTTTGAAGGAGCTGAGCGACATTGCTGGTGCAGGAGACCCAGGCGATGTCACGGCGACGAGCGTCGTAGGTGGAGCCGGAGTACCCGAGGGCTGGGGGGGGGGCGGCGACGGTGTGAGAGAGGACAGAGGCGATGCCGACGGGTAGGAACCTGTTGCAGCTGAAGAGGTCGAGGGACGGAGCGCAGTGGATGTCCCGAAGGTCCGTGGCAGAAGTGGTGAGAAATGACTGACCAAGGGGGAGTCGGTGGGACGAGGAAATCTGGAGGAGCCACTACACTGAGGGTCTCTGGTGGAGCTGAAGGTGGGAGCAGCCAAATCAGAACTGACAGGTAGTGATGGAGCGAAGAGACCTGAGGCCGGAAGCGGAGCCGAAGGATCCTCCTGTATAGGCGCTGCTGGTGGTTGCTCGACGTCAATGCAGGGACTCCCCAGAGATGGCGCAGGGCTGCAAACATCCAGCAGCGATGGGACTGGAGAACTGGCTGAGCTCTGTTGGTGGTGATGAAAAGAGACTTGAGATGACAAAGGTAATCATGACAGTTCACACAGGATAGAGCAAAAAAAAAATGGTTCCCAGTTCTCAATGCTCTCTTTGAGTAATATAGATGATTCAGATAGCGGGTGGGAGTTGACAATACTCCAAAGTCTATCAGCCAGTCCTCCATCGCAGTTCCCTCAGCCACTGGTGTCCCTGACTCACACCCCTGATCAGATCCACGCTGGGGCAAGCTCGGTCCTCTTATCCTCGGGCTCTCTCGTCGCGGCGGGTGGTGGCGCTCAGTTTGCGTTGGGCTCACGTGACTTCTCTGCGGTCGATGGTGATGAAATGGGCTCTGGGTCTGGCAGTGCTCTGGATCGGGGCGCAACGCTCTCCAGACACCTCACGACAGCTTCCCTCCAACTCAGTCCGGTGGTGCCTGGAAGGTTGATGGTGTTGTGGAAGTTTGCCCCGATCCAGAATAGGTTCTTTAGGGTCTCGTCATCCAGGGAGCTGGTGATGGCCAAACAAAATCTTTGAAAAAAGAAAAGAAATTATGGCTAAACTTTGCCTGTTAGTCCATATTGGGCAGTCCGATCATCTGTCACAATGGGTTGCAGGAAGAAGACGATAACTTCAAATACAAAGTTTTAATTACAATCTCAAAGACAGGCAAACAGGTTGATCTACAAACACTTAACATAACAGTGATCAGACATAGAAAGGATGCGAGGGACCAACTTATATAGCAAACGCAAAGGAGGATGATTAATCAAACACAGCTGAACCAAATAATAATGGTGACCATTGTAACAAAGCAGTGGCTGGAAAACTGAACAAAGGAAAACATGTGACTAATGAAAACAAACTGTGACAGCTGCTGACATCAGTAACCCGGGTGAGCCTATCTGTTTTCGGCGGTTGTTGGGGAATAACAAATAACGGGGACCAAAAAAATACTGAATACTAGGAATGACCCAGTTATGTTATTTTTCCACCTGAATGCAAGGAGTACACAACTTTTTCTTGCAGCTGATTTGTGACATTCACCAGGTCTGTTGCTCAGAAAGACTGCTATTCCAGCAGCAGTTAACCATGCTCTTATTTTTATACATCAGATTTTTTAAAAGTTTACAATAGATTGACAGAGATAACTGTGAAGAAAGACAAGAGAGAGAGGAACCATTCTTTGATGTTGTTTTGTACATGGCTGCACCACCCCATTATTTGAATATCACACGGCACACAGTTTGAGCCTGGGCACTTTCTCTCTCTCTCCTGATGCTTTCGTGCGAGCAATTAAAGCTTGTGCCACAAAGGGATGTGTTTGTTAATGACATCTAGCATTTAAAAAGCTGTCATTCCTTTGTCACCACTGAGAATTAGTTTCTTGTGTTGCATATACTTTACATAAACTTAACCTAACAATGCAAATGATCTGAAGGGGAGGAGTTGTTTGTTTAGTTTGGGTTATTCTGAGCTAATCACCTCCAGAATTAGGAAAACAAACAGGTCTATGGAAAAAATATTTTAGATTTTCTTTCCAGAGATTTTTCTAACAGAATAATTTCTCATGCAATGCTAAAGCAGCTGAAATTTATTGGCTGTATCAAATAACAGGTTATTTAGTTGAGGGTAAAATAAAACATGCCATTCTGGCCATTTCACTGGCCACCAATTAAACACAATCAAGCTATTTATAGCTATTCTAGCCATTCACATGTAATTAGTGGCTGCACAATCAGTCCCAAGTGTTGAAGGGTGTAACTTTCAATAATTAGCCCCCGACTCTTTCAGTGCTGAAAAGTAGCCATCAGTTGCACAATGTATCTCTTCAGTGTAACTGTAGCCTATATGTTGCATATTGCTGCACACTGAGTATATGATTGTACACCTTAATAATGTCAGAGGCCCACAAAATAAGGGCTGCCCCCGATTAAATATTTTCCTAGCCGAGTCGTTCATTTAAGCCATTAGTCGATTAGTCGGGGTGAAAATACCAAACCGTATTAATAAGCATTTTAAAATATACGAACATAAAGCTTGCCTCAGCGACACAGGTAAACATCGAATCAAAATAAATAAATAACATATAATCTAAATAACAGCCTTATCTTTATAAAAAATAATACATTTAATGAAAATATTTTAAAATGTAGGACATAAATATAAAATTATATTATAAATATACAGAAAACTGAAACACTTAAAAGAGCAGTATCAGGGAAAACAATCAGGCAACATCAGAGTCTAGCCTTATAAAAACTCAGAGGTCCGAACACAAAAGAAATATATTATATACAAAACGATTAAATAAAATATATAGCAGGAAACTGAAACAATACAACAATATGGACAATTAGGATACCTAGGCTTCATCCGAAATTGCATACTTTCCTACTATATAGTAGGCTAAAAACAGTATGCGACAAAAAAAAGAATGTCTAAATTCACTGTTCTCATAAAAGAGTAGCCGAAAAGTACCCGGATGACGTACTTCTTCCAGCGAGAAGTGTACATACGATGGACCCTTTATTATCCATGAGGCCACGGGAGAGGATTTGTGAATGGCAGTGGTTGGTCATACGATAATGACAACATGGCTAATGTAGTATGTCCAGATTCATACTACACACATTCATACTATATAAAACATACTTTTTTTAGCGGCCGTGAAGTAACTGCTTATTCAAAATAACTACCTTCTCAAGAGAGTTTGCGATTTCGGATGTATCCCTAGTCTTACGTATCCAGAACTTCAGACTGACGGCAGAAGGTCTGGACTCCATCGCAGCATTCATTGGCCAAGGACGCCCAGAGGCCGTCTGTCTGATATGTAAAGCAATCAATCACAGTTTGATCTTTTACGCGTCAGGTTTAGAGGCGTGAAATTGTAACGTTGATGTCCCTACAAAAACAGGCCGGTGGATGTATTCTTGGATGTATTTTAAAGAGTCTATGCCGCAAACTTTATTCTTCACATACTTTTGAAAATCAAGTGTTTAGTTGATCCTGATAAGCACTCACTGTCACAGTTATAAATGCAACGACTTGATTTTTCCATTAGGGGGTTTGGCATCACTGCATCTTTGTTTCTAGGCACGCAGATCTATTAAAATCCTGTAGAATTCAACTAATTAGATCATGACTTTGAAATGGAGTAATGAGCTCCTTGTCTTGCTAAAAGCCGGGTTTTGAGAAGATGCACTCTTGGAAGTTAAGCTGGGTTCAGACTACACAATATCAGCCTGATTTTTGGCACGATTTTGCACAGGGGCTGCATTGGGTTCCAACCATCTGTGGATGTGAAATTTTCGGTTCCGTTTTAAGCTTTGGATGTGTTGTTAATTTTTTACTTGAGCTACTACACCATATGCGACATGCCAACCAGATGGGATGTATTCCACTGTATTTCAATCAGATCGGTGTGAGAATTATTAATACTTTATGTTTAACTAGGGTGCGAATTCAGACAGCCGTGTACAAATGTCGTGTGAAGTGGAAAGGTGGCTAAACATGGCAAATTGAAAGAGAGAGACGATGGTATAAAGTGGTGCAGGTATGACATCACTTTGTAGGCCAAAACACGGAAACGAGTTAGCATTTTAGCACTTCCAGTTTCATTGTCCTGAAATCAATGTTTTTTTTTTTTTAATGGGATTTTGGTTAAACGGCTGAAATAAGGTCTTTGGTTACCCCACTCGTGATTTTTTAAGCTGTTACGTGTCTTGAAAAAGGCAGTCGCTAAGTGGCTAAATGGGACTACAGAGGCTGTCAGAGACATTAAAGGAACACTCGGAATAGCACTTGGGAGCATTTCGACTCGGCGCAGTAATATCATCACTGATTACATCACATATTACTGCGGTGACTTCGAAGTGCTCCCAAGTGCTATTGCACCATACATTATAGTTATCCATTTTAACAGATTAGAAAAGCAGCACGTTTTATTTTGTGTCACCATACTTGGTTGTGTAACTACTAGTGTAACTGTATTTAAATAGGGAAAACGTAGAGGTGTTTGTCGCTTCTAACTTAATCTCTGTATGGATCCTGATGAATGAACTGGGCTAAGCTAAGTGCTATAAAAATGTCGCCTCGCGCCAGAGCGATTGAGTGCACACACTGAGACGAGCGAGGTATGTATCAACTCGTCTTAGTTAAGGGAATAACATAGTTTAATATGAAAAAACGGCGGAGTGTTCCTTTAAACGTCATCATGCCGAACAAGTGAACTCAGTCCGCTTTTACAGCCCCATTATGCTTATAATTTTGCTCTTATAAATTATTCTCAACTCAAACTCAAACTTTCTGGGAAAATGTATTTAGATAAAAGCTGAAAGAGTTGTCGGAAGCTTATTGGTAGTGACGTTGAAGTTGAGCGACCGTGGTGTAGTTCGCTTATAGTCTACCTTTTCCCTTTTTTGCTTCAGGCGACTGCAAGGCTTTAAAATTCATAAAAACTGTGAAAATTATCTTGATGGACAAAACATGTAACTATCATCAACCTTTGTTGATCACAGAGCTTGTTTTTTAGCAATAATCCAAAAGTATATGGAGTTTTTGCAGAGGGAACCAGTGTGACTGCCGGTTGGCCTTCAAAGTGACGTTATACCTGCACCATTCTTTAGCTCTATTGGTGCTGCTAGGTGGTACTATGCAATAGAGGAAAAGTTCCTGGATATATGGCATCAATACCTTTATGATGTTTCCTCGAGGTACTATGACAGTGACAGAGTGTAAAAAGATGCTGGCCAACGATAGCGGAGGCGCTTAAGCAACCATGAGTTTATGGTAATAACCATAAACTCATAATTGAGTTATCAGCACATATTGTTTGCTGGAATTAGCATTAAGCTAACATGTCATTTTGGTAGCCTGTTTGTTTACATTCTTGTTTTCGGAAGTCAGTCACTAGTTCCCCTTCTCGATGACATCACGCACATCGTTAAAGACGGCAATCAATGATTGGTCGCGAAGGAACATGTAGTCTGACAAGTTACTTGTGTTTGCACCCAGCCTCTGCCGAGACACGTCGTGAAGAGAGCAGATGTGATTGAAAGAGGGATGGGAGGTTAAAGTTTTTAATTAAATATTGTGTACATATTAATAAAAAAAATGAATTGTGTTGAATTTTTTATTTCATGATGACTTTAATATTGGCCATTTTTCAGTTATCAGTCATAAAATTAAAATAATGATCAGATTATCTGTATCAGCAGGTTAAATGCAGATAAATACTTCCTGTAAGGTGCAGTAAGTGATTTCTAAAAAGCACTGTTGATATTTGAAATCAACCCAAACAAACACACCCCTCCCTTCATTGCTCCACCTCCAAAATGCACAAACAATCTTTATCATAGCAGAAGTTAAGCAAAATAATGCTTTGCGAAAAATAAAGCTAAGTTGACAAATGATGAACAACTTGGAATAACAAAACAAAAAAACTAAAAAAGAAGCAGCATACCAGCTCCAGACAAACACTGACACTCAAAACTGTCCTGTTACTATAGCTAACATTACAACAACAGCATATATTGGTTCTCTGAAGTTGCTCACGTTTGGAGCAGCAATCCTGGTGTCTGTTTTCAGGCCTTCCTGCTTAGGTCTTTCCAGCACTGGAAAGCTTTTCTAATATCAACATGGGTCCTGAAGCTCTTGCCTAATCATATTCCTTCTTTTTCCAGTGATATTCCTCGTACCTTTTCTCTTTTGTAATGTCTCTCAGGCTCAGCCATCTCTCTTTCTTCAAATCTCCCTCTTGCTCACTCTCTCTCCTCCTCAATCATGTGTGGACACGCCCCCTACTGCTGATTGGGTAAAAGTGTGTTGTGGTGCTCATCTTATCCACTTTAACAGCGTTTCTATACTATACTATAGAACTATACATTCGCATTAATTATATATGGTAAACTTTCTCTTATATAATTTTTTATTGTTGAAATAAATCTTAACTGAGATAAAAAAAAAAAAGTTTAATCCCCAAAGTATATATGGATTCAGTATGAATAATAACATACAATCTGTAAATCTCTAAAATGTTATAAACAAAAGTACAGGTACAGTACTTATGTATCAGGTCCCTTGCTGAAGGTCTAAAGTAAGGGAACAGGGCTGGAGTGTGTTATCTTGGCATCTACTTGTCGCTCATGTGACTCACCCAAACAGCTAATTAGAGGCAGCCAAGCTTGCTCTGTTACCAGGCAACAGCTCCAGGGGGCATTGGTGAGGTTAGCGAGTTGGCGAGCACCGTGCTCTGGATCGGCTGGATCAGACTGTAGGTCCTCAGCAGGACTGTTTCTCTGAGTCACACCTGCAAGCTCTGCAGCTGAGCACTCCTGGGGTGAGCCAGGAACAAAGTCAAACACCCCCTACACCTTCGGATGGTGTTAGGGGCAAAGGAACAGACACACGAATAAGACAAATTTAGGTTCTCTACTAAAAATGGAAATAAAATCATATGTATTTGGTGTAAATGCGGCACTCATACACACATTCATCACCATTCAAATATTACTGCAAAAAAATTGAAAAATGGACAAATGAACATTAAAATAAAGATTAAAATGCCCCTATTATGCTTTTTTTGGATAATTACCTTACATGTATAATATAGCTTTTTGTGAATATAAAAGTAATGCAAAGTTTTAAAGATTAACGTGGATGACAAATGGAGTTTCGTCTGCCAAAAAAAGAGCCAATTCTAAACTGCCTGAAACGAGTCGTCAGTAATTCCAGTCTAACTTCCTGCTCAAACCTACGTAGGTTTATACAAATTTGCGTAATGCCAGCCTATCCCTGGCTGCCCGCGAACTGCATCTACTTTGACCCGTCCTCAAACACTGTAGTTGTAGCTGAGTTTTGCTTGTGTTGTTGACATGTCAAGAAGACACTGTTTTCTGCACTGCGAAAGTAAATCCACTTTGCATGCACTTCCAAAAAATGCGGACCCGGGTTCAAATTGATACTGTAAAACCGACACCATCGTTACTGTTTGCATCACTGTGTATCTAAGTGCTGATGAAGCCGCTGGAGCTGAAATTTATTTAGTTTCTAACACGCGCTGTAAGCGGACAAAACACAACAGACTGGGCCATCTGACCAATCAGAGGCTCTCAGAAAGGCGAGATTTGGAAAGGATCCTTCATCCTACTGTTTGGACACTGCAAAAGAGGTGATGCTGCAATGTATTTTATGAGAAAATTAAAGTGTTTTTTTACCTTGAATGCATGTAAATCTTTTGTAGGAGACCTCCAAAACTAAATTAAGAGCATTTAAAATAGCACAACAGGGGCACTATAAATATGGCTACATAAAACTAACGTATTAGGATGTATTAAAAAAATCTGTCCATCTGCACTTAGGTATATTCAGACGTGAATTATTAGAGGTCTTGGAATCTGACCCTGGAGGTCCAATGTCCTGCAGAGTTTAACTTCATTCCTAATCAAACTCACCTGCACAAGCTAATCAAGGTCTTCAGGTTTAGTAGAAAACTTCACGCTTTGATTAGGCTTGGGGCTTAACAGGACATTAGACATCCACGGCCAGATTTGAAGAACCCTCTAATCACATATTAAAATTTAAAATATTATTTTGTAAATATAATTGTTGCAACATATTCAGTGAAGAGAACTGATATAATAAAGAGTACCAAAGCATTTCATTCTATTAGGACTCGGCTAAGGCAGAACAGAGGGTTTGCTATATTTGAATTGTGTGTCCCAATGTAACACTGAAGTCATAAAAATAACTTTAATTTGCAATTACAAGCCAGCACCTTGTAGATGATCTAATTTGTGTTTGCATTTATATATGTATGGATGAATCATTCACAATAAGACCAGTAGATTCAATTAAAAAATAATTTAATTTTAAAAAAACTATTGAATTATAACTAAATGATTTTCAGTTAAGAGAACTGAATACTTCTACAATTATGGATGATTTATAAAGGTTGGATGCTTATAAACATGAAAAACATTTCCATGGATTCACTGTATTCACAGGGCTAAAAACTATTTTCAACTCTATTCCTTATAATGTCTCATTTGATTTGTTGTTTTCATAAGGAAGCTCAAATTGAGGTTGTTTTTAAAGCACACAATTAATTAGCTCTATTTGCATCTTACTCCTACGGAAGCGTATTGCATTCACTTGAGGAAAAAAAATCTACTCTGTTTTTCTGAAAGTTAATTATCTCGGAATTACGAGATAATTTTTCAAACATTTTTGCTCTGTTTTTCTGAATTAACGAGTTAATTATCTCAGAATTATGAGATATATTTTCATGAAAAAAAGTTTTTGCTCTGTTTTTTTTTAATTAATGACTTAATTATCTCGTAATTCTGAGATAATTAACTCGTTAATTCAGAAAAACAGAGTAGATTTGTTTTCCTCAAGTGAATGCAATACGCTTCCATATACTCCCACAGCCATAATATGAATTTTCTTCATTAGGACAAAGAGTTTGTGAAAGAGTTTTTTTTTCTTCCATAAGACCAGTTATGATGATTCTTACACAAGAAAGTATGTGCTGCAATCATTTGGTGCTTTTTAATCTTTTGTATTTTTGTTTATAATATTGACAAAATCATTTCATCAATGTCTTTTTAAGCCTACAGAATTATCATGCACTAGTTAGGAGCAAAACAAATATCTTCCAATACTGTATAAAATGAGACACATGAGCAAATCAAATAATATTAAAATGAAACACCTCACAAACCACATCTATGTGATTTAGAAGTTGTGTCTATTCTATACATTTTCCCCTTTTCTCCAAAGCTCACTAAATTTCCTACTTGGTTAATCATACATTTTTTCTGATGAACAAAACCACTCATCCATTGTTTTTGTTGTTATTTTTTTACATTAAATGAGTTAAATCATGCATGACCCATGGAATCAGTGGGAGGGATGTTCTCATTCTAGACACCATTTGATTGGGCAAACATACAGTGCAGGATGAGTCATCAATATATTTGGTCCATTTTCCTAAAAGATAAAGGTACGTTTTTCTAATGAGCCTGGGCTGACATTTAAAAAAAATCTAATAAAAGTGAATTCTATTAACATTTAGGATCACACCAACATATAAATGATCTCAAAGCAAAAACATGGACTAAAAGCCACAAAACTAATTTGATCAAATTTAAAGCTAGTTGATCTGGACATGAGGGCCGTATCCCTGTTGCTCTCTCTCTCTCTCTCTCTCTCTCTCTCTTCTCTGCCCTCCTTTGCTTTTTGAGGCTAATTAAAATGAAAAGCAGATTTATGGGTGGGCTCTGTCTTGTCACTTCATGTTGGCAGGACCACTTGTGACTTTCACCTTGAGGGATCTGTACCTGTTAGTCACAAGTCCTCCCAGCAAATGACTCCCAACCGTTTGATGCACTCCAACCTGCTGCAGCGCTGTCAACTCCTTGAAACTAAAAAATAATCATCATCATCATCCCGCAAGCCTGGACTCAACCCTGCCCTGCTCTTTACCCCTGCCTGATAAAACCCTAAGCCTGAACAACAAACACCAATAGAATGTAAAGAGCAGGCCAAGCAAACTGGAAAGTGATCTACTGATAAATGTAAAAGAAAAAAGGAACACTGAACAGCAGTGTTGCATTTAGACATGAATAAACTTTCGTGGACAGCCACAGCAGTTTGTAATTTAAAAGTGCATGCTATCTGTGGTTAAAAAACGTATTTTACAGTAGGTTTTAGTCAAGACTCACTGACAGTAAGAAAGTCCATCGAGGTTATACCTAAAAAATATGTTGTCTGAGCAGGTAAACAGCATATCTGTCACTGTAGTAGCCAGACCTTCTTTTCCTTATGGACATGACCACTGTTATTGTACTGTGATTTATTTACTATTATAGTATTAGTATTTGTGTGTGTGTGTGTGTGTGTGTGTGTGTTTATGAGATACAAAATTATTTGATATAAATTCAATATTATGAGGGGGAAAATAAAAAATTATGAAACAAAAAATTGCATTTAAACTTGCAGGTAAACTTTTATATCATAATTATGACCTTCCACTATTTACAATAATATGATTTTTAGAAATGGGCTTACATAGTATTTATTATTATTTATATATTAATATTATTATTTATTTTAGACTATAGCTTATTTTTATATTTTATTTTAGTTTGTTTAATTAAAACTAAAATTAAACTATGTGCTTTTGTCCTTTCATTTTTGTCCTTTCAAATATTTTTACAAATATTTCAGTGTAACTTTAATTTGTTTTTATTTTATTTTTTTGTAATTTTAGTATTTAAACTGATTTCAATTAGTTGCTTAGGCAATATTTATATTTTCATGGCAGATTATTTTTAGTTTAAGTTTTGTATCTATTATTTAACCTACATTTAATTTTATTTTATTTCAGCTTAATTTCAATTAACAAGAATGATTTTTAATAGTTTTAGTTTGTAGTTAACAATAACAACACTGACATGGCATACAAGGACAAATGTTGAAAAACTGAAGAAACTGCCAAATCAGATGACCAATTATAATATCACGGATCAGAGTGACAAGACAGGACAGTTTTGCATGCAGTTTTGTACTTGCACAGACATTTTTAACATTTTTACCCAAATAATCATCCGCATTGAACTTTTTAAAAAACAGTGCTAAGGCAAGTATACATTGTCAACTAAGGAGTTGAGTGTTTTCAATGCCCCATGACAGTTGACCAACCTTCTCTTGCTCTGGAGGAAGCCTGTGGGTGCAGGCGGTCTGGATGGATGAGGCAACTCAGAGGCCTGACATGATGACTGACAGCCACAGGGAACAGATGGGAACACACTTCTCTGTCAATGTGGAAAGAAAATGCGTGCGCGCGCGTGCGCGTGTGTGTGTGTGTTTGTGTGTGAAATCTGAAGATGTTTGCATTTGTGCATTTGTTTGTTTGTGTGTGTGTGTGTGTGTGTGTGTGTGTGTGTGTGTGTGTGTGTGTGTGTGTGTGTGTGTGTGAGCACAATATAACAACCTCCTGAAATGAGATGACGATACGCGTGTTTGCGTGTGTGAAGGCATATTTTCAGCAGTATTCTTGGAGGCCTTTCTTCCCCTAAGATTCTCTTTTCACACTTTGCTGCACAACACATCTGCATCCAATGACCTGACTTAATGTCTCACTCAGGCAAATAAGATTGCAGAAGTGAAGAACAAAAGACCTATCACTCACAAAAAGGGACACTTTTGGCTCAGAGTCATTTGACAGTGTGTAAAGGCATCCTCTGAGAGAGTCTGAAGGTAATTGAATTTTTTCGTTTTTTTTCCTCCATTTCACCCATTCTCCATTGTCTACTAATAGAATTAAATCAGGCCAAACAGGAGAAGGGTCCTGTGGAGGTGTTGTCAAGGTGCAGTCATCAGCATGCATTAGCAAGCCCTGAGAGGCTTCTGTGAGCACGCCTCATCTACCGTCCTCCTTCAAGGGATTAACAGATAGACAGCAATAACCAGGGAGATTTACTCAAAGGATGGTCACAATTAGCCTCAAACTGTAAACATCTTATAACAAAATGCGATTAGGGGCCTTTGCCGAACATGGAAGTCTTTACATGCTTCATTAATTGTGGATGTACTACTTCTGAAATTGTTTGTGTTGTTTTATTATTAGTTATTGTTTTTAATTTTGTGTGCTTGCTTGTTTTCTAAATCCCACTATAAAGGCTAATGCTCTGAATAAAACGTGCAGAAATGGAAATTATGCATTTGTATAGGAGAAAAGTAACTGATGGACGCTCCCTTTGAAACTGTTTCAGCAAACAAGCAAACACTAATAATAATGTGGCAGTATCCGATGAATAACATGGTGCTTTCACTTATACCATGTTACTGAATGTACCATTGTATTTACAACTATTTTTAAAGTATATAGTCGTAAATATTAAATTCCATAAATATTGTAACTAAACACTAACACCGCTGTTGGCCGCAGGGCGATATTTATACTACCATCATGACTTCAAGTGTATATGGCTTTCATTGAACAGTTTAATAAACATTGAGTTAGTAGTGAACTAACATTTTAGACACAATATTGCCAACGAAAATAGTTCAAAAGAAGTCAAAGCGGAAAGAACTGTTACACGTCTCTGAGCAGCACACTGTAGTGGTTTTTCATTCTTGAATGAATTGGTTGAGTGAATGATTAAAATGATTGATTCATAGAGAGAGTCACCTGTCGACACCTACTGGTGTAACGGTGTAACCTGCAGTAAGAGTCACTTAAAAATCCCCATCACCAATAAAAAAGCAACACAACCAAGCAATGCAATCAGTGAGAAGTGGACAGTAAAATATCAACTTAACAGACTTTGTCACTGCAGAATTTAATAAATGATGTGTGAATTTGATATAATGATACAGTAATATAATATAACTATATTACTTCGATGAATTTAATGCAGCATGTTTAATACACATTTTGTTTAGAATTTTGTTAATTTGATACTTATAATTACTTAATTCAGAATACTTGTCAAACCTGGGTGGTATGATGTTGGACATCATCAAAAGCTTATTTGTCATGATTAAAATATTGAGGGTTTTCTTGGAATTAATAACTGTGATCTCTAAATCTTCCCCTCAAATTTAAAATATGAAAGAAAGCTGTACCTCAAAAAGATACCTCAAAGAGTTCAAGGACTCAGATTCATGCCTGTGTTCATCCAGACATTTTCATCTCTGTACTTAAACAATGTTTCACTTTTTCCATTTTTAAAACATGAAAGAAATATAAATGAAAATTAGAATTGGATTGCTTCAGTTTTGAAACTAAAGAAGCACATATCAGAGAAAAAGAGAAAAAAAAAATGAATAGTGATTGATTTGAGATCCAGCTAAGAGACCTCATTTATTTTAGTTACAAGCTGTAATCTAATTTGAACTAATCATAATTCAGTCCAGTCTTGTTTGCCTGATATTTCTGTTTTTCCATATCTCCACCTCATTTCTCCAGCAACTTGTCAGAATTTATACAAAATCTGCCATGTCTTTCAAACATATGGTGTATACTGTACATTACAATCATACTAAATAAAAACGTATCAAACTATTTCCTTTTGGATGCAATGTCTCACAGTTCTTCAAACACCATTCCCATCCTAAATTGAGTCTTCTTTTACATTCCCCATTGTTGCTGTTGAGGGGGTAATGTGTGCAATGCTAGGTCAAGGCTAAGCTGTGGCAGAGGTTATACATTTGAAGAAAAAGGAGTTCTTTCATCTGACCGTTTTTGAAAGAGGAGATAATAAAGGACTCAATAAAAATCTCCTTGAATCTATCCCTCTCCATGCAGCAAAATCACATTCCTGACAGATGTGTTACCTCTTGTTATTCATCCCCTTTTTGTTTCACTCCATTCATCCCCCTTACAGGAGCAGAGCTACATGGCATGCGCCGGTTATTTTCAGACATTAATATATGCATTTTAAAGACTTTGCCTTCATTTGAAGAATGCAACGGTTACCCACACCGAAATATCAGAGAAACGTTTCAAGTGAGTGCTCTCCTGCCCGCCTTTGTGTTCTGGGCTTGTAATATGTATGAATAATGTATCAGGGATTAGCAATTCATAATGCTCTTGTTTTCACCTTCCATGAGGCTTTCCCCCTCTCACTGCGCTGGCCTGTGAGTAAAATCTCATTATGGCAGATTCCCTGAGGTGGGCAGGGCCAGGCCTCGAGAAACAGCCCGGATGGCACCGGGAGACTGTACGGATGATGGAAGCTGGAGGAGAAGAAAAGTTTTAATCACCTTTCACCAAAACCACTCCAACTGGGAAGGCAGGTTTGTGTTATGTGCTGGAAATTAAAAGCACAAAAAACAAACAAGCAGAGTTTGCCTGTGGTGATTAATGCTTCTCGGGAAAAAATCAATTCTATAAAGCAAAAAAAACATGACGTCTGTGTGGTACATCACCAAGAATGTGTTTATGGAAAGTAAAGAGTACTGGTGACAGGAGCTTAGCTTTACTAAGAGCTTCTGCAAGGTGTCAGTGATCGGTTTACACATATTTTACAAACCAAGAAGAAACCCGTGGGCAAGGCTTACAGAGAATTTACACAGGTGAAAATGAAGAACATGTCTCGCACAACATCTACAAAGCAGTTTTGCCTAGTAATGAAGAATATCCACAGGGCATTTCTTTCAGGATCGTTCATAGGATATGCTGATTAGAGGTAGGAGAGAAAGCCCTGTAGCTAATATCCTCTGAAATCATCATTTCACAAAAAAGCAAAGAAAACTGTGCCTTCATTGAGGGGGAGTGGGGAAAAGATGTCAGTGGCTACTATTAAATCTAGCAAACTGTGCAAGTTTTGTTATTTAAATAAAAAATGAATTATGCTCGGTTGCATTTATTTGATCCAAAAGTAAAACGTGCACAATTGTAAAAAAATATTATGACAATTACTATTTGAATGAATTTTAAAATGTCAAAGCTGAATTTTCAGCATCATTACTCCAGTCTTCAGTGTCACACGATCCTTCAGAAATCATTCTAATATGCTGATTGATTTGCTGCTCAAGAAACATTTCTGATTATTATCAATGTTGAAAACGGGTCGTGGAAAATGATTTTTTTTTTCAGGATTCTTTGTTTTATAGACAGTTAAAAGGGAGAGCTTTTAAATTAAATATATCTTTTTTGTAACATTATGAATGCCTCTGTCACTTTTGATCATTTTAATGCATCCTTGCTGAATAATAAAAAAAAAACACCACATCCAGACCAGAAAACACTTTTGTTCTCCTTGATATATGAATGTTTCAAATGTTGTTAGATTCCATCATCGTTGTCTACATTCACATGCATTCAAAATGTTTTTTTCAGGACTAATAACACCAAAGTGTTATTGTGACACTATTATGATGTTTTTGAAAAGAGCAACATTCAAAGTAAGCTTTCTTAACCACTCTTTTCTATTGGTCATCTTTTGCATTTGAACTGTGCTGCTTTGGGAATAAAAGGGAATATTTCTCTTCCAGAATATCTCCTCTTCTGTGCAAACATGTAGGGTAAATCTTTTGTGATCATAAAATCCAATGAGGAGTAATAAGATCCTGTTGGGAGGAGTTTAAGAGGTGTGGGATACCAGCAGCACGATGGGTTACAGATGTTAAGAGCTACAGAGGAACCACAGCAACACTGAATCGGCAGAGAGAGAATGAGAGATTTATTCAATTAATAAACTCTCAGGATACAATAGGGAAGCTCTGCTATATTTATTTTGCATTGTTGTAGTTATTATTTTCCTAAAAGACAATTGCTTTAAATGTATTATAGGACTGAATAGAGTCACCTCGCCTTAGTTCAAATAGGGGTATTGCTCGTAATTTGCAGAAGTTGCTGCTGACTTGCCCAGTTTCTGTCATAGAGATCTGCAGGAAGGAGGGTGGTAGGTCACCATGGAAACCCAGGATATTTCATGTCTGTAAGCCACCTAGGGATCAATGAAATATTAAACTCAAAGACCATTCAGCAACTAAGGGTATTAATAGTATTACAACTTATAGCCAATGTGCTCTATAGCCACAATAGTTTGTAGTTACACAAAAAAAGATAAAAAAAGAGAAAGATATTTTATTGATCTCTGAGGAAAAACTGTGTAACTTTGTGATTCTGCTGATCATCCAACAAGACGATTAAGACTAAATGTGAGTGCAAGTCAGTGCAGTCATTCCTTGTTTAATATACAAGTCTTTGATCCTGATATTGTATACATATGTACTTTTCTCTCATTTGAGCTACACACCAAAATGCCTTTCCCTTGTTTTTTTTACAACTGTGAGGAAAGAGATGACATAGTCAGCTGACCATGTATAAATGCAACAAATCATCTCAAATTAAAATAGATTCCAAAAAGACAATCCTTTCTTATTACCCAGACCTAGAAGAATAGATTGATTAGTGTGGATCTAACTGAAGGTATTCCTGTGGGGAGAAGACCTCAATTCAAACGAAATGCTAAATCTGGATTAACAAATTGAGTTTGCAGCTATGCTGTCATCATAATACAATTAGTTGGATTGTCTTAAAATTCAATAAAGTTCAAATTACTTAAAATTCAACAAATTAAGACATTTTTTAAGGGATTTCTTGCACTGTAAGAAAATATTCTGTATAGAAATAAAATGAAAAAGAAAAGATACTGGTAATTTTATGTCAGGACATTACTTGTGGCAGTGGTGCAATGGCAGTGGTGCAACTCTGCTTAATATTTAAGCAGCACTTTACTTGTGTGAAAACTTGTAGTAAAGTGTGATGCAACATTGTCTGTAGCCTAGTTTGTACAATGTGTGGAATATTTTATTTATTCAACTCTCAGGTGCCTTTAGAAACCCACTTAGAGTCTGACTCCTCATACAAAACCCTCAGACAGAGCAAGAGCGGAGATATGCCCAAAATCATTGCCACATGATGTCGTATGCAATAGCCCACTGCCATGCTGAAAGCTTGATAACAGTGTTTGAATATGATGGGCAGCGTGGACGGCATAGTCCCTGAAAGGTTTCCTGCATTGTGGTGGATTTTGATTGGCCAGAAAAATGGGTTACATTCTTACCCAAGTATATTGTAGATCTTGGCCCTAATCCTCAATAGAGCAGAAATGTAGCTGTGTTTGAATTTGTATGATCCAGTAAGTATGAAATGTGTAAGCTCAATTTTTTTTATATCCATCACGATGGTACCAACTGTGCCATATTTTTTCATATTTCAACTTTATAATTGGACCATTTTTGTCCAGCTGCACATCTGTAAGAAGCAAATGCATTGACAACTACTGTAATTTGCTGTCATTCAACATTTGTACCCTTACAAACTAAAAAAAATACTTACCTCAACCTCAGTTTCACAATCTGTTCTGTTTCTGAGCTTATGAAAGAGAATATCACACCCTATGTTCTCGTGAACTTAACATACACACACGTATGTGGTGGCCCTATTCACAAGGCTGCAAGTTTACATTTAGGGGCCATTTGGGAGAAGGCCCTTTCCAATGTAAATTAAATTAATTCTATATTACATATAATTTAATAGGACATGTAAATTGTAGCACATTTTATTGGTGCAGAGAGCGTGTGTGTCTTTTGTAAATGTTTGCAACTCAATCACAAGCACCACAATTTGATCCACTTGAACACTTGGTCCAAATACAGGACATAAATAATGTAAGTGAAAAGTGGTAAGGTGCAAAGGTGTAGGTATTGGGACAAGTCCAATGACTTGTCTGAGTGAGTCAATGGATCATTCACTCAAGTGATTTGATTCAATGCGGATTAATTTGTGAACAAACATTGCTGGTGTCTGTTGCTTGCACATTATTAGTAAAAACAGACATCTCAATATTAGCTTCTTGTTTTATTAAACTGTTGATATTCGGAACAACAGCAAGCACTCTTGCCTGTGTGGTATTGCTTAATTGGTATGACGGGTCGAGGCAAGGAGAGGATATGTGAATCTAGTTGCAGCAAAAATGTTTTTTTTTTCAGAAGATAAACCAAAACAAAGGCAGTTTATCCAACGTGTAGGGCAAAAACATAACAGCTAGGCATAATAACGTAGACAATACCGAGAAGTGAATCAAACTGAGGGCTTAAATTCACAAGAAAACGAGGGACTAAAGACACAGGTAAATGTAATTAGTTACCACAGAAAACAAACTGGACATGAAAAAAAACAGGAACTAATTAATTATTTCTATCTAATTCTTGCCCATTTTAACTATGCTCATGAGGGTCAAAATAGAGAACAAAATATTAAGCAGTTAATTGGTTATTCTATTTCTACATTCATAATTCACTACATCTTAAATGGTCAACATTAAGCTACACTTGATATTGTTATTTGAAACTAAAGTAGATGTTTTTCAGGCAGCAAGATATTGTTACTGTGCTGAGAGGTTTTCAGGCTAAATGGCATGTTTCTTCGACCTAAAAACATGCTTGTGTTAAATGTGCACTTGCAGGTGGTTAAAGAGTTCATGCAGACGTGGATAGCTTCAGAGAGGTGCTGATGTAAAATGTGCAGTGGCAGGCTGAAGGTTAACGGCCGACTGCTCTTTTCCAGTGGGGGGTTTCTCTCTTGCCTTTTCCCTGTAGTAAAGTAAGCTGAGCACTGGTCAGGGATGCCCACTGGCTCTCATTAAGAGATGCCAAATCATTATGGATCCCTTCCCTTCCTGCAAAGCTCCCCTAAACCTCTGGCGGCTCACGGCTGTGAGCTATCATTAGCAGATGACAAACCCCATTAGAGTGCCCCCTCTCTGGGCTGGAGTGGATCTGACAAGCCCTCTTTAGCCTTCAACCAGTTCAAAAGTGCAAAAAAATGAATTACATTTCCTATTGGTAAATACACGCATACAGAAGCTCAACAACATACAGATATTTCCACACTACCACATATGCACATAGCCTTATTTATAGATATTCACAAGAACAAGCCTACATAATTTTAGAGGGCTTTTTCCCCCTCTCATTTTCTTTTTCATTCCCTTTTTTTGGCACTAGCTGCAACTCCTTTTCCACAACAGTTGGCATGGCAAAGTGTACAGTCATTGGGTGTGGATTTTGAATCTCCATCATTCCATCTATCTATTCATATCTATATATCCATCTATCTATCTATCTATCTATCTATCTATTTTCTTTACTTTAGATCGAAAGCCTTGTTAAGAAGAGTTTGGGGTCTTTTCCACTTTTCCATTTAGATTGCTTTTAATTCACAATCCCACCCTAACAGCCCTCCACCCTGCACCAGGTTTTAATTAGAGCTATCTGGTCGGGACCAATAGTCCCCGCAGTCTTGCATGCCTACTAATTTAAAGGGACCTTGATGCCTGTGGGACTGTTTATATCTTTCCAGGCAGGAGTGTGCAACGCATGCCCACTTTCATGTGGAAAACTTTGCATGTGACAAAGAGACTTAGCTGCTAGTAATGCCGCCATTATTGAACCTCAGAGAGGTTTTCAAATGGGCCCTCAGACAGCATCGGTCTGTTTGAGCCTGGATTCAAATGTGCGTGGCAGCTGTGTTGAACCTAACCCTGAACCAATAAAGTCTGTGAAGCCTTGTGTGTGCACTTTGTGGTTGTGTGTGTGCGTGTATGTGATGAGAGAGGGGACTTGCAAGGCTTAATGCACAGCTGGGGTAAATTTACTCCAAGGGCAATAGTGGAGAAGACCTGCTGTTGCCAAAGTGAAATGCATGGAGAGCCTGTGCAATGAAGTGTGCTTCCATTGTCTGGAAGTAGGGCAGTGGCACAATGAGGACTGGACCTGGGAGACCATCTCACCTTGGCTGGAGAAAGCTGTTATGTTACAACAAGCCGATTCGCAAAAAGATTTTGAGAGTGTGTCTGGGAAACTATTACATTTATGGCGTCCTGGAATGCCTTGCAAAAAGTAATCTTGTTAGTAGGCTCACTGACATTTTTAATTTGCTGAAATATGTAAGGGACAATGTACAGTCAGTTGGTCATTATCACAAAATACACCCTGACACAGAGGGGATGGGTCTTATTTCTGCTTGAATGAATTTATTTTGCGATAATGAACTGTACTTATGTGCCAAATAAATGAATACTGCACATGATATATTGAGTTTCAATATTTTATAATGGTAATTATATTATCTTTGAGTTTTTACTAATAAAAAAATTATATATATAGCGTACAAATCAAGACGAACACTGCAACAATATTCAAGTCATATTAATACAACGTAATTTTTCACGTCACAATCGATAATTGAGATGTAATATGGTGTAAGGTTTTTAACTTGAATGTGATTGGCTTCCGCTGCTTCAGTTATTTTGATTGTACAACAACAGTCCATTAAGATGCAATTTGATATTTGTTTTCATATTATTATTATTATATTGGCCCACTTTTAGCTAGTGGACTCAGGGTTCGAAATGAGGGGGTATGCGGGGGGGGGGGGGGGGGGGTTAACTCCATAAGTCATTAGGGACCCCCCATAAGAATTTATTTTTGGATTTTGGGGGGTCCCTGACAAATACATGTTAACATTAAAAATTATTGTGAAAATTTAGTGACGTTTTATATTTATAACAGTAATTAATTTATTTCCTAGCGCGAGACAGTATAGCAATCAGGGCAGCGTGAGTTCCTAAACAGAGTCACAGATTGTTGTTGTGGTAATCCCGCTAATGTACGGACGGTAACAAAGTTGCGCTGTTAAGGCTCGCGCAGTTATTTATAACATATTAATTTATAGTAAACAATATAGGCTACACACGACCAGACTGCTGTTTTCCTGTATGCCGTCACGATCGAAACCGAGATCTTGATTTCATTACAGTTCAATAAACAATTAAAATAGTAAAAATTAAGTTACTTACATTTTTAGACGCAATGACTGTTTTTGTTCAGTTTCAGCAGCGAAAATAGTTCCAAACAACAGAACCATAGCGCATCTCACAGCAACACTCACCCATGATTCATTACTGAATGATTCAGCGTTTTGAACTAATCGCTTGAGTCAAAGATTCAATTACCCATTATTAAACCGCCTCATTCTGAATAAATCAGCCGTTTGAACGAATCGTTTAAATGAATGACTCAATGACTCGCTCATTAAGACGGCAGCTGCCGCCCCCTACTGGCGCTTTAGTTTCATAGTATTATTCTTTTCAACATTCCCTATTTGTATATTAAAAAAAATATTTAAAACAATCTCATAATCTCATTTAATACAGTTATCATTTTTTCAATGTAAATTATTTAATTTGATTGGTAACAGACTATGTCTTATTATTTTAATTGAATGTATTCATAAACTGTAAGAATTTGAAATGAAATTTACAGCATAGGCTACATTAAATAAAATGCCCTTTATACAGGTACAGAAAATTATTCCGATAAGAGTGTTTTCAAAAATGAAATATTGACAATTTAAGTTTAAAAGAAGTAAAGCCTCTCTTTAGGCTATAAAGGAAATTTTGCCAAAAGAAGAACTTTTAATTTAAATACATGTTATTTTTAAATCAGCCTATACTTCAGTGTGATATGTTACCATATTATCATGCTTAATTGAATACTTGTAATGTGATGATCAGATGCAGATACCAAAATCAAAGAATATGGGTGGTTGGCGGGTGGATTATTATTTATTTTTAACAACAGATTCGAGTGACTCAAAGTGCACCTGATTAATTAATTTATCTTTAAAATGTACAAAATTTTCTCCCGGGGGAGCAGGCCCCCGGACCCCCCTAGTGTTACGCTTTTACCACCTCCGCCTCATTTTGAGCCAGGAAAAAGCCTGAATATCCAATAGAATTTTGCTTACAGTATATAGTGTAGCAAGGTAGTCTTCAAAATTTTTTATAGTTTTAGAATTAAATACATTTTAGGGGACATCCCAAGAGTCTTAAGTCATTTCGAACCCTGAATGGACTTGCTCATAGGGGTCACCTTCACACTATGGCATAATCACACATGGCAGGTTGACATTGTCATCAGTAGAAACCCAGGTCATGCCATCACAATTGAGTGACAACTACATTCGTTTCACTGCTTCTCTTATCTCTACCTTTCCATCATAAATCACTGTTCTTTCTGTGGCCTGTCTGTCCACCACCTCAGTCCTGTGTTCTGGTCACCTCATGGGCTCAGAAAAAAATGAACTTGGAGGATGGGAAATAAGTCTGAAAATTAGACAGTGTTATCTCAGTAGGATAGCGCAAGATTGTTTCGGCCAACTACATGGAGCTTAAATTCTGGATGCTGTCTGTCACTATAAAACCATGAGATGGCCAGGGAATCAGACTTTTTCTTTCTCATAATATTTGAACTGTTTTTATGAAGGAAGATCAGTTTGGAAATACAATTTCATGGCTTTAAAGGGTATGATATTCATCGATTCTTGGGATAAAATATGTCCCACAACTTTACCTGCCATAAGTTTTCAAATGTACTATTCCATTTTTTTCTCTCTCTTTGGTAAATTTTTGCATTGCATTGGCACTCAGCATAAAACCACAAAACTTTCATATAGATTTGATAATATTAAATAAACATTACTGTCTGCCATGTCCTGACAGAAGCAAGATATTCATTTAAAAACATTTATACCTCTTTTGTATCATATATTTTTGTCAGCAGTCTTATTTCTGAAGGGAAGGGGGGCAGGCTAATTCAAAATAATTCCCTATTACACAAGCTTTTTTGTATTTTTCATCTAAATAATATATATTATGACATTTTGAATTTTGTACAAATGTGAATTTGTATTTTGAACTTGGGAAATGTTTTAAATGTGAAAACAAATAACAGTTGCATAATAATAAAATTGTGTGCCAATATTAATACAATTTAAAATGTAATTTATTCCTGTGATGATGGCAAAGCTAAATTTTCAGCATCATTAGTCCAGTCTTGAGTGTCACATGATCCTTCAGAAATCATTATATGCTGATTTGCTGCTCAGGAAACATTTCTTATTATTTTTTGGTTGCATTATAAATATCTTTACGTTTAATCAATTTAATGTATTCTTGCTGAATAAAAGTATTCATTTTTTTTTATTTTGTACAGATAAGTGATAAACCTACATAGACTCTAAGCTGCTCAGTAATTAAAAGCTGACCTGTTCTTTCTCTCGGTGTATTAGGATGCAGCGCAGTTCTGAGTCCTCAGAGATTTTATGTGTTATACTGACATCCAGTGGTACTGCAACAATGGCCGACGTTTACTGCCAATGTTAAATGCTCGACAAACAGGAATATTGTTTTAATCTGTGCTCGACCTTTGCCTCTAACTCCATGTCATTATCTAGAACACAAATTCAGTTTGGCGGAATCACTGTTGTTTGATAAACAAATATCGGAATAACAAAACTAAAGAAAAACTCGAACAGCTACATTTCTGCCACACTCAATATGGCAGACAACTACAGCCATATTTCAACTTTAGGTATCAACGAGACGTAGTGACGTTCATGGGCAAAAGAAACCAAAACTGGCTGTATGACATGTAAACTTAAGCGATGGAGGAAGCAAAATATATGAATTCTCATTTTGATTTTAATATGACTTGACGCTGAATGCATGAGCGGTGCTCGTGCAGTTAGACTGTTAGAGGATGTCGCGCGTTACAGCCAATCTGAATTTCCAAACACTTATCGAGGTAGGTTAACTGTCAACACTAGCGAGGCAGATTGTAATGTTTACTGAGCTAACAAGCTAATTACCGGTAGTGCATCAAGATCAACACAGCCAGATAATATACTGAACTAGATATTTCAATATGAGCAGCTGTCATGTTGATATCATGATAACTCCCTCAGGGATCTCCTTTCAAAATCTTCAGTCATTTTGTTTACTTTGCGTTTGATAGTGGTGGTGATGAAATACCAGGTCACCACAGTTTTGTTGAAAAAACAATTAACTATATTGGTACCATATTAATCTTCTATTAGTGAAATTTGTCTTGTTGACGTTGTGGTGCACCAGACAAGATCCTTTTGTCACTATGTCCTGATCACTATCTTGACATTTTCTCAATAGTGTAATTACTGCTACCCAGATGATGTGCTTGATGACATCAAAGATGTGTCGGCAGTTTTCCCAAACCTGCAGCTATACGTGGACTATTATCGTAAGTTGATATGAAAGCACAAGTCTAACAACAATTCTTTGTCAAAGTGTGGCAGGGGTAGTTTGGGTTATTTCACCCATAAAATGAAAATTCTGTCATATTTTACTCAACCTCATGTCGTTACAAACTCCTAAGACTTTCGTTCATCTTCGGATCACAAATGATGAAGATATTTTTAATAAAATCTGAGAGCTGTCCCTCTATTGACTGTCCACGCAAATGAAAGTTAATAAAGATATCGTAAAACTAATCCATATGGTTTGAGTGCTGAAGAGACAATCACTTTATACAATTAACTGATTTAATTGAAGCTTTTATTCACATATAAACATTCATCAACTCACACATCAGTTGTGGTAAACGGAAGCACACAAATATGTTCGCTCGACGTGCAAGAACCAATGAGGTTTCTCCTGTTTTAGGCAGTACTTTGAGCTTCCGCAAGAACCAATGAGGTTATTCTCCTGTCTTACGCAGCACTTTGAGCTTCCGCAAGAACCAATGAGGTTATTCTCCTGTCTTACGCAGCACTTTGAGCTTCCGCAAGAACCAATGAGGTTATTCTCCTGTCTTACGCAGCACTTTGAGCTTCCGCAAAAACCAATGAGGTTATTCTCCTGTCTTACGCAGCAGTTTAAGCTTCCGCAAGAACCAATGAGGTTATTCTCCTGTCTTACGCAGCACTTTGAGCTTCCGCAAGAACCAATGAGGTTATTCTCCTGTCTTACGCAGCACTTTGAGCTTCCACAAGAACCAATGAGGTTATTCTGCTGTCTTACGCAGCACTTTGAGCTTCCGCAAGAACCAATGAGGTTATTCTCCTGTCTTACGCAGCACTTTGAGCTTCCGCAAGAACCAATGAGGTTATTCTCCTGTCTTACGCAGCACTTTAAGCTTCCGCAAGAACCAATGAGGTTATTCTCCTGTCTTACGCAGCACTTTGAGCTTCCGCAAGAACCAATGAGGTTATTCTCCTGTCTTACGCAGCACTTTGAGCTTCCGCAAGAACCAATGAGGTTATTCTCCTGTCTTACGCAGCACTTTGAGCTTCCGCAAGAACCAATGAGGTTATTCTCCTGTCTTACGCAGCACTTTGAGCTTCCGCAAAAACCAATGAGGTTATTCTCCTGTCTTACGCAGCAGTTTAAGCTTCCGCAAGAACCAATGAGGTTATTCTCCTGTCTTACGCAGCACTTTGAGATTCCGCAAGAACCAATGAGGTTATTGTCCTGTCTTACGCAGCACTTTAAGCTTCCGCAAGAACCAATGAGGTTATTCTCCTCTTACGCAGCACTTTAAGCTTCCGCAAGAACCAATGAGGTTATTCTCCTGTCTTACGCAGCACTTTAAGCTTCCGCAAGAACCAATTAGGTTATTCTCCTGTCTTACGCAGCACTTTGAGATTCCGCAAGAACCAATGAGGTTATTCTCCTGTCTTACGCAGCACTTTGAGATTCCGCAAGAACCAATGAGGTTATTCTCCTGTCTTACGCAGCACTTTAAGCCTTCGCAAGAACCAATGAGGTTATTCTCCTGTCTTACGCAGCACTTTGAGCTTCCGCAAGAACCAATGACGTTTATTCTCGTGTGTACGCAGCACTTTGAGCTTCTGCAAGAACCAATGAGGTTATTCTCCTGTCTTACGCAGCACTTCGAGCTTCCGCAAGAACCAATGAGGTTATTCTCCTGTCTTACGCAGCACTTTGAGCTTCCGCAAGAACCAATGACGTTTATTCTCGTGTGTACGCAGCACTTTGAGCTTCTGCAAGAACCAATGAGGTGTGTTCTCTTTCGTTAAAGCACGTACAGTTGAACTTCAGTTTATGTTCGCTGATCTGTTATGTGAATAAAATCCTAAATTCAATCTGTTATATTAATCCATCGAACAAAAAAACAACAGTTGCTAACACTTAAACTATAATTATATATATATTTAAACAAATTCAAAATCTTAATAAAAAAGCAGTAGTTAAATGGATTATGGCAGTCGTTTCATGTAAATAAATAGGGGAGATCAGGGCTATATGTCACATATTTAGCGTTAATTAATTAATGTTTTAACGCGATAATAACGCGTTAACTTGCCCAGCCCTAATTTCCCTAAAATTTGATTGGTTCTTCATATGCAAACCCTTCAGTTACTAGGTAGAAGCAACTTAGATCTCAAATCATTAAAAAAAATTGAAAAGGTTAGAAGTTCCATTGATTACTCAATATGTCATGAGACTATTCTAGACTGTTATATTTTTTATATTGTCTAGCCAGCAGCTCAGAATTTTCCACTGGTTTCGACACAAACTTCAGAGTACATTTTGTTTAAGTGTTAGAATGTTAGGCCTAAAGGAGAAGTAAAGTTAGATGTTAGCATTATGATTAGTTTGATATGCAGTTTACTATTTTATTCGTTAAAAAAATCCATCACAAGTAATAGTAATTTTTTTTTTTTTTGGTTGCATTATAAATGTCTTTTCATTTGATCAATTTAATGTATCCTTGCTGAATAAAAGTATTAATTTAATTTATTTTATCTTTATTGTTATTGCATGGTTGTGTAGTGATCTTTATAGTTTTAGTTCTTGGTGTGAATTGACCTTAAGGTTTATTTGTTTATTTGTGCCTATACAGAAATTGACTATTGAACACTGATAAATATTCACTGGTGTACAGATTGTACAGATTATCCCTGTTTTCTATATAAAACGAAAACTCTTAAAACAAGTGTATAACAGATATGTAGAATTTTTTGCTTACTCTGCACATTTTCTTGAATGTGTATTTGCTGAGTTCGATTGTCTTCTCTTTTTACAGTCTATCCCAACAATGATAAGAAGAAGTTGGTTTATTTGGGTGGCACTGTTCCTGTAACATATGAAGGTAACTGGTTTCAGAAGATCTGCTGTAACTAGTCCCTTCCCATGTTTATATTGTTTTTTGTTCTTTATTTATTCTATTGGCTTTCCACCAACTGAAACTCATTTAGTATGTTTTATGTTGTTACAAAGACTCCAAGTACAATATTCCAGTTTGCATCTGGATCCACGAGACCCATCCCAAAAATCCACCTAGGTGTTACGTCTGCCCTTCACCCTCCATGGTTATCAATGCTAAAAGCAGCAATGTTGACGACCATGGTCGCATTCTTCTCCACTGTCTCAGCAACTGGAAGATTGTAAGTCAGTTATGTAGTTATTTCACCATTACTTATTTGAAGTTAATAATTTATATTTGTCACTCTGGATTTAAATGTTTGATTTACAGGGGTGGTCAAACTTGTCTATAGTTCTGGAGGAGATGATTGCCGCTTTTCAGCGTGAAACTCCTCTATTTGCCACCTATTCTGTCCAAACCCCTCCACTACATTCTCAAGCAAACCACCTGCCGGCTGAACTGGTAGTTCAACCGAATCCTGTTTCATCCTATGGCAGGTCAGTGCTTGTTTGAGTTGCAGCTTAGTCATTCTTATCAAAATGATATGAATGATCAGTGGTACTGATGTTATCTTAAATTATTTTGTTGTTGTTTGTGCAGCAGCTGGCCATATACAGGCAGCAGTTCAATGCAGAAAACCTCAACAGCTCAGCACGAAACGTCCACTTCATCTGTGCCTCAGCATGCCAGCAACAGTAAACATTGATTTTTCTGCTGAATATTAGTTTGCATAGATTAACTACTTCAGATTTTCAGTTTTATGCATTTTTTTACTCTCTATATACCAGTGTTAGTGTAGTATTATTGAGTTACTATTATAGTTTTTATTAATTTGTGTTTATTTTTATATTTTCTGTTTTCATTTTAATTTTAGTACAAGTATTGTAAATATTTTTTCAATTTTTATTAGTTTTTCGATATTTTGCTAAATGTCTGTCATTTTTTTTTTTTTAGTTATTTTTAGAAAATGAAAAATGTTGACTTGGCAACTAGCTAAAATATGTTTTTAATCGTTTTATGTATATATATATATATATATATATTTTTTTTTTTTTTTTTTTTTTTTTTTTTTTCAGTTAACTTTCAAATTTCAAGTAACATAAATATTTTCTTATGATTTTAGTTTTAGTTAACTTTAATAACCCAAGTCATTCACAGTCATCACTGTAGTGTGTCGAAATGACAGCTGAGTTCACACTTGCATTGCCCATCTGATCACCACAGTTCAGTTTGTCAGAGTATGTAATCTTTAGTGAGTTGGTAAATAAAGCTGAAATCTCCATCTTGGAAGCAGAAAGCAGGGAGCATGCTGATCCATTACAGTTTCCGAGATTATCGATTTAGTGTTATGAATTAATATTTCAGACTTTCACTTTTTATTCCTGGCTAACCATAATGTTTCCTTCACTAGTCCTACCCAAGAGTACAAAGTCCCAGGTGAACCTGAATCAAGTCAGTGAAACTGAGATGAGTGGGGTAAGGAGATCATACACGCAAGAGTTGCTGGATTTTGGAATCACATTTGGTGCAAAAGCTTTGGACACCCACCACCAAACAAACCCATTCATTTCTCCTGCCTCAGGTAATAGGTTTTTGTAATCTGAATTATTCAGCAGTGATATTTTAAAACACCCTTTGTACAGTTTTGAATTAATTAAAGATTACTTCTGCTTCAGCTCCCACCAGCAGTACTTCTAATGTAGATGACATAGACGACATGTTCAAAAGCCTTCAGTTACAAAGAGTTGTCAACGTGTACCAGTTAAGCAACAGGGAGAAAGGTAAATTACACATCATTTAACCTTGTTTTTAAAGACCTCAAGAAGTCAATATTGGAGTTTTGTGGCTTTTTGTGCAAGTATACTCTTAAAAGATGACAAAATAAACTTCTTATCTTTCTCTTCCAGTGAAACTTTTTTCCAGTCAAATTATCATTATTATTATTATTTCCTTTTAAAATAATTAGAAAAATTCATGACATATCACTTCATTCTATAAAACCTATTCAGTTAGAATTCATTTGGAATACATTTAAATAATACATATTGTTATTGTCACAGTCCTCGTCTGCACCTGTCTGTCCTTGTCTGCACTTCACTTCCCAGTATCCTCCTTGTCTGCACACCTGAACTCACTCCCTCAATCATCCACCTGTTCATCGTCTTAATCATCTGTGTCACCTGTCCTCACCTCGTTAGTATCTGTATTTAGTTCTCTCTGGTCAGTCTGTCTGTGTCGGTTCTCAGTTTGTATATGCATAGGTGTTTGTGTGTATCCTGCCTGTCTTCCTGCCTGTTCCTGGTTTTGTTTCAAGATTAAATCGTTTGTATTGGAGCTCTTTGCCTCAGCCTGCCTTCCTTACTCACCACACCGTGACAGAAGAACCGACCTAAAATATGGAATGGGCAGCAATGGACATCCTCCTTCTGGCCCAGGAGGACCAGTCCCTCGAGGCCCACACAGAGGTTTTTGGACTTGGTTCCCCACGTCCATTACGATGACACCAGCCTCTGTGGGTTTTTCCGGGCAGGTCTTAACGATGAGACCAAAGCACGCCTGCCCGGAGATGGGCCTCGAGGGAACTTCGAGGAATACATTGAGTGGGTGCTGTGGCATAATGGGTCACCTTTTACCATCGGGCACTCCACCAGCCCAGCCGAGTCTTCGCCGCTGGTTCCGTCCAGCCCAGCCGAGTCTTCGCCGCTGGTCCCGTCCAGCACCAAGCCCTCTTCGCCGCTGGTCCCGTCCAGCACCAAGCCCTCTTCGCCGCTGGTCCCGTCCAGCACCAAGCCCTCTTCGCCGCTGGTCCCGTCCAGCACCAAGCCCTCCTCGCCGCTGGTCCCGTCCAGCACCAAGCCCTCTTCGCCGCTGGTCCCGTCCAGCACCAAGCCCTCTTCGCCGCTGGTCCGGTCCAGCACCAAGCCCTCTTCGCCGCTGGTCCGGTCCAGCACCAAGCCCTCTTCGCCGCTGGTCCCGTCCAGCACCAAGCCCTCTTCGCCGCTGGTCCCGTCCAGCACAGGGCTTCATGTCAGCCACCCCGAGTCAAGTGAACCGAGTCCCGAGTCAAGTGAACCGAGTCCCGAGTCAAGTGAACCGAGTCCCGAGTCAAGTGAACCGAGTCCCGAGTCAAGTGAACCGAGTCCCGAGTCAAGTGAACCGAGTCCCGAGTCAAGTGAACCGAGTCCCGAGTCAAGTGAACCGAGTCCCGAGTCAAGTGAACCGAGTCCCGAGTCAAGTGAACCGAGTCCCGAGTCAAGTGAACCGAGTCCCGAGTCAAGTGAACCGAGTCCCGAGTCAAGTGAACCGAGTCCCGAGTCAAGTGAACCGAGTCCCGAGTCAAGTGAACCCGTGGATTTCCCCAAGTATTTTTTGGGGGGGGGCCATAGGCCTTCGCCTCGTCTGGCTCCGCCGTGGCCGCCCGAGGGGTCCTCACCGCCGTGGCCGCCCGAGGGGTCCTCACCGCCGTGGCCGCCCGAGGGGTCCTCACCGCCGTGGCCGCCCGAGGGGTCCTCACCGCCGTGGCCGCCCGAGGGGTCCTCACCGCCGTGGCCGCCCGAGGGGTCCTCACCGCCGTGGCCGCCCGAGGGGTCCTCACCGCCGTGGCCGCCCGAGGGGTCCTCACCGCCGTGGCCGCCCGAGGGGTCCTCACCGCCCTGGCCGCCCGAGGGGTCCTCACCGCCCTGGCCGCCCGAGGGGTCCTCACCGCCCTGGCCGCGCCCACGTCCTGCTCCGCCCTGGCCGCGCCCACGTCCTGCTCCGCCCTGGCCGCGCCCACGTCCTGCTCCGCCATGGCCGCGCCCACGTCCTGCTCCGCCATGGCCGCGCCCACGTCCTGCTCCGCCATGGCCGCGCCCACGTCCTGCTCCGCCATGGCCGCGCCCACGTCCTGCTCCGCCATGGCCGCGCCCACGTCCTGCTCCGCCATGGCCGCGCCCACGTCCTGCTCCGCCATGGCCGCGCCCACGTCCTGCTCCGCCATGGCCGCGCCCACGTCCTGCTCCGCCATGGCCGCGCCCACGTCCTGCTCCGCCATGGCCGCGCCCACGTCCTGCTCCGCCATGGCCGTCTGTTCCATCCTGGAGTCCGTCCTCCTGCACCTGGTCCGCCTTCCCGTCACGGACTCCAGGATGCCCACCCTCCCACCCCTGTTCTACGGCGTGAGGTCACGCCTACCGGGAGGGGGGAGTAATGTCACAGTCCTCGTCTGCACCTGTCTGTCCTTGTCTGCACTTCACTTCCCAGTATCCTCCTTGTCTGCACACCTGAACTCACTCCCTCAATCATCCACCTGTTCATCGTCTTAATCATCTGTGTCACCTGTCCTCACCTCGTTAGTATCTGTATTTAGTTCTCTCTGGTCAGTCTGTCTGTGTCGGTTCTCAGTTTGTATATGCATAGGTGTTTCTGTGTATCCTGCCTGTCTTCCTGCCTGTTCCTGGTTTTGTTTCAAGATTAAATCGTTTGTATTGGAGCTCTTTGCCTCAGCCTGCCTTCCTTACTCACCACACCGTGACAGTTATCTTAAACCCCAAAATGTCCAGTGGTGCAACTGTCGGAAACAATGAACAGACTAAGAAAACTATTTAAAATTGTCTTAATAATAAAAATAAAAAATACTATGGCATCATTTTAGGTTTGAAACCTTTCATATAAACACATTTTATAAATATCATTAGTTTTAAAACTTTTGTCCATCAATTTGTATACTCTTAAAAGTCAGGGTGGCACAACTGCAAACATGGCTCTTTTTATTATGAATTGACGAGGTAATAACAGTAAACATGATAATGCATCATCCAGAGGAGCCCAACTGATCCTTATGGCAGAATGAAACGATTTCAAATACTGGTAAAACATATTTTTATTTTTATTTCTAATTTCAAGTATGGGTAGATTGGTACACTTTCATGTCATGTGGTACAACTACAGTATGTATACATACAACTATTTGGCTTTACCACCTGACATAAAAACAGTCCAAAAAATTATTTTAAACATTTTGAAATGTTATTTGTTATTTAACAACTGAGGCTTGTTTAAACATTGTTCAGGACTCAAAAATATGCATCACATCATTTTTGAAAAGATGTTTGAAAAAAAACTTTTTTGAAGCTTTATTTGTCAATGACACACATGTACTGTGTGTATATATATATATAGTGTGTGTGGTCTGATGGCTTATAATAATGTGGACAGAATCACCTCATAGCTCACAGTAGGTCTATCTATAACTGTTTATAAGTTATTGTTAAATGTCAATTGTCCTATGGAGATAGTGAATGTACTTTACACTCTACATCTTCCGCAGGCGAAAAAGTAGCTAATCAAGATTCATGGCTATAATAAAGTAGCTTCAATATGTCCCACCCAGATCTTGTTTCAGTCGAAAATACATTGACACAGGAATCGTCAAGCAGTTTAACTGGATTATAATTGAGCTTGAACTGTCCAATTGCTGGACATTCATTGTCTGAATTTAAAACATATGTATTGAACAGTATGTATGTTCATGTTCAGCGTAACATGCAAGTGATTGTAAAGTTGTTCCAGTTTGTACTGGTGCCTCTTACACGCATTGAGTAAAATAATGCTAACTTTACACTGAATTAAAATTGACTTTAATTTTCTCATGAAGATGTTCTTAATGCTGGAGGACCGTGGCAGGATTGTGGTGGGAGTCCCAGGGTTCACCCAGGATTAGTGGATGACCATCACAAGGTGGTGGTGAGCAGGCTTCCTGTGGGTATCTCTCCCAGCAAGATGAAGAACAAGCTCACCATCTACTTCCAGAGAAAGCAGAATGCAGGAGGAGAGGTTCTGGATGTCAAATACCCTGCAGCGCAACCAGACCAGGCCTGGGTGCTCTTTAGAAATCAGAGAGGTACTATGGGACATAACTGGTAACTAACACCAAACAAAAAGTTACTATTTCAATGAAAGGTTTTAATATCCACTTTTGTGTTGTCCAAGATGCAGACCATGTTCTGAGGCAGCCTGAAAGGGTGATTAGCATTAACGAGCAGGGATTTCTTATTCAGCTGAAGAAGTTTGAGGACATGGAGGTAAGAGAAGGCCAAATCAAGATAACCTTTTCACCTATTTTTCACTCACGCCTTTTGTACAGGATTGCACTATACAAATAACCTACTGTCAGATCCCAGGTGGTGTCCAAGGAGAGAAAGCTGAAATGTTTAAGAGCATCTTGAGTCTGGAGGGGTGCAGTTTCAGCTCCACAGATGTACTGGAAGCAGTGCAGTCATGCCGAGATCTCCCTTCTGCTCTGAAATATCTCTGCCACGACTGCCCTATATGCCAGGAGCAAGTTTCCTTCAACAGGGTGAGAATAAATGGATTTTGTTCTTGACCTAAAAATATGGAGCCACCTTGAAATTGTTATTTACCTCAAATGATCATTATGCATTCTATTGATATTTAATGATAATAATTAATACACTACTATTTAAAGGTTTTGGGCTAGTAATACATTTCTTTTTTTAATCAATTAATACTTTTATTCAGCTAGGTTGCATTCAATTGTTTATAAGTGACAGTGAAGACATTTATAATGTTACAAAAGATTTATATTTCAAGTAAATGCTGATCTTTTGAACTTTCTATTCATCAAAGAATTCTGAAAAAAATGCATTGGGTTTTCTCAAGAAATATTTAGCAGCACAATTGTTTTCAACATTGATAATAAGAAATGATTGAGCAGCAGTTCAGCATATTAGAATACATTTCTGAAGGATCATGTGACACTGAAGACTGGATTAATGATGCTGGAAATTGAGCTTTGCTATCACAGGAATAAATTACAGTTGTTTTAAATAGTAATAATATTTCATAATATTATTGTTTTTGCTGTATTTTCAATAAAATAAATGCAGCTTAGTGAGCATAAGAGACTTTTCAAAAACATTAAAAAAAGTTTAAATCGTAAAATATATTTTTCTATTTATTATTATTCACTTATTATTGTAATAATCATATCACTATGGTTATTACAATATGTAATAATAATAAAATTAAATGATTATGATTGCTGCAAATTCATGACTTAATTTTACAGAACATTTATTTTTAGCATGAGACTCTCTCACTGTGGCCGCATCAAGACATCAAGATTAAGACATCAAGCCATCCTTATTGTTTAGCCCTGATATTAGTTATATCATATTAGTGTACACATGATGAGGATAATACACTGTAGAATATATCTCTTTCATTGTCCTAAATGTAGTATCTGCCTTTCTTTTCCTCTTCAGATGGTCACCATGACACACTGCTCTTGCACATTCTGTGAGAGCTGTTTTAAGAAGTACTTCTCCTCTGTCATTAAGGAGAAGAATATAGTACATGTTGTGTGTCCCCTCTGTAATCTTCCCGATGTACGAGGAGGCCGCAGGGAGGAGTCTATGGAGTATTTCAGTCTACTCGACACACAGGTGTGGAGCTTTTTTTACCTTTTTTTGTGCGTGATTTATTGAAATATAGACCATATGAAATTGAATATAGAATATGACTAACTGTAAATGTTTTTGTATGTGTAGATCAGGTATTATTTAGACCCCCAGATCCATGAGCTCTTTCAGAGGAAGCTCAGAGACCAGGCACTACAGGAAATGCCCAACTTCCGCTGGTGTGCACATGTAAGTTGCATTATTCACAGATTACAGATTGTTTTATGCTGTATAATGTCAGGTCTGACCATGATAGCAATTTATGTCTGTTTATATTTTTGTAAAGTTGTCACTGTTTTTTTTTTTTTAGTGTTGCTTTGGGCTCCTTCATGAAGCAGACAGGCTGAGGATGGACTGCCCCAGCTGTGGGAAAAGCACATGCTTTCAATGTAAAAGGCCGGTAGGTTTTGCCTTTGCAAACCACAGTGTAATGTTTTGCATCATATTCCTTAAGCTACTTTCAGACTGCAGGCAGAAGTGGCCCAAATCAAAATTTCATAACAGTGTGAACAGCACAAACCACATGGAATCTGATCTTTTCAATTCTGATTTGGGCCACTTTCTTATGTGTTCCTAAATCAGATACAGGTCTGGGGCTGTATTCACAATTTATTTTATCTTACCACTTAAAATTCTCCTAAATAGCAGTAAAAGTTCTTAAGTAAGAGTTTCCTCTTAAAACCTATTCACAAAATCTACCGCCAGACCGGGAGATCGGCTGAATGGATTCAAAAACGGTAAAACTAGGGTTTAACTCTAATGGAGTTAAAAGTGGAGTGTTCCTTTAAGCTAAGAGAAAGGGCGGGGTTGACGTCATTGCTATGGATGATCTCAACATGCTTACTAACTATGATCACAGTGATTGGCTGATTGGTCTTTGTCAGTGATTTAATCATAGAAATATTGTAGAACGAGGTATCATGTTGCCATTTTCAAATTAATGTTTTAAAATAAAATGTTGCCATATTCAAATAAAGGTTTCAAGTATATGTTCAGCTAATTGTCAGCCTCTTACATTGTCTGCATCTTGAGAGATTGAATTCAAGTGACAAATTATGTTTTATAAACAAAGGTCGAGAGGATCGAGGCATATATATACAGTATATGTATATACACTGCCGACTCACCTAGTTACCTCGACAGTTTTCTGCATCCCTCCGCCACCCTGAGTCCTCACTCTCGAATGGTTCCTATCCCCCAGCCGGGGATACAGGAGAGTATTCTGGGTTTGGGCTAAATTCCGAGCTCGGAGCCCTCGATGATCCCCTCGCACAGCACGCCAAAAACGCTTATTTTACTTTTTTACTCTATTCGATTATTTGTGTGAATTCGTGAAAAAACTGTGGGACATTATTTATTTATGTATTTGTGCCTTTTATTATGATAGGACAGTGAGTAAATAGGAAGCGAATTGGGAGAGAGAAAGGGGGGACGGGATCGGGAAAGGTCCACTAGCCGAAACTCAAACTCAGGTCACCTGAGCTTTTGGCTCCGAGAGTGGGACATTATTTTCAACTCGACCGCAGTGCTTTTTTTCTACATAATCAATGCATATTGCCTATAAATAAATGAACCTTTATGTTATGTCATCACATATTAAAGTCTGTAAATCAAAATATTGATTGCATTTATGAAGAAAAGGTTGATGCTGATCTGATGCTTGTTTTCTAGTGGGCTCCACAGCATGAAGGAATCTCATGTAAGAAGTTCAAAGAGTGGGAGCAGCTCAACAGCCCCGAGTACCAGAACTCAAGGCTGGAGCAGCTCCTCAGCAGGAACAAAATAGGTAAAACAAAAACTCTCAATGAGGGTTCTTGGTGCAAAGTTTCTTGTTGGAACATTTTACCAGGTTGTAACATTCTCCATGCCCCTTTCAGACTGTCCAAAATGCAAATTTCGCTTCTTCCTGGCTAGAGGAGGCTGTTTGCATTTCAGATGCACTCAGTGCCAGCACGAATTCTGTGGAGGCTGCAGTCAGCCATTTAAACAAGGCCCTGTAAGTTAAGTTTAATCTGCAGTTGTCAGTGTAGTTACCACAGAGCTCTGTATCAATTAATTAGCATCTGTTGTCCTTACAGGCCTGTAATTTTTCAATCGAGTGCACAGCTAAAGGGTTACATGCTCACCATCCTCGAAACTGCCTATATCATCTGAGAGACTGGACAGTCCCGAGACTACGGACCCTGCTGCAGGTGACAGACGTCTCTACTGTAATCTAGCATAAAGGCCCCGAGATACTTCAAGCGAAATCAAAGCGCAAACTGGTGTGATGTAATTTCGATCAAAATTAGGCCAAAATTAAGTTAATTTCAGGAGTTCAAAATAGCTCAGCAAAGCTGGTAAACACCCTCGACCTACCATGGCGATTACGTAACGGGTAGGTGTGCTGTGAGGCTCCGCCTTCTTTGACGTGGAAATCTTCTCCAGTTCAATTCTTCTATTCAGTCCGTTGAGATCAGATGCATATAAAACATGAACACACTGGAAAGCTGCTTCATAGTAAAAAATTAAGTTGACACTGACACTGTCATTGTCTTTCATGTTTAATACTGTAAAGCTGCTTGCTTTAAAGCAATGCATTGTTTAACGTGGATTATAAATAAACGTGACTGTAGACTTGGAATTAAAGCCTCTTTTGTTTCCCCGTTATTATTTGATTTACGGGACCAGACACCAGTTATCTTGCCAAGAAAGATTTTATTCTTATATGTCAGGAGAGAAACTTCAAGATGTTGTATTCATGCCAGGTCTATGCGTTTCCGTGTTTCTCTGAGGTAGTACAGTAAGATTGAGCTTTTATACATCACAGAGAGTCTTACAGCTTCCTTGTAAGGTAACAAAACATGTTCCATTGTACACACCCCATAGCAAAATATAGCTTCCCCCTGTCTGACATATGATCATCCCATGGATCCATGCTATCTATAGTTCCCTCATGCATTCAAACTCATGCTTTTGAAACTTCATAAGATGATACAACTGATTATGAATATTAATAAAGAATAATAATACAGATACATAATATTTAATAATAAAATAATATTAAAAGATGAAATTTTGAATCTTCAGTGACGTGACTGGAGTGCTGAACTGCCAAGCTCGTGCAAACATATGTGTCGCAATGATCAGATGCTTTTTTAACTGCTGTTTTCTCACCGCTGTCATTTTTGTTGTGTTTTTTATTCAAAGAAATAATATTTATTACACATTCATCTAAACACCGCTCTCAGCAGTATGGGTGGCGTCAGATGTTCACTAACAGTATATTGCTGCTCGTGTATTTTAAACTTCTTTTTACTCCTAAGCAAAGAACGAAAAAGAACTTCATTGTGAGTTTATCGGGGCCTTAAACCCGAAACATCCATCATACCCTGCCGCAGTTAAAATTGGCTAAGCTACATTTATTTATCTTTTCAGCACTATGGGATATCACATCCTCTCATGTTCAGCCCCAAAGGTTCGGTGGGGAGACACTCTAAAGGTACATCATTTGAAATAAGCCTACGTGTGAATATCGGATGTTTAGATGTCACATTTCAGTGTGTTTTCAAATGTGTCCTTGTAGGCATCTGTGGTGTAATGGAGGTCCAAGAAACAGGAGCTGTGAAAGAGGAACCATGTGGTCGACAAGCCGAGTACAATGGTTACTGCACGTAAGGAGAACTTTAATCTTCTCCTAATCCTTTATCATTCAGTGAAATATGTTCTTTCATAAATGCAAACCCAGAGATTTTCTCAAATGTTATTCTCACTTTTAGGTTACATTATAAAGAGTGTCTGGTGGAGCTTATAAACAGCAGTGCACTGGATCCTGTGGTACTGTTTGATGGTGCAGAGTTGAGAGTAGAAATGAACCGCTGGAAAGTGCAGGTCCCAGACAAACAACCTTTAGAGCCGGATCACCGGTACGAGGACAGACTGCGGCAGGTTAGTGCTTACTAGATTTAAAGCATTCATGTTACTATGTAGTAGACCAAAGCATAATTTGTGCACTTTATAGTTAACCTATCATATTTGAGATAACTATGGTTATTGTACATAATTTCAATCAATCACATTTTGACATTCAAATAAGGGAGTTCTAAGTGAAAAAGATCATTTGTGGTTCTTTAGCTAACGTTAGCATCGCTTTTCTTTATGTACTTTAAGTACAAATACCACAACAATGTTAGATGGCCCACACCATACATAAACAGTTTTTATAGAAAAGTCAACTATAAACTTTGTGTACACCATTGAAATGACAAAAATACAATTTATTTCTTAGTGTAAAACTTTTAAATTGGCACCAAACTACTGAATGCACTTTTAAAATGATGCATAAAAGTGAAGAATTTATAATATATAAAAAATAATTTACATATTTTGTTACACCTAAATATTACATTTATAATTATTTTCATAATTTAAAAAAAATCTAACAATTATTTGTCATCCTAGCAGTATTTGCTTGCAAAGTCTTCAAAGAAATATAATCATACTTACAGTACATATACAAGCTCACACTGTGATATGAATAAAAAAATGAAATTGTTGGTTGCAATTATGTGTGTGACAATTAAGCCAGGTAGCCAATATGTTATGATTGTGACTGCTTCATATCATATCAAGTGTTGTATCCTCTCAGATCTTAAAAGAGAGGGTGGGTCTGACCAGAGTTGCAGCTCCTGGATTGAAGACAGCTGCTCTTCCCACACCGTCCCCCTCTTCTCCTCCTGTGGCTGGAGCTCCATGGTACTCCATCTTGAGCCGTGCCGTGCCTGAGGAATCCCAGCAACTATTGCTGCTGACTGATTGAAGAGCATGGACTGTATATGCAATTTTGCTGTCACTATTAACACCAACGAGTTGGCAAATCTCTGGATCCAGCCAAATTGTTCTTCAATACATTATTAAGGAGACAAAAAAAAGTCTTTCTTACCCTTACACAATTTTAATGTTATGTCAGTGGAAAATTATGCCTTAAAATGAGCAGAGCAACCAGCAATGACAGATTTTTATCCGTTTTTACAATATAAGCACTGAAGTTTCTGTATCATACTTATAGTCACTTCACATAACCTTACTTCTGTTAAAGCTTGTGATTTTCAAAACTTCTGAAGTTCTCTAATTGTTGGCTATGAATATGTACTCATACTTGTTTTAACTGTTTTATATTAATTTTATATTAAGTCAGCATACAGTATATGCATTATACTGAGCACAAGTTTGCACTTTTGGCCCTTGTGAAATGGGTATTAGCATGATCTGTAAGAAGTGTGAGAGGTTATGTGTTGCAAAGATTATTATTTTCTGTGTGAATAACGGTGAATTAAACATTTATTTTCTCACAGTCTCATTTTTTTCTGTTTATGAATGATGGAATAACATGACTGTTACAACCAAAGCCTAATACGTTTTTTTGTGTGTGTGTGTGTTTTCAGCTGCCAGAAATATTTGTGCTTTTTTTGTATTAGAAGTTTTTCCAAGAAAGCTGGCATTGGAGCTGTTTACTGTTGGAATCACTCCGCTTGTCTGTATTTGTCTGTGCCAGACAGGCGCTCTTTCAGCAGGTTACATTGTTACGCCAGTAGGTGGGAGAAAGTGGCTTTTTGTGTATTATCAGTGAGTCTGTGATTAATTTAATAAACCGATTCATGCAAACCACTCATTCGGAAACGACACTAATGTGTTTGGAAACCCAGCAGATTCTGCTTTGAAGTCGTTTGAAACTTCTTCCACTGTCGAAGCAAAAATAGGTAAGGTCTCAAAGGTAAGTTACTCATTAACTTACTGTTTATTGAACTGGTGTATAAAACATACAAGTAAAATATATTTAATGGCAATGAATTCGACATTCAATAGCTAAATGAGGGAAAGCATTTATAATCAAACATTTGTACATAGCTTTAAACAATACATTTCACCATTGTGAGACAGAAATCATTTACGCAACATATAAAAGATGATAAAGTGTACTGAATTTAAAATGTACTAATATCATACTTCAATAGCACAGGAGCTTTCTTCAAAATATGTTTTATTTTATACTAGGGTCCACCGGTGCGTCATCTCTAACAGCTGAAAATGCCTCAATCTCTTTTATGATTCTCTCTCCAATTATGTTGTTATTTGCTGCAACAACTCTTCTAGACATCAGGTCCATTGGTCCACCTGTGGACATTTTAGGGGGGAAAAACATGCTAATACACAACAATCATATTCAAATTTAATAAAATAAGTAATTTCTAAAAACACATATTTTGGAAAAGCAAACTACTGACAAAAATAGAGTAATGAGATACAGTTGGTGTAAACATTCAAAATAGTGTCATTGTTATCTAACACTATTTTTTTAAACTGTTGTAAAAATTAAACTTAAGCTTTAAAAAAAACTTAAATGATATATGTTGCCTTGAAAAAACTAACTGAAATAAAATATGTTTAAGTATAAAAATAACTGAATGCTAGCAAGAGCTGTTTTTACCTTCAACATCCATGAGAACTCCTCCTGCCTCTGAGACTATGACTGCCGCAGCTGCTACATCCCAACAGTGGATCCCAATCTCATAATAGGCCTCTACACAACCAGATGCAACCAAGCACATGTTGATGGCAGCAGATCCAACACCACGTATCCTTAAGAAGGAAATTAATATTCAAGGGGTATTTGTTAATGCACATTACAGTATAATCGTTTACACATGAGCTGTGTGTGGAAGAAACGTGGCACATACCCATGAACTGGTAGACACAAGATCTTCCTCATACTAGAGAAAATCTTATCAACAATTTCACGATCTCTATTAGAGCCAAACTCTGTAGCGATGATTGACTGGGTAATCTCTGTTTTATGATTTGGAAAAAATTGGAGAGAATTCATATGACTACCAACAAACAAACATGGAATGCAAGTGGATTAACATGCACAGGAAGAAAGGTCACCTTTTTGGTTCGACACTTGCAGTGGCTGTCCATTGCAAAAAGCACCTTTCCCTTTTCGAGCAGTGTACATCTTGTCTTCTATGCAGCTATATACCACACCAAACTCTAACTGCAATAGAAGAATGATGATTTTGACAGCCACTCTTCCCACTGGATAAACTTCCAAACCTTCCAAAGGCATGATAAATGATCAGAAAACAAAGTAGGAGCAAAGTGGCAGTTTCCGATTTCATCTAACCACACAGTTGCAAAGATCCATTACAAGCGCTGTCAATTTGTTATTCTAAAAGTGCATTTGAAAGCAAATATGATGCTTACCGTTTTGTTGACAGCAAAGCCAATGCATATAGCAACAAATGGATATCTGGACAAAGGAAAGCATTAGTGTAGCTAGAAATGTATGAAAATTCGCAAAGTATAAGTCAAATATGTAATTGATCAGATATATCATGTCTCACTAATGCCGGGGACACACTTAACGACTCGCTGAAACATTCTAAGACAGAACTGAACACAGGCTGTTTCCAACGACTGGAGCGGATTTTAAACACAGACTGAGAACACCGACTGAAAGCAACTGTCTCGGCGCGTTTGAGCTTGATCAGTCATAAGTATCAAATTACATTCATAATCGTCCTTACAGTCATTAAGTGTGTCCCCGGCTTAAGGGTTTCTCATAGTGATAAAAGTCATTTAACTTTCCTGAACATATGCCAGTTGGGTCCAAAATTGAGACCACACTGAAAATCTGGGGTTTAAAATCCAATTTAAACCTGGAAATAAACTGCAATTTTTAAGATTAAATAAAAGAAATAAAAGTTATGCTTGAAAATAAATAAGAAATTTTGACTTCATGACTTTTTCACTCAAACTGTCATTATGATTTGTAATTTGTTATTAAAAATGTTTTTTACATTTTCATAAAAAAGTATGTACATTTATAAGTATAACACTATACTGTGTAAAATATGATCTTTGCATCACATTACAAAAAATATTTTACAAGTTAAGGTGTCTCTATTACAGCGGCTGTGGGAGTGACCAACGCTATCTCACGACCAATTCAAAAGTGAGTAAAAGGTGGCTAATAAATTCGTACGATTTGTCTAAACCCACGTGATGGGTAGGTTTAGTGATTCTATTAAAATATGACATATTTAATTGTTTTTTTTTTTTCGTTTCTTTTCTTTTTTTTTCTTTTTTTTTTTAATTTACATTCATTTAATTTCACTAGTGGTCTGAGACCATTGAACCCCACTGTATCAGTGAATAAAATGTTAATACATTACCCATGCACAAAGTTAGTGGTCCCATCCACAGGGTCAATAATCCATGTTGGGTTTTCAGTCAAAACACAAGGTTCTCCTGCAGCCACTGACTCTTCACCAATGAAACTGAAACAAACAGGAGCAAACTATGGTATATTCTCTTTACTTTAGATTCAATATGCTCTATCTTGAAAACTATAGGTCTTCTGACCCTGTGTTAGCATGAAGGATTTAATACCTGTGTCCAGGAAACTTCTCCTTCACTGACGTAATAATAAGTTGCTCCACATTCTGGTCTGTTTTAGTGACCAGGTCAACAGAAGAGCTTTTACACATGATCTTTAGGTCATTCTGCAAAGTATCCCTCACAATCTGAGGACAACAGAGATAACAAGGTTTCAGTACAAGAAAATTAGAACAACAAAAAAATTGCATCATTAAGAAAACTATGCTATCTCACCTCTCCTGATTTCCTGGCCACAGTCACGGCATGGTCCATAGCATCCTGCCAAAGGTCAGGCATTGTGAGAGCTCCTTTCTGATTGGACATAAAAACACAGAGCAACATTACATAATAACGATAGATATATCAGATGTATATTAATATGTAATGTTGCTCTAAATCGATTCAGGAGTCACACTAGATAAAAGCTGCATTTTAAACGTAATTTTATTTGACGAGGCAGCTTGTTACTGATTAATTCCAGATTTTTACCACTTTTCTGGCAGTCCCTTAATCCCAGCACACACTCCTTATATAGTGTTCTTTCTATAAATAGGCCTCCAACTGGGTTGAGGACTTTCTTTAAAAAGCCCCTACCCTAGCAAAAATGTACTACACTCTTATTCACACAATTCACCAATTCACACAGCACAGACAAACGGCAACAAACCCGTTTGTTTGGTCCCCTGTCACACAGCACAGTTGGTTGGGGTTTGTTTTCACCCAACAACATGCATTATTCAGCATCAGCATTATTCTGTGTCTGTTGGGCCAGTGTGAACATGAGTTATTTTTCATAACATTCTAAATACATCAGCCAACTTGTCGGTGTTTGTCTGTGCAGTGTGAATTGGCCTTTAGAACAAAAGATTCAATATAGAACCTTAAAGGGTTCTGTTAGGCACTTCATATATAGAACATTTGAGTTCCCATTATGGGATCATTTTATGGATCTAGTTTTAATTCATTCATTTTAAATAATTATTTATTTGGATTAAATTGTATTAATTAAAACAGCCCATAAACATTTGTCATCACTAGAAACAAATTAAATAACCCATTAAACATGAAGGTTTTATGTAATCATTTGAGAACCTTTATAAAAAAATTTTTTTTTAAATGATATAGAATATTTTTGGCATTAATGTTTTACCTGCTGTAAAACCTAGATCAATTATAATGTCTTTCATTTAAGCTAGTAAAAAGTGCTTCAGTGTCATTTTCCATCTCATCTAATTTCCACCACATTTTGCACAATAAATACTGAATTTTTGTACACTTATTTCACTCTCTGTGCTATCACAATTTTGAAATGAAATCATGTTTTTGTTAGATATAGTTCTTAGTTTAAAATTCAAAGTCTAAGTCGAGGACAAGGGTAAAAATAAAAAAGCTTAAATCAGCTGGCAACTAAAAACCCAGTAATGTCTGACGGTCCTTGGGCATTTTATAATCCATAAAGTGTATGTCTGAGCAAATTAATGGATGAGTGTTCATCCTAAAACTGCATAACAGATGAATTCTAGCTCATCTCTATTGAAAATGCGTACAAATCTCATTCCTTTCATCTCCATGTATCATTTAGCTAAATAAAAACATCGGTGCAAACAATGCATTATGATCTACGCGTATAACAATATTCCAAAAACGAATTTAACACAATAACACAAAAATCTTACCAATCAATGACCGGCGAAATTAAGACTTTCTGCTGTTAAGATTGTTGTGTTTCCGGGTTCTTCTTGGAGGAGCCGACGAGATTAACCCCAAACCGTTCGGGTACTTTTCAACTGCCTAAGCATTTAGTACAATGAAATATCCCACTTCTTATTTTATATAGTAAAATACTATACGTTTAAATTTTCTATTTAGCACATACGTGCCTTCTTCAAAAATAAATAAAAATTCTTGTTAAAATAAAAGTCACGGATGCGCATGCGCCGTATGTCTTTCTTTCTTTTAGCAACTGCCTGACCCTTTGAACTGGGCATGTTGTATTTGCTATGAAAACAGAAATCTCCCTATTTTTACTTCTCAAGAATAGACATCATAAAAATAAAAAAATAAAACATTTTAACAGGTCTTCGTGCTTCTTTTTATTGTTGTATTTACTACATGGATATGAATGGATTTTTGAAAACAAACAAAAAAAGAATACTATTCGACTTTGTTGTCCCAACCTTTATTGCAGCACTCAAACAAAACATTTACAGTTGTTTACAGATGTGTCACCCAAAACTCCCTATAATTTCAATACCTCAATAACTTAAAATGAGTTAGCCTATACAGCAGGATTTCATGTAAACCTCTGAATAGAAAGCCTTGAGTAAACATCTGTTTGTATGTGGATTTCAATAAAAAATACCCTCTGTACAAATTGTTATTGCTGGTTGTGAGGTGTCTGTCCCTTAGAGAACGACCCATACTAAAGCTGCTATACCCAACCTTTCACATATGGCTTTGAGAAGTTAACACTTTTGTAGAATTAATTCAAATTGACTATAAAGTGTCAAATTCTAAATAAAAGAATTCCTTAAAAATCCTAAACAAGAAATGAATACCACTTTAAAAATTCACATTGACTTCAAAAGTGTTAGGGGTCGAAAACACCCTCTAGTTTTGTAGAAAGAAAACCCTAAAAACTACATTGCAGCCTGTATATGTTATGAAACCATTGAAGAGATTTGCAGCATTTCCTAAGGTCTAGCACAAAAACAATATCTATTCTGGCAGGCCCCATTAAACCACAGTGTAACACACAACATTACAATAAAAATAAAAAGAATCTACAGTGAAACACTTCAGGAGCCAGAATTGGGTTTCCTTTAAAAGATCAAACCTGTTTTCAGTTTCTTAACCGTTTACTCTGCATCAAGGGTGAAAGCTACATTGTTGTGATATAAAAAGCATGACAGCATTAATAGTAAATACAAACTATTTTTTGTCTTTCGGCGATATTAATGTGACAAAATACAATAGTCATCTTCCTTTCTGAATGTAGTACAACAGAACTGTAATGTTTCTATATTGTATTCTTACAGATGTGCCTGCAACAGTTGAAAGAGCCAGAATAAATGCACTGTGAATTCAATCCATAGGCAGTACATTACATTTGACAAATTAATTAGCACATACTGACTTGTAATGTGCCACAAAAAGCACTAGGAAAAATCTTTACCCTGCTACAAAAATAAAACATTTTGTAAAGTAGGTTGTCCATATTTATGTGGGCAACCTTCACCAATTATTACATAATATGACAATCCCATTAAACAACACTGTTTCTCATACGCACACTGCACAGCAGCTGGAGTGTCTGCCTGAAATAGAGCGTCAAATCATGAGCCTATGTAACAAGACTTACTGAAAAAGGCATGAGTATAAATAAAAAAAGTTTGATGGGGAGTAGACATATGCTTCTGAATTTAAAAATGTGAAATCTAAATATGAAGAGATGCAAAAACAAGTTCTCCACTCTCTGAGCTCTTAGCAAACCAGTTACAGTATTGAGGAAAATATCAACAGGTAATTAAATGTCGACCATTCACTGAAAAACAGGAAAACACCATGAACACATACTAGTGAGAAAAATGGCTCAAATGATTGCTTCGCATAAAGTTAAATTGACACTGACATGCACATGCACGCCCATTCATACAAAGTTCACATAGCAATTATCTTGGTTAATCTGCCAGCATAAACTTGTCCTTGAATATGCAACATTGGAAATGCAGACTCAATACATATTGGTAGAACAAAACCTAAGGGTAAAAAGAGCAAAAGATCAGTGCAGCTTTGCATAGTACCTTCACATTAAAGCAATTAGATTTAACGAAGAGAGACACTGATGAATGTGAAGATCTCTGAGCTACAAAGCAAGATGAAGGTGTTTGTACATACATAGGAAACCAAACTATCATCCATGATCATTAAGAAATGGCTACTTCACATCTATGTTAGAGGATGGGGAAAAAGCTTTGTCTGTAATTACAAAATAGGGATTAGAAAAGGGAAAGGGTTGGGGGAGGGATCAAACCACCAAACAAATGTTGACAAACCATTCAAATAAATGTGTACTTGTACACAAGAGACTGCATTATCAATTAACAAAAAAGGCTTGTGTTAAAAAAGAAAAAGTCCAGGAAAATGAAAGGATAATATAGTAGCATTCTCTTTTTCTCACTCCATGGTGGGAATCGGAAGCTGCACACTTCCAGTGGAATGCCATGTGGTGCTGGTCCTCTCCGCATCTTACATACTGTCAAATGTTTTATGTTTCTGTAAAACATGAAATGATTGACATTAAGTACATTTAACCAGCTGATATTTTTAGTAGAAGCAGACACCGTATTAAGCAGAGACAGTCCATTTGTACATATGAAACTTTTGATAGAACAGATTATGAATAAATTACATAGAGTTGTTTAATACATACATATACACACATTATATGTATATATAAATTGTGTGTGTGTGGTGTGTGTGGTGTGGTGTGGTGTGTGTGTGTGTGTTGCTTAGCATAAGTGAACACACCCATACTAAAGTTGGGATGAAAAGAGGAATAAAAAATATAATAATATTCCTCACTTAAGCATGGATGTGTTCACTTATGCTAAGCACTGAATAAGAGGGGAGACATAGTCCTTAATCAGATAACATTTTCACCCATTATGAAAAGGAAAATAAATGGCAAAATTGTATTACCTGTAGGCTCTTCAAGTTGTTCTTCTGTTTGGTTAATATCTTCTGTTAATAAAGAAGCAAGGAAATATAATTGTGTGTTAGACATTAAGCATAGAATGTATGATTCTACAAATTTCTGTATAGATTTTCCACATTAGAAAGTCTTCCAATTCTTTATTCATTTCATATATTTTAATTATTATAAATTAAATTACCAACCTGCAAAGTCTTCCTCAGTCTGCTCTTCCTCAGAAGCTGCATCCTCTGTAACAAGACAGGCACATTTCACAACAAAGCAAACAAAGAACTGCTCATCTGTTCATTGTAAATTCTATAAATGTGTCCACTTCCTCTTTTGTCTCTGATTGTGCAGTATCTGATGTTAACAGATGTTTGCATCCACATGAACGTACTATTTTAAGATAGAAGACATTTTGTGTATTATTCCTTGTTGCTGCATAATCGCCACCTGAGTGAACTTGCAAAAACAAGAAAACGTACCCTCTTCTTCCATATTTTCTTCCTCAAGCTCGGTTTCCTCCATTATGGAGTCTTCTACTTCCTCATCTTCCTGAACTGTCTCATCTGTTTCCTCTATAAGTTCCTCTTCTGTTACGGTCTCTTCTACAGGGACAGACTTCTCAACGGTCTCTTCAGGTGTTTCTACTTCTTCCACTTGCTCTTCTATTTCAGGTTCTTCCACAGCTTCTTCTACTGGTTCAAGCTCCTCCACAGCTTCTTCTACTGGTTCAAGATCCTCCACAGCTTCTTCTACTGGTTCAAGCTCCTCCACAGCATCTTCTACTGGTTCAAGCTCCTCCACAGCATCTTCTACTGGTTCAAGCTCCTCCACAGCTTCTTCTACTGGTTCAAGCTCCTCCACAGCTTCTTCTACTGGTTCAAGCTCCTCCACAGCTTCTTCTACTGGTGCAAGCTCCTCCACAGCTTCTTCTACTGGTTCAAGCTCCTCCACAGCTTCTTCTACTGGTGGAAGCTCCTCCACAGCTTCTTCTACTGGTTCAAGCTCCTCCACAGCTTCTTCTACTGGCTCAAGCTCCTCAACAGCTTCTTCTACTGGCTCAAGCTCTTCCGCAGATTCTTCTACCGATACAAGCTCCTCAACAGGTTCCTCTACCGATGCATTCTCTTCTACTACTTCTATTGTCTCTTCCGCTGGTGCATCACCTTCCTCCAACACTTCCTCAATTGCTTCTTCCACCGGTGCAACCTCTTCAACTACCTCCTCCTCTGGTGTATCTTCTTCTACTTTTATTGTCTCTTCAACTGATGAATCATTTTCCACTGGAGCAGCTTCCTCGACTAGTATGACCTCTTCCTCTGTTGCAAGCTCTTCCATTGCCTCCTCAAAAGCCTCTTCCTCAACTGGAACATTGTCTGTATCCTCTGGCACTTCCTCCACAACTTCAGGTTCTTCCTCAGGAACTTCTTGCTCTTCTTCAACCTCTGGTTCCTCCTCAGCCACTACCTCTTCTGCAGCAATCGGCTCTTCGTCTACTGTCAGAGGTTCTTCCTCAGCAACTGGCTCCTCCTCCAAAGTTTCCGGTTCTGGAAGGGAAAATAAGGTAGCACTTTATTTTACACTGTCCGTGTTACACATGTAGTTACTGTAGTAATAACTAGAAATTATACATAATTACATGCAACTAACTCTAAACCAAACCCTAATCCTACCCTAACCCTATGTAGTCAATTATTATTACTCCGTACAAAATGTATAATTACACTAGACACCTTAAAAAAAGTGTAACCAAAAATAATTATAATAAACTCTAATATACTATGCTCCTATTGTGCCAATATATTTCACAGATGATCCAATTCAGAGGTTAGGTAAATTTATGCGAAGATATTTTTAGTATATACACTACATGACATGCATACAACTATAAATCACAATACCTTCATACACCTATAAATCACAATATTTATGAGTCAAAAAATAGCAACAATTACAGACTGTAACTTCTAAGGACATCCTAAAAGCTGTACCTGGTGGCGGCTGAGCTGCTTCTTCAACTTTAATGGCTTGGATCTCTTCCTCCACAATAGAGTTTGGAGCTAATTCGGAAAGATATTTTTACAGTTTAGCTTGTTTTTTCCCCCATTATTTTGTATTTATAGTTAAATGCCTTTGTTTATCCGTCATAAAGGTGCTTGTGCAATAATGCTTTACAAAGATTTAAACTAGATCAATCATGCATGTCTGCTATTCATAATGTGTCAAAGTGATTACTCTCATGTCATATTACACAAGAGCTTTTTGTGGTATGTGGCAAGACTAGATTATATCTGGTGGGTATTTCAGATACATTTGTTCATAGGTGACCATCAAAATTATTTCTATAGTACACAAGTGGTGCATATGCATAATAGTACACAGTCCTTGTGTACACAGTGTAAATGTTTAATCCATACGCAAGATAAAGTTAATTCCCCTGCAGTCAAACAAGTGTTTTCTTTCAAATACTTTTGGTGTGTGTGCGTGCGTGCGTAAAACTATATACTCTTTTTTTTTAAACTGAATAATTTAATGGGCAATCATTACATTTTCATTTTATAATAATGGCAGTAACTTGCATATTTTCATTGACGTTCCAAATTTGCATATGACCCTACATCTTATTTTAGATATTTCTATGATCTATGCATCATCAAATTCTCACTGCAACCTTATTTACTACTTAAAACTCATGTGATTCTGCTTTACCTTCTTCCACAGGTTCAGCAGAGGCTGCCTTGATCGGTTCACTGTTTTCAATGGTGGGCTTATCTTTCAGTCCTGAGGATTTTACATGTGGATTTGCATACATGAGGCAAGTGTAAAATATAAATCACATAAAACAAGCATATGACTCTAGTCTATGAATGCATTAAATAACCTTTACATTCCATTTGGTTTACTTTTGCACTAGAGATTTAGTTTTACAGGTATAGATTTAGCTTTTACAGACACAAAAGTTATGTGTTTGAGATTTTAAAAAGAGAAATAGGAAAACAGAGGAGAGGAAAAAGGAATATGTATAGAAAAGTTTAAAGATATTATTAAGGGGCAGACAAGAATTCTTGTGGAGAAAAAAGGCCCATTTCAATACTGTGCAACTGTTTGTTCTTCTTATACCAATCAACACTGAAAAGAAAACACTCAAAAGCACCGAAAAAGCAAATGAGGATACTCATATTTTATTGATAAGAATTCTCTCTTAACCAAGTAATGCAACTTATTTTGTTTATTATAAATGAACAAAATCAGAAAAAAAACAATGTTGAAATCTCACACTAGCTAATACTTCGTAAGAGAAAACCAAAAATCCTACCAAAACAAACATTAAGGGAAATAAAAGAAATGCCATCTGACAATCAGCATATAGCACCTTGTTCTGATTCTGCTTCTACTAATCTCAATGTTATGATTAACATCACTAATCATAGAGACAAAAAGTCTTAACTTCGGCCTATAAGGGGTGGTCTCTGAAAACTGCTCATAACGGACTGAGATCAAGTTCAGCCAGATGTTAACACAATGTACACAAAAGACAAAATGTTTTGACATTTAATGCCTTAAAGTTTCTTTTTAGCTGCAGCCTTCTTGGATTCTTTGCCTTTTGCATCTTTCTCAACCTTTTTAACGTCATAATCAACGGGTTTCTCATGGGTTTTCTTTTCAACTTCTGGCTTTTCTTTCACTTCATCCTTTTCCACCTTAGTCTTCTTTGCTTCTTCACTTTCTGCCAGTTTCTCTCTTTCCTTCTTCTGCTTTCTAATTCTTTCCATGGCCTTTTCAACATCCTCTTTCTCTATTCTCTCCCCTTCCTCTTTCAGTCGAGCCTCAGCCCTCTCCCAAGCTTTTGCTTCGGATTCCTCTCTGATGCGGTTCAAGGTCCTCTCTTCCTCCTCTTTGGCTAGGATGTTCCTCACTTCTGCCAGTGCCAATTTAGCTATTTTCCTGGCTTCCACTCTTTCATGGATAATGGTGAGTTGCTGTTTCAGAGCTTCCCTTAGCTTCAAACCAACATCATTGGCATGGGAAAGCTCTGGGGAGAAACTTTGTTTGATGACGTAATCATGGTAACTGAATTTCTAACACTACGCACACCTCAACCCCAAACGCAATTAGTTGGAAAGATGCAAATCATTTCACATCAGAACTTCCTTAGTATGTTAGAATATCCTCTACACTCAACTGATTTAACTACAACACAATATTCAAAGGCCGGCCATTTAGGCCAAAGTATTTCTGCTGTAGTTGATATTTTAAATGAATTATTTTGATTGCAAAATTTCAACTGCTTGTTTTCCAATAAATAGTTTATGGAAAACAAAAATCATTACATTTTAATGAAGTTATATCATTTTAAATATATAAATAAAAACAAACCTAATTCACATTATTAAAAAAAAAAAATCATACAGTGGCCCCCTTGGAAGTTTGCTTCCTAGTTGAGAACCACTGCTCTACATATTACGCTAGAAGATGATGTAGTTAGGATACATTTATGACAAGTCCACAGTTCCCTAATATTATTTGCAAATAGCCTGGAAAATGTCATTATTCATGCAGGCTCAGAAATGTCAACTACAAGAGGTCTTATTGTTAAACACTCCTTAGTTAAACAGAAAAATAATATATAGCTTAAAAAATTTGATGTCAGCTCAGTCATGCAAACAGAAACAAGTCGATCAAGTAAACTTAGAAAATCCCAAACCACACAAGAGACTTGTCTGCTGCATGCACTCAGATCAAGTGTGCAAAATACCTCCTTTTCTCCTGGAAACATCTTTAGACTTTTCATCTAGTGCAAATGAGACAAATGAGACAGTGCAAATTTAAGTAAGTGACTGCTACTACTTCTCGTACATTTTTGTGTTACAAAACACTGCATGATTACTTATGTAATGGTTGGTGATGCATACTTTTAAATATTGCTGAGAAAAGCAAATCTTTGTAAATAGTATGCTTATGCTATTGAGACAAACACCTTACAATGTGCATCACCCAAATTAAATCTGCAAGTAGTGGCTATTTGTACAACATTTGAGAATACCCAATCTTATTAACACAAATAAAAAGCCAAACAACAAAGGAAAAATATAGCAACAATGGCAAAATAATTAAACCGAAGGATCTGAATTGCTGATTTCCGAAAATAAACAAACTGTACTTGAAATGTTTAAAGGTATAATTACTTAAGTGGGAATGAAGGAAATAGTACTAATGGTATCACTCAATCTAAACCTAATTCTGCACACTTAATTCTCTTAGAATACACTCCCAGACATAATAACAGTCATTTTGTAAATAATAAATCCTGATATGTATTACCGGTATGTACGCAGTAAATGTACTTTTTGTACAAGTACTATTTAAGTTATTGACACTCATAGCCCTCTCAATTCCCACCTAGTAATACAGAAGCCATACATTAACACGGTATTACTTATCAGGCACACCATTTCATGTGCTTTAGATTGGCAGGTAGGAACTGATTGTTGACGGTAACAGAACTCTGGGGTTCAGGCGACGCCTCCTACACAAGGACACTGAACTAGTTCTGGTCTAGAGCAACTGGTTAAATTAATTAATGTGCAATCTCTTAGAAAAGTAATAAGTCTGTATAGACCAGTGGTTCCGAAACTAGGGTGCCTCTGAGTTTTAAAAGGGGGGCGTGGCAAAGGGACAGTGTATAGTCAGAAAATTGTTATGCAAAAGAAATCTCTTCCGGTTGAAGAAATTATTTGATTATGAAACTACTCGCCATACAAATAATAATTGAACAAAACATTAATTTGACATTTTTATTATCTCAAGATGACTCACAGTACCCGCTTGAGCGGTCTGTTATTAATTGTAGCAGTTGTTATCATGGAATAACAGACCGCTACACGGCATGATTAAAGAGTCAAAATTGAGTACTGCAGGGAGCCATGTAAAAATATAAATGAATGATACATGGTTCTGCACTAAGCATGGACAAGTTTGTGAATTGACTGCTAGTTCAAGGTAAACAAAGCAGACAATGAATACATTTCAAACATCAACTACCAAAACAAAGCATCTACACCAGACGTGAGCGTCACAACATGACAAAATCAATTAAAACCTATTATAATCAGTGATGCCATCTACACATGCGGCAAGACAAATTCCTGACTATGAACTGATACTCCGCTCCATTTCTGATGTACACTAAGCACTTGTGCAACTTCAGACACAAAGGACAACTGGATTTGTAACATTTGATTTGTTGTGTAGTCCAGTGTAGACATCCTCAAGACAAGAAAGTATGACAAGGTATATCTGATCCTGGATTCACCAATTCAAGGACGGTTAATGAAGAGAGACCAAATGTGTTGCGTGCCTCAAAATGTTCACTTCTGACAGTTTGAAGCCGAACAAGTTAAGACGCCACTTGTAGACTTCACATCATGAACAAAGAGAAGCCCGTTAAAGTTGAGAAGTCTGAGAGTGTCTTTATGTAGGTGTACAGTATGTAGATGGGGCTTGAAAATATTTTCCTCTACAAAAGGGGGGCCCGGCAGAAAAAGTTTGGGAAACACTGGTATAGGCAATAGAACAAGTTTCTTGTATGAATTTAATTGAGGTAATACTGCAAGAGGGGTGGGATATATATACATACTTTATATCCAAGCCTATCAATATTCTCTACAGCTTTGATAAAGGACAGCAAAGGCAACTTGCATAAGAACAAAGAAACAACAACGTAACAACTTGACAATGTTATGTAAAATTGCCCATTTTGTAGTACCAAAAAGGTTAAATCAAACACAAAACACAAAATGATGAGTTGCTGAGGATGCAAATCATCCCAAAATGCAATTGTGTAATTTAAAATGGCTCAAAATAAACCATTCACTGCCAAAAAAAGAAAAATTATAATCAGATTATAAAACAAGAATGTGTCAAATGTACAGTGTCAAATTGCAAGACTCAAATAGAAATACATACTATTGTTCATGATATAAGGGAACTGATGCATGCAGCAAAGGTGATATGCTCATCTTTCAGCAATACGGTCATATGCAAAAGGTAAGTAGTATATAAGTAGTTAAAAATAGCAGTTGCAAAAGAGCTGCAACAAAGCATAAACTACACAAGTTCAATATTTACAAAGGTGTAAATGTTCATAATGACATCATCTTCTCAAGAGTTCACAAGTTCCAAAGTGACTGTTGGCAATCTTCCCAACAAAATATTTCTTCAAGTGTTAGGAACAGAATCAAGTCGTCAAGGGAGTAAGTCCTCGTCTAATAAAGTGCTTCTGTCACAATCACGGTAGAAAACACAACTATTGGTTTTGAAGACCTAAAATAACGCATGTCTTTTGGCCCTGAACCCCTTCAGTCTGTGACGCGCCAGCAACATCTTCCGCTGCTGCCTCAGTTTCTTCATCCTCTAGCGTTTCAAAAGGACTCATAACGTCATAAAGGAAGGTGAAGAAACCTTGAAACCAATCAGTGCCCTCTTCTGCTAAAATATCGAGGACTTCCTCAAGTGAGTCTGAGTTTTCTTTGCTGCCATCTTTGGTCAGCCCTACGCAAATGGGAAAATAAGGAAAAAAGAGAAAGAGAGGGAAAGAAAGAACAGAGGGAGAGCAAGAAAACAGAGAGAGGGTGGAGGTGGTTTGGTTTGCAAGGTTTAGTAGATAAGGAATCAAAGCTATAAAAAAAGTGGGTAAAGATGCTATTAAAAGCATAAGGTAATGGAGAAAAGGAACATGCATGCACGGGAAGTACCAATGAGGCGGTTTTTAATGAATGAAGGGATCTGTTACTTGTGAAATCAGTTAAACTACCTGCAAAATGAGAAAAAAATTCTTCATTTTCTCTCCTTATGATGTAGCCGTTAAAACATAATATTGGTATGTGGTCTAATTCTCAAACTCATGCAATAAGGCAATAACCTCATCATCATGTGGTTTGAAAAAAAAAAAATGAAGATTAAAAAAGCATGAAAAAGTACCATGCACGTTAATTAGTCCCATTTAATTTGTCATTGCACAAAAGTGAACCAAAGTCAGTCATGCAAAACAATCTGGTAAGAATCTCATTGAAATCAGTGCACTTGCCTAGTAGTACTTTAGCGTCTTCCGCATCAAAGTCCCCATCACCATCAGCATCATAGGACACAAGTTTACCTAGTAAAGTGAATCCGATTTAATCATTTGAGATGCATTGCGAGTAATCCACTGTGCCATATATAAAACACATATTTCTTTTGAACTAAGAAATGTCCTTAATATATATTTATTATATATATATATATATATATGTATATGTATGGACATTTCTTAGCTTAAAGTATCCCTAAAGAGATATGTTCTACACAAATAATTGTGTAGAAATGGAAACTGCCTTATGAAATCATTCCTTTAACATTAACATTTATTATAGCATACATTCAAATAGTTAAAACATACATATTGTTCAAAACCCCCCAAATGTTTTGACAATATTGCATGTTTACAGACATACATTTATATATTATACACTCACCTAAAGGATTATTAGGAACACCATAATAATACTGTGTTTGACCCCCTTTCGCCTTCAGAACTGCCTTAATTCTACGTGCCATTGATTCAACAAGGTGCTGAAAGCATTCTTTAGAAATGTTGGCCCATATTGATAGGATAGCATCTTGCAGTTGATGGAGATTTGTGGGATGCACATCCAGGGCACGAAGCTCCCGTTCCACCACATCCCAAAGATGCTCTATTGGGTTGAGATCTGGTGACTGTGGGGGCCATTTTAGTACAGTGAACTCATTGTCATGTTCAAGAAACCAATTTGAAATGATTCAAGCTTTGTGACATGGCGCATTATCCTGCCAGAAGTAGCCATCAGAGGATGGGTACATGGTGGCCATAAAGGGATGGACATGGTCAGAAACAATGCTCCGGTAGGCCTGTCGCATTTAAACGATGCCCAATTGGCACTAAGGGGCCTAAAGTGTGCCAAGAAAACATCCCCCACACCATTACACCACCACCACCAGCCTGCACAGTGGTAACAAGGCATGATGGATCCATGTTCTCATTCTGTTTACGCCAAATTCTGACTCTACCATCTGAATGTCTCAACAGAAATCGAGACTCATCAGATCAGGCAACATTTTTCCAGTCTTCAACTGTCCAATTTTGGTGAGCTCTTGCAAATTGTAGCCTCTTTGTCCTATTTGTAGTGGAGATGAGTGGGACCCGGTGGGGTCTTCTGCTGTTCTAGCCCATCCGCCTCAAGGTTGTGCGTGTTGTGGCTTCACAAATGCTTTGCTGCATACCTCGGTTGTAACAAGTTGTTATTTCAGTCAAAGTTGCTCTTCTATCAGCTTGAATCAGTCGGCCCATTCTCCTCTGAACTCTAGCATCAACAAGGCATTTTCGCCCACAGGACTGCCACATACTGGATGTTTTTCCCTTTTCGCACCATTCTTTGTAAATTCTAGAAATGGTTGTGCGTGAAAATCCCAGTAACTGAGCAGATTGTGAAATACTCAGACCGGCCCGTCTGGCACCAACAACCATGCCACGCTCAAAATTGCTTAAATCACCTTTCTTTCCCATTCTGACATTCAGTTTGGAGTTCAGGAGAATGTCTTGACCAGGACCACACCCCTAAATGCATTGAAGCAACTGCCATGTGATTGGTTGATTAGATAATTGCATTAATGAGAAATTGAACAGGTGTTCCTAATAATCCTCTAGGTGAGTGTATGTTTTCAAGTATGAAAAATGACAGTAAAAAATAAATGACCCTTTCACTCCCCTACATTGAAATTGAATATGATAGGTTGTGTCAAAGAAATGAGGTTTATGATGGTGATTATCACTGGTTCAGATGCCATACCTTGTAATACCTCTGAAAGATTATAGCGAAAGTCCTTTGCTTTGGCTGCATGCAAATTAAGGCCAGATACAAAAAAACATTAATGTAATAAGATTATTTTTAATACTACAATCAAGATATACACGAAGTCTGAAAAAAAAAAAAAAAAAAAGCGAAACCACAGACTCACCAATTACACCTTGATAGTCAACAAGGTCAAAATACACCACAGCTACAGAGGTCCAGACACCTAGGAGGGCCAAAACCATGAACCAGGTGAAGAACGAGGTTCCTCCTCCAACCTCTGCCTTCTTCCCATTCTTAAGCGCCGGCTGCGGCTTGACCTCTGAAGGACAAAAAAAAAAGGCAGATTATACACAATGTCAAGATGAAATAAATAAAAAGGACAAACTGATTAATTAAACAAATTCAATGCAGCACAGCAAAACCCTCTACACATATGAATGAGGAATACATGCTCAGAATTGAACCATGCCTTTAAAAGCAAGATTAATCCTTCAGTATTACTGCACGCATAAGCATTTTCACTCAAGGCCACTAGTTGATACAATATGTATGTAACATTAGCTTTGAAGCTGAAAATCTATTGTAGACCAATCAATTCTTTCTATATTTAAATGTATAAGATTCAAGGGATATATCCGATTCAGGTGAAAGATTACCTAAAAGATGTTTAAATATTCCATTTGAAATCTATAGTAATCACAAGGTGACAAAAGTCTAAAAGAGTGCAGTTATTCTGAGGTCTGTTGACGCTCCTCATGGAACCATGGTATAAATACATCTGCATTCAGAGCTCTAGAGGGAAGAATGAACAGGTGTTTTGTCCGCTACGTTCTGCTAGGTCAAACCACACATGTGTTCATGCACACTACAAACAATAGTAACAGACATACAGAGAGAGAAATAACAACACTAAAGTGTTACAAAGAAATTATCTTTTTACATGTTGTACAGGTATCGTATACGGACTTCACAAGAAAATTTTATAACAAAACATTTGAAAGCACTCCTGAAATCTCCAAAAAAAAAAATCATCAAATTTGTACTGCTCATATATACACAAAACACACATTTAACTAAAAATGTATTATGAATAAATAATTTTTCCAATATTAAGGCTTCCTCTCACACCCCTGTGATTCATTAAATGTCATCTCTTGTCATAAAAGCTTATTCCAAAAACATACAAATACCGGTTTCTTCGTTCACCACCTTGACCTCTGCATTCGGCTCCCCCATCCCTCCAGGCAAAGTGGGGAAGAAGAGAGCGTCCTCACCCAAATCCTACCCCGAACCCCTGTACAACAGCAGGTCTTCTGCCTTTTTGTTCCTGGTGAATCAAGCCGGAACTTAAAATGGAACTCGACCAGCAAATGGTTTATTTTTAGAACAGTCCGCTTGAAAGCCAGAAAATCTCAAGCACTCATAGGAAAGGGTAGAGGCAAATCCCACTCCATCCTGCTGTTCTTCGTCACATAAAGCTGAAACGGCTGAAGGGTCACCCAAATTACTATACTTAACAAAAGAGCAGTGCAGAATGGAGGATACAATGCTTGAGTCACATACATGCGTTTTAACGACAAGCAAATCAAACTTTGGAAGGCTTCTTTAAGCCTCCAGGCAGAGTAGCATGTAACTCTGAGGCCAACTCGGTAACTATTTAATTTCCATAGAAGGACCAGTCTCCCGAGTTTCTTGATGAAATAACAAACATGTTAGTGGTGGCTTCTGCTTGGATTTGTCAAAAACCAACAAGCCAATTTACTTAAATAATCCTGTATCTGTTAGCACAGTTTCTCTAAAAAAAAAAAAAATAATAATAATTTTAAAAAAGTCACAAAAGAAAATTAAGCTTTCAGATACACTACTGTTAAAAAGGTAGCAGCAAGGTTGCATTTATTTAAACAAAAACAGTAAAATTGTCAATTACAACAACATTGTTTTCATGTTAAAATATTTCAAAATGTAATTTATTCCGTTTACTTCAGTGTCACGTGATCCTTCAGAAATCATTCTAATATGCTGATTTGCTGCTCAAGGAACATTTATTATTATTATTATTATTATATTTTTGTGTAAACAGTTCATTTTCTTAGGATTCTTAGCGGAAGAGAAAGTTCCAAAATAAAATCTTAATGATCCCAAACATTTTGAACAGCAGTGTACTTTTCATGTGCATTTAATGCAAATTAAAACCCTAAAGCTTGGACTTTTAAGTGAAAACTGCATTAAGAGCATTTGAATCTTTCAGATAGATCAAAGTTGCATGCAATGTTTGGAAATAACAAGACACGCCCATAAAGACACACACGCTTGGTTCAACTCGTCACTTAAAACTACAGGTAGTCAAACGGCTGCCTTTGTGTCCTAATCAACATCTTCCCCTCCCCCATTTAAACCTGCTATGTGAAACAGTGCTTCAAACTATCTTTTTTTTTTTTAACTCATGCACCGTTTTTGCCGTATCGGTACTAAATGTTCATTGTCCAGCTTACATAAGACTGTAGTGGAATGTGTGCCTTGAAATACCCTCTCTTCTTCAGTCGTACCTACACACCCTACTGCTTAAACCAAGCAGTCTGTGTCTGGTCACAGGAACAAACCCTGGACATTAACCCCTTATGTGATCTTATCAGCAACACCCCCCAGCAAACCTCCCCTACTTTAGAATAATAGATCCTACACTGGTTTGAAAGTCCAGTGGGTTGTCCTGATGTCACAACAGGAGTTAAATATGTCAGATTATTCAAAACATTAAATTATGAGAATATTTTGTATGCTATTATAAAGTGTTAAATATTACTGTCATTCATAATATCAGGACTGAACAGTTACTTGTTAAATTACACACTAATGTATTATCAAACATTGTGAGATAAACACTGCATTTAATAAAAGCAACAAAAAAAAACATTTACTGCACAAACCATGTATGACAGAATTGTATTAGATTCAATTCCCTTGAAAAACAACATGCAAGGTTATTTGAACAGAACTTTGGAATCAAAAAAGAAATGCTTAAGAAATAAAGTGCAAGCACATCATGGCAGACTGTCATTTCGTTACCATTTCTTTGGAAGTCCACAAGTTATTCTTTGCTGCTGAAAAGATCCCTGAAAGGAATGATTTCGACATTTGATAAAAGAGGGCATTGCACCACTTTATGAACAGCTAAATTCACTTTGATGCATTTGCTTTGCAATCCAACTTTGTTATAAATGCAGCATTTAAATGGGTGCTGGCCGGCTCTAGACTAGATAAATATCATTACAGAAAAAGCTTTCCATAATGGATTAAAACCCTATCTATTTTACAGATTTCATATAAAAATAAGAAATCTTATGGCACATTAGCAATTGAGGCTCTAGTGGCACCTCAATGACACCAACATTTTAAATAAAAGAAATGTTGTAAAAAAACAAACAAAAAAAAGAGAGAGAAAGGTTTCAGGATGGCATTGTGTATCTTCCTGTGTCTTTTTACATATCAAATGATGATCTGCTTTGTTAGCTTAATATATAGAGATACCAATGGTCCATCATTATAAAACAGGTTTTCCCTGAACAAAACTGCCTTTACCAATAAACAAATAGAATGTGCACGGTGGCCCGGAAAAAAATTGGATAATGCACACAACACCAAATAGCCTAATCTGGCAAAAAAAAAATTAGCTCATAAAATGTAATATAACTGAAAATATGCATGACTGAGAACAATTCTACAGTGTAACTGGATGCATTGGAGTTCTATCATTATCAGGTTTTTGGGGTAACATTTTACACAGCTTTTCGTTAAAATTAACCTTTTATCTATATGGCGAAATCTATACACGCGTGTCTAAACTGTATGGGTTCACGTACCTTCAAAAGTCTAATAGTTAACAAATCTACCACTCTTACATAATAACCACGCAGTTACTAAAGTCTATAACAGAAGCTAGATAGCTAACCCAACACCCGGAGAGGGGGGTCTTGCAGTGTGGCAGACTTTCTATTTAATTAAAGGGGCTGTGGTGACATGGGACCCTAGAGGCCACGTGTAACCCCTCCCACGCTCTCCCAATATTGACACGTGAGCATTTAGCAGTTCGCACTGGGGCAACTCTGACTCAACGATGAGCAAATATTTATACGAAAATATGGGTCATTTGCAGCTGTTGGAATTAACAAAAACAGTACAATAATCTAGGCCTTTTGGGTCTCGTGCAAATGAGACCAAAAAGCATGCAGAAGTTCTGCACCCATTTCCTCCCATTTAAGTTACCAAGTGCACAGACATGATCGAGGTGCGAGATTTAATACACGCCACTCCGAATGAAAAGTTCTTAACGTTTTACTCGCTGCGTCGATTAATGAACTATTTGCAATTACATTGTAACACAACTAATGTAGTTTATATAGCACAACAGTAGTCGACACAATGCATTATTTTTTTTTACCTGTTGTATCTTTTTGCTGTGTCTCTTTGTGGCTGATAATCTCTACCAAGTGCATTTAAATACTACATAAACAAAAGCAATGTTGCCGCCTGATTAACTATCAGGCCTTCGCAGAAATGCACATACTTTCGACGGAAGAGAATGTAAACATACCTTTTTTAACTGTTCCTTTTGTATTTCTCTTAGCCATTGCAAGTGGTAGTTCTTCGTCGACGTGTCGTACTCTGTAGAAAACGAAATTACTGTAATTACAGTCTCAGTTCTGGTACTGATGCCCTGCTAAATCAAATCCCAATGCCTTCATACACTGAGGCCCTGCGCAACCCGTCCCCTTTTTGAGCGACTGAGCGTTCAACCAATGCTGTTCAGACAAAACCACTATGGGCGGGGAAAATAAAAATGTAATCCAATCGCCGAACAGTGGTCGATGACTTATTCAATCGTGTGGATACCTGCGGGATAAGACCGCCCAGTTCTTTCCTATGGTTCTTTCATGCTTTTTTCTACCAGCACTGGAACGTGGCAAGATGGACGGTTGCACTTATCGCGATATCCAATCCATGTTTACATATACTGCTGTGAATGCAAAACAATTCACAACATTATTACATTTTTCATCGATGCGTGTAACGGTCGAGTGAATTCGTCGTGTGGTATGACCTACCACTTGAATAGGTTGTTATTTGCATGCAGTCTGGACTCCAGAAAGTGAGTTCTGTTCAGCCTCTACTTGTACACGTAACCTTAGCCTTTAGGGAGAAGCACACGCTGAAGGAAACAAAGTTTAGTTTCTCAATTATACGAGCATTTTGTATTAAACCAACTGAATAATTAAACCGTATTTGTCCTTATAGTACTATATAGTGAGGAGGTGAAATTAACCGTAAACTTTTTTATTTTTTTGCTTGGTACACGTCCCATTGTTGCGCCCCACCCTCTTTCTGCCCATGTCCAGCTCATCCTAAAATGTAGTAGCACTTGTGTGTAACTTTACTCACATGAAGTTAAAACTTGTTGAAACTATAATTCTGTTATACACTCTGTTATTGCATTCACATAGGAGAAACCTAAATAATATTTATTTTCTGATTACTTGTGGTTTGTGGATTTATCTTTAAAGAATCACGTACAATTAAAGAATATATATATATATATACACACACACACACATATTTGCATTAAATCATTTGTCAAGACATGTGCTTGTTTGGCAGATTGATGGCTGAGTTATTCTAACCTCTAAGACAATGCTGGTCTACTACATGCATGTCAAACATAGTAACTGAAAGATAAGAAAGAAGGATTTACTTTGACTTAATTAAATCAATGTAAATGCAAAATATAGTTTTATCCGTTCAAACAACCATTACCACTTAAGTGATGAAACACTTGAAGATTAATCTGTCCCACATGCATGATTTCTAAACCAAAAAAAGATTCTAATATGGAAATTGGAGGCAGGATTAAATATTGCAAGTGTGCAAGACTAATTGTAACTTTAGTAATAGATTTAGTCAATGCTCCAACATAAAATATAAATATACTACAATACTAAATATGAGATGTTCTGAGATACATGCTAAAAGAGGTATGGGTACCATTTGGGCCTTTCCCACCATTTGGCATGTGTGAGAAAGTGTGATTTTCTTCAATCACAGTGCAAATATCCAAGATACTTTTGCCTATTCATTCTGAAGTGGTAGTTGTCCCCACATAATGTTTCAGTAGGACTTTGGATATTAATAGTTGGTAGTATGACATGCACAAAATTAACAAAATTTGAGGAATGACATCATGTACAACATTATGTATTGTGTATTTTTACCACCAGAGGGCATGCGATAATTGTCTAAAAATATATTTTCAATAGATTCAACAGTATTCTTGAAGATTATTGTTTTATATATGTACACAGATGAAAGTACCTCACATATGTTGTGCAAGGAATAACATTAAGAGTTTGTTGCAGCTTGTTGATGTTTTTCCCTTTGGAAACAACGTTTGGTACACCAATTGGAATAATATTGCGTTGGTGATAGGGAGGTATTGTTATGTTTGTATATGCTTCGTTCCCCTGGAGGCATTCCATTTTTATGTCCCTAACCATTACTAGACTACAAAACTATGGTTTTAAAATATTTCTTAGTGATATTCTCATTGTTACTGTTAATTATATATATATTTGTATTGTTTAAATCTTACAATCTAAATTGACAGACAGGATAATGGAAGATAATAAGAATTTGGCAGGAATATACACAGCCTGGAGCCTCTTCATTCACCAAATTGAATTTGGCAGCTTAACAGCTGAAAACATCTTCACAAAATCACATTTGCGATTGTCCAGTTCTCTATACACGATTGACCCGTTGTTTATTTGTGTAGCACATTGTGTATTAATGTGTCTGTGTATATCTTTTTATCATTATGGTCATGTAAATTAAAGTGGGAAAAAAATAATTAACAGTTGTAGTTGGATAACAATTGATGACAACACAATTAAATAATGAGCCACTAATGCAGAACAGTGATTTTCTTCTGTCATTAGATACACTGTCTGACAGGAAAGGTGCAATAAACAGAACAAGGGGTATATACATGGTTTCAGAAATTCACATTTAAGGAAATCTGTAAACATGAAGAGCTCCAGTAAGGTCATTTGTCTCTGGTTATATTTGTTTAAGAGTCAGACCAAAAGGCAATAGACCAAAGTGCCACTTTACAATCCCACTTAGAGTAGCCTATACTAAATAAGTACATGCTCTCAGCTTTTTATTTATTTAAAATACAGCAAGTTACTGAATGCTGCAGTTTACCATTACATTACAGATCATTTGACTCCATAAACACAGAGGCTTATGTTTTGTAACATCCTGAGTATTGTCTATTGTTATGAAAATAATACAATAAAAACAATGACAATTCACAAGTAAAAGAAACAAAGGCACTTTGATATTTCAGTCTGATACAACATTGTACACTAGTTGTGTTATTTTAAAGAGACTACAAAATCCTTCTTCTAAAAGCAACAAACATCTGAAATATTATATTATATCTTCAGAGGTATATCAAGTACTTGCAATGAGTATCTGTGTGATATAAAATTCAATAAAATCACATTATCCAAATGTGATAACTGGGAATGTCACCTTTTCCAGTCTGGAATGAAAATAAAAGTAAAGAAAAAAAATCCTATTTAGTAAAAAGATTACAATTACAATTTAAGTCAGCAATATTATCCTTAATTTCATAGAAAGTATGTAACTTGCCACAGCAGAACACAAAGAGCACATGGTGAAAAGTATCTTCATTTTAATTAGTCAAAGGCGGATGACTGAGAAGCATCTCCTCCGCCGCCTGATTCTTGCGGGTTGCGCAAGTCTATAGAGAGCCTATAGAGATAATCTTCAGACTGCATGATGAACTCAGTCCACTCTTGACACACTTCATCTATGCCTGGTCCGGTTCCTCCATACACAGGAGGGAGAATAGCCTTTGGAAAGTAACTGCAGAGACTTCGGACATATGAATAGCCATGCATATGAATCTGTAAGGAAAAGCATCACCATAGATATTAAACTGATTAAAACGAATCCTCTTAAAATCCCATATACTTGTAGTCTACTTAAATGTTACTAACCCGTTGTTTGATTTTGTCTGGAAGAAATGGACGGATCATGGCAAAGACAGGACGGAAAAAAATGGGCTCGTTTATCAAATGGATGCCGCGTACTTTCAAAGGAAAGGAATCCTGCAAGACAGATTTGATTTTTTTATTTGGTGGATTCATTTTAACTCGCTCGATAATGTATTCATATATTTTTCCATTTTTATAATTAATATTAAAAAGCTAGCTATAAGAGGAGAAACTAAAAAACAATTAGATAACCAAGTTTTTCTAGGGTGTTAAACCTAGATATTTCTACACATATCCCATTGATAATTTCTTCACTAAATATATAATCTTTATAGCCTAGAAATCTAGACGCAACCTAGCGGCAACAAATTTTATTTAGCAGCCAGTGTCATCAAGCAACACTCCGTTGGCTTGCGAGCTGGAAAAACCAAACTCTAGTCAGGCCAATCACATTGTGTATAGAGTTGGTGGGCGGGCTTAACATAATGACGGCAGAGTTGCGACGGTTCCGCGTGAATTCCCTGCTACTTCATGCTACAAACGGCACTACGTCACCTTCTTCGTTGCTCTGGTTGGTTGTAGCCCCATCCTATTGCATGCAGAGGGAATTTGAAAGACAACCGTTTATCCTGCCCCTCGGAGTGAGCCATGCCAATGGTGTGTTCCCAGACCCAACATCTTGGTGGGTCTGGCTTGTCAGGCTATAATCTTTAGTGCAAATGTTTAAATTGATACGTACCGTGAGTACAGAAGATATCTTTTTGGCCAAGGAATGATTTATCTGCAGAGCATGAGCAAAGCACCAATCTTTGAGATCAAAAATCACTTTGAGTCCATTTTTTCGAGTCTCCCACTCTCGAACAATCAACTCTGACGTAATGAGGCTCACACGAAAAACCTCGTAAGCTGTAAATTCTTTGGGGTTCCACTGACCTGAAAACAGTGATTGAAAATGTGTCATATTCCCCATTATAATGGCGGAAGTTTTTATTTTTATTTATATATATATTGTTTGTGTATGTACTTGCCAATCCGATAGATTAAAACTCGACCTCCAGCATCATCTCGTGATCTCAAAACTCCATGGTAATTGTTTTGGAGAAGTCCTATGATGGATAATGGCCGTAGATCGGCAGTTATTTCTGGACATTCTTGTCTCCATTTATGATAGTTGATTAACAGCTGTTGAAAAACCCAAGATCAATTATATGTTAGTCTCAAGTTTTTTATTTTTAAGAAAATTATCAGGACAAAAGAAGGATTGCTTATAACGTTGATTATGGTTGGTTTGACATCTGAATGCAATGTCAGTCAGAAAGAAAAAAAACAGTGTACATCAATTATTGAACATCCAGTCCCTACCTAGTCAGTATGACTGAAATAACCTCAGTTACTTTGACTTAAACTAGAGTGCTTGTGGGCCAGATATTTACAGATGTTTACATTAAAAAAATAATAAATAGACAAGAAAAAAATGGCATAAATATCCTATACACTAGTACATTTGTATATAAATTAACTGGTGTATATGAACACAATATAAATGGTTAAAGAAGAAGTTAAGATAACTAATAAATATATAATAATAAACTTGAAAAGAAAAAAACAACAACTATAAAAACTAAAATAGTGATGATACACTTGGAATTGCATTATGCATTATTTTCTTTAGCATACATTCGGAAATTGCATATATGAATGGCCGTAGAATACATGGGGGATGTGTAGGCCTACTTTTACAGCACTTATGTACTTTTAATCAAATGTAAATTCGCCCCCCACACTTTTTGGGGGGCAACTATGTTCACATTAGGGAGGCAAAATTACGAGTTAACGAGAAAATATTGGAATTAATGGGAATAAAATGGAAATTTGCAAAACTGCAGGTTAACACTTAATTGTAGTTGATAAAAAAAACATCTTGCCATATAATCTTGGTTAAAACAACCAGATTTAATGCAAATTTAGTAAAATTTCTACCCTGCTCATTCCTCTATCACATGCATATACTGCAGATGCTTTCATTTTCAATTTTAACTGGAAATTTTCCACCCCTTTGAAACCCTAGTTCACATAGAGTTTTTCAAGGGCCAATGTGAATAAAATATCTAGATTTAAGCAATAATCACACGATTGCGACAATATATGATTTTATATGTTTTTCAAGCCATATTGATGCCATGATGACTGGGGTTTGAAACCAACCATACAATTACCATCAGGACAATATAGGGAAATTATGGGGGCGGGGGGATTGATTGGTTAAATAATATTTCATAAACTGTAATTCATATAATATTTCAGCTGTTTATTTGATGTCTTAGCCAGTAAAAAGCAAGAGAAGAAAAACTAAAGCCTGCAATTAGATAGGTATTTGATATTTCTGCCCCCACAGCATAGCCTACATGTGAGAGGTGTTGTGTAATATCAGCCCGTAGCCTAAATGTTATTGCCAACCAAATCACGTCTCACCAACGGTTACTATCACTACAGAAAGCACGCGCGTAAGTTTACATTAATCATTTGAGTTCAGTCAAAGTTTAGGTGAAATAGTGTTCCAAACCTTGAACGCCAGTGCCACATCAAAGTCTCTCGCCTGCAAAAAACGTATCAGAAATTTTTTCGACAAATCCAAGTGTCGAATGCTTTTTTCTGCTTCTGCTTTTTGCCTCAGCTCTGCCAAATACGGCGCAATCTGAACAGAATCGACAGGTAAATTATTTAATTCTTCAATGTTGTCAACTTCCTCAGACTTCATTTTGGCGCGAGCCGATCGAGTTTCATTTTCTCCGAGCAGCGGTCTCACTTAAAAGGGGCAGGGAATGAGCCCCTCACTGTTTTTCTCACCTTTGTACATGTCAAGTTTCGTCAAACATTGACCAAGCCAACTTTGCTGACCGAATTAAATCTCTCTCGTCCAATTAAACAGACAAGACCCACGCCTTTTTCAAAACTGAGTTCAATGTTGACAACAACTTGTGTTTGACCTACGGCGCAATTCATCCAGATGTGGAAGTCAACAAAAGTGCGAAATTAATTAATCATATTGCTGTTAATTCCCACCACTATGAAAAAATCCCACTATGAACTTAAACCCAAAATTCACTAAGGAAAACCCAAAATGTAAAAGATAATGTAGAAAAAATGTTAAAAAATTGTTTTATCCAAACAAATATTTTAATTAATGTTACAGCAATTTAATTAAACTTTCTCTGATTTGACATTTATTAACCCTTTCATGCATAAATTTCAACCACAGTCAAGGTTTATTTCCTACGTGTTTTTATTGCTCTAAGTCTAAATGTATGAAAAACAAGATCTGATATCTCATCTGAAATTAGCAGTATTGGGGATAACGAATTACAAGTAACATGCATTAATCAGATAACTTTTTTGATGTAACAAGTAAAGTAATGAACTACTATCAAAATGCATTACATAATCAGATTATGTTTTTGATGTAATAAGTAATTCAAGTAGTATGCAATATAATCAGATTACTTTTTTGATTTCACAAGTAGGCTAAAGTAATGCATTACAATAACATGCATTACCTAATTAATTTAGCAGATTAAGTATTTTCAAGAACACATAAATATTGCCACATCATATCACCCTGTAGCCCAAGATTGGTTGCCCAATGAAGCTAAGCAGAGTTGAGCCTGGTTAGTACTTGGAAGGTTGCTGCTGGAAGAGGTGCTAGTGAGGCCAGCAGGGGGCGCTCTCACTGTGGTCTGTGCGGGTGCTAATGCCCCAGAGTGATGGGGACACTAAGCTCCGTCCTTCGGATGAGAGATTAAACCCAGGTCCTGACTGTCTGTGATCATTAAAAATTACCTTCTCGTAAAAAGTAGGGGTGTAACCCCGGTGTCCTGGCCAAATTCCCTCCATTGGCCCTTGTACAGTCATGGCCTCCTAATAATCCCCATCCATTAAATTGGCTCTATCACTCTCTCCTCTCCACCTATATCTGGTGTGTGGTGAGCGGTGAGTGCACTGGCGCCGTTCTACTGTGGATGCTGTCGCATTATCCAAGTGGATGCTTCAGGGTGGTGCTTGAGGAAAGACCCCTGACATGATTGTAAAGTGTTTTGGCTGTACTGAAGTATATGAAAACGCTATATAAATGCCTCGTTCATTCATTCATTCATTCATTCATTCATTCATTCATTCAACAACAGTCACAGTATGAATTGTAGCTGATGCGTGATATCCAATTTAGTGGATAGATGATTAATCAGAATTTCCTTCCAATCTAAAATCAATACTTAAAAATTTTAACATTAATTTGACTCCCTGGATGTTACTTGATGGTACAACTAGAATAGAAGGAATGGGTTTGGAAGAACAATCCACATACAACGGTTTGACACTTGGTGACAGTGTATAGGAGTGTATCTGTCCACTGTAGTGGTCGATGTGCAACTGTGCAAACAAAACCCAATACGCAAGAAATGGCTTGTTGAATCGCTGTCCACTGTAGTGACCTCTGCGTAGACTTTCTAGGTCTATGGTTAGACCATAGTTTGGGGGCCCCCTAGTGGTGGCGGGGCCCTAAGCAACCGCTTAGTTCGCTTATAGGGAGGGGCGGTGTTCTGCGTGAATGGGTTAGTTCAGCCTAAATCTTCAGGTGAAATCTTCATTAACTACCTGAATGTAGCCTACGTCAGTATGGTTTTACTGTGTAAACTTGTTACCGATATTACAAAAAATATTGTTTCAGTTAAAAGGATATTCACAATGGCTTTAAATTTAACTTTTTCACATTTCCGGGCTTCGCAGAAGCGGAAGTCGTCATAGTTGGGTTAACTTTTATAGAGTGGTGCAGGTATGACGTCACTTTGTAGGCAGATCGGCAGTTAGCATCACACTGGTTTCCCTTGACAGAAAACCAATAGGATTTTTCAATAGGCTTTTGGATTATCGCAAAATAAAAAATAAAAATCTCTGTGATAAACAAAGGTTTATGATACTTGCACGTTTTGTTCATAAAGATTATTTTCACAAATTAACACAACCTTTATGAATTTGAAGCCTATAAATGCAGTTGACAGAAGTAAAAAGCTAATGCTATAAACAAACTAGGCCTACACCATAGTCCCACGACTTTTGACAACTCTTTTAGTTTTTATCTAAAAAAAAAAAAACATTTTCCTGCCATCGTAAATACTTCCCAGGAGGGCTTGAAAAACACCATAGGCTGCCTCCAAAAAATACAAAAACAGCCTGTAAAACGAGTGTGCACCCAGTGGCATAATTTACACAATGATGATATTTCAGAAGCACATATTACACTCTCAGATACTTTGAACACATTTTCCCAATCAGTGCATAAAATGTGCACCCTGAATCCTTTTATTTAGGCTGTTTGGCTCTTGTTTTACAATCTTTTTCTACATTTTAATTTACTCTTAACTGACTGCAAAGAACCTACAAAAGCACATTTGTTTATTCGTAAATTGAATTAGAGAGTGTGCCAGAGACGTTGAAAAATTTCATATGTAATGGCTCTGGAGTGTGCAAGGATCCACTTCTAAAATCCACCGGAATAGACCATCCGGGGACTTCTGGCATGATAGGCCTTCTCTTTTCAACATACTGCTTTGGGACACACTTATTTTAATCTCACATACTGTTTAGGATGGATAGCATGGACATTGAGATGAAAGGTAGGCTATGTCTATGTTTTGGCCTACAAGTGATGTCATACCTGCACCAATATCAGTGAATGAGAGACATTCAATATATTTTTGGTGTTCCCATTTGCTCAAAAAGCAAAGGGAAAATTCCACACTAGTGTTTTCACAACTTTTAAAAAGATGAAAAAATAGAGCTATTGATAGCCTAACAGCAGTCAGAAGAGAGAAAGATGTCAACTTTATCATCAGCTGCTTTAGAACACCCTCACAGCAGCGGTTTTCCAATGTAATTTGCAAATGTAATATGACTAATACAAAGTATAGTTTTTTAAATGTACATTCTAGCCTACTTTTTTTAATGAAAATATAAAACACATATATTTACGATGTTGATGACCGTTACAACACGTCATCACAGTCTGTGAAAAGGGCCCATTATGAAATATTCTATACAAACCATACAAACCCACTCCTCAGAAACCTCATTATATGATTTTTTTTAATGAAACAATAAAATCAATTTCACGCTTTAATGTGTCTGTTTGTCATCTTCCCCAAAATGTATGTCACATTTTATTACATCAATCAATCAGTCGTTTGGCAAGTCATTTGTTGGCTAACATAGCTTGATGGCTAAACTCAAGGACGCAGCTTGAACAGATCATCTGTCTGCATGGTGACGTCACGCGCATCCCTTGCAATGTAGCGCTCGGCGCAGTTTCCATATTTATATGTCGTTAGGTTGTCATTTATTTGAAAGTCCTCTTTAATATTAAGCAGCGATATGAACACGTTTTCATGGCTTCACGGAGGTATGTACATGAACAGCTAAATTCTAAAATTAACGTAGATAACAGATCCTTCTCATCCACCCTTGTGGGATGATGCAGTGATGATGCAGGGTATTAAATGGATGCTGCCTGCCGTCCACAGTGAGATTAAATAATAATAATCATAAGAATGTTCTGCGTATTTTGGTTCGATTTAATTAGCGGATATTTCGGACCAATTATCCTTTTTTCTTACATGAGGCATACATTTGGGCTTCATTTGCGAGTGTTTTCTAATGTTCGACGTTATTCTGTGTATTTAATTTCGAACAGGCCTGTTTGCCATAGTTTAACTGTTATAATTGTGATGCTTTAGGTCACAGGAATGGAAAGTTGTATTTGATGCCTTGGATGTGCAGGCATTCTGAATGCATTGCCTCCGGCTGTGTGCTTTGTCCATCAGAACACAGGCTTCCATCAGCAGGCACACCGGATAAGGAGCCTATTCAGCATTACCAGGATGAGATTCACATATAAATAGGCTTTAAAGTGTGCTTTTGAATAAATACACCTGCAGAATCTGATTTGTCTGGCCTGTGGTGCAAGTCATGATGTAGGCTAGCCTGTATCCTAAATCTAAAACAGGTTTAGCTGTTCATCAGGTAATGAAGAATCTCTTTTTGCACTTTTGGCTTTCGCTTTACGTGTTCACAGTGGACCTTGATTTAATGTATTTCAATTAAGGCACGCGGTGAATGCCAAGAGCGGAGTCACATATCCATCAAAAAATGTAAAGTTGCCTGTTTATGACAATTCTAAAGGTGTTTCTTTCAATACATGTATGTTATATTCCTAGTAGCCAACTAGGCCTAATTACAATGTTAGATTTCTAAAGCCTTAACAAGAAGCTCTTCCGTCATCTCTGTTTGCATTGGCATTTGGCATACTGTTACATGGTCATGCAAGTATTCACAATTTTGTGAAATTTCAAACAAAATACGGACATTGTTTTAATGTTGAGTGATGGCCAATGCATCTACAGGTCAATTAAAGGTCATCCTTTTTTATTTTTGTTTATGTAAGGTTTCTGACAGGCTTATGTTTTTCAATTGTATAAATCATTTTGAAAGCATGTGTTCTACCATGTAAATTCAAAAAGTAAATTCTAACATTTTTCTTTCTTTCAGTTTTTTGACAGTGCATTGTTGTAGAATTGTTGTTCTACAATTGAAGTGTGTTGTAAAAAATGTCATGTCAACTTAAATAAAATGATGCAAATCTGAAACTTCTATTTGAATGCTTATAACAAATAAAGTATTTGCATGAATATGAAAACTGTGGCTACTGTTTGAAACTGTTTAACAAAGATTACTAATATAATCAACTTTATTGGAGTCCTTGCAACATAGTTCTTCATGGGCTTCTGCTTTACTGATGTGTGAAAATTACTGCACGTAAAGAGTAATTTCATGTTAGCAATTCAGCATACATTCATTTCAAGGGTTGATGGATTCATGAAAAGCTGTTTCTTTTTATGCTGCTTATTATCAATATTCTTACAAAAGTTACATTTCATTTATTGTCTGGATTGAAATGATATATTTGCACCATTTAAGTGTTTGTCTCAAAATCCCATACAAGGCAAAGCTATAGAAGCATCTGAAGTGCATTATATAGACTGTTTAATGCTGCACATAAATGTATGCAGGAATTACAGTTGCATAAATGTTATGAAAATGTCTAGGCTATATAAAAAAAAGCAGATAAATGACATCAGTGAAAATACAAAATTATAAACAATAAATAATGAATGTCAATCACTGCTAAGTGCTGCATCAGAGTCGTCTTTGATAATGGGCGCAAAAGTGGGTCCAGTGTTGGGTGTAAATCATTACTACTTACTAAGTAATTACTTCAACTTAATTACTCTTAATTTTTATTATGTAATTGCATTAAATATTGTATAGACTAGAACATTTATAAACAAGTGTATCAAAATTAACATCTAATGTTAAAATAATGTAATATTTCCATTTAAATACGTTTGTCAGTTCAAGAATAATTTATGGAACATTTCATTATTTGAAAGAATTAAAAGTGCAGTTTCATGTCTATCCTTGTTTTGTTCAACTGGTTGAGGTTGATATGGGATGATTTTTTTTAAGTATAATGTAAGTAATGCAATACATTTAGAGAGATCAAGAAGCACAGTAATCTAATTAGGCCACACTGTTAAAGATGTAATTAACTAGTAATTAATATTAATAACTTTTTTAGAGTAACATAGGCTACTGAGTGGGTCATAGCTTCCTTATTTTAGTACTACTTTTACTTTATGCAGCATTGCATTACAGAATATGCTGGAACTAAAGGCTACACTTCAATGAAAGTTTGGATAGGCCTATTAATATACTGAAAATGAATTTACAGTGGCAAAAATTATATTGATTGACCCATAGCCTATATCTTGTTGCAAGCCAGTTTAGCACAGCAGGTGGTAGCCACTGAATGGATATAGCAATGGCTTGCTGGTGTTATCTTGGTCGGGCTTTCATCTGGTAAGGTTAGGAGCAGCTTGTCAATGAGTGAAACCAGCTTAACATCAGCTTGACCAGGATTTGAGACCAGCTTGAAACAGTTGGAGACAGTCTTTAACCAGCTAAGACCAGCAATCTGCAATAATGTTCAGACTAAATTAGCCTAAAAGTACCACATGCATTTATTACAATTATTTTAAAATTGCATCCAGTGACATTTTAATGTCTAGTTTAGTGCATCAATAACAGTTCACATAATGTATACACTAGTACACAGATTGTGCTCATAGGCCCATGCCAGGACATTGACAGACTCATCTTGATCGGTCTTCAGTGTTACGTCAAATGGACTCGTTCACACTGGGAGAGTGAACGCGCTTCACGCGCTTGCACACAGTGTCGGGCAAAATGGCGGACAAAACGCCAGGTGGGGCGCAGAAAGCCAACTCTAAGGTATTTCATGACTTTTCCACTTCATATCAGTATGTTAAAGCCGACATTTCTTGTTTATGACAAGAAACACGAAATAATATTGTGTTTGACTCAGTGGTGTATCGCTCTGTGATACGAAAAAGGTCCATTGAGCTGCTCGGTTGTGATGCTAACTCGCTAGCAGTGTAGTTAGCTAGAAACCTGCGGCTGCACAGATTTTTTTAAATAATACAAACCCCCGGGCCAAAATCTGTTTGCCATACATGCTGCATTTGACCCTGTTATGTTTTTTTTTAATTCTCTTGTCACCACCACAGAACATGAAATAAGTTAATGTGTGTTTATTGTGTGCTGACAGCGCGAACACGAACGTGTATTTACATTAATTACTGTATTAGATTAATATATGGACGCTATACTACTATATAGAGAATATAGGCTTGATATAGTGATGTGAATATCTTATTTACGCGTTCAAAGTTGTGCTAACTTGCTCCTTTTGCTTTGACGAGCTAACGTGATAATGTTCGTCTTTACTATAGCCACGTGAAAGGGTCAACAGAAAAGGTAGAACAGTTGATATAGTGCCATAAACATATTTTCTGTATTTGTGTTATAGCCACACCAGATCATCTGTCCTGATGTTTTCAGTAATTGGTTATAACTGCAAAGTGCACATCGTATGCATGCCAAACAGTTACATCTTTACTTCACAGAAGCTAAACAAATCATTGCCGAAGATAGATAGACCACCCCCCTCCCTTCCTGTTTTCCCTTTCCTTTGTGCAGTTTTGTTTTTATGTGTTTTGGGAAGAATATGAGGAATGCACTAACATCTTTTTTTTTTCCTTGGCAAGAAAACTTAAGGTCTGTCTGTGTACTAAGGAAAGGGATGTCATTGCTGACTTGTATAATTAAATCTTTTCATATTTCCATGCAGGCTTTATTGGAAAGTAAGTTAAAGGCCTTTAGTATCGGCAAGATGGCGGTTGCTAAAAGAACACTAAGTAAGAAAGAGCAGGATGAACTCAAGAAGAAGGTAAGTAGATGAGGTCCAATACCAGACTAATACCACACATTAAAGCTATGGTATACGATTTTGAAATCGGTCGAGAAAGCCTGAATTTTTAAAAAACTCATCCCGCCCCTCCACACACACACACACACACCCCTCCCCTCTGTTCACGTCAACGCAAGATTAGCGACACATGAAATGTTCTAAACTCCCCACCACCATTAGTATACTACTAGTAGTATTGCTAAGGTTTTCAGTAATTGTTAAAAAGCTATTTATATAACACGTCACACCATAAAAGTATAAATAAATGTTTAACGTTACCTGCTCAACAAAAAGTCAGCCGTGTCAAGGTCGGTTTTCAGTCCAAGATCTCCCCGAAGCTTCCTCCAACGATCAATGGTGGACCCTATATTTATTCTACTTTGAGTCCGGCGTTCTTCGCATTTTTTTTTATTTTATTTTTTTATCTCTGCTTTTTCCACTACAGACTTTCTCTTTCTTCCAAACTTTACACTAGGGGCAAGCTGGGGCCACTTGCTGCTGTATTTTATTTTTGATCCATTTTTTTTATCTGATGCTACTTAGCTAGCTACCATAGACTGTCAGCTGCTTTTTCGAGCAATTTGATGTCGCAGGAGGGGGGCGGGGTCAGGTGCAGTGGGGTGGAGACGTGAGCGCCAGGCGGAGTTTCAAGTGGAGCTGGTGGTTGGATGAGAGCAGTTGACCAATGTAAGCTGTCCGGCCGGACAGCTTACATTGGTCAACTTCTCTGCGGCTGTACAGCCAATAGAGTGAATGGATTTTTTTCATTCTTTTTTCTATTCCTATTGTTAGGATTGTACTATATAACCATAACCAGCATCTAAACAAGGATATTAATAATGAACAATCTTTGAAATCGTATACCCTAGCTTTAAATGACTGAGGATCACATACTACTTGACTTTTCAAGTAATTCTGAAAACTACAAACTCACACATAAATGTGCAGATCATTGCAAGGAGAAGCATGTCAATTGAAAACAATAGGTTTCATAGTCTAAAGCTAAAAAATCAATATGTGCCCAATCGTACACTGTTATTTTCAGTGAAATCTGTTCTCCGACTTCCCAAAACCTGCAGACTGGCTCTGGCAACTAGCAGTCATTTATGTTTGAAAGGGGCTCATGTTTCTTTGTGATTTTTTTTTTTAATTTATTTTTTCATTTTTATCCAGAACAACTTGAAAGTCTGGTTGTGTGTGATTCTCAGTTGTTTAGTAATTGATTTCTCTGCCTATTATTTCATTATCTGCTAATAAGATTTTAGTGTATTCCACTGTCCCACTGGGTGAACTGTCCCTTTAAATCATCATTTACTCAACCTGGTGTTGTTCTAATGCAGTATGCCCTTCTTTCTTTTATGGACCACAAAAGGAGAATAAAAAAAAACGTCCTGCTCACATTCGTCCATATAATGGCAGTGAATAGCGACCAGCCTCAAGCGTTTTATACAATTTTTTAATCGTCCGATACGACACGTGTTGTATATTCCAAGTTTTCAGGGGGGTATAGCATAGGGTTTGGTGAAAAACAAACTGAAATGTAATTGTGTATTATTTGAATTATTTACTTATTTTTGTATTGTAGAAATGAAAAAACGTTAATTAGCTGCGCAGTACTTGGTAGCCTTGTCCGCCTAAAAGAATTATTAACAAACATAAACTAGTTGGCTATTTGCAGTATATTAAATAGTTTTTGACCAAATTATTTTGCACTGAAATGAGACTCGAGTCTGTCGGCTCTGAAGGCGTTGCATCACGTGCACCTGCGCAATATCATAGGCTATGATTTCTGAAAATAGTACTATGTCAACTAGTGATATCAGCACAAGAACTGTTGGGGAATATGCAACATAATTTAGACAATTGTTTTTGTCATATGTTATAATAACTGACAGACACTATCATTTCAGCCGCTCTGTGCATGTCCTCGCACAGAGCGTGGCTGAACATAGGAGCTCGGCGGCTGAGACACGAATAGACTATTAATTAAAGCTTTTACTCTTAAACACAAAAGGCACGTCCACTTTAATAAAAAAAGAATATTTATTAAACAAACCAGATCAAGATGAGAGCAGAAATAAAATAAAGTGCGCAAGGGCAATTCCATGCAAAGGTCATCTTTACCATGAAAAAATAAAGTTTTAACCAAAAGAACAAAACCCTTTTTAAGTTGTCCATTTAGGTCTGTAATATACTGTATTAATGTGCTTTAACAAAAATTTTAGAAAATTGCCTTGTTTATCCACCAGATATGAGGTGAGCAACAATGCTTAAATTTCATTTTCAACCAGCCATATTTTATGCTTTCAAAAAAGGTATCAAAGACCCCCCTTTTTAAACTTTATTTTAACAGTAAGCATTTTGCAGAAAGATTGAGGCATGCCTGAGAAATAAATATACTAATTTGGTTATAACAGCACTGCCTGTTGAATTTATAAGGGCTGTAATAAAGAGGTCTTGACGCTTCAGTGCACTGTCACGTCCATAACGTTTTAAAGGTTTAGTTTATTTAATATGACAATTATAAATGCAAATAACTTGAAACTTTATTTACAAAGCTAAATTATGTTTATGCTTATTAGGATAGACAATTCTTCTCACTACTTTGCTCTGAACAACCATAATAATGCGTTATGGACGCTTCATATTAAATCATGCATATGACTATTGTGATCTGTTTCAAGACAGAAATGATTTTGGCCACTTCATTTCAAGTTTTGTAGAAAGACTTTATTTAAAGTGAATTTCGTTTTTTTTATAAATTGTATCTTAATTTTAAATCAGTTTCATCAACCAATTGCCTGGATTTAATAAATAAGCAAATATAGCATGGAGGTGCGATCACTTGCAACACGTAAACTTGAGCGCGTCTCATAACTGAACAGAAACTCAACGTATGCCTCTCAGAAATATAGCCTATCTATAGAAAGATTGCAAAGATCAAAACGAAAAGAAATAGGCAACTCTCTGATTGTGTAATCTGTGCTTTTTCCACCACCACGTCCCTTTAGAGGCTCGGTACGATCACGCTGACAAAATAATAATAATAATAGGCTAATAATATTGCGTGTCAATTATTTTGACAAATCATTTTTATTCGAAATAAAATGTGATGATTTTGACTCGCGACTGTGCATTAAAATCCATAAACTGGCCGAAAACCGTGCGATCATTTAGACAAAAAACGTAGGCGTTACATGATTGCTAGTGACTCACATCTACGGACAATAATGTCCATCGGTTCACCTGACTGTGGAGGAAACCTATCATTTGAACTTCTATATGACAAACATTAACAGGCGCCCTCTAATTCGCTCGCGCTTCCTGTCATTCAAGCTCAGGTTATGATCTTCAGAACCATTTCAGACAGTCTTCTTAATGTGAAAACACAGCCATTATGCATCAACAAAAGTGCCATGATGGTTTGATTGTTGATTTTTTTCAAACAGATTCTATGTATTTCAGACGCGTCACATCCATAACGTTGGTTTTTCCTCATAATACACTTCATAAAAATATATATATTTTAAACATTGATATTTTTATGTTCAGCTAAGACCCCTTCATCATGTGGATAGCAATTTTTATACATTGGATTTAAAAGTTCACAGACTTTAAAGGAAATCGAACAGTATACCAAAAACTCTGTCATTTCCCATCACATCCATAACGTATGCATATTTTCATTTTTTGGGGGTGCTTAAATATATTTTAGAAAAACATATTTTGCCTGTCAATTCCCCAGATTGGGTGCTCTGAGAATATGCATTTCCAATTAAAATATTGTAAGAAGTTTTTTTTTTTTTCTGAGACATTTCACCTGTCATTATGATTTCAAATGTCACATCCATAATGCTGGAATTACCCATAACTGAAAAATAAAGCATAGGCTCAAAACAAATACAAACAGTGGGTACAGCGCAATTACGCACTAGGCTCCAAAAAATAAAGTGCCCAAATCCAATAAATAATACTAGAAATAGACTACAAAATTTTAAATATGCCCATTCTGATGTTCATATAGCCTACTCAAAACAGATGGGGAAACCTAACGCAGACAAGTTAGCTTACTGTTTTTAGGTGATATGCCATGTTTGTAGTCGAGCTGTGATATGCAAACTGTTGCTTGTAAACTTTGCATTCGACTTTTTTTCCGTTATCTATTTTTGTAAAATGCTGCCACACTGCCGATGTCTTTGAGATGGTAGAGGAGGACTGACTGTAAATTAAACGCTCACAATTAAATACATTTTCAGCAAACCACCAGACCAAGGCCTTAGTACGTACTTCAATATGTCTCCAGTGGGTTGGTCTAATCCAAAAAAAGTGAAAACATGCTCTGAAAAAAAACACCCCCATTAGCAATTAGTCCTTTCCACCTGATGAAATTAACATGGCAAAAAAATCGACCAATCAGAATTTTGGAGACCAAAACGTATCGACCAATAAATCCACTGGGAGATTACAGCCCTACAGTCCGTACCTTTTTTTGTGTTTGTGAGTACATCATGAATCCATTTTCCAAACCGTGTTTTTGTATTATCCTGAATCACTATGGTACACTTTTAATAAGTATTTATATTCAGAATATTTTAGACTGGTACGGGTCGTACCACTGCGGAGTAGCCCAGTACCTGATTGACTCGTCATAGACATGAACAGAGAGAAGTAGCTCCAGCTACAATGTTCTTCTGCAAGACGCATGCAGTTCTGTTTATTAACCGCTAGAGCAGGGGTTCCCAATCCTCTTCCTGCCTATCGACTGTCCTGCACAGTTCATCTCCAACCCTAATCAAACACACCTGAGGCAACCATTTAAGGTCTTCAGGATCACTTGAAAATGTAAAGGCAGGTGTGTTTGATTATGGTTGGAGATGAACTGTGCAGGACAGTCGATTGGCTGGAGCAGGATTGGGCACCCCTGCGCTAGAGTGACAAAATATTCGTTTCTCTAAATACCCGGCTATGTGTAAACACGGCCTCTATTAGCGCCACAGTTCACTCCAACTGTTCCAGAAAAAGCACACAAGTTGAGAAAAATCAAGATGAATTGAAACATGATATGAAATACAACTCCTAGAAATCCCCAAAAAGTATGTGTGTACCTTCTTCACTGAGTTGAAATCTTTGTCAGTCAGATGACAGTCAGAATGACAGTTGACAGATGTGAACGCAATAACTTGCTTTTACGACGAGCACAACAGATATATTCTTACAACTTGTGTGCCTTTTCTGGGCGAGAGGGAGTGAACTGCAGGTGCTTATAGTCTCACAAACGCGCACATCGCGGAACTGTGCGCAGAGAAGACCAGCAGCCAAGGTCAGGATTTTTTTTAAATAATACATTACATTTCGATTGGCATACTATAATATACCCCCAGAACACTTGGAATGTTTGGTGCGTGTCACATGGGATCATTCTGTGATACTTTTACATCTTTTAAAAAAAATCACGACATTATATTTACGAGCCAAGTGGGACATTTTTTTTAGATAGGATATATGATGTTAAATGAACTCCAGGGTGAGTAAACGATGACTTCATTTTCATTTTAGGGTGATTTATCCCTTTAAGATGCATAATTCAGTATTAACTAACTTGCATTTTACTAATCCCCTATAATGACACTGATTTGCAAAAATGCTTCCCAGTCTAGTCAATATTCAGTGAAAATGACTCTGTGGCACTTTTCTTAGTGTATCAATATTGTAATTAATGTTAGAAATTTTTGAATTTCAATGCATTATTGTCAGTTATCTTGTTCATATTCACAATAGCACAATTTATAGTACATATTACAGTTATTACATATACACCAAAAAGCAGTATTACCAATGCACAGAACATAAACACATTGGTAACTGTTACATCCCAATAAATCTAACAAGTTTAACATAATTCCACTTTATCCACATTATTCCACATTTGCAATCTGATTTTTCACAGGAGGATGAAAGGGCAGCTGCGGAGATCTACGAAGAATTTCTTGCTGCGTTTGAGGGAGGTGATGGAAAAGTGAAGACGTTTGTACGGGGTGGGATTGCTAATGCCACTAAAGGTAGGATTATCATGTCGATGTTGCTGCAGTAACCATAAGTTTGATCTCTTTATCTGAGATCAAGGTTTTTTCTTCATTGTTTGAAGTCCTCCATACAACCATATCAAGATAATGCCATACATGCACAAATGCATGTGAGATCATTCTAATATGCTGATTTACTAGCCTGGATGCCAGCCGAACTTAGCCTCGCCCACAACATTCGCGGGTGGGAAGTTCTGGACTTTTCTGGATCCGTTGTGAAGCAAGTATGCCCGAATCAAAGCTGTTCGGACTAGTGTTGCACGATATACCGGTACTAGAAATCGGTACGATTATTTTGCGATCAATGTTTCAAACATCTTTTGTAAATAAGGACGTACACACTGGCATGTCATTTTTATTATTTAATTTAATAAAGGGGAGGGAATGGTCAAAAAGCAGGGAAGGAACAAAGTTTTAAGTTTTTTTTTAATTAATTTAAAAAACAATGATTTGTAAGTTCGGTCATATTTTTCAATTACTTTTACTGTTTTTGTTTTTTTGCCATGGTATCGATTCAGTATCGAGATATTTTAGTCTGGTATCGTATCGAAGTCATAATTTTGGTAACGTGACAACAATAGTTTGGAGCTTCGGACCAATCAAATTGTCAGGGTGGGCTTTATACGATGATGGACAGATGATCAACAGTAACGTAATCATCCACGTCACCAAAGAGTGCTTGGGTTGAATTAGTTTACAACAAAGAATGGCTGCCGCTGGAGAATTGAGATGTGTAGATTCAGCCATCACGTCTGTTATAGAAGATCTAGACGGCGCATTCATTTTAAAAGAGGAACAGAGAACTGTGATCAAGGTATTTGTCGATCAGAAAGATGTTTTTGCCGTCCTTCCTACGGGATTCGGCAAACGTTTAATTTATCAACTGGGCCCGATGGTCGCTAAGAAGATGGGGTGCAATGAAAACCCTGTGGTCATTGTTGTTTCTCCTTTGGACGCACTTATGGAGGACCAAGTGAAAGAAGCAACCGAAATGGGCAACTCGGCATGCACGACGAGGTGGACATAACCAGCGGTCGCTGCCAGCTCCTTTTCGGAAGCTCGGAATCCTCAACATATGTAATTTACTCCTTTGTTCTGATTGGTTGTAGGTCTGTCCAATTTAGTGCAGAGGCATTTTCTTTCCTGGTTCGGTTGAAATGCCCCATAATCACAACCCAATGGAGCAGTATCAGACTCACATTCTGACTGGAATCTGAGTATGACGACGTCGGGCTACTGATTTACTGCTCAAGAAACATTTCTTATTATCAATGTTTTGAAAAGAGTTGTGCTGCTTACATTTTTTTTGTGCGAAAACCATGATAGATATTTTTCTATGTTCTTTGATGGATGGAAAGATCTAAAGAAAAGCATTCATTTGAAATGGAAATTTTATAATTTAGGGTTGTAAAATTAGGAATCTCTAATAAATAATTTCCAAAATTCCAAACTTTTGAATGATATATAAAGTTACTTTGCATTTTCTTTCAAATTATACAAAATGGCCAATTTGTATATACATTCCCTTTAATTGTCCCTGCTTTAATATGTGTTACATATCCATTACAGAGGAAGCGGCAGTCGATGAAAAGAAAGGAAAGCTCTACAAACCGAAGTCAAGAGTTTTGGAGGCTAAAAGTTTTTTACCTTTGGATACTCCACCACAGTTTTTAGCAGTAGATAAACGCAATGTGAGTCTTGTCATTTATTTTCATTTGACCTTATAAAAAAATATATATATATATTTTAGGGCCGGGACTCAATTAAAAAAATTAATCTAATTAATTAGAGGCTTTGTAATTAATTAATCGAAATTAATCGCATTTTAATTGCATAAATATTTAACCTGAGAACAGTGAGAAGTAATTTTTTTCACATGGATTTTTAGTATACCATTGAATAATGACTGAATACATAAGCTTAAGCAACAAAATATTGTTTTGTTTTTGTTCAACCAAGTGCAGTGCAATGCAATTGCAATTTTTGTTGCTGCTATATGTTTTGCGTTGAGGTGATACTTGAGGCTTGATGTGCTGCAGTGGTATGCGAATTCCTTGTTGCATAGCTTGCACACAACCATGCTCTTATCGACGCTTCCATCCGTTCGTTTTTTATAACAAAATTTCCCATCCACGGGGCCAACCAAAGCGGTCTCGTCAGCTTCTTCGTTCATGTTCACTGTGGTTTGTTGTTTCTGAAGTCATGAATGCTGGTTGGTGCTCCAGTATAATCGGTCCGCTGAAACTTATCCAGTGAGAAACATTCCGCGGTGCAAAAATAAGTGTGATTTAAAATGCGCAAAAAATGTTTAACGTGTTGTTTTTTTTGTAAATAATTCATCTTAATTAACGTGTTCAAGTCTGTAATTAATTAATCTTAATTAACGCATTAAGGTCCCGGCTCTAATATATATATACAGGTCCTTCTAAAAAAATGAGCATATTGTGATAGTTCATTATTTTCCACAATGTAATGATAAAAATTTAACTTTCATATATTTTAGATTCATTGCACACCAACTGAAATATTTCAGGTCTTTTATTTTTTTAATACTGATGATTTTGGTATACAGCACATGAAAACCCAAAATTCCTATCTCAAAAAATTAGCATAGTTCATCCGACCAATAAAAGAAGTGTTTTTAATACAAAAAAAAGTCTATCTTCAAATAATTCTGTTCAGCTATGCACTCAATACTTGGTCGGGAATCCTTTTGCAGAAATGACTGCTTCAATGCGGCATGACATGGAGGCAATCAGCCTGTGGCACTGCTGAGGTGTTATGGAGGCCCAGGATGCTTCGATGGCGGCCTTAAGCTCATCCAGAGTGTTGGGTCTTGCGTCTCTCAACTTTCTCTTCACAATATCCCACAGATTCTCTAAAGGGGTTCAGGTCAGGAGAGTTGGCAGGCCAATTGAGCACAGTAATACCATGGTCAGTAAACCATTTACCAGTGGTTTTGGCACTGTGAGCAGGTGCCAGGTCGTGCTGAAAATGAAATCTTCATCTCCATAAAGCTTTTCAGCAGGTGGAAGCATGAAGTGCTCCAAAATCTCCTGATGGCTTGCTGCATTGACCCTGCCCTTGATAAAACACAGTGGACCAACACCAGCAGCTGCCATGGCACCCCAGACCATCACTAACTGTGGGTACTTGACACTGGACTTCAGGCATTTTGGCATTTCCTTCTCCCCAGTCTTCCTCCAGACTCTGGCACCTTGATTTGCGAATGACATGCAAAATTTGCTTTCATCCGAAATAAGTACTTTGGACCACTGAGCAACAGTCCAGTGCTGCTTCTCTGTAGCCCAGGTCAGGCGCTTCTGCCGCTGTTTCTGGTTCAAAAGTGGCTTGACCTGGGGAATGCGGCACCTGTAGCCCATTTCCTGCACACGCCAGTGCACGTTGGCTCTGGATGTTTCTACTCCAGACTCAGTCCACTGCTTCCGCAGGTCCCCCAAGGCCTGGAATCGGTCCTTCTCCACAATCTTCCTCAGGGTCCGGTCACCTCTTCTTGTTGTGCAGTGTTTTTTGCCACACTTTTTCCTTCCCACAGACTTCCCACTGAGGTGCCTTGATACAGCACTCTGGGAACAGCCTATTTGTTCAGAAATTTCTTTCTGTCTTACCCTCTTGCTTGAGGGTGTCAATGATGGCCTTCTGGACAGCAGTCAGGTCGGCAGTCTTATCCATGATTGCGGTTTTGAGTAATAAAACAGGCTGGGAGTTTTTAAAAGCCTCAGGGATCTTTTGCAGGTGTTTGGAGTTAATTAGTTGATTCAGATGATTAGGTTAATAGCTCGTTTAGAGAACCTTTTCATGATATGCTAATTTTTTGAGACAGGAATTTTGGGTTTTCATGAGCTGTATGCCAAAATCATCAGTATTAAAACAATAAAAGACCTGAAATATTTCAGTTGGTGTGCAATGAATCTAAAATATATGAAAGTTTAATTTTTATCATTACATTATGGAAAATAATGAACTTTATCACAATATGCACATTTTTTGAGAAGGACCTGTGTGTAATTAATTACCCGTTCTTTTTCTATTATATTGCCAAGGCATCGAAGAAGGGGGATAAAGAAAAGAAAAAGAGCAACCTTGAACTCTTCAAAGAAGAACTGAAACAGTAGGTGTTCTTTGCATTCTTATTTAACTAATGACAGAACCTTTAATATGATGATCTCAAATGTAATGCTACGTTTTTTTTTTGTAGGATACAGGAGGAGCGCGATGAGCGTCACAGGTTGAAGGGCCGAGTCAGTCGTTTTGAGCCTCTTCCCACAATGGAAGGAAAGCGATCCTGTAAGTTCTTTCTTATTTTTTCCCACATCAAAACAGTCAGTTGCACCCTATGTTCACTCATGGTGTCAGACCCAGTCAAGTTTGTGACCCTCCCACATGTCTCGGCCACTGCCACAATTCAGCAGTGTATACGCTTTCAGATTCAGGAAACAAAATTCACACTGCTTTTCTTCTGCTTTTAGCGGATGGTTCTTCACGAAGAAACCGTCCGTCCAGTGGTAATTTTGTTTTATATACTGTGTAATGCAATGGCCTTTTTGCTGTTTATGTATCCCATCATGGAAGAAGGGATGGTAAAACGTCAGTTGTTATTCAAAGCTTCTTTTTTTTTCAGTCTTGGATGATTCAGCTCCCGGCTCTCATGACGTTGGTGATCCTACTACTACAAATCTGTATTTGGGGAACATAAATCCTCAGGTTGCTGATCTTTTTTTTATTATTATTATTGTTAGGTAATGTCTCAAGCACAAAAATTTCCATTCTAAAACTGCTCTTTCACCCTCTAGATGAACGAGGAGATGCTCTGTCAGGAATTTGGTCGTTATGGTCCATTAGCCAGTGTGAAAATTATGTGGCCCAGGACTGATGAGGAGAGGGCCAGAGAAAGGAATTGCGGTTTTGTTGCCTTCATGACGAGAAGAGATGCTGAACGCGCACTTAAACATTTAAATGGTAAATATATTCTTATTCAGATCTTATTCAGATTTATCAGTGGTCAACCAATATAACATGATAAATTGGATGCTATTCTGCCAAAAAAAAAGTCACATCGTCAAATAAGTTGTTGGTTTTTTGGCCGATAAGTGTTGGAAGTGAGACTTTTATTATGAAACCTCTAAGAACACAGCACCTTAGCAGGAGCTCCCATTCTCCTCCTCCATCAGTTGCACGTGTTTAATAATTGAAAGGCAGATTGTATAATGCTTTTTTAAATATGTACTGGTGGCATTCAGCAAATACACGTTTGTTTTTTTTACTTTTTTTGTGAAAAATACTAATTAGGATTACAGAATCAAGATGTTGCTATATGATGCATAAATCTGTTTATTTTGCAGATTTTTTTAAATATTTTTTTTCCAAATTTGCTTTAATTATTTTCACTAAATATTATGTAAAATAACTATAAATTTAATTGCAGAAATTATGCACGCACACACACACACACACACACACACACACATATGCCTATATAAGCCACTTTTCCACCGTTGGGCCAAACCATTCTTGTTGCTTTACTATTCCATTCCGTGCCAATCCGGCCCAGCCGGTACGGATATGGTTTCATTTCCACTGGGGCTGACAACGGTGAACTTTTTGAAATGTAATACAAATAGTTGCCTTGATAACGCAGGAGTTTACAGAAGATATGAGATGTAAATAGCTACATTGTTATGGAGGATGATCGAATATTTCTATTATTAACTTGTTTACTTCGCTCAAATAGCACGCTTGGCCAGCTACAGAGAAACTGGCAACAGACAAGTGATCAATCCTGAGTGGCGACGTCAATACACACATTCTACCAGCACGATTAGCTGACCAAGAATTCCAGGCTGAGAAATTGTGTCGTGCCAAACCAAACTCAAATGAATATATAACTGTTCCTTACCACTCTTAGAACTGTTCATCTCAATGGTGGAAAAGTGACTTAAGATCCATAAAAAAATTTAATCGGTCAACCACTAAAATCTATGCATTCTTTATAATCACTTTGCATTTGTTTCCCTCTTTGAACTAATGAAAAATTTGGCAAATTCTGACCATTTCAGGCAAAATGATAATGAATTTTGAAATGAAACTGGGATGGGGGAAAGGTGTACCAATTCCTCCTCACCCAATATACATTCCACCTTCAATGATGGAACACACCCTCCCACCTCCACCCTCCGGACTGCCCTTCAATGCCCAGCCCAAAGAGAGGCTGAAGAACCCCAATGCTTCAATGCCTCCCCCTCCGAAGTGCAAAGAGGAGTTTGAGAAGGTAACTTGGCATACGTGGGACAAAAAGATTTTGGTTAGCATGGTCATAAATGTAGTTAGGGTAAATTACTTCCTTAGTAATGTTTGTTTATATGCATTTTATTTGTGTGTGTGGAAGAGGTGCAGACATTTTTCATCTAGCTCTTTGTGAAAAGTTTTTGTTCTTAGAATTGTGCAATTTGACTAAATTAGCATTTTGGTAAAAAATTCTATAAATTACATTATTTGTGTACCATGCTGAATGTACCGGTAAGTGTTTTGGAGTGTACATTACTCATTGTCATTGCACAAGACATTTTATAGGTTTTGGATGCAAGTTAAGATAAAACTGTTGTCCTTTGATACTGCCTGCTTGAAAGAAATGTAAAAAGACTTTTTAAAAAATATATTATGAATGTAGATTGTGTATGATTTCACTGCCTCTTTCTCTAAGGAATGTGTTCAGTCAAGTTTTAAAACTGACACCGTAGAACACATTTGTTGTTGTAGGAGTATATGTTGCATTTAGTGTTATGCCTGTTTCTTTTTAACAATACTCACATATATTCTATGTTTATTATCTGATGTGACTTCATATCCAGACTCTGTCGCAAGCCATAGTCAAAGTGGTTATCCCAACAGAAAGGTACATGTTTTTCTTTTTTTCCAAATTCTTATGAAATGTAGAGAACTTATCCCATCTCTGTAGATTGAAAGATTGGCCATATCCATGCTACCAGAGGCTGGTTTGAGTGAGCAATAGTTAAGGCCTTGCATGAAAATCAGGAGCAGCTACTAACAATACAAATCACACACATGCATTGCATTTCTCTACAAAGGGTTTGCATCATACTGCTCAGATAGTGAAGGTCATATTAGTACAGAGAGTTCTGTGGGTTTATCGGTTTGGTTGACACATTTCTGTTCAAAAGTTGGAGGTCAGTCAATAGTGATAAAGACATTTATAAAGTTGCAGAGATTTCGGTTTGAATAAATTTTTTTTTTTTCCAAAGAATCCTAAAGAAAATGTGGTTTCCATTAATAAACTGTTTTAACATTGATTATAAGTGATTCTTGAGCAGTAAATCAACATACAGATTTCTGAAGGATCATGTGAGACTGAAGACTGGAGTAATTATGCTGAAAATTCAACTTCGACATAACAGGAATAAATTGCATTTTAAAATATATTAAAATAGAAAAAATATTTGAAATTGTATTATTTCATAATGTTACTGTTTTAATTTGTCTTGCATAAGAAACTTCTTCCAACAACATTGCAAAATGTTACCAGCCTCAAACTTTTGAACAGTAGTATACATTTTGAATTAATGCTGTTTGGTGTTTGTAGAGCCTCCTTTTAGACAGAACTGTTGCAGATGTTAGCTTTACAGCATGCTTGACCAGTTGTTCCACTAGATTTTGAGAGTGGCTCAGGTTTAATCAGACATACTACATCAGATGTTATTCATTACAGTACTACTAATTTAGCAACTAAAACACTACTCAATACACATTCACCTAGTGTCAGTTTCACAAAAAACAGCCCTCTGGCTATTGCTCACTTGAATTGCCCCAGTATCGTGGCACAAAAGCAACACCCAATCCCCATAGTCTCAGTGACCTTTGACATTGGCCTTGGTGAGCAGCACAAGTTGAACTGTCTGCAGCAGCGAGGGACCAGAAAAGCGTCACAGGATGGATTGTGGAAAGTATACAGAATGATTGCCTGACATTGGTATGATCGGCTCCAATACTTGTGATTTGTGTTTCAGTACATTTGAAAAAACATCATCTCTTGATTTTATCGGCCACTTCACGAGCCAGTCAGGAAGCCAATTGTTGTCCCTATGTCTTAACTGACTCTAGAAGTGCTTACATGATTTTGTCCCTCTCCATCCACACTTTTCTATTGTCAATAAGCAAGAAAAATCACTGTCACTCTGCCTCACATTTACTATCTAGTAGCACGTCCAGTTATAAGTTAAAAGGGGAGAATGCTATGGCTGAGACTCAGATGTAGATGTAGAGAGGATTGAGATGTTTTGATTGTTACAAGCTGTTAGACTGCCAGTCAGTTTTAAATGTTAAAAACTCAAACATGTCAATTGACTCATGGATAGTAAGTGCAAGGATGTTGCATTTCATCAAATGTCATAATGTAGCAGTAGTATTTGTTTAGGTGTGGCTGTTGATGGCGCTGAATCTGTTTCGCTTTAACTGTGTTTTTCTCGTAGGAATTTGCTCTCTCTCATCCATCGAATGATCGAGTTTGTTGTGCGTGAAGGTCCCATGTTTGAAGCCATGATCATGAACAGAGAGATCAATAATCCACTCTATAGGTAAGTGCATTTTTATGAATGAGGCTACTTTTTTTTCTTTTATTGTTTACTCCAAGGCATGAAATTAAAATTCACCCCATCTATTTTGCAAATGCATGTTTAAGAAACAATTTGACTTCATAATTTTAAATAAAATGTCATTACTGGATCTTCCAGTAAAATGACAGACTTCTCCAATCATTGTTTGCTTAAACTCTGCCCCTTTCTTACAATCGACTGCACTCTTGCATTTACATCTGCCTCCATCCAATCTGCAACCAATTAATAGAAATCCCCACCCTAGTTTTTTTTTTTTTTCAATAATTCAATGTTTCGGTCAGATGTAAATCACAATATGGAAGAAAATATCTTAAGTGATTTAAGTCAGACAGTAGTGATTTTTATAATTTTACTTGTCTTGATTATGTATTCAGAATTTATTTGTATTCAACAGATTTTTATTTGAAAATCAAAGTCCAGCTCATGTTTATTACCGGTGGAAGTTATACACCATATTACAGGTTAGTCTTATTTATTTTCTTGATTTTGTCAAAAACGTATTGAAATGTCCAGACATAAAATTTCAGAATGTCCACTCATAGGGCGAATCTCCAACAAAATGGAAAACAGAAGACTTTAGAATGTTTAAGAACGGATCTTTCTGGCGACCACCGCCTCTCAACCCTTATTTACATGGCACTCCTGAGGAGGAGGAGCGCGATGATGACGATGATGAAGAAACTGGCAAGAAGGGCTCCTTGAAAGACGAGTATGTCTTCGTATTGAAATCTGTCTAAATGGATTCTATGGAGATCTTGAATTCTTCTTGGTTGGAGCTACCAGGCTTTTGGTTGTATTCAGTATTGTTGGTTGTGTGTACTAAATACTCTCCTCTGCTGCAGCGAGAGGGATAAACTGGAGGAGTTACTCCGAGGTCTCACGCCGAGGAAGAGCGACATAGCTGACGGCATGTTTTTCTGCCTCACGCACGCCGATGCTGCTGAGGAAATAGTGGAATGCATTGCTGAGTCTCTGTCCATACTTAAAACACCTCTGCCAAAGAAGGTTACTTGTACCGTATAATTAAGATTGACAATTATGATTGATTTTTGTTTCATCACTTTTGTTTACATCTGCATTTCTGTCCTCCCTCAGATTGCAAGGTTATATTTGGTGTCAGATGTGCTGTATAACTCCTCAGCAAAAGTTGCTAATGCCTCTTATTACAGAAAATTGTAAGTTTTATAATTTATTTTGAAGTGCGCAATCAAGGAATTAGTTCTTGTTTGACTTTTTTTTTAATGTGATTGTCTTTTATTCTTTTACAGCTTTGAAACAAAACTTTGTCAGATATTTTCTGACCTAAATGCCACTTATAAGACAATACAGGGCCATTTACAATCAGAGAATTTTAAGGTGCGCCATTCGGCTCAAATTTTTAACCCATACTGGTTTTATAATAAAGTTATCTATCTGGATTTGACATTTCTCAATTTTGGTCCTCACAGCAACGAGTAATGTCCTGTTTCCGTGCATGGGAAGACTGGGCAGTGTATCCTGATCCGTTTCTGATTAAACTTCAAAACATTTTCCTGGGACTTGTCAGTCTCGATCCTGAAAAGGAGATTGAAGAACTGGTGCCAGAGGTTAGTTTGGTATAGATTGGCTGATTGAGTTATGATTCATAGATTGTCAATGATAAGATTTGAGTTGTCAACTCATCTCAGCATGGACTGAAAATTGGATGTTTATTGTGTTTTCACTTAGCTGCCAGAAAGGACTGAGGACATTGATGGTGCTCCTATTGTGGAGGAGGAGCTGGATGGCGCTCCTTTCGATGATGTTGACGGCATGCCCATCGATGGAGCGCCAATTGATGGCGCACCACTCGATGACCTGGATGGAATGCCGATCAAGGGAACAGATGATGATCTGGATGGTATTCCTTGTAAGAATGCTGACAGCTTTGTTTGTTTGTCTATTTACTTTTATTATTTATTTATTTTACCTTTCATACACAACTCCCACTTAATAGACTTACACATCACTTTATTCCAATGTCTAAAATAATATACTTTACAATTACATTAGAATTTCTAAATGTCATGACAGATATTCTAATAGAAATTTGTTTAGGAAAAAAAGTCAGTACTTTTTTTGTTTTTGTTTTTAGTTGATCAAAAACCAGGTTTTAAGGTTGCTCCGTCAAAATGGGAGGCAGTGGATGGTGCTGCTTTGGAAGCTCAAGGTTTGTCCAGATTAAGTTTATAACATCATCTAAACCTTAGTTACCTCCTCCTGTACACATCATAAAATTTATTTTTCTCAATTTTTAGCTGTAACCACATCAAAATGGGAAATCTTTGATCTGCCAGATGAATCTGAGAAAAGTAAATCAAGGTACATTTTCCTGGTTCTACTAGGCTTGAGAAACTCATGATTATTAAATGTTAAAGTACATGCAAACGTCTTAGAAATATCTATACTGATAATGTTTTCTTATTAATTTTAATATTTTAAAACTGAGCTTAACATCTTTAAAATGATTTCTAAAATGTCTTAAAGTAATCACAAAAATCACCAATACATTTTCCATGTAGTTTTGATCTAATTTTTACTTTTTTGTCATAGTTCAACACGTGAAACTGAAAGTAAAGACACTCTCAGAGGTTCTAGTGCTGCAGAGCAGCAGTCCTACAGTAATCCTGTTAGAGAAGAATATGATTCAAAGTCTGCTAAATTTTTTGAGATGAGCGAAGAGAAACGTGCCAAACTTCGAGAAATTGAGGTATACCTAAATGCTAATAAGTGTACTAAACATAATGCTTCACATTCTTGAAACTTTTAGAGATCTCAGTCATGTTTTTCTTTGTCTGTGTTACAGCTTAAAGTCATGAAGTTTCAAGACGAGCTTGAATCTGGAAAACGACCGAAAAAATCTGGACAGAGTATTCAAGAGCAAGTAGAGCTTTACCGGGACAAGTTACTACAGCGGGTTAGTATCAGCTTAATTGTTTTTGACATTCATTTTAGTCTTTTTTTTTTAAACCATCTTTTTTTTTTTTGGACATTGTTCAGGAGAAGGAGAAAGAAACAGAGAAAGACAAAGAGAAAGAAAAAGAAAGAAAAGACAAAGATAAATCTGATGTGTCCCACAAAGAGAAGGACAAAGATGACTCCACACCAGGCAGAAAAGAAAAGTAAGACCTGCATAAGACCCTGAAACTCCTTCAGCAAATGAGTGAATGTCTTTCAGAAATGGAGAACTCAATGCATTTAAGATTGTTTATTTACAGAAAACGGAGACACAGTCCCTCCCCCAGCCCCACCCGAAGTAGCAGCAGTAGGCGCGGCAGGTCGCCCTCACCACGATCAGAGCGCTCTGATAGATCCTATACAAAAGAAACCGCTCGATTGTCTTATAAAGACTCTCCGAGAGACAGTAACCGCAAGTCTTCTAAAAGGTAAACTAATTATTTCATCTCTTCATCATCACAGCATAAAACTCAATCCTGTGTGTTGTTTTGTCATTACAAGCATGTTTATGGAACTAGGCTGAATGTAATAATCGGTCTCATTTTTTAAAATTATTTTAGGTCTCCTTCACCCCCAAGAACACCTAAGAGGTCGCGTAGGTCCAGATCAAGAACGCCTAAAAAATCCTCAAAGAAATCCAGATCTCGGTCACGATCGCCTCACCGTTCTCACAAGAAATCCAAAAAAAGCAAACACTGAGACTTCTGGCTATGAAAATATGCCTGGGTTGTCTTTTGTGCCTCAAATTTGTCCTGTAAATCAGTGTGAGGGACATTCCCTCTTTAACCCATCCTTGTTTTGAAGCTCACTCACATTGGCACAAGAACAGTGTTCAAGGGTCATCTATTGGGTGTTTTATAATGTCATTTAGGAGCTTCCTTTGATGTTCCAAATGTCCGAAAAGAAAATAACTGCAGTGGTTGGGGCAATCTTCCTTCAACACAAAAACTATTGTCTTATTCCTTTTTCTTTTTTTTTTGTCATTGTTTTTAGATCCCTTGAAACTGACTTAAATTAAAATAGTGCAAGTTTCAGTTGTATAGATGTTTGCTTTTCAATAAAGACAATTTATGTGACTTCTCTATGCCTTAGTATTTGCTCTTGCATGCATCCCAAATAAACCTAGTGAATTTAAATAACAAACCAATTTTAAGCTATTTTATGAACATTTAATTCTAAACCAGAGGTTTTCAAATCTTTTAGATGGCCAAATATAATTGTTGCTCAAGGGGGGAAGAAAATAAAAATATCCTAAAACATGTATATGTTATATATAACATCTATATAAACTGTATTGTGTGTAAAGACTGAATTTATACTTTGAAAAAAATAATATAAATATGGGGAAAATATTTTCAATTACATTAGCATGCTTTTAATTCTAATTCTAAAATAGAATTTATTTTATGTGTATATATATTTAAATTCTTAATTTGAATCCAAATGTTAATAAACTAGTTAGAATATTTTAGTTTAGAATAAATTAATCTTGATATTTATTACTTTTTTTAAAGTGTTAATTTGTTTTTCCAAGGTCCCCCTATGCTAATGAACTGCCTTTACGGCGCTTGCGCCTTGTAACTAACTAGGAAGTGCATACGCGTTGTTCTCGCGACATTTCCGCAGGTACACAAACAAGGAAGAATCTTTTAGTCGATGTTTGGTCACTCACAAAAATGAGTGCTATAAAGTCCTGCGGGATTTTGATAAGCTTTTGCTGCATACTTACGAGTTCCACAGCATCTTCCGAGGTCTTCGATGGTGTTTTGGGAAACACTGCGTCTTGTCATAAAACATGTCAAATGACTTACAGTTTGCACACTTATCCACGGGTGAGTGTGAGACATTCAACCAGTTTCTGTTTGTTTAAGAACAAAGAAACAATTCACATTTTCAACCATTCGTTAGTTTGTCTTATTAGGAGCTTGTGCATTGTAGCTTGTGTTTGTAAATTTAAATAATTTGTGTTGCAATAACGTTCGAAGCGGAACTGGTCTATTTGCTTTATTTGGCCTGTCTTTGTCATAGGAGGAGGCGCTGTACGCCTGTCAGAGAGGGTGTCGTCTCTTCTCCATCTGTCAGTTTGTGGGTGACAGCAAGGATCTCAACGAAACCCAAACTGAATGCGAGTCAGGTAATATTAAAATTATTGTCTGACTCCTTAAAGGATTCGCTTTGCTCTATGTTGATAAAAAGTGTATTTGTTATGTAACCCGTTGTGTGTTTGACTTTCTGCAGCCTGTCGTGAAGCCTACAGCCAATCAGATGAGCGCTACGCGTGCAATCTCGGATGCCAGAGCCAACAGCCATTTGCAGAACAAAGGATGGAGCAGGTGTGAAGAACATATGTGAATAATTGCTTTGGATGCTCATAGTCCTTGAGCCATTCTAATTGCATGTCACCAGGGAGCTTTTTGAAGTCACTAAATGTTCCTTCTTTTTTTCCATGTATGAAGTTGATGATGATGATGCCCAGAATCCATCTCCTATACCCGCTGACTTTGGTGAGGGGTTTCTGGGAAGACATGATGAGCCAAGCCCACAGCTTCATCACCTCATCCTGGACATTTTATCTCCAGGCAGATGATGGCAAAGTAGTCATTTTCCAGGTAATGTGATGATAATGTTATATGAAACTTTTTATGTATATATATATATATATATATATATATATATATATACAATTAGACTGTATTCATGAGGAGGTACTAGTGTATAAAGCAGATATGCCCAAACCAGTTTGTTTATTTAATTTAATTAATTTGTTTATTTTATTTTTGTATTTGAATATAATTAATATATAAGTGAATTTGATTTAAAAAAAAGTACATTTTAATATAGTTGAATATAATGTTCCACTTTATTTTTAAGCCACTAGCCTGTAATCGATTTAGATTTTTAGCCCTTCATAGTAAAAAGTTTGGTCATCTCTGGAATAAAGTAGTAAAGCTTATTTCTTTGTGACAAAGATCAATATTTGCTCTTCTCTCTTTTCTAGTCTGAGCCACAAATTCAGTTTATCCCTCAGTTTGAATTCCAGACAGACGAGACCGAAGAGTCACAGAGCACTTGTGAGCACTGCACATAACACAATCTTAATATATCAGTGGCATTGTTTTGTCTCAAGATGCACACCAGTACTGTTTTCTAAGGGACGTTTATAAAAGCTACTTAAATGTATTAATTGAACTAAGGCCTAATCCTGCTTAATCTAAGCCTTTTCTGTAAAACCAGTGGATAATATCATACTAGTTTAAAGTCACAATGTAACAGAATTAGCAGATCCTTTCTTTTGTATTGTCACGTACATTGGAGTGAAATAGATTTTCAGAAAAGAAAAAAAATTAGGTCAGGGACTTGGTTATATGCATTAGTTGTTGCTAGGACAGAGCCAGATCAGAATGCGAGATCAGTCGATTGTAAGAAAGGGGTGGAGCTTAAGCTGACTAAATAATTGAAAATATGTAATTTTTAATTAAATATGTAGTTTTAATTAAAAAATGATGAGGTCCAAAATAAAATTAAAAATGAAACCTGATTTGTGAAACCTCTTAGAAAATGTTGCAGTTCTGTTTAAAGCTGCTAGTGTCACAGAAATTACAGACTGCACCAGTAAGAAATGATGTTATGAAGTATGTAAATATGTAATGACAGTCATGATTGGCCAGCAAAGACCCTGATTTAAATGTGTCACTTTCCACTATAGCCTCTTAGCATCCTTCTCTTAACCCTATATATAAAGCAACAATTTGTAGTCCTCTGATTTATCAACATGATCAAAACTTGTTGCACACAATCTACTACATGCCTTCTGTCTTCTGATTGATAGATAATTGACAGATAGCCACCTTCAGGTCATGGAACAATGTCTTTTTGCTGTGAAATCTTTAATGATTTTTTTTATAAAGTAAATGTAAGAATAACTTTTATATTAGTAATATTTCAAGATTAACATTTGCTGGACTGAAGCAACTTTAAGGGGCTTTTACACTAAGCAAAAAAACTTTTTTTTTTTTTTTTTATACATTGTCTAAAGGTTAAATAAACTTTAGATTTTTCTGACTATTATTTAATATACTTTACTGGGTTAATAAGTTTTAAGATCACAATACTAATATAGCACCCCTGTTTTTTTTTTTAATAGTTGTAGATCAGGGGATGAAAAGCCCTGTCTATAAAGACTACCCAAGGAGCTTCATTCAGGAGAGAGACAGAGACATGTTCATTGATAGAAGCAACTCTGATGATGATTACAAGCTCTTCAACTGCCTTTCAAGGTTGGGTACATCTTGATCTCTTATTATTCGCAATCTGTTGGCCTTGTTGAATATAAACCATCATGATCTTGTTCACTGGTAGGAACCCGTGGTTGCCTAGCTGGATCCTGACCACCACTCTGGTTCTGTCTGTCTTTGTTCTGATCTGGATCTGTTGTGCCACAGTGTCCACTGCTGTTGAGCAGTATGTCCCTGCTGAGGTAAACTACTTCATGTTCCTTAGCCAATTACATTTCTTAGTCAGTTCCATTTAACCAACTGTTCCACACATTCTCCTCCTTTTAACAGAAGCTAAGCATAAATGGGGATATGGAGTACATGAAGGACACGAAACTGACCCCTTATCTGCAGTCTTCTCTAGTGATCATCAGATCTCCTGGGGTAGAGGAGCAGGAAGCGGGACCCCTTCCGTCAAAGGTCAATCTGGATCAGTCTAACATTTAGTCAGTCTAACATCCAAAGGAATTGGGGTCTCATAGATTTGGTTTTCTTTGTTAAAGTTGTGATATTTCTCTAACTCATTTACTATGGATTTCTCCTGTTTCAAATTTGATAAGCGTGGACTATGGGAAATATATTGTTGATGTTTTGGCACTTTAAAGGCATTACCTATCAGAATGAAAGCTCTGTAGGATCTGAGTTTTCCAGGTTACTACCCATTTGTAGAGATGGTTTTCTGTTTTCCTTTTCTTTGAGTGTTGTCTTCTCAGTGTGATCAATACAAGCTTGTGATTTGAGGTATGTTTGTTGAACAATAAAACCTTAACATTTTGATTTATGCTTCAGTTGCGGTGAGGGAATATTTCTTGAACCTTCAAAGAGTCATGAAAGCCTTGTAAATGAAAATATTTTACAACCTCAGATTTGCCATCTTGATATTAATAAACAAACCTACAAAAGTGTTCAGTCCCTTTTTTTTTCTTTTTTCAGTTTTAATAGACACTGATCAAAATCAGATATATAGTGAATTCTGCAATTGCAGTAGCATCGTTTTTGGTGTGTATTTTGTCATTTGTTTGACTAGTCAAAACTGATATGATTTTTGTTTGAGTGGGCATGTCAACACCGGAAACAAAGTTTATGACAAGTGCTGATGATGTTACTATTGTAAGGGGATGATACCCAGAATCAGATAAGATGAATGAAGACCTGGAGTCATGAGTGCAGTCAATTGAAGAAAAGTTTTACTGAAGATAGTTTGTAGTTTCATAAGCAGAAGTCAGCTTCAAGACTCACAAGGAGTTCGTAGGTCGCTCCTTACAGTTACAAAGATCACAGCAGTTATACCCTACACCAATGTCTAAACTACATCAATACTTCAGGTTGAATGATTTTGATTGGCTAAGAAAGATAAACATAGTACATTTCCACACATGGACTGATAGGCGGTAGCACATGTCCATAGTCTGTACGGCTGCCACCAGGACCCTGAGTTAGGTACGAGTGTCCCTCCCAGGTCACAAGACTGTGTGTCTAGGCGCCAACATTTTGAAGAAAACCAGTCAGTCAATCTCCAATAATGCTACTTGTTAACCTGTTCCTTAGCCTGTAACCAATAGGCTAATACTAACTAACACCCACATCACTCCTTCAAGGTTGGATTTGGTCGGGCTCTAACTATAAACAGGAGACTCTTCCCAAAACATCAAGATAACATGTTCTTTCAATGAGAGGACACTAATATAGAACAGTAAAGTAAATGCTAAGAAATGGTCACTTAAACTATTGGTTCCAATGACCCTTGTGACCTATAGTTGTCAAGGTGAGCTAGAAGAACAGATATATATTTTAACACACGTTGAAGACCTTTCTCAAACAAAACGAGTCCATGTTTCATCTCTTAAAGCCGGGCTAAATGAGCAAGCTCTGCATTCCTGGCATGGGCTAGACCTTTAAAGGATACATGAAAAGAACATTTTTGGTAATCACACTCAAATAATGTATAGAGGAAAAATATTGATCATTAATTAATAACTTGATTGTAAACCATTCTGTATATGTAAATCACTCAAAAGGATATAGATATGCCGAAGAGACAAGGGATTCCAGGATTTCCCCCTTCACTATCTTGGGCACTCCTGGACCATTTAAATTTTCTTCTGAGGACCTTATTTTTGAATATCAGATGCAAGTAGAGTATATTGTTTTTTTTTTTTGCTGTTTTTTTTTTTGTAAATGCTTCAAAAATGAAACCTAACAGGACACAACCTCGGGTGAGGAAATTAGGCTATATAATGCTTTAATGACAGTTACTTGAATAAGGAATGTTATATGTTCTTCTGTATGCTTGGAAATATTATTCATTCTATTTTTCAATCAATAGAATTTATTTGATAATTATTGTTACTTTTCATACTGAGATAGTTTGATAACCCAACTTCAGAGAGAACTGACACTGAAAAGGAAGTTAAGATATACTTCTCTAACTGGGAGTTCCTTCTCTAGACAGAATGTAAATTTATCAAGCCTAAATCCTGCCATTATGTTAAATACAACTACCTTTTCAACTACTTTTTCAAATAAATGCTGTTGTTTTGAACTCCATTCATCAAAGACTCCTGAAAAAATGTATAATGTAAAAATGTATTATGAATCAGCACAACTGTTTTCAACATTGATAAGAAATATAGAAAACACAGTGAATTGTAATTTCACAATATAATTGATCAAATAAATGTATCCTTGGTGGGCATTAGAGACTTCTTTTAAAAAATATTAAACAGCACTGCTTTGACTTGTCTAATAAATACATCTGCTTCAGAGGCTAAAAAATACAAAGATTTCTGAAAATGAAGCAATGAACTAAAATAGATTGTTGGACATTTTGTATTGTTTTTGAGGCCAGATGTCTGATAGCATCGACTCTGGGCATGTTCACACTACCATTTGTCCTATTTTGTCATTTTTTTTATTTTAAGGCTAGAATACACAACACAACTTTGGTCCACATTTTGCCCTTATTAGCAGTCTGGACGAATGCTAGTTCCCAAAACAGTGTTCAGTTTTCAGTTGACAGATTTCTCAGAAAATTGTGACGACATTCTCAGACATGTGTTTCTGGGAATGTGTTGTGTTCAAAACGACTCGAAACCTGTTCAGATTTTAATATTGGCAGATTTTTATGATAAAACCTGTTCAGATGGTAAAAGTTGCGTAGCTTTAAAGGGTTAGTTCACCCAAAAATGAAAATTCTGTCATCATTTACTCACCCTCAAGTTTTATGAATTTGTTTCTTCTGTTGAACAAAAGATATTGTAAAGAATGTTGGTAACCAGACAAATGATGGTAGCCATTGAAAAAAAAAACTGTTTGGTTACCAACATTCTTTACAATATATTTTGTGTTCAACAGAAGAAACAAATTCATACAACTTGAGGATGAGTAAATGATGACAGAATTTTCATTTTTGGGTGAACAAACCCTTTAGAGCTGGAATACACACAACTTTTACAAGTTGTAGCCTCTTTGCGTTTATAATTGTGCTCTTGCAAACATAACTCAAACTTTCAGGGAAAATGTCCTTATAGAAAGAGTTGTCGGAAGCTTAGTGACGTTGAAGTCATGCAACCATGGTGTGTACCGGTAGTTTATTTATAGCCTATAGCTTTTGACTTCTGCCTATTGTATTTACACTTAAAAATCCTTAAGAGCTGTGCTAATTTGTGAAGCTTATCTTGATGGACAAAATACATAAGAATCTTAAGCTTTTGTAAGTCACAGATCTTTTTTTCTACAATAATACAAAAGCCAATTGATACATTTGTCGAAGCGAACCAGGTTGATACTACGTTCTGGGTTGGCCTACAAAAATGTCATCCCAGCACCACTCTATTCCCCATGGACAAAATCAAGTCCAACCCTACATATATACACACACACACACACATGATTGGCAGCCAGTCAATTTGTCTAAGAAAATAAAAGATTACAGTACAAAAATAAAAAGCAAGCTGTTTTTAATTGTAAATAATCCAAACTAAAAGCATTTCAGTGTCACGTTCCTCACAGAGGAATGCAATGCGTACATGTGTGTGTCCACTCAATAGCTATTTAACAGATCTAAGTCCTCCGCAGACAGAGCAGAGAAGGATTGCCGCTTTGCGATCGGAGTTGAACTTTGCTCTTCCTCTGGTAGTCTCCTCTTCTTTCCCTTGTGTGCTGCTGCCACTGCTGATGAATGTGTGTTGTGTTCTGCTGTTGAGCTCGGGCCACAGAGATCAACCGTATAAAAGTGAACTGGCACAACTTTGTTTTTGTTTGTGGTGGCACTTGTCTCAGACCAGGAGTTCAATGTCGCTCTAACAAACTTTTCTCTTCCATCTAGAGAAACAAATTGTAAATCATTACAATATACAAATTATTAATATTATAATTATTTTATTATTATTATTCATATTATATAATAATTAATGTGTGATAAAGTGACCGTGTAGCTAAAAAGATTAACTCACAGAAACGGAGAGCATTTGTTCTTGGTTTGGAGTCTTTCTTTGGTACTTCTGAAGCTGTAATTTCCCATTGGTTTATTACCTGATTAAAATTTTGAATATTATACAGAGAGGCCTCAGTATAAAACCTCTACCACCACAATTTTACATTCAACATTACCCATCATGGACTATATAACCATATATATGTTACCTGTTCAGCCCAGCCTTCTGTGTTGCAATCCGAATGTCCAAACTCCTTCAAAGGGGTCTCTGAGAGGACCATTCTCATCTTCATTCTGAAGAATCCTTTCAAAGACACATTCACCTAAAAAAGATAGTTAATAATACACAAGACCTCATTTAAAACTTCAGCAGTTCATACAAAGTTAATGAAACTCATAGATGTTATCTTTTTGATTGTGTTACCGTCACATTCGTCCTAGATATGTCTAGTTTCTGTAGTGCTTTAAAGCACGTTAGATATCCAAGACCTTTCTCAGTGATGGGATTCTCTGTTAAGAAATAAACCGAAGTACAAGTGTAAATGAGCATAAAATTATGTTTTATTGTGCATAAAACACCTGAAAATATTTAACTACTATTCAAAAGTTTAGGGAAATATCTTTCTGCTTAATATTTTTGAGAAAACCATGATATTTTTATTAAAAGAACAGCATTTATTTGGAACAGAAATCTTTTGTAGTCTTATTAATGTCTTTACTGTCAATTTAAAGGTGTATTGTGTAATATTTAGGAGGATCTGTTGACAGAAATGCAATATCATATTCATAACTATGTTTTCAGGGGTGTATAAAGACCGTACTTAATGAACAGTAATGTTTTTACTACCTTAAAATGAGCCATTTCTATTTACATACACTGTGAAAATGCACAATGAAATGCACCGACATGTTTCTACAGTAGCCCTAAACGGACGAACGCGTTTCGTCACTATGTTGTTCTTTGTGCAAAGAAGATAGCTAAAGTCACTGACAAAACACTGACACAATGATGAACAAGAAACAATAATATTCGCAATAACATATCATTTTAATGAATAATTAAGTAAACCTAATTTCTTAATTTATCTTTGTAAAGAAGCCATTGGTTAACTGGCTACACTCTTCGGTCACGACCACATTTCCTGTAGGTTACCGTAACTTCTGTTGGTTGCAATTCGCAACCTCACCACAAGATGTCGCTAAAATTACACAGTGTACCTTTAATGCATTCTTGCTGAAAAAAAAAAAAATATATATTTCTTTCAAAAAATCTTACTGACTCCAAACTTTTGAAAGGTAGTGTCTGACTATACAAATACATTAACTAACCAGAGAGGTCCAAAAGCTGCAGGTTTTCTAGGCCTTTCTTCATCACCCTCACCGGCGCAGTCAGCCTCTGAACGCCTGCATCAGAAAGGCAGTTTGCACCTATGAAAAGTTTCACAAGACTACAGAAAAAAAGGAAATGTAAGGGGGAAAAATTAAGTGATTTTACAATTTATTACAAACTGGAACAAATTGAACACCCAGCAATCATTTGAAATCTTTGTTTTATTTATGAAATGTACAAAATGATGTGTTATCCATACCTAGCCAGAGCTTCAGAGGTTATGTATTTAAAAACTTCATGGTTGTCACCTAATCTACATCCATAGAGGTCCAGGCACTCTAGACACTGAAACTGTCTGATCTCTTCCAACCTTTCAGGTATCAAAAGGTACCTGAAAAGACAATAACACTGCCGTAAATGCTATAGTCTCTGATTATAACTGGTATATAGGCCTACCTATGCAGCATTTTGGATGTCTCCAAACATTTCATTAGGTTTTGAGACAGTCATAATGTTGTTTACTTCAGGGGTTTTCAAAGTGGGGGCCGCAAGGGAGTGAGGAAAAAGGGTGTAAATATTTAAATTATAATAATTTAAAAAAATAGAATACACAAAAAAACAAAAAATTAAATTGCCATTTAAAAGTTGAATGATTGACCGGGTTTTATTTATTTATTTATAACACTTAACTCTCACCTGTTTCTCAAACACAGGGATTTCAGCACTAGTTCTCCATAGGCCTCACAGAAGACCTGAAGTGCTCTGGGTGCAGTTTGTGGCTCAGTGAATTTGTGTCTCTCTTCGGCGGCCGAGAACAACTTATCAGCCATTTGCTCAGGAAAACCGACTAGCGAGTCGACATGCTCAATGTGATCAGCGATGAACTGTAATGATATGTCAAATAAAGACTTCACCGTGTACCGCAGACTTCCCTCCTTGTTGTAGGTAAATATGAAGTGGTTTCTTCTCTTTGTGTGGCTGGCGGAGGGTAAAGTGTCGATGCAGAGTTGAAAAGAGAAATCTCTGTTGAAGAGTCTGTGCTGCGGAGCATCATTCTTGTCTGCACTGACATATCGCAGTTCTCCTTTCTCCCTGACATACACAGCGCCGCAGTCCTCGCTTAAATACATCCTCCTTGCCAGCTCGCGACACAAACCGAGAGTTTAATGTCCAAAATATTCGGTTGTCTTTTTAAATTCAAGGGTATACTGACGGAAATATCGAGAACTTTGGAAATCGTAAAGAGATTTAAAAGAGACGGGCTGTTGGAGTTGCATCCCTTCTCTGTGTCGAGTTTCACGAGCATTCCAAAATAAAAGTCTTTACTGAAATCGTTACATTAATGTATTTAAACTGGCATTGTACGTCGCAGATAACTGCAGTAGTTAAAACTCTTTCTTGAAGTGACTTCTGAGTCTTTTACCTTCATTCTTTTTCCTGCTGTGCCTTATAACTCTGACGTCATATTTTCACTGAACCACAAGTTCAACACCAGGTTTAAAAATAATTTAAAAGGTCTCATTATGGACAACTTTTATTTTGCTAGGCATGACTGTGATTATTTATTTCCGCGTTCCATTTCCACAACTTCAAAGCAAAGTTTAAGCTCCTGAAACCTTCAAGAAGTTTATTTAACACGACGACAACATTAGAAGTCTTGTTTTACTATAGTTACATGTATGTAAAGGCATCTGAGAGACTGCAACTTCTTAACACAATTAGTTACGTTCTTACTGCAGTTTTGTGTTTCTGGTGTATAATATCCGCATACGTCTGATTGTCAACAGGTTGTACAGTGTCTCACTCCTGCTATGTGATCAGGACACTTCAGTTACAGCAGTAAGTCTGGTTCATGTGGTACGTAAATCTTAATACTTAAAGGGATAGTTCTGTCATCACGTACTCGCCTATTACTTTTTCCCGAGGAACACAAAAGAAAAATGTTAGGAATATTGGGAGCCTCAGTCATTATTTACATTCGTTGTATGGGAAGAAGATTCAGAGAAAGTCAATGGTGACTGCGGCTGTCAGTCCCTCACATTGCCCAATATATCCCTTTGTGTTCCACAGAATAAAGAAAGTCTGATTTAAATTAAAACAGAATGAGTAAACGATTGTAATTTTGCGTAAACTATCCCTTTAACAGCCTACAGTATCAACAATATCAACACCATAAACTAAAGCTTGTCTACTGTATTGATTGCCTTTATTCTCAGAACACATAAGACCTGTGATGGCAAACACTGATTTTCATCTGCAATTTCAAGGTGAGTCCCCAAACATTTAACAACATATTTGAAAAAGGAATACCAAAAATATCACCCCTAATAAATAATGACTCTATTTATTAATTTATTTATGAATGAAAACTGTTAATTTAGGATAATAATAAATAGGAGGATATTGTTGAGTCTATTGTGCCTATTGCTCTTGAAAATATTTTTCAATGTTGTACTAGAATTTGAAGATGATCAAGGATTCATTGAAAGTAACCAAGGTTCCACAACAGTGACCATCGATGGCCCCATCAAATCACGAAAACAACATAAAGCTATTGGAACTGCCCCTGAAGAAGTAGAGATTGATCCATTGGACAGCAATGACCAAACTGAGGTAAGTAGAACACAATCGCGAAAATCTGACATCTTCATTTCCTCAAATGAGGTACTGACTCAGAATATATGTTGCTTTGTCAAACAGCTTCTGTCAGGTGAAAAAAAAAGTGCACCTTTCTGGACGTTTGAGTTCTACCAAACATTATTCGATGTGGACAGCCATCAGGTCAGCCAGCTGAACCTTTACTGTAGAATTCACCGCTCACACTACAGCGATTCATCAAACAGTTAAAAAGCATTCATTGTGTATTTCAGAAACACCCTTTCAGGTCTTTCTAATCCCTTTTAAATATAAAAAATGCATTGTTGCTGTTTCCCCATTTTAGTCATTTAAATCCAAGCAGTACTCATGCACATGGAATGATTATTTTGTGAAGTGACTGAAAAGATGACAATTATATGCTGTCAAGACAAAACAGAAATATTTATAGGTATTATATACTACCTGTTTATTTATAGGTAAAGAACAGAATAGTTGGTTCAATTCTGCCTTGGCCTGGGAAAAACTTTGTCGAGGTCTATTTACGAAGTAACCCGGACCTGTATGGTAAGCTAAATTAAACAAAAATGTATGGATTAGAGCAAAGAGTAAGAAGTTGATTAAAACTTGAAGATATTGTTATTCTAGGACCTTTCTGGATCTGTGCAACTCTTGTTTTCGCCATCGCTATTAGTGGAAACATCTCCAATTTTCTGGTGCACAAGGGTCAGCCGAAGTACAAATATGTGCCAGGTTAGAGATATGTTGTTTGAAATAATATTGTGTTATGACCAGGAAAATAAACAGCTTTTTTTTTCGAGTTTTAACTGTAACAAAAATATGTAATACACTGTTACATTTTTAACAGAAATGAAGAAATGACATACGGACACGTTAATGTTTAAGATTAAATGTTTAGATATACACTACCATTTCAAAGTTTGGGGTTGGTAAGTCTTTTTTATTGTTTTTGAAATAAGTCCCTTTAAATATGTTATATGCTAATTTGCTGCTCAAGAAACATTTCTTAATTTATTGATGTTGAAAAAATATTTGCTGCTTAATATTTTTTACAGGATTCCTTGATGAATAGAAAGTAAAAAAAACAGCATTTATTTGAAATAGAAATCTTTTGTAGTATTAAAATTGTCTTTATTCTCACTACTGATCAATTTCATGCATCCTTGCTGGATAAAAGTATTAATTTCTTTCTGAATTTTTTTTCTAAATGACACCAAACGTGTGAACAGTAGTGTAGAATGCTGTGAATAGCTCAAAAGAAGAAGAATATATATGTTATGTAATAATAGATAACATAAAAGAAGAAAGTTAAAAAAATAAAGAATATTACCAAAATTATCTGGGATTGTTTTCCAGTAACCATGGCAGCCACAGCAATCTACAGCTATGCATGGTTAGTGCCTTTAGCTTTATGGAGTTTTCTCACCTGGCGAAATAGGAAGATCGCAAGCCTGGTGTCCTATTCCTTCATGCAGATAGTTTGTGTCTATGGTTACTCGCTCTCCATCTACATCCCCGCTGTGGTGAGTAGTACAGTCATAAAAGATGCATTAATATGATATGCATCAATCTGTGCATAATTAACACATCTGATAGATAATTCTCTGTTATTTGACAGATACAGTGTAACAGTTTATTTACTTGTTTGTGTGCCTTTGTGAATAACAGATACTGTGGATAATACCAAGTGAAGGATTGAGATGGTTCTCCATCGTGGTTGCTTTGTGTCTCTCAGGATCTGTGCTGGTAATGACTTTCTGGCCAGCCATCAGGGACGATAAACCAAGGATTACCATAGCCATTATAGCCACCATCGTGATTCTTCACGTCTTACTTGCGGTTGGATGCAAGGTACCTTTTTTCAAGAATCCTTAAACATTATAAATGAATGTTATTCTTACAAATATATATATATATATATATATTATTACATAAAAATGTTTAATTTATTTAGACAATATATTATAGAATTGTAAAATTGGCTATAACATGGTAATAAGTAATGGCTTAAATGTGTTTTAATATCACTGCATCCCTAATATGAATGCATATAATTATGTACTCCTTAAAATATATTGAATTAAACTTAACTTGATTAAAATGGCATCTTTTGAGTGTTGGGTTATTTTATAACAGTAAAGTTTGTAGCTGTAGCAGCTCAACATCAGAACTCCGGCTCTGCTTTTTGTAGTGTTAAAGGATCAAACAGGTTGGTGTCAAATATGTTTTCCCAGTGGAGGGGTGTGTTCTTGGAAACACTGGCTTGGAAACGTGCCAGTTTGTGAGCAGAACCATATCCTTATGGCTATCATGTGCCTTCAATTACATTCATTTAATTAGGGAATGCCATGTTAGCGGAGTTTAAGGAACAAAAGTGCTGTCAAAGTCTGAAAGATTTGTGTCCTCTCTCTTTTTTCAGGCATTTTTCTTCAGTACATATGAGATGGATCCATCAGAGGATCACAATGAGCCATTGAGAACGACCAACACTTTATCATCCACATAGGAAAACTGAATAACAGCCTTGACTTCAGTGATGATGTGGCACTCTCATGTGCTCTGACTGCTGAACTGTTTTAATAATGATGAAATGGTATAGAAATGGCAGCACTTTTAAATGAGCCAAGTCATTTGATTGTAGCTGCTAATGGGAAAACAAGACATTGCATTTGGTAAGATGTTAACATTAGACAAGACTTCCTGTACATAATATGTGCTCTTGAGAGACTGTTATTCTTCTGTAATTGCAGCTTCTCCTCTTGCCTTATTTGAGAGAATCAGGTATCTTGATAATTAGATTGTGGGCTGTCTGGATTTCTTGATCTTATATTCTGTGAAGGTGAGTTTTAATTCTGACGGGTTTATGTTTGTAGGTGAGCAGCCAAACCTTCAGATAGTCATCTACAACATGTTTGAAGTTTTCTGATTTGAGGTTCAGACACATGTTACTGTTAGAAAACAGAGGATGTGTATATACTGTGTAGCTGTTGTTTAAATATTTATGTGATAATTGAGCTTTAGATGGTTTTCAAAAGGGTTACTCTCCTGTTTCTACCACTTTGAGACATGTACATGTACTTAAAATGTTTTAACATTTTAAAACACTACAGTGTCTGCAGAAAAAAGGCGTGGAAAAATAAAATAATCTATAAATGTACTTACAAAATAACACAATACTTGCTCACATAAACTGATTACATATTTAAATTATAATGAAGTTGGAAGTCAAAGCTAGATTTTATGTTTCTGTTCTCTACGATGGCCATTGATTTTTTTTTAAATTTATATTTGTAACAAATCTGTCTCGTTTCTTTGAACAAGATACTTGTAGACAAAATGTCTAGAGCAATTAAAAGTATTCCAAGATGTCATGTTGTAATAAATTAGTAGATTTATCCATATTTAAAATTAAATGCATATAAATACAGAACAAAGTGGTGAGCATATGCTGTGTATAAAGTTTTGTTTTTCCATTTAAAATGTCTCAATGATTGATTGTGATATTGAGAGCCAAGTGGTTTTGGTGCAGATCATAGAATTTCATTCTGAGCATCATGAAGATTCACAAACAAAGGTATTGTCATAGATAACATCTATCTTGTCTTTGATGTCAGGATTTGATACAGTGCAAAGTTTCATATATCTCAGAGTACCATCAGTGCACTTTTAACCTTTGTTCATCACTGTCAGTAGATTAATTATATATATATATATATATATATATATATATATATATATATAAGTTGGCACTGGCATTATAAAATGGCTGAGCTACATTTTCCAAATTAACAAAATAGAAAATTTGTGTCACTTGAAACGGTGCCAATGTGTGGTGTGTGTGTCCTAATTAATGGTCATTCTAGCCTTAGCTTAGAGTTACACCGAAGCTGCCTCCCAAACCTATAACCTTTGTGGCGGAATGTCAGCTTCACAAGTCACTGTTTCCCTTTACACAGTGGATTAAAAATAAGGAGGCTTTATTTCTGAATTCACAGGTATCTGCTGACATAGTTATTTTAATGACCTGCAAATGGAAACCCTATTTAAAGAGACTTTGACCCGACGACCTGAATCAAGGAACATGCATTTTCAATATTGCATTTAAGACTCCAAATGAATTATGGCTGGGAAAGCGGAAAAGGTGTCCAAATACGAAACTGCAAAGCTTCTGGAAAAGTGCCGTAAGGAAAGAGACGATGCTTTGCACCGCGAGAATGTGATGAGGGAGAAAATGAGACAATATGAGTCTCGAATGAGATCAACCGAAGCTCTCAAACAGAAACTCAAGCAATTGGCTGTGGACAACAAGGAGCTGCGGAAACAAGGGAAGATTCTGAGGGCTGAAATTGGTTTAGAGTCCAGTCCCAAATTTCACGGTAAAACCACCAAGGATATAATCAACGACCTGCATGAGAAGGAGCGCGAGTGCAGTTCACTTGTTGAAAAAGCGGGAAAGTTAAGTTTGACCATTGATGAACTAACATCTGAACTGGCGAACACTGTCACCTCAAAGACTTTACTGGAGGACCAGGTCCATTCCCTGCAACAGAACCTGAAGGACATGACAAACAATCAGCGGCGTCTTCTGAAGCTCTGGGAGGACAAGAAGGCTCAGCGGGAACAGCTGTCCCTGCCCGCAATACCGCAGAGACCCGGACAAAAGCCGGTGGTGCATAAAGGCATCCAGACGGAGATGTCCATCAGTTCAACCCAGATATTACCCACTAATGCGTTCGAGACCAAGACCCGTCGAGAGATCGACAAAAGCAGAACTAATCTGGAGAGACGCAGCATCACGTTAGCAAACGGCACTCATCGAGAGAAAAACGCGTTAATTCAGAATGAAGCGAAAGGAATACACAACTGACAGTTATTCCATGAAACATTTGTTTTGTCTGTCTACGCATCACGCTCCTCTAAATAATACTGTAAACATTTTCTTTAAAAAAAAAAAATAAGTAAGAAATAACATGATCTTTGAAGAGTGTAATTACCAGAGTTATTTCTTGTGTTGGTTCATTATTACATTTTTCAGACTGCTGTTTGATGTAATGCTCACAACGAATTACTGTTTAACAATTTACAATTTATTCATTTTTATTCAGCATTCCTCTATTTAATAAGGATAAAGTAGGCTAATTGATAGGACACGTCATTAATCTATATGTAATTCATTTATGATGATGATAAAAAAATATGCCCCACTCTATTTTAAAATCAAGTAAAAGAATGGCTATAATTAATTTTCGCAGAATTATTGTTTAAAGGGAAAATCTACCCCAAATGTCATCATTTACTCGCCCTCATGTTGTTCCAAACCTATATGATTTCTTTATTTCTCCGCAGAAGACAAAAGGAGATATTTTGAAGAATGTTGAAAACCAAACAGGTTTTGTTACCATTGATTTCCATTAATGGAATATGAACGCAATTCTCAGACATTTATCAGAATATCTTCTTTTATGTTTCATAGAAGAACGTAAGTCATATATACAGGTCTGGAACTACTAACGTTACACGAGGCGTGAGTAAATAATGACACAATTTTAATTTTTGGGTGAACTATCGCTTTAAGTATGATTGTACTCAGGCAGTAAGTCGGACGCACTCGCAGCGGTCCTTATGAGGTCCTTCGAATGTGTAGCGCGGGTACTATCCTATCCTCACTTTTGCCATGTTGATATGGATTTTACTCAAGTGATGCAGAACTGAAACAAGCATGACAAAATGTTTTCGCTCAAACAGAACTGTTGGTTTATAAAAAAGGTAAGGACTGGTTACATTTAAACCGTATTTAAAGAACTGAACGGTAACCAACCAACTTTGGTTGGTAGTTTTGTGTGCTCTCGTGTCTGTTTCTAATAAATTGATAGAGTATTACATTTTATTAGTTATTTGTAATGAATTAAAGTTAACTTTTAAAATAATAATCGTAGAAAGATTGTGTTTGATAAGGTGTATGAAATGTGCCAGTGCAAAACTAAATTCTAATCTTTATTTTCAGGTTGTATTATGGAGGGCGGTGGCGAGTATTGCATGGTCAGTGCTTCTTTTACCAGTGACAACTGCAGTCTTTGTGCTCTTGAGTAGATTCAGCCTGTTTCACCCCATCCAATGGATTTCAGGTGAGGAAAAGAGCAAGAAAAGGTCATTTTACAAACTGCATAATTACAAGAAGTTAACGTTACTGATATCGAGAAGTGGTGGAGTGTGAATTCATTATTTATATAAGCAGTAATTCTGACCTCAAGGAACATCATACACAATGTGCTAAACCTCGTATAGCCTGACGTGAAATAAATTATAGATTTTTATTTTAAGTTAAATGCATATTTGTTTTGTATCAGATTTGATCTAACGGGCTTTTATGGTCCTTAGAGTATGATATAGTGAGGAAATGGAACAAATTCACATTTATTTGCATAGCGTTTTTTACAATAAACATACTAAAAGACCTTTTATTTGCCAAAAAAGTATGAATTTTCAATCAGATGACAGGCGTGCAGTAGAATTTGTGCCACAGGGTTTTCAGCAATTCAGCTGTTTTGGTCATGCTAGTAATCTGGAGCCCTTATTTTTTGGCTTTATATGGTTAATATCTAAATTGCCCTTTAGTCAGCATCTCAAACATTGCTTTCAGAATGTACAAGTCTTCTTACGGCCTCAAGCACCATCTTTTCCCTTGTTGTGCTGTGTGGAGTGGTTCTGATGATTGGCTTTTTCAACCTAGAGTTCTACACTTGTGAGTACATTGACTAAATAGATTTGTCTTTCATGAATGTGCAAAATGATTTCATTTATAATTTTTGTATTGAATTACACGTGATGCTGATTATTTACTTCACTCTTTTAAACACTCTTGTGTTTCTCTAAGTGGTTCCTTCCATTCGGTGTTCACGTATGGCTCTTCTGGGGACAGTGCTCCACCCGCGACAGTGTGTTCATTCTTTGGTCTACTGCACCATGGGCATGTTGGTAATGTGGTGTGCTTCTGTTACCATCGGTGGACGTTACAGCACTCTAGGAACTCCCTGCAGGCAAAGTGAGAGGTGGGTTATGACTGGATTCTGTTCGTCCCACATTCACTGATCCTTCGACATGCTCAGAGGATCATGTTTCAATAATTGTATTCGATTGGTTCTTTCGTCCCCAGACGAAGAGATTGACACACATACAGATATCTTAAGTTGTTTTAATTAACACCGTGTAATCTTATCTCAAAATTACCGGAGGTCATTCTTACCCTAATATAGGCCAAGTGTCCCTCTGCATTGCAAATTAAATGCATTATCTGTCTGCACTTGGTTTTTAATGACAAGTGTTTTTGTTACTCTATGCAATTTCTACCAATAACTGGAATGACTGTCCTTTATTTTATGTGGGCTTTTCTAGTGGTGAATTTGTGACCTGTCTGAATGAGTATCATCTCTTTCTTCTCCTGGCTGGGGCCTTCATGGGATACAGTCATAGTTTTTTGGGAGTGGTTCAAAATATGTACTATGTGTCCTTTCAACCCATACAAGTAAGTATTTGTCTATTCAGATCAGTTGCTAAATGTCATGCATAGTGGTCGACTGATACGTTTTTTTTTTTTTTCGTTTTTTTTTATGGCCTCTGCCAATATCTTAGAGAGCGGTATGGCCAATATGATATATAGCAGACTATTTAATTTAAAGACACATGCATAACAATTGCTACTGTTAAATTGATATTTAGTTTACATAATATTTAGTAAAATATTTAGAAATAAATAAATATTTTGCAAATTAATCAATATAAAAGTGTTTTTTTTTACTTTAGATTGAAACTTTTTGATTCAGTAATCCAATTATTTATTAGACATTTAAATGATATAAATGCGTTTTTGCTTTAGTAAGTGAAAAAAGTAAATCATTTGCCTTTCACTTATGAGACAAAGATTAATGAATCTTAATTTACAGTTGTTGTTAGACAGTTCTGTCTGTGAGAAGAAGGGCGCTAGGTTCACAACACTGTCAACTCTTTTCGGCCAAATGGAAAAATGTATCGGCCAATGCTGGTTAAAAAAAATAGCCTATATATCGGCCTTGGATATATATCAGTCCACCACTATTTCTATTGTCTCATATTCATTAAAGATTTGATAATTCAAGTATTTAGAAGGATTGAATAAGAATTGGCTGAATCATTAATGCTTACAATAAGTTATCAATGCAAAACTCCTTTGTCTCTCCCACTTTGGTGGTGAAGCAATACAAATACCCACGGTTCAAGGGCTGTCTACCAGCGGTGGTGAAGTGCAGTGTTATTCAATCCTTGTATTCAGCCAGGAATTTTGCTGCTCTCTATTTCTTTTTCGGTAAGTTACATTGATGATCAGATATACATACTCTAAAATTCATCCATTTTCCTGTTATATTCTCTTTAAGTGTTGTTTTAACTTCTTTAGGTTATGTTCCTAAGACCTGGATCGCCAGCACACTTAATCTACAGATAGACAGGTCAGATTTGGAACCACAGTCTGGAGACCAAAACTGGAATATTTAATGTTTACTAATGTGAAATTTATAGTAAAATGAACCTATATTCATGAATCTTTATATCCCTTTTGCTACTTTAGTTCTCTTCAACCACTAGATTCATTGACTGGACTTCTAGACTTCTCCCTCCTCTACCACCTGGTGATCAGTGGCACTTTCCTTTACCTAACCTGGTACCTCACTGTGCTTCTCTTCAGGATTTATGTCACAGAGGTTTGATTCTTGGATACATCAAAGCAGTTGGCATTACACTAGTACCTGTTTTGAAAATGATTCTGATGGCTTGTTGTGCATCTTCAGGCCTACAGTTTTCCAGTGCAGTCCACATTTACAGAGGATGCAGAGCAGTGTCTGCCCAAAGTTTTGGCTGAGAAGAACACTTCAGTCATGAAGGTCAGTTTTTTCTTTTCTTCATTTTTAGAAAAACTCAGTTTCCAGGGTCAGGGAATTTTCAAATCGTGATTTCTAGGCTCATGGAAATAAATAACATATTACATTTTGGGAATTTATTTAGTGAATGTAAACAATATTTTTTTTGCGAACTATAATTTATATCTGAAAAAATCTGTTGATTATATTTTTTGGATAGTACAACCTCAGTAAAATAATTATTGAAAAAAATTGCTATTGAATTTTGTTATATTTGTTAATTACCAACTGGAAAATTCATGGTTAAAACGAATCCTGAATGTCATTATTGATGCTTTTTGTAGATTGTATAGATCCTTAACTGATAAACTGCCTGTTTCACAGTTTTTGGCTCTGCAAGACCTGGCTTTTTTATCCCAACACTCTCTCTCACGTAGACTGGAAGTCTTCAGTCTGAGTCAGCCAGGTACAAACTGAAAACTTTTAAAGAACTCTAAACTTATTCCTTTTCATCGCTGGTAAACTAATGTAACCTGTACATGAAGGTGGTCACCCTCATAACTGGAATGCCATCAGTAAGGAATGTCTGTCTTTGCTGAATGAGCTGACACAAAGACTGGTGGCTCATCAAGATGCTGTTGCCTCTAATGGCCGAGTCAAATCTCAATCTGCCAGCAGTGACACCAGATCAGCCTCTTCAAGCAGCTCAGGTAAGGCCACTTGGATAAAATCCAACAAGGGCAAAATGACCAGTGAGTCCAGCACTGCCCTTGGTGACATGTTAGAGGAATCAAACTGCTCCAGAGAGGGTGATTTTTATTTTTTTATTTTCATATGTAGTGATGTCAGGAACAGAGGACATTCCTGAGACTCCTCGACTCAGTGTCCCGCTAAGGACCCCTGGTTCAGTCTTCAAGTCATCGGTGGGGGGTGCGCACAGCGCTCTGACGGCTCCTTTCACCCCAGATGTGGACAGCCCTTTCTCTTCTCCTGCTATCCGACGTCTGGTTGGCCAACAGGAACCCCAGTCTCCCTTGTTTGGTACTGTACAAAGCCCCCACGTCATGAGGAGGGGCCCCAAACTTTGGAGTGCCTCCACAGGTGAGGCAGATTAACTAAAACTAACTCAATAAATTATCAAATTATTCAAGCAATATGTAACCATGGGAAGATATGTGTATGTGTACGTACGTATGTATTAATAACAACTCTTAAAATATATGGTAAATATATATATATATTTAATAAAATTATGATGTACTGTACCTATAATTTTTTTTGTTAATCAGCTAATATTTAACAATGAAAATAATTATTTATATTATTTTCATTGTTAAATAATAGATAATTAAAATAATGTTAATTTTTATTTAATTCAGAGTGAATTATAACTAAATATTAACATTTATAATAAATTATTTGAATTATTATATAAATTATTATTATTATTATTATTATTATTTACGTTTATTTTTAACGTTTTTTGTATCAGTCATTTATTTTTTATTTTTATTCATTTAACACAATGAAAAAATATATAGGATTTTATAAGAATTTTAATAAAACGATTTAAAAGGTATTGTTATGTATTTTTAAGTGTCATGTTATTGGAGTTCATTTGGTTCTGTGGACTTCTGTGTTTGACTGTTTGTTTGTTAATCGTTTTGAGAAGCCAAAAACAAATATACACACTTATGGACAATAATTCGCTATCATACTGTGATATAACCCAGTTTATTTTCATTTTAGAGTCACAAAGCAATGGCAGTCTTCTGGCCTCCCCAGCCACCGTTCCTAGACCTCCTGCAGCCAATCAGAAACCCAGCTTCCTGACCCAGTGGATGCAGAACAGGATAGAACAGGTAGAATCTTCATCTAATTCCAAATGACCTGTAAATGAAGCGTTTATTATTTCACAGGGTTTTCTTGGTTTCCAAGTGTGTGTATCCATTGGAACTGAAATGACAATCTTTTGAGTGTCCGGTTCGGTTGCTGTAAAAAAAAGAAGCCAGTTCACGTTACAGTGTGATACCGTGACATGGCCTAGAGACACCTGTTAACTCATGTTCTTGTCATACTCTCAATTGTTCTGCCCAGGTTAAAAGCTTTTTGGCAAAGCGGGTGCTGATAGTGTATTTATTTAACAAGGTAAGGTTAAGCATGCATTACTTGAAAGGAGGATCTGTCTGCAACGGCATGTTGCATGTCCCCACAACAGATTTTTAGTTGCAGGAATCATTAATGCATGTGTCTAGATTCTGCCCATGTTTAAATTAACACTAACACCATTAGTCTCCCCTGTCCTTCTGTAGGTCAGTTGTAGTGTTATATTATAGTGACCCAGTTTACACACAGTTTTAAAGAAAAGCATGGCATATTACAGTTTGTGCTTTAAAAGTTTTACTTTAGACAAAATCAGTTTAATCCTTATCCATCCATTATAATACCATTATTAGAGCAACTGTAGATAAACTGGGTCTGCATGTTGGGGTTTAGTCCAGTCCAGTGGTGTTTCTCTCACTGAGATTGTCAGATGAAGGGCTTCCAAATCATTTGAATCCATTTATACAGTGTATACTTTCTTGCATGCATCAAATCATGTATGAAATTTATTTCACTCAATATACTTAAATTCACATTTATAATGCACAAGCCTTATAGCATTTTACATCTTTTTTTTCTTTATGCTTTGTACCTTATATGTATAGGTATCTGAATCATGCTTTTTCCATATTAAAAAGTTTCTTCTATTGAACAGCTTCCAGAAGCCTCTAGCCAAGCTCTTTTTGCTGACAGCCAGGCTCATATCTGGGCTCTCCAAGGTCAGAAAATAGTGATTTCACTTTTAAGAGATGCCATCTTGCATGCTTATTTGTTTGAATGATTTATTTAGTCTTTTGTTATTTCTATTTGTTAGGACTATCTCATCTGGTGGCGACCTCTTTCTCCGAGGATCAGTTTGGAGTGGTGCAGACTACATTACCTACTATTCTTAGCTGCTTAGTAGTCTTGTTAGAGGTAAAACAAGTCACTTTTGCACATTAAAGTGTTAAAAGTGATGAGCCCATGAATTCAAATGGGGACAGTCTTATTCATTTGGTAAATCTTATTAATTGTAGGCTGTTGACAGACACTTCAAACTGCCACATGCTTCCAGCAAACCTGCAAGGACAATCTGCAGTATGGGTGATTCTTCTTACAAAACTCTTAGGTTTGCACTGAGGGCTGCCCTAAAGACGGCCATCTACAAGATAACTACCACTTTTGGAGAGCACTTGAAGTAAGTCGTATCATTCTTTGTAGTAATGTTGCGAAACGTAAACGGGATAGACTTGAAGCTGCTGTATTCAATAAAAAGCTTTATCTTCCTTTTTTGCAGTGCAGTGGTGCATGTTTACGCTCAATCTTATTCTTAATTTTCTTTGTTTACAGTGCTGTGAATATTTCATCAGAACATAGAAAAAGGCTTCAACAGTTCTTGGAATTCAAGGAATAGTGCACCACACAACCTCGTCCTGTCAGATGTCTTTGAATATGTGTGTGTCAGGGAGAAAAAGAGACAATGTGCTGCTTTGAAAGGTCTGATATATGGGGGATCAGCACTGTACATCACTCAAAGCCTTATAAAGTATGTTGCTTTATAGCCTGTTGCTTCACTGTATTTCCCCTTGAAATCCCAGTAACTTTAACATTTACATCTTTCATACACAATTCTATAACTTGGGAATTTTGTTTGTGTATATGTACCTGTGTTCTAGAATGTGATGAGAGTTTAAATCTGGTGGACTTCAAAATCATGGTGGTAATTAAAGGAAATGTTTAAGATGTCATCACTTTTCATCTTCAGTATAGTTAGATTTTAGAATGCTACCTTTAACAAAAATGAGGGGTCAACACTTTCCATTTGAGTCATTTATTGTTCACATTCAATGTTTGTGATGTGTTTAACAGCACTCTGGTTGGATGGTAAATTATCAAGGCCCATTTACGTTACATGGATTTTCACTATGCTCCATTTATTAATCTAGTTTACATGGAATTTGTTTGTCAATAAATCATCGATTGGGTTGTTTGATTAAATATCAAATTTTCTACTTTCATGTAACTAAAACTTTTCTAAAATGTCATGCAAATGGCTGCAGATCGATTTTGCAGATTATTCTAAATGCCCAGTTCCTCCGATTATTCAGCAGATGTCACTGTTTGTATTTTGCGCTGCACATCAGTTATATTTAGTATTACATTTCAGTGTTTAATGTAATGTAGGTCATTATAATTGTTTTATCACTGAATATTATATAAACGTCGATGCAGGCTAACTTGTAGATTTTTATTTTAAAGTATATCTCCACAAGTTCATTTGTAACATTAAACACTAATGCCATGTGTCCATAGTGATAAACGTTTTATGGGATAAGTATGGATTTAAATAAATTATTTATTGTTTAAATTTCTTCTTTCATAGTTCGTAAGTGCGTAAATTGAAGTCGCCTTCAGAATTCTAAGTTCCATTAAATCAGTATCACACTTATAGACCATAACGTAGATATCCCTCGAATGTTGTGTGACCGTCTAATAGTTTTTGTCAATTATGCCGGTTTACACGCTTTAAGAGCGAGAAGGCGGTTATGTTTCACTTTCAGCCGCTTTTTTAGAGGAAGAGATGAAACAAATTCGAGGTTATGGGTTTGGTCTTCACTCTGAGGGAAGGATGGATGAGTCTTGCACACTAGTGTCGTTTCTGCAGCAGCAGTGGACCAACAGTAATTCGACGTCGGGTAAGTTCACTAGTTTTACCACCGTGCATGAAAACAACACTGAACTACCTCTGCATTTGTTTTTGTTACGCGACATCAATGTCAAACCATCATATTTTGGGATCAGCTCTTTTGGCTAATGAATAAAATGAATTCTGTTAATCGTTTCGTTTCATGTTAATAATATGTTAGTTATTACACATACAGAAGATGATCATACTCTTTGGTGTGGCGACTACTTTCAAAACATTTTATTATTTTCTTATTTGTAGATAAACATGAGACTCGATCCTGTAAAATAATGCACGTCCATCTTGTGATTCTGAAAGGCTTGGTTGTAGGTCTTGGAAACCACTCACAACAAGGTAATATCTTACTAAACACAAACTTGATTTCACTCTTAGTCATATTACAGATAATTTATTAAGTAAAGTTTATATGTTAAGTCTTCAAGAAACTTTATAAAAGGGATGGTTCACCCAAAAATGAATATGTAACGTGGGTGAGCAAATGCCAGTTTTCATATTTGAGAAATTATCTCCAACTCTTGTTACTTTGACCTTAAGATTTTCTTTAAGTCATAGAAAATAGAGAGATATTGTCTATGGGGAAATAAAAAGTGTAAGGTTATTATGATTATTATATTTTGATATCCAGTTAAAGCCTATGGCTGTTTTGAATTTAGCAGGCAATTAAGAGAAACATGCACATAATGAAAAAACTGCTGCAATCTTCACCTGCTGCCCATGGCTATTTTGTTTCGGATGAGATGTTAAATACATGATGAAATGGTTTAGGTTATAGACTTTTCTGTCTCTTTCAAGAGCTTTTGTTTCCCACTGACCAAAACGCTATTCTAGCCCTTTCCTTTTTGTGTAATATATTGCGTTTTTTATGATGACTTGAATTCATCCTACTTGTACTTGTCCATCTTAGGGGTTCAGTTTGGATAAATATTTAGAATTAAAGTCACCAATAAGGGTTTATGATGATGAATTACAATGTTAAATTTTTTTATTATAAGAAAATGTCTAACTCTTATGATGGTGGATTGATTCATGCGTTTCTCTGTGTGTTAGACATTTTAGGAAATTGCCACTTTTCATGAAAGAAAATGAAAGAAACTGGTTTTCCTGCACTATTGACTTTTACAGTGTTGCTGGAGCAGCAACAGTTTAGTTTGTTTAACTATAAAAAAGTTGTCCAGAAATTATACAAATTGATCGGTTTACAGTGAAATCCAATTCATAGTCTCGCGTTGTAACTGTCAAGCGGAGTATAATTTTACTTGCTTCGTGTGCAATAAAGTAGACATAAATGGAGAACTAAAGGTTCTACATTTACCATGGCTGGAGCTGGAAAAACTTGTTCTCATAAAAACTTTATTAATAATCCAGTTATTAAAATACAATCATGGGCTGTAAATGCTGTATTTCTCATTTAAAAAGTTCCTAATGTCATCAAATTTGTGAATGGATCAATGCTCAAACCTGTGGCACTAGCAATGCCAAGGTCATGGGTTCAATCCCTTGGGAATTATATATTGTGTAGGCCTATATAGCGTATATCTTGAATTCAATTTAATCATTTTGAATATGTAAATAACTTATAACTACTATTGTCCTGTGAGAGAGTTTGTAAAATGCCCCTAAAGCACAGTGAAAACGTACCTAAAGATATTTGAATCTTGTGAAAAAGAAGACTTGAGCCATCACTTAGTTTTGGCCTTGAAATGCATAAGACTTGAGCTGACTTGGACAAAAGACTTTAGTCTTGACTTGAACACAGCGTTGTAAACTTGTCTGGGTGATAGTTACAGTTTATCTGATAGAATTATATTGTGCTGTAACAAGATGAGAAATATCCAGCAACAGGCACCTCAGTACAAGCTCTTGTGATTTATATGGAGTGCAGGACTAATGGTTGACTGGCTCTTCACAACCCTTGTTTCTGCCATGTTACATTTTTGTCATATGCTGAACTCAGTGTTAATATGTTCATTCACAGACAGTGTCTCTTGATTCTCTGATGATTTTGTGGGGCCCCATTATATGTTGCCAGTATTGTTGCAGTGCTGTAAATCACTACAGTGACAAGGTATTTTTATTAGCCATTTAATACTCCAAAAGGTTCATTTAAAGAAACGCTTCAGTGAGTGTTAAATCTATTTTCATGTTCATGTAGATGTCTTGAAAGCTTTATAGCACTCATGCTATTTGTATTACTTGGTTTTTGTCCGCTCTTAAAGTTAATTGAATGTGATGAAGTTTCCCGTTGACTGTGGCTTTAACCGTTTAAAAAGAACCGACTTCACATATTGGGCTATCATGCCTAAATGCCAAGATTCCATAAACTTTTATGGAATGCTGGGTAATGTGATCTCAGACCAACAAGAACACTGTGGGGGATCATCCAGATAGTTTCACTGCAACAAGCCCCAAAGCGTTGCACTTCTGAATGCAGTTTTGTTTGTGTGGTGTGTTTTATAGGTGAAACTCAGGTTTGTCTTTTTATGCACTTTTCTTTCTCTACATCCTTGAGAGAGTGATCACGTTTACATTTCAAAGATGTATTTACACTAAGAAAAGTGAAAGGAGCTGAGGTTTGGAAACCTGTATGGAAATACAGGATGGGAATTTTCTTTTATATGGCTGAAGAGTTTTAATAGAGGCGTACAGGGCTACTGTCAATACTGGAGCTACAGATGGGACCCTATATATGCAAGTACATCCAAAAATCAGTCTTATTCCCACTTTAAAAAATATTCATTTTTAGAGAGAAAAGGAAAACCTGCAGTAAATTGCTACAGTAAAAACCCATTTGATATGATCAAACATCACAAAATGTAAAATGTATGATTTTGCCAAGTAAATAAGTACTGTATGAATTACTGTATGGGAAAAAAATCCCAGATATCCCTGTGTGCCACTGTGTTGTATTATTATATATAACATTTTTTCTTATTTAGTTATCAGTACATATACATAAGGGTGTTTTGTGTTACATGTTCTGTTATTTGGTGTCGTGGTTTTCCCTGATGGTTCCCAAACGTCTTGCACCATCTGTTTACAAGAATTGGCCTTGTTTTATGGACAGGCCACTTATGATGAACTCTGTTGTGATTTATTTTTCCTTTCTATTATGCCACTAGTATTACAAAATTGATATAACTGTGTATTTCCTCAAATTATATAAATATAAGTTGAAAAACCAGTATGCCGTCCTACCTGAAATACTGTCACTGGTTGTACTGTAAATTTCTGGCAACCACAGCTGGCTTTTCTTTTTAACCATAAATTTAACAGCATATTTTTACACTACACTTCCAATGTAATTACCTCACTATAACCTCGATTTATTTGTATTTTTTTAAAGTCACAAAAATAAGAACAGTTAGTAATTGTTATTCCTTTATGGAATGTTGCCGTGTTTATTATGAGGGATTTATCCATGCACATCAATATTTTTTATTTATCTGTTGGTAATATTTAATCAAAAACTTGCCCTTGCTATGACATCTCTTCTTTGATGATGTGGTGTGAGGGCTGGGCAAGGACGTTGGCCAGATGAGTTTCACTTCTTTCTCTCTAGCGACTTTGTCACTCACATGAAATGATTGCAGCAATTATCAAATTACAACGATCCAATCAATTCCATTCCTATTTATTTTTCCTATTCCTCATTCGATTACTGTTTCAGTTCATACTATTTGGTTGCATTTTCCTTTTCATTCTAACATTAAAGAAAATGAGGGATTTCTTTTCTCTGATTTTAAAATCAACATTATACCAAAAATGCAAATTGATAGAGCTTAACTTATATTTCACCCGGAGTATTGCTTTACATTAAATCGTTTTTCATTTGTTTGTTGCTCTTCAGGTCTCAAGTTACTCCTCATTTAAACATTTAATTTTGTAAATCCATAATCATAGACATTTACTCAACCAGAACCAGAATAGTTTTATTGAAATATGGAACACAAGTCACAACCAATTAGCCGCTTGTAATTTAAAGATGTCTCGTCTCCTTAAAAGGCAGGCGGTTGGCAGATGCGTGGAGTGTGTAAGTACTGGCTCCATGTACTGTCCGCCCACCGTATTCAGTAGAGGAGCTCTGTCCATGTCTGGTGGTTTGGATTCAACCACTGTCATTTCAGTGGAATTTCCTGGCTTCAGAGTTCAGCTGAGTTTTTCTCACAGATTTGCACTTGCTTGTAAATGTTTGGACTGACGAGGTGGCTGTGCGGTCGGCTTTAGTTCTTCAATGAGGCGTCCTTCCGTCAGTGCTTTAATAACAGTCGTAATGTGAGACACCAGGATCCTTTTATGTTGTTAATGTTCCCTATAACACATAAGTTCTCGTATCCAGACATCTTCCATCACTATACAATGAAAAAATGTATAAAATGGCTACACACATATATTATATAAACACAAACTTCTTGTATGCGATTAATCGATTTTACAGCACTGGCTTGACCAATTTCTTTGCTCACCAGCCAGGCAGCCACCGTGGCTAGTGGTTTTTCAAAGTTACTATCCACTCAGCAGTTTCACTGGCCACAATTTTGACATCAATACATGGTGGGAAAAACTGCCATATAGATATTTTTAATATTATCTCATAATTTGGTAGCAGGTACTGCATATTAGGCTGCTTTCACTTTAAGACCTGATGCACGTATCCATTATACTGTTAGATGCTTTTTCTTTCTCAGCTGTTTTTAGATTCACTTTAAACATAACTGACTGTGTTTACGTGAATACGTGAATTTGACTGTTTAAGCTAACTTTCGGTGTGAGCACAATATCTGCGGGAATGAGTAGAATTATGCGCAATCCCTGTTGAATCACCTGTTCAAGCCAAAGTTGCCAGGTCTGCAGTTTTTACCCTACACCAAACATTATTTGTAGCACCCCTTCCATCCAATAATCACAAATAGCTTTGTTACTTGTGATAAGAAACAAAGTCTAAGCTTTCAAATTGTCAATTTTTTCAAAAAATTCAAACAATAAATGTTTTTTGACAATCGGTAGTCATCTCTTCCACTTTAATGCAAGAAAAAAAGCGAAAAGTAACGAAAAAACATGCATGAACATCAGCAGCAAAGGCGTTTCCAAGGGAGGCAGTGTCTCAAAAAACTGGATGAGAAAATAATCCATATTACTAAGATAAAACAATGCAAATATTATAAAATGTGACATTAAAAAGTGTAAAAATCACTTGTTTTTCTAAAGTTACACTGTCTAGCAGCAACACCGGCAGGTAAAGTTATAGTGAGAGGCTGTGGTTTAGTGAGCAATTAAGTGAAATTAAAGAACTCTCTCTACCTCTATCTCCCTCTACCTCTCTAATGTATGTGTGTGTGTGTGTGTATATAATATATGTATATATATATATATAAAAACACACACACACACACACACACATATGATGGCAATTTCCACTCTCTTGGCTCTGCAGGCACCCATTTAGAACATCCAGTGTTATGGCAATACTGTTTGATGTGAGTATTGCTTTTAAAGAGCATTATGAATGATTTCAGGGGTTTGGATGAGAAAGTGATATTTTAGATGGAATGAAATAACTGTCTGAATTTTGTCACGGCAGATTAAACATATTCATTGACAATTTCACATAATGAATACTTGCAAGTTGATGTGTAATAAATGTTTTTTTTTCTTTTCAGTTTCACTTCTTTCATAGAATAGAGAACATATCACAAATTAAATACTGAATTAGAGAAACCTAAAGGCAGTTCTTGTTGGCCCTAATATAATTAGATTAGTAGTTCTTTATTATTACTTTATTATGCATTGATTTAACATTTTCAGTGTTAATTATGGTGATAACTTTGGTTGGATGTGTATGAAGATACAGTACATTTAAAAAGCAGTTTCTCCTTTGTCTCTGTATATCTTGCATTGCATTTATGTGGCACTGGATTAGTAACTTGCAAGTGAGGAGTTTGAACTGCACTCCTCTCCTTTGCTTCTCAGGTGAGAATTAATGATTTGCTATTGTAGTAAAAACAAAATCATATTATTAATCAATCTTTTGTTTTACAATTATAATTTGATATATAATTTTTAATAGAGCTTCAATATTACTCTAACTTATTCTTGAAATATTGAAACTTACCAAGTATTGTTGCTCTTGTATAATAAATTACCTTGTGTTGTTTCTCATTTGTAAGTCTCTTTGAATGAAAGCATCTGCTATACATGTAAATGTAAATTTGGTAATTGATATTATTCCTCCCTTCAAGGCCAGGAGACGTGTCTCGTAGAGCTAGTGCTGATAGTTTAGCTGGAATCATGTCTCGCTTGCTGAAAGTGGCAGAGTTGAAAATGACACAATACTTTCTAAATCTTAATATCACAGCTAATTATGTATTTTGCCTCAGTTCAGTTAACAGCTGCAAACTAATAAATAAGAGCAATTACAAAGCAGATTAGTTTAAGTCACCTTTTCATAGCCGTTCTGTAGACAATAAACATACCAGCCACAAGTTTGTCCCACAGTTTACACAACATTACACCGCATAATAAAAAAGAAAGAAAGCATATGAAAACATAATTTTCATTTGTTTAATGAATCTGTCCTGCCATGGCACATTTTATAATACGATAGTAATGTGTGTTCTAACATAGAAGTGCTGAAAATGAAGACTAAATAAGTATTCATTTCCCAGTCAGATTACACAGCTGTGTTTAGCAATCTGTGGTTATATTAAAAAGAAAGAATTCCTTAAATTAAATCAGATGGTTCTCAGTCTTATGATTTTGTTCCAATTATCACTTAGAAATTTACTTTAAAACTTAGTTTAGTTTTTAAGCCAATTATTTTGCAGGTTATTTCATTCAGCATCATTGTTAAAATGTATGATAATAAAATATCATTTAGTGAATGATACAAAGTTCCTTTAAATACTATCGAATGTCTTGTAGAAAATTGAATTTAGCTGAGGTGTTTAATTTCATCCTCCTAACACTTGGAAGGAATTTTAAAGACCTCTGGTAAAGTCTGAACAGAGTGACATGGTGTTTCTCCGTTGAGCTCTTTAGGGATGAAAGCGTAATGGACAACAACGCATTAGTGAAGCACTACTTGAGGAAACAGCCTGATAAAAAGGTTCATTGAGTGCAAAAGGTGAAGATGCTGTGTGTTCAGGGAATCTTATTAGGCCAATTACACTGAATCAATCCATTAGTCATGCTGTGATGTAACTTGTGTTCTCATGAGTATGTAGAGATTCCTTATTTTATTATTCAATTCACTTTTATTTGTATAGCGCTTTTCACAATACATATTCAAAAGCAGCTTTACAGAAAATGCATGTCTACATTACATTTTTTTGTGATATTTTATCGGAGGTGACTGTGTCTAAGTAATGTATTTCAGAAATGCACATATACAAATCACTCAGTTAGCTAACATCATGTATTAATTTTAGGCAGAAACAATGAGCTCCTTGAAGTAATCATTATAAATATTATGCCCATTTGTTTTCTTTATTTTCTGTGGGTAACGACCACATTTTTGCAATGAACCATGAAAATTTACTACAATTTTGCTAAGTGTCTAATTTTATTTATTGTTCTTTTATTTGTGTGTCTTTATTTTGTTTGTCATAAATTATAATTCTGAGATGTAATTCTGAGTTGTGGTTATCCGAGTTATAGTAAGTATAATATATTTATTATAGTCTGTCAGACATTTAGTCATCATTAAATTGAGCTAATTCGATTCCTCGCCACTTATTCTGCAAGAGAAAACCACTGTGACCCATTGCTAAATGTTTCCATTTAAATGACACATTCTGTAAGGCAGCATGGACTTGCAAACTTAAACTGACTTAAAAAAAAGAGTAATTTTTGGAAGAGTAATTGATAAACGTATTGTACCTAAATGTTTATACTCATTTACAATAGTATTAATAGAATTTGGCAAAAGGATTTTGCATACTAAGGCCTTTTGATGTGTTTAGTCAAAGCAGTAGCGTGGGGCAGCGCCCATGAGGACTCATTTTACCTTAAAATCCTCTTGCCAGCCCAATTATGGCAGCACATCACTGGATCACTTGAGCGAATGTGTGCGGCGTGTTAAAGCGTGCATGAACTCATCACACTCGTTCGACTGTTGGACAGGAGAGACATTTTGAAGACCATTCCCCACTGTTCCAGGCCTGCTTCTCATTAGCTGAGGGATGTGGTACATTAGAATCTCTGCATTTGGTACCAGATCTCTATATCTTCTACTGCCAGAAGTTCCAACCAACCTGTCAGGGCACAAATGTGTCTCTGTTTCTCTTCATGGGCCAGTGTGTCTGAACAACTTGCACACCCAAAGAGTAGCAAAACAAACACCACCAAGTCCAATACATGAGAGGACTGACAGAGTTGTTTTTTATTTAACCATTTTTTTTTTTATTGGCGGCTAATGCATTCTGCCATGTGCAGTGATTCTGACCTCAGTGGTGGTGTATGTCACCCCTGCCCTGTGGAGCTTGGTGAGGTGGTATCATCCATTAAGATGAGCTGCCATGACAAAGGCATTCTTGTACAGTTAAGTCTAGGTTTAAAAGGAAGTTCACACTGACTGAGATTCACAATGAAAAATGGTTTATTTGCTTTTTACTATGTGAAACCAAGGCCGGAGACAATGATCTCCACCTGTTTAATCGCTGCCATTGTGAGCACAGCATAATCCAGCTTTTGATAAGACAAGTAGTACAATATTTGCATTACTCAAATATGTTAATTTTGTTATATTAGGATCTGTAATACTGAGGTGGGCTTATCAGAATTATGTATAATATCTTTTTGCATATCTGACATTTAATCAATTAGCAAATTAGATTTCTTTCCACTCATTCTGTAAGAGAAAATCACTGACCCGTTACTTCATCTCTTTTCATTTACAGAAAACATTTACTGTAAGGAGAAATGGCAGTAAATTGATATTGTCAATTCAGGTTTCTAAAAAAATAGAAAGAGAAAAATGTACACTACAATTTGGGGTTTGAAAGATTTTTTTTAATGTTTGAAAGAAGTCTCTTATGCTCATCAAGGCTGCATTTGATTTAAGATTTTTTTTAAATGTAATGTATCACTGTGATGGGAAGGCTAAATTTTCAGCATCATTACTCCAGTCTTCAGTGTCACATGATCCTTCAGAAATCATTATAATGCTGATTTGCTGCTCAAGAAAAAATTCTTATTATTATCAATGTTGAAAACAGTTGTGCTGCTTAATATTTTTGTGGATACTTAGATACTTTTTTTTCAGGGTTCTTATATGAGGAACAGGATTTATTTGAAATAGAAATCTCTTGTAAAATTTTAAATGTCTTTTACGGTCACTTTTGATAAATTTGATCAGTATAGTATGAGGTTGTGTTCTTTTCTTGTTCACCTGATAATTGTAATCATTATATTAATTATTATAATTGTTTTCCCTTTGTAGTAAATAGTGACTGGTGAAAGGGCTGAACAGCGCATTGCATTCTGTACCAGTTTAGAAGGAACCACCAAACTCCGCTTCAACATGCACCAGTTCCTCTTGAGGTCTTCCACGAACATATTTGATCTGATATCTCTTGTTTGAATTCACTGTCCAAATGCGTTCATTTTTCTGTATGTTTTTTCCAGCTGCCTTGGGAATCATCACAGGTGCATCACTACTTAAAAACATTTGTGGGACCCCTGAATCATTTCTACAGTGGCCATTTGATGATCTACATTCAGAGGGAAAGTAACTTGAAGAACATCATGAGGGCTGGTCTCAGCCCAGCGGTTGCACAGCTGGAACAGTGTGGCCTGGTTAACAGTGATGAAAAGTACCTTTCCTCTTTAAATCAAGCAATTCACTTGGAAGGTCTGAAGATGTGTAGCTTGTCTGAGTCACCTGTGTCGACAAGAACAGATGATCTCGATTTGGTTTATTCCACAGAAAGTGCCATTGTGTCGTATTTCAGCGGGGTTAAGAGTGACTCATCCTGCACTCTCTCGGTTGGAGATAACCTATCGCACGTTAGCAACACATTTTCCCCTTCCTTATTCTACTCTTCCCTGTCCATGTCTTCTTTCAATGCCTTCTCTCCGTCCTTCTCTTCCCCTTCCTCCAGCCACTCATCTGGCTCAATGTCAGAGCTATGTTTGACTTCTCCATCTTTTTCAACTTTCTGCGGTCCACCTGAGGCCCAGGACCTTCTCTACAGTTGCACGCCACAGGAGAAATCTCCAGAAGGATGTTTGTATTCCAAGTCACCTAAGCAAGAACCTGTTGTTGAATTTCATCTTTGTAACAAGAAGCTTCTAAACAAGGAAGAACTGCTTCAATATCTCTGCACTGACTCGGACACAGCCAAGGAACAAACCCAGCACCTTAATGTCGAAGAGCTTCCCACACAGCAGCAGTTCAAGAATGGTTTTGAGATGCCTAGAGTTGAGGGAACGAATGGACACCTGAGGGAAGAACAGCCATGTAAATGGATGCATTGTAGGGCTACCTATGGACAGAAGGAAGAACTGGTGAGACACATAGAGAAAGTTCACATAGATCAGCGAAAAGGGGAGGAATTTACCTGCTTCTGGGCAGGATGTGTCCGTCAGCACAAGCCCTTCAATGCTCGATACAAACTCCTCATTCACATGAGAGTCCATTCTGGTGAGAAGCCCAACAAATGCACGGTGAGTTTATTTTTTTTATGCCGTATATACATATGCATATTTTCTCTTTTACTGCAAGAACAGGGTATACAAAAAATGTCCCAAAATTCCACAAACTTGTGACATCATCTTGACCTGCATGTTAGGATTACAAGTAAATAATCTAATTCCATTTTTATCGTTTTTACACAAGTCACATTGCCTAACTGCCCCATTACGTGCTGATCCGGCCCAGCCGGTAAGGATATGGTTTCATTTTCCACTGTGGGACTGATAACGGAGCTCTTTGGAATGTTACACAAATGTGTCAGTAGTTGCCTTGGTAATGCAACAGTTTACAGACTATATGAGATGTAAATAGAGACCATGTTATGGAGGATGATCAGATATTTCTTTTAATTTTATTATTAACTTGTGTTAACTTCACTCAAATAGCATGCCTTGGCAGCTACAGAGAAACTGGCAGCCAGACAAGACAAGTGACCAATCCTGAGTCGCAACATTACTACGTGCATTCTATCAGCACGGTTAGCCGAGAGCAGACCGAACCGAGCTCAAGTGGAAATATAACTGGAACTGTCCCTTGCCGTTCTTAGAACCGTTCTGCCAGATGGTGGAAAAGCGGCTAAACTGTAGCGCTGACTTTTTGAAGCTAAAACATTCAAAGTAATCAATCAAAGATAAAAGATGGAAAATCTGAATTTATCAACATCTACAAACAAACAAACATTTTGTCCTAAACTAGACCTAGCCTGCTATTATATTCAAACAGTTGTTGGTAATAAGGTTAAAATCTTATATAAAATGAATAGAAATTTATATATAAATGATATTTGGTGAGCTAGATCATTTTCTGATGTCTTTTTTACCCTCTTTTTGCTCGCTTACACAAGCATCACCTCTATATCAGATTGTGCCAGACCCTGACTCAGGTGTTGTTTTAATACATAGTTTGTATCGATCAGTAAAAATTCAAGAGATTTTTCTTTTAAACCATGCCAATTCTTTGAAGTAAGACATTTGTGAAAGACTGACATGTGGACTCAAGCTCTCTTCACCTCCAGAGATGGATGCATTGCAGATTTTAGAGATTTGGACATTTCATAGTTGTTTATAGTTCACATACAAATTGCCTTCATGAAAGATGCTTGAAGTCTGATATTATGCAATGATCAATTTAGTCAACTCATTCCAGGATAACTTTGAAGATTTTTTTAGACTAAGATTTTTTTTTAAATTCATTTCCTGATTGTTATTGTATTCAACAAGTGTGACTTATAAGTGCCCTCATGCAATGTGAGGGAACAGCAAAACATCTCTTTCCTTATGCTCTGTTTCCTTATGCTCTGTTAGCTGATATTGAATTATAAGAACAAGAATTTTATTTAATACTGTTCCATCTCTTATTTTTGCAGAGATTTACATATATATATATATATATATATATATATATATATATATATATATATATATATATATATATATATATAATACATAGATTATAACACAGAATGCAGTAACTGTTAGCATTTATATTCATTACATGCTCAAATATATTATTGTTGGCAGGGATAAACTATTATAATTTAATACTTTAATGAACCTGTGTTTCATTTCCTTCACAATGAGCCACATAGGAAATGTGTTTCTTTTTAGTGATGTAAGATAGCCATGGGATATTTTTTTGTTAATCCATTTGCTGTTTTTATTTGTTTTATTTTTCTCTTTAAACTGTGGTGATCGAAGGACTATAATTTAGGAACTATTGTCATATTTTTACACTGTGGTTGGATTATGATAATATGCAACATTGTGATTTTTAATATAGGCCTACTTTTTTTTCAGCAGCTATCAATACAAAATGAACATTCTTATGGATTTTGTCATTTTTAAAAACTTTTTAATACTATGTTATCAAGATCAAACATTTTTCAAAAGTAAGTATATTATACATAATGCAGAACTTTACTTTAACGTAGACAGAGATGGTTGCTTTTTTACATTCATAACTCATTTGTAAGTGTAATTCACCAAAAGTATATTTAGTTTGGATAAATATGTCTGCTAAATTAATAAATGTAAACGTCAACTTACCTAATTTAAATGTTATAGTTATAAATGCTTATATATAAGGATGCTCAATGAAACATTGATTTTTCATATAACCTCATCATGACATCACACCTGTGACCGCCAAAATGTGTTTTATAATTTTGCAGAATTGCTCCAACCAAAAGTCTGCATGACTGCGGCTGCCACCTTGAATCAGCCAGGCTTATTACTGACTCCCTCGCTGGCCTCTCTCCAACTCAAACATCTTAGCAGAGCCTTGTTCTAACAGGAACCAACTTTGAACATGTCTGTTTAGAAAACGTTGTCGGATGGCATGTGCTTGTGTGTGGATCTTCAGAACAGGCCTCATGATGAATGTGCATGAATTGACAACACCAATGCCACTTTTTGCAATTTACAACTAAAGGAACATTACAGTTTTATGTGGCTTGATATCTATAATTTCCCAACATAATTTTTCAACTTCATGCAGTTACCCTCATGTCTTTCAAAACCCACATGACTTTCCTCCTTCTTGCTTTCCAATGTTCTGTGGAACACTAAATTAATTATTGCTAACTTGATCAGCTAATGCTAATACAATTAAAGTGAATGATTTTTGAGTAAATAATGGCTTAAATTTCAGTCTTTTCAGAAGAACTTGGAAAATATGCACATAAATAGAAGTTGCACGGACTTCTTTTATGATGCTTTTTTTTTTCTTTTCATTTTGGAGCTTAACACCCCCATCCACTTTCATTGAATGAAAGAGAGCAGCTTGAACATTCTCCAGAGGTTCTCTTTTTGTGTTCCATGGAAGAAAGTCAGTCATACGGGTTTGTTACAACATGAGGGTGAGTGAATGATGCCAGGGTTTTCATTTTTGGGTGGACTACTGTTACATAACTGTCACTGTGGCAAAAGCATTTTCTGTTTCAAAACTGATATCATTTTAATTGTTAAAAAAAAGACATGGAAAATGTTTCATGCAACCGTTTTTTAATTTTCTTGGTGTTTTTTTTTTAAGGTGGTGGAATGGCATTAGGTGACATGGTTTCACCAAAACCATCTGCCTTCTGTTTAATATCATCCTAATTAATATTAATTCCTGCTTACAGTGCAAAGCATGTTGTGCTCTCTGCCACTGTGATATGACTATATGTCATCATTTGCATGTATATCTACATTCTCATACAGTGAAGGACCTGGAGATATTTGTGAAGACTTGTTTTCTTCATATTTCTGTGTGTATGGGTGCTGTCTTACAGTTTGAAGGCTGCAGTAAGGCATTTTCCCGTCTGGAGAACCTGAAGATCCACCTACGCAGCCACACGGGAGAGAAGCCCTACATATGCCAGCATCCCGGCTGTTTCAAGGCCTTCAGCAACTCTAGTGATCGCGCCAAACACCAGCGCACACACCTGGACACGGTATGCATTACCGTTCTTACTGCTCTATCACATTAAAAAATGCACTGCAAAAAATTATACAATGGAGTTCAAAAGACTGGGAAGAGAAAAATTACGAATAAATAATATTTAATTAATGTAACATTTATTCAGAATAAGCTTGTGTAATATGTGCTTATAAGCTTATGTAATTAATTAAATATTAATAATTTGTTTAGGTCACTAATATATATATATATATATATAATATATAATATTCCAACTCTCAATTTTCTTTTCGGCCACTAATTAAATAATTAAATAAACAAACTAAGACCCCATTGTGTATTATGTTTCGACATGAATATACACTGTCATGTGTGTTACCCAGTCTGAAAAGGTATACACTAATGAAAACAAACAAGCGAGGAAAGCTTACTTGTCACTTTTTCCAGACATAGTAGTCCCCCTAAAATAACAGGGTTTTATTTACACTCAATTCAGAGTAAGGAATTATAGTCTGGAACAGTGGAGAGGTCTCCTTTTACTTTAATGACTTAAGAAAAAAACCTAAGCCACTTCAGTGACTACGAGCTCTGCCTGCACATCTCTTCCCGCAGCTCTCATGCCAGCCTGTAAAGCTGTGTATCATCCAGCTTGCATGTGATATCTGTTTCCTCGGTACACTTAAGTCAACGGAGCTGATTTATTCAAAACAGGGTGGTTTCATTCGCTGCTGTCAGTAAGGTTTTGATGCCAGCCATAGCACTTCTAATTGTAGACGTGCTAACCGTGCAAAAATCACAATTCGTCACTTAGATGAGCGGAGCACATCTGTGAAGGGGATTTTTTAGGACTGTTATCATTATGTCACTCTGTATTATTAATGCAGACCTTGGGAAAGTTATCCAATAAAGCATTTATTTTTCCTTCTCACCCTCTAAATGTGCAGCTGAAACATGATGTAAGAAGTGCATTGCTAAAGAGACAACATTATTGATTGGTCTGTGCTGTTTTCAGAATTTGTGTTGCTCAAGGTGACATGTGTGGTTAATATTTGAAGTGGACAGATGCAGAGATTTCATAATATTTACTGAATCTTTTTGTGTGCGTATCACTCTGCACCTGTGTATCAGCCTGTGGAGGGTTTGATTGATGTTGTCATGTGAAGAATCTGAAAACTTTTTTTTTTTCTGAAAAGTCATGAACTGTCCCATACTTTGAGTTTAGAAGGTTGAGTTTTATTAATTTTCATAACATAGTGTATTTTTAATTTTGGGATTAAAATGAATTTTGCTGCATAAAGTCAAAAACAACAAAAAGTGTTTTCAACTGTTAATATAATGAAGAAAAAGGCCTAATTGAAAGAATTAAATTCTTCAAAAGAAAACCTTAACTAGTTTGGCACATAAACTACGGTTCAAAAGTTTCTCGATTTTTTTTTTTTTAAAGAAGTCTCTTATACTCACCAAGACTGGATTTATTTTATGAAAAATACAGTAAAACAGAAATATTATTACAATTTAAAATAACTGGTTTCTATTTGAATACATTATTCCTGTGATGATAAAGCTGAATTTTCAGCATCATTACTCCAGTCTTCAGTGTCACGTGATCCTTCAGAAATCATTCTAATATGCTGATTTGATATTCAAGAAACATTTCTTATTATTATCAAGGTGTCATGTGCTTGTAGTTAAAATCCCAAGGATGATGTGTGACACAGAATGAACAATAATAACAGACTCAAACACGAAAAGCAATTACAATACACAAGAACCATAGAACTTAACTTTTGGGATATCGCATAAAAAACTGCTGGATGGAAACGCCAAGATGCTCATAAATTAAAAAAATGTGCAGAAAAAAAACGTATGTGCTCATTTGTGCTCAGTCCTACATTTTTTTTTTATCCGATACGAAAACATAAACAATGTTGGAAACACATTTATTGAATAAATTCCTCTATGCGTTCTGAAATGCCTGAGCAAAGTCTGTCATCAAAGTAATAATTACCTTCCAGAACGGTCTTACATGACTGTATTCCCAAACAGCAGACATCTTCCTCCGAAATGCGTTTATTGCGTTTCATCTGTGCGCTCTATTATATGGGAAAATGATTATATGCTGTGGCTTCTCCTATGTTTCTTAGTGATATTTAATGGCAGTTTATCAGGAAGTGATGCATGATTTTTTTTCTCTTTGACGCACTGGATGGATACGCTGCTTTATTCGCAAATATTTTATGCGTTATTCCCATTTTGCGCATTCGCATAGCTACTGACGACGCACAATCATGAACTGAAGAAACAGAGGGTTAAATGCACAAGGCTTGATAATTAATGGAACAGGGGACAGGTGTGAACTAATCAGAAACCATGACAACTAATGATGAACTCGAACACAGGCAAAACAGTGACAAAGAAAACCATGGCTGCATCCGAAAGCTTAAAAAGGCTGCCTTCGATGGATGATTCCAAGGTAGGAAGACATCAAGGCACGTTCGAATCCAAAGTTAATTTCACTTCTTGTCTCCTGAGATAGCTTCATCTGACTTACGAATTTGTCTTACTGGTCTGACATCTGACAAAAATCTTGAAGGCAGCCTTTGCATATCCCACAATCCTATACGTTCCATTCGGTGACTGTTGAGCTACAAAAAGAAAGATGGCATCTGAAATTTGCAGTTGCTTATTGTGTGTAAATGTAAATTTTTGACCAAAGAAATGACTACTTTAGTAATTAAATATTTGTTTAGTTCTCACCAAAGCTCTCTCTATTTTGCTGAATATCATTAAACTGTTATGCTGCCGAAATCAGTTTTGTGAGGTGCCTTAATGTGCAAACATTGCCTACAGTCATTGCTTATACATTTAAATAGTTTGTACAATTATAGATGTTTTAATGTCACTTTTGATTAATTTAATATATCCTTGATGAATAAATGTATTAATTTTAGATTATTTTAGACACTTTTTTAGACAAATTTTAGACTTTTAGAAAAAAAAATCTTACTGGTCAAAAACGCTTTTGAACAAGCCAAGGTTAATTCAGGTTGTAAAATGTCATGGGATTTGACCACTCTAGAAAATATGATATTTATAAATGAAGAATTTATAATTTACAAATATTTCTTATTTTACATTTTCCTCCCTCATCAGTTCATTGTTCATAAATCATTGAATTAAGCATATGAATGACTCATTTATCCTTCTCTTCTTCTGTGCCTCTTGCTTTATTATTTTTTGCGACGCTCTTCATAGAAACCCTATGCATGTCAGCTCCCAGGATGCACCAAACGTTACACCGACCCCAGCTCGTTGCGCAAACACATCAAGGTCCACTCCACTAAATCCCTGCAGCCACAGGACAAGGTAACAGTTTCAAGTTTTTGTTTTTGTATCGTGAGACTCTTGTAACAAGCTCACTCTCACTCCATAACTTAATAACCTAAATATATGCACACACATCTAGTTAGATGAACTTAATTACCTGATAAATTATGTCACATTGTTTATTGCATTTACTTCATCAGTAATTGTCATCTCAGAGACCTTTGATGAAAATGCTTATTGTTTTATGGGCTGTTCCTGCTTTCCAAACAAAAGAGAATGAAGGAGATCTTTGTGTATTCCCATGGCTTTGGCATTCTAAACAAGAACACATGTGTTCCCGTAATACAGTTAATAAGCAGTGCAGTTCTATTCCTCAAGAGGCCAGATGTGACATGCAAATAGCAAACATGCTCACCAGCTCCACTGAATCCTCAAATGAATCAACAACAAAGTTTTTTTCACTTAAGCCATAGTTCTTTGCAAAATCGTCATGAGCGGTACTGCTCTACAAAGGCAAAATGTGAAGTTGGAACTGAAAAAAATGCCTCATGGCTTGATTTTGACATCTAGTGATTGTGTTTCAGATTGGGACATTAGTGCTGTATATTTTATATATATGTTTTCTTTATCTTAGCAGGTCCAACTACGCAATAAGGCGGAGCGGGAAGTCGTGGATGGGCGCCTTGGCTTACAGCATCTCCATGGCTCTACTCCTTCAGTACACAGCCCAAACTACAGGTGTCCTACCTCCCTCACTAAGATTCATCAGGAAGGCTTTACTGGTAGGTGTGCTTGTGGGCAATGCTGCATTGGGCTTTTTGCTATGGAAGGCCTGAGAGACAATTTTCCAGCTTGTGCTGTAAAACTGAAGGAAGCAAAGTGTGCCTGATAGAAATGACCAGCATGTTGTGTTTTTAAAGCTGGTCCTGGCATCTTCTTGGCATCCTAGCTAACCAGCGTCCACAGAAAGATTCCAGCATCTGAAGATTTATTCTGGTCTTTAGCAGCCTATTAGGCACCCATATTTTGTGGAAGGCCCCATGTTTTTTTTCTTTCTAGAAAAAAAGTAAAAAATATGTGAATTTGTAAATTCGTAATGATTTGAGATGAATTTTATAGTTGTTTTATTGTATTTTTTGTACTACATTTTTCTGACAATTATTTGTCCAAAATGCTCAGTTCGAGCATTGCATCGAAACACAGAACCTTAAACTCTAGCCTACTTTTTGTCTAATTAGAATTTTTGAGTTCTGAATTTTAGAATTCTGAATTTGCAGTTCAGAAAATTTGAAGCTATAATTCTATCAATGATCAGCAATTTTCACAAAAATATATATAAATGGTGTTTAAAATAAAAATCTGAATATGTAAAAAAAATTCTAAATACTTTTACTTGTATTTTTATCAAAATACTAATATTTTTTAACTAAATATAGTATAATAGTATAAAACTAAACATAATATCAGTCATTAATAGTTGGACTAAAGTAAGATGCATGGGCGACTAAAGGATTCATCTGACGGAATGTGACAGCAACGTCTACTGTATCTCTAGATACATTTTAAGTCTTTTAAACCTGAAAACTGCTAAAAGCAATGAAATTCTCAGACAACCATTTAGTTCGTGCATGTTTACATATGAAAACAAGTGATAAACAGCTCTATTTGTTCTCCCGATAGTGTCTGTTTTTTTACTGTCTGAGAAATGGCTTCAGATGATTCAGTGGGAGCGCGTTCCACACGAATGCAAATCGTTTAAGAACGTTTTTGCAAACAAGTTTGGCCAATTCGCCCAAAAGAATCAACCCACAAGAATCATTACTTCACAAATGATTGGAAACGCTGGTTTAGTCGACAGAAATACGGGACATAACTGCTGAAATATTTGCACGGAAAACGTTACTCATGGTAAGCACAGTGCGTACGGCCACACAGCTGCAGGCTCCATTGGTAAGACGTACAGTAAGATATACACTACCGTTCAAAAGTTTGGGTACAGTAAGAATTTTTTTTATTATCAATGTTAAAACAATTCTGCTGCTTAATATTTTTGTAGAAACTGTGCTACTTTTTTTCAGGAGTCTTTGATTAATAGAATTTATTATCTTTTGTAACATTATAAATATTTTTACTGTCTTTTAATCAATTTGATGCATCCTTGGTGAATACAAGTATTCAGTTCATTTCGTACTGACCTCACACTTAAAGCTATAGTGTAAAAGAACCCAATAATGAGAGTAAAGGATGGAACCCTGCACACAAGCAGTCTGTATAATTCCAGCTGCTATCCATTTTTAACCAGTGGACAGAAGAAAAGTTTATATGCGCATGCCATTTAGCAGTATAGATGTGTCGAGTGGAGAATGTGCTCAGAGCCCCGTCCACTCCCTTCCTCATTTCCCTATACCCATCATTTACACTACGAACTATTTCTGACATCAGCTGTTCCGACAAGCTCAAAAGACCAGTGTTTGCGCAGTCACTGGGCTCACACCATGGGCAAATGGCCACCACACGCATGTCTCTCACACTCCAGGATCTTTTCCATTCCAGTTGTTTTTCCTTCAGATGCTTGAGACCGAGTCAAGAAGCTGTCAGACAGCGCAGGGCTCCTTTAGTAAACACCTGAAGTGAAAATCCATTAAGGCAGGGCAGTGCACATTAATTGCCTTAGACGACTTTTATAAAAGATGTGACAGGCAGACAGAAGCCACAGATATTTCAGTCGTCTAATTCTGCCTAATAAGAAAGAAGCAACTCTGTGTTTCGATTTGTTTTATTTAACAGAATACACTTTTCAAGAACTACAACGAACGGCTTGTTTGGACTACAATGCACTTTTTCCGGATCTTATGAAATCATAATGTTCCTCATTTGAATAATCCGCACCCACGGAATATGCAAAAAAAGTTAGAACACTAACTGACACTAGAGAAGATGAAGAGTGTTGTCGCTGTTTTTTTACACCCCGGTAAAAGTTTGTCCTGAGGCTGACGAACTTAGTGGTTAAAATATATTTTTAACACTGTTCCTGAACAATATTACCTCAACATTTGTCTGTGCGCTGCACATTTTACGGAGAACAGCTTTCAGAAGAGAGTACAAGGCAGGCTATGCACGAAAGCCTTTCCTGAAAGACATATTATATCCCATATCCCATTTTGTCGGGACAATCTGTAGTTTATGGATCACAACTTGTAAGTATGTCTTATTATTTGTAGTTATGTGTTTTCTATTAACAGTTCCAATTATAAGTTTTATAGTTGCTAACCTATGATGTAATTGAAGGGCAAAGCTTTGCCTCCGCTTTGCCAGTATTGATGTAGTGTTTACTTTAGCTTTTGTAAGCTCTTGCTTTTGTAAGACTTCACCACCCCTTAGGAAAATATCCATGATTTTGTGATCGATTACTGTTTTACAAATATGATTAAATAGTGGATTAAATCATATCTATAAGAAAAATACAAAAAAACACACCACTCTGAAACGTCCTGTAAAATCCGCGCTTGCAAAGACTGTGCTTGAAATCCGTTCAGCGCAATCCTCTTGTTCATTAACATTCTCCATTAAGACCGGCTCCAAGTCATCAAATAGAATTCTTTTAAAAAAAAAAAAGTCTCGTCCTCACCAAGGCTGCATTTATTTTATCAAAAATTCAGTAAAACCAGTAATATTATGAAACATTACAATTAAAAAAAAAACTGTTTTCTATTTTAATATATTTTAAAATATAATTTATTCCTGTGATGGCAAAGCTGAGTTTTTAGTCTGATTTGTTGCTCAAGAAATTTCTTCTCAGTGTTGCTTGAGTTCATGTTGAAATCTGCAAAAGACTTAATCAGTGTCTCCTTTTGCTCTCCATTTAATTGCATTGCTGTCTTGAAGAAGCAACTGTGAAGTAACTGTAAAGAGATCTCATTTGTAAAAAATGTTTTTTCTTTTTTCTTTTCTTTCCTGTTGGTTTACAGCGTACTCAGAGGAGGATGAATCGTGTAGCAGAGTCTTATCTGGAACCTCCAGTGTATCTCTGGAGCAGCCCAGAATGGAGCACAGCAGCATCAGCCTTCACAACCATCTGCACAATAACAAGCTCAATCAGACGAGGTGAGGCTCAGCAATCTTTGATGATTCTTTTGTGAACAAAGTGATTCTGAGTGCACTATTTTGCATTGTGATGATAGTGGACATTTCGCATCCTAGTTAATGCCACTGCCTCAGAACATAGCATGATATAAATTGTAGCTAACATAAAGCATGAAATCCAGCTTGCTTCTCTGATACATATGGGAACAGTTTTACTTGAGTCTAATTGGCTATTTGTCACTGACTGGAGGACTACATCTGCAGTGCATATATGTGCGTCAACCACAGCAGTTAGCAACGTGCTTATGATGTGAAACATTAAAAAAGCACAGCCGAAGAGATGGGAGAGATGGGATCCCTGCCCTGAGAACGAAGACCTAATGATGTGTGGCAACACATGTTTCCTCAATAGAAAAATATTATCATTATGCTTTGGCATGGGTCTTTTTACAACACAGTTAACCCATGACCTGTTCTCTCAATATTACTGTTGCGCTGTCACGCAAATATGTGCCGATTGTGAAGGGATTTGATCTAATCTGGATGTCTTGCATTAAGATCTTTATACAATCTTAAGCCATATGGACAATTCAGAGATCACAGGGATTTTTTTGCAATTTTGGTCACTGTTGTGGTCACTACTATGTCTAAATTTTGGTTCTTAGAAAAGGCTTTAATAATTCTTCTCGTCATTTCATTTTTCTTTATTGTTGTTGTTAAAGAAGCATATTGTTATGTTGTCACTCACCACAAACAGGCAGTGTTTGTTTCTGAACGTTTGCTTATCCAGACGTGCCCGGAAAGGGAACACATGCCATGACTTGCTTTATGTAAACAACAATCACTCTTTAGGTGATGTGACAAAAACACTGTGCAACAAACTCTGTGTCTGTAAACAGGAAATGTGTTTTATCAAATAGCAAAATATATCAGCAGAACCTACATGTCCTGCAAACTATTTGATGCTAGCTAACCTACCATTGACTATGTGACAGAAACATTGAAGGCTTGGGTTTGTGATCCCAAAACAGAAAGCTAATTTGTCCCGATATGGGTTTTAAATTAATTTAAACATGTTTTAACTAAATCATCTTTTCTAACTCCCATCATTAGAATCTGATCCCATTGCAAAATCTATTTCGTTCGGCAAAAAATAAGCATTTAGGAGACTTTGCTTATTGCTTATTGTTGTTATTTCAAAACCCTGTTATGAAATGTGAGATTTTGAGTGACTTGTGGTTGATTTTTGTGTGAATGTGGGTGTATGTTGATGGGCTTTCTTTTAAAACATGTATCAGATATCCTCTGGATATTTGGTCTTTCATCAGTTATTAGCCATTATGCAAAATGCATACATCACTTCACACCACCATTTAAAATGAACTACTAAGAAAAGTGATTAAAATTGTGGAAAAACCGTTCACAGCTTCTAAAATACACACTTTTCCTTATATAATACCATCGAAAAGTTTAGGTTCAGTAAGATTTTTTTTTTTTTTAAAGAAAGATACTTTTATTATTGAAAGATGCGTTAAATAGCAGTGATTACATTGTTACAAAATATTTATATTCCAAATAAATGCTGTTCTCTTGAACTATGTTTTTTTTTATCACAGTTTCCAAAAAATATTAAGCAGCACAACTGTTTTCAACATTGATAATAAAGAATGTTTCTTGAAGAAATGAGCAGTAAATGATATATATATATATATATATATATAAATTATATGTAACACATAATATGGCATGTAAGGATCATGTGACCCTGAAAACTGGAGTGATGGCTGCTTAAAATTCATCTTTGCTATAACAGGAATAAATGACAATTTAAACACAATATTTCACAACATTAACGCCTTTATTTCTAATCAAATAAATCCAGTCTTGGTGCTTTTAGAGCAATGTTTGATAACTTTTCTTCCACCTGTATGTTTAAAAGGAGGGCTGTTGTTGGATCCATAAAATCTTTTCCAAGATGAAAGTTCCTGCCCTGTAAAGTTGAGTCATTTCATTAACTTATTTAATGACCTCCTCAAACATGACAGGATACGTTACCTAAAAGTCTTTAAGCAAGTCTGTCACTTCAGTGTGCTTGCTGAAAGTAACGCACTGTCGACTAAGAGGAGGATCAATGTGATGGGTATATTGGGTATTTTTAAACGCTAACGCTCCATGAAAGATTCCTCTCATTCCATCCTAAGGGAGCGTACGAACAGCTGGCTGTGATTAATGCCATATAGAGAGGCTCGCTGTAAAATATTGAAGTGGAACGTTTTCTGAGTTTTGTGCTGACAGCCGCTCTTGTGACTCGGCCCTCTGCTTCCACACACGAGCAGCGCTGCAGGCAAACCCTCTCCAAACACACACAGGGCACTTATCATCCTCTTCCACATGATGGGATGGATGGACGTCACAGATTCTGTGTTCATTTGACCAAACCCTTTGACTGACAAGTTTTTTAAAGCCTAGTGTATTGAAGTATTAATTAGATACAATATTGTTTCTAATTTTGGTAGTAAATTGAAGTTACATTCAACTCAGTAAAAATGTATATACAGGAACATCCAGCCCAACTATTTTGTTGTATTAAAACAATCTAATTGAAGTGAAATTTATTTTCCCCTGAATTTTGGTTGTTCTGTTTTTTTTCCTTTAGACTTGTGATCCTGTAACACACACAACATTGTCAAAACATTAAATAAATAAGCAGTAAATAATAATGAATATATCCATTAATAAAAATGAAAAAATGAAATGTAATAACTTAAAATATTTTTTAAAACAAATAAAGATTACAAGAATAACAAAATAAACATTAATGAAATAAATGTTTTTTCTCCAAATACATGTTGGCCCACAATAATTGGCACCCCTATAAAATAACTATGGCGAATTATATTCCCATTAATACTTAATTTAGTTTTAGCATACCAGGGTGACTAGAACAGAAATTTGTTTAAACTATGACTTGACATCATCTCACAGAATAAAAATATGTGGAAACACAAAGCCGAATTCCTCTATTCATCCATCACAATGAGTAAAACCAAAAATATAGTTCTGATGTGCAGGCAAAACATAGTTTAGCTTCTCAAAATAGAAAGTGGCTGTAAGAAAATAGCTAACAGTAAAGCATTGAAATGTCCCTGATTTGGTGGGAAATGGAAATAATTAAGAAGTTCCCCAATCCAACTAAAGTAGTTAGGAATCGCCAGGAAGAGGACGTGAGTGTCTATATCATCAATGCACGATGAAGGAGAAAGTTTGAGTGGGCCAAAGACTCTCCAAGGATAAACAGAGAATTGCAAGAGATACGGGGGAGTCCTGTGGGGGGCAAAAGGCCGTAGAAACAACAAACAACCCCGAACATCACCACATGTTTTTGGGAGGGTTCAAGAAAAATCCTCCTCACTCATCCAAAAACAAACTCCAGCTTATTCAGTTGTCAGACACACTGGGCCACTGTCAAAAGGACAAGATCCAATTCAATGGTCAGAGATAAAAAAGAGCTGTTGGCCGCAAACCCACCAATGGGGGTGGGTAGGGGCGGGGGGGGAACGTGGTAGGGTAGAGTTCTCGGCGTGGCCCTGCCCACAGTTAAATATGCTGCTGAATCTTTAATGTATGGGCCTACTATTTTTTTATGGAGTTCCTGGACATCTTGTTCAGACAAATGGTATCATGGATTCTAGCAAATACCAACAGATAAAAAATTAAAAACTTACGGCCTCTGCTAGAAATCTTATGGGCCGTGGTTGTATCTTCCATCAGGACAACGTTCCAAAACAAACATCAAAATCAACAAAAAAATGTCACTGAGCACAAAATGAAGCTTCTGCCATGACTACCCTAGTTCCCTGACCTGAACCTTAGAAAATGATTCTGTATGGGAATGGTCTCTGGTCTCTTGTTAGGTGTTCTTCAAACTCAGCTCATCTGTTTATGACTGTTTAGTTGACACTGGGGTGCAGCTCTATTTATGCTGATGTGAGTTATATTGACAAAAGAATTTTGTTGATGAATAACACTGAAGATCTTCCAAAAGATGCTTAGGCCGAACACCCTCTGGCCTCTCTGCAAGGGACCAGGCTTCTTTGCAGGCTAGCTGTGATTCCCTCTGAGTTAAAGCCTATGCTGGTTATAAATAGAAACTTTATTTCATTGTTTACTGAACTCTAGCTGGATTCATGTATTAGACGTGTTCATTCCTCTTAGTTAGTACTGCATCTGAACTGTTTTTATGACAATCTTTTATTACTTTTTTTAAAGCGGTTCTTGGCAGAATTTGACATACACTAGAATGAATGAATGTAGAATTGATAACAAAAAAATAAATACATTTGATATATTCTTAATAAATGCTTTTTTATTCTCGATACACTATATTTGATCTATAAAGAATAATGATTACATTCATGCAACAATGAATCATGGGACTTGAAATTGAATCATTTGAAGGTCATTAAATACATTTTAGTAGAAGTTGAGCATGCATGATTTTAAAAGCAACTGCTGTGTTCTTTCAGACTTTCTCCACTGGTTTGTGGAATCAACCTGGTCAGTGGTACCAATGAGCTCCAGTCTGTCTCTGAGAAACACAGCTCCTTCCTAAACCCACATCAAAAACTCAACCAGATGTTTAATGAAGTACCAATAAATCAGCACGGTAAGAAAGCTATTCTGTATTACCTTCATTAATGCTAAAAATTGGTGAAAGGCATTCTTCACTCTGCTGGGTTTTATAGTCTCGATATTTCCGCAAACTGACAACTTGTTGGCACCAATGCTGGAATATGCATTAACTTTACAAAACGCAGCGGCGTTAGTCAGCAAAGTAAGTCTGGGACAAAAACCTCGTTTCAACTGATTTTACAGCCAGTTTCAGGACGGCTTTACGGGAACACAGAGCATTTCATGATGAGGGTCATTGTTGCTGTTAAAGATTTATAGTTGGATTTACTTGTTTCCTATTGTCTACGTGGTTAGTTTATAATAACAAGTGGCAATGATTAAAGTCTGGCTCTGTTAAATCAGTGTTCAACGATAGCTCAAAAACCACTAAATTAGATCATGTAAAGGGTTAGTTACCCAAAAAGGAAAATTCTGTCAGTATTTACTCACCCTCATGTTGTTCCAACCTCGTAAGACCTTCGTTCATCTTCGGAACACGAATTAAGATATTTTAGATGAAATCTGAGAGCTGGATCACTCCTCCATACTAGTCCATAGGCTTCTTCAAGGATTGAAGACAAAAATAACGACTTTATTTCAACTATTCATTTCCTTCTCGAGGGCCTCTAGTCAGTTAAACTAGTATGTTTGCGTAGAGCTACGTCACACGTAGGCTCACTATTGGCCGACGCTGGTCATGTGTGTGATGCGTGTGACGTACAACAACAGAAGCTTACGCTGTTACACTAGTTTAACTGACTCAGAAGGAAATTAATAGTTGAGATAAAGTCGTTATTTTTGTTTGTTTTTGTGCACAAAAAGTATTCTCGTCGCTTGATAAACTTAAGATTGAGCCACTGTAGTCACTTGGACTATTTTAACGATGTTTTAATAACTTTTCGAGGCCGGCAAGTTTCAATTCCTGAAGAAGCCTATGGACTAGTATGGAGGAGTGATCCAGCTCTCAGATTTCATCAAAAATATCTTAATTCGTGTTCTAAAGATGAACGAAGGTCTTACGGGGTTGGAACAACATGAGGGTGAGTAAATACTGACAGAATTTTCATTTTTGGATGAACTATCCCTTTAATCGGATCCATGTGCATGTTAACCAGGACCAGGCCGGAAAGATGATTAGACCCCCTTGTAAACAAAATGTGATTTTTTTAGGATGCTTCATAAATCCTTTAATTAGATATTGAGGGGATTTTAATTTTAAAAAGGTGTTTGTCCTTTTTTATTGGTGGAATATCAACTACCATGTAGAAAATGTAAATACAATGTGTTTAGCTAATTCTGTACTTTCTGTGTCTTTGTCTAGTTTTTCAGGCCACTTTTAATCGTGTTGAGCAGATTTCCAGTAATGAAAGAGATGATCTGCATAATTTTGACCAAAATGGATTTCCTTTTACTTGTATAAACTCCTCTGGTAAGTGTCAGTTTATGTCAGTCAGCTCCTAACCTTCATCCCTGGTTCAGTTCCTCAAACCTCCCTCTTTGTTGACAGGCTACAGCCTAACTCAGGACATACGGTAGCTGAGTGGAAATCGTCCCTGCTCGCTGTCCTGCTCCGGTTGGGATCTATATGAACACTGCCACGGACAGATATATCTCTATAGACTGAGACACACATTTGACCCACTGCACCTGAGAGCAGCAGCGTAGGAACAAGGAAAGCATGAGCTTTAAGGAAGTGGAGCAACATCCACTGAGAGATTCCTTGAGCATTGAGTCAGAGAAAAGAGAAACTCCTTGGCTTGGGCACTGGTGATGATGATGATGATGATGCAGCCTTGTGCTTTGATGTTGAACAGACACTGTATGAGTGTGCACAGAGATTGTTAGGAGATGCTGTTTACATTGAGTTGGTAACATGGCATATTCTTTATATAATGTTTTGCCCAATTTTCAAACATAAGTTTCATGTGTGATGTATCATTTTTCAAATAAATGACAGCGAAAAAAAATCTTTCTGTCAGTCTTTCGTTCAACCTGTCTATCGTTCTGTCTGTCCATCTATCCATCTATCCATCAATCTATCCGGCTCGTTTCAGGTGTTTGTTTGACCATGAAATGCTCGTCCGCGGACACACAGAAGGAAGTATTACTAGTAGAATGCTTCCACCTTGTGGTTAACTCGAATAGAACTCCTAAAATTTTCGACCTGGTTTTACTCGAACTGTAGTTTAACTTTCAGCTAATAAAAAGGTGGCCAGATTTCTGCAATGAAAAGCGGGGTATTTCCTAGTTCATTGGTCAAAAAATTTTTGAAATCGAACTTATTAGGCTATAGCCTATAACAGGGACAAATACATACAAAAATATGCCAAATTAATACTTAGCCTATGATTATCATTATATTATAATTACAGAAATTTGAGCTTTTTTTTAGCTTTTCAAAATTTGTTTTTGCTTTGGAAATGGACTTTCATGATTTTGCATTTTAGGCTCATTTTGAGCTCAAAGGAGCCTGTGCTTTCTGCAAATTAATTGTTGTAAGTGTAATTAGTTGAAGGGGTTGGGGTGGGGGGATTATGCGTTGCGATGGCAGAATTTTGGCGAACGTTTATGTGCAAATATGTTCAGGCCCTTTTATGCCTAAGTTACATACAAATAATATTACTTTACATGAGTAGTTAGAATGTGACTAGGCTACCTTGAAACCGATAGCTTTGTCTCTTCTTTATTGATGATAACTGATTGCTCATCGATCATGTCTCGCCCTGAGTTCTTCATGAATCAATCATGGCTAAAGTATTGGAGCCAGTGGAGCGCGTCAGCGCAACCAGTATCTTGGTGAAGATAATCACTGCACTGTTCTGGCAACCAGCAGTGTCTGTTGGTCGGGCGTGTGCAGTGAATTTTCGGGTTGTTTTGAACGCGCTGTAAAACGGGGACATTTTCGGGGACAGCTCTAGTCGGAGACAGCTTTCCAAAAACCACAATGTTGGTCTGATCACCCTAGCTATTAAGAAACTCTTTGGGTATTTATATTATTCTTATATTATTGTTGATTCAGCTCTTGGTAGGACAGTTATTATAAAATAATCAATATAAAGTATTCTACCATTCTGATTTTAAAGAGCACGAGCAGCGTGTTGTTGCTATGGTTACCATATCAGGCAAACGCTATTTCTCGCGAGCTTCTTAGCACACTCTTTTATGGTTTGTGGACTTTTACCCAACACTTGTAGTTACTGAAACGTTGTTTGAAAATACTCTTGAAACGAATAGTTTCATGTAAAAGGAATAGGCCTTTTTAAGAAGCCCACCCCCCTCCAAACATTCCACAAACTCAGACCCACATGAAGCAAATGAGGGAAGTCTGCACTGCAGGTACGTTTCCCTCTCGCTGTGTTCACTCACTCACACACTTTCCTCTGCATCACACACGCAGGAAGCAGAATTTCCACAGTCCAGCCGGTGTTGTGTGGATCAGGACACACCCAGCGCTCTCACACACACACACACACACACACACACACACACACACACACACACGCACGCTGCACAGTAACGTTAGAGAGGCGATGGGGAATACTGCTGCTCTAGCGCTAATTTGAATGAATGACAGTTATACCAACAGCTCACAATCATGACAAGTGAAGGTAAGCGTCACTTTTAAAGCTTTACCGTTGCTCTATTGCACGCATAGCCTATATTTGCCCGACTGGATTTGAGTAAAGTTAGAATTGCTCCGGGAATATACAGTGGTGGACATAGGTTGGTTTGTGTTCAATAAAAGCTAAAAAGTAAATGTATTAATTAGAAACGTCTTATGTTGACCGTTTCTGCTTTGCCGACATAATTCTATTGTGTTTTGTATTGACTTGTTGCTGTTTTATCAGTGTTAACCAGACACACTGTGAAGTTGCGCTTGAGTAAAAGATCCGTTATCTGAGAGGAAAGTGCTGGACTGGGTGTAACAGCGCGCATTGTTCTGCCATGAGATCATGTAGGATAGGAATATATCTCATCGCTCTAATGCATTCGTTCACACATTAGGAAGAAAACTTTTAGCATGCATGTGTAACAAGACCCTTCTTTCCTTAATAGTTCGAACAAACCTTGCGCTCCAAGCCTACATAGGCCTAACCTCACATAATTGATCTCCCTTGCACAATATTGATAACTCAATCAGTCACAATAACGGTCATCATTTTAAAGAAAAGTCGATGTTTCTGTAGTAGCTTAGGCTATATAGGTTGTCTCCTTTTTGGAGATTGGAAGTTATATTTCCAAGTGAGCTCATATTTTGAGGACTAGCCCAGTTACATCAACCAATATGAAATAACAGCAGGGAAACACAAAGACCGGATTTGTTTTAACAATTAGTTTAAAAAAAAAATCGCTGGAAGGAGCTAGTTGTTTGTTTGCGTGTGTGTTTGGCACAGTTTTTTTTTATACATTGAGAACCACCACAAGACAGGTTTCTGTGATGGTCCGGTTTAGGCTTACAGGATAGAAAATATCATTAGCTCAGTATAAAACAATAGTCAATAGAAAGTCTCGACCATATAGGAAAACAAACCTGTGTGCATGTAAGAGAGAGATTAGCACTTATCTGATGCTTAGATCAAAATTTAAGTGATTGTTTTTTTAGTTTGCTGAACTAAAGCCAAGAAGATTTTTTTTCTCCAATGGTATTAGTGCTTAAAAAAATAGAGCACATTATGAAGGACTTAATGTGGGTTTGGACATCTTATATTAAATACGGCAAATCTCTAAATTGTGATACATTACCACTTCATTATAAGATTTACTCGTATTAGTTGATTTTCTGTATTAAATACTAGATTTATGATGTCTGTCACTTGTGCATGCTTTATAATTTCAGTGAGACGGACAATCCTGAGCTGGTGTTGTGTAAGCAAATAGCTGTTGATGATGTCTAAACTATATGGAGTGTTTCAGCAGTATTGAACGCAGGGCTGGATTGGCCTGGTTCCTCAGCCCTCGTTCCTGATGTGGATAGTCTGTGTTGTCAGGGGGTTTACACATTCCACTTCCATTGTTTACATCAGGAAAGTCTGATGCCAGGCCTATACTTGTGAGGGAACAAAAACATGTACAGTCCTCTGCACAGCAGGGAAATAGATACTGGAGTAAAGTTTTCTTAAAGATAAGATTCTGAAACTACTCATGAAAACAGTTGCTAATAAAAAAAGTAGTAAAAAACCTAAAAGCATTGTTTCACTAATAAAAGAAAAACATTTGCATTAATTCTTTAGGATATAATTTGTTAAATCGCTGTCAATAATCAGTTATGATTGTCTCACTTCTGTTTAATGAACGTGAACAGGAAAGCACATATTGTCTTGCACCTCAGCCACCAAAGGATGTGTGTGATATACTTGTTCAGTTTCCAACCAACCGTGAGCTGCATGGTTGCCAGCTAAGATGTTTCTCCGTGAAGCGTGGACTCCTGATCCCAGACTCACCTCATCACCATGCCAACTCCCACACTAATGACAACAGTGCCGAAGCCCTGAGTGTTGCTCTGCACATGGGATCTTTACCTCTCTGCTCAACCTGAGCAAGCAGATCCCTGGAGGTCAAGCTAGAACATAACAGCAAGAGAGAGAATTGGCGTGCATGCGTGTGATATTTGACTCTGAAGATGTAGAATCAGAAAGCATTGAACTGTCCTTTTTCAAGTAATAATGACAAAATGTGCATTTCTTCAAAAACGAATTGAATGGCACCAGGATTTTAAATAGAACAGAATGAAAAACATGTATAATGTCAGATTAGTAAAATGCATTAATTAAATATGATACCATACATAATAGTATGATTAAATCATCCCGTTAGTTCAGTATTTCGTGAGCATTTGTACATCTCTAAAAGTATGTTTTAGATGCAGTCAATAGATTAATGTATAGGAGTGTCTGTGAAATATCTTTGGAAACCATCATTATTTTTGTCATTCCATTTGGTGCCACACATGGTATAGAAATTCACTGTTATAAGTCTGAAATTTTGTCTAATCCTCGTTTATTTTTCTTATTGTAGGGCTTGTGTTTTTATGCGGGTTGGGGATTCTCCAGATGCTGTGTGTGACTGAAGGAAGCACTGGGGGATGTGGGTGTCCAGCGGCCAGCATTTTGTCTGACTTTCCATCTAAGGTACTCAATAACACATGCTGCTTGAACTACTCAGGATCCACATTTAACCAGGTGCCGTGGCCGGCTTTATTGTCACATATACACCTGCAGGTTTTGGACCTGACTAACTGTAATATCAGTCACATTCATCACAGTGAGGTCGGTAATGCTGTCACTTCACTGAGAGAGCTGTATCTCAGCCAGAACAGACTGACATCTCTCCCAGCTGACTTCCTCGCTAAAGCTGATAGTTTGGAAGTGCTGGATTTGGGAGTGAATCATCTGAAGGATCTGCCCGAGCGATTTCTGCAGAACTCGGACAAACTACGGGTGCTGATCCTGGGATGGAACCGGCTGAGCGCTCTGCCTCATTCAGCGCTTAAGCCTTCGCTACAGCATCTGGAGCTCATTGGAAACCCCTGGGACTGTACATGCTCACTGTGGAAGGGGCTTCAAGGTGGTCTGCATGACAACTCCAGCAGCCTTCAGGACCTCGTAGGTAATCTGACCTGTGCCTCTCCTCAAAATCTTGCAGGGCAGACGGTTTGGTCTTTGCAGACCAGTGACGTGTGTCATTTGCCCAACCTGACCGCTCTCTTCATCCTGCTTCCCTTGCTCCTCCTCCTCAGCTTGGTTCTGTGCTGGTGCTGTGGCAGAAAGAAGAAGAAGAAAGAGACCCCCTCGTTCAGCCCAACTCGCAAAAGGGCCAACAACTCCCATTGCAACGGACGGTGGCCACATGCCAAACTGCCCACTGAGGAGTCAGCAGTGTCTGTCGACAGAGGAAAGGGCGTCTTACTGAAGAACCAGCTGATGCTTCAGCCCTCGTCCACCCTGTTAGACAGCACTCGGGACATTTATGAGGAGGTAGAGGTCAAACTGGGCTCTGTGGACTCGCTGGCCCCTCTGCCGTCCACTTGCTCCACAGAAGAGACCGCAGGAAAGCAGGACCTGGACACAGTGAGTGTGAGCGAGGTGATGAAGGACTCAGCCGATCGGGAGAAGGCGTACTTGACCCAGTCCACTGAATACTACAGCCTGGTTCCTGGGATTGAAATCGAAGACTCTGATCATGGAGAGTATGAAAGTGTGGACCTCTCGTGACATTACGGGAAATGCTGCATTTGGTTGAAATACTCAGAGAGACTATTAAGTAGGCTACACTGGAGTTTTGTGTCTATGAATTGAATTGGATCTCTGGTCATTACGTTGTCCATGATGTTGGTGATAAAGGAAGTACGAAACCATTACTTTTGCATACAACGTGAATGAATTACTGTACTGAGAAACTTTCTGGCCAAGCTGTTTGCAGACTCAGTCAGTTTGTTGTCAAGATAAGCTATCATTTAGCTGTCGCCTGGATATTTTCATTATATTGAGATTTTGATATCTTCGTCTTCTACTGTAATTTAGATGGAAAGTTTTTATTTAGATGGAAAGTTTTTATTATTATTGTAATATTACTTTGTTTCAAATTCAGTTACAGTGTCAATGTACGATGGATTTGGTGTCACATATAATTTATATATCATATTATGAACAAGGAACAAGAGAACATTAGACAGAACCACAGTCCAGCCTCTGGTCCTTATCATAAGCAACCAAATCTGCTATATTAACTATAACTGAAAACAATGCTTTCTAAAATTTGATGTACGATGGACCAACACGTCTCTCCTACACAGAGGTATGGAGGGTTACTATTTTTGTAACATATATATATATATATATATATATGGCTTTCAGAGAATGTCAGGCTGACTCAGCAAGTCAAATTTAACATAAGCAGATTTCAGTGGAAAGACTAAATAAAGCAAAAGAGGTCGAGTAAGTACACCATACAGAACAAATAACACTCAACTTTTACCTATAAAATGACTTTTTCTGTCTCATGTCCATTTTTATTGTTAACTAAAACTATTACAATTTTTAATAGTTTTCATTTATTAAAATAAAGATTAAATTACCCTAAAAAAACTTAAACTTAAATGAAAATTACAAATTTGATGGAATTTTACTATGCAATTGAAATTTGTAAATTGTAAAAAGTAAAGGTTTATATTTTGCGTGTGTGTATTAATGAATACTGTAATAATATATTAAAAAAACAATATGAAAATAACACTGCCAATCTGATTATATTTACAAAAATATTTTAAAAAGTGATGGGGAAACAACATATATTGACTTGCAAAATAAACAAAACACAGTTTTGTAAATCTTGGGTACATGAGTTACACTGGATGTATGTCATTCTGATTTTAATATGAGAGCTTGTGGCATTAACAAAGAACCCTGAAAATAATCAATGATATGTGATTCTTGGCTTCGAATAAATGCTTTTTCACATAATTGTTGTTCTGATGTTTTTGAGACGTTTTCAGTGTTAGTTAATTGGAGTATCTATATCATTGGCTGGTTAACTGAAATTGTGAAAACATTTTTTTAAGTGAAATTTGTTCATTTTACTGAGTCTTAAGGGAGCAAGTATGAATAAAGCCCTTCCAGAGTCTCACACTGGCCTTCAAAAGATGCATTTACCTGCTTCTGTGTCCCCATAATGACCCAGCCTATTCATTAGTGGCTGAAATCACTCAACAGTAATAAAAAGCTAGCTCTGATTTCCTCCTGTGTGGGAATTTGTAATTATAGCATTGGGTTACTCAGTCCCAGTAAAACCTGCAGCGCTGTAATGGCATCTATACCTGCCCTGTTGCATTTTGTGTGAATCTCTATTTTGAAACACTCAAGATTATACCTCTGAGAACAAAAGCTTGTTCTTTTATTTAGAAGCATTATTTTATTTAAACCATCATTGCAATTATGACCATACAATAATACAATTTATAATTGCTTTGCAAACTACTAATACCGAAAGGGTCATATTTCAAAGAAAGAAAATAAACTAAGATGCCTCTTCAAAATAGATGTTTGTTTGAATAATGAAAATGCATGTAATATTCCTTTAAGAGGAAACGTTTTTCATCAATTACAGATTTTTACTAATTCAGTGACAGTTATTAGGCCTACTATTTAAAAAGGAATTTAACGTTTGACTACTGTCTTGTTGATGTAGCCTATCTATTTTACATTTAAAGGAACTAAAAGGAACGTTTATCATGATTCTTCTCACCTTAATGAATTCACCTGATCAAGCGTTTGCTGTATTTAACTAGGGAGGAAATGTGTGTTCATTCTTGAATGAACTGAACTGGAATCTCCAGCGCTGTGATGCTCTCCCTCAGTGTGCTTTCTTTCTCTTAGTGTCTACCGCCCCCTAGTGTTTGTCCCCCTCACACCCAGTCCAGGAGCTGGTCATCTAAAGCGCATTCTCCGTGCAAATAGTTTGAAAAAAGAATTCAAAAATTAATTTATTTGATATTTTAATTATTTAAAAAGCATTTCAACTGTTCAATTGTAATGTTATATGTGTAACTTGTAACGTTTTAAAATAAATAAATAAATAAATAAATACAATTTGAGCAGCAAGCTTCATGGCTCAATTTAAGGCCTTTTGGACCTTTTATGTTCAAGAACATCATCAATATCATCAATGGGAAAAGTCTAATAAAGACTACAAAAGAAGAAATAGGATATAATCCAATTCAACTCAACAGCAATCAGAGTGAATAAGTTCTCTCTCCTGTAGGTTTAAAGATTTAAAGCTCTACTGGTTTTAAATCACTGTTCTTTTGGGTGTGTTTGTCGAGGAGCAGTTCACACGAGAATGGTTTTACAGCAGTGGCATAAAAGAGGATTTATAACTTAAGTAAATATTACTACGGCCTTTCACGGAATTCAGGTTTTATTGCAAATGCTGTAACTAAGAATTCCTATTCTTTTATACTTGCTGCTATTTAAAATGAATATTAACATGCATCAGAGAACAGGGTTTCCTATACATTGGGATACAACCATTCTCCCCAGACATGGAGTTTGAGGCTTGCATACGCTTGCTTTGTTCTTAAAAAACTTAAAAAAAACTATTATAAACAAAGAACAAAATCTTGATCAAAAGATAATTTATAGCAAATGCATAATCAAGTGATAAATACTTAGTCATAAATTTGACCTTTACTGTGTGTTTTCCAGAGTAATCATTCATAATGATGAGACCTGTGTGAAACTGACATTGACCACAAACATGTTCTTTTAAACTGGTTCCCAAACCATAAATCACAAGATTGATAGGTCCACATTAAAGATATAAAGGTGAAAGCAAGAGGTGTTATTTTCCTCTGGAAGAAGACGGGCTTGAAAAGAGCTTGAGGTAAGTACAAAAAAAAAAAATACTGTTCCAGTGACACAACTGTGATGACTTCTAAATTCCCTAGAACTCCACCATGACAGTGTCCTACACGCTAAAGGTGGCCGATGCTAAGTTTGGAGGCTTCTCAAAGTTGCTCTTCCGATGGAAAGGAAGCATTTACAAGCTTCTATACAGAGAATTCATGGTCTTCTGCCTTCTGTACAGCTTCATCAGTGTTATATACAGGTATTGTGACATTTCCAAACATTCTGATAATCCACATTTACAATTATTGATCATTAAGAATGTGATCAGTCTATGTTGCATCTTACAGGTGTGTCCTCAATATCGAACAACAGGAGATGTTTGAGCGACTTGCACGTCATTGCAACAAGTTTGCTAAACTCATCCCTATGTCATTTGTTCTTGGTGAGCATAATGTTCTGCCTATAGCAACATGACATTACTTACTCCTTGGATTCCTTGTAACAAGTTAAATTGGTCTGTGGTCCTTGTTAGGGTTCTATGTCACACAGGCGTTTCAACGCTGGTGGGGTCAATATACAAGCTTTCCCCTGCCAGATAACCTGATGATGGTGGTCTCTGGGAATGTGCATGGCACAGATGAAAGAGGCCGTCTGCTGAGGAGAACTCTGATGAGATACGCAAACCTGTCATCGGTCCTCATCCTGCGCTCCATCAGTACACGAGTCCGCAAGAGATTCCCTACCCTGGAGGACATTGTGGAGGCAGGTAGGAATTGAATTGGAGGAATTTGAATAGAAGTACTTTTAAGGTGTTTTCCACATCTTCATTGTAACGAATGAAGGAAACAGCTACTGCATTGTTTGTTTACGAGGCAGGGGTTTTCAAACTGGGATCCGGGGACCGGAAATTGTGGGGATCGTCCGGGAATTGTCCAGGAAGTTTAGAGAAAAACAGTGAAAAAAATGACCAATAACATTTTTTTATAAAAACATTAAAACTTATAATTAAAATGAATTATATGAATAATTAAAAAAATAATAAATTTCTTAATAATTAATGAATTGAAATGAAAAAGATTCAAATAAATAATACACATTAGATTCATATTGAATAGATTATATTAAGTTAAATAAATATTAAAAAATAGGTTAACATAAGAAAATGATACAAATGCGACTTAGAAAATAAAATCAAACATTTAACAGTACAGTACTAAGTAAAAAACAACTTAATGTAACTGAACAGATTTGAAATATTTCCAAAAAAAATGTAATTGTTCTTTATCCATGAAAATATATATTTCCCTTTTGAACTTTAGATGGGTGTCCCTTGCAAGGATGACCTTTTTTGGGTGGGTGTTCTCATGGCCTCTAAAAGATTGAAATCCTCTTATTATTATCTATTTTGCAGGATTCATGACTACAGAGGAGCTCAAGAAACTAAACCATCTGTACTCTGACTTTAACAAATACTGGATGCCACTTGCATGGTTTGCAAACCTGGCATCACACGCGAGAAAAGAAGGGCGTGTGAAAGATGATATAGCCTTGCGACTGCTTATGGATGTAAGAGTTTTTAAACATGTCAAGATAATGCATATGCACAATAAAAGCACACTAATTTGTTATACTTTCTTCCTCTTTGTCAGGAGCTGAACAACTATAGGTCGAAATGCAGCATGCTCTTCCACTACGACTGGATCAGCATTCCCTTGGTCTACACACAGGTGAAGCTCATCTCACAGATCTTTCATGGGTTTAGCTCACAGTATTCATCTCAGGTCATCTCTTCTGTTTGGATGCAGGTAGTGACCGTGGCTGTCTACTCCTTCTTTACATTTTCCTTAATTGGGCGGCAGTTTGTGAAACCTGAGAAACCTGAGGAGAAGGTTGTGGACTTGTATGTCCCGATTTTCACCCTACTGGAGTTCTTCTTTTACGCAGGCTGGTTAAAGGTACGATGGGTAGCATGCAAATAGCAATTCTTTTTTCTACAAAACTGATTCAATTTCTCTAAAATCAAGGGTGCATTCATTCCTAAAGGTAGGCGAACTTATCATCAACCCATTTGGAGAAGACGATGATGATTTTGAAACCAACCAACTCATAGATCGAAACATTCAGGTCAGTAAATTGATAAATTCCCTACTGCATTTCAAAGGACGCATTGATCATAACCACTCATGGAAATGTTTATTTTATCTAGGTTTCTATGCTAGCTGTAGACGACATGCATCAAAATCTTCCTCCCCTTGAGAAGGACAAATACTGGGTGGATAAGGGTCCTTCATATCCAGCAGCTACTATGAAACCTGTCTTCATGGGTTCTACACATGACATGAGGTGGAGAACTGAAACCTATTTATAATTCATAAATACTTCAAATTTGTAAATATAAAACGAGCAGAATTGTTTGTAGCGAGAAACATAAAAAAAACACGTGTTTTTCTAAAAGCCAACTCTCCATATCATTATTCCAATCACGTGAAGTCGGTTGGTCACTTAACTTGCTATGGAATAATCAAATGTATTGCCAAGTTGTTTAACTGTAAATGTTATCTGTTATCAAACACGATAATAGGTTCTTGGGGATTAAATAAAGTAGTTTTAAACAAAAACAGGTACTGAAGGGCAGCTCTCAGCAACTGGAAACTAAAATATGAAATGAAACCTTTATATTGTCAGTATTTATGCATCAAATCCTTGAAAACGCAATTTACTCTAAAAAGTCTTCCTGCATTATTGACTGTTGTAATTCTGTATTTATTAGGATACTTGAGGATGATGATGAGGAATCGGTACCTACCCCCAAGATACAAATGCTTGCCATCAACGTGTGGCCGACTACACACAAAGTAAAAAAGCAGAAGAGCAAGAGCTTGCAGAAGTTATGTCTTTGCTGCAGATCTACATGTAAGGGAGAGCACTTTAGACATGAACAGCCTTCCAAGAGCAGCGTCCTATCACCACAGCAGCAACTAAACATGACCATTCAACCAGTCTGCCAGGAAAAACTCTTGGGTTCACCTGAAACTACAGGACCAGCAAACAAAGACTCATAGATACATGTGCCACTTCCCACTCAGATTTGACTCATGTATTCAGATCACGTATTATTTACTTGCTGCAATATTTGACAAATGTACACTACTGTTCAAAAGTTCTGGGTCAGTAAGATTTTCTAAAATAAATTTTATTCATCAATGATGCAGATTAAATTGTTTAAAAGTATCAGTAAAGATGTGTTAGAAAGGATTTATTTTTCATACAAGTCAACTAATGAAAGAATCCTGAAAAATAGTTTAACTAAAATGTCAGGCACAATTTTTTCAACATGGATATAAATATCTCTTGAGTAATGGTGAAAATTCAGCTCCGACATCACCGGCTAATTACACATTTAAGTTACATATAGAAAAATTGTAATGATCAGCCTCGCAATGAACAAATGACTTCATTCAAAAGCAACTTTTAAAATCCTTAGGTTTTTTTTTAACAGTAACTTACATGACCAACGGTAACTGAACTTTTTTTTTTTTATCAATGTAGTTATAAAAACTCTACCCAGATCCGGTGGATTACACACCACATGTGGGCCAACACTGTTGCCATCTGGTTGTGCATGTCAGCTTCAAATTTTAAATGTGTAAATTAACCTTAACCTAGATAAATGTATTTACAATCAAAAAATAAATGTTTGAAGTTTATGACTCTGAAAGTCCTGCCATGCACAGTATGCATTTATATGTAGTAGACTGATCAATTTGTGTTATCAAGAAATGTACACAAGTATTGGAAAGACTTTCAAACAGGAAATTAAAAGAATACTTTCAACACTTGTGGTTTTTCTAGGAGTTTACAACCAGTTAATGCAGTACAAGGCCAGCTGCTTAACTTTCTCAATCCTCCTCTTTAAATAAAATGTTTAATGTATGGAAGATTAGTCATTACTTGCCATGTCAACATAAACCAGAAACAATTATTGCAAAATATCATTAGGGACTGTCTCCTCTTGGCAAAGACAACAAAACATTGTGTTGCACGAAATGAGAACAGCAGCTACATGCAGAGTTGGGGAATTTTCTTTAATGGTCATATCAAACAGAGCTGTACATTTATTTGCCTTTCTTGGCTTTAATCTTCCTCAGGTAAAACTCCAGTTCTTTGCCCTCGATGATGTAGCCATCGGCCCTGCCACACTGTCCTGGTCTGGAGGCAATGCATGCTGGAGAGAAACAGGCATAGGTTAAACACTTAAACTGGAGGGTAGTGTTGCTGCAGGCAACATTTCAGTGGGTATCAGAAATGGTATAAACTTCAGCACTGTTATCTCAGTAGCAGAACTGGTTAAAGTTTCATCATGATCACCACATTAGTATCACTTAAGGACTCTTAACAACTTACCAAGAAGCTTCCCCTGCAGGAACTGCTCCTCCAACAGAGGACTGATTTTGCTGGTCTTTCTGCGCACGTCAAACTTCTTTTGGACCTTTTTCGACCTCTTTTTGTTCAGGGTCTCCTCTTCCTCAGGGGTCTAGATCGACAAATCAAATACAATTAGAATTATGCTGATGTGACATTTTAGTATTTAAGAGGATTTATGAACTACAAGCCTTCCTCAGAGTCTTAAACTGCATCACTCTCATTCAGTAGCAGAACTGACAATGTTATCATCAAAGAAAGACCATCACTTAAAAACTACATTAGGAAATTTGATTGATTTACCAGCTTGGCACCCTTCTTCCTGCCAAGTGGGAGGGCGTAGTGAGACTCAAACCACTGTCTGTAAGGAGTGCTGTCCACAAGGACGACGCAGTTCTTCACCAGGGTCTTGGTTCTCACCAGCTCATTGTTAGAGGCGTTGTAGACCACATCAATGATCCTGGTCTTGCGGGTACAGCCTAAAATGTCATCAAAACATTAAAACACCCTGAAACTAAACATCCAACAAACGCTCAGAAAACATGAAACATCAGGCTGAACATATCTTTCTCAGAGTTAGAACAACGTTATCCATCATGAACATTCAGTAGCAGAACTGGACATATTATCTTCATTGAAAGAGCTACACCTGTTTAAGCAGCACCACGTTTATAAACTTACATTCTGAGCCCCATGAGAAGTTGCCCACATCAAGCCTTAAGGCACGGTATTTCTTATTTCCACCGCGGACTCTTATTGTGTGAATGCGACGAGGTCCAATCTATGAAGAGGAACAAAATGTGTTTATAAAAAGTAACAGATCTGTGAAAACATTCTTTGAGTTCGACTATGTGTCAGAGTAACTATGACTAATCCTAACATCGGAAGGTCAAAAACTTTGACCAAAACGGCCAAAAATAACCAACCTAAGGACATGTTTACATCATCCACATTGGCATTAATAGATACTTACTGATAGCAACAAACATTTAAGATAGGTTTACCTTTGTGTTTGCGGGAGGACGCCCGAGCTCATATTTCCTTTTCTTGTGGACGGGCTTGCGTTTGCCACCGGTCTTACGGCGTTTGTGCCAGTTGTCCCTTGAGATACCTTAAGTGGAGAGGGATTAAGATGCATTACAAACAAATAAAATAAATCAGAATTCACTTCTAGCGCACGCATGAGTGTTCAGTTCTCCAAGGTGTTATCCGCATGAAATATCGGATTCAGCAATTGGATTCATCATGTACACTCAAGTTTTAAAGTAAAACTAAAAAGGAAATTGAAATCTTTTAAATTTACGCACCCTCATGTCGTTCCACACCTGTATGACTTTCTTCACAGAACACAACTCAGTCATCCTGCCTAAAATCTCCTTTCGTGCTCTATGGAAGAAAGTCATACAGGCTTGTAACAACGTAGAAGACGGCAGGTTTCATTTATCGTTTAACTGCTAAAGATCAAAATCTGGCAAAGGCTCACATTAGCAATAAGCTAACAGTTTGGACGTCTTTAGCTCTAACTTCACGAGCCACCACAATAACACATTGGTAAAAGCTGCACCCCATTTAAGATGAGCAATATGAAACCAGCGCCCGCCAGTTAACATTTACAAACTAACGTTAAGTAACCCAAATCTAACTTTCAGCTCACGTTAATGACCACCATGCAGCCTCCAGTGGTTGACGCATGCATACTGTGCCCGTTTAGCCAGTCGTGTTAACTGGTTTCTCAACTAAACTTTAATTTCCAAAAACGAAGATCCTTTAACTAGGAATACATTCGCCTTGTTCAAGTCTCGGCACAGAACTACAGCCTTCAATACAGTCTAAACACTGGCTGAGAGCATTTTCCGAATGAGCGCAGCCATCTTGTGCAATGGCTCCAATCACTTTCGAATCTTTTCTCGGTAAAATATCTGAAAAAAAGCATTGCATCGTCTAATTTGCACCTATATTGCTTGAAATCTACCTTTGCGATTTAAAACAGAATTAGTTTAAATAAAAGCATCATCGGATAGATCAGATGATGACGGATTGTCCAGCGATGAGAATCTGAAAACACGTACCCATTCTCAGGCGCCGGCTAGAAAGAGGGTTAGCAAAGGCTCATGGGCGGGTTTCAAGCAAACACATATCGCGAGAATTTCTGAAGAAATCGCGAGAGTAGCGCTTTGGGTACAGTGGATAAACACTTGACTGCCACCACGCGTTAGGTCATCATAACTCCGAGCATGTCAAGTGATTTTTTTATTCATAGAATCAATAATTAATAACCATACTTTACATATTTAGTTTTCTCACTAACTTGCTGCACCCAAGGTCATAGACCTAACTGGACGTATGCAGTGAATCAGTCGTGCAACATGGTGTAATACCATTAAGCTAAATCTTTTTAAGTTTTACTTATAGCATACATGAAAGTTTATTTTATTGAACAAATTGTTACAATAATTTTATTGAACACATTGGCACCAACATTATATATTTTTGCAGTAGAACAGCAGGATTAGGTGCAAAAAAAAAGGCTTGGGCTTTTCTTTACAAACAGATATTTATTTTGTACAGGAAATAAACACATTGCGAAATATATAAAACCTAGGTTTCACTCTTGTATTTATATTTGTGAATATAAAATTATTTGTATGCACATTTATGTTATTTATATAGTATATTTATATGTTAAGAAAGTCATCTTTGTTTTTGCTCATAACAACTCCATAAGCAATTCTTTTGAGAAGAGTAGCCTACATGAACATATGTCAGTAACTGATGTCTGGCCTTGAAGAAACAACATTCACTTTACTAAACATTGATGGCTTTAACTTTAAACACGGTTTAAACTTTTAGTAAATATATGGGGACACAGAGCTAATGAACAAAATAGTGTCAGAATTAGGATTTTTAATAAAGTTGTAGGGTTTTTGAAAAATGTAAAAATAAGAAATTTGATTCGGGACTATCACCTTTCAAATATGACATTGCTCATGTGAACATCTATCAGATGTTCTGACTCCAATTGAAGCACAAGGTGTTCTGTTGGATCATGGCGTTCTTGAAGTTCATGTAGCTTTAGTGCTGCTGTCAGTAAAGCAAAAGGTGGACATTACAAAATAAAATATTTTTTCAGTTCAATATTTAAAATTGCTATACTGGTAAATATGTTTTGTACAAAATAATATTTATATTAAATAAGAAAATACAAAATGCTACATTGAAATTGTCATGAGTGATCTCTGTCGATTTTCCTACAGTTTCAAACAGTTTAATTAATAAGCTTGAAAGAACCGCAAACCAGGATTTGTTTATAACATATTTATTTATACTGTACAGATGTAATTGGCAATAGTGTAGACATGTTTATGTGCACAGTGCTACAGTTCATTCATGCCAAAACCCTGCTGTGTAAAATTAATAAACATGGCAAAATCAGGTCACTCCTCCCAAGGGCTCATGTCTGTGTCTATGGCCACACAGTTATATGCAGCATAGCGAAGCTTCTCTTCACAAACTTTAGCACTGCGGATTAAACACATTTAAAATGCAGTCAAAAAAGGTAATAACTTTTTATTCCGTTATTGTGAAATCATCCAAATATTATATTACATAAACACACCTTGGGTATTTGGGTAGATAAAGGGTGCTAGAACATGTGGACGATTGAGGAAGTGCATCTGTGGTTTCAGACCTTGAAAAAAATGCATTTGTTTAATGTTTATTCAGATCACAACCTAAATGAACATGATCTCTTGTTATTTTCTTTACAACTTACCCTTGTTTGTCTGGGAAGATGTAAATTGGAGCAGGAAGACGACTTCTGCCAGTCACAAACCTCAAAAACCTGCTACGATCCTCTGGCAAAAGTGCAAATAAATCAACATGAGAAATGTAGGTACTTCCTTTTGCATATTACTAGAAACAGTTTCATGTACGATAAGGAACCTTACTAACCATTGGTGAAGTTCATCAGGGCTTCCCATAGGTACTGCACTCTGACATCTGTTTGTTCCAAGTCTTCATAGCGTGCTGATAATGCAAGTAATTTAATGTAAAATATATGAAAATTCCCATTACATTAACAAACATATGATAAAATTCTAGCAAAACAAAACACTCAATTCAAATTCAATATAAAACTTGGGTCCTGAGGGAAAACTAGTTGAGAATGCTGTACAGAGCTGTAATATTTTCATCCACTATTCGGTTCAGTGCCTTCGAGAATTCATGCTGAGGCAGAGAATATCAATTATTTAATGCTCATGTCAGCTGCTGTATGACTCACTGAGGCGTTTAAGGGCCTCCACTGTTATCTCTGGGTCTCCACACACTTTCTTCTCCACTTCCTGCCATGTCAGGAGATCAAGCACAGCTTGCGGCACCACTTTCACCAGTCCTGCCTGCATGGCAGCTACCTGTAGTGCAGGAACACAGCTTGGATTAAGCACAGGATTTATTGGACTGATCGAGAAATATATGCTTAGAATGTCCTCAAAAAGGATGTTGTTGTTTCTGTTAATTCCAAATGCAATAGTTTTAACAGACTTTTTTCTCTTCTGTTTTTTTTATTTTTTTTTTACCTGTTCCCGGCTCTCTTCTAGTCTCGATTTCTGTACCAGGCGTATGAACTCCATGCGATCCTCATACCGGACCACCACTCCACTTCCTCCTGGAATCAGCTCCACCAGCCGCCCGTCACTCAGAGGTGTGGTGTACACAAGCTCCTGGCCGAACTTAAAGTCAAATGTGTCCTTGTCCATATGCTCCATAGCCTCCAACAACTTCACCTAAGCAACAACAAACATGTTCCATCAGTTCCAATGATTCCAGTAGTCAGCACCAAGATGCAAAGAAAAGACTGCGGGAGAGATATATGGACTTCTTACCAGCACTGAATCTACTGCAGGAAAATCTTTCGTCCAGCTGACTGTTTCTCCAATCAGCTGCTTCCACACCAGCCCTGGCAAAGCCAGAACCTAAAGGATAAATATTATGAAATACCCTTTTCTACCAAATGATCAAGGAAAGCCAACTTTAAATGAATACTAAGGTCCCACTGCAATTATACAACACAACTGACCAGAAAGTCTTTTCCACGAAGAGCTGCGCCCATTAGTTGCCCAATCCACTGAAACTTGTGGAATTCTCTGCATGAAGGATTTGGCACATAGAAGTCTCTGGCCTCTCCAGCTCCCTAATCCAAAAACAGTTTAATCTTAATTTAAAGAGAGGTTCATAACTACCTTGTCAGTTACATTAAAGTCAACTCCATTGCAATGGACTACAGCGAGATAAAAAAACAAACAAAAAAACAAACATAAAAGGTACAATTACAAAAAGAAAAGGACGGTGCATGTAATAACTTGTTTGTTACCTGGTTAGAGGTTCGAGTGAAAAATGGAAGTGGTACAGGGCACTCTGATGAGCTGGGACAAAGCTCTTCAGACATGTCTGCCAGGCTGTCTCGAAATCCACCGCCTAATAGAAAAATCTCAGATGAGGAAACTGTTTTATTTGACATGTGAAATAAGTTTTATCACTGTATGACCTTGATCGATGATGCCTTCTGCAATGAATTTACACTCCCACCACTGGTCATATCGTGCTGGCCACCTGTAAGAAAGAAAAAAAATATATATATATTTGCGTGTATAAAGTATAATAAAGTGATTGTATATTAGAAATAGTATTTTTTGGAGCATGTTGACTATTTAAAAACATGAAGTACAATAAAGTCTAGAAACTTCTGTGATTTCACCATATATATATATATATATATATATATATATATATCCAATATATATATATATTGAGAGAGAGACTACCTGTAGTCCAGAGTCTTTTCATACTTGTCAGACGGCTTCAGACCCTCATACACCTACATAACGACAATAAAATTATAAACACTACTATTCAAAAGACTGGGGGTGTCTTTTGATCTCTGTAAAATTTTTAAGTCTCTTATTCTCACCAAGGCTGCATTTGTTTGATCAAAAATACAGTACAAATGGTAATATTGTAAACATTGTATAACATTACAATGAAAATAACTGTTTTCTATTTCAATTTATTAAAAAAAAGCTATTTATTCCTGTAATGGCGAAGCTGAATTTTCAGCATCATTACTCCAGTCTTCAGTGTCACGATCCTTCAGAAATCATTCTAATATGATGATTTGCTGCTCAAGACACATTTCTAATTACTGTCAATGTTGAAAACATGAGCTTTCCTGTAGCTCAAACAGTAGAGTGTTAGCGCTTGCAATGTCATGGGTTTGATTCCCAGGGAAAGCAAGAACTGATAAGAATGTAAATGTGTACCTTGAAATGCAATGTAAGTCGCTTTGTGTACTAAAAGCGTCTGCCAAATGTAAATGTACTTTTGTGGAAACAATTTTTCATGAATATTTGATGATTAGAAAGTTCAAACGCACAGCATTTATTTGTAATAGAAATCTTTTGGAACATTTCATAAAAAAAACAAAACGTTTGCACGTTAGTAAATGTGTTAGGCAAACACAGAACAAATACATTTTGTTAATATATTGGCACATGTTTTGTGGACTACCTGAGTGAAGACAGCATTTTTACACGTGGAGTCCAGAGTGGGGTTGTCACGGTGCTCCATGGCAAGGCGACGGTTGATGTAAAGGCGGGGCATGAAGTTAGGCTTACTGGTCTCAGAGTCCTTCAGGCACTGGGTGATGAGGGCAGAGCGACGCTTGGACAACAGAAGGAACTGCTTTATGCACTACAGAAAAGCCCAAAGTTTCAGGAAAGGGTTAAAAAAGAGAGTTTGGCATGGGGTGTTCGATATGACAATATTAGATTGTGAGTGATTAAAATGTCTCCAACATTTGCCTTATGCTGCACATTCTATCGGTTACAGTTTTTTTGATTATCATCTCTATCACGGTTACTCTCACGTGACATTATGGTTTTTCATCATCACGAAAGTTTATTATTTTCATGTGATTTAAAGCTTTGCCAGTTGAAACTTCTGATATACAAACAAGACACACTTGTCCAGGAAAAGAGTACTAACTTTGAGATGGTTGAATGTTCCAAGGCTGTAGTCCCATGCGGGCACCATATGTGGCAATAGACTGTCCAGGAGTGTGATGAACCTAGACACAAAAAAAACAATACTGAGAGTCGACAAAAGCTCACATATAGGCCTTACCAAATCACATATTGCTGGGTGTTACCTCTGAATGACCAGAGCACGGCGATAGAGGACATCAGGAGGGGTGCCCTCCAATCTCGGGTAGCGCACTAGGTTGGGAGACTGGAACACGTCTGCGTTGAGGCCCAAGTCACGCTCGCAGGACGATTTGATCTTTAGACCCCTGATCCGTACATCGATTCCCTCATCTACAGCAAAATATAATAACAAGAAATATTTAAGAATCGAGATGAACAGTCATGAGTCTGGCTTTGTCTTTCAGATGACAGCATATCATGTCAGATTAATCTTACCTCTGCATTCCTCAATCCTGATCTCTATGATAGGCAAATGTGATGTCATGTCCTCCAGAACACAAACCTCTCCTATTAAGTTGCTATAAGAGAAATAAAGCCATACTTTTGCAATATTCAAAACTGTATATAGCCTTTACATATTTATACATTGAAAATGGTGCTACTAATATAGCATGGGCATATACGTACATATAAAATGATAACTGGCACCAAAAACTGGACTTTTAAACCACACTTAAAATGTATGAAGTTATTGAATTAGATAACAAAATAACAAAGAGACATTTATTTTAGCAAAATTTAAATATCCCCAGCACACTTTCCAAACAAAACATTGCATCAAAAACATTTGGTAGGCTTTGAATAATAAAACACATTACTTACTCATCTATTGTTACATCACTGTATTTCTTGAGATTATCTCCCTCTCCACCATATACAGTCACTCTTTTAGGCATGTAGTTATCATCTGTTGAGTCCACTGTTAATATCAGTTTGCTAAAGGAAGAGAAAATAAAAGAATTTATTAATTTTATGTTCAGAGTTTATAATCTGACTCAAATACGTTCAGATCAAATATGATGTTTACAAACACATGATGTTTGAATCCAATAAAAATCGGAGTTTTTGGAATCCAATCAGATCGGATTTCATACGATGTAGACACACCGAATATTGACAACACGGTCTGAGCAAACTCCGATTTCAGACAGTCAGGTTCAGTCTCAAAGGTTCGGATTTGATAACCAAACCAGGTTTGAGTGCATTGTGAACAAAGTCCATGATAATTAGAGTGACTAGCAAATCAGTTGTCCTTACTTGACCACAGTGCCTCTCTTCATGTGCAGACGGATCCAGTGCTGTCCCTGCATGCCATCGCTCTCCCAGAATGTCTCAGTGTCTCCATCTGTCAGGCAGCTTGCACCACCACTGGGGTCCTCCTTCAAACATAAAAACTCACTTACTACTAGTACTAGTCTAGAACATCTGACATGTTCACTCACAGCACTCTGCCATTCACTATTACACAAAATGATACTAAGCCCTCACATACAGAACTAGAAGACACATCAATGCTGGTCACGCATTGCTTCACACTGCCAAGATTTTCATCTTCCTTCCCAATGTGGTCGTAGAAGTAGTGTACGAGGTCCTCATCACATTCAAACATCCATGTAGGAGGGGCATACCTGGAAGACAGAGATTGCATACAGTCCCTCACAGAATTAGGGCAGATCTGGGTCAAAAACATGATGCTATTTTTTCTGGATCTACTAATTTATTAAAAATGTATTTCATACACATACAATTATTTGAGTTTTTATTTTAATTTTACTTGAATACTTTTTAATTTTCTGATATCATATTGAAGAAAAACAGGCTCATTTAAAAATGATAAATACTGTATACATTTTTTTGGGCATAGATTTGATTATTCTTAGAAAATAGTATATAATTATATCATAGAGAATTGTTTTGCCATTTTACATTTTTTGTGTCAGAGCATCCATTCACCTCAGCTTTTGAACAGCGGCCTCGTCCGGCTCTGCAACCTTGGGTTTGGCACCCATGTGTAAAGAGTTTTCCACATCCACCACCTGCTCCCACCTACAAAGCAGTTAAGGAAAAATGTTGGTAATTTATATCCGTTGAATCATCAGAATTTCTTTTTTTATATATATATATTTTTTACTATCAACAGTTTTATATGTTAAAACACGCATTTCATATTGACAGTCAATTCAAGTACTGAGCCGTAACTAAACTGAATTTGTCAGACCTCCTAGTTAAATTTTAATGGCAGCTTATTTTATAATAGTTGATTGAAGTGTTACTCTAAAAATACTACTTTTTGTTTTCGCAAGAAGTGTCTTATGCTCACTAAGGCTACAATTATTTGATAAAAATACAGTAAAAACAGTAACATTGTGAAATATTTTTACAAATAAAAATAAATGTTTTAAATGTCAATATTTTAATATAATATTGATAATTCATATTATATATTTTAAAATGCAATTTATCCCTGTGATGTCAAAGCTGAATTTTCAGCATCATTACTCCAGTCTTCAGTGTCACATGATCCTTCAGAAATCATTCTAATATGCTGAACTGCTGCTCAAGAAACATTTCTCATTATCCATGTTGAAAAGAGTTTAACATTTTTGTGGAAACCATAATACATTTTCAGGATTCTTTGATGAACAGAAAGTTCAAAAGAACATAATTTATTTAAAATAGAAATCTTTTGCCACATTATAAAAGTTTTATCCCCCTACCTTCTGGCCGGAAATATAGATTACCGATGTGTAGAAAGGTCAGGTATAGTAAGAGTTTTGTTCCTGTATCTATATGAGCTCTAAACACATAGGAAATTGGCCACTGATATGTCATCTTATGCTCTCTCGTTTTTTGTGATGTCTGTGATTGTTTTTGATTGTATTATGATATGCCGATAATTTAACATGTGTTGTCTGTGTTATTTACACATCTATGGTGGAAACTAATTTCCTCTCGAGGACAAATAAAACTATATCTATCTATCTATCTATCTATCTATCTATCTATCTATCTATCTATCTATCTAGATCTTTAATGCCACTTTTGATCAACTGATGCATCATTGCTGAATACAAGCAATTATCTTTAAATAAATAAATGTACTTTTAAATGTCAAAATTTTGCTCACAATTTGAAGGTTCACAGTGTAAGTTTACATGGATAAGGGAAAAAGAGAATGGTGGACATTTAAAAATTCACAAACCTGCTACAAGGCTTGTGGTCATAGCCAAAGAGCTGCTGTTGGCGGCTGATGGTTTCGGGAGATTCCACCGGGACAAGTCTGTCTCCACCTTCTGTGTGTTTACACACCAGGATCCAGCCCTCCTCTATGTCCAGACCAGCATGATACTCCTCCAGCTGCTCCTGTGATAAACAGAGCACTCAAACAATCAGAGGGACAAACAAAACAAGCTGACTCTCATTTGAATGTCCATTTAGCTAAAGAGTGAAAGATTCCGGGAGCCACACCAACAGATTACATGCAGTGACGTCATGAACCAGGAAGCCCCATGTATTCTGGTATCAATAATGATACAGATAAATAAAAATAGCGCCTGACTCTGACACCAGTGTCAGGCAACACTAATGCATATAGATGGTCTACCTTGCTTATTTTGACCCACAGGCCATGGCCGTTGCAGTACTCCTCTCCTGTTGTCCGTATACATGTCGATTTCTTGGGCTCGATGTTGCACTTGCATGATTTCTTGTGTGGCGCCTGATGCGGGCTCTCCCTCACCGACACCACGGTTTTGCCACCCGAGTTGCCAGCTGTTAACGAGGACGCGGAAACGGAGCCCGACGACGAATCCTTACAGATTTTGTAGCAAACCTCTTTCGGCACGTAACACAGGGACTCCGGCAGAGGTTCACTTTTTCGGAAACATTCAATGCACTTGTTTAAAAAGCGTATTCTCCCCAGGAGGATGTTGGAGTTGACGTCCGGAGACATCCCCTCCTCAAGTTTGAGTGCGCTAGCAGGAGAGCTAGCTGAGGATGTATGTCAAAACTGAGCAGTTCGGCAGTCAGCAAACATTACACTCGCATATGCTTGTCATTTATTTACCCGTCTGTCTGCTTTTATTTAGATCCGATGTAATAAACGAACTGTGCGACAAAAGACTAGATACAGTTGTGCATTTTTACTAGCGCCAAAGCTACGTATAGCCAGCATCTGTCAAGCCAGCTATGCCACCAGTCTAAAGGGCGATCCGCCCATATGTGTGTTTACTCATCCCCCTACTGGACAGACGGTCTGTTACACTCCACTCATTTTGGTTTATTATTTTTCTTATTTATTTTAAGTCATTACGTTTTTAAATCCTACTTTTTACAATAAACATTAGTATTATTTAAATAATTAAATTAAGATTGGATTCTCATACTCTCCAATCCCTATATACATGGTATATAAATACAATTGTATTTATCTAATTTATACAATTGTAGTTATCAGGTATATGAATAAATTAATTGATGACATTGATGACGTATTATATACAGAAAAGAAGGTTGAAGCAAAGCTTATTTCTTAAAAAAATAAACTTCATAAAAAGATCTAATATTATCATCTTTGGGGTTTTATAACAAAAGTAGGGCAAAAGTCACCAGAGCGACGGTGCTTAATCACGTGACGAAACAGAGGTCATTGATTGGTTGGCACTTCATGATTTCTGTTTGGTGAACATTGTAAGGACATTGAAGGACCGGAGCTGCTGCAACTGAGAAATAGCGATGCGTTTTAACAAGGTATACGCGTTTATCTTGACGTATTTGCGAACAGTAACTATTTTTCATATCAAAATCTAAAATCTGGTGAATTTGAAAGATAGATAGCATAACGCTAGGCTGTTAGAGAAGCTGAATTCCTAGTCGACGCACAACTATTTACGCAGAGATAATTATTACATCTGGGATCATGAGGTTTTCACAAATGTGATAAGTTTATTTATTAATATGGTGACGTTTCTCCTCTGTTCCTACTCGTAGTTTCACGTTGATTTTTGTAACCTTGTCTATAAACGAAGTTCCTGGCAGGATATAAGTCTTAGCATACTGTACTGCAAATATACTGTATCATACTCTTGCCAAACTCATTCTATGTTTGACTTATTTACATTTTTAATAAGATTTTGCTAAATTAAGATGACAGTGAATAAATACAATACTATTGTATAGTTCAATTGTGAATTATTTGTATGATGTAATTTTACCTTGGTAAATCTTTAAAATTGTGAGGTCAGTGCAGACATTTGTAATGATCTGTATTTATTTATTATCCAACAGGTTTTGAGGGCAGGTGTTCAGGCTGGACTCAGGTTTCAGAGTTCTGGCCCTCAAGCTAGTGCCAGAGCAGCGACTGCCAGCTTGAAGGGAGCTCATGGAGGCTTCAGCTTTGGTATTTATGATCATCCTCTGATTATAATGTTACTTCTGCTCACTGTGTTTTCAAAAATGCCAAGGTACCATAACACCATCTCAACACACTATTCCTAAAATTGAACAGAATTAACTGACCAGCAGAAAGAGTTCCAGGAGCTGGCAAAAAAGTTTGCACGAGAGGAGATTGTCCCAGCTGCCCCATCATATGACAGAAGTGGGGAAGTAAGTTATTTAAATCTACTTGTCCACCATATTACATATTTTGATTTGCAAAAATTGTAATCTGTGATTTCCTCCTGGCAGTATCCATTTCCTCTCATTCGAAGAGCATGGGAGCTGGGTCTAATGAATGGACATATTCCTGAGGACTGTGGTAGGTACTTGAAGGTCCTAGAGTGACCTAAAGGCTGATGCCCAAAATGATCATTCTGTCATCATTTACTCGCCTTCATGTCATTCCAAATCCAAACCTAAACCAAAAAATAATAATTCCATTAAGCATAAAATTAGATATTTTAATAATCTACTGATTGCTAGTTTCCATGCAGTTATACCATAAAAGCACCATAAAAGTATCTTAAAATTAGTCCATGTGTCTAAAGCCGTAACAAAAGCTTTGTGTAAAGAAGATCCTGACATTTAAGATGAAATTAGCTGAAATGCAGCATGAAAGTAAAATGGAACCCTTTTATGATATTTTTATGGCAGGGGTTTTCAAAGTGGTGTCCAGGGGTGCAAGGGGGTCTGTGGAAATTTAAAATAAGTAAATGATTGAATAAATAAATGCAAAAGTCAAAGGAGTTTGGATCAACATGAGGACAACTATTCCTTTAATTCTGACCATGTTGGATATTGCAATATGTTCCAGGTGGAATGGGTCTGGGTATATTTGATGCCTGTCTCATCACAGAGGAGCTGGCCTTTGGTTGCACTGGTGTACAGACAGCCATTGAGGCAAACTCTCTGGGCGTAAGTGGAGTTTTAGGACCTTATTTTTGAGTGTGATTCATTTAATAATTATTTTAAATGGTATTTTTTTTTCCCATGCAGCAAATGCCAGTCATTATTGCTGGTAATGATGCCCAGAAGAAGAAATATTTGGGCAGAATGACAGAAGAACCTCTAATGTGTGTAAGTTTGTCATCGTTTTTCTAATCATCAATATTTATGAAGCTTTCCCAAAGCAATAGTAAGTACATAGATACACGCTTGCATGTGACCGTGTTGACAGGCGTACTGTGTGACCGAGCCGGGAGCGGGCTCTGATGTGGCTGCGATAAAGACCCGGGCTGTGAAGAAAGGAGACGAGTATGTGGTCAACGGTCAGAAAATGTGGATCACCAACGGAGGAAAAGCAAACTGGTAGGTGAACTGCTTTGGATTCATAACTATTTTTGGGGCAATTATAAACCTTTTTGTTTGCATTTAAAGGTACTTCCTGCTGGCCCGCACAGATTCCGATCCCAAATGTCCTACTAGCAGGGCTTTCACAGGCTTTATTGTTGAAGCTGACACCCCAGGAGTCCAGCCTGGCAGAAAGGTAAGAGTTGCTGACAACCGCAGTCTGATGCACTCAGACGATACTTAAACACTTTATTAATACCACTGTGAGATTTTGCACCATTTGCTTATGTTTACATTCTCCTGTTTAACAGGAACTGAACATGGGCCAGAGATGCTCAGACACCAGGGGCATCACGTTTGAGGATGTAAGAATCCCGAAGGAGAATGTTTTGATTGGAGAAGGAGCCGGCTTCAAGATTGCTATGGGTGCCTTTGACAAGACCAGACCACCAGTAAGTGTCCTTTTGTAGTTATTACTTCTAACAAATTGCAGTTGGCTAATTCATAATGCCATGTCAACCATATCTTGATGCTTTTCAGGTGGCTGCCGGTGCAGTGGGACTTGCACAGAGAGCACTGGAAGAGGCCACAAAGTACGCTTTGGAAAGAAAGACTTTTGGCAAGTTTATTGCTGAGGTAGGTTTGTGTTTGACAACCTAAATGGATACTATGAAGTTAATACAGTAAATTCTAAAATAAATCTACTTAATTCTACAGTATAAATAATGAATAAGCTGCTTCTGTTTTCTGACCTCTAGCACCAGGCAGTGTCATTCCTTCTGGCTGAAATGGCCATGAAAGTGGAGCTTGCCAGGATGGCCTATCAGAGAGCAGCTTGGGAAGTGGATGAGGGCCGCAGGAACACCTACTTTGCTTCGATTGCGAAGGCCTTTGCTGGAGACATTGCAAACCAGTGTGCCACTGATGCCGTCCAGATCTTTGGTGGGAACGGTTTCAATAGTGAATATCCTGTGGAGAAGCTGATGAGAGACGCTAAGATTTACCAGGTAAGGATTGTAGACTTTGATTAATTTGTTCATTTTTAAAGATGCTAAAATTTGATTAATGGCTTATTATCTGAATCCACAGATTTATGAAGGGACTGCTCAAATCCAAAGGCTCATCATCTCAAGAGAACATCTTGGGAGATTCAAACAGTGAACCTGTAAACCCAGGACTTCCATGCCAAGAGCTAATCGTTTGGTTTAGCATCTTTTGTAAATGATGATGTATTTGATCAATAGATCTCAGGATTGTATCTAACAGATTTTAAATTGCCTACACAGAACTCGCGTTGCCTTGTCATATCAGCATGCCTTGCCGTCTTTGTGTTTGTAGCGTTAAACAACTAAGTTGATCAAATGTAAAGTTGACAAATGTTAGACTGCTTAGCAGAGCTTATCATCAAATATTCCTTCTTAACAAATGTTAAGCTGAACAAAATAACATGGTTACAGAGCTCTTTCTGAATTTTTTGTAACTGATTACGTCCTCAAAATAAAAATAAATTATCTCCTTTGAAAAAGTGTTTGTCTTTTCTTGCCCAAATGATTGTCGACAGTAGTAGAAACTATTATTGACATTTTAATTACAAAATTAAAAAGTGATATTTAGCTGTGTCCTACATTTCTCATGTGACCTAATGATTTGCCCCATTATGAAAAATGTAATAAAAATTGTGACTCAAGAAGTAATGTTGGTTAAACAAGTAAAACAAAAACAAAAAAATTCTAATCACTTCCTATTGCAAAAAAAAAAAAAACTTGTAATGTTAACTGCATTTGGCTTTTTTTTTTCTCTGAATGTTTATTGGAAAAAGGTAGGAATCCCACAAATCACTATTTTAAATTGTCTATTTATTTAAACATGTCTACAATTTTGCTAACGGCAATGAAAATGAATAAACTATAAAAACGGCTCATATAAAACTAGTTCAGCATGACAATATATATTGTTCAGATTATGACAATAATCTGGAGAAAAAATGTTAAGGACAACATATTTTGCTTTCTCCGCTTTGTGACGTAGTGAGGGAACATAAACGTCTGTTTAAAAGATGTGAATGCAGAATCGCATAACGTCATTAGTAAATGCTTTTGTCCTTCACGAGCACCCGTAGAAATGGCGAGTAGTGTGATGATGTACAATGTGTGTGACTGCTGAAGTACGCCTGTAGTCCTCTCTTACTTCTCCGCCAGGATGGTAATGTAAAACACACTACTTTGCTTTTATAGTTATTTAATTGTGTATCAAATAATGTTTCCCATAAAGAAAGGGCATGCGATTGTGAAGAAAACATCGCACATTAAAAGAGGCGAACGATTGCAGCATGTCATTTCATTCGCCCAGTCAATTCGGCACAGTTTACAGTCTGAGCTAAAAGGAATGTACCAGACTGCAGTTTTTGAGCTTATTGAACTATTTTTTCTTTCAGGGAACCCAGGTTAAAGACGTGATCATTAAACCTGACTCTCCAAACACTCTCCTCCTAGACAAGCATGCAGACTATATTGCAGCCTATGGCTCCAAGAAGGATGATTATGTAAGTTGATGGCTTAAATAAATACACACAAAAATGTTGCCCTTCAATTATAAACTATATGATGTTAATTCATCCATGAATTTTGCACCGGCTCCTGCAGGAGTACACGCTGTCAGAGTACTTGAGAATGAGTGGCATCTACTGGGGTCTGACAGTAATGGACCTGATGGGTCAGCTCTCTCGAATGAATCGTGAGGAGATCATAGACTTCATCAAGTCCTGCCAGCATGACTGTGGAGGCATCAGCGCCAGCATCGGCCATGACCCTCATCTTCTCTACACCCTCAGTGCTGTACAGGTCAGCAAGAACCTGAAGTTGCCATTGCGCTATATATATATATATATATATATATATATATATATATATATATATATATATATACTGTGACGTATATCCAAGGGAAACTTCTTTCTGAACAAGAAAAAAATGTAGGGCAGAAATTGATTTTGTCCATCGGGAATTGATTGGATCGTTGGATTGTTGTGGTTTGCTATTGGTTGATCTCATGTGAGTGACAGGTTGCCCCGCCTGCAAGAGGGAGGGGGAGTTATTTTGATTAAAGATTACGAGGGCTCATACTTTGTTTCAAAAAAATAATGAAGTGCACGGGTTATTTCTAATAAATGCTGCAATATTTCATACAAGGCGACCGTAATGATGAATAAATGGCTGTACAAAAATTACTACACAGAAGTGGAAATTCATGGGGATTATTATTATTTTTTTAGATCCTGTCCTTGTATGATCTTATTAATGTCATTGATGTGGACAAAGTGGTGGACTATGTTAGAGGACTGCAGCAGGAGGACGGCTCATTCGCCGGGGACAAATGGGGTATATTTATACATATACATTTTCTGTCTTTGGTTAATTAAATAACATATAAATGGTACATGACTACATGAAGGCCTGTTTTTTTCCTTAACAGGTGAAATAGATACACGGTTTTCCTTTTGTGCAGTTGCGACATTGGCACTACTGGTCTGAATTCTTTTATATTCAATATTATATTCAATTGCCTTTTATGGTGTTTCCTGCCACCTTTGAAGGTTTTAAATACATATAACAAGACAAATTTCTCTGTAGGGCAAGTTGGATGCTATCAACATGGACAAGGCCGTTGAGTTTGTGCTGTCCTGTATGAACTTTGATGGTGGGTTTGGTTGTAGGCCTGGTTCAGAGTCTCATGCTGGCCAGGTGAGATATTTGAGGTTTTTATGCCCTTTTAGTGTATTTGTAAGTGATGCACTGTCTCTCAGTCATGTTTTTCTCAATCTTTCTTCAGATTTACTGCTGCACAGGTTTCTTGTCCGTCACTGGGCAGCTTCATCAAGTAAATGCAGATCTGTTGGGCTGGTGGCTCTGTGAAAGACAGTTGCCATCAGGAGGTCTGAATGGGAGACCAGAGAAGGTAAGATGTCTTGTAGATCATAGGTATTAATGAAAAATAACTTTAATTAAAATAATATAAAAGTGTTAGAAGAATAAAAACTAAATGGGATTACAGATGAAATGACATTTGTTCTCATATTTTCTTTCAATGCTGGATAGTATGATTTAATCTGACTTTTGACTGTCAGTGCATTCTGCTCAGGAAGAGAGCATCTCATCCAGTCGTTGTTGCAGGATCATAAATAGTATATTATGGTATAATTGCCTCTTTTAAGTGTTTTGTATTTTGTATTGTCTGTAATTGTTTCTTTTCTAATGGACCTTGAGTCTGGAAATAAAGTTGAATTGAGTAAAATTTGTGGTGTTATAAAATATTAAAACCGAACCTTATAGCCTATTGAAACTAAATAAAAATAATAAAAATATTTTTTTAATTATTTAAAAAATCTGATTAAATTAAATGTATTTGTACACCTTAAAACTAAACTGAAATTGACCAAATAAATAAAATAGAAAATAATGAAATGTCCACAACTATGTCCTAGATACTCTTTTATATCTGAACGAGTAAATACAACTGTGGATGATTTTATTATTTTCTAATTTCAGCTGCCTGATGTCTGCTATTCCTGGTGGGTTCTTGCGTCTTTGAAGATCATTGGCAGAATTCACTGGATTGACAAAGTGAAACTGCGCAATTTTATTCTTGCTTGCCAGGATGAAGAGACCGGAGGCTTCGCTGACAGGCCTGGAGACATGGTAAGCTCTATGGAGTTTGTCACACAAAAATGTTGCATATGCATAAATATTTTGTTTATTTCTATAGGGCTTACCATTCTTTAAACAGATCTTATCAGTCTCTGCAGATCATTGTTATGAGTATAATATATATTTTTCATTCGTCTTTCTGTCCAGGTGGATCCTTTCCACACTCTGTTTGGTGTAGCTGGTCTGTCTTTGCTGGGAGATGAGCAGATCAAACCGGTGAACCCTGTGTTTTGCATGCCCGAGGATGTGCTTCAAAGAATTGGCCTCCAACCAGACTTGCTGAGCTAAGTTTACATTTTCAGCATGGCCGTTTTACACTTCTCCTTCACCTGCACCGCCAGCCCAGTTTTAAAACGAGCAAACTCTCATCTACAACTAATGATCGGCACACCGCTTAGAGGGACCAAGGATTTTAGAAAAACATTGTGTGCTTTTGTTCTGAGATTTGTTCTGGTCATCATGTAGGCACAATATTACAGAACTTACATCCGTTAGTAGGCTTTCTTTCTTTAAAGATGCTGGTTGAAGAGGTACATCTGATATTATTACAGCATTCACTGTGTATAGAAACACAACTTTATTTATATGACTAATTCAGCAGGTCACTTTTTGGTATCACAAGCATTTAGTCAATGAGGGGAGATCTCTGATGGCTTTTTCAATGTGAGTATGCAAAACTAACATTTACATGTTACATCATACTTTCCATGCATGAGATTAATTTTAATGTCCAAATTATCTTACTGTAGTTTTTTCACACCAATCATCAAGGTTTTATTAGTTATCACATCCCTGAAGCATTCATGACAACTATTGTGCGGCCATTTTAAAAGTCGCGTTCGGTTTGCAACTGATTTAGGAGAGTTTTACTGTTGTGGTATGAATGATGAATTATTCTGTCATTCTGGCATTGATGCCAGTGTGTGAACATGCCTGTGGTGTGGGATGGAATAAATGTGATGTTAATATCAAAAACTCAAGTGATTTTGCTTCATTGGTGTAATTTGGATAATTCATTTTCAGGTGTTAATCTGTTGATGTTCATCACCCCTAGAGATTCTGACACTGATTGTGAAGAGATTTCGGTGGCCTGCTGTTACATGATGTTCCTCATTAGTGCTTGTACATTTCTTTACACAGTAGGTTAGAAATTTGTATAATATATAAAACCTTTCCACTGAATTGATTGCCAGTTTTAGTCAATCATGCTTTCAATGTCACAAATTTTCTTATGATGTTGTTTTTTCTAATATTCAGTTCAAAATAGGCTTTTTACACACTGATTTTAAATCTGGGAATAAAACAAGTATATGAGCACGTAGTTGGAAAAAGTGAAGAGGCAATCAATTCAGTGTGTGAAATCACCAGGAGAGCAGCAATCTACAGATCCCTGACTGATATGCAGAAACTAACACAAGAGTACGCTGAAACCCCACTGGCTCTCATTACAACCTGTTCAGAGTGTGCTTGCGAGAGATGTGCCATATGTCACCACTGCCTCCTGGCACTCATGTTGTTGTTACACACCATCTACTGCCTCTGTTAGTTTTAGAAAGACATTTGGATCAGTTTTGACACTTTAGAAACCATAACACCAAAAGCATCATGAACCGTTTTAAATATAATCATTTTATTTCAGCCAAAAACGTAATTTTATTAGTATTTTTTTTTTTACGAAGTAACAAAACATGGGTATTCATTCTATTAACACACAACAAGTCAAATATTTTTAAGCATTTGCTCATAAGGCATTAGATTAAAGGTTTGGAATAGTGATTCTCAATAAGGCTAACTTTTTTAAATTTAGTTATCAGTTTCTCAGTTGCTTTGGTACATTTCTCAGATCACAATTGAAATCCTCGCGACTGCTTTCACCAACCACCACATTTACCTTTTGTCACTTGTGCAAATCATAAAAGCAATTTCTCATTTGATTAGATACATTCATGCATTTGATTATGTACAATTTCCTTTTCCTTTAACCCCTCCTTTTTCTAGCTTATGCTACTCTAAGCAGTGTCTGAAACTTTGTTTTTGAGCACTTCTTGCGTTGTTTGCCTCTTCATGATGAATCGCTCGCTGTATTCCTCGTTTGTAAGAGGCTTTGGATAAAGGTGTCTGCTAATTGACTAAATGCAATTGTCTGCTGCAATTGTGTTGCTGTATGTAAAGATTTTTTCTAGAAATGTACTTTTTTTTTTTTGGTTTGCAAATAAGGATGATTAGAGAAATGTACCAAAATTACAACAAAGTAAATGTTAATTTACATCCTACAAAACACTAAAAAGAAATATTACATTAAACTGTAATTATATTTTTGAGTTTATTTTTATTACAATTAAATACCTGAGGTACAAATCAGCTTAGATAGGAGCCCCTTCAAAAATTCTCTTGGAAAGAGTCAGAAAGCTTTAGAACCACTGGTTTATGTGACAGGGATACAAAGATATGCTTAAAATGCAACATCCTGTGCAATAGCCTGTTTGGTTTTTCTATTGAAATAAGTTTACACTGGAGGTAATTCATAGCTAATGTTTAATCGCCTGTAAATGTTTGGCTTGCTTAATGAATATGAGATTTACTTGATTATGATAAATTAAGAAGACATGGTGAAATCAGTACATTAACTTTGCCTTGATACTCTTCAAATACGGTCTTTAGTTTGAACCATTTTATTCATTCACTAGAAGAAAAAAAATCCAGCTATGCATTTGTGTTATAATAGGAAAAACAAGCCACGTGGAAAGACATCTCATTAGCAACAGCCTCTCTCTGATAGACACCTTTTTCAAGTAGATAAAACAGGTACATCTTTTTCATGTCTGTGCTTCTTTTTCAAGCCTGGAAACATTGCAGAATGATATTGATGCCTCTATTGATGACCTGAATGTAGGGCATTATGTCTATCCGTGCATGAAGTGTGAATCAGATAGAAAGGAATTGAATCCCTTAGAGTATGATGAGTGAGTTTCATATAATAGTGTGGAAAGATTTACCAATCAATTGTTTATAAATTGAAGACCCCATAGCCTATAAAACAAGGAACTGATTACGCTACTTTAGGATGATGGTTATCATCGTCATCTGACATGTTATGTGGGTCTTTATGTGCTAGTTCTGAGGATCCTCTGTAATATTAGAATAATAAATTATAATGTTGGTTTATTTAAAGTCAAACAGAAGAAATAAACTACAGAATTTCACGTGTCACACCTGAACTCTGAAAGCTCTGACACAAAGTTAAACACCTTCTCCTGCAAACTCCTCTGCTTGTTGTTGCTCACCATATCAGCATTTTGAGGATGATTGTATTCTTCGATCAGCAGATCAAGGCTGTGCTTAATGGCTGCTTTAGATATGTGACTACTGCAGTATTCCATGCCTTCTATCTTTATTTTGTAAGTATCTTGACAATGACTGGCTGTCTTGGTCTTGCTGCTGTATACCCATATTACAGCAATGGTGTTCAAGCAAAGGGTTCCTCATTCCTGCAGCAGGACTCTTATGAAGAGTGACTTTCTGTCGTCTTTGATGCACTTGTGTTGCTCTTCTGTCAAGGGTGAAATGTCTTGGAGTCGAGGAACTGTTCTTCAGATCTGTCTCTGCGATATATGAAGGGCTCTTGGGCAAACTCTTCTGAGGACATCCATCACTTTTATCCTCATCTTTTTCATTGCATTACCTTAAGGAGAACTCAAAATGAGGCAATGAGGCTTTTAAGTAATCCTTATTGTTTTTTTACATCCTTATGTGGTGAAATGTATGTATTAGTGTTGGATTTTTTTTATACGTTTGTAGAGTCATTGTATGCTGTTTGACTTCTGACAGATCCCTTTCACAATCAACAGAGGTTTCATCACCCCAACCATCATGCTTCTGGCTAAACATGCGTTTGGACTTCACTCAGTCACCGCTTTCAACATTGAAGTCAATATTATCACATGTGTTTTCTTTCTTGGATTCTATACAAGTTGAAAAGGCAATACTCACTGATCTCAGATGAGCAGCGTAGGCTTCATGACAATATTCGCTTATCAGGTTTATGCCCATCAAGGTCTTTTGAAGCTCTTGTATTTCTTTGTTGATCAAAAACATCGATCTCCTGTGATCTCTGCACAGAATTTCTCGCTCATCCACAAACCTTTTCATTTCATAATAGTTTTTGAAGTGTGCTCTCTGTAGATGTTCAACTCTCGATGTGTTCGCTTTTCTCGCTTTCAAAGAGCTCATGCCTCAGACAGATTCAACATGTAATGACTGTTCAGGAGCCTTGAGACGTGTGTGTTTGTCTTGTACCTCAGGGAACTGTTGGAGACCGTATGTGCCTCAGAGATACAGGCATAAGACATTGGTTAAAAGGAAATAGTCCATCCAAAAATGACAATTATGTCATTTACTCATCCTTATGTGAGTAAATGATGATGTATATTCTTCCGATATTTTGAAGGATGTTGATAACAAAATGTTTTGGTTCCCATCGGCTTCCATTACATGGACAAAAATTGTAATGTAAGTCAACAGGAACTGAAACTCTTTGGTTATCAACATTCTTCAAAATATCTCATTTTGTGTTCACCAGAAGAAAGAAATGCACAGGTTTGGAAATACATGATGAGGGTGAGTAAAAGATGACAAAATTTACATTTTTGGGTGGACTATTCCTTTAAATATTTGAAATATGAATCAAAAGTAAAGTTCTGTGAGAGATTAGCTTTATATGTGGCATGAATGACAATACAAATATGGAGAAAACACTCAACAGACCAAGGATACTAAATGGTCTCATTCACAAGGGGGCAGCAAACGTCTATTTTTCATGAGGAAATCAGCATGTAACACACATGCTGTGTTACTAATATTGAGTCTAACATTTCATTAAAATTATATAAAAGTATTATTACAAATGACAGCATAAGGCGCATCATGCTGTGAGATGGACCGAATATGTAAGGCATAAATCTTTTACTCACCATTTATACTAGCCATTTTAATCATCAGTAATAATCATTCTGAATGCCTCTAATATCAGCCTCAAACTGGCGTTTTGGTTTGCATCTGCAACACCATCTCAAAGTCTGCAGATCCTGCACTGATGCTTTTCTAGCGCATGTATTTTTTATCATAGTCTACATTGCATAAAATATTCAGATAGGACATTCACTTTTCTGAGCCCAGCCAGGCTAGTGATCCCTCACCTAATAGTTGGATGAGCATCCAGGCCAAAGCCTAGAGCCGCTATCAGCAGACACCCGCCTGAATGTCAAGTCATGTATGACCATGACTCATTCCATCTGTCCCGCATCTGAAAACACAGCGTCAAACCAATCACATCTTAAATGTCTGTGTAAAAATAAGCTGAATAGCTTCTGCTAAAGTATTAAACCTGTTTCATCACATTTTTCATGGTTTAGGTAAGAGATTTCTTGAGGCTGGTCTTTCAGGACATTGGACAAAATAATCTAAAATTATACAGCAGGGCTAAAAGCTTCCATTTAAAGGGTTAATTCACCCCAAAATAAAAATGCTGTCACCATTTACTCCCCCTCAAGTTGTTTCAAACCTGTATGAATTTCGTTCTTCAGCTGAACACAAAATAAGATATGTTAAAGAATATGGGTAACCAAACAGTTGATGGTAGCCATTGACTTCCATAGTATGGGAATTCTTTTTTTTACTTTGGCAGTCAATGGGGCCTATCAACTGTTGGGTTAACAACATTCTTCAAAATATATTTTTTGTGTTCAGAAGAAACTCATCAAATTTTGGAAAAACTTTTTTTTTCCAGCATTTTCATTTGGGTGAACTATCCCTTTAAGAAAAGGTTAGTGTCAAAGTATGACAATAATAATAATCATAATAATAAAACATAAAATAAAAATTAAATTTTATTTAATGTAGACGTAGCAACACAATCTGTGTGGGAAAAAATCCCAAAAGGAGTTTTTCAAATTAAAAGGTAAATGTAAATGGAGCTATAGTGATATAGTGTAATATAGGGGCACAATTTGGTTTTGGAAATAGCAATATTTTTGACCTAATGTACAACGTTTCCTTTTTGTTTACTTTCATGATCTCAAGTATTGTTTAAAATTTGAAATATTATTTTGCTTTTGCCATTCATTACTGATCAGAAATCCAGGGGTTGGTAATATATTTAAATATTTTTTAAATAAGTCTCTTATTCTCACAAAGGCTGCACTAATTTGATTTATCTATTGCCAGTATTATTATCTTTTTTAATTACATTTTCAGAGTTATAATAGTACAAATTCTTTTTACTATACAAATTCTATAATATTTGAGTTTATACTTAAATGAATAAATGAATGACTAAAACACTTACAATTCAATAAATGATAATGAATACAGTAAAACAAAAATAAAGTGAAACAGTAATATTGTGAAATATCATTACCATTTAACTTTCTATTTTAAAATATTTTAAAATGTCAGCATCATTATCCAGTCTTCAGTGTCAAACGCTCCTTCAGAAATCATTAAATGATTTGCTGCTCAAGAAACATTTCTTCTTATTATCAATCACAAGCAAGCACCACTCCACATCCATCAATGTTGGAGAATTATTTATTGAGGAAAGTTAGGGATGAAAAAGGAGAGGATGAATGGGAAGGGGAAAGGGATGGTAGTCAGGTTGATCTGCGCATCTGGTGTTGGTGGCCTGGAGACTCAGAGTGGGGGCATCATCTCAGTTAAATGTAGGTCGAGTGATTTGGACCCCCCGAAACAACCTGGAAGGGGAGAGAAGAGGGGACGGTATGATGGTTGAATCATGGATGAGAGAGGGAGGGGAAGGGAGGGTTCGAGAGAACGAGACAAACACAGTACTGTAAGGGGTGGCCTGATAAGGTTTTGAAGAGTCAGGGGATTGGTTGAGGTGTGGCCCCTCTCCCGAACCTCAGTTAACTAGTTAACTCCCTATGTTGATTACAACAGTTGCTTACTATTTTTGTGGAAAGTTTTTTTTTGTTTGTTTTGTTTTTATTAAAAAAAAGAACAGCATTTATTTGACACAGAAATATTTTTAAACATTATAAATGCCTGTCACTTTTGATGGATTAAACGCATCCTTGTTGAAGAAAATGATTAATCTCTTATAATTTGCTGATTTCATCACCTTGAACAAAAGTGAAAATCATACACAGGGTGCCTGAAGCGGTTTCTTTTTTTATCTGTAAATATATGTCATAATATCAAGTATTCTCTTAAGGTCATCAATTTTGGGAGGAGAAAAAAATTCTAAAAGACCTTTTAGCACCTTTAGCATCAATGTCTGCAGAGATCCTCCCATTCTAAAATATTTCATATAACATCTATTCTATTCAAAGCTGAGTCAAAATGCAAAATGTTACTTGTCAACTCTAGACAATGCATATTTTCTCACATCTCGTAGACAAAAATGCTTTATTTTTTTGTTTTTCATTTCTGCATGTTTCTTCATTCCGACAGAACATGTTGGCTGTACAAAACATCACATGAAAAAGAGGACACAATCAAATCAGATGGAAAGAAATGCTTTCTGTCTCTTTAAATACTGAATACAGTTTGACAAGATCACAATAACAACAGTAAGAGTGAGAGAGTGGGCCCATCTGAATACGTCCGACTGCTGACTCACACACTGTATCGCCACTAAAACCGTTCCTCATATCACATGAATAATTAATGTTGCTTTTAAATGCTACAAAAATAACATGAAATAGAATACAAAAAATCCATTTCCTTTTCGCCCATGCCCGCAGTGCGTGCGTCGGTGAATTAAAAGTGGCTAGTCCCTGATCCTCACAGATCATTTTTTGAAACACACACTGCGTTTCATTGCTTGTTTGTCCCACAGAGCTGGAAAGAAAAAAACAATGCAGAGTTTTATTAAGCGGCATCTGGGTTTGCACCAAAGCGATTATTCTCATCTTGGAGATTCAGTGTCCTTGTCCCGCCAGTAGACATATAGTTTTGAGGCGAAGGCCAGCAGTGAGCACTGACATTTGGCTGCGTCTCATCCAAACTCCACCAGCTTGAGCCGTACACTGAACGAGTGGCTAGAAGGTCTACTTTTGTTTCCTTTTTGCTAATAAAAATATATTGTTACTATTGTAAGAAGATCAGTTTCTGTTTCACAGTGTTTCACATGCATGTGAACGTCTAACACTAAGTCCCTAACTGCTGGCTACTACAAAACACATTTCTTCTCTCCCTTCAAACGGAAAATAAAACTAAAACTCTGAAGAGAGTCCTTTGGTGTCATTTGTTATTGGGGGGGAAATCCCTTAATTTCTGGGTAAACAGGGGCTGAGTATGGAGTAAAGATGATGTGGGGGGGAGCATTATAGCTAACCAAATAAGTTGAATCTGAAATCTTTTGTAAACCGCTATGCCCTGAAATGTGACAAAATGGCACATGAATACAAGCCTCGATTACATGACAGCATATATAAAAGGTCACATTCCACGACAGGTGTCTAAGTCTCACAACTGCTTTACATGAGCCGCTAAGCAGGGCGAACGTCTCTGTCCTCGGATCAGCTGCGAGGAGCTCGTTCAGTAAAAAAAGAGGATGACTGCGCGTTAGCCAGTGGGCCGGGGGGGGCTGGATGAGAGGGCTTCCCTGAGGGAGTATGGATGGAGGGAGAGCGGTAGGCAGTCTGGACAGCGGTGGAGCTTCTTAAACGCGGGCCAGCAGAAAGGCCAGCAGCAGGAGCACAGCTAGGCACGGGCCGTCCGCCTTGCAGCGCTGGCTCTGATCAGTCAGGAAGGGCTCTGGAGACTCATAGCCCGAACCATCTGAAACACACAAACACAGAGAGACAGCACACGGAGAAGAAGCGCTAGGAAATGCATACCTTTACTCAAAGCAGCAGGGGCCCACAGCAGTGACCTAATTACTGTTTAATTACTGAGGCAGAGGATCTGGTTCACATTTCACACACAGTTTTCATAGATTGCACCACCCTGACATATCTGTGCCAATGAATTTAAAATAAACGCTGTATTTCCAAACGGAGCTGTTGTTCTGAACCATGGGTGTCCAATCCTGCTCCTAGGGCCACTGTCTGGCAGAGTTTAGCTCCAAGCCCAATTAAACACACCTGAACCAGCTAATCAAGGTCTATTTTCTATTTTAATATATTTTAACTCTTTCCCAGCGTAAATTAAAAAAAAAATACCAGTCACCGTCAGCATTTTTTTAAAAGAATTTTCACAAAAATATGGCATCCAGAATATTTAGTTGTATGAATATCTGAACAGGCTATATATCAAAAGAAAGAATAGATCCTCTGCTTAAAAAAACAAAAACTGTTTTATTTTAGCTTAATGCTTTTTTTTATCAACACTTGAATGTGGGTAAGTTTCATAAAAAAAGCAACATTTTGAGCAAAAAGCATTCAAGTTTTTGTCAAGAACTACATCTGGATCAGATTCAGAACGAAGATCAAAACATATATATCCTAGTAATATGCTTATTTTCCTCATAATGTGCTCAAGAATCATGTCTAATTATTATCAATGCTGAAAACAGTTGTGCTGCCTAATATTTTTGTGGAAACTGATAATATTGTTTCAGGATTCTTAGATGAATAGAGTTCAAAAGAAAAGTATTTATTTGAAACAGATTTTTTGTAAATAATGTAAAAGTCTTTAATGTCACTTTTGATTAATTTAAGGTGTCTTAGTTAATTAACAGATTAATTAATTTCTTTAAAAAAAATTTTTTTTACTGATCCGCAACTTTTAGTTAGTTCACTCAAAAATAGAATTTCTGTCATTAATTACTCGCCCACATGTCGTTCCAAACCCATAAGTCTTTCGTTCATCTTCGGAAACACAAATGAAGATATTTTTGATGAAATCCGAGAGCTTTCTGTCCTTCCATTGACAGCTACACAACTACCACTTCCAAGCCCCAGAAAAGTAGTAAAGACATCATAAACGTAATCCATGGGAGTGGCTTAACCTCAATTTTTTTTGCACAAAAAAACCCCCAAAACATAATTTACCACTTTTTTTATAAAATATTAATCTCCAACGTGCGTTCACACAATTACATCTGCTTTCACGTCAAAACAATATGCAAGTGTTGTGGTGCTCTTGTGACACCAACATTTTTGGGTGAGCAAACACTTAAATCGATAGTCTATGTTTTGATGCAAGTCGCAAATTCAGAATTTCATAAAAATGATTTACGAATAAAGCTGCTTTTTTATGTCATGTGTCACGTGTTTAAAAGAACAAAACTGTCATACCTGGGGAAATTAGCACATAAAAACAACACTGTTTCCTGTTCTTCTCTGAGTTAATGATTTAGTCTGCATGCATATCTAGAATTTATTAAATGTGTTTCCATCGTACTTTATTTGCTTTCCTTTTTACCAAATACAACTTTTATCCACAAAACAATTATGCTGTAGTCTCACAATAGAATTATACTATATGCTATATTTGGGTAGTATTCCCTGTTAGCAACAGTACAGCAACTGACCACCAGCGATTACATCATTGTTAGTGCAAACAACCCTGACATGTTAAAATGTTATTTAATCAGTTATTTTTAAAAGGGGGAAAACAAGAAAGGTTAAACTATGAATGTAATATCAATCTGAGACCCTTGCCAACAATAAATGGTATAGTATGATTTTCTTTCTTCTGGGTAACACAAAAGAAATATTTTGAATAATGTTGAATTGAATAATCAGACATTGGCTTTGGTGACCAATGACTTGCATCGTAAGGGAAAAAACAACAAGACAGACATGTCTCAAAATATCTTCTTTTACTGTATGTTCCACAGAAAAAAGAAAGTTATACATCATATGACAATGATGACTGAATTTTCATTTTAGGGAGAACTATCCATTTAATATTCAGTTTCCATTGGTGAGTAATGAATGTAAAATCCTAAAGGAAAAATTCACAATAGTCCTAATCGTTCCCATTAGACCTCAGCAGCTGCAGACTGCATTTGAACACATTCTCACAGCTTGAAAATAAATATGACATCTCATTAACAAAATGTTCCTGGAAAATGTGTCAAACACTGCTTATTTTTGCATTCCTGTTATGCCTAACAGAAGGGTGGCCTGTAGACATGAGGAGATATTTTCTACGTCGACAGGACGAAACAGTTAGAGCGTGACTTACTTGTAGGCTTCACGTACACCTTCAACTTTAAACACGGCTTGCCAGCGTGGTTAGGATGAGGGGAGGCTGTTGAAAAGGAAGTAGAAGAGAAATAATGAGCTAAATGTGCTTGTGACAAACAGAATCGTTCAGTAAGTCAATGTATCAATCTGGTTTAAGATCCTCCTGCTGTTGTGAGGTGACGCTTGTGAATGTTTGACCCCTTGACAACCAAATCAAGAACAAAGTCTGAGATTTTCTTCATTTCACCAGCTTGGTGTCGTCATATACAATGCCCTGCGACACGCAATGTTCCCATAGCAAATTACCCCACATAGCACTCAGTGACCTGAGAGCAAAGAGTCACTATTGAGTCAGCCAGCAGTCTACCATCAGATCGGCTCCACCAGAACATTAGCAACACCGTTCATCTCTGCTCCCCAGACACAAGCTTTCTGACAGATTACTTCATTCATCTCTGTACTCCAGACACAACACATCTCCGGCTTATTTCCTTATAGGGTCTTGTGTGAAAGAAGGGGGGAGTGAAATCATTTATTTGAACTTGGCTGCAGTCTAATGTCCACAAAGAAAACCCAGCACATGTAGAAGAAAACAGCATAATGTCCCGCTCAAGCTGTTGTAGTACGAGTCACAGTCGGAGTGGTCTAGATTCCCAACTGAAACAGAATTGACAAACGTTTATATATGTCTTTATATATATATATATATATATATATATATATATATATATATATATATATATATGGGTCAGAAAGACTTTTTTTAAAGTCAATACTTTAATTCAGCTAGGATGCCTTCAATTGACCAAAAGTGACAGTAATTTAATAGTAACATGTATTCAAATAGAAATGTATAAAAAATATAAAAATAATTTAATTGTAATAATCTTATTTTTTCTCAAATAAATGCAGCCTTTCCAAAACATTAAAAAAATCTTACTGACCCCACCCCCCCCATCTCTTCCTCCCTCTCTCTCTCTCTCTCTCTCTCTCTCTCTCTCTCTCTCTCTCTCTCTCTCTCTTCCTCCCTCTCTCTCTCCATCTCTCCCTCTCTCTCCCTCCCTCCCTCTATATATATACAGGTCCTTCCGGTCACCTCTTCTCGTTGTGCAGCATTTTTTGCCACACTTTTTCCTTCCCACAGACTTCCCACTGAGGTGCCTTGATACAGCACTCTGGGAACAGCCTATTTGTTCAGAAATTTCTTTCTGTGTCTTACCCTCTTGCTTGAGGGTGTCAATGATGGCCTTCTGGACAGCAGTCAGGTCGGCAATCTTACCCATGATTGCGGTTTTGAGTAATAAAACAGGCTGGGAGTTTTTAAAAGCCTCAGGAATCTTTTGCAGGTGTTTAGAGTTAATTAGTTGATTCAGATGATTAGGTTAATAGCTCGTTTAGTGAACATTTTCATGATATGCTAATTTTTTGAAATAGGAATTTTGGGTTTTCATGAGCTGTATGTCAAAATCATCAGTATTAAAACAATAAAAGACCTGAAATATTTCAGTTGGTGTGCAATGAATCTAAAACATATGAAAGTTTAATTTTTATCATTACATTATGGAAAATAATGAACTTTATCACAATATGATATTTTTTTTTAGAAAGACCTGTATATATATATAAATTATAGAAACGTCGGTCTGTCTGTCTGTGTGTGTGTCTGTTAACCGCATATATCTCGAACCGTTAGTCCTATGAATTTCAAACTTGACAGGTGTCTTGATACGGGCACGAGTAAGTGCAGTGCCGAGTTTGACGTTGTTTGGATGAGAAATGCAAAAGATATTGTTAAATATATCGGTAAAAAAAGCACACTCAGGTTGTGGTTTAAAAATAAACATTCTGACATTATGGGTTGTGGTTTAAAAATAAACAAATCATTATGTCAGTATCAGTATTTGCTTTCTACCATGCACAAATCAAAATGTCACTGAACTTTTGCTTTGTAATTGTAACAATGAGCACTCAAACACACCAAACCAACAATTACTAAAAACACAGACTAAAACTGATTTTGCACGGGCATTTTGTACTAGTATATACTAATTTTACTAATTAAATGTGATAGAGAAACATGATGTTTCCAAAAATAAATTATTGGCTTTTTTATTATATAGTTTTAGCACCATATTAAAGCCAAAAATGTATTACAATTATTAAAAGATTATCTTGAAAATATTTACAAATTACATTGCTGATGCATCTTTTCTTTCTAACCACTATTAGACTAGGCTAGATATCTTTTGAGTTTCCACTCCAATTTTCAGTGGATTCCTGAGAAAAATCCAACCCTGGTCTTGAGTTCGTCATCTTAAACCGGAACAACCCTCCCCCACGCCCCATTGCCCACCCCAGGTCATTGTGTATTCTTGTGGCATGTCCAGCACACCGGATCCTAGGTTCATTGGAGAGCACCCAACCTCAACCGCCGGCAGCTGTGTAGAAGACGCCTGTCAAGATGTCATCACAGCCGATCAATACGGACGGAGAGATGGAAGTCCAGGGGGTTAAGTCTGACCAGGTCTGATGGACGTGTTCTTTTACTAGCAGACAATCGAGTTCAGCCCCCACTTCCCCGTGATAACCTCTCAGATCCATCTCTCATCGCTGACCCCACCGACCCTGCCTCAAAGCATCAATCCCCCAAGGGACCATGACGCCCATAGAGCTGCCGGTAACCAAACAATCCTCTCAGGGAGCGGCTGGGGTGCTGAATGGGGCCGTCTTGGTGGGGGAGCGGGGGTGTCCGAAGGCCTTTTCCAGCCCTGCCCCTTCAGCTTGAAACAAAAGCCTTCACAATGCAGGACCTGGCTGGGAGCTACGAGGAGGATGCATTAAAAATCAGTTTGGGGGCAGAAACACAGAGTTGAAGGGGATCTTTGAACTTTTTTGCCTGCTTATTATGGCATCTCTCTCCCTCTCTCTCTCTCGTACACGGAGACAACACTGCGCCGTGTATGATAAGCAGCGCTACGCCCTGCTGATTTAGGGGGGCTTGGGCGGAGGGGATGTTGACTCAGAACGACGCCCCCTCCGCGCCTGCTTCGCTCCCTTTCAGTCTGAGCTGTCAATCAGGGAATAATCAGCAGTCAAATGAAAAGCATGTAGGATCAGTGGCAATCTCCATGGGAGAAAGGAAGGCCTGTCCGGCCGCTGTGCGAATGGCTGCTGATGGACAGTGCGGTTCTGCGACACAAAGCCGGCGAGAGCTCAAAGTCACCAGACTCTGTGTACTGTACACAGGTGGCTCCCAGCCCAGCCACATTTGCCCATGCCACAGCCTCCCATATCAGGAATTGTAATTACCATATAAATTATTGATTTGCTTGCCGCTCCCTGTTTTCTCCCGGCATCTTACTGATATAAGTCTTTCATGTTATCATATTAAAACAGATAGGCGGTTGGAGTACAGAAGTGTTTTTTGTTTAATGTCTACTTTTAATTTGGTTTAGCCACACTAAATTGTCTTCACTAGAGGAGAGTAAAACAAAGGCTTGAAGGACAAGTTTTCCATTTGAACATACCAGTTTAAAGCTTTGTGAGGATAATGGGAATGAGCTATTGGATGTTTTTCATCTCTATTTCAACAGTTCTATTTCTCTCACAAACTGTCCGCGTCTTTCTAAATGTCCTGTCACTTTAGAACGTTCTGCCTGAGGATGGAAGAAAAAAAAGACCAAAACAAATAGTGAAATACAAGCTCAAACTGTGGGTGAACACTGTTAAAACACTAATTTTTCTCAGGTCCACCAGCTGAGGTTTCAGAGTTAGGCTGCGTCTCTTTTGCTTCCCTGCAGCTCATTGTGTTCTCAGAGATTCCAATGAATGCTGAACGTGAAGGGAGTCTTAAAACTCACAGAAAGTCTCTGTGATTGGCTGATTGACCCTGTCAATGCGATAATGCCTGCCTGTCATGTTCACAGCCAGTCCACAAATCCACACGAATGGGTCAAACTGGTGGAAACAAACTAATTACAAAGAAAACAACTCATGTTCAAATTACGTATAGCAACTACTCAGATATAATTAAATTAAAGATGTACCTCTGTTTTTGAGACCATAAATAAACCTATTTACCAAGCATTCGTTGACTACTGTTCCAAAAATGTATATAAATAACAGCTAGTTGTAACCAATAATTAATACACAAAATATGCTTATGTTTTGTTGTAGTAATTCATTTTTAATTCATAAACTTTTTGAGACTTGGATTTAATAAGTAATATCTCCCCTGGTTTCACAAACAAGGCTTAAGCCTAGTCCCAGACTAAAATGCATGTTGAGTTGTTTTAACTGGAAGCAACTTATACTGACATATCTTAAAATATGTCAGTGCCATTGTTTTGTCCCTAGATGCACAACAGTAATGTTTTTTTTCTAAGGAATGTTTATAAAAGCTACTTAAATGTCCTAATTAAACTAAGGACTAAACCTGGCTTAATCTAAGCCCTGTTGTGAAACCAGGCCTTTATGTATTATGATATCAATAAAAAATGATAATAGCATTATATAAAATATACAATGATCAAAACTGTGTAAACATCACATATAAATTGAGCTTTTTTTTATCCTAAATAAATAAGCCGCAGTGCAGTGGTTCTTAACCAGGGCCTCCCAGAAAACCCTGGAATCTCAAGATGACTAAATTATTTAAAATAAACCCAAACAAGATATTTCTTATTTTAATTTAACCTCCACAACGACTGGTTCCCAATGTCTTGGAAAACTTAAGTGAGGCAGTGTTGTAAAAATTAACTAAAAGTAAAACTAATTTTAGTAAATAAAACAAATACTAGATAGAAAACCTTAGAAACATTGTCTGGGAAAGTAACTGAAATAAGTTAATAAGTGAATAACTGAAATAGGTTAAAAAATGACCATGCACGTAGCAAAATAATTAAAAATGAAGAGTTAAAACTGAAAATGTAAAAATAAAACCCAATAAAAAAAAAGAATAAAACTTTTATAGTAAAATAATAATTAATGCTAAAATAACATAAGAATAACATTAAAATAAGGTACATTTAAAAACGACAAGTGCTGTACAAAGTTAAGAAAAAAATATTAAAACTAGAAAAGAAAACAATCACATGCAATTTACAATGTATACCACTGCACCTACTTATGACTATATGCAGTAATAAATAGATGAGTTTTCAGAAGGGATTTAAAATCATCATATGTTGATTTAATGTAAAGTGGCAGATTATTCCAGAGCTGTGGAGCAGCCACTGAAGAGGCACAATCTCTTTTCAGTTTAAGGCGTGTCCTGGGAACAATCAACCATAAACTACTGTTAATCGGAGGTGTCTGGATGTATGATGAAATGAAAGATCATCAAAAATATAAGGAGGAGCCAGACCGTGGAGGCCTTTATAAACAAACAATAATGCTTTAAACTGAATACAATATTTGACTGGAAGCCAGTGAAGAGAGACCAGTACTGGCAAAATATAATTTTGAAAGTGTGATTTCTAGACAAATCTAGGTCAATTAAAAAAATCTTAAATTGGGTAGAAATTGAGAGGTAAAAATCCTTATCCTTATCCAGTGAATCGCAATGGTTTCACTGAACATTCAGTTTTTAAATCTTCTGGAATCCTAAAATTAAATTGACAGAAACTAGAAGTGTTAGGCCTTCGAATACAGTTGGGGACGGTTACAATGGAGAGTCAAAAAGGTTGTGAACCACTGCTACACTGAGTCGACTTTGACTTCTCATTTTAGAGGTTTACCACAAGCCACTTCTGAAACGTGCACACACTGAAAAATGCACACACTTACATATGTAATAGTACTCGTGCCCAGGCCGGAACTCAAAACCAAGTGAGAAGGGGGTGAAGAGCTGAAACTTCTCAGAAAAGCGCAGGGGTCCGTCGGGACTCTGGGGCCGGTTACACTCCCACCGTTTGAAGCCCCTCATGCGGTGCTCACAGGTGAGGTAACCATCATGGTTCACCATGAAAAGGATGTAGCGCTCCATGCGACTGTGAGGCTGAGGGCTCTCGTAGTACGGACAGTACACATCCAGGTAGTCGTTGATGCTCACGGCCACCGTGTATTCACCCTGCCAGAACCTGCAACGGAGAGTCAGAGCATTACATTAGGATGACTGACATAACTCCTGTTAAAGGGACAATTGAAATATTCTTTGGTTCAGTTTTTTTTTTTGGCCTCCATTCAAACCATACAGCAGCAAAGAACGATGTTTAACACACAAAGGCTAAATCTGTTGGGCAGAAAAGCACAGGGAACACAACAGAATAAGCTGGAATGAATAACCACAATGCATATTTTCTATCTAGGTCACCATTATGCAGAGAGAGAATGGCAAACCAGAACACACAGAAAACCAAACTCTCTCTGTAATACTGTAACGAGAATCTTTGATTAGGGCCTGAAATAGACCTCTTAAAAACTTACTTTTGCCTTTGTTCATATTTTGGAGTTAGTTCAGTAACAACATTTATCAATGAAAATGTTGATTATATTCACAAAAAACACAAATTTAGTGAGTTGAGCTTGTCATATAAATCGTCACCTTATTAAATTCCACCCTTAATACAAGCTTTGAACCACACTGGCACCATAAAATAATTTTTCATGCTTCGCATTTGATTTTCTCTCTATATAGTGTGCGTTTCATGAGAATGCAGCTCTTAGAGCATAAGAAAAAAGAAGGGAGAGGGAACGGGTGGAGAGGCAAAAGATAGCATGAGTGAATCAGTTTGAAAGTCAGCGTGACCTACAGAGGATGCGAATGTGTGACAGTGCTGTGTTGTCAGTCCTGTGAGTATATGCCTTTGACTGAAGAATAAATTGCTGTTGACTAAATAAAAAATAAAACAATAGATGTATTGAGGTGTTTATGCTTATAACATGTAACATGTGCCAACTGGAACAAGACAAGACACTTTTTAAAGATATAATTTTTTGAAAACAATTCTCACAGCCTTGAAGCAATTTTGTTTGGCATGGATATGTCAGGGTCATATTTTATTGAAAAAAAGAAAATATTTTTTGCATGATATAAATAATTCAAATTATTGTACCATCAAGAATTATTGCATTATTATTATAACGCAAAAAATATCACCAATGCAATGGTTTTTTAAAAAAAATTGTAGTGTTTATACAACATGGCAGTATTTACTGTACTGATTTTAATTAATACAAATAAAAGCATTATTTTTGTGTTTGTATTGCAGTAGTGAATTTTTGAAGAACTCAGATGTAAAACACACACGCACGCACGCACGTACACGTGCTAAATTTATACTTCATATATATATATATGCATTAAACTGATCAAACATGATATCAAAGACATTTATAATGTTACAAGAGATTTCTATTTCAAGTAAATGTCCTACATTCTAACTGTCTAGTTTCTATAAATCCTGGGAAAAAATGTCTCATGGTTTCCATATTAAGTAGCACAACTGTTTTTAACAATGATAATAATCAGAAATGTTTCTTGAGCACCAAATCAGCATATTTGAATGATTTCTGAAGGATCATGTGACAGACACTAAAGACTTATACTGAACATTCAGCTTTGCCATCACAGGAAGAAACTACACTTCAAGATATAATATTACAATAATAAAAAAGGTTATTTCTAATTGTAATATTTCACAATATTTATGTTTTTGATCAAATAAATGCAGCCTTGGTGAGCCTAGGAGAAAACATAAAAAATCGTATTGACCCCAAACATTTGAATATATATTATATATATATATATATATATATATATATATATATATATATATATATATATATACTGTGTGTGTGTGTGCTTTTTAAAATATGAAATATGACCAAAACTAAATTTGTACTGAAAAACAAAACGAGACAATAATTTTTAAAACTGCACCAAATAACCGAAATTTAACCAAGAGCACAATATTTTATAAAAGTGTCCCTGTGCCACATGTGACCTACTCTTTGAACCTTCCTTTTTTTATAGAACGACATGTATCTAAGTGAAAACAGCAGAAAGCACTCACACCTCTGTAAGTGAGGAAGGACCATCAGGAACTGGTCCATTTACCTTCAGTGTTCAGTATGAGGTCCTGTGCTCTCATCTATACAAGCTGCCCTCTACAGCACCTGCCTGTCTGTCCTTTAACAAGACAAACTATTGGCACAGTGATTTCCTCACAGTGCACCCTACATCATGCTTTTCTAAAGGCAGCTTGTTTTGCCCTGTGTTAATGGCTCTTTCAGATGTTTGCAGTCACATTCACATTCACACACACACAAATACCCGCTCACCATAAAACGTGCCTTAAATTACTTCCATGCTGCGGAACATCTCTGGATATGTTACTGTAATTCAGCTCTCGCAGTCTAAATCGAGTCCACCTGTTGTAGATTAGCCACACTCCCAAACTGTTACCTCAATTCCATCTTTCTTCAGCCACGTTTACATTAAGCGGACAAATGTATTTTAGGTCCTTTCAAACAAGTCCAAGTGACTTGTTTGTCTAATCACTTGTTTATACTATCAAAAGGAATAAATCTCCAGAAGGTTTGGAGCTCCTGACCTTCAACATAAACGCTGTGGAGATATTTCTTTCTAATCAAGCATGAACAGATTACCGAGGGGACATATATCAATTTGAGCAGAACATCCCAGCATATGTTGAGGGATCACAACCTTGTGTGTGTGCGTGAAACCCATCCTTCACAATCTTTCCAGGAACACATTTCTCCTTTTGAGTCTGACCTTCTCAAACTCTCCCGAAGCACATCAGGAACTTGTTTATGGTTCATGGTGAAATATCGATCTGTGAATTTACAGTGGCTTCCATAACCTCATTAAAAATAACCACTGATTGGTTCTAACGGCAAACACGAGATTGCACAATAAATGTTTTTTTTTTTTTCCGCCGGTGGTTCGGGAGGTGTGGGAGTTGGGGTGGGGGGGCGAGTGTTAACAGACATGATGAGGAGACAGCTGAATCATAAACAGACTGACGCTCGTGCTCAGAAATATCAAAAGATCTCTCTCTCATGTACATACATACACACACGCTCGCACATCTCCCTGCTTTCCCAAATAGGCGGAGCATCATGGAGAATTCTAAACAAACACTCTTCAGTTCCTCACAGCATGCCGCTCCTCATTCACCTGCTGTCGTCTTCCCTTTCTCTCTTACAACTTTGATATTCAGAAGATCTTCACATTCAACTATCTGAAGCTGCTTCTAGAGAGCTCGATGGATCTAAACTGTCACAATCAGAGAAAATATGCAACAATACCGGAGCTAAAAATTGTAAACGTTGCACACACAAGCTTTGTGAAGTACATTAATGCGCTGGTAGAAAAATTTCTAAATATGTTTAACCCTCTAATGCATAAACAATTCAATCCAATAATCCAAAGGAGAAAAACATCTTTGTGAACAAGAAAATAATTTTTCTCAATTTTCTTCTTCTTTTATCAAAATAATGTGTTTTGAAAGATTTCAGTATAATAGAATACTTCACAACTTTCATCAATCATGTTGAATTTAAATTGCTACAAATACACAATGACACAAAGTCAGACAGACATTTAGAGTTATAGGTAAGGGTCAAAGGTCATCATCCATGGTGGTTTGCACATGATTGGTTAAAAATGGATTTCAACCAAAGTAGACATCAGGCTTAGGCGGGTTAAAGTAATTTAATTCTAAAAAAACAAGAAAAAAAACAGAAATAATGCATTTCTACAAACATTTCTTACACACACACATGCATGCACGCACATTAAGCAAGTACATATATTCTATGGCAGAGTTCAGTAAATCTGCAACTTTTGCTATTAATAGTGAAGATGGCATCATGTGAGCATTTCATTAAGCCTAGCAGGAAGTCTTGCATGCTTTTTTCCCCGAGTCTTTGTACCAAAGGATCACTTGAGGCACATGCACGCACACACTCCTGTAAATCCAAAGGTGGTGGAGCCGAAACTCTGGAATTACACACACTTGCATTACACATTGTGAGGCATTGCCGTGGCTCGGTACGATGTGATTCTGGAGGATTTCCAGCCCCACTTATTGTGTTCTTGCCACAAGCAGGCCTTTTGCCATCATGCCAGCCCTGCTAGACACTGGGGGCTTTTAATGATATGGAAAAGCAAAGGGCTGCCACAATGTTGTGAATGCAAAGCTCCAAGGCAAAGCTCTTCCATGCGAGATAAAAGAGAGGAGAAAAGCCACTTATCGCTGGGGCTATCTGCTGCCCGCATCTGATGCAGGGGCTTGGGAACCGGACCTTGTTATGTCAAGAGGAGCGAGGATGTACTGACGCTGCCAAAAGAGAAAGAGAAAGGGACAGCGAGAGAGAGAGAGAGAGAGAGTGCTGCCATTCTGAACAAGTTACCCCAAATGACAGCCATGCTGGATAAGAGAGAGGCAAATCTAGCCTCCATGATGATGTCAACACGGCTGCTGTTTCCAGGGTACTTCATAAGGTTGATCATTTTAAATCAGCACAATCAAAATGATAACAAGCGAAATCATATAGAAGGCCTTATGACTGTGTGTCAAGGTCAATAAATGTCTTAAAAATCATCAGATGATTTGACCTCATGACATTATGACAAGGCAAGGCTAAATTATATTTATGAATAAATGACATTTACACACACAAAAAAAACTTTTCAATACTTTAAAATATTAAATATTAAAAAAATAATGACGAATAACGAATATTAATATATTTTCTTTGTAATAATAAAGTCAATATTATTAAATAGACAGTGGTGGCCAAAATTATTAGTCCGGTAATTTTTTTTTATGTTTTAAAAGAAGTCTCTTCTGCTCACCAAGGCTTCATTTATTCGATCCAAAATACAGCAAAAGAAATTTACAATTTATTGCTGTGATGGTAAAGCTGAATTTCAGCATCATGACTCCAGTCTTCAGCAGAGGCGGACAGAGTACACAGCTTTATTACTTGAGTAAAAGTACAGATACCCCTTGCTAAATTTTACTCAAGTACAAGTAAAAGTACTACAGTTAGATGTCTACTTAAGTAAAAGTACTGAAGAACTTGTTTTTAATTGTACTTGAGTATCAAGAGTACATTTTATAAATATTGCATTTCTACTGCCACAGTGCTTACATTTATGCACAGAAAAGTCCTGCATGGAGTTATGAAAAATGTTAATACCTTGGAGAATGTAAAAGGAATTGAAAGTAAAATCAAGTCATTTTCATCTTTTTACCATGTTGCTTTATTTAACATTTAAGAAAATTCAGAAAATGTAAGTAGTCTGGCAAGGTGGGGCCACGGGTTGGCACATTCCCGGGACCTGCTGTGTCTTCATCCATTGTTTCGTCTCTTATCTAAATCTGACCATGGAGTTGCCTTTGGCGGAAAGCTGAAGCTGATTTCTGATAGGCTGTCTCAATCAGTGGCGCCTGCACAATCCTATCACGTTTGAGAGGGTAACAACAAATTGAGGGTTTCTCAATAAAAGAGTTTTTTTTTAGAAGTAGTAATGGGTACTCACGGTTATGGATAGAAATGTAGTGGAGTAAAGAGTGCAATATTTGTCTCACAAATGTACTTGAGTAAAGTCATGAGTACTCCCCAAAAATGATACTCGAGTAAAGTACAGATCCCTCAAAATTGTACTTAAGTACTGTACTCAAGTAAATGTACTCCGTTACTGTCCGGCTCTGGTCTTCAGTGTCACATGATCCTTCAGAAATCGTTCTAATATGATGATTTGATGCTCAAGAAACATTTCTTATTATTATCAGTGTTGAAAACAGTTGTATAATTTTTTTTCAGGATTATTACAGCAAGGATGCATTCAATTGATCAAAAGTGACAGTATAGGCATTTATTATGTTTGCAAAAAGCTTTCTATTTCACATAAATGCTGTTCTTTTGAACTTTCTATTTATCAAAGAGAAAAGAAATTGTACACAACTGCTTTCAACATTGATAGTAATAATAAATGTTTCTTGAGCAGCAAATCTGCATATTTGAATGATTTCTGAAGGATCATGTGACACTGAAGACTGGAGCAATGATGCTAAATTACATTTTAAAATATATTCAAATAGAAAACAGTTATTTTAACTTATTTCGAAGCCTTGGTGAGCAGAAGAGATTTTTAAAACATTAAAAAATCTTACTGTTCTAATCATTTTGGCCACCACTGTATATTTAAATAATCAATAAAATGTGTCACATGAACTTGTGTACACATGTAAGGTTTGAGGAAAATATGTTATTTCTCTTTACTTGATCACACCACATGACATTTTTAATTGAAACTTTAGAAAATGGTATAGAAGCTTTTCAAAACCATACGAAACCAACATGGGAGCATTTCTAAAAACTTGGCAAGTGTGTATTAAGAATTTAAGTTTCTTTTATCGTAGACACTCTTAATATTTCACTGTGCAATTACTGACATTTTCTAGAAAGATTCTAAATGACTTTGCAACACATCACAGCGAGTGACTGAATCCAGGCACTACTATGCGATTGCGATCTAATCTATTATGTGGCATTGATGAAGGGGCGTAAAAAAATAAAATAAAGCCCTAATATCCAGACTCAATCAGTCCTCCTATATAGCAATGCTTGGCCGAAGTGATTAATCAGGGCCATTGACTGCTTTAGCAAGCTGCTGTATGATAGATGGCGCCTGGATCGTAACTCTGCCTCTGGTCACAATGGCAGAGATTTGGGCTCTGGAAGGAGCGACCCATCCTGATGATGAAGGCCGTCCACAGCCTCCTTGCAGCATACAGCCAGCCTCATTATTCCCCTCCGCTCAGACAGAAACCCAGCAGGGAAACTGCAGCATCTCCATGGGAAGAAATAATACTTTTGAATACAATTACCGGATCGGGAGTGTGGCATCTTACCACAGGCAGTGTCGGTCCTAATATCTGACTCATTGTTAGGCAGCTCGGTTTGCACGGCTAGCTACGGCACCGAATAGGGAGCAACATGCCAGCGGGGGAGCCTGGGCAGCCTCGCAGGGGCCGTAATCATTTTAAACGTGAAATTATGAGCTTTCACGTACGGAAGTCATAACCAGGAGATTTGTCTGCTTTTTTGCATGATACTGGAGGCAGGACCCGAAGCTTTGGCTCCTGTGTAACTTATTAAAGAGGGCAGGACATGAAAAACATCATTTTTTATTCTTTTCTCATGGAATGAATTTTAGAGCATCAAGTCAAACAGAAGCAGTCCTAAAGTGTCTTATTGTTAGACTACAAAATGGATTATGTCATGAAGAGTGACAATTATAGTACTTTTTGTCTGTAAATTGTCAAGAGTCATTTGGGTCACTGATGAATCCTTTAGGAGGATACAGTAATAATGGATAAGAAAATCCATAAACGGAAAAAAAGACTTTTTCAAGGATTCATTAAAATTATCAGAAGTGACTTTTGTACATTATTACAAAAGATTTCTGTTTGAAATGAAAGCTGTTGTTTTCAAACGTTCTATTTACCAAATAATCCTGAAAGAAAGGGTTTGTTTCCACAAAAATATAAAGCAGAACAACTGTTTTCAACATTGATAATAATAATAAATGTTTCTTCAGCAGCAAATCATTATATTAGAATGATTTCTGAAGGATCATGTGAAACTGAAGACTGGAGGAATGATACTGAAAATTCAGCTTTACCATCACAGGAATACATTAAAAAAATATTAAAATAGAAAAAAAATATTTTAAATTGTAATGATATTTCACAATAACTTTTTTACTGTATTATTGATCCAATTAATGCAGCCTTGTGGGCTATTTACACAGAATGCATTTTTTTGTGGGTAAAAGCATGAGAAGCAGATCAATGGGACGAGAAAAACCCCCACAAAGTCTTGAGACTTGTATTGTAAAAGTTGAACTTCTTTTAACTGGAGAGCCTTGTTTTTAGAGCACCGTGTCATGCACGAGACACTGCAAAAGACACAAGCACAGGGGTCAAACACGTTCGTCTAGCGCAGTGGAATATTAAAACGCGTTCTATGCATATGGCACCTTGGTGAGCATAAGAGACTTCTTTCAAAAATATTTTACAAATCTTATCAATTGTTAATTGGCTTTATTAATTAACCTTATTATTATTACTTTTATTATTACTAATTAGTGTTTTTCTAATTAGTCAATTAGTGTTTTGTAGTCTAATCTACACCAAAAAAAACATGAAATGTGTTTGCAAACCCAGTTCTGAATCGATGTTTACAAACCTGATCCAATATGTGGTATGAAATCCAATGAAAATGTGATTTTGTTTTATTTTTATTTTTTGCAATCTGATTCCAGATATTCCAGTCTCAATGGTCAGATCAGGTGTCAAGTAGTTTTTTTTTCTTATTCAGTACATGACATGCATGTCACAGAATACAAAGTATTCACTATTGGAGCACAAAAACTCGTATTTTTGCTCACTGTTTCATCATCGAACCGTGAGACATTCATTATGTAGTGCGTAGTGAATGAGAAATAGAGTCAGCAGTTTTAGGCACACGATATTCCTTGAGAGTTCAGCATCACAGCAAGATGTCATTATGGACATGAGCAGAGGTACAATTTCCAGTTTTGTGTCCTCTCCTTTTACACTGACAGTTATTCTCTGTTGTTCTAAATGAAAGTCTCTTATATTTGTTCTGACGCTTACACGCTGTAGCAAACAGATTGGTGATTCAGTGGATATTGACTACACGCTGAACAAACGGATCAGATTTGATCACTTGCTAAACGGATGGATCAGAACGGATTTGAAAACCAAATCGGATTTGCGTGCAGTGTGAACAAAGGCTTTATGCTGAAGGGAAGTGAGAGGTTTTGAGTCTCATCTCACTTCACCTGCAGAGGTGATCCACAGTGGGCACGTGTCTCCCTGATGGAGGAAGTCTAATGATGCTGGACAGCTGTCCACAGAGGAGACACTCAGCCTTCTTCGTGAGAGTCCTACAGATGAATCTGGGCTTTGAGCTGTTGTGGAGTGGATTTTACACTCAAGCCTGAAACTAAAAAAGACTCCTGAAATCCCACAGTGGATGAAAACTGAGTGAAAGGGCCTCTTCTCTTCACTGACAGGACTCCAATGAGGCCGTGCCCCTACATGCAGCTCACCTGACAGCCATCATCACCCACTTTACAACATGATTGTGACTTGTGCGGATGGAAGGAGAATGAATATCCTGATTGCCTTTACATGCCGAAGACTAGCTCGGTGAAGTTGACTTCTGAGGAGTCTGCACAGATCCACACAGACGAGCTGAAGCCCGAACATGGCCCATAAACGAGACCCTGTGACTCGACTCCAAAATACAACACAAACCTGAAATTATGCATGAAAAACTTCCAGAAACTGGAGTAGACCAAAAGAGCAATGACTGTATAAATGACCGTGACTGTATAAAGAAGCAATATCTACCAGATGATTTAGTAACTGCCTTGCACCTTATCTGGAAAACATTGAAAATGTATGCACAGAAACGTCTTTTATAGGTGAGATAATATAATGAGATATGAAGTAAATATGACTATGTCTGCGATATGGCTTTATCTGCAATAACAGACCTTCATCACTCTCAAGAGGCAAACCAACTTCAATAGATACAACAAATTTCGAAATGCAACCCCTACGCCACTGATGATAAATACATTAGGACTATTTGAAGTGAAGGTCGGGGTAGGTTGATTGATTCCGTAATTGCTCTGACAGATGCAAAACATTACCATCTGTTGCCTTTTTCAGAGCATTAATCAACAAATACAGCATGTGTTCAGCAGTCCTGCCAGCTAGACACAATTCAACGCTTTCCCCATTTCTCTTTTTTGTCCCATAAACATTGCTGAAAAATCGGTTTCAGACCAGAGCTCTTGGGAGATCCATCTCTTGCGAGACAACTGACCAGGCCAGCCCCCCTTCTGCTGCAAATGAGAGCGTGCTGCACACATAAAAGAGCGACCATACAGCACGGTCCGAACAGCCTCAAAAAATTCCAGATGAATGTGTATACGCTCTAAACAGTACTTTGCTCTGCTTTCACCCTCCATCGACTCTTCTTTGACTGGCTCTAATCAGGAGGGGGCTTGTGGAAAGCTGTCCTCACTACTGAAATGCATGACTGGTCAGAACGGTCAATTTAACACAGAGGCACAAGGCTACAAACTTGAGAGGTGGTATAGAAAGTGATCGGAATACTGAGTGCTTTAAGGACCTAAACAGCTAAATTAAATATTCCAGTCCTTCAACAGCTGCAGCAACAATACCAACAAACACACACACAAAAAAGTAGCATACTACATCACTGTTGACAAATATAACAGGCCTATAATATAATATAATATAATATAATATATTTGAAATAAAAGTTTAATATATAATATAGTATATAGGCTAATATGATATATATATATATTAATATATATAATATTAAATAATTGTAAGACCTTTTTTCCCCACAATTAATTCATTACATCAACACATTAAATCGATAGCCCTAATATATATATATAGATCCCGGTGTGGAGCACAACCGGCTATAGTCAAACTCCTTCTGCATACAAAAATCTCACTGGATTACTACAATTAATGGCACAAGGAATGTTTGGAAATGTAAACTGATATTTCCTACTGACACACTATAACAAAAGATATAAATAACTGGCTTAAAACCATTTTTATGGTGACAATGCCTAAGACCTTTGCACAGTACTGTGTACACACACACACACACACACACACACACACACACACACACACACACACACACACACACACACACACACACACACACACACACACACACACACACACACACACACACACACACAGTATAACTCCATTATATAAACAAATTCTCCATGTAGTGTCTCAATTAATATGAGGCCACAAACCAGCACAATTGGAAAAAAAGCAGGACACTGCTGCAATGATTCATGTCAACCGCCCTATTAAAGTGTGAATAATTTTGCTAGTTATCTGTTTATTGTAGATGGGGACTCTGTCTCTAGAGTGTTGGAGCTATAACTACAGCAGTTTGTGGGAGGTTTGGCTAATCTCTAAATTGCCAGTACAGTGCTCTAAAGTGGCAGTTGCTCTTGTTTAAACGAGGACGCTATTTTTCTTCTCCACTGACCAAACCTTGACCCTCGTAGAGCTCTTGAAATAGGTACATACTCCAGGGAGAAATAGGCTCCTGCAACAGCCTAATTTTAAAGCAAATGAACAAATCACTGCCTTGAGACTTCAAATGGTATTTTTTTATTTTGTACTCCTTATACAAGCAGAATACAAAACCTACATTACTGAGAATTTCAGCATAACGAAACATCACATAACATAATTTATCTACATCCAAGATAATCTATAAGATAGTATAGGCGGAAAGATACTTCTGAATTTAGGGTTGTTATGTTACTGTCAGGTGTTGTTGGTAGCTGTAATAATTGCACAGCACAGGAAAAAAACAATAATAAAGTCTTTACTTGGAAAATATGCAGGAGAATACAACGAACAACCACTTCCATCATAAACGAAGCTAAGGCCTTAAATACACTAAATGAACAACTTGAACAGAACAGTACAGAACTTAGGGTTATGTCATGCATCATATGTTATGTTGTTGTGCTATGCTATATTGTTATGTTAGATAACATAACATGTTCTATGTAGATAAATGATTTGGTAATTCAATTGGCATAATCTTTTCTACATCTTTTTCATTTTGAGTTTCCTCAACAAAATAATTTATCAGTCACTTCTTAGTTTCATTAAGTAGCTTCACCTCAGTCACCTTAACAGCGGCTCGACTAGCTTCCTCTTGACTTACATTACAGGGTCAATGCTTTGTTTCCTTTTGTTTGAATTAAAGGACTGCTTACTGAAATCCAAAAGTACAGAATGAAGGGCTATGTCTTGGGGCATCAGCTCAAAATAAAAGAGTCATCTTACAAACATCAATTTTTGATGTTTCCCACGCAAGCGCAGGGGAATAGCTGTCAAAGAGGTGACTCAACAACAAAAGAACCCGCTGACTTTCATATCTAGTTCTATCAAGGTCAACGAAAGACAGTCATTCAAATAAAAGCTTGACAAATATAATTTTATATTATTTAGCCATAGTAGGTGACTTTCGAGCATTAGCTGGTGTGAATTTAAATTTCTCTCCCAACAGTTTAGCCATCGGCCAGAAGAGTGTTGCGGGATGCAAGGCTAACTGTTGAACAGCTACTGAGCCCCTTGGGTTAAAACTGATGCTAACAACAATGTAGACACAAAGCCTTGTGGTGTATATCTTTCCTTTTTTTCACCCCAAAAATAAGAAATTCGGCGCCAGGGTAAGCACTTCTGCTTAATTATTCACTTAACCAAACTGTTGCTCCTGGTTTTACTCACTTTTAATATTTTCTTTTGAAGTTCATTAATTAGCTCTGCTAGCTCTGCTGTTTTTCTTATCCTATTTTCCTTCCTTTAGCCCCTCGCTGCCTTGTTCTGTGCCATTAGCTAATTAGACGAGCCTTCTCCTCCTGTTTAACAGCCTATAAAGTGAAACGTAAAAAGAGTGGATGTTTGGCATGCGGTGACAGTAGCATCACAACTGATTTGTGATAACCCCACAATGTTGAAATAGCCCTACAGTGTGGATTAGCCGAAGCTAACATATGTAATGTTTAGCAATTTACGTGCGGCTCTAAATGTAAACTGTCAAGAGTCTTTGTTGATTTTTAATTAACTGCTTGACTTGGTTTGTGAATGAGCTATTGTATCTAAAAACTGCATATGTAATAGGCCTTAAGTAAACAAAGCAGGAACTATTTTCAAGCAACAAACATTTGACTCTGTAGGAATGAGCGGTGAGGGTGACATGTCAGCAATTATCTTCTTCAATAAAGCATTAAATCACTTTGAAGCAATTCATGCCTGACTAACACTTTGTGGTATGAACTGAGTCCTTTCAGTCCTTCCAGATCCTTCTCATGATCATACCGCGAAGACAGTCGGGTGACAGACAGGCTCGCAAAGATACAGACACGGTTTTTCACTTACCATGAGACTAGATCTTAGGTGTGGAAGCTCTCTGATTGGCCCTTAATGAGTTTGCAGTGTCAGGGGAAGGGACAGACCACCAAGGTCTGGCCTATAAATACCCCTGATAAAAGCAGCACTGTCATGTTGCATTGATCACAGCAAGATAACTGTGAGGGGAAACATCTGAATTAAGTGGTGTCCTGCTATCTCCTAACTCACACCTGTGAGGAAAAAGTGCTGCTGTGTGCTACTTGAAAACAGGACAGTGACAGATAGGCATAAGAGCTCAGCAAAGGAGGATGGTTAATACTGTAACGCTGATATATTCTCGGGACTTCTCTAGGGCCTCTGAAGGATAGTTGAATAGCATTAAATAACGCTGATTTAATTACGACACACTCTAATAATGTCCTCTGAGCTCGTTTCCTTTTCCTTCACTCTTCATTTCTTCAGTCACTCAATGGATAGATGACTGAGAAACACAATAAGGCTTTGGTTAGAAAGAATGACTGAACTTGATGATATTCCCCGCTACATTAGAGGTGGGGAATGCAGGATGGCAGAGCTTTACAAAAACACAGTAACGTGCCATAGTATCATACCACAGTAATCTGTCCAAAATATCACGGTAATGGCATGATATATATATAGGGTACAAGGGGGCTAAAGACACACCTTAAGAAAAATGCTTTTCACTACTCCCATATAGTGTATGATTGCAGGAAAAAAAATGTGCATGGTAACATTGTATTAGCATTAGCGTTTTGAAAATTTCATGACAATAACAATAATTTTGTTTTATCATCTTTTACCATCACTCTACCATAGTAATGCCACAGTACATGTTTATACGTCAGCAAATATATGGTAAAACTATTGCAAAATGTGTAAAAAACAACGATAATACAACAGTGCCAAGTCCAAAATAACATGGTACCAAAAAGGACTGTTTTTTTTTTAAATAATGCTAATGCTTGGCATAATCCACAAATAATGTTAATGATATCTTGCCCAAGTCTCTGAGATCAACGCCCCCTCGGCAGGTGGTTTCAAAGGGGGAAGACACTCCTAAACAGATGGTGAGCAGTTTGTCACATCGATTGATTTCCCGGGTCCCTGGCACTGTGCTGTGTCTGAGGTTTGGTCTGTTTCCAGCAAATGATTGAGGTCTGGGATAAGTATTGCACTTTGAGACACTTATTTTCATCCCACTACGGCACATTCCAGCCACACTATCCTCACTCCAGGATTTCTCTTTGTTTCAAGTGAGAAGTTAGAAAACAACGAGAGTCACACCACAGGTCATAGCCTAAACAATTTTTTTACAGATGCACACAGTCTAATGATTTTTATTAACTTTGTTCCTCACAAATCCCTAAATATTATTAATTGAACTAAGAATATTTAGAGACTACACTGGCTGCAAATACTCTCTACTAAATTTCCTCAAGGTTTTCACAAAAAAATGTGTGAAAACATCTTTTAATTTAGCTGGCAATTACCATATTAAAAATAAAACAAAAGATTACTGCTGAAAACCCTGGTCACCCGCTTATGTTATGTTGGACAATGTTCTCCAGCATGCAATGCTAGTTTATCCAATGAGGTCTAAGATCCTAAAAGAAAGCTATCTGTTAGCACTCCCATTCATCTTAATGGCAGTTTCTCAGCTGATATAGAGCTCCCTGGGATTTAAAATGTGCCATTTCTGATCCTGGACCATACTAAAAATTTCAGGAAAAAAAAACTACTATAGAAAAATATAAACAATTAATGTGTTGCTTGCACATAAAATGTTCTGTCAGAATAAATGAATTAATAGGCTTCAATGAAGAATTATTATTATTTTTATTTATTTATTTTTTTGCAGCCAGATGGTGTATTTCAGGGATCTACAAGCTACTACAGTAACTACAAAGTACCAAATAAACCCAGACCAAACCAGGAACTTCCACTAGCGTAACCCACCAACAACCAACATCAAACCAGTACCATCCAACTTGTATCCAAATGAAACTGAACGTTGTTCAACGCAGGTCTTCTCAGCAGTGTAATTAATGAAGCTGTGGTATCCACGCACCAGTAATCAGACTATGTGTATGAAATATTTAAATCAAATTAATAAGATGCAATGCTAAACTTCAATCAGCTGTGCCAGATGAAATTCCTCTCTAACTTTCCAAATCAGCATGCACAACTTAGTACACGCTTTAGTATTCGAGTCAGGCATAAGAAACAAAGAGAATATTTACAGGGGTTACGTAATACAGATGGAGGTACTTAAGTGAGTTTGACCTTGAGCGGATTGCAGCGTTCCTGTTAGGGTAAATAAATAAAGCAAAAGCAAACTGCGGATTGAGGACAAAAGTACAGTACATTAGTGAGCACTTGGATGGAGCAATTCATACAGTGAGGAAGTGAAAGGCGAAGAGAGAAAGAGAAAGAGAGAGAGAAAGAGAAAGAGAGAGAGAAAGAGAGAGTGAGGGGGTTGGGTGGGTGAATCCGGCCAAGTGGTCTGTGGGAATCTTCCCTCTTCCTTCCCATCCCAACAGCCGCCCTCCCCCCACATATCTCTCACTCTCTTCCATCCTCCACCTTTCTCCCCCTCTTTAAAATTCCCTGAGTGGATAATGTATTCCCGGGTTCTCCCACCGCCTCTCAGTGCCCATGGCTAAGCGGAGATCAGACACTGAGATCTATCGGTCCTCTCTTGGCAGCACTGGCACGCTGCCTCTCATTGGCTCCCAGCGCTCTGCGTTATGTAAACATACTCTGCAATGGGGAAGGAGGGGAAAAAACGACCTCCGCTCATTTACACATCAAAGCAGCCAGAGATGCTAGTCATCATAAGGAGAGTGGCATGTTAATTGTTGTGTAGGTTAAACTTGCTGATAAAAGAGATAGAAGGGTTAGTCTCCTCAAAATGAGATGCCTGACTGCTCTGCGCATTTTAAAGAACGTTAGGCTAACTGAAGCTGATGTTGAACCGAGCTTTGATTTTATTCCCCTGTGAGGCTTGTCAGTTGATCTTAGCCAACCTTCAGGAAGTTCCTCCAGCTTGACAATATTGCTCATTTCCTCCTTCTCTCACAGCTTTTAACAACTTTACACTCCACCTCTGGCAAATAAATGATCTTTGAAAAAAAGAAAAAAAGTCAAATTGATTTTGCTGACTATCTCCCCAAAATCGATGCACAAGCGAGAAGCTCATTCTCGGCTTCTGTTAAAGCCTGTTTCACACCAACACATAAGCAGCGTGTATGCATTTTGGCACCCACATTAACAGGTCACAGTCTTCGCACTGTTCATGTAAGCAGCGCGACTCTGCATTGCTAAAAACCCAGGAAAAAACACATAGAAAATGCACTACAAAAATATTTAGGAACAATCTTCTGAAATAGGCTTTTATAACATGACAAAATATTGCCAATACCTATCTACCATTTGGTAAAACAGTAAATGGGAGACATTAAAATTCTATACTGTCTCAAAAAACAATTAAGTTAAACTAAATTAAATTACACAACATTATAATGTACTCGTTCAAAAGTTGAACTATTTGATAAAAAAGTAGAAACAGTAATATTATGAATTATCACAATTTAACAAATTCTCAGCATCATTACTCCATTTTAGAGTGGCACTTGATAATTCAGAAATCATTCTAATATGCAGATTTCCTGATATAAGAAAATCTTATTATCAATTCTGAAAACATTTGTTGCTTAATATTTTTGTGGAAACAGTGAAATCTTTTTCAGGATTTTTGTATGAATAGCAAGTTGAAAAGAAAAACATTTATTAAAATAGAAATCTTTTGTGACATTATAAATGTCTTTACTCTCTTTAAATGTGTAATATCGACCATTAACTGATATGTTACTGATAAGGCCACAGCTCTGTCGTGCAGCAAAGATGCTGTTAGTTACGCACTGCTTATATATGCAGAGTGAAACAAGCTTAATTTGTGAAAGCGCACACTATTCATAACTCATACTCATCCTATGAAGTGGCATCATGATGAACTATGGACAGTGACACGTCAAACCAATCACTGGCTGTAGCTGAAATCTACTCCACCTCTCAGCCATCATAATCACAGAGAGTCATTAACAAGGACTTGGGATATGAGTGAATCTGTAATTGTGATCGATCCTGCTCTTTCGATCTCTTCCATCTCCCACGCTCCTCCACCGCTGACACATCTATTCGCCCGGGGCCAATTAGAGTTATCCAGGGTGCCTGCACTGTCCCTCAAGAGTTCCCACCCTCCCACACCTAACCAGCCTGTCAACAACACAGAGGAACCCAACACAACTGCAGCATTTTTCAACACAAAATTCATCCTGCTGCTGCTCAGAAAGTCATCTGATAGCCTGTGGCTGAGTGAGTGAAGTCAGTTTGTGCTGAGGACATTTTGAAATATCAACACCCGTTGGTCTCCCCCCCCCTTTCCAGATGCTTTTTCTCTCCCATTGTTAGAAAAAAAAAAACTCATTCTTGTGTTAATGGAGAATGAATGGATTCATTGTAGCAATTAGCCCTTGGGGTAGTGGCGCATCAAACGTGCTTGAAAATGAATGAACCCATATGAAATCAATAAGCATCATAAACTAAATTAATTCAAATTAAAAAGGGAAAGTGCAATTTCTATTTGATACGTATAAAATAGATAATTTCAATAGGAATCCAGAATCCACGTGATTAGGAATTTTGTGTGAGGCTGAAAGATTTTTCCACACAGACTTTGCAAAGGTTTCAAGTTCATTCCGTGTTGACCAACAGAAAGCTGCTTGGTTTTCCATTCACAATTGACAATGAACCTTGTTGTCAACAAAATATTGCCAAACATTTCGTCAATTGGACTGCACCTTAAATATAGTATTTTGAGAAAGTCTGCATTATTTTTTGGTGACTAATCAATTAGGTAACTTTGTGACAATTATCATGTGATTTTTAATCAATGATCATGTGACACCTTTGTACAGATGGTCAGATGTTCTGAAACATTCGCAAAACATGCTTGGATACAATGGCTAAGCAGGTTATGCACAGTTGTCATTAAAACAAAAAGGGACAATACTAAATATTATACCATACAATTGTTCAATTAAACATTTCACTCAAACTGTTATGTTGAAAATATTTGTAAATAAAAATGTATTAAATGCACAATAGATGAATTCTACTGGTTTATCACTTCTATACCCCATTGTATTAGCAATGTTTTCTGCTTCATTGTGCTGTTTATCTACAACTGTAAATGATCATCATGGTTAGACAAAATCTGTAGAAAATATTCATCTTGTTTATTACCCTGCTGACACTGCGAAGAATAACATTAATGTCAACTAATGATCGGGGTATTTTCACCCAGTACATCATACACACACATATCTGTTGTCATTGGCATACGGCAGTAAACGTTTCTCATGAGTGTGTCACAGAGCTTGGGGATCAGATGATGAAAATAATTGTTATTGAGAGCCCCTTTGGAGCTTATTAGCATTGATGAGACTTACTGTAATATATCTCTACCCCTGCAGACCATTATGCTTGGGGGAACTGTCCCGTTACTGTTGTGTAAGTGTAGTGTTATTACTGGCAACAGCTGTCAAGAGTTCACATTCATGGAGCTAAGTGCTAGGGGCAAAGAACTCCACATTAGCACAACACAAAATCTGTCATCTTGATCTAAGACACCATTTTGTGCCTCACCCTATAATGGTCTAATGGTTCTGTTGGGCAAAAGGTACGTTGGCCTACTAGAATTTCAATTATAGGCAAAATGTTAAACCATGCATGACTTGGCGCCCTTGAACTTTTCCTTTTAAGAATGCTAATGAAAGTGCTAATTCACAAAAGCCGATTTTACAGTAGGTAAGGTGAGAACGCAAAAGTGGCAGAATCTATAGAATATGTGTGGTCACAGTTGTCTATATCAGCTATTTTATGCAACCTAGGCTAACTGGAAAAACGTACCTCCACAAAAATGTACTTATAAATACAATTCACTGCAGTTTCCAGTTCAAATTAACTCTAGTGGCAGTAAAATTGCAATAACGTTTACTCTTTTTCCCACAAATAATGATAACAGGAGCAGATTATAAGTTGATAAAGACTTATTTTCATGCGGTAAACTAATTCATTTGCATCACATAACCAGCTCTATATGTATGGCTTTTCTAACATAGTAAACTTGCAAGGTAGTTTAACTGGTACAGCACTGCACTTGCGATGTGGAGCGCTCAGGTATGAGTCCTGTGAATTACAACAAAAGAGCTCAAAGCATTCTAAAATAGCATGGTTAAAGTGTTTTTTTTTATTCTTATCTCACATTTGCTTTTGTTAACAATATCAGTTAGGTTTAGGGTTCAGTGTAAGTTGTACGTTATTTTCAAATGCGATTAACCTAGTATTAACCTTTCGGCAACACTCACTGGACATTCTATTTTCAAACTGCCGCAATATGTATAAAAACCAACATAACATAATGCTACAAGATCTACATTCAATCTGTTTTGAATAAAACTGAACACACTTTTAGCACACGGACTGGATATTTCACCTTAAAAATGCCACAAAACATGAAAGAAACATTATATAATTTTGCAGAAATTACGCCACAGACATGTATTTCCATCGAGGATGGGTTGATTTCAAGTCAATGTAAAATTGTAATACAGTTCTAAAATACAGTTCATCCAATCAGAATAAAAAGCCTAGAACTACTTTGCAGTTTACAACAACCAAGTTAAAGGTGCTCTAAGCGATGTTGGGTGATGTCACTTCTTGTTGACGTTTAAAGTATTGTCAAACAAAACGGAGGCTAGCTAGACCCTCCCTCCTCCTCATCCGCGCACTAACCCCCAAACCCATCCCCAAATCCTTCTTGTCTGTTATTGGCTGGAACAGTTTGTTATGTTTCGTGGTGCGGGTTAGCCCAGTTTGTTTTTGTTGCCGTTTGTGGAGCCTGGGGTGTCTGCAGAGACCACGTCTTTTTACAGTGTGTTCAGGGGACAGGTAGCCACGGATAGTGAGGAGATGTTTGCTGTATGTGACAAAAAATGTTTTGGCCTAAAAAACGAGTGACATCGCTTAGAGCACCTTTAATCTTAGCATAACATCTGAACTTAAAGTTCTTTCCCAGTCTTCTATTGTTCGAACAAACATATCAAACAGACAAAAACAGGCAAACTCATGCCATTAGTTGAACCAAAGTAAGTTATTAGGTCTAGCCAAGTCAGGCCATTAAAACAAATAGATTGCTATTCCATTTGGTGCCACTAGTGGGAAAGAAACCTCACTTGCACACTTCATCAGTGAATAAATGGCCCTAGCAGGTAAAAACTTTTAAATAACTTTTACATACAAAGTTAACTTTGCACTAATATATGCTAGTACAAAATATCTATCTGCAAGTTAGAGCGCAATGTGGTCTTAAACATTTACCCACACATTGTAATACGCAATGACTCAGTGATTCAGTGACTTTTACTGAGTCAAAAGGGACTTGACTGTCTTAGATAACTGCTGTAGGGCACCTTTAGTGACTGCTCAACTTTGTCTTAACATTTATAGGATTCTTGTAAATTAAATTCTAGATTTTTATAAGTCACTTAATAAATAAATAATAAATTGCATGAGAGGAGTCACACTGAATCCTCCACATGATCAAGTCAAACAGATGGACAATTACACTCCAGAACACAGGAAAACATATGAGAAATAAAGGAACAGGAAGAGAGTGAACCATATGTAAATCTTGTAATTATCTTTCCTTTTTTTTAGTTTTTCCAAGAAACTGGAGGCACACAGAGTTTGCCTGCCGGCTGATATTATGTCAAAATAATATTCATCCTCAATACACAGTACACAACTTCTCAGAACCTATTAAAGATTAAATACACTTTATGTGTACAGTATTTGTATTGTATGCACTAATAGAAAAGCAAACAGTACTCATACATTTGAAACAATAGTAATAAATACTGTAGATATCAGATTTGTATTTGCCCATTAACTCTGTAAAATTGATTCTATGCAAGAACCAGATGCATCAAAGTCATTTGATGAAACTGGGATAGCACAATGACGTTAACATAACCAGCTTTCCCATGAGCTCTTGCCTCTCTTTCATGCAGAATTATCTCGGCCCTTTTATGTTTTTAGACCTTTATACTCTTAATGATGTCTAACAAGATGCATTTATATCGAGGGAATTTGCCGGATGGCTCTCACTGTTCTGCCTTTGTAGAATTGCTTTATGCTCTTTCTAAGCGCTCTGCAAGTATAGTACTTGATTCAGCTCTGAAAAAGTAATCCACCATGTTAAATATGTGAGTATATCTGTGACAGCAGATTCTAGATGCTTTTAAGTAGTACATGTTGTACTATGTCATTTTATAAGTCATGAATTTGTGTTTAGCACAGTCAACGTCTGACAAGTACTTTATTTGCACATCCATGCTGCTTCCCTGTCTCTCTGTTGGCGCTCACCTCCACCAGCTCTACGATCATCTGCAAGAAAGAGGCAATGTGAGCTTCATTCTTTTCTCACCCATTCCTGTTGCTTTTAAAGTAATGGTTCCACCAAAACTGAAATTTGGGTCATTTTATGTACCCTTATTTTCAGATTCAAAAACAAATGGCTCTCATGAACCAGTTCTTTGTATAGATAAAAAAAAAATCACTATAGCACAACCGGTGTAGTCAGATTCACAAAAGAATGACTCTTTTGAGCCGGTCTATTTAAAGAATTATTCAAAGACTCACAAGCTTAAGAGTTACCATTTGATTCAATCTAACGAGATAGCAAGTCCAGCATAGCAGTTACTGAATCAATTTCGAGTTATTATTACTTACAGTTCAGTGATGGAAACAAATTACAATTGGAATTAAATTGGATCAAGAGCTTGTTAGTCAGAAATGAATCAAAGCAGATTAATTAAAAAATGTATGTCGAAATCCAGCCCTACTTTTTCCCCATATAATGAAAGCTTTTGTTAAGTCATGTAGTGAAAACAGAACCCTGAAATGGACCATAGTATTATGAACTGCTTTTAAAGGTGTTTTTTTAGTCATAATTGGAGTTTTACATCCTTTCCCAATTCACTTTCATTTTTTGGAGAGGAGCTTGAACATTTTTTTTTATCTCCCTTTTTGTTCCACACGGGTTTGGAACGAGAGTGATAATATAAGGACAAAATTTCCATTTTTGGGAGAACTACCCATTTAACAGGTTTCCAAAAAACATCATTCTTATCATCATTATTTGAAAAGGCAGAACAAATCCATTACCTCCACAAACAATGATTTCCCACATGCACATGTACGAATGACACACTAAACACATTAAATCTAAAGCACTGACAGCAGGATGCTAGCGGTAACTGATGATTTACAAGCAGAGCTGTGGTTCGGTCTGGAGGGGTCCTGAAGAGCTCTTTGGGCAGCCTTCTGTATGCCTGTTCATTAATCATCTCTCAGATGAGAGACTCTCACCATCTGGGGCTTAGAACACTCAAGGGAACATAACCACGCAGAGCGAGAGAGAGAGAGAGAGAAAAAAAAACTCCAAACAGGTGTCACTGTACCAACTGCATCTCATAAGTAGGATGCTGTCAACAGCAGAAGCTGAATGGGGGCTCTGATTTCTGCGCTATGGCATGCTGGAATAACATATTGAGCATTGACCTCTTTTCCATTACCAGATCAGTGTATCAGTTCCTATGTTGTTTGTCTTTACACCTGGATGAATTAAATAATGGAAAAGTAATAAAGTGACACCCCACTCATTTAATGCACTAATGATATTGGAATAACTTTCTGGATGCAGAATGACACAACAGAATTGAGAGGGAGCTTGTGTTATTGACAGAACTGTTCAAATCCTTCTGGCATTTGGCTCTTTATGTCTGAAAGGCCTCAGGAAAGATTGCTGTTTGCTCCCGTACAGCTTTACGGGGCTACTGCCAACTCCCTAACCTTCACAACAAAATGGATGAGAGTGTAATAGCGGGATAAAATCAGTGAGAGACACCGTAACTCATGTGAGGTATTCAGCATTCTGTCAGACTTAATGTCCAGAAGACCATTGCGCTGATGCCCTCGACAGAAACATGAAATGCTTTGTGGGAAGGTTTTGACAGTCCCTCAAACAAATGTAGATGAAATCACACAAGAAACGATGTGTTTCTACAGAACGGGAGTTGCATGCAAAACAAATCAATATGTCATTTCGGTTATCTGGTCAAACTTGTATTTTATGTGACCTTGACCCCATTTTTTTAAAGTGTAAATGTCCAGTAGATGTTTGCGATAAAAAAAACACACGAATCTTTGGTCGATAAACACACTGTAGCTGTAGCTCAACTGATAGGAACACTGCAAGAGACATGTCTCTGCCTGCAGGCTCACTGCCATGTGGATTGAATATTTGTGATACATCGTATAAACCTAGCAAAATGTGTCAAAAAGGTTAAAAAAATAGGCAGTCTATTTACACTATGTTCAAGTAGCTGACCTTGTTGCCAAAGGAGATTTTGACCAACTTGCCTGACATTGTTCAGACTATTTACCCTTAGTAAAGTGCATTATTTCTGTTTAAACTTAGCTTCTAAAAAATACTGATTATCATACTATTTTAAAAAAGCATATTCAACATATCTAGTCTGCATAATAAGTCTTGTTTCCTGAGATTTGATGGTTAGATTTTGATGTTGAGTTTTTCCACAGTTTCCATTTCATGCTACAAGACATGCTATTTGATCACATAACAAATAGCGGTTATGTAAGGGATAATGTACAGCGAGCCGGTCATTATCGCAAAACAACCCCTGACAGGGTGATCATATCCCTGACACAAAGCTGAGAGTTCTTGCATTATCCTGGAGTGGTTTATTTTCAGATAATGACAAGCTGAAATGTTCTTTATCCCACTTATTACATGGCTACTTATACCAGATAAATAATAAATGGACATGACATATTGATTTGAGTTTAGATTACTTTATCATATGAGAAGAGGCAGTGGAGTGATACAAGAGACATGAAACTAGTACAGTTTTAGGAGACTTCATGGTTCCCAAAGATAACGGTCAAATACAGTTCTGCAGTTTTAATAACATTTGACCACAGAATGCCATAACTGACCAGAATAAAATATTCCAGAAAGTAATAAATGCTGCTAACATTATCATCATACTTTTAAAGTTGCATGTGAAATATGTCTATCAATATAATTGTCACGTCTTGTACGTATTGTTTGCTAGCCACCATTTCTATCCAGTATGTAAATGCAGATCAAGTCACGGATTGATGATGTAAATCTCTGGATGAGTCTTCTTGTGTGCATCCGTTTTTAACGCGTCTTGACTGCCGTAGAGTCTGACATCAATGACAACTGAGATCCCACAGTGTGACATGGCTTACGGCATGGATCATGTTCGCACAGTCTGACAAGCAACAGTTGCAATGGACTATTATAAATAGTACAATGTGCAGTAGGCTTTTAGATGAAAACATCTGCCAAAATGCATAAAGTAAAATTTTAGAATTTTTTGGTTACAGTATGGAAGATTTAGTTAGATTATGGAAATTGTATTATTTACTGTTAGTCTTATAACCTTAGCCATACAAAATATACCCATTGCATTATTTTGCACTAAAATTCATTACATTTGATGCCCCCTTTTAAATGGTCACAGTTTTTGTTATGCGTTTTAAAAAAGCACTGCATCACTCTATCCAGGTTGAGCTCTCTGATCTATGGTTCAATAAGCAAAGAATGTCTACAGAGACCCCGTCTACAGAGAAAAGCTAGTGGGAAATCTACAAAAAGCAACTCTTTTAATCTAAAGCATGGACAATTATAGCCAAATCTTCTAGTCGTTTTTCCCTGCAGGCATTATTCTTCATTTCTAAACATCAGACCTGGAGATTAAATCTCCTAAATAATTTTCCCTGGTTCAACACAGATCATGTTTATCATTATTAGTAGTTTTTTCATTTGCTGAGAACGATGGTTAAATAGTGTGGAAGGCCTGAAGGGATGCCGTTGTCATCTTTACAGTAGAGTATGTCAGCAAGACAACAGTACAAATACACATAATTCAAATTATTTTATTTATATGACTCATTTGTCATGTAAAGATCTCTAAAAGCTCACCATGTAAATTGAGAACACACCTCATGAGAGTAAAGTTTTGTGATATGTTATCAGAGATTTACAAGCTCATCTCTCCCCAGGGAGGTCAAACAAAATGACAAAACAAACGCTCTAACAATAACTGTAAGTGATTCCAATAAGCAAACTGACATACATTTTGCATTAATGTTTGTTTCTCATTCTCCAGAGGAACAAGTATAAACAGGAACACAAAATGGTGACTTTATGTCTCATGAATTATTCATTGTCATCTTCTATTGCTATTTTTCTTTTAAATTTTTAGCATTAGCTTCTGTGTTTCATTGCCTCAACAAAAGCGGAGAGGGAGATTTCAGAGGATTTCATTTATTTGCACTTAATGAACACCCCTGCATGCTGCCGAAATCAAACGGAAAAGGCTCAAAGGGTGGATCATTTGTTATATCTGTTGTTTTGTTTTCAGACCGCATTAGCTCACGCTCACTTAACTTCAAAGTTTCAGGCGAACTTTATATTGGAGTTCTGCAGTCTACCAACATTTTCTCCATCACTCGTGTCTCGAGTCATGCAAACTCCTCTAATAGCCAATCAAATCTTGTTCTGTGTCTATTTGTTTCTGTGTTAGTGAATGAGAGGACTTAAATGAGAGAGAACAGAAGAGTCTCTCGTCCGCTTTCCACACTACAGCTCTGAGAATTGGTGGAGGTCCATGCTCAGCAGGGAGCGAGAAGGCGGAAACAAAAAAAGCAGATCGTGTATGTTTTCTCTCAGTGCTGCTCTAACACACATTACAAGAGGAAGGAGTGAGAGAGGGAGGAATTGTCCAGTGTAATCCTAGCTCCCCGTCTCATTCAGTCTCTGACAGACAAGGGGAGAAATAACCATCAGAACTGAACCCTAAAGCCTCTTTCCCCCAGCCCTTTGTGACCTCCTGGATTGTGATGTTGCCAGGGGAAACAAGGCCCACTCAGAGAGTAAAGCAGTCTCTGTTGGGACCTGACCCATCATTCGCCAGGAGGGGCCACTTGTTCCAGTTTTGGAGCCTTGAATATACTCGGCACACAATGCACCAATGGGCAATCAGCGTGCCCTCTGATCCGCTCCACGTGCCTACTTAGAGGAGGTGTGTTTACTATTGCTGCCCCCTTCTTTGGAGGAAAAACATCTTATTAAATAATATTAAATATTTGTATATACGCTGTGTACTCCAGGGTTACTTAACTTTGGAAAACAAAGGGGGCCACAAAGCAGGTCTTTATTATCAAGACCCACGCTTCTGATTTTTATAGGAATTCATTTTTTATTAACAAAGAATATAGACTATGTGTAGTGGTATTTTTGTATATTATAGTTGTGTATGTGTGTGTATATATATATATATATATATATATATATATATATATATATATGTGTGTGTGTGTGTTTTATGGACAATGGGTTAGACAATGAAACTGAATCACCTGGTTTTAGACCACAATAATTTATTAGTATGGTGTAGGGGCTCCTTTTGCAGCCAATGCATCATCAGTTGGCTTTGGGAATGACCAATACAAGTCCTTCACAGTGGCCAGAGGGATTTTGAGCCATTCCTCTTCCAGGACATTGGCCAGGTCACTATGTGTTGCTGGTGGAGGAAAACATTTTCTGACTTGCTTCTCCAAAATGCCCCAATGTGGCTTAAAAGTGGGAGAAGTTCAATTCACTTTCATGTTTATCGAACCATTCTGTCACAAGTACAAAAAGGTTGTTGAGCCTCTTTGAGGCTTCTCGAGTCCACACCGTAACTCCCACGGATGTGAGAAAGACAGTGAAGGTGGACTCACCAGAGAACATCATGTTTCACATTGTCCACAACCTAAGATTTGCACTGCTGGAACCAATTAAACTGACATTTGGCATTCACACGAGTGACCAAAGGTTTGGTTATAGCAGCCCAACCATGAATATTGACTCTGTGGAGCTACCGACGAACAGTACAGGAGATGGATACAGGAGAGCCGAGGTGCGGGTCAGACAAGGGGTCGGTCAATGAAACTGAAACACTGGCCAATATAGTGTTAAACACTGGCCAATATAGTGTTGGAAGTTTCACGCCTATGGGTGGCCTGGTTCACAATCTTTACTGATTTACATTTCATCAGTAAGAGCAGAGTTTGAAGGTTGAATTAGCAGAGCAATAGGGAGATATATCAGAGTTCAAAAGAGGACAAATTGTTGTTGCGTGCCTCACTGGCTCATCTGTGACCAGGACAGCAAGTCTTTGTGGTGTACCTAGAGCTATGATATCCAGGGTAATGTCGGCATACCACCACGTTGGATGAACCACATCCAACAGGTGTAACTGTTGAAGCAAGAGGAAGGGATGAAAGGGATGTCTGACAGGGATGTCCAGATACCATCCCGGATTGTATCCAAAAATGATAAAACCTTGAATTAATGCCTATTGTCTGATTATCCAGGAAATTAAAGAGAGTACAAATTTAATGGCACTTCATCTCTAGCCCTTTTATTTTTCAAACTTGATGGATGAAAACTAAGTCTGGCATCAGAACAAAAACAGATGCACACATTATGTAACACTTGACATACTCAAAACCGGAATACATTATAAAATTGATTAAGTGAGTCATGTTTGAAATGGTTATATAAAAAAAGCATATTTAAACACACCTGTGACTGGTCATCATCATGTGCTCCAAGTTGTAACACTGCTTGGCAACTGTAACAAGGGTTCCCTTTCGTTGTCACTCCGAGTTACGTCGGATGACGACGAATGGGGTTTCGCTTAGAAAGCCTATCAGCTTCGAGTATTACAAAACGAGCCAATGGCAAAGAAATGCCATGGGTCTGCGGAATTTGCATAACGTAACTCCGCCCCACCTCGTGGGTATAAAAGGAGGACGCTGGCAACATGCAGTTATGTTTTCGCTTCGGAGCCAAGAGTACCTCTTCACTCCTCAAGCCATCTCTGAATTTGTCAGCTTTTACAAACGAGTTCCTCTGGTGTTGGTGTTTGTGGGCGATTCCAGCGAGCGCGCGCTTCCTGCTGATCTGTGCAGTGATTTTGCCAGAGAGTGCGTGTCTCCCCGGCCGCCTCGACATCAGAGTGTTTCTCTCTCACAAAAAGAGCTTGCACGCGGCACGTCTTTTTAAAGATGCCTCGCCCGTGCACGGCAGATATGTGTCTGACTCTGATGGGCACGAGCGTTGCCTAGTGTGTTTGGGCATGGATCACGCTAGAGCAGCGCTCGTGGATGAGTCATGTTCTCTCTGTGGGAACATGACCATCGCGTCACTAAGGTCGAGACTCAGTGAACTCGCAAGAGTGAGAGTCCCCTCATCCACACCCCGATCTAATGCTCCCCCCAGGAGTACTACTTCGGCTGGTGGCCAGGGTGACCTGAGGGTAACGGTCTGGAACCAGGCGCCGACTATGTGTCCGCGACCCCAGCCCCCCTCTTCAGTGACGGTGCCCGCTAGTGAGCCTCCGTTTCCCGCGGGACCTTCGGGCGCCCCGCGGGCTTCGGTTGAAGCTACAGAGGAAGACGCCATGTCTGTAGCAGCATCACAAGGTGGGCTTGATTCTTCCGGAAGTGAAGATTCAGCGCAGCTGCCACCTTCCGGTGTGCATACGGCTGTGCCTGAATCGGATCCGGAAATGACGGCCATGCTTTCCCGGGCAGCCGCGAGCATCGGTTTAGAGTGGAGGCCTCCACCCTGTCCCGAGCGCTCGCGGCTGGACGATTGGTTTTTGGGTAAGGCTGCCGACCCCCGTGGTCCACGGCAAACCCCAATACCTTTCTTCCCGGATGTGCATGATGAGATCTCGAAGTCCTGGAAGACCCCCCTGTCTTCCCGGGACCGCTCGCTGATCCCATCCGCCTTTCCTCCCCTCGATGAGGCGGCCGCCCGTGGGTACACTGGGCTTCCCTCGGTTGAACGCTCTGTTGCGATGCAACTGTGTCCTCAGAGTGCTTCTTCTCGGGGCGAGCCCAAGAAGCACCCATCCAAGGCCTGTAGATTTTCGTCTACCCTGGTGGCGAAGTCTTACAGAGCGGCGGCACAGGCGGCTACCTCTCTGCATGCTATGGCCACTCTGCAGGTCTACCAGGCCCAGATGCTCAGAAACATGCACGAGGGCAGGGCAGACCCAGGGCTCTTCAATGAGCTGCGTGCCGCAACCGACCTCGCTCTCCGGGCGACGAAGGTAGCCTCACGCTCCCTGGGTCTGGTGATGTCCACCGCGGTGGTCCAGGAGAGACACCTGTGGCTGAACCTGGCCGACATGCGGGATTCCGAGCGGACTCGTCTGCTCGATGCGCCCCTGTCCCAGGCCGGCCTCTTCGGCGGCGCAGTTGAAGATTTTGCCCAACAGTTTTCAACTGCACAGAAGCAGACTGAGGCCATTAAACACATTCTGCCCCGCCGACCCGCTGCTGCCTCGTCGTCGGTCGGGCAGACGCCTCAGCCTGCTTCCCGCCGAGGGCGCCCTCCTAAAGCTCCCTCCCCGATACAGGGGAGTCCGCTCCACTTTGGTCGGTGGCAACGCCCCGATCATGCGAGCAGAGATTGCCACTCTGCTGGCGAAGGGTGCAATCGAGACTGTCCCTCCAGCCGAGATGAGGTCCGGCTTCTACAGCCCTTACTTCATTGTCCCCAAGAAAACCGGTGGGTTACGACCGATCCTGGACCTGCGAGTATTGAATCGCTCCCTTTACAGGATGCCGTTCAAAATGCTCACCGCCAAACGCATTTTCGAGTGTGTGCGGCCCCAGGATTGGTTTGCAGCGATCGACCTGAAGGACGCCTACTTTCATGTCTCCATTCTCCCTCGTCACAGACCGTTCCTCCGGTTTGCTTTCGAGGGACAGGCATATCAGTACGCGGTTCTCCCGTTCGGGCTGGCCCTGTCCCCTCGCGTCTTCACGAAGGTCGTCGAGGCAGCCCTTGTTCCCCTTCGGGTTCACGGGGTTCGCATCCTGAACTATCTCGACGACTGGCTCATTATAGCTCACTCTCGAGACCAGGTTTGCGAACACAGGGACCTTGTGCTCCGGCACTTAGCCCGTCTGGGCCTTCGGGTCAACTGGGAGAAGAGCAAACTTTGCCCCGTGCAGAGGATCTCTTTTCTCGGTATGGACATCGACTCGGTCGCCATGTCCGCGCAGCTTACGAGCGAGCGCGCGCAGTCACTGCTGACTTGTCTGAGACAAATACAGGGCAAGAAAGCGGTTCCACTGAAACATTTTCAGAGGCTCCTGGGGCATATGGCATCTGCAGCCGCGGTCACGCCGCTCGGATTGCTTCATATGAGACCGCTTCAGCTCTGGCTTCGCGACCGAGTCCCGAGGTGGGCATGGCAACAAGGCAAGCTCCGAGTTCCAGTGACTTCGAGCTGCCGTCAGACCTTCACCCCGTGGTTGAACCTCAGTTTTCTCAGGGCTGGTGTCCCCCTGGAACGAGCGTCGAGGCATGTTGTTGTCTCAACAGATGCCTCCACCACGGGCTGGGGCGCCATGTGCAATGGTCATGCTGCCGCGGGCTCCTGGACAGGACCCCAGCGCCTATGGCATGTGAATTGCCTCGAGTTGCTGGCAGTACGCCTTGCTCTGCACCGCTTCCGAGCGCTGCTCATGGGTCAACACGTACTAGTCCGATCAGACAATACCGCCACAGTAGCGTACATCAACCATCAAGGTGGTCTACGCTCCCGCCGTATGTCGCAACTCGCTCGCCACCTCCTCCTATGGAGTCAGAAGCATCTGAGGTCCCTTCGTGCTATTTACATTCCCGGAGCCCTGAACCGTGCTGCCGACGAGCTGTCACGGCTTCAGCCCCTCCCTGGAGAATGGCGACTCCATCCCCAGTCGGTCCAGCTGATTTGGGACCAGTTTGGCGACGCACAGATAGATCTGTTTGCCTCCCGCGACTCATCCCATTGCGCCCAGTTTTATTCTCTGACCGAGGGCACGCTCGGCACGGATGCACTGGCGCACAGCTGGCCGCGGGGCCGCAAGTATGCGTTTCCCCCAGTGAGCCTTCTTGCGCAGCTCCTGCGCAAGGTCAGGGAGGACGAGGAGCAAGTCCTTCTGGTTGCGCCGTACTGGCCCACCCGGACTTGGTTCTCCGAACTAGTGCTCCTCGCGACAGCCCCTCCTTGGCCAATTCCTCTGAGGAAGGACCTCCTTTCTCAGGGACGGGGCATTCTATGGCACCCTCGTCCCGATCTGTGGAACCTCCACGTGTGGCTCCTCGACGGGACGAGACAGGTTTGAGTACCCTACCACCTGCGGTGGTGGCTACCATCACTTCCGCTAGAGCGTCGTCCACGAGACATGCCTACGCGTTGAAGTGGAACCTATTCGTCAATTGGTGCTCTTCTCGCCGAGAAGATCCCCGGAGTTGTTCGATCAGTCTCGTGCTTTCCTTCCTTCAAGATGGGTTGGAGCGAAGGCTGTCTCCCTCCACCCTCAAAGTTTATGTTGCCGCTATCGCCGCTCACCACGACTTAGTGGAAGGTAAGTCCATAGGGAAGCAAGACCTGATCGTCAGGTTCCTGAGGGGGGCGAGGAGACTGAATCCTCCTCGCTCTCCTCTCGTTCCCTCTTGGGACCTCTCAGTGGTTCTAAGTGCCCTGCGGAGTGCTCCCTTTGAGCCTTTGCAATCAGTGGAGCTTAAGTTCCTGTCAATGAAGACAGCGCTCCTGATTGCATTGGCCTCTCTCAAGAGGGTCGGGGACCTGCACGCATTCTCCGTTGACGAAGCGTGCCTAGAGTTCGGGCCGGCCGGTTCTCACGTGATCCTGAGACCCCGGCCTGGATATGTGCCCAAGGTTCCTACCACTCCCTTCCGGGACCAGGTGGTGAACCTGCAAGCGCTGCCCTCGGAGGAGGCAGACCCAGCCTTGGCACTGCTCTGTCCAGTACGCGCTCTCCGCGCTTATGTAGACAGGACGCAGTGTTTCAGGACCTCAGACCAGCTCTTTGTCTGTTATGGTGGGAAGCTGAAGGGAAAGGCTCTCTCAAAGCAGAGGTTGTCTCACTGGATCGTGGACACCATTGCTTTGGCTTACCAGCAGCAAGGTCGACCGTGCCCCCTTGGTGTGACCGCCCACTCCACCCGGAGTGTGGCATCCTCCTGGGCGCTGGCGCATCGCTGGCAGACATCTGCAGAGCTGCAGGCTGGGTGACACCTAACACATTCGCCAGATTCTATAATCTCCGAGTGGAGCCAGTGTCCTCTCGTGTTCTCGCTTCAAACAGCTAGTTCCGGACCCGCTCAGGTGTCTTCGCTTGCTCGCCATTCCACTCCGCGGACTGGATACGTGCGATATTCTGCTCAGGTGAGCTTCTCCGAAAGCCCTGAGTTCCTCCAGCACCCCTGATGCTAGCGCCAGTGTCTATTGCCTGGGCGTCGGCTAGGTGCCTCCGTGTGCATGGTCCCTCCCATGAGCTACCCCCACACGTGTATTTCCACTGTAAGCCTCTTTGAGCATGTGTCTTTCCCTCGGCAAGCCACCTTGCCACCCCTGAGGTTGAAATATTCCACCTGCGGCTGGACACCTCAGAGTTTCTCCATATGTTACTATCAGGTCATATGTGTATTTTCAAATGCCCCCCCCCACTGGGTTGGTGATAATTGCATATTTCCCCTTAAAGCTTGGGATATGCTTCCCAGTGTACCTTGGTATTCCTGTGTTAAATAGGAGTCCTTCGTCCTAAGATCTCGAGGGCTCAGATTTTTCGCAGGGCGCTGGAAGACAGCTGTGAAGGTGGCGTGATTTGACTGGTAACCCCATTCGTCGTCATCCGACGTAACTCGGAGTGACAACGAAAGGGAACGTCTCGGTTACGTATGTAACCCTCGTTCCCTGAGTAGGGAACGGAGACGTTACGTCTTCCTGCCACTTCCGCTGTTCGCGGGGATCGCCCGAGTTCAGTCTTGGCTCCTCAGCGATAAAACATAACTGCATGTTGCCAGCGTCCTCCTTTTATACCCACGAGGTGGGGCGGAGTTACGTTATGCAAATTCCGCAGACCCATGGCATTTCTTTGCCATTGGCTCGTTTTGTAATACTCGAAGCTGATAGGCTTTCTAAGCGAAACCCCATTCGTCGTCATCCGACGTAACGTCTCCGTTCCCTACTCAGGGAACGAGGGTTACATACGTAACCGAGACGTTTCCAAACATGAAAAAGTTAATTTAAAAAATTTTTTTTTTGCTTTTATATTTTTACTGTACTTTTTACTGCCAAAACAAATTATTTAAAAATATAATCTGGAAAATATTGACTATGCAATAAGTCTATTCATTGGTACCCACTATTATACTAATGGCTACCGTTCAAAGGTTTGGGGTCAGTACGATTTTTTTGTTACATTTTTGGAAGATGTCTCTTATTCTCACCAAGGCTGCATTTATTTGATCAGAAATATATTAAAACAGTAATATTGTGAAATATTATCACATTTTAAAATAACTTTTTCCAATTATATTTTTAAATGTAATTTATTCAAGCAGTGTCAAAGCTGAATTTTCAGCCTTATTACTCCAGTCTTAAGTGTCACATGATCATTAAAAAAACATTCTATTATGATGATTTGGTGCACAAGAAACATTATTATCCATGTTAAAAACAGTTGTGCTGCTTAACATTTTTGTGGAAACTGTGACAATCTTTGTTTCAGGATTCTTTGAAGAACAGAAAGTTCAAAAGAACAGCATTTATTTGAAATATAAATCTGCTGTAACATTACATTTACTGTCACTTTAATCAATTTAATGCACCCTGAATAAAATAATTCATTAATAATTTTTTTTTAAACTGACCCCAAACTTTTGAAAACTTTTGAAACTTGATATAAAATTGATTTGTTTAACACTTCTCAAAATCAATATCAACCCTGAGCAGATTGATTGGTTCAGACACTTCGACAGTCCTACAAAAATACATTCTGTAAAATGTTTTTCTTTTCTCTTATATTTTGTATACCCTAGTAGGCCGCGGACCCCTATCTTTAAAACCCCTGCTGTAAATAACCGATATTTTCTTTGTGTTTACACTGGAAACGGGCTGAAAGTGAAAACTAAATCACTCCCAATCTAATCAACAAAGCTGTCTACATTTGAAGATACATTTGACATTCGCTCTGCGAATACAATACATCACATGGTTCAGCACAATCTCTGCCACTTGACACATTTCTACCATTTTTTATATTGTCATACAGCCCAGCTGCTTACTAAAACAGTAAAAAGGCATGTTTGTGATAGTTGCTGTTGATATCAAGCAGGCTCCAAAGCAAAGGCTCTAGGGCCACATGTTGAGAAGCGCTGTCTTACTCCACACAGCATGTTACTACAAAGCATGACATTTACTAAAACAACCCAGAAACTCAGCATGTACTGTGCTACAATGCTCAAATTGTGGTTAAAATAACTAAAAAATCATCATCAAGTCCATGTCAGAAAAGCGATTTTGCAAGGCATTTGCCAATTATTAAGGCGCAGCCCTTTAATCAATACATTATTTTACTGTTCTATTAAAAATACAGAAGTGTCATTGGTCAGCATTTTGCTAGACAGGCCAGAGGAAAAAATAGATATTTGTCAGTTTCCCCCAAATCAGCTCCCATATTCTGGGTATTAATCTATATTCCAAAGCAGATAGATATCTTTCTTAAGAGAACACACCTGCTTTGTATGTATGAAAACTCAGCGAGATTTAATGAAGCTTTTCTCAATCGTGTTTACTTTATCTAAGGGAAAAGATAGAAGAGTCCGTTAAGGCTATAGTGTCAATGATATACTAAGCCATGATGGACAGATGAGTCCAATCAAATGGAGGACTGAGAGCGATGAGAAGGCAGAAGGCAGTGTTAAATCGGCCTTTCTCGTCCTCATCACATTTCTCATCCTCCGCTTATTGATATTGATTCGAGAAGCTCATTACAGTGGCTGACTGATGAATGCCATGAATCAGCACAAACACTGTGGTCTGAAATCTTCTCAGATCATTTTGACAAACTCGGTAAACGTGCTGAGGGTGCTGAGAGGATTTAATAAGGTTCATGACAGACAGTCTTTCAGTCAAAAGACATCCAAAACGCTATATAAACATAAATCCTGATTGGTTGAAATGACAGATGTTGTGAGCCCTCTCATGTTTAATCAGTTAGGCTGAATGCATTGCAAATAAAAAGTGATTGCTTTTTCCTTCATCAAAAAAGAAGAGAGAAAAAAAGACCAGTGGAGGAGCAGGAAGAGAACTTATCAAGCTCCACACTGAAATACACACTCCTTAAAGATCCTCTCCAAGCCTTCTTGACCATACTTGACTCCTGTAATCTGCTGACTAGAGTGCTTTCTTCAATTCAGAAGAGTCAATACTTATTTTCAGAAGAAATGGCAATGGATTGATCTCGTTAAGGTGGTACAAAAAAACCTTTAAATCCTTGAAGACAAGGTGGTCTTGTTAGCTTGAAAGAGGTCTCATCAATCACTGTCTATCCACAGAAAATGTAGAAAATACAGTTTGTGGGTGACTAGTGGCAGATACAACAAATTAAGGAACCAATTAACAATAGATGTATATATAACTGCTTGATTAAATAGTTAAAAGGATAAAAAAAAACTTTGACTAGCATTTTGTCTAAAAAAGTCTTTTTATTTGTCATTTTTTTTGCTACTTTTAAAACAGTTTAAATTACGTTTGTTTACTTGTCAATTTGAAAGCTGTTTTATTATTGTATTATTTTATTGTTACATTTAACTATATAAACAGTGTAAAAATATACCGCTCAAAAGTTTGGGTTGGTAAGATTTTTCTATGAATTCCTCACCAGGGCTGCATTTATAAACAAAAACAGTAACATTAAGTACATTTTAATGTAATTTAATTCTGTGATGGCAAAGCTGAATTTTCAGCATCATTGTTCCAGTCTGCGCATGATCCTTCAGAAATAATTCTAATATGCTGATTTGGTGCTCAAGACACTTTTATTATTATCTATGCTGGAAATAGTTGCTGCATTTTTTCTTCAATAAATATAAAGTTCAAAAGAATAGCATTTATTTTTTATATTTAGCATTTATAATTGCATTTATAATATAAAACTACGAATTTCTTTCAAAACAATAATTTTTTTTTTTACTGACTCCAAATTTTCGAACTGTAGTGTAATTTGAAAATGAACTCTTAAAAATTCAATTCAAATGAAGGAATCAATTTAAGTGGCACTCCTAGTCTTCTCCAGACTCTGAGTGCAAAAAACTGAGAAAAACAGGTAGAATCAAACAATAAAAACACAATAAAATCAGTCAGTGCCAGTCTGTAATCAAAATGAATGTTTGAGCTCTGTAAAACTTCAAGATGACTAACAGAACGACCATGTTCTTAAAGACGTTTTATAAGACGTTATTATAAGACATGTTTATAAGACGTCCCCACGCATACCAAGACCACCAGCAGCACGGCTTGAGAAAACAGTGCCATGTCATACAGCAGCTTCCAAATCTGAATTGTGAAATGTGAGCTTGAGCCGTCATGGAAACTATATCCTGTGGCCCAGCGGTCCACCCACACTCTCTGCCAAACTCTTGAATGTCAACGCTGAGCAAAGAACCTGTGCGTTATATTGCCTCTCAAACCCTGTTTACCGACAAAAGTTTTTGCAAGTCACCACTAAGCCTGCATAATAACCCATATCAGAAAAGGGCCTGAAATTGCAGGGCAGAGCATTGTGTGCATGAGAGAGGCTTGTATAATTGTACGGAGCGACATTAAACCGGGGTAGAGTAGAAGTGAAATAGCCCTCTCTAAGGAGATGAGGTAGTCCAGGATTGGGTCTGGATATAATGCATGGCTATCACTGTGCTGCATCAATGTCCTCAGTGGCAGAGATTAGCACTGAGGAAATCTATCCAACACAAATTGACCATAACGAGACAGTAATTTTGTGGGTTCAAGGGGAAAAAGCACTTTTCTGTAAGCCTCAAGAACTGCAGGGTCTGTTTAGAGGGGTTTCCAGGAAAATGGTCTGGTTATAAAGTCACAAGCTGTAAACAAACAGCACACTGAAAAAATGCATTGCATTGTGTGGAACAATCTCATTGCCTATGCCAAGACAGTTTTTTTGGGAAAGTGGCTTCTCGATGACACTAATAATTTAAAAGCAATAACAATGTGAGTCGAGAGTCGTATTGTCTTCTATATTCCTGTGATGGCAAAGCTGAATTTTCAGCATCATTACTCCAGTCTTCAGTGTCACATGATCCTTCAGAAATCATTCTAATATTTTGATTTAATATGATGACCAGTAGTTAATAGTTTTGCTGCTCAATATACAGTGCTTCTTTTTTTAAAAGTTCAAAAGAACTGGATTATTTAAAATAGAAATCCTTTCTACCAAATTTGTAATGTTACTTTTTATGCATTCTTGCTAGATACAGTATTCAAAAAAATCTTATTGACCCCAAACATTCAAATAGTAGTGTAGTTTATCATACAAAAGTAAACAAAAATGTCATTATAATCAAATGCTAAAATCATCAACTGCAAATGTCCAAATACATACACACCAAGATATGCTGAACAGGAAAACTGACAAGTTTATAAATGCATAAACAACAGCAGAGGTGTGATTTCCCCCTATATAATGTAGTCTGTGTCATATTTTCTTTTACCAGATAATGTTGTTGATGGTTTTCTGAGGATGAGTGCATGTCATACAGTCTCTCCGTGTTGGTATCTTTCTAATTTGTGGCCATCTAATGGATTTGCACAAGAATAAATGTAAAGTTTGATTAAATGCATGACGTAGTTAACACCAAAAGATATAGAAAGCTATTTCTCCTCCCCTTTAAAATAAGTCTTCTTTTGTTTTGTTGCCTTACTTAAATTTAGTTTTTTCCCTCCAAGAAAAGAACAGAACAGACCTGATCTGTTTTTTCACTGTGACCCAACATTTGTGAAGCACTGCTTTAAACAGTTAGCATGGACTGAGAATAGAGAGAATACACAGAAACTATTATTTATTGCTGCAAGCAGATTTCAAGGGGATACATTTTCAAAAAGGGGCCTTTTACAATTCCCAAACAGTAGGTATTGAGCAACACTTCTGCAGGTACAGTGCTAACTGAGCTCTCTTTCAGAGAGATTTCAGATTTTCAGGACAGAGGTGGACTAAACCTCACAAGCAGGTGTGGGATGACATATATATAGACGGGGGCTACTAGTGTCTGCTTCCTCCCACAGAGAAAAAGAGTGCCAGCATCCCCTCACCTGTCAGATGCTTTAATCCAAAGTGAATTACTGAGCATTCAAGGCATACATTTTATCAGTAAGTATGTTTCCTGGGAGTCAAACTCTTGACCTTGGTGTTTCCTGAGCTACAGGAACATATAAAACTACTCAAAATATTAACATTGTATTGGAACAATTAGAGCTAACGTAACATAATGCCGTGGAAGGGACTGTGGCTGTGCCTATAGTCTGCTAAAAGTAATCTGACATTTCTGTAAACAAAAAAACAAACAAATTTAAATTCAACTTTTTAACTTTCCCTGTTAAACAAGTAGAGTTTACAATTGTTTCCTTTAAGGTATTAAAAAAAAAATCAATTACTCATCATCATTTAATTCCAAACCTGTATGACTTTTTTCTTCTGTGGAAATTAAAAGATATTTTGATGCAGTGGGATGGGAGGGTGGGATAGGAGTGTGTGAGTGAGTGAGTGAGTGAGTGAGTGAGTGTGTGTGTGTGTGTGGGGGTTGTGGGGGTTACACTATTACAACTATTACAATGCTATACACAATAATAACAATTGTAAAAAGAAAAACATTACGATGTCCAAAAAACTATTTCAATAGTACATTGAGTTTAATGTATTGACATAGAACTCATGTTTAATGTGATAGTTTCTTTAACACAAAATATTGTTAGTCCCAAGATTCTTCATGTTAGGGAATAAATACATAGATCCGCAATCAGCATTTGTATTCTCTAAAGGTCTGGTAGTAGAACTTTTGTTAAGTGTGTCAGAGGTTCCGGGTTCTAATCCATCGTATAGTTTTTTTCCTCATTAAAATCAAAGATGTTCATCAATGATTTTATATCAAGAACAGGGAGACGTTTGAGTACATTTTGTTTAGCGCGGTTTCAGCTAAAAAGAATAGTCTCAGCAACGGCATTAAGCGATTGATTGATGCGCTCGTCTGTGTAAACTGTGAATAATACGCACAAGCCAAAACACTGGCAACGAACACTCAGCATGATTTCAAAAACACTTTCCAGCGCCAGATCGCCTCCTTTTTAAGACAAATTAACGTCATCTGGATGTGTTATGCATGTCTGTGGAGCGAGATTATTCATGATAATCGTGGTGGGGGACAATATTGACCCTGACAAAAAGTGGTGGCACCTCCCCCAGTCCCACCTTCAAATTATGTTTTGATGAATGTTTCAACTGTCTGTACAATGAAAGTCAATGGGGTCTAAAACAACACTGAAACACATTGACTTTCATCGTATAAAAAACGCACAGAAATATTTTCAAAAGTATCTCCTTTTGTTATCCTTAGGTGATACAGGGTTGGAAAGACATGAGAATGAATAAATTATTTTCATTTTTGGTGGACTATCCCTGCAAGGTTAAACTGAATATTCTCCTCACCTTTTTAATGCACAACTTTTCGGGTGACCAAACCGGACAGTGAAGGGCAGTCTCTATTTTTGACAACAAAAACCTGATGGCTCCTGAAATGTCAACCTGGCATTTCACATTCTTTAAATTGGGGTTTCTAAAACGTTTCCTGGCTGTAAGGCTCTGATGATTTCTTTTGTCAAAGTATTTGAGTGTTTGATCGCTCTTGGCTCCAGAAAAAACAATCTGCACAATGATGATATGTGGAACAAAGACAATGTGTAAACAAAAGAAAGTGCATACGGAGCAAGAGAAAGGAGGAAAGGGAGTAGAGAGAAAAAGTGAAGCAGGAGGAGCGAAAAAGTGACTGCCAACCCCTGTTTTTACTTTCTTTGTAACCTTCTTGCATTTCCCCAAAACCCTCCCCTGCAGACTGGCTGTAACACTTGTACCACATACAGAAATAAGGCAAGCAAAGGGGAAATGAATTATTTATACTGGCCTGCCTTTCAGAATTAAAGTGAGCACCATGAGACTCCCCCAACGTGAGCAGAAAGGGACAAGGGAGCTCAGAGCCAACACTCTGCGAGCGACAAACACAGGTATACACATAAACACACATAAAATTGATGCAAAACACAAAGGGGGATACCATTTTGATCATTCAAACATGATTCAGGCCATTGAAGACCGAAAAAAATTGGCAGGAACTGTTTATTTACAATTCTGTTGACTAGTTGCTGTTGACCTACTCTCTGAACCCAGTAGTGCTAGATAATCTGTTTCATCAGCACTAAACTACTGGTAATGCAATACACTCAAAAACAAGACAATCTGCTTCCTTCATTTTAATTGTACAACAGGAATCACTATCAGCTGGGTGGATGATGCTTTGGTTTAAAGGGATAATACACCCAAAAATGAAAATTCTGTCATTAATTCCTCACATTCATGTCGTTCCACACCCATGAAACCTTTGTGCATCTTCGGAACACAAATGAAGGTATTTTTAATGAAATCAGAGAGCTTCCTGTCCCTCCGTTGGTAGCTACCAAATTCAAGGTCCAGACCAGAACGGGAAAGACATCATTAAAGTAATTCATGTGACTCCAGTGGTTTAACCTTCATTTTATGAAAGGATGCGAGTGCTTTGTCTGATACAATTTTTTTTTACCAATTTATTAACAAAAATATTGAGTACTACGATGCATGCGCATTGTGTTGACCTGAGTGCTGACATAGTTTGGATAATATTGTTTTGTAAATAAAGTAAAAAAAAATTGTTTGTTTGTTTTTTTGCGCAAACAAAGTCACATGGATCACTACAATGATGTATTTTCTACCTTTCTGGACCTTGAATGTGGTATCTGCATAGCTGTCAATGGAGGGACAGAAAGCTCTTGGATTTCATAAAAAATATCTTCTTTTGTGTTCTGAAGATAAACGAAGGTCTCACGGGTGTGGAACGATATCAGGGTGAGTAATTAATGACAGAAATTTCATTTTGGGGTGAACTAACCCTAAAGGGCCATATGTCATTTGTTTGCAAAATAAATAAAAATAAATGGATAAACAAATACAAATAAATGGATCAAAATAAATAATAATCCACTAATAAATCCACTATATTGGTGCAAATTTAAAAATGACTATCACAGAAAGGTTTCAAAGGCCAGCAATTCTAGAAATATTAAAGTCGTGTTTTGTCACCTCCCAAATACACATACTATTTCCTACAACACACTTATGCCTACATCCCCTCATATTAGAAAACAGACTGAGATCAGTAAGATTTCAGAAATTAATTAGTTCTCTGGGGGGTGTAGAGACACATGCTTAGTGGAGGGAAACTTAAAAAATAGCTGCAGAGTAAGTTGCCATATTACTAGAGAAATGTTCAAAACAGTCTGGCAAAAGGTGAATAAATGATAACTTGGTCACTGAGTGCATTACAGGAAGCAGCTCTTATGGTCCATTAGAGAACATCACTGCCATTAATCTGAGCAGGCAAAGAAGTCCCATGGGTGAAAATGTGTCTGGCACCTTGTGTGGCATTGGGGCAGAGAACCTTCTAGTCCAGTCGCTTTACAGCAAAATGCTGGGCTTCTGACCACAGGCTACAGGAGATCTTAACAGTTCCTTGCTGAACTAGCTCCTTAACCACTAAGACTGATCAAAATAAAGAACAAAGCAGATTAGATGGTTAACTATTAATAAACATTGATTCAAACTCAAACTCAAACTTCAACAGACACATGAACATACACATGACTTGCATGTTTGTGTGAAACATCCACACTGTTTTGTTTGAAGTGTATCCAATCAACTACTGAGCAGCTCTTTCTGATATGATGCATAAAATATTCCTCAGAGCGTTAAAAATGATAGCGATGCCATCCCTCGCTCTCTACGCCATCCACTTCATTGATATTCTTAGCAGTACATTTGGCATTAATTCCAAAAAGAGCATGACATAGTAAAGAGATGCAAAAGGGACCAAAAACTGTCCTTTTCTAATGCCTGAAACCTCAGGGCTTTAGTTTCTCCACCCACACACATGCAAACTTTAAAAAGTTTACTTAGTTGTTGTCTTTTTAAATTCGTCTCACCAAAAATGTTTAACTCTTGTCATTACATTTTACATTTTTGAGGACAACTTTTGTCCTAAAAAATACACTGTCACTGCCTTGAGTGTCACATAAGGCACCCATAAATAAAATGTATTATTATTATGATGTAGAGGAATGAAACAGCTTCACAAACAGTATTTTCCGCCACTCGGTATCATTATTTCTGTTACAATAATTCAAGTTACCACAGAAGTACAGAGATAAAAGTTAATATTTCAGATATAAACACTGATGTCTACTTTTATGATACGTTTATGGTGCTTTTTTGCAATTTTGTTTAAAAGTGTATCAAGGTGCTAATCAATAAGATGATCTGGGGTTAGCCGAGGTCTAAAACACAAATGTTAAATGATATCTTATCTCACACAAGTGTAATGTCCTAATCATATGTGAGACCAAGCCTCAGGGAAGGATTTTATCCCACATCCTGAAATCTATGCCTAAGGACTGCAAACAGGTTTAGTATCTGGCTTTTATCTCAGTTAATATCTTAAACTGCCTTTAAACGCACAGACTGAAGCAGAGCTGTGTGTAATGTATTTAGGAATTATGCTACAACCCATTTTAATCCTCAGTTAGAAGGCACTGATAAATAACCACACATAACAGAAATAAAGCAAGTAAAATGGCTTTGGAGAATAATGGTTGAGTTAAACATGCAGTACCTACTGCTCGTGTGTAATAGCTGCCGCTGGCAAAAAGTCATGGGGGATTTGGAGACTGTTGCCAAGAAAAGAGGTTCAATCAATAACCAATCTGTTGAAGTTTTATTCTGTGACAACATTCTTAATTAAGAGCCACTGTGGGCATGTCTGCGAGGGGCTGAGAAACACAGACAGCGATGGGCTTGATATAGGATAACCACTTTCCGGTGCTGAGCACAAAGGAAAGTTATAGCTTGGTTTAAGGCGACAGAAATGAGAACTTCACGCTACCTAACTTACAGTGGATCATCTATGTCAGGAAACTCTAAATCACAACTGTTTTTTGATGAAAACAGCATTATAACCTTGTTTTTTTGTTCTTTAATACATGTAAAGTAACACACTGGCTGGATGGAAGAATACGTGTGTTGTGCAGAATTGCCTGAGGACGTCTAGCGAAATATATAGACTCTTCATTATATGATGCAGATAGCGCAAAGTGCCGTTAAGATGTCATTAATCAGCGAGGTGTGATGAGCTGCAAACACTCAGTCCCCGATTTAGTGATTGGATCCCTTATCATGAATTCCGCTCTTCACCTAAAACGAGTGGAGGACATTATCAGAATTTATTGAGAGCACTTAATTAGCTGGGAATGCAAGAGACAGATACTGCTCAGCTTTAAGCTAAAATGCTCAAGTCCTATATCTAATGTTTTTTTTGTTTTGTTTTTTACTGTTTTTGAAGTGAGACTCTTATGCTTACCAAGGCTGCATTTTTTTTAAATATATCATATGTACTACTTGTATTGCGCTTTTTTTGTGTGGTAATTTTAGCGTGGTTAAAAAAAAAAATCACCTTTTGAAAAATTCACCTTTGTGGACTATGCAAAAAAAGAAAGTGATACAAATTTTGGTAAACAGCTGAGAAAGAAAATGCATTTGTAACAGTATATTGGATCCAGGAGTAGTTCACTTTAAAATGAAAATTACTCCATTATTTACTCACCCTCAAGCCATCAGGGTGTACATGACTTAATTCTTTCAGATGAATACGATCAGAGTTATATCAATAAACGCCCTGACGCTTCCGAGCTTTATAATGCAGTGGATTGCAACCATCAGTTTGAAGCTCCACACGGCTCCGGGGGTGCTTAATAAAGGCCTTCTGAAGCAAAGCGAGGAGTTTCTGTAAGAAAAATATTCATGGCGTTTTGAAATATCAGCAGTACGTCGTATTACTCGCATAAGTTGCGCTTTAGACTTAGGTCGAATTCATATGTTTGTTTGGCCGGAAGCTAGTTATTTTGCTTTATAAAGTTTCAAATATGAATATTTTTCTTACACAAAATCTTTGCTTTGCTTCAGAAGGCCTTTATTAACCCCACGGAGCCGTGTGGAGCTCTTTTATAATGGATGGATGCACTTTTTTGAGCTTCAAACTGATGGTTCCAATCCACTGCCATTTTCAAGCTCAGAAGCGTCAGGGTGTTTGTTAATATAACTCCGATCGTATTCGTCTGAAATAAAAAAGTAATATACACCTAGGGTGGCTTGAGGGTGAGTAAATCATGGGGTAATTTTCATTTTAAAGTGAACTACTCCTTTAAAGTGACAGCAATAATCCTGCTGCGTCTGTGTAATTGATGTTAATCAAATGATGTTGTAAAATGTTAAACAAAAGACAGAAAATTTACTCGCTGATCTTGACTGAATACATTTTGTAACTATATTTGTAATGTATAATTTATTTATAAAGTTCAGTGTTATTTTACACCTAACTTAAAAAATCTTTAAAAAAATTAATTTATTTGTATCTTTGTTGAGTTGTTGGTGCCAATGCTTATTTATTTGTTCTTATTTAATTAGTGTTTACTTGTCTTTAATAATGCTTGAAATTTATATTAGTCAGGCTAGTTGTTTTTGCTATGGTATTTTAACATAATTTAAAAGTGTTCTTTAGCCTGTTGACTTTTGTTCATGATATTCAGCTGTTTTACAATGTTTTGCAAAAAGAATGATATAACTATTTTTTTTCCCTTATTGGAATCAAAACCAGGAATCGATAAGCAGAATCGGAATTGCTAAAATTCAAACGATACCCAACCCAGATATGTATCGTGATACATAAATGATGAGAGAATTTTCATTTTTAGGTGAACTATAGCCTGTCATTGCCATGAAAGCAAAAGCCATATTTTTCCAATCATTTCATATTTCTACATTAACAATTCAATACTTGAAAAACTATATCTGCTGTTGCAAATTCCTATGTAAATTCATTTATGCATGATTAGACTGTGTAAATGCACCTTTTTGTTGTGTACATTGCCTTTTTAGCATTTGTGCTCTGAGGTGTAAAAGCTGCAGAGAAGTGATAATTAACAAAAATAAATCACAAAAGAAGAAATCTCATTCCATCAGCACAGGAATCCTACAATCTGATTTTCACATTTCATATACAGTTGGTCTATTCAATGACTGCTGAACAAGCATGTGTCAGGTCTGAAACTGCACACCCTAAAACAATGCAGAGCTTCTGTTCCACAGCGCCGACAGCTTGACAAATTCCTTGAGGTGTATTCCCAAGACAGACACAGCATACTGTGCAAGCATTGAAAGCAAGATATACAGCAAAAGCAACATCCGCAACCGTTGCTATGTATTTAAAGAGAAAGATTTATGAAAGTTTACAGGAAAAAGGACAGTCTCTTTCCCCCCAGGTTGCTTGTGGAAAGTGGAAAAACACGCATTAATGTAGTAGTTTGCCACAGGTCTTACTGTAGCCCCAGGGTTAAAGCTGCACCTTGTGCTATTTTTAAACGTTTAAGACTATCATACTTTTATGTAATACTAAGATTTAGACCATGTCTATCTCAAAGAACATGTTTTATTCTGTTTTTCTTAGATAAACAAACAGTTGCTCTAAATGCTGAAATGTTTAAGCCTTGAGAAAACCATGAAACTACATTAATACACATCAGATTCTGAGATGTAATTAGGGTGTAATAGGGATTGAAAACTTAAGCACTAAAACACTTTTACCGTGCAAAGATAAATATATACCACTGCTAATGTTGAAAATTTGGATGAAAATACAGAACAATCAGGGCTAAAACTAAAAATAGAATGGTGCACTCTGAAGTGCTACAACCAAATGATAAAACCAAAGGGGATGAATCTTTAACCAGTGAACCTACATATTTCAAGACATATTCCCATATGACAATGAGTCACTGGTGAAGCACCTGGAGAGTGCAGTAAAATCAGAAAGAGACGTTCAAACAAAGAGAGAAAGAATAAAACTGAACTAACAACCATTCCCGTTTTTTAAAGCCGCCCGTTTCCTGACAGGATAGTGCTGTGTTTTGAAAACATAATTCATATGGTGAAAGATTTCAGCACTGTGGCCTTATATCAGGACCATCTCTGCAGAGACAGCAGGGTGAAAACATCTTGAAAATACATTTTTAGCCACAAAGGTTGTAAACTTGAGATAGACAGGAATGACAAATCAGAACATGAGCATCAAAACCCCGTGCGAACGGCTACTTGAGCTTCTACCTGCTTTGTCTGACAAGAGGAAATTTGATACGCTTCTAAGTATCCGACCGAGTGCTATCTCAGCGTAAGGAAAATGAACATGAAGAGATAAATAAGTTTCATGTTAAAAATAAAATTCCACCTAAAAATGACAGCGCAAATGTAAATGACTAGACCAACTAAAGGGTACTGTATAAATCTGAGCCAGAGTGCTTGAGATTCCCCTGTTGTAAAGACAGCTCGAAGATGGGTATTTCAAAGCCGTTACATCATCATCAACACAGCTGTGGATAGTCAAAATCATTAGACATGGTTGTGCAACTCCATCTAATAGCAAACAATCATACGAGAGGAGAGGTTATGTTTAATTAAATTCAATCACGAAAAACAATGAGCCGATATAATGACTTGCAAACTGGACTCTTCCACGGATTATATGTTGCACAGGCAATTTACTTTAAGATATTCATAGCCTTTCTCAGAGCCAGGGCTATTTGTGGCATCCATCAAGACCCTTTCACGTATTCATTGTTTCCATAATGGTAAAAATTTAGAGATGAACCTGCATGCAAATAACCCTCAGTTGCTTTGCTGTGCCAGGACTTCCAACAGAAAGCACTACTGCAGGCCCCAAAAGGCAACTGCAGAGTGTCTCCGAAAAAAAGCAGTGTGAGCTGTCAAGGGAATAATGACAGCAGCCATCTATGAATCACTGTGAGCACTGGATTCCTCAGCTCCACTTGTTTTTTTTCTCTTCTTCTTTCCTTTGCGAAGGCAGAGACAACATCCAGCACTGAGCTGTCCCCAGCCAACCGCAGCACAACTTGAGCGAGGGGCTATGAGCCGGGACTTCTGTTAAGAACCTCAAAGCTTTCAAGAAGAGAGGGCCTTTTGAAGGATAAACCACAGGATTAGATTAGCCCATCCTCTTGGGTTACAGAGCTGGGCATCTTTTCTTTTTTTCATCTGGACCCCCAAGAGGACAAGCATATTGGCATTGAGGGGATGTCCATCTTCTTTTCAGTGTGGGCTTCAATAGAAAACCCCTGACAGGGAGCTTAAGAGAAAGAAAATATGATTCATGGCAAGCTTTTAATGCTCAAGGTGAATTGCCCTGCAAAAGGCTCACCTCGATTGTGACTACAATACTGCAAGAGGACTAGAAGGGAGGTCAGGGTGGGCTGAAAAGTAAAGCTGACCCCTAAGATTTCTTTTTTTGGATTGGTTCTTGTACAATCCCTTGGTGGGGCGTAAATGCGTCTCTTTTTGATAGAGTAGCTGGAAAATAATAGAAATACATGTTCTTTGTGAGCACCAACAAGGTTACAGGCTACTCAAGTCTAAGAAATGCGTTTTTCTTTCAGTTCTGAAAACTATTCCAGCATATAAAAATAATAAAAGCCTTTAAATGGCAGCCATGAATAACCTTTCACATCTATGGAACCTTTCCATTCCACACAATGCCCTTAATAGTGAAAAAGTTTTTAATCCTTCACACAAATGGAAAAAAAAAGAAATTATTTTAAGAACGGTTCAGTAAAAGGTTTTTGAGGAAGCCAAAATGGTTCTTCTATGCCATGTTGCAAAAAAAAAAAACCTTTTGAAACCTTTATTTTTAAGAGCATAATGTAAGCAAAGCCTACCGATTCAAGCTAAATCATAAACAGGGGAAAAGGATTTTAGAGTCTAACGCTGCACATTTATTATCTACAGAGTGACAAAAGGTAAAGTATCCTACTAAATAAGGATTAATGAAGATTAAACGCATCTGGGTGGCTTTTTCAATGCAAAAAAAATTCAAATCCAGCCCTACATTTCATTGAGGTGGAAGAGCATGCTCCCAGCTCGAGAAGAAATCTTCCTCTGAGCCTCTTTAATATTTTAAACCTCGGCAGACTACTGATGTACTGCAAGACAGCCACTCTTAACTTTGTTAATTCAGCCGTGAGAGCACCTTCGCCGTGTTTATTTATCTAGCCAAGCTCTACCTGAGGAGCTGCATGTCAAAAGCCATTAGGCTGACATCCCCTGAGCAAACCCTCCAAGCCAGCAAGAGAACCCTGCTCACAGATACCCTTGAAATAAGGAAGAATGAGCAATGTCAAGGAACTTTACATGGAACTTATGATTTCAAAACCTGTCAACCCGTGAAAGCATCTGGGGTTGCTGCTCTCTTGATTGACTAAAATAGCCTACATCATGATAATAATATGCACTTTTTTTTTGGATTCTACTCATGCTAAATCTTTCGAGAAATACCATGATATTCAGTATATTTGGCATCTCCACATCATATACATTTAACAAGTTTTGCTATTTCTATTAATTTTGTAAATGACAGTGCCTCTGACAGCATCAGCAGTGGTGAACAAATCCTGGCAATTATATGATCCCTACTTGCTTTTTTCTTCAACCCTGAGTAAATTTCTAAAAGGATTAGAAATGTGAAACTCATACTTAGTCACAAATATTTTGTGGATGATGCATATTCTACAGTCCACACAATTTTTTACTTACACCTTGTAATTCATAAAATGAATACTTTACAAACACAATAAAAGCCCATCTCCATAACCTGTGCCTTATTTGGCCCAGGGTTTGAACAGAGTATGGCAAGCGATTTTAACATTTATTCCTCAAAACTAAGTTGTACCTATTCTAATGACCAGTAATTAATTCATTTGTGACTCGAAGAACCAAATCAATTAGTTGCTAGTGCTTAATAATTAGATTGTAGTGGTCACATCCCACTTAGCCTACTAATAAATTGCAAACGTGTGCCATTGGACAGGATAAAATCAACTGTTCAAAGTTAAGTGAGTATTCCAATTATTGTTGGTCCTTCAGTTTTACTATTATAGTTATTAATAAGGTACTAGTTAGCTTATTCACCTGGTTAGACACTGATTATTTAAAAAGCCTACTTATCTATTGTAGCAGTAAGTCATTACATATGACAAATTAAAATGCAAATTATAGCTGGTGAGAAAATGTCACTATAACAATTCAGGATAGATATTTTTTCAAATGTTTCAATGTTTTACTCTAGGCCTACTAAAAGTAAAACCGGTATTTTAATTAAATGATAAAGAATTCCGCAAATTAGTCAATACTAACACGTAATGTTAAGGAAATGGTACGCTAACATGATATAGGACTAATTATTAAGACAGCTTGCCATAGCGTACACTCACCTGGAGTTTGAACTGTTCCAGTAGACCGCATGTCTGTCTGAGATGATCCTGTCGTCCGACCATACGGAGACCCAACACACTACCGTAAAAACCACCAGTGGCAACTCCATTTGAGTTGTTATAGTCTTCAACTCCAAACGAAGATTCTCGATCGCTTTTTCACAGACAAATTTTCAAATACCCGCTTGCTTGAGTGAATGTATTAACGCAGTTTTGAACATCATAATCCAGAGCGATTTTCATTCCTTCAGACAGAACGAGTAGCATCACTTTCTGTATAGCTTACTTCTTAATCGGCACACAGTTGATGTTTTTTAGGGGGAAATCCATTACAATTGGTTGTTATGCTGCAAGGGAGCTCCAATGTGGTCCACGGTCATTTTCTATCGCTCTGTTAGAAATCCGTCCATCATCTGAACGCGGGACAGTGTAATGCGCGTCTCGAACCCCCTACAGTGATGCTCCCCGTTTGCAGCGCTGCAACTTCAAGATACCTCTACCCCATGTGGTCTGCTCGAGAAGCACACAAGAAACACATCCCCGTCTGTAACGCACGCCTTTCTGCTTAGCGTTTCTTCAGTGCTTCATGTTATTCGCACAAGTTATCTGTTAGTTGTTGTCGGAATCGTGTTGTTTCTAGCTCACTCCAGTTGAAAAGCAGAGATCTACGCACATCTCAAGCCGTTTGCACGAGTCCTCTCTGTCCTGGAGGAACAAAGGCAATTTTGCCCCATTCTGGCTTAAACATCTCCGCCTGTGCTCACACTTTGTATTAGCTTTTCGGATCTGGTATACATTTAGCTTAGATCAACTAAATCGCGCAAGCTTTCTAATGCATCTGACTCGCGTACTTCTTCATAATTCATCAGTTCATCATCCTGAATCTGATTCGTGTGCGACAGTTCTCATCAGCGGTGTACCTTCAGGAGGGGGCGGGGCCTGGACGAGCTCTCGTCCAACTCACCTCTGCCGTTTACTGGCTTCGCAAGATTGCTCATATGCGTCTTTGAATCGCTTTCTTAAGCATTTTAGGGTAATTTTTCTTCAAATAGTCTCTTTACAATACTAGTCATCATCCATGGCCCAAAACAATATTAAATTAGATTTTGGTTTAAAGTTGCTTGATTTAAAACTTAGGCCTACTAACAAAATTGTACATAGATTTATAGACAATTGTAATCTAAGTTCTTAAAAAAAAAAAAAAAACTATCAGTTCATGCTGTACTTTTTCATCTCTTTTCAGTGCCCTTGAAAGTTTGCTGAGAGAACTATAGCTGTAGCCTAGCCTATTTAGTTGAATATGCCTCAGGCTCAAAAGATTCATTGAACAATGTTTCCCTAGCTTATACCTTACTAAATTACTGAAATTTCAAGCAGCAAATGGCATGCGAACCAAAATATTTAAAAATCTGAAAATCAGAGTCTGCAGGACTAGATAACTTTCTCACTCAGCATTGCCTCATCTTTATAGGAGCTGCTTCACCTGATCCAATAAAGCAATCCTCTGAGCCATGAAAACTGGTTTGCCTATTGCCGCTCAATTCTATGAACCCACCAAAACACCTATGATTCTGTGCCTTTTGAGGTTAAAGTTTTTTAAATTGTAAATGGTAACCAAATGTTAGTTACATTGTTTACAAGCCATGAGGTGGCTAATTTTACCCACTAAATGCCCAGTCTTTTTATAATCCTGATGCCTCGATGCTAACGGGATGGACATCTGAATTTATTTATTCCAATATGAAATTAATTTGCATATATTATGTATGTCTTCTTGATTGCAGGGATGTGCAGCAGATGCATACCAAGGATACTGACTGAGAAGAGGCAATACTTTTAGAAAATGAGATGGGGGAGAGATAGGCAGATTGGCAAGAATAAAAAAAGATTTGTAGAGAAGGAAATTAAAAAGCTTTACAAAAAATATGCTAAAGTGAGACTACTTTATCAGAACACAACCCTTGTCTAATCATGTGACCTCAAAATCACAATGTTGGCTCAAAAATTGCCACAATCCTCCTAAATGTAATGTATTAAATAGCTGGGTTACACTTAATACATTATTGTTCTTGACCTATAAGACAATTCAAACATTCCATGTTTCTTTAGAAGAAGAAAAAACAATTATAAAAAAAGTATTTTCCACAAGTATCAATGTCTAAACGGCACCAAAATGTAGGAATACCCCCTTTTAAATCTTAAACTAGTGCGCCACCTGCTGTACAAAAAGCAGATTATAACATTAAGCCAAGAGACTTTTCACTTACATGTACATACTGTATAGATTAGACATACATATAAAGATACAGACCTAGTTATTGGGCGGTCTATAAACTTTTAACTTTAAAAGTACATTGGCATATGGCTTGTACTTAATGCATCCAACTATGCAGAATCTGTAAAAAAAACAAAAAAAACATTTACTATTGATAATGGCAGAGAAAGGTCACTAAATTAGCAAAGCAATAATAGACCTTATTCACAGGAGCACCAGCTTTCAGTGGGTTGCACTGTTATTTAATGTGTTTTTGGATTGTTCTGCTGATGAAACACTGCAAAAATATCTTGCCAAAAATGGATGACATTAAAAGCACAGTAAGTCCATCCCTCACAACTTCGCTTTCATAAATGTCATGGCGCTGCTCTGAATAAGGTCTATACGAGGCAATTGCTATATTTCAGTCTAGACAGCAGATTACATCTCCAGCTATTCCATACATGCTCATTTTGAACACAATAATAAAAACATTTTTTAATTGAGCCACTTAACGCAACTCAAGAACTCAACAGCTTCCCATCAAAATTAAAGTGAATTCATACACTAATTTCTCATTCTATATCCTCTAACAGCAAACAGATGGTAGGAAACAAGTTAGTGAAACCAATGAGTCATTAGGTCTCCCAAATGCAGGAAGGTTGAAAAGAGAGATTGTTAACCACATGACTGACAGAGCAAACAGATGTAGAACGTGAAAAGTTCAAGATGTTTAATAATTTCAGAAATAAAAAAAAAAGACAGTTGAAAGCAAGAAACAGATTTATTGAAGACAGAAAAGTATGAGCATCTATATCAAAAGGTTAAGCTTTCAAGAGGGCAATTACATGTTCAGACACTTGTTGGAATCTTTTAATATTGTGTAATAAAAAAAGGAAGGCTCTACAATGAGCTGAATGTCTGCTATTACCTTATCAAAATATACATGTTTGACACATGAAAATCAGCATCATTTCTATACTGGTACAAAACAAAATATATATATACATACAGTAGCCCTCACCCACTCTGCTTCAACATCACATACATAGTGGGAAAAACAAGTATAACTATATACGCAATAGAAAATAGTATCTATATAACGCAATAGAAAGGAGCTGTCGCTACTTTAAGACTTTTGTTTGGTTCTGTTCTGACAACAGAAATAATTATTTGAGCCATGTTTCAGGCCAAAAAAAGCCCACAATGTCTTGTCTAATTTGAAATATTTTCTTTTAAGGTCTTGTGTTGCTTTTAAACAAAAGGCAATAATATAAAGACAAGGCCTCTAAACTGTTTGCCTCTGCTCACTGAAATCTAAGCAGTCAATGAAACAGAATATTGCTGCACAATAAGATCCACTTCAATAAGAAATATCAAAAACTGTCTGGCAGTACAGAGGGAAGATGCTTTGGTCCATCATGCTACTCCTCAGAAAGAAAGAAAAAAACCCACCCAAACAAATAATTGCAAAGAAAAAAAAAAAAAGAAAAAAAAAAGGGAAAGATTACAAGTACAAGCTCAAAGGGAATGTCTGAGCATTAGGACTTCTGCCACAAACAACATAAAATGGATGTCGGAAAGACAGTGGCCTTAATGTTTCCCAACCCCTCCACCCTCCCCAACACAGAAGTGCCAAAAACAATCTGATGTCGTGTCACAGGTGTCTCGGTTCACACAATATCACATGGGAACTTAAGACTCTGTAATGCTAAATTTTCTTGAACATAAATGGCAAGTGACAGACCGAGAGCCCCCCCCCCCCCAAAAAAAGCATTTAAGGTCCAAATGTACATGTTCATTAAAACACTTGTGAACTAGATAACAGAAAAACTAAAATGACTTATTTTGCCACACACAGAGTAATCAAAAATTATGTAAAAATCAGTGAACTCTGGTTTGGTTCCAAGCGGTTTCATAATTGACAAAAACCATAAGGAGCAAGGCAATGGGGTAAAATGGGGAAGTTAAAAAGCGTTTCCCCCAACTAAACTGAGAATATAACAGTCTAGGCACAGAGAACCCAGTGGGCCAAAGCCCAAATAGATGACAGTATAGAAGTATGTGTGACAATAAAAAAAAATAAAAAAAAGGAATTAAACTATAGATTATAGAATATCTTACATACGGTACATAAGGAAAAGATCCACATTTAGAATAACTATATGCAAAATAAGCTTTGACAGTCAGATACAAAATCAAAGCCTGTTAATAAACTAAAGTAATCTACCAGAAAACATTCTTGTTTTCACTAGTCAAATTTCAATGGGGACCACCTAGGAAACAGGCAGGGATTTTTTTTTTTTTTAAGTTTGAGGTTAATGGTTCCTGTAAAGAAGCCAAACACATTTAAATAGTACTAAGGCCATTAAGAAGATAAACTTTAAACACCATGTAAGGCACAGCTGCTTTTTTTGGAAAGGCAAATAGGTTCAAAAAGGTTAATTACAGGTTCAACAAACGAAACAAGGCTTTGCGTGTGCAACCTGAAGGGGTGCGGCTTTCCGCAGAGGCACAAGTGTAAACTATGCAGCATCTATGATCCAAAACCGATGTGCGCCAACAATAAACTAAGTCATGAAACAAACCGTCTGAGAAAACGTACTATTAAAACCCAAGTCACATTGGGTTGAAGAGTTCCTCTGGTCTACTGGTTTAAAGTGGAATTACAAAATAGACATACACGTGTGAATATAGATATAATTAAAGGAATGATCAAGTGTGTGTTGTGGAACACATTTGTCCACAGTGATATAAATTGTGGAAGGCTTACAGTTTGGTCTAAAGTGACAGTCCTTTCAAACTCTTTAAAACAAAACAGCCTCCATCAGATGGTGGACTTGGAGAAGGACACTCTGAGGTGATGGTTCTCTCCCAGGTCATGATTGTGAAATTTGATCAGAGACTCAATTGCTTCCTCCACAGAGCCCAATTGGATGAGAGCCATTTTACGATCTTTCCTGAAAGGATTAACAAAATATTTGACAACTTCTAGGAAATATCGTGACAATCTGTAGAAATAAAATCTGTAAAATGTCTTACTGGAAAAACTTGAAGGCTTTAACTACAGCTCCTGAACTCAGAAACAATCCTCTGAGATCATCCTCAGTGACAGCAGGACTAAGAAGAGAAAAAATTGATATTGAATAAAGCAGTGGTAAAGAAGCCAAACAGATGTGTTACTAACAGGTGTTAGTTTAGTGGACTCACGGGATGTTGGAGAGATGGAGAGTAGAGGAAGGAGGGAAAATGTTGGAGTAGTTCTTGGAGCCTGGCTTTTTGAAGCGATGAAGAGGAGAGTTGCTGTAGTCCTTGGTGAGGCCCTGATCCTCATGGCCTTCACGTGGCAACTGTACCGTGGTGTGTTTGGAAAGAGTAGCCCGCAAAGCCTTACCATACAGTTTCTGCCCGTTCAAGTGGCTCATGGCTAAAAAGGGCAAGAGAGGGTTGGTGTTGCTTCTTAGGAATGTTGCTAAAAAGTTAAAGACCTTTATAAATACCTAGCTGGGCTTGGGTTCCATCAGACATCTGCACCAATGCATTTTCCTTCTTGTTGAACAGGATCTTCACTCTCATGACGTCACCATACACACCTAACAAAAGATAGCAGTAGCTACATAAGGACGTGACTACTGTATGACAGGACAATTGATTACCATTTTCTCAACCAAACACTCAAATGTTTCAATGAAATATCTATACAATTAAGTAATTTTATAGCCAAGGCAGACATGCATTACTGGTGCAAACGGACTACATTTCTATTGTGACCCATCACCACTGGACCCAGCTTTCTACATTTATGAATGAATAATTACTTCACAACAGACAGAGTATGTTGATTTTGGAAAGATTTACTCAGTAATCTTGATTTGTTTAATATTACGTTCAGGACTGCAGGACATTTGCAAGTTAACCTTTGATTAAACATACAGGGAATTGAACAAACAACTTCCTAAAGATTATTAAATGCAGTATTCAATATGGCTTATTGAGAGGGTATGGCACTTAAAATAAGCAACCCGTTGCTACAAAATTGTCTCTCAAATTGACTGTAGAGTCATGTGGCTAAGATAAGTATAAACTACACAGTTATGACCACAATATTTAACAATTTAGCCATTTGCAATAGATATTTAGCATCCGCCAAATGAAGGAGCCCAAAAATTCTTTAAAACTCCATGTCACATATACAAACCAAAGTACACATCTTAGATGAAGTTAAAATATGAAAAACTAAAAGGTAATAAAAAAGGAGATGCCAATGATAACATACCGAAAAGAATAAAGAGGCATTGGGGCGTAACGCTCTTAAGACAGCAGAGGAAGGCAGCGTAGGGAGGAAGGGACAGGAAAAGATCGGAGGCAGGACAGTGGAGGTTGAACATGTCCACAGCGAGGCAGTTCCACAGGAATGGCGAAAAACGGTGGTAGGATCATGAAGGTGGGTGATATTGTTCATGATGGAAAGGTGGGGGAAGGGTAGAAGTAAAGGATGATATCCAACAATGTAGTGTGGGGATGTTGTGTGTTGGTTTGGTTGCACAGCAGAAAAACAAATTGTTTGTTTATGTATCCAGTATTGGTGTGAATAGGGAATCATATTGTTTGGGTGGGTAGGAAGTTACATTCCAAAAAACAAAAGTGATGCAGTCAGTTGGCAAAAGATTCCAGGTCAAAGTATTAAAATAATAAAAGGGGGAAGGGGAATGGGGAGGGAGAGAAACAAGAAAAAGGAAGTAAAAAACAAGGTCAGTATACACAAAGAAAAAATGTAGTGTTCCAGTTAGCAGAACTTGCTAAATTAAAATGCTTTTCACTATAGGAACACTAAGGCAATAAATAAATAAAGAAAGGAGAGAAGATTAACAATGAAATACAGGAAAGATAGAGACAATATATATCCATAGCTCTAAAGGAATACTAGAAATGAAATGTTTCAGATGGCTTCAGACAAGGGTAAACAAATATTAAGAAATGGTTGACATGCACGTTTGTACAGTACTCAAATGAGCCTCCACAGTCATAAACACATATTACATGGTTTGAAGAGCTATACATATATGAAGAATTTGGTAAATTCATCACCATATGCCATCTAATTTTATTTCCTTCCAACATTTCTCTATTTTTACAGTTCTACCAACCAAAATGGAGTATGGCTTGTTGAAACAAGAACTATAGGCTAATGAACTAAAGGCTAAGGGAATCTAAACTATTCAAAACGGCACTAACCTCAGGGTTAAGGTTGCTGACTAGCAGCACACTGTTTCCTCCCGCAGTGAGACTGGAAAAACTCAGGCGTCCAGCAGCAGCAGCGGCGGCTGCCGCAGCACCGGGAATACCGAGCGATGCTAGAGCCCCGGCAGGCATGCCCTGCAGAGACAGACCTGTGGGAGGGACAGCCATCACTACACAGCATGGATGCTATGCTGGGAAACTGTGCTAAAGCAATCCACAGAGAGTTATTATGAGGGCCTTGACTGACCTGCTGCCTGCTGAATGGTAAACGTTGGTGGGAAACCATGAGCCCCATATGGCGATGCAGAGATGATACCAGGAGCCGCTGAGAAAAAAAAAAAAAAATGCAGTTTGTGACATTATGCATGTTGAAAATGCCATTTATTAACAGCAGTAAAAAAATTAATAAAAAGTAGATGATTAAGTTTTACACAAGGCAGCTGCAGCCATTGTCTGTGCATCGAGGGAGGGCTGATGACTGTCTCCTGTAGGTAGGTCAGGACGAGTGTAGTCTCTGCTCTTATCATTGTTGTACTTAACATTCAAGCTGGTGAGCTTGGAGAAACTGATGCGAAGGGTACAGCAGGCATTGTAGATGTTCTGTCCATCCAAAGACTGTTGAATGTTAAGCCAAATGATTACATGGTTCAGAAGGGATTTAGCTGCCCATTCATCCATAAATATATTGATCCACTATGCCACTCACCAGCTTTGCATGCTGTGCAGTCATTCCATCTGAGTATTGAACCAGTGCTTGGAACTGGTTGTTTTTGGTAAATGTTATGATCTTCAAAACAGTCCCAAACTTTGAGAAGATCTGGGAGGGAGGGGTAATAAGTAATGGAATAATAATAGTCAATAATAGCAATATCATTTATTATTACTATAATACAATTAATGACTATAAATACATTTTTCAATTTCATTTGAAGTAGAGTCAGTACCTGATGAAGGACATCAAGAGTAACTGGGTAGAAGAGGTTTTCAACGATAACTCTCAGCACAGGGCTCTGGCTGCCCATACCTGCTCCATCAACAGCGCTCAAAGACATGCTTCCTGTCTGGACTGCATTCACCGCCTGCAGTGCTGCCTGTGCTCTCTGTGGTAATGGAGGGGGCAGGGCACAAGTATGCATTATCATTCTTGAAAGAGTTATTTATATTGAGTAATTACCCTTGATTAAATGTCTAATGTGATGTAATTTGCACTAACAACTTGGTTGGGTGAGTTGTCAGTCTTCAGTTCCTTGTGATTGGAATACTGCATGTAGATCGGATGGTTGCGGATGACAGGGGTGACAGAGGAGTAGTAGCTGACCATGGTCTGTGCTGACTCCTCTGTGTTCATCTCCAGGAAGGCCTGTGAGGAGATAACACAATAAGGAAAGGCCCGATGATGTACATTCAAAGCAGGGTATAATCATATTTTGAGGGAAATAAAAGGCAGCGGTGATCTTTACCTGGTTCTTTCCTTTCAGCATCAGAAGGTTAGTCACTTTTCCAAAGGGAAGCCCCAAAGAAATGACTTCTGCTTCGTTTATGTCATTTGGCAGTTTGCGTACATGTATCACTCTTGAAGGAATGCCAGGGCTCCTGATGTCCCCTTTGAACTTCTTGCTGTCATTACCATTTGCTGACAAAAAGAATGCATCTCAATTTAATTTCATACTTAAGAATCCAAATACATATACATTAACTTTCAAAGTTGGTCAATAAGATTTGTTTTAATGTTTTTGAAATAATTCTCAGTTCATCAAGGGTGTAGTTATGTAAGAAAAACGGTAAAAACAGTAATATTGTGAAATATTACTCTACATTTTAAAATGGGAAAAGTTTATTTTAAATGGGTTTTATTTTGACTCCCTATGAACGTCTGTGTTTTTTCTCCTCACGCACGTAGCAAAGACGCTGTAGCTGTCATGTGACAAACACTACAGCGAGATGCTGCATGTGCGCGCACACGTGATGCCGTGGCCGCCGGTCCATGATTAGTAGAAAAAGATGACGCGAGGAGGAGTGAAATATGGAAGTACTTTGCCTACCTTTCTGACAGTGACAGCAGCAAAATAGATTTAAAATACTCCGTAATTTGTCTACTTTGTGTCCACTTACAATCGAAATAAAACACTGTGCTTTTATAAAATAAAGAAAATAAACAGGCTGTGCTTTCTACCTCTCCGTCTCCGTGAACTTTTTTTCTGGTGCACGTCTCTAAACTTAAAACTCAGCAAATACTGTTGTTCACCCAGGCATGAGCACTATATCTTTATAATCATTAAAGTGTGTACTTTTAAATGATCTAATTAAAAACAAACAATATTCTCTGTTTATGTAATCTATATTAAAAGAGAGAGATGTCAGTTGTTCTCATTATCGTTCTCGCAGCTCATTATTCTTTAATGTGAACACGCCCATTGAGAGCGCGCGCTATTGTCCCGGTGTTAAAATAAAGCACAGCATTGATATTGGAGTGTTTCTCCCTTTTCAGGAAAAGTACTGAAAAAGTATCGAAATCGCAATTCTTGACTTGGTATCGAAACAATAATTTTGGTATTGTGACGACACTAGTATAAACCCACAGCCATAAATGCCTACCTGCTCCAGAGCTCATTATATAAGGTCCGTTAGGTATGCAGGAGGAAAAGAGTTCGTCAGATCCCCTCTGAAAAGAGAAGTGGTTCATTAAGCAGGACACATTTACAAGGTTTGCAAAATAGGACACTCAAACCACCAAACCAGAATACCCTAAACACTGACAAGATGTGAATCAGCTACATCAGTGCATGAATGACAAAGGTAAATTGTCATCTGACGTAGTATTAGCCTATAAAAACTCCTGTGACAAAGTATGCGCCAAACCAGTCTGATTACACAATATGATCCAATTGGAACATTTCCAAAATATTAAAAAAAAAAAAAAAAACTCAATGCCTAAAGGTTACAATTACTACAACATAGGCATTTAAGCACAAAAGATCACTACACTGTTTACTGCTGGTAAAAGCAGAACAAAGAAAGAGAAATGTAAACAGAGGCAGCTGTGTCCTGCCATAACACTAACACAAAGTCTCTCACTCAAGGCCAAGCTGGAGCCACTTGGCTGGCCAATGGAGCAATGAGCAAATCACTCAGCATCACTCTCTTAATATACCACTTCAAATGGCAAGTCTCTGCTGAAGTGGTCACATGTGCTGGATAAGCCAAAGCCTTTACACTGCATTACCACAATGCGTGTTCTGTTCCAGCCCAAAAGAAAGTATTGTTAACAAAGCTGAATGCCTGGTCCTGATTTTTCCCCTATGGTCTACTACAAACAGCCTCAAGAGCACTTTACCACACCCTGGATAAATGTTTACCTTAAATACAGCCCAAAGGCTCAATAAGCAGCCTACAGTAAACCGTCAATAACATTGCGGAGAAAAGGAAAAATAACTTAATACTGTTTACGTGGCACAGCATTTCCTTTAAAAATAAATAAATAGGACGACGCCACATTCCTCCTAGCTAAATCCTGCAGGAGTCAGGTTTCAACATCATTTTTATAAAACAGTTATGACAGGAAAGCCTTCTCTGGTTGAACCATCCATTGTTTTCGGGCGAGACATCCACCCAACTACAGCATTTCCTTCCTCTATTTTTAACTGTGGGGCATTGCAGCTCGAGTGCTCACTTAGGAAAGGAAAAAAGGAGCCGAGAACCATGACTCCCACACTGGTCTCTAGGAGCTTAAGACTTGCAGGTGCCAACATGTTTACATCCATTGACAAAGTGCAAACCTTCAGGGTGAGAGCACAGTCTGTGTTGAATAAGGAGGTCAGGGAGACAGGAATGCAGGCACAGCATTCCAACCAGAGTAATTTGTGCCCAGACTCCGACTTCATCTACTACATCTTAACTCCTCACATGTGTGAAAGACATCAGGATAAACAACAGCAGGCAGTCTCCATGTACAAATGAGTGTGAAGAGAGCAATACTGTAAACAAATAACTGTATGCTGCAACTATTTTGCAAAATCTTAAGTAGCAAAATATAAATAGTAACTAAATCCACCAGGTCGACATTTCTGAATTGCCTACAGAACATCAAGATTTGAGTGTAGGCTACTTCTTTCACCTTTGGGTCAGTTATCACAGTGATTGTTTAAACAGCAGGTGCCCTTTGACCAGAATAATTACAGTTGAAGGATCAGATGCAGATGGGAGAAGAATTTCAGACTCAGCAATTTAGAGAAGCTCCCTCATTCTCAGTAATTTAGAAAACAAAGGAGGACGCACAACCTCTAAAACCAGAAATTCAACCCAAATTAATATTGTTACTGAACACCCAGAACAACCAAACAGGGAAACCAACTTTACACATTTAGCCTTACACAGAGATAGTCACTTTTATATATATAAAAAAAAATAGACATACCTTTGTGCCGACCGTTATATCATGGACACTGCTATAAAAAATAAAAAAACCATTAAACAGATATTAGAAATCAGAGGCCCAATCACATTTGATAAATTCAGCAACAGATAGGGCTATGCAATAAAGTGAAAATGGATTATTAAAGAATAATGTAGAGCAGAGAGTTGGTTCTACCCATCGATTGTTGATGGGATAGAGGCTAAACTGAATGTGAGCTTGGTCATTTTTTTTTAACAGACTACATGATTGGAGAAGTCCAGCAAATATCATCAGAAAGCAGTCTGTCATTTCACTAGAAGATTAAAGTTATGACTTATTTAATAAAAAAAACATGCAGGCTATGGATTAAAGATCTATACCATGAATTTAGAAAATAGATAGGATGAATTTTCATTTGAATAATTTTCTTCATTTCATTTGTGCATTTCACCAAGTCACCGTGCGTTGCCAACAAATTCTGCAACTCACTGAAAATGTGTCTGTTAAGAGCTCAAGTTCATGCAAATAAACCGTAAAAATGCGGCAACTACCAATGTGAGTGCAGACATGGCCTGTTGGATACAGTGGATACAGTGACTTCGCATCAATATAAAGATTGTCATTAGGGCTTTAGTACAATAGGTGTATAGAAAATGTCATTTCTGATTGGTACACAAATGTCATGCAAACAGGCCCAGCAGGAACTACAGACTGCTGTTGTACAAAACAAGAGTTGCAATTCAGACACACCTTCTTGGATGCAACCTGATATAAAAGCAAACAGTAAAACAAAGCATGCCTGTTAAGCCACTCTTCACAGCACTCAACGGTATCAATCAGTTTCACACTTCTCTTGAGAACATTTCTTCAATTCTTTAGTTTAGGTAGATTCAGTTGATAATGCTGAAACACCAGTCCTGTTAGTAAATGCAAAGAGTTGCAAAACTTACTCTATTTCAGTGACGTAACTGGATCCCAGAGGATACAGATCAGTCTCTAACCGGCTGCAGAAGACAAAAGCAGGATTGTGTCAATATTTTGTCATTTATTCACTATCATGTTTTAAACCTGTAAGTTGCTCCTTCTCACAAGGAGATTAGGCTGAATGAAAGGTCTCGGTCAGCATTCACTTCCATTGTAGGCTGTCATTCTGCCTAAAATCTATTTTCTGCCTAAATCTATTCTACTGAATGAAATAGTCTTACCAATTTGGAACGTAACAAGTACAGATTACAGAATTTAACATTTTAAAGGTGAAATATCCCTTGTGGATATAATGTGCAAATTTATAATAAGCATTCTTATGCAAACTATTCAGTTCAAAACATAGACCTAAATATATATTTTTTATTATACTTTACTAATACGTAAATAAAACGTTACATGTTCCAACCTTGATGATATATTTATATTTAGGCCTATGTTTTGAACTGAATAGTTTGCATAAGAATGCTTATCAGATTTTTTGTCCCACTCATTTATATTCACTTTAGACACGACTGGCATCCAATATCTGTGTACACATTAAATTTACACTTAAATCTTTACTATGCAACAGGGTTGATCCTCGGATTTTAAATGGCTGTGGTAATATAATTCATTTATAACTCACGTCAGGTGGTACCGTGATTGATTAGCCCATTTGCCAGCACGGATAAGTTAAAAGCAGTTATGGACGTTTTCGGCACACAATTTGACTAAAAGGATAGGCTATATACCGAAAAATAACGGTAGTTTTCATTTGTTATTTTATCTATAGTTCGTTTAAATCAATTTAAATAAATTAATGAGAGAGAGATAAAGAGATATTTTTTTGTTACTGAGCCCATGACAGACGAGGAGATTGAAAGGCATGATAAATGCAGGCTAACATACTTCTATGCAAGTTTAGTTCTTGATCGGATGAAGTGATGCCATTTAAAGCATACTGTACACAAATTATACTGCTCATTTGTGGTCAAATTATAGAACAGCAAGTTTGCAGAAGTTTCAAGTAGTTTCTAATGATGCAATGATAATTCTGTTGCAGAGACTTA